>OY720431.1:88571192-89987129 GCA_963082735.1 Pocota personata
CCAAAGGTTCGGGCACGCCGCGTCGAACTGCGAAATGCAGCCTCGATGTGTTAAGTGTGGAAAGAACCACAAAGCAGAGGAATGCACTCTTTGTAAGGATGGAGTGGCAGATAAGAGCCAGCTCTCGTGTGCTTTATGCAGGAACTCGGGACACACCGCAAACTATCGGGGTTGTCCTAAGTCCCAGTATATTAAGAAAGTAAATCTGGTTCGTCAGGAGAAGGTTGTAGTGAAACGTCCACCTGCTCCAATTCAAACACAATCCATGACTCCCCAAGTGACCTACGCCCAAATGGCGGCAGGTCGGGGAAACAAGGAACAGAAAAGACCGAAGGTTGCTTCTCAGGCCCCAGCGCCTAGAGCACCGGAGGCTCAAACTGACTTGCGGGTCATCTTGCTCTCTATCCAAGGGCGGATGGAGCAGCTTCAACGTCAGGTACAGGAGCAGGCGAAGCGGGGGGACCAGATCTACGCACTTCTGCCGGGCCTAACGCACCTCCAGTCGTAATGGGTACAAACATGGAGGAGCAACCCATAAAGATCCTTGCGGTGAATGTGAATTCACTGATTAGGATCGAGCGAAGAGCGTATTGTTTAAGTTGCTAGAAGACCAAACCCCTGATATGCTTTTGGTTAGCGAAACAAAGCTATCTCAGAAGCACAAATTGGGGCACAATAAATACAACATTGCCAGAAGAGACCGACCCAACTCCACACAAGGATGAGGTGTCGCGATCTTCATACGCAAACAACTGCAATTTAAAGTAATGTACAGCGGTGAAGTGCGAAGGTTGCAGGAGCTGGAAGCGTGTATCGTGTGCATGCCTCTCCGTAGCGGAAAGAGGATTTACTTGGTCGCACTCTATGCAAATGAAGCTACTCAATCTACTTTATATATTTCAGAGCTCGAGACACTTTTTCGATGACTAAGGCTGGTGTCGGAGGAGAATTATCTTATCATGGCTGGAGATCTAAACGCCAAACATAGAGATTGGGGAAACAACACACCTAATCCTAGAGGGAACCTACTATTCAATTGGTAGGGTCGGCACAGTGTCGAGTATAAACTCGATTTGAAAGCTACAGATAGTCCGTCGTTTCCTAGAAGCGGCTCCTATCTGGATCTTATGCTGTTCGACGTACGGTTACAACTATAAACTCTCTGCACACATTTGTTTATGACAGTGACCATTGCGGACTCAGTGCCGCAATAACGATTCCCAAAGAAATTGAGGAGTGAGAGGAGTTTGTCCAAACGTACTCCTACAATTATTGTAGAACGCGTTATACTCGCTTCTCAAGAACTTTGACAAGAGCACTCTCCTCGAATTCGCTCTACCCACCGTCCAATAGGAATCTGCCAAACGAGGAGATTGTCTGTTATCTAAAACAATGGACGAGACAATTAAACGAACTATGGACAATACGATACCTCGGTATCAACATACTGACAACGCAGACATATTCCGCAATGCAACAATTGACGCACTACACCAACACAAAAGTAGACTGCTGTCGAGACTAAAAACCTTGTACAGACAGTTTACTGACAGACAAAACTCGGAGGTTAGGACACTGAAGTCGTCGATTAAAAACCTCCAGAAATTAATTAAAGAAAATTACAGACTTTCTGTAAATTTGCATTGGAACAACAAAATTGGGGCTGTAAAATCCAACAACCCGAGTATGTTCCCGCAAATAAATAAAATATTTCGGAGGAATAATCAAAACGACTTTCCGTGTCTTAAGATCCCCCGAACGACGAACAATAGACGAATACTTATAACAGCAGGTATAGATCCAGATAACGCAGTAGAGGATGACAACTTCTTTGTGATCGAAGATCCGCAGGAGAAGGTAGATGCTATAGGAGCGACTTTCCAGGAAGTGTACAAGGTGAATGATACCATTTGCCCGAACCACGACCTGGAAAATCGCGTAATTGTGCACAACTTCTACCTTCGAAATGATATAGAGCACTGGCGATCCGAGAACATAGGTTCTACCGAGTTCAATGACGATAATATATCAAATAATGTCATCGCCGATGAAAGGGTACATCCCCCGTACATATCGAAGGTGGAGCTCCAAGCGATCTTCGACTCATTGAGGAGGAAGAAGTCTGTAGGTATAGACGGAGTGTCGAATATTGTGCTTCGACATCTTCCTCTGGAAGCGGTGAACATTTACACCACTCTGTTTAACAATGCGCTGAATAATGCACATTATCCAGCGCATTGGAAAACAGCAGTGATTCAGCCCATCCCGATACGGGGTAAGGACACCTCCAATCCGGCAAATCTCCGGTCGATAAGTCTCCTTCCGAACATCAGCAAGGAATTCGAGAAAGTGATCAATAGAGCCCTGCTTAAGTGGACTGAGAACAGTAATATAATTCCGGATAACCAATTCGGTTTTAAGGCGGGGCATGATACAATACATGCCGCGTCTAAACTGGTATCGGATATAAAATGGAACAAAAGCAAGAACCAATGCACGGGTGCCTCCTGATTGACTTGGAGAGGGCCTTCGACACCGTATGGTTAGAGGGACTCTTCTACAAGCTGTGCAACCTGGACATAAGCAAACCACTGCTGTACATACTTTATAACATGCTCACCAGTAGACAGTTCATCGTCAAAAATGGCAATGTGACTTCTGCTGGAACATTTCTAATTAAAAATGGTCTGCAACAAGGTGCGGTTAATTCACCGATCCTTTTCAACATTTACACGAGCGATCTCATAGGATTACTTCACCATGCCATAGCGTATGCAGACGACTTGATCGCGTACAGATCAGGACCAAAAATCGAAATCACTGCAATTCTCTTGCAACGTGACTTCGATAAGATTCTGCGATATTGCGATGACTGGAAGTTGAAGATCAACTTCCAGAAATTAGAAACCATTCTTTTTAGGACGCCGTTGTCTGGTGCCTCTAGGGATACCAGAAAGAATTGGCGAAAGTTCTCAATAGTTGGACCGCACGGACAGCCACTTGCGAGTCGAAGTGTAGTCAGATACCTGGGGCTCTGGTTAGACCAATATCTATATTTTAACAAACATATAGATGCTGCTCTGGCCAGAGCCAAAGGTGCTTTTGCCCTTATAAAGAGACTTTTTTATAGCAAGCAACTCGATGCAAGCGTAAAGGGAATCTGCTACATGGCCCTCATCCGGCCCATGCTCGTATATGGATGCCCCGTGTGGTTCAACGTGGAAGCAAGCTTGTTGGAAAAGATTCTTGTGTTTGAGAGAACACCAGAGTCCCAGTACATAAAATTCTATCCCAATGAGGTCCTATACAACAGGGCTAACCTAATAAGAGTGGATAATTTCGTTATCAAGCTGATTCGAACGCACATTGCAAGAGCAATGAGTTCGACGAACAACCTTATCTCCGGGTCTTATTACCCCAACTACGAGTATCACAAGAGAGTACGCCTTAACGGCTTTGTTCCTCCAGAGGCATTCCTCTATTTTGATAAGAAAGGTCTGATCCAGGACAGATTGGCGGTACCGCTAATCTTCCACGTTGCTCGGACACTTCTGGATAGGCGACTCAACTACAACAGAGACGTTGCACACGGCAGTGTGGAGCGTCTCCGGTTTAGTAGGGCGGTATCGGGTCGCGATATTTATAACGTACAACGTCAGTACTGTCATTTCTGGTGGCTAGCCGAAAGAGAGGAAACTCCTTCGTCGTTTCCGCCCAATCCAGGGTAGCCTGTTGAATGTTTAAGGTTGACTGTACTTTGCCCATGGCCGACTTACATAGTTTATTTTTAGGTAGTTTGGCTTGTAGGTAATATTCAAAAAAAAAAAAAATAATAATAATATCCACAGCACTTGAATGGAAAAATAAAAAAATAAAAACACAAAAAAATACAAAAAAAAAAAATTAAATATAAAAAAAAAGGATTTACGTAGAAAATACGTAAAGTAGAATAAGATACGGTAATTTAGACTAAGGTAGTTTAGGATTTATTTTAAGGTAGATTGTAAGTTTTATATATAAAATCAATAAAAGAAAAAGCTCATTCACTAAGTTTTTTCTCTAATTTTCTTAGTAGCACTTAAATTTAAAAGAATGAAATAAATAAATATTTTTCACGTACTTTACGTCAACAGACATAGTTTTAAGTATTAGGATTAGCTTAGAGCGCCCGCATAGGGCCCGTAAGTTAGAATATGAATAGTTAAGTTAGTTAAGCTAGTTTTAAGCGTTTTGTCTAGCAGTTAAGATACAATGAATTTAAGAAAATAAAAATGCATTAAAAATGAAATGAATGTGATAGGTGACCGTAAGCCCAGGGACCTGGGTTCAATTCCCAAGCGGGAAAAATAGTAAAGAAATGCTTCTTCTTTTTTTTTTAATTAGAAAAAAAAGTGCAAACAAAATTAAGTGACGACAGCAGAAATCGGGCGATGAACGACAATGAGCATTCCGCGCTCCCAAAAGCGGGACCTGCTGATGGAACGACTGTATCAGCCGATGATGCAGTAAAGTCAGCCCACTCAGCAACAGTAGCAACAGATGGTACTGGGAAGAGGAGGAGGAAGCTAAAATCGACTCCCAACCCAGTAAAGCGCCCCACCACAACTGCTTCAACTGACAAGCTGCCAGCGTGGAGCGGTGGAAGGGGCGCCTGGTATAGCAGTAGCAGCAGAAAAAAAAAATGTCAAAGGACCAATACCAATACGTCTCCGACGGTGGGAAAGGCCATTATATGGGGGACATCAAAAGTTTTGCTTTTCTGGCCGCTTCCGAGTCCGAAGACGAAGAGGAGGAAGTAGAAAACTTGAATAGCAGCATTAGACAGTTGCAACAAAGGGTGCATGCTATTGAGGCCAAACAAATGGCCAGAAGGGAAAAAGAGCGGCAGCAAGAGATCCAGCACGCTCAGCAACAAGAACAACAGAAATCGTCAGAAAGCCAAACAGCAGCAGAAGCAGCAGCAACAACAACAACAGCTGAAGAAACAGCAGCTAAAACAAGAACGGCAGACAAAGCAGCAACAACTGAAAAAGTAGCAACAACAACAGCAGCAGAAACCGCAGCAGCAACAACACCAGCAGCAACAGCAACAACAACAACCGCAGAACGAGACCACAAAAACCAGGGTGCCACCGATCAATACCTTCAATATCAAGCTAAATGATATAATTGAGCTATGTAAGTCGGCCATAGGTAATAAGTTTTATATTAAGAGATTAAATGAAGATAGACATTCTATCCATTGTAACACAGTGGAACAGTATTATAAAACCAAAGATTTACTGAAGGAATCGACGACGGAGTTCTTCTCCTTCACCCCGAAGGGGGAAAAGCTGCAAACTATGCTGCTGAGGGGGATAGAACCATCTACCGATCAGGAGATGCTCCTTAAACTGCTTAAAGAAAAGGAGTGCGACGAGCTCCAATTCGTAGGGGTCAAGCCATTCACCACAGCAAGGGCCAAAAGGGAGAAGCGGAAACTACCGCTCTTCCTGGTTCAGCTCTCACCCAACAGCAAACTGGATGGTCTAAGGAGTATTAAAGTCATAGACTACCAGGTTGTCGCCTGGGAAAAATTAAGAAGGAGCGAAAACATTTTACAATGTGTTCGCTGCCAAAGTTTCGGGCACGCCGCGTCGAACTGCGAAATGCAGCCTCGATGTGTTAAGTGTGGAAAGAACCACAAAGCAGAAGAATGCACTCCATTTAAGGATGGAGTGACAGATAAGAGCCAGCTCTCGTTTATGCAGGAACTCGGGATACACCGCAATCTATCGCGGTTGTCCTAAGTTCCAGTATATTAAAAAAGTAAATCTGGTTCGTCAGGAGAAGGTCGTAGTGAAACGTTCAATTGCTCCAGTTCAAACACAAACCGTTACTCCTCAAGTGGCCTACGCCCAGATGGTGGCAGGTCGGGGAAACAAGGAATAGAAAAGACCGAAGGTTGCTTCTCAGGCCCCAGCGCCTAGAGCACTTGAGGCTCAAACTGACTTGCTGGCCATCCTGCTCTCTATCCAAGGGTAAATGGAGCAGCTTCAGCGAAAGATACAGGAGCAGGCGAACCGGGTGGACCAGATCTACGCACATTCATCCTCCAGTCGTAATGGATAGGAACATGGAGGAGCAATCCTTGAAGATCCTTACGGTAAATGTGAATTCACTGATTAGGATCGAGCGAAGAGCCGTATTGTTTAAGTTGCTAGAAGACCAAACCCCTGATGTGCTTATGGTTAGCGAAACAAAGCTATCCCAGAAGCACAAATTGGGGCACAATAAATACAGAATTGTCAGAAGAGACCGACCCAACTCCACATAAGGAGGAGGTGTTGCGATCTTCATTAAAAAACAACTCCAATTTAAGGTAGTGTACAGCGGTGAAGTGCGAAGGTTCCATGTGCTGGAAGCGTGTATCCCTCTCCATAGTGGAAAGAGGATATACATGATAGCATTGTATGCAACTGAAGCTACTCAATCTACGTTATTTATTTCAGAGCTCGAGATACTTTTTCGATGAATAAGGCTGGAGTCGGAGGAGAATTATTTCTTCATGGCCGGAGATCTAAACGCCAAACATAGAGATAGGGGAAATAACACACTATAGAACACTGGCGATCCGAGAACATAGGTTTCACCGAGTTCAATGACGATAACATGGCAAATAAGGTTATCGCCGATGAGAGGGTGCATCCCCGTACATATCGAAGGTGGAGCTCCAAGCGATCTTCGACTCATTGAGGAGAAACAAAATCTGTGGGAATCGACGGAGAGTCGAACATTGAGCTTCAACATCTCCCTCTAGAAGCGGTGGACATTTACACCACTCTGTTCAAAAATGCGCTGAATAATGCACATTATCAAGCGCATTGGAAAACAGCAGTGATACAACCCATCCCCAAAAGGGGTAAGGACACTTCCAATCCGGCAAATCTCCGTTCGATAAGTCCCCTTCCCAACATCAGCAAGGTATTCGAAAAAGTGATTAACAAAGCCCTGCTTAACTATACTGAGAATAATAATAAAATTCCGGATAACCAATTCGGTTTTAAGGCGGGGCATGATACAATACATGCCGCGTCTTGGAACAAAAGCAAGAACCAATGCACGGGTGCCTGCCTGATTGATTTGGAGAAGGCCTTCGACACCGTATGGTTAGAGGGACTCTTCTACAAGCTGAGCAACCTGGACATAAGCAAACCACTGCTGTACATACTTTATAACATGCTCACCAGTAGACAGTTCATCGTCAAAAATGGCAATGTGATTTCTGCTGGAACATTTCTAATTAACAATGGTCTGCAACAAGGTGCGGTTAATTCACCGATCCTTTTCAACATTTACGCGAGCGATCTCATAGGATCACTTCACCATACCATAGCGTACGCAGACGACTTGATCGCGTACAGATCAGGACCAAAAATCGAGGTCATTGCAATTCTGTTGCAACGTGACTTCGATAAGATTCAGCGATATTGCGATGACTGGAAGTTGAAGATCAACTTCCAGAAATCGGAAACCATTCTTTTTAGGACGCCATTATCTGGTGCCTCTAGGGATACCAGAAATAATTGGCGAAAGTTCTCAATCGTGGGACCGCACAGACAGTCACTTGCGTATCGAAGCGTAGTCAGATACCTGGGGCTCTGTTTAGACCAATATCTATATTTTAACAAACATATAGATGCTGCTCTGGCCAGAGCCAAAGGTGCTTTTGCCCTTACAAAGAGACTTTTTTATAGCAAGCAACTCGATGCAAGGGTAAAGGTAATCTACTACACGGCCCTTATCCGGCCCATGCTCGAATATGGATATCCCGTATGGTTCAACGTGGGAGCAAGCTTGTTGAAAAGATTCGGGTGTTTGAGAGGGCTTGCCTTCATTTATACAGAACACAAGAGTCCCAGTACATAAAATTCTGTCCCAATTAGGTCCTGCACAACAGAGCCAACCTAATAAGGGTGGATAATTTCGTGATTAAGCTGATTCGAAGGCATATTGCAAGAGCAATGAGCTCGTTGAATAACCTTATCTCTGGAGTTTATTACCCCAATTACAGGTACCACGAGAGAGTGCGCCTTAACGGCTTTGTTCCCCCAGAGGCATTCGTCTATCTCGATGAGAAAAGTCGGATCCAAGACAGATTAGCGGTGCCGCTAGTCTTCCATGTTGCTCGAACAGCTGCGAATAGGCGACACAACTACTAGTGTGGAGCGCCTCCGGTTTAGTAGGGCAGCATCAAGTCGCGATTTGAAGGACGTAGAACGTCAGTTCGGATAATTCTGGTAGCTAGCCGAAACAGAGGGAACACCTTCGTCGCTCCCTCACAGTCCGGTATAGCCCGTTTAAAATTGGCAGTTTTTCTATGGCCGACTTACATAGCTTAGATTTAGGTAGTTTTTATAAAAAAAAAGAAAGACCAAGCACGGCACTTGGATTTAAAAATATAAAAAAAATAATAAAAAAAAATAGAATTAGAAAAAAAAAAACAAGCACAACCTTGATTTTTAAAAAAAAATATAGTACGTATTTAATTACGTAATTAGAGTAAGGTAGTTTAAGATTTATTTTAAGATAGTTTTTAAGTTTTATTACATATTATATGTAGACATAACACAAAGAAAAAAAATCACTGTTCATTTATTAAGTTTTCTAATTTTATCTTATTAATTAGTACAGTTTTAAAAAAAAAGTAAATGAAATTAATAAAGAATTTCAGTTAGATTACGTCAAAAGACATAGTTTTAAGCATTAGGTTTGGCTTAGAGCGCCCGTATAGGGCCTGTAAGTTAAAATAACATAGTTAAGTTAGCAAAGCAAGTTTTAAGCGTTATTTGTCTAGCAAGTACGTTAAAATGAATTGAATTTTAATAAAAATGCATTAAAAAAATAAAATAAAATGCTAGTTATGATAGCTGAAAGCTGTCCATTAGCTTCCACACGTAAATGATAAGGGAGTTAAACACTTGCACTTCAATTACTGTGTTGTTAAGGTTGTCGATAGCGCGATCCTCTTGAGTCAACTGCTGCTTTACTACTTGAAGACATAGATTTCCCTAATTGAAGACATAGATTTATTGAGAACGTTGCCTGTCGATTCGACAGTAGATGTTTGTTTTTTGCTTAATTTCAGTAGGTGTTATTCGTTCTTGTTTGCCTTTTCGATGTTATCTTCAATATAATGCACATAATCTTGGTCAAGACTACCAAACAGTTTGTTTGCGATGGTGCCAATGAAATCGAAAGGGGATCGTTTTTTTACGAATGGCCACCCCATTTCTATGCTTCAAAATTTCGTTCAAGCCTTCTGTTTCCCGCAGCTATTGTTCTAGTTGTATTATAATTGGGTTACCGATGTTGTTTGGCTATTGTTGCATGGTTTTATATTTTTGTATTAATCTATTAACAGCTTCTTTGAGCCCTTGATACTCCTGCCAATAGTTAGACATGTTGAAATAAACGAAGAGATTCCAATCGTTAGTGATTAGACTAGCTTCACCTAGGTCTTCAAAGTATATCCCATGGTTGTCTGCGAAAATTTTAACTTATACTGGACTTGGTATTGTTGTTTGGACCAATACCGTTCAATTAGTGATAAGCCCATTAGAAGTGTTTTTACTGGATTTATTTTTACTTTTTGTTTCGAAGAGGATTCTGGGTGTTTTTGTTTAAGGGTTGGAATATAATCGATAATATTATGTTTTTGTATTGGAAGAAACCGGCCTTTCAGGGAGTTAATATATCAATTTGAGATGCTTCCACTTATACCGTTGCTGGATCTCTTGCAAATATTAACTGCTCCATCTACGTCACAACTCTCGGTGTATTGATGTTACCAAATTCCATCGGGCTACGTAGGTGATTCTAGACGTCTTACAATCAGGATCGATGATAGTAGTTAGTGGTGCAGCAATTAGAAAGTGTCCTGGTGTAAGAACTTCTAGATTATTTGTATCCGTGTACATAGGGGCTAAGGGTCTCGAATTAAGGACTGCTTCTATTTGCACTCGGCTCGTGGTAAATTTTTCGTGAGTTAATGCTGCACCAGTAAATACCCTCCTCATGTGGTATTTAGCCGACTTGACCGCGGCTTCCCACAAACCTTTAAAATGTGGGGATATTGGAAAAATCGGTTTCCACTCGATGTATTTTCCGGCAAAGTGATTTCTAATGGGTGCTGTTCCTTGCTTGGTAAAAATCTTTGAGTAGAGTTTGTTGAGTTCACTTCGGGCTTCCATAAAGTTTGTTGGGTTGTCCGAAAATATTTTAGCTGGGCAACCACGTAGCGCCACGAATCTTTTTAGTGGTCTAATAAATGCTTGGGTCGTTAGATCTGTTACGAATTCCAGATGTACGGCTTTTGTTGCAAAACATATGAAAACTGATACATAGGCCTTTGTTGGTTGTTTGCCCCGTATTTTGTAATCGATGTATACTGGTACAAGAAAGTCAACCGCAACATTTACGAATAGTCTTGAAGGTTAAACTCGTTCTAGTTGTAAATTACCCATTAATTGCTCGATACTTCTTGGTTTTGCTTTGAAACAGCGTATACAGTTGTGTACATTAGTTTGAGCTAGTTGCTTTGCTCTCAAAATCCAGTAGTTCTGCCTTTATATCGCCAGTAATGCTTGTGCGCCCGCATGCAGATTATCGTAATGCAATTGTGTCATTAATAGTCTTGTGAAAACATGTGAGCTTGGAAGAATCATTTGATGTTTAGCTTTGTAAGGGAGAGCCAAAACTTCTAATCGCCTCCTCTTCTAATAACGTTTTTATCATCCACGAATGGTGACAAGGAGCGCAAAAGGCTTTCGTCTGATGCAGTCCTTGCTTTCTTGAGTGATTTAAGATCTTCCGGAAATGATGTTTCTTGCAGGTATTTAACTACAACTGTCTTTGTTGCTTTAAGTTCCTGCACTGAGAGAACGTTGTCCAAAAGCCGGTAACCTTGTGCTCTTTTCAAGTTACTAATAAAGAGTATGACGTATGGCGTTATTTTCTGCAGAGTTGGGAACGAACTTCGATAGTTGATGCCCTCGAAAAAATGGTAGCTTCTGCTTTCTGCTGCTAAGATAGACTTCACGATTTTAATTTCTTGTATCTCTTCTTCTCTTACTAGTTGTGGTTGTATTGCCCAGTCGGATCGAGAATTTTGTAAGAATGTTGGTCCTTGAAACCATACAGTGGACTTAAGTAGTTGCTCTGGAAACATGCCCGAGATAAAAATGTGTTTACGAATTTCCATTGACTTTTGTTAGTTTCCTCTTGGATGATCGAAATACGATTAGCTACAAAGCTTTGTAATTGAGATTTGGTGTGAATCCATGCTAATACAATTCACAAGTCCGTCTAGAAAGTTGTTTCCTTCATATCAATTGGCAGACTTTCCTTCGCGAACTTTACCAACTGCGACATCACCTTGGCGGCACAGAGTTCAAGACGAGGAATGGTTTCTTGTTTGATTAGCGCTACTCGAGATTTTGAACATACCAATTGTACTCTTATTTCTCCTCGATGATTTGTAGACTTTAAGTAGACTGTTGCGAACGAACTTTCAAGTGACAGCCGCTGACAAATCCACATGTAACTCAGCGGGATCGCTTATCGATTTTTTGGTTCCCGCATTTCTTTGCTTCCGACTTTCTACCAAACCTAATGCTTTTTTTCGACTTAGAACGGCAGACTGGCAACAACTAGCAGCACACGCGTAAAAACAACTGAAGGAACAAACTAAATAATTTGTAATTTCTTTTTATTTCTTACTCTCTTGTTATCGACATTACTTGTCATTGATAGCCAACAGCCTTAATAAATAAAGATAATTTTAACTTGTAATTATTTTTATTCGCTTGAGTGAACAAATTGACAGATTAAAAACACTTCAAGTTGCAAAACTCCGCAACATTTTACAAGTTATTTAACATCCCATCGCCATTAATCCACCAAAATGTCGGAGAAAATCCAGCAAATGAAGGAAAATTCTGCGAATCTACAAAAGGAGAACAAGTGTCAAATGTGCAACGCTTCCGATTCGATCGACGAAATGGTCGAATGCGATAGATGTTACCTCTGGTTTCACTACACGTACGTGGGAGTGGACAGCTTTATCAACGAGCGGGAATTTATCTGTGCTGTGTGCTCAAATGCAAATTGCCAATCTCCAAAGTCTCAGTCGACACCAACTTCGTTATCTACTACAGTTGAGGCATCCCTGGCGGCGCCCATAACCGCAACTCTGACGTCTGTTTTCACTAATAATCTGTCATCGAGAACGACCGCATGTGCGCTAACTACGTCTGACTCCAACACTGAATCATTGTTGCCCACAATGGATCAAACAACTACCGTACCTCAAGAATTGAGTTCCCAATTGCCTCAATCAGTGCAGCAATCATTCCCATCCACCACCCAAATTGCAGGAACAACCTATACTGCCACGGTTACTACTGCTACCACCATCGCTCCAGGATATACGCAGTCATCGCTTAGGAATCCAGTATACGCAGCATATCGAAATATCTACATTCATCAGCAAATCCTTGAGACAGGAACAAGCCATTTAGAACATCTGTCGCAGAACAAACTTCCTCCATCGAATTGTCTTACAGGCACTTCCAAGGACACGGTCGTGCCACCAGCGCCGCAGGTGAGTGTAGATCGTTTCAATTTTGTATCAGTACCTGTCTGTCGTAATGATTTTCCCGCAGTTTCAAACACTAAAAGCTTCAAGCAATCGATCGCTTTGCATGCAGCAGAAAACACCTCGAACCAGCCACATTCCTCCGTCGGTCCGGCAAACTCAACGCAGCGGTTCTCACAAGCTCAAAAAAACCCAAAGTACTCACCAAGAAGCTCTAAGTGTTCTGCAAAAAATTAATGGAGATTGAATTGAAGAAGCTGGACGAAGAACGAGCCCTTAACCAAGATTACATCAATAAAAAGTATGAACTTTTAAGCCAGTTGAATAAGGATAGTTTAAGCAGTGATGATGAGGTGTCCTCAGACGCCAATAGTAAAGTAGAGGACTGGCTTAAGGCACGGCACATAGCTGCGCCGGAGGAGAAATCGAAATTGTCCCAAGCTTGTTTAACCCTAAATCCATTGACACAAATGTGACCATGAATTGGAACGGGATACTCGCACCATCACAAATTGTAGGTACTTCAGTAGCGGATCCTTCTCAACTTCAAATACCCGACGCTTCGCCAACCTTCTCCTAGCACAACTAGGACAAGCCGGGAATATTCTACATTAACCAACGGGGCCCTATTTCACACAACCAAAAGAAGCGGAGTCCAGGCAGCACCAACAGCGGGTCATACCAACGTTGACTAAGCACCATATAGCCGCACGACAATCTGTAATGAAGGAGCTTCCGCACTTTAACGGTATCTCCGAAGAGTGGCCGGGGCCACTGGCTTCGACCGGACCATCAAATTATGCGGCTTTTCTGAGGATGAGAACCTCGTGCGCCTACAACGAGTTCTCAAAGGGAAAGCTTTGGAAGTCATGCAGAGCCTACTTTATCATCCAAGTTGTGTTCAATAATTGCCACCTTAAAAATGATGTTCGAGCGGCCGGAGCTTGCCAATCATCTCAACAATCCAAACCTTCTGCAGATGCTCGTCGAAAAGTTGCCGCCTTCAGTACGCTTGAATTGGGCTATTTACAAGCAAACTCTGCCCACCTGAACGCTTTCCGAATATAGTGCCTGAGTGTATCAAATCGCTGAAGCGGCTAACTGTGTGATAGTCCCAGGCGTGTCAGCAGGGAGTGGAGGAAATCGAGATTCTTCACAGGGCAAGAAGGCGGGGGGCTATCTCTATACGCATACGCAAGTGACATCAGGTAGCGGCAAATACTTTTCTGAAAAACACAACGAAATAGCTGAACGAAGTGCCTGTTGTGCAAAGGCAAATGTGTTTCTCTCGAGAAATGTAATCAATTTGTGCAATTGAATCTCGCAGACAAGTGGGACGTGATTCGTCATTGCATGCTTTGTCGAAGGTGCCTCAAACGATACAGCTGCTTCTCATGTAAGTCAGACGCAGTGTGTGGAAAAATAACTGCACCTTTAAGCATAATAAATTACTCCATAATGACCAGAAGTACGCAGACAAAGCAATAGAGACAGCTCAAACGAGCCCACCGATACCACAGCCGAACAATGTGCACATTCAAGAATCCCCAGCGGTTATGTATCGTATCGTTCAGACGTGTATGCATTCCTTTACGATAGCTCGTCACTTACACTAATGGACGAGGAGATAGCAGCTCAGCTCAAAGTCGAAGGTATTAAATGGACTACTAATACTCATAGGTACGAGGACGACACACGAGTCATATATCTACAAATAGCCGGTGCTAATGGAGGGAGCAAACTGTACCCTCTACTTAAATTACAAAGAGCGTATAACCATCTTCCCAACCCACCAATCAAGTCGTACACCAACGCAGCCCTTCGCTTACTCATTGGGTTAAATAATTGGAGGTTAGGTCTTCCTCTAAAGTTCAAGAAGGGCAAAATAAATAAACCTGTTGCAGCTAAGGCCCGTCTGGGTGGACTGTCCACGGTTGTTGTTCTGTTCAAGTATCGGCTGCTTCGCACGTAAGCTACCATATATGTGAATGCAATGCCGAAAGCAATCTTCTAATGGAGCAGTTCGTCAACGAATATCTGTGAAACGAAAAGTTTGGGGCGTCAGAGTCCGCCAAGATTCTACATTCTTTAGATGACCAGCGAGCCATGGAACTGTTGGAAAAGCACACTCGGCGAAAAGAAAACCGGTCTGAAACCTGCCTTTTATGGAAGTTTGATGACGTTCAACTCCCAGATAGTTTTCAGGTGGCAAAAAGGCGTCTACTTTGTCTGCAACGGAGAAAGCGGCGCGATCCTGAATTACCAGAAGGACTTCATCAACGGATAGAGTGTTATGTTTCCAAAGGATACGCCCGAAAGCTTTCACCTTCAGAAGCTAACATTGAACGCTCCTGGTATCTGTCAGTTTTTCCAGTAACAAACCCCAACAAACCGGCAAAACTTCGCCTAGATTGGGATGCACCGGCCAAAGTGAACGGAGTGTCTCTTAATTCCGTACTAATGAAATGGCTGGATCTGCTCACTCCCCTAAAATCAGTAATCTTCAAATTTCATGAGAGGTGCTTTGCGATTGTGCCGATATTCAAGAGATGTACCACCAGATCCGGATAAGGAAAGAAGATCAACAATACCAAAGGTTTTTGTGGCTTTACCGGGACAACGACTGCTTAGAAGAATATGTTATGTTGGTCATGACATTCGGTGCAACCTACTCCCCCTGTACCGCACACTACATAAAAATCAAGAATGCGGATAAGTTCATGAGTGACTACCCCCGATCTACAAAATCCATTCAGGAGAACCACTATGTGGATGACCTTATGGACAGCGTGCAATCTGAGGAAGAAGCGGAAAGACTTGCTAAAAACATAACGTTCATTCACATGCAGGGCGGATTCAGAATCCGAAAATGGATTTCGAACTCTAAAAAAGTAAAGGAAGGCATGCAGTCAAGGCCCAAAGGAGAAGTCAATCTCAATAGTAATGCGGATCTGATGACCGAAAAGGTTCTTGGCATGCGGTGGTGTGCGACAGCTAACTACCTTACGTTCAAGATATTGTCGAATCATAAAAATGCTGACATTTTGAAAGGCGTCCGAGTTCCTACCAAGCGGGAAGAACTTGAAATTTTGATGAGAATACTTGATCCCTTAGGACTTTTAGTTAATTTTCTTATGTTCGCCAAGGTCTAGCTCCAGGAGGTCTGACGTACGGGAATCAGTTGGGATGACTACATTCAAACACCGCAATACATAAAATGGCTACAATGGACTCGGATCCTACCACTTATCGAGGAGATGCGAATCGTTAGATGTTATATTTCCAAGCACTTCATCGAGTATCCTGAAATGCAGCTGCATATATTCGCGGACGCTAGCAAGGATGAATTTGCAGCCGAGCAAGTTCCAGAAACTTTGCTGAATGTTCTCTGATAGCGGCTAAGACAAAGGTCGCTCCACTTAGAAGTCTCTCGATTCCTCGCTTGGAGTTGCAGGCTGCGATGCTTGGAGTCTGAATTGCCAGAACCATAGTGCAGTCACATTCCATATTTTTTCAGAATCAAGTTTTTTGGTCCGACTCTAAAACAGTACTGAGCTGGTTGAATTTGTGGCAGTTCGAGTAAGTGAGATACTCGAAACTAGTGCTATCGCTGACTGGCGTTGGGTCCCAACCAAATTTGACGTGACCGACGAAGCCACGAAGTGGCAGAAAACTCCAGAATTCGACACATCAAGCGCATGGCTCAATGGTCCTGAGATCACAACTGCAAGCAAACTGGCTATAATTCAAGTGACAAGATACTACTCGAAATACTCGTAAAAAACAGGTCAAGCAAGTAACTAACTCCAATTTACGAAGGACCATACGATATAGAACAAGTTAAAAAAGATTAGGTACACGTACACATTAAACAGAAACTCATTAAATTATTAGAAAAAATAAAAATAACAATAATAATAATGTTTGGTTTGCACATTATTACCTTATTCCAGCCATATAGCATGGATCATTATACAACATTATACTGGTGCAGTACAGCACCAGCCACTAAACATAACAGGAGTCCACCTAGAACCAATAGAAAACCTAGAGAAATTATTCACGAAGTAGACATTTTTGTTTAATTTTAATAAATCAATGATGGAAAAGACCGCGGCAAGTTTAGAACAAAACATACAAAAACTATCCGACCTCTGCAGAACAACAATCAACCCTTTAGACTAATGCAAGGTAACACAATTAGATAATATAAATGGTTTTTCAATAAGGATATAACAATTTTTTACAAACGCACCCTTAAACTTTTTTTGTGTTCAGTCGATGTCAGAACGTCAGTCGATGTTTACGTTTTTATCGCGGTGAAGTTGATGAACGAGCAACGTTTGAAAATTTGAAATTCTGTGTCGGCGGTTGCAACTTTAAGAGCGCTTACTCCAGCGATGTCTCACCAGACAGGCTGTGCATGCTACATTGGATAAATTGGAGTCAGCGTATTAACTATTGAATTTTCCTGTATCAGTAAGACAACGCACCGGTCACAGCCGTAAGTGCTCTATTTCAAAATGAGCCAAATCATTGTGGCGAATATTGCGTCAAGATCCTGACCGTTGGTAATTCTATGCAAGTGACAAGAAGTCTCTATATCGCGTAAAAATTAAATTTAAAATTCTGAGTTATTAACCTGAATAAACAACCAATATGCATCGCTGGAAAAAACTTTCTCTCCTTCCAGACGGCTGTTTGTAGTTTACCCTGTACCTGGAAATCTAAGGTGAATCGTTTTCTTTTTCACTATTTTATTAAAACACAAAACATACATAATACAAACATACAACAAAAGCAGCTGAGTCGTCTTCCGCGCAAATATTGTGGAACCAAAGAGATCGCCGAAAACCCAAAGGGGTAAAGAGCTTTTCACTGGAAGACGTAAAGTTCCTTTTATTTACCTTCTGCACAAACCACTCACAGACTTTCCCAATTCATTCTAAACCAGATGAGTGTCGAAAGATCGATCCCACCGGGGCAATAAAACTCCATCCTTACTAGGCAACGCAAACATTGTAGTCTCTTCATTCGCAACAACATTCGCAACTTGTTCCTCTGCAATAACTAATGTCACCTCTACAGCTTCTGTAACCAGCATACTTCCAACACCTGTTTTTGCGACACTATATTACTCAAACAATATACCGATCAGCATCTGCTCTGGCACATAGACAACATATAAAATGCAACATAGTACTCCCTCAAACAAACAAGAGCAAGCAACCGTTCAAAAAAGAATCAGAACACTTCCTAATAAAAATGTCGACAACATCAGTACAAATAAAAAAATCAAAACAAAAAACCAAACAAAACTAGGATCGTACTCGCTAAGCAAGCCTAGCGAACTGAAATCTAATAACAGATTCGAAATACTATCTACAGACGAAGATACAGTCAACAAAGAACAAACAGAGAATGCGAAAAATAACAATACTGAAATAGATCCCGTAAAACTAACAAACCTGCACCAATTTATGTCCAAGGTCCTAAATGCAATTGCCAAAAACAGTTTTGAACTAAAAGTACTAATTAATAACGAAATTAGAATACAATAGAATACATCGATTGTTAAAATGCTTCGTCAAAGGAATACGAAATACTATACTTTCAACCCAAATGAAGAATTAGGTTTCAAAGTACTTCGCAACATGCACCACCCAGCAGACCAAAACGATATCAGAAGCGAGCTCGAAGGACTAGGCCACAAAGTTTTTAACATATACAACATCCAACATAGAGTAACAAAAAAGACCTCTCTCACTATTTTTCATAGAGCTAGTAAATTGCAAAAATAATAAAAACGTATATAGCATTTCTACACTCCTAAAATTTCATTTAAGACCCCTCACCCGAAAAGAATTATCTCGCAATGCAGCAACTGCCAATAATACGGACATCCATACAAAGAACTATTGCATGAGGAATCCAATATGTGTGGAATGTGCTGGTAGACACAAAACAATAGACTGCCAATTGACAACAAAAGATAAGAACATTAAATATGTGCTATGTGGAGAAAACCACGCAGCAAACTACAAGGGATGCGAAATATACAAAACTCTGAAATTTCAGCGTTTTCCACCGCTACGCAAAAAAGGACAAACAAATCAAGAACTTAGACTGGACGAAGATTAAGTCAAAATCGAGAACAAAACCAAGAACGGAAACAAAATCACGCACCAACCACCTCCATTCCCAAAAAGGACTTAAATTACGCCGATGCTCTCAAAGTCTCTGAGCGCATACCCCAAACCCAACAAAACAGCAAAACAGAAGAGGCAACGTCTGCTCCCAAAACCCAAACCCTAAATAATCAAGACCAAACCAACGATATTATGGAGCTTAAACAAATGATGAAACAATTAATAACGCAAATGACTAATATATTGAATAGTCTCACCATGTTAATTACAAAACCTAATATAATTTATAATTTTCTTAAAATAGTACTTTGAAACGCAAATGGACTAAGCAGACACCATCTTGAACACAAACAATTTATCAACGACAATAATGTAGACATAATAATTATAACACAGACGAACTTTACTGAAAAAGCTATCTAAAAATCCCGGGACATAACATCTAACATCGATCATTATAAAAAACAAAATAAAATATACAAAGCTATAACAATATAAAACGGAACATATTCAATCCACAACGATACAAATTGATGATGCCAAACGACCACTACTAATTTCTGCCCTCTACTGCCCACCCAAACACATAATTTTAACAAAACAATATAATAGCTACATAGAAACACTAGGACATAGATTCATATCTGCAAGATATTTTAATGCCAACTACATGCACAAAAAGGGGAAAAATCTGATAGATGCCCTAAAAAACAATAACTGCAACTGACCCCAACAAAAAAAATAGACTGGGATGCTTTTCAGGAAGTCCTTGGTCTAATATTACAAATCCAAGTTCCTCTTAAATCACTGACGGATATTGAAAAAAACATTATTTACTTCAACGACATGGTCGACGAGGCTACCTACCAGACAACACCAGAAATGGAGCAAAAAATATATGTGAAGTATACACCAGACTTTATAAAAAAACAAATCAAAGTAAAAGGAAACTCCGGAAAAGGTGGCAAATGACAAGATCACCAACAGATAAGCAAAAATTCAACAAAGCAATAACAGATATAAAAGAAACACTGAAACAACATCAGAATGATAACATCAACAAATATCTAAAAACGTTGACTCCAACTTCCGAAGCGAACTATTCACTTTGGAAAACAACCGAATATCTAAAAAGCAAAATGACCTTCTACCCACCCATCAATAAAACAGATGGCAGCTGGGCCCGGGAAAATCAAGATAAGGCCAATACTCCAGCTTAACATTTTTGGAATACCTTCTCCAACGACGTTAGCTATTCCCATATCCCACAAATGAACAGAAACGTGACACCCAATACACCAGTCACAAAAATGACAATTAGAAGCTGTATTACAAAGAAAGTGAACCACAAAAAAACTTCTGGATATGACCTTATGACAGGAGAACTATTTGACAAAAAAAAAGCACTTGAATATCTACGAAACGTATATAACGCGATGCTAAAATCTCGTCTCTTTCGTAAGGTGTGGAAAGTTGCTGAAGTTATAGCGATACCCAAGCCAGGAACAGATGCAACTAAAACAACATCTTACAGACCTATAAGCTTACTGCCAGTGGTTTCAAAACTTTTTGAAAGTCTATTATGTGACCGCATGGAACCTATTTTGATAAGTATTAATGCAATTCCTGATCACCAGTTCGGATTCAGACGACAACATTCGACGAGAATAAATTCTGCATCGGGGTATTTCTCGGCATCGCCAAAGATTTTGAGTCTGTATGGACTACGCCGAACTACTAAAAAAAACTAGATCAAATTCTCGCAGTTGACTACTACTTATTAATTAAAAGTTACGTAACGGACCGGTATTTCAATGTGAAGTACAAAGACGAGTGCTCAGAGCTCTATACAATTCGAGCTGGAGTTCCACAAGGAAGTGTATTGGGACCATTATTATACAACTTATTTACCAGCGATATTCCCCTTTCGACCCAGACAACATCAATGATCGCTACCTTTGCTGACGACACAATGCTACTCTACTCGAAAAAAAGCTTACATACAGCGAGCACCGAACTCCAAAAAATCCTAGACAAAACCATGAAATTGTTTGAAGACTGGCGAATAAAAATAAACGATGAAAAAACAGTACAGGTAATATTCACGTCAAGGATATATACCGCTGAGCCATTAAAAATTAACAACAAAATCAACTCCGTCTGTGCAGTAGCGAAATACCTAGGGAATCTTGACAGCAAGCTTATATGGAAGCACCACATACAACAAAAACGTAACCAAATAAAGAACAAATTCAGACAACTTTACTGGCTACTACGCAAAGACTTGTCATTGTCAATTAATAACAAAATACTACTGTATAAAGCTATCATAAAACCAATATGGACCCATGGAGCACAACTTTGGAGTACAGAAAAAAAAGATCTAACATAAAAATAATACAAAGACAACAATCAAAGATCTTAAGAATGATAGTCAACGCCGAGTGAACTTCAAATTCCTACGGTTGAAGAAGAAATGACCAAAACAAGCGATAAGCACTTGACAGAAATCATTAAACACTCCAATAAAGATATCGATACCCTGCCAAATCAAGAAATTCTCAACAGACGCAGTTTAAAAAGAACAAGACCAACAGATTTAACCAATGTAAATGTTAACTTTTAACGAAAACTGTATCAATTATGTAAATTATGCATATATAGGTATATGTGTAGCGATCAACTCCGAGAAGGAGTTTTATAGAAACTGCAAACTGATTCTACCACAGCGAACGATTGCCAAAAGTAGAGAGCGCCGAAGCGATTGGAAGAAAAGAAATCGACAAAATCAGCCATGTTAAATTTGTCAGAAGGCAAGAAGACCACGAAGGAGGCAGACGTAATTTTGTATCTAGAGGGAGAGTAAAATAAAATTTTAAAAAAAGTACATCTACTTTTTTCCACTTTTTATTATTCGTCGTGTGCACCACCGCTAGTGCGAGCAAACTACACCAACAACGATATTGGTGACCCCAACGTTGATTGCGACGCCAACAAATTTCTACGTGGCGTACCACGTATCCAACATGCCATTTCGCACAAGCGCACAACGGCGTCAACAACAACCGTTAACTAACTAACAGCACATCCATCAGCAGCACCACGTTTCTTCAGCGACACCACCGTTCTCCAGCAGCAACACCGTTCTCCAACAGCACCACTGTTCTCCAGAAAAACCACCATTCTTCGAGAGATCCATTGTCTATCATCTGCACCATCAGCAAATCAACAAGAGCATACATAAGCACAAACCGCAACAGCAAAAGCGGCACCTCCATCATTATTCAGCAGAACCAAGTAGCCAAGAATGGTTCAATCAGCGTACCGCTACAGTAGCGCAACAATACATTTACCGGTGAAGAGTGGAATATATTTCCAGAATCCACAACCAACAGCAATTAAGTTTCAACCTCAAAAAGCATCATTTCCTAGCAATATACCAGCAGTTACGTATGTAAAATTTAGTTTTTCTAATTTTTCAAAATTCATTGCTTATAGTAGGGTATATTTATAATATTGTAATATGCGAGCTACGGCTCGAGTAGATAAAACAATATTCTGTGAAATTATTTCTTTATTCTCTAGTCTATAGAACAATTCAGGTTCACACTATACTATTCTTCGCAATTCTTTTCTTACAAGGTCTCTGTCCTCTCAAATCACTTTATCTCCTTTCAATTACTTAATTCACAAATCCAAAGTAGTTAATTCTTCTTGTTAACTCTCAACTTTCAATTTATCACAAAATTACAACTTCGCCCATTATCACTTTTCTAATCTCTTCGCCACGGTTTTAAAACTACTGCCCCCTCTCGATCGCCATCTGTCCTTATATAGCAGAAGTTTCTGATAGCCAGAAACTATCCGTCCCTTTCGTAGACATGAACAGTGGAGACTTAACCGCAGACACGAACCTCGAATGAAAGGACACTTCGGACCAAAATTCTGCCAGAATGAAAAGACACTTCGGAATGGGTTGCATAGTCATAGGAGCGTAGTTATTATTATGCTACACTGCCCCCCTCTTTGACGTGTTCGTCCCGAACAAGTGCATCCTCATTTCGGCCATTGTATCGACTCAGTCGGTCCACATGAACCACTTTCATTTTGGCCCTTGGTCCTCGCTGGATGCGGTAGACAACATCGTTGATGCGGGTTACTATTCTGTAGGGACCCTCCCAGTTCCGCTGCAATTTAGGTGATTTCCCCTTTTGGCGATGGGGATTATACAGCCACACCAGATCTCCTCCCTGGAATCCTGACTTTGTTGCCTTGGCATCATACCTGGTCTTCATGCGGTCGCTCGTCATCTTAATCTGGCTTCTGGTCCTTTGGTGTATGTCCCTAAGCCTTTCCCTAAGGTCCGCCACATACTCTTCTTCATTTCTCGGCTCATTGGTAGGAGATCCAAATTTCACCTCACTGGGTAAACGAGCTATTCCACCAAATAAGATTTCGAACGGCGTATGTCGAGTAGTGCTATGCACGGCACTTCTATAGGCCATCAAAAACAAGGGAATCTGCCGGTCCCAATCCCGTTGGTAGTCACCTACGACCTTCGAGAGATGTTCGTCCAAAGTCCTATTGAAACGCTCCACCATACCGTCCGACTGTGAATGAAGCGGGGTTGTCCTTGTCTTTTTGATTCCGAGTAGTTGACACATCTCTTGGAAGATTCTTGACTCGAAGTTCCGCCCTTGGTCAGAATGCAGTTCCAAGGGCACACCGAATATGCTAACCCAATTGTAGACGATCTGCTCCGCCACGGTTCTGGCTTCCTGGTTAGGGATCGGAAACGCTTCCGGCCACTTACTGAAGTAGTCCATCACTACGAGTATATACCGATTACCATTGTCGGTTTCCGAAAAGGGCCCTGCGATGTCAATGGCGATTCGTTCGAAAGGTGCTCCCACGTTGTATTGGTGCATTTTACCTCGAGTTTTGATTCCCGGACCCTTACTAGCTGCACACACGTCGCATTTTCTGCACCAGTCTTCGATATCTTCCTTCGCTTTTAACCAATAAAAACGTTCTCGTACCTTTTCTAGCGTCTTATTCACTCCCAAGTGGCCTCCGGACGCCCCGCCACGCATTTCCTGTAACACCTCCTTGACCCTCGTCCGCGGCACGACAAGCTGCATTACAAACGACTTTCCGTCGGAGGATTCCCATTTTCTTCTCAGAACACCTTCTTGGACATGGAGGGAGTCCCACTGCGCAAAATATGCCTTTAAGGTAGGGCTTCTGTGAGAGATGTCCTGATGATCCGGTTTCTCCATGTTCTCCTTCCATTCCAGAATCGGCTCGATATCCGGGTCTTCCTTCTGAGCGTTCCGGATCTCATCTACGCTCCAGCCGGCGATAGGTTCGGCTCTCATTCTTTGGATGGAAACCAGCTCCCATTCTTCCTGACGCGCACAATGTTTACAATCCGTTCTGCATGGTCTCCGGGACAGTGCATCCGCATTAGAGTGGAGTTTTCGTTTACGATGCTGTATTTCGTAGTCGTAGATTTGCAGCCTTTCGATCCATCTTGCGACCTGACCCTCGGGACTCTTGAACTGTAATAGCCATTTTAAGGCTGCATAGTCTGTGCGAAGAACGAACTTCCTCCCATAGAGGTATTTGTGAAAATGCTTCGTAGCCAAGATCAAAGCTAGAAGTTCCCGCCTTGTCACGCAGTAGTTCCTTTCTGGCTTAGAGAGCACCTTGCTGAAGTACGCAACCACCATCTCTTGGCCCTCATGCACCTGGGAGAGTACGGCTCCTACCCCGACATTACTAGCATCTGTATCCACAATGAACGTTTCCCCGGGAGTGGGGTAAGCTAGTATCGGAGCATCGCATAGCCGTTGTTTAAGTGCCTTGAAGCTCTTCTCGCACTCAATTGACCATTTGAATTGTTTTCCCTTTCCCGTCAACTGGTGCAGGCTCTTTGCGATCCCGGCAAAATCCTTCAAGAATCGTCTGTAGTAGGTGGCTAGGCCCAGGAAGCTCCTTAGTTTGTGTTTATCCTTGGGGACTGGCCAGTTTTTCACCGCTTCGACCTTCTCTGGATCGGTTCTCACTCCTTTCGCTGAAATTATGTGCCCAAGTACTTGACTTCCGCTCTAAACAGGGCGCACTTCTTGGGGTTGAGCTTCAGGTGGGCACTTCGAAGCCTTTAAAACACATCCCTTAGATTGTCTCGGTGTTGCGCACACGTTTTCCCTACGACGATGACATCATCCAAGTATACCAAACAGGTTTTCCATGTTAACCCTTGCAGGACACATTCCATCAATCGCTCGAAAGTCGCCGGAGCATTGCACAGCCCGAATGGCATTACCGTGAATTGCCATAGCCCATTTCCTGCGGTGAAGGCGGTTTTCTCCCGGTCTTCTGGATGGATCTGTACCTGCCAGTAGCCACTCCTCTAGTCGAGAGTGGAAAACCATCGGGCTCCTGATAGTGTGTCTAGCGTGTCGTCAATCCGTGGCAGAGGATAGCCATCTTTCTTGGTGACGTAATTGAGCTGCCGATAGTCCACGCAGAACCGCGTGCTGCCATCCTTCTTCTTAACCAGTACAACCGGTGATGCCCACGGACTTTTGGAACTTTCAATCAGACCTTCTTTCTCCATTGCCGATACCATCTCTGCAACTTCTGTCTGCTTTGCCAATGGAAAGCGCCTAGCATGCTGACGAATTGGTCTAGTATCACCAGTGTCTATTCGATGTTGTACCAGGTGTGTTCGGCCGTATTCTCCGTCCTGTGAGGCAAATACATCAGCGTACTCATTGATAAGATTCTCTGCCATAGTTCGCTGCTCCTGATTCAACTCACTGGACTGGAGAATGGTCTCTCTTGTTTCCGCTGTCCAAGGTGATGGGATAGGTTTTGGAGCATCACGTTCAGATATTGTTGCGACGGCGGTAATGGGCGTGCATTTTCCAGTCACCTCCCCTCGCCTTAGTTTGACAGTGTGTGATCTTGCGTTCAAAACTATCACTGGAACCATGGTGTTCTTTGGTTCGACTAAAGTCTTTCCCACGATGTAGTCTTGAGAATTCTTCTCTGGGTCTGGTTCTACTATGTAGAATCGGTGGCTCCCAAGATCACCTTCCAGCTTCGTCCAAATGATTGTCTCTGAAGATGGCAGCAAAACTTCGTCTTTGCTGATGACTGTCCTAGAGTTACGGCATTCTTCTTTCCGTACACCATCCGAATCTCCACATTTCGATACCTCAGTACTTGCATCCCGATGTCCAGGATTACTTCATTTGTTTTCATGAAGTCTATTCCGATGATGCACTCGTCGCATATATCTGCCACCAGAAACGCATGGGAGAACGTCAGTCCCGCCAGAGTAATCGTAAGACGAACTTCTCCAAACCACTTCGCCATTTCCCCTGTTGCAGTCTTCAGGCATTAGCTGTTGGTGTTGTGCAGCCAGGCGCTTCTGACGATATCTCTTCTTACAGTGGAGGCAGTGGCGCCTGTGTCGATGGTGGCTACGCACTTCTTCTTGTTGATTAGTGCCTCCACTGTCAGGCTCTTGTTACCCCGTTTGGTTCGGGAAACTTGAATGGTGGTCCTGGGGCCTCGATTCAAGTAACCAACTTCTGTCCCGCGAAGGTGGTCCTTACGCATTTCCCGACTGCTGGTTTTGGGAAGTCTGACTGACAGGATGGATATTATCACCGCCAGATGCTTCCTCTCTGCTTCTCCTACTTCCGCAATGTGGACAATTTCCTTTTCTAGGTGCACTTCTGCACTGACAACGGCTGCCACCAGAAACGCATGGGAGAAGTAATCGTAAGACGAACTTCTCCAAACACCTTCGCCATTTCCCCTGTTGCAGTCTTCAGGCAGTAGCTGTTGGTGTTGTGCAGCCAGGCGCTTCTGACGATATCTCTTCTTACAATGGAGGCAGTGGCGCCTGTGTCGATGGTTGCTACGCACTTCTTCTTGTTGATTAGTGCCTCCACTGTCAGGCTCTTGTTACCCCGTTTGGTTCGCGAAACTTGAGGTGGTCCTGGGGGCCTCGATTCCAGTAACCAACTTCTGCCCCGCGAAGTTGGTCCTTACGCATTTCCCGACTGCTGGTTTTGGGAAGTCTGACTGACAGCCAGATGCTTCCTCTCTGCTTCTCCTACTGGTGCAATTTCCTCGTCTAGGTGCACTTCTGCACTGCCGTTGTAGGTGTCCGGTTTGGTTGCAATTCCAGCAACGGATTTGACTTCCGCGAGCTCTGTCTTCATCCATGACGGCTGTTCTCTGGCATGAGCATTCCACGACGGACATTTCCCTGACACGGTGTATTCCCTGGTATGCTTGGTCCGCAGCCTTCATTGACAAAGCGAATGCCAATGCCTCGGGGAGTGTTCGCTTCTCAGCCATCCTTGCAGCCATTTGCAGTTGTCTGTCCTCTATGGCCTGAATAAAAGCTTCCACCGCCATTTCGTTGATAAGCTCCTCACCGGCTTTAGGGTATGAAAGATGGGCTAGTCGTTCTATATCCGCTTGCAACTGTTGGAGCGTTTCCCCCCTTTTCTCGACTCGACTACGCAGCTGAACCGCATCTCGATAGCCTGAACCAAAGAGTCGTAATTCTGCTGTTTATCTTCCGGGATGGTCTGCAAGAGCTCCGCAGCTGGACCCCTCAGTGCAAGCGTGAGTGCAATAGACTTCTCTTCATCGTCCCAGCTATTGGTCATTGCGGCCGCTTCGAATTGCCTCTTATAAATTGGCCATGATGTTTGACCATCGAAGATAGGAGGCTGCATCTCCTTTCTTCTCAGACCGTCAGTGGAATATTCCCGTGCTTTCTGTCTCTTCACGTTGCTGAGTTCCTTAGTAAGATTTTCGACTTGCTTTTCTACTTTTTCGAACTGAGTCTCTATCTTCCAGAACTGAGTTTCATGCTTCTCAAAGTTTTCATCGAACCTAGTTTCGACTTTTTCGACCTCCTCGATTTTCTCTTCGATCGCTTCGAATTTGGATCCCAAGTTCTTGTTTTGCTCATCAAGTTTGCTTTCCAAAGCATCTAGAGAATTCTTTTGTTCGTCCAGCTTAAGTTCTAGAGAATTTTTTTGTTCATCCAGCTTAAGTTCTAGAGAATTCTTTTGTTCGTCCATTGCTTTCTTTTGGTCGTCCAGCTTAAGTTCTATAGAATTCCTTTGGTCTTCTATTGATTTCTTTTGTTCGTCCATGACTAACTTAAGTTGCAGGAGCAGACTTGTTATACCCGGGTCGGCTGCTGTGCTTGCTGGTTCCTCTTCCACATCAAACTCTACGTCGTGCGGATTTTTACCTTCCTGCGTTACTGCTTCTTCCAGACGAATAAGTAGGGCATCTTTTCCCTCAGTTGTGTCGAGGTTCCGCTTACTGAGTTCTGCCTTTAGTTGAATTATAGTTAGTTTTCCCAATTTGCGACCCATTTTGCGCAACTAATTAACTCAACACAAACATTTTTTTTTTTTTTTTTTTTTCTTTTTTTTTTTTTTTGCTTGTGCAATTTCACACCACGGAAATAGTTATTCACAGAATAAGTTTTATCCCACTTCTGACACCAATGGAATATGCCAGCTACGGCTAGTAGATAAAACAATATTCTGTGAAATTATTTCTTTATTCTCTGGTCTATAGAACAATTCAGGTTCACACTATACTATTCTTCGCAATTATTTTCTTACAAGGTCTCTGTCCTCTCAAATCACTTTATCTCCTTTCAATTACTTAATTCACAAATCCAAACTAAGTACTTCTTCTTGTTAACTCTCAACTTTCAATTTATCACAAAATTACAACTTCGCCCATTATCACTTTTCTAATCTCTTCGCCACGGTTTAAAACTACTGCCCCCTCTCGATCGCCATCTGGCCTTATATAGCAGAAGTTTCTGATAGCCAGAAACTTCTAGCAAATTCTTCGACCACTGGAACAAGAAAAATTCTGATGTAATAATTCCAAGATGACAATCATTCTTGCAGTTATAATTCCCTCTCATCCGTGATATTATCAGTCTCTTTCGTAGACATGAACTGTGGAAACCGCAGACACGAACCTCGAATGAAAGGACACTTCGGACCAAAATTCTGCGACATTTCGGAATTTGTTGCATAGTCGTAGGAGCGTAGTTATTATTATGCCACAATATTTTCATAATATTGTAACATAATGTAGCATAATAACTATCCTCCAAAAGTATTCAACACATTCCGAAGTGTCTTTTCATTCGAGGTTCGTGTCCACGGTAAGAGACGGATTATGTCTAAGACGACGTCGCGGAATTAAGAGAGAATTATAACCACAAGAGATTATTGGCTCCAGCTGTCATCTTGGAATTATTACATCAGAATTTTCTTGTTCCAGTGGTCGAAGAATTTGCTAGAAGTTTCTGGCTATCAGAAATGCGACTATATAAGGACAGATGGCGATCGAGGCAGGGCAGTTGGGTTTTGAACTGCACGAAGAGATTGGAAAAGCTATAATAGCCGAAGTTGTAATCTTATGCTAAATTGAAAGTTGAGAGTTAACAAGAAGAAGTAATTAGTTTGGATTTGTGAATTAAGTAATTGAAATGAGATAAAGTATTTTGAGAAGAAAGAGACCTTGTAAGGAAAGAATTTGCGAACAACAGTATAGTGTGAACTTGAATTGTTCTATAGACTAGAAAATAAAGAAATAATCTCACAGAATAACGTTTTATCTACTCCAGCCGTAGCTCGCATATTACAATATTCATCGCAAATTTAGTTTTTGGAAACAGTACATGCATATAACAGAATATTGTTTTTTGTAAATCGATTCCTCTTTTTCCAATCGCGGTGGCAAGTAAAATAAAAAAAATTTTGAATGAAGACGGGAACAACGCAAATGACCCCCACCCCAGGTCTTTCGTTTTCAAATAGAGAGCCAGCCTTCTGGCAGCTAAACCGGGTAACGCAGTCCATGCAATCGCTATTAAACTGCCCAAATTTTGGACAAAGATGCCTGGTATAAGGTTCATCCAAGTCGAATCACAATTTGCTATTCGAAATATTACAGTCGAACAGTCTAAGTTCCATTATGTAGTCCAATCGTTACCTCAGGACCTGGCTGCAACTGTGTATGATATACTCACTCAAGAATCAGCTACCGCGCATACTAACGTTGTTCTTCGTTCTGTATTTCATCCAATTCAGACAAGCCAATAGCTGAGATTGCAGGTATCAATCAAAAGTTTCAAACGGAAACATGAAATCAAATTGATGCTTTCAAACTTGAACCTTGATAGACACCGTTCGCGCAATCAAAGTAGGCCTCAGTCCTCAAATTACCAAAGATTCAGCCGATCTCGATGGAGGAACAAGGATTCAAAAAACAAAGACCACGGTAACAGTACTAAATTTTGTTGGTTTCTCAACAAATATGGCGAGAAGACACGAAAGTGTTCTATGCCATGAGGGTTCAGGAACCAACACCCAAACTAGTTTCCACTTTTGCTATTACGGCAAACAGTCCAAGAGCCGCCTTTTCATAAAAGATCCTATCTCCAATATTATATTTTTAATAGATTCCGGATCAGATATATCCGCTATTCCTTCGTCACTTTTCAAAGCACCAAACCCGATCAATCAGTGTCTGCAGCCAATGGTTCTGCAATCAATGTTTTCGGTACAAAATGCATCAGAACTAGTCTTGGTTATCGAAGAGTGTTCAACCACACGTTTCTAATAGCAGCGGTTACCAAACCAATAATCGGTGCAGATATTCTAAGACACACAAATTTAGTAGTCGACGTCAAAAACACAAGGCTTATCGACCCACTCAGTAAAACTCTTGTTTTCACTCTTGTGAAGGGTACAGCATGCCTACAAAGCGTTGCAACTTCAAGTTTTTTCGCTGTAGAACGCAAGTATTATGCAATTCTAAAAGAATTTTCCGAACTGATGGAACCACTCGATTTCAATTTCCCCGTTAACCATACAGTACAACACCACATTGTGACAAAGGGACCTCTGCCACACTCACCTCCCAGGCGACTAAATACAGCTTAGCTTTAAATAGCAAGAGAAGTGTTTGAATACATGGTACAAATCGGGATTTGTAGGGCATCCACATCACCATGAGCAGCTACAGAATGCTAAACGCCATCACAACACCAGACCGATATCAACTACCGCACATTCACGACTTCACCTTTTTCCTCTACGGATGTACATTTTTTTCTAAAATTGATCTGCTACGCGCATACCACCATATTCCTTTGGCACCAGAAGACATTCTTAAAACCGCTGTAACCACACCCTTCACCCTTTTCGAATTCGTTCGCGTGCCGTTTGGCCTACGAAACGCGGATCAAACGTTTCAACATTTCATCTTTGTCTATATAGACGAAGTTCTAATGGCGAGCAAATCAGAACAGGAACACGAACGACATCTCAAGTTACTGTTTTAACAATTGTCTGAGTACGATCTTAGAATAAAAGCATCAAAATGCGCATTTAGTACACAAACATTACAGTTTCTGGGAATTGATATCACCAAAGACGGTATCAAACCATCTCAGGCACAGGTGAAGTACATTAATAACATTCTTGAACCCGAATCATTAAAAACGCTCAACGATTCATTGGTATTCTACCACCGTTACATACCTCATCTAGCAAAAATCCTTGCACCAATATATGACCAATTAGCTAACCTCACTCGGAACAAAATGAAACCAAAATATTTCATATGGCCCCCAGAATGCCAAGACGTATTTACAATAGCAAAAAACAAAGTTGCGAAGGCAATAATCCTAAAACATCCCCAGGAAGGCGCCAAGCTAAGCATCACAACCGACTTTTACATTTTCACCGATCATAAACCCTTAACATCAGCGTTAACAACCAAAACCAAACGTAATCCAAGACAGTAAAGGCAACACGATTTCATATCGCAATTTACAAACAACATTAGATACGTCAAAGGCTCGTTGAATGTCGTAGCTGACACGTTTTTACAGCCAAACACAGACGCAATAGAACTTACCTTGCCAGGAATCGAGAATCTAGCCAAAGCTCAAGAGGGTGACGAAGAACTGACGCTCCTCCAATACAGCATACTAACTAATTCCAAAACCAAACTTCAATTTATAAAAATACCCGCCTATGATTACGTACCCACCAGAAAACAACAAGCAATTTTTCAATCAATCCATTCACTTGATCATCCAGGCATTCGCGCTACCAGGAAAAAAATAAGCAAAATATATTTCTGGCCCAAAATGAACCAAGATATTAACACTTGGGCAAAGAGTTCCGTGCCAAAAAGAAGAAGTCCATACACACACAAAATTTGCTAACGATCAAATCCACATTCCGGCTGGTGATGTCAACACATTCACATGGACATAGTTGGTCCAGTTCTGCTGAAACCATTACGCGAACATGTGTACACGAACATGTTTCACGAATCAGTGTAACGAACGTTATTACCAAGGACCAAAGATCCCAGTTTGAGTCGAAACTTTTTAACGAATTAACCAATTCCCTTGGTACAACGCGCATTCGCACGGCGGCCTATCACCCACAGGCCAATGTAATGGTAAAAAGATTCCATCGACAACTAAAAAGATTCATTGGAGCATCTGGAAATAGAGTTAATTGGACACAAAAATTACCTTTAGTACTGCTAGGTATCCGCACATCTGTGAAAGAAGATATTAATCACATGCCGTACGAACACCTTTACGGAGAAAATATTCGAATACCATCATACTTGTCCCCAACCAAAGAAATTTCTGACGAACAATTAAAACAATTCAAATCTTTTTTCAGCAAGATTCCGCGCACCTCCGTTCAAACAAGAAAGACCTTGAAAGCTGTTCATATGCCGAGTAATCTCCACAGTTGCAGTCAGATCCTGGTAAGAAATGACAAGGTAAAACGAAGACTGGATTCTCCTTACGAGGGTCCCTATAACGTAATTAGAAAACTACCAAAACATCAGTCGCGATTGACAGGATAAAACGGTTTGATAACTAATAAATCGGGCGCGACAAATGACTAAATGTTACACTCGCTACGCTGGGAAGGGGTTGATGTAGCGATCAACTCCGCGAGGGAGTTTTATAGAAACCGCAAGCTATTCTACCACAGAGGGCGATTGCCAAAAGTAGCGGACGCCGAAGCGATTGGAAAAAATAAATCGACAAAATCAGTCATGTTAAATTAAATTTGTCGGAAGGCAAGAAGACCGCGAAGAAGGCAGACGTAATTTTGTATCTAAAATAAAATCTAAATCTAAAGTAAAATAAAAGTTTAAAAAAAGTACATCTCGTTTTCTCCATTTCTTAATATTTGTCGTGTGCACCACCGCAAGTGCGAGCAAACTGCACCAACAACGATATATGTTAATTTTTCAAACTTCTATGTGGATTTGACAACACATTATAATTAATACTGTAAAACGTTCTCAACTTACAAGTAAATTCAAAAATGGAGATGTTTGCATTGGCAGCAAGTCAAATCTGATAACATAGTGTAACTTCATTATAAGAAATAAGAAATGTAATTAGTGTCGTGTAGACAGATAAATGTATAGAATCTTCGGACATTAAAAACCGAAAAAAAATATATGGGCCTTCAAGATCAAATTAATTCAAGAACTGAAGCCTCTCGATCAATTGAAGTGCCGAAACTTCTCCGATTGAGCTCTGCAAAAGTTTAGAGAAAATCCTGATTTTCACCGAAACATCATCTTCATGGGTTTTTTGGCTTAATGACTTTGTCAATTAGCAACATATGCGTTATTGGACAGCAGAACAAACCCACATGTGCTTCAAGAGACTCCATTGCATCCACAAAAAGTCACCGTGTGGTGTAAATTTCATGCTGGAGGTGTGATTGGACCATATTTTTTCTTCGATGAAAATGATCGCCATGTTACGGTCAATGGAGTTCTTATTGGGCCATGTCGGAAGACTATTTTTGGCCAGAATTGGATGGACTTAACATCAGTGATATGTGGTTCCAACAAGATGATGTCGCATGTCACACAGCTGGTCGAACAATTGGTCAATTGAAGGGGAAGTTCGGTAATCGTGTAATCTCGAAAAATGGTCCGGTCGAATGGCCAGCTCGCTTATGCTCTTCAACGCCGATGGATTTCTTTTTATGGGGTTACGTTAAGTCTTTGGTTTATGCCAATAAGCCAACAACGTTAGAGGAGCTCAGGAACAATGTCGAACGTGAAATTGCCAACGTTCCGGCCGAAATGAGTGGAAGAGTGGTGGAAAATTGGTTCCGAAGAATTTATCGCTGCTGTTGCTGACAGCGATGAGTTGAAGTTGAAGTTCCACATATTCTTTCGTTTTTTGCTTAATTTTTGTGTATTTACTTGTTGATTAATTTTCAGTAATATAATAAAATTATAGTATTCAAGAAGAAAAAGTGCGTAGACTCTAAATTGGTAGCGGTTTGTGTGGACCATATTCGTCTGGACGCAACACGCAGGTCAATTGGAAGCGGTTCACTGAAGAGGCGAATCTTGGTTGCTAGTTCGAAGACGGCGAGTTCAAAAAAATCCTATAAAACCCAAGGATGTCGGAGATGGGTGAAAAAGACGATTTCGCTCAGTGCGATAAGACAAATAACATCAATGCCATGGTGCATGTGATTGTTATAAAAAGTCGTACCATTACAGCTGCGCAGGAGTAAATGGCGACAGGGTGCTGCCACATACACCGAAGAGAGATGTTCGGCGAGACGTCAGCGTCACGTTGAACTCAATGAGGAGAAATTCTGGTTCAGCGTCGACGGGTAGAAACGGGAGGAGATTGGAACTGGAGCTGTGGCACCTCAAAGAGAAAAAGGAATTGGACATGCGCTTCCATGAAGAACGCGAACGAAAGAAAAAGGAGTATCTAACCAAGCGCTATGAGTTACTAGCTCAGGAGGATGACGACAGTTGTGATGACGAAGCCAGTAGTTTGGAAGGAAACAGGACGATGAAGTTGGTAGAGCAGGTATGAAGACTGCTCCAAAAGTTTTAAAAATGGTATCTGTAACTCACAGAAAAGATTTGCATAGAGATTGTGCATCTGAAGTGGCAGAGGTTCACTTGAATAAAAATCACGTATCGGCGCGACAAGTGCTAGCGAAGGAGTTGCCCTCTTTCTCCGGCCGACCAGAGGACTGGCCGTTGTTCATTACAGCTTCGAGAACACAACCACAATCTGCGGTTTCACCAACGAGGAAAAGCTTTGGCGGCTACAGGCGGCACTGAAGAGCAAAGCTTTGGAAGCAATTAATTTCTACACTGCTCATGCTCTACAGTCATCCGGAGTTTGTAGTGCAGAATGGAGCCGTCAGCAAAAGCAAAGCGGCTGGACACTTTGATTACATTTGCTCTATCAGTGCATAATTTGTATAGCACGATGGAGGCATCTGGGTTGACGAACCACTTAAAAAAACCCATTCTACTTCAGGAGGTCGTGGAGAAGATACCAGCGGCCCTAAAACTAAATTGGGCACTTCATCGTGGTTCAAGGGAAGAGAATTTGGCTGAAGAATGGCTGTTTAAGATGGCAGAAGCAGAGAGCTCAGTGACGACGTTCACACCAACAACTGAGCCCAAGAATGAGATGCGGTAAGGGGGTTTACATACACGTTCCGAAGTTTAAACGCATAAGGAGGTGCCAGCAAAGTATACGAGCGGCTGTTTCAAATGCAATGGAGATCATAGGCTACTGGAATGCAGTAAGGAGCTTCCGCTTGACAAAAAATGGGATCTTGTGGGAAGCAAGAGTATCTGCGAGGTCTGTTTGGCACATCGCAAGTGTTTTAAATGTGGAATTGCAGACAAAAAATGTGGAATTGACAAAAAATGGGATCTTGTGGGAAGCAAGAGTATCTGCGAGGTCTGTTTGGCACATCGCAAGTGTTTTAAATGTGGAATTGCAGACAAAGGTGTACATCATTCCCTGCAGACAAAGTCGGATATCGTAAAGGAAATTCACCTGAAACCGTGTAATGCTCATCAGCAGGGCGATAGAAGGAATGTGTTGCTTAGAATTATTCCGGTAGTACTGCATGGCAACGGTAAGGCAATTGAAACCTTTGCTTTCTTAGACAACGGTTCATCTCTAACCTTGGTGGAGCAGAAGATAGCAGATTCCTTGGGGCTCAAGGGACAGCTAGGCCATTATGCCTTAAGTGGACGGCGGAGACGGTGCCGATGAAGGACAAGAAAAAAGGTATCGGCTCAGGGATGTGCGTACTGTGAAAAGTCTAGCTTTTCCGGTATACCACTGGCGACGTTTGGTCTAAACAATCAAAAGTTATCGTTAGGTCTGAAGACAAAGGAGGCAAATGAGACGATCCGGTCGCCATTAAGACCAGACTGAGTTGGTGCTTGAGTGTCTGTGAAGCCAACGGAATAGAAAACAAGCCGTGTATCACATTTATGAGGTTTGTGAATGTGATAGAGGTTGCACGAGATGGTACGGCAGCATTATGCTTTGGAAGACCAAAATGGTGAGGTCTCGCAGTAGCGAGACTGCGAAGGAGGTGCGAGCTAAGAAATCCTGGAGAGTAAGGTGCATAGATTAGGAAATGCATTGCTGTGGCGATAGGACGATGTAATCCTTCCCGATAGCTTTGCGATCGCACTTAAAAGGTTGAAGTGTCTGGACAAGAAGATGGCTACTGATGTTTGTCTTTTGGAAGCAGTCAACAATCAGATAAGGAATCTGGTGGAAAGGGGCTACGCGAAGAAACTAAGTCAACATGAGGTGGACCAAAGACGTCCGAGAGCTTAGTGTCTACCTACATTTATAGTGAGAAACCAGAACAAACCAAGAAAAGTGTGTTATGCAGCGGCGTTGACACAAGGAACCTGGATAAACAGCATGCTCCTGAAAGGTCCGGACGAGTTGAAGGCACTGACGGAGGTACTTTGTGCTTCTGGGATCAACAGAATAGCGATAGATGGGGACATACAAGAAATGTTCTAGAGAATACAAATGTGCTAGCAGGATCAACATTCCCAGAGGTCCCTGTGGGGTGAAGGGGTATTCAGCCGTGAGCCGAAAGTTTACGTAATGAAAGTGCTCACGTTTGGCGCTACCACCCAAGACCGTTCAGCACATTTTTGATAGGGTACACAATCGCGCGTTAAAACTTATAGGTGATAGAGATATTGTAAATTCTATACATTCACTTGAACATCGGATAAATGTTTCGTGTCTCTCCCTGTTTTATCGTTTTTTCTATAAAAAATGCTCCAGCGAAATAGCCACTTGCATTGCTCTCCTTCAAAATTGCATCTGCAATACGCTTCAGTAGGTCAGTTGTAACCGTATGTCGAACAGCATAATATCCAGATAGGAGTCGCTTCTAGGAGACGACAGCCTACATATCTGTAGCTTTCAAATCGAGTTTATACTCGACACTGTGCCGACCCCACCAATTGAATACTAGATTTCCTCTAGAATTAGGCGTGTTATTTCCCTAATCTCTATGTTTGGCGTTTAGATCTCCGGCCATGAGGAAATAATTCTCCTCCGACTCCAGCCTTAGGCATCGAAAAAGTTTCTCGAGCTCTGGAAGAAATAAAGTCTCGGTCTTTCTGTTTCCTATTTCCTGGGCCCCAAAACCAACAACTTCAAAAAGAGAAATGGGTAGTTCGAAAGGCAATCAGATGGAGGTTCCTGAAAATGTGCGAGCACAAAAAAAAAACTCAAAAGTGAATGTAAAACACCTATTGGTTCCCATAAATGAGGCGGTTTGTGAGCGTGGACCACTTGGGACGCCTCATGTTAGGAAAAGGTGTACGTGGTACTAAAGGCAGTAAAGGTAAAGGATTGTGAGCCCGAACAAAATGAAAAGGTAGTGCAAGCTACCAGACGATGTCCTTGACTGCAAAGATGACGATGACGACACTCTACCTGAAAACGGGGAAGTTCACGAGGACGCGCCCAACATCGAGACTGATGAGCTGTAAGCACCATCACACCACATCGTACCACAGCAGATCGTAACACGGAACCGTAATAACAAATCAGACCATTAGTTCACACCACACCGACTGACACAACTTTTAAGCGCACCGTCATCGAACGATTGCAGCAATCCAGCTTGCTATTGGCTAATCTGATGGGCTAACCAAAGAGCCACTGCAATAAATGGTACTCCCCATGGTCCAGCGTGGTTAATAAAATGAGGCTGTACTTCGACAGCAGAGTCAGTAGTTAGTCAGACTGTGTAACGAGCAGATTTACGATCTTAATTATTAAATAAAGACAATTGAAAAGGACCGTCGAAAGTTAAAGTTTATTCTGCAGACGTGAAGAACTGCGGCATACTTAAACATTCCGTAATTGAATTCTTTGCAGAAATAAATATTTTGTATTTTAACATTATTCAAGCATAGTTATTGCAATAAAGCTGATAAATAAAAAATATAATATAATTTTTATAATGTTTATATCAACTTCTATAATGTCTCAAGAGCTCCCTTTCAAAACTAACGCGGTTATTTAATCACATAGGAACAATTGCTGTCGAAACTTCTGGAACTGGATTCCCCGTCCCAGCCGACTCGTCACAATCAGGTTCAAAAAGAGCCTCAGAGCAAGCTGCGATTCAATCTCTGCAAGCCCAAAAGTCAGCTAGGAGCACGCAGATGATGCTCAAAAATAGCGATTCACATTGCAATACACTCAGCCTCCGTCTCACATGCCAGAGTCGTCAGCTCGGTATGCTGTCCCGGTTTGGGCGGCGGCGTTAACGACGATGGAGACACGGAGGAAACTTTTATGATGTATGATGTATTAATTTCTTATAAATTCATTAAACAAGCAAATAATATAGTCAATGTAAAACAATTCAAGTTCTTAGGAACAAAACATAAGAATGGTTGGTGACATTCAATATTTATATACAAGTAAAAAATAGAGTTGAATGCCAAACTAAATTTTTGAGTGGTGTGACCCTTTAAGAATTCAAAGTAAAAGAAAATAAAAAATAAACTTTAAACATTTCAAGAAACATACTCCAAAAATAATTCAATTCGAACAAAAAAAAAAATAAAAATGAAAGTAATTGTAAAAAATGCAAAACGAGAATGGAAATAATGAAGACAAAGATTAGACCAAAACATCAGAAATACGAGATTCTAGCGCAACATAATCAAAGCTGAAGAGCCACAATATTGCTGTTGCGGCTGAGGAAGCGTCGTCCTAAGAATAAAACACCGTTTTATTCCTCTTGTTACGGAGTTTATTCTCTATAAATTCATATATGTAAATTGAAATTAAATTCTAATACAATATATGTATGATATAACTTACTTTTGTAGTGGACGTTCCGAGCTTCCAAATGCAAATGGCAGAATTTTGCGTCGCGTGGAAGTAGCACCATACGGTAGTGTATTCCTCCACCAACGGAAGGAAATTTAAGGCTCTGTTCGCATTCGAAAAAAGGGAAGTTTAAAGGTTCTGTTTGCATTTAAAACCTCGAAGCGGTCACTTTACAAATTTAGTAAAATATTTTAACATCCCACCCCCGGTGAGGCGCTCGGGTCCTAACTCGTAGCCTCACTTACATCCAATACCGCTAGCTTCACCACCGGCCTTCGAAGACTTCCCACTTTGGTTTTGACCTCAGCTGAACGGACTTGGTTGTATCGACCGAAAAACTTTGGTAGCTATTCCTCGCACCCATTTGCTTCTGGGCATATCGGCATCACAAATCAGGACTAAATCTCCGACAGCCACTGGAACTTAAGCTCGATGACCAAAAGAAAGCAATGGACGAACAAAAGAATTCTCTAGAACTTAAAATGGACGAACAAAAGAAAGCAAAGGACGAACAAAAGAATTCTCTAGATGCTCTGGAAAGAAAACTTGATGAGCAAAACAGGAACTTGGAATCTAAATTCGAAGCGATCGAAGAGAAAATCGAGAAGGTCGAGACGCAACTCGAAAAAGTCGAAACTAGATTCGATGAAAACTTTGAGAAACATGAAACTCAGTTCGGGAAGATAGAGACTCAGTTTGAAAAAGTGGATACGCAATTCGAGAGAGTACGAAAGCAAGTCGAAAATCTTGCTAAGGAACTCAGCAACGTGAAGAAACAGAAAGCACGGGAATATTCCACTGACGGTCTGAGAAGAAAGGAGATGCAACCCCCTATCTTCGATGGTCAAACATCATGGCCAATTTATAAGAGGCAATTCGAAGCGGCCGCAATGACCAATAGCTGGGATGATGAAGAGAAGTCTATTGCACTCACACTTGCACTGAGGGGTCCAGCTGCGAAGCTCTTGCAGACCATCCCGGAATATAAACAGCAGAACTACGACTCTCTGGTTCAGGCTATCGAGATGCGGTTTGGGGATGAACACATGCAACAGGTGTACAGGGTTCAGCTGCGTAGTCGAGTCCAGAAAAGGGGGGAAACGCTCCAACAGTTCCAAGCGGATATAGAGCGACTAGCCCATCTTTCATACCCTAAAGCCGGTGAGGAGCTTATCAACGAAATGGCGGTGGAAGCTTTTATTCATTCCATAGAGGACAGACAACTGCAAATGGCTGTAAGGATGGCTAAAAAGCGAACACTCTCCGAGGCATTTGCATTCGCTTTGTCAATGAAGGCTGCGGACCAAGCATACCAGGGAATACACCGTGTCAGGGAAATGTCCGTCGTGGAATGCTCATGCCAGCGAACAGCCGTCATGGATGAAGACAAAGCTCGCGGAAGTCAAATCCGTTGCTGGAATTGCAACCAAATCAGACACCTACAACGGCAGTGCAGAAGTGCACCTAGGCGGGGAAATTGTCCACATTGCGGAAGTAGGAGAAGCAGAGAGGAAGCATCCTGTCGGTCAGACTTCCCAAAACTAGCAGTCGGGAAATGCGTAAGGACCACCTTCGCGGGGTAGAAGTTGGTTACTGGAATCGAGGCCCCCAGGACCACCATTCAAGTTTCGCAAACCAAACGGGGTAACAAGAGCCTGACAGTGGAGGCACTAATCAACAAGAAGAAGTGCGTAGCCACCATCGACACAGGTGCCACCGCCTCCATTGTAAGAAAGATATTGTCAGAAGCTCCTGGCTGCACAACACCAACAGCTACTGCCTGAAGACTGCAACAGGGGAAATGGCGAAGGTGTTTGGAGAAGTTCGTCTTACGATTACTCTGGTGGCAGATATATGCGACGAGTGCATCATCGGAATAGACTTCATAAAAGCAAATGAAGTAATCTTGGACATCGGGATGCAGGTACTGAGGTATCGAAATGTGGAAATTCCGATGGTGTACGGAAACGAGAATGCCGTAACTCTCAAGACAGTCATCAGCAAAGACGAAGTTTTGCCGCCGTCTTCAGAGACAATCATTTGGACGAAGCTGGAAGGTGATCTTGGGAGCCACCGATTCTACATAGTAGAACCAGACCCAGAGGAGAATTCTCAAGACTGCATCGTGGGAAAGACGTTAGTCGAACCAAAGAATACCATGGTTCCAGTGAGAGTTTTGAACGCAAGACCACACACTGTCAAACTAAGGCAAGGGGAGGTGACTGGAAAATGCACGCCGATTACCGCCGTCGCAACAATATCTGAACGTGATGCTCCAAAACCTCTCCCATCACCTTGGACAGCGGAAACGAGAGAGACGATTCTCCAGTCCAGTGAGCTGAATCAGGAGCAGCGAACTATGGCAGAGAATCTTATATTTGATATATTTGCCTCACAGGACGGAGAGTACGACCGAACACACCTATTACAACATCGAATAGACACTGGTGATACTAGACCAATTCGTCAGCCTGCTAGGCGCCTTCCATTGGCAAAGCAGACAGAAGTTGCAGAGATGGTATCGGCAATGGAGAAAGAAGGTCTGATTGAAAGTTCCAAGAGTCCGTGGGCATCACCGGCTGTATTGGTTAAGAAGAAAGATGGCAGCACGCGGTTCTGCGTGGACTATCGGCAGCTCAATTACGTCACCAAGAAAGACAGCTATCCTCTGCCATGGATTGACGACACGCTAGACACACTATCAGGAGCCCGATGGTTTTCCACTCTCGACTTGAAGAGTGGCTACTGGCAGGTACAGATCCATCCAGAAGACCGGGAGAAAACCGCCTTCACCGCAGGAAATGGGCTATGGCAATTCACGGTAATGCCATTCGGGTTGTGCAATGCTCCGGCGACTTTCGAGCGATTGATGCAATGTGTCCTGCAAGGGTTAAAATGGAAAACCTGTTTGGTATACTTGGATGATGTCATCATCGTAGGAAAAACGTTAGCGCAACACCGAGACAATCTAAGGGATGTGTTTCAAAGGCTTCGAAGTGCCCACCTGAAGCTCAACCCCAAGAAGTGCGCCCTGTTTAGAGCGGAAGTTAAGTACTTGGGGCACATAATTTCAGCAAAAGGAGTGAGAACCGATCCAGAGAAGGTCGAAGCGGTGAAAAACTGGTCAGTCCCCAAAGATAAACACCAACTAAGTATCTTCCCGGGGCCTAGCCACCTGCTACAGACCAGTTGACGGAAAAGGGAAAACAATTCAAATGGTCAATTGAGTGCGAGAAGAGCTTCAAGGCACTTAAACAACGGCTATGCGATGCCCCGATACTAGTTTACCCCACTCCCGGGGGGGAGTGCATTGTGGATGCAGATGCTAGTAATGTCGGGGTAGGAGCCGTACTCTTCCAGGTGCATGATGGCCAAGAGAAGGTGGTTGCGTACTTCAGCAAGGTGCTCTCTAAGCCAGCAAGGAACTACTGCGTGACAATGCGGGAACTTCTAGCTTTGATCTTGGCTACGAAGCATTTTCACAAATACCTCTATGGGAGGAAGTTCGTTCTTCGCATAGACCATGCAGCCTTAAAATGGCTATTACAGTTCAAGAGTCCTGAGGGTCAGGTCGCAAGATGGATCGAAAGGCTGCAAATCTACGACTACGAAATACAGCATCGTAAAGGAAAACTCCACTCTAATGCGGATGCACTGTCCCGGAGACCATGCAGAACGGATTGTAAACATTGTGCGCGTCAGGAAGAACGGGAGCTGGTTTCCATCCAAAGAATGAGAGCCGAACCTATCGCCGGCTGGAGCGTAGATGAGATCCGGAACGCTCAGAAGGAAGACCCGGATATCGAGCCGATTCTGGCCTGGAAGGAAAACATGGAGAAACCGGATCATCAGGACATCTCTCACAGAAGCCCGACCTTAAAGGCATATTTTGCGCAGTGGGACTCCCTCCATGTCCAAGAAGGTGTTCTGAGAAGAAAATGGGAATCCTAAGTCGTTTGTAATGCAGCTTGTCGTGCCGCGGACGAAGGTCAAGGAGGTGTTACACTAAATGCATGGCGGGGCGTACGGAGGCCACTTGGGAGTGAATAAGACGCTAGAAAAGGTACGAGAACGTTTTTATTGGCTAAAAGCGAAGGAATATGTCAAAGACTGGTGCAGAAAATGCGACGTGTGTGTAGCTAGCAAGGGTCCGAGAATCAAAACTCGAGGTAAGATGCACCAATACAACGTGGGAGCACCTTTCGAACGAATCGCCATTGCATCGCAGGGCCCTTTCCGGAAACCGACAATTCTAATCGGTATATACTCGTAGTAATGGACTGCTTCAGTAAGTGGCCGGAAGCGTTTCCGATCCCTAACCAGGAAGCCAGAACCGTTTCGGAGCAGATCGTCTACAAGCAGATTCGGTGTGCCCTTGGAATTGCATTCTGACTAAGGGCGGAACTTCGAGTCAAGAATCTTCCAAGAGATTTGTCAACTACTCGGAATCAAAAAGACAAGGACAACCCCGCTTCTTCCACAGTCGGACGGTATGGTGGAGCGTTTTAATAGGACTTTGGACGAACATCTCTCGAAGGTCGTAGGTGACTACCAACGGGATTGGGACCGGCAGATTCCCTTGTTTTTGATGGCCTATAGAAGTGCCGTGCATAGCACTACTCGACATACGCCGTTCGAAATCTTGTTTGGTGGAATAGCTCGGTTACCCAGTGAGGTGAAATTTGGATCTCCTACCCATGAGCCCAGAAATGAAGAAGAGTACGTGGTGGACCTTATTGAAAGGCTTAGGGACATACACCAAAGGACGAGAAGCCAGATTAAGATAACGAGCTACCGGATGAAGACCAGGTCAGGATTCCAGGAAGGAGATCTAGTGTGGCTGTATAATCCCCATCGCCAAAAGGGGAAATCACCTAAATTGCAGCAGAACTGGGAGGGTCCCTACAGAATAGTAACCCGCATCAACGATGTTGTCTACCGCATCCAGCGAGGAGCAGGGGCCAAAATGAAAGTGGTTCATGTGGACCGACTGAGTCGATACAATGGCCGAAGTGAGGACGCACTTGTTCGGGACGAATAAGTCTAAGAGGGGGCTGTGTAACATAATGTAGCATAATAACTACGCCCCAAAAAGATGCAACACATTCCGAAGTGTCTTTTCATTCGAGGTTCGTGTCCACGGTAAGAGACGGATTATGTCTAAGACGACGTCGCGGAATTAAGAGAGAATTATAACCGCAAGAGATTATTGGCTGCAGCTGTCATCTTGGAATTATTACATCAGAATTTTCTTGTTAAAGTGGTCGAAGAATTTGCTAGAAGTTTCTGGCTATCAGAAATGCGACTATATTAGGACAGATGGCGATCGAGGTAAGGCAGTTGGTTTTCGAACTGCACGAAGAGATTGGAAAAGTGATAATTGGCGAAGCTGTATTGGGTCAATAACTTAATTCGTGCGGTTTGCGAAGAGATGGCGTAATTTGTATTATTCCATTGTTATTATTCCATTGGAACATGCGTTGGAAAGCTACTGTCATTGTACGTCATTTCAGTATATGTCATTCATTTGAAGGGTAAACAACAATAATTTTTTTTCACTCAAATATGTCGCACTTTGTGCCTGAAAAAGTGTTTTTGCGGGGAGTTCTTCTTCATTACTTTAATATGAAGAAAACTGCTGCCGAAAGTCGTCGTATTTTGGTGGAAGTTTATGGTGAACATGCGCTAGCTTAGCGAACGTGCCAAAGGCGGTTTGCACGCCAAAAGTGGTGTTTTTGGCTTGGAAGACGATGAACGTCCTGGGCAGCCAAAAAAGTTTGAAGATGAAGAACTGGAAGCATTACTCTATGAAGATTGTTGCCAAACACAAGAAGAGCTCGCAGAATCTTTGGGTGTCACTCAAGCAGCCATTTCAAAACGTTTAAAAGCAGCTGGATATATTCAAAAGCAAGGAAATTGGGTTCCACATGAACTCAAGCCGAGAGACATCGAAAGGCGGTTTTGCATGTCCGAAATGCTGCTGGAACGCCACAAAAGGAAGTCATTTTTGCATCGGATTGTTACTGGTGATGAAAAATGGATCCATTACGAGACGTAGGACATTGGAAAGGGAAATTTCTCATTTCAATGTCCCGAAAAAAAAAAGGAAAACACTACTCATAGCTGACAAAGACAAAACATGACAAAGAAAAGGGGAAAAAGACTGACGAAGAGAGGACAAAGTCGAAACAAGAAAAGAAGGGGAAAAGTAGGACAATGGGAAACAGATAACCCAGACAAATGACAACGGGTTAGTGCATCGACCCCAAGAAAATCATTTTCTCAAGTCAAATGCGAACAGCTGGTCGCCACAGCTGAGAAAAGAATTTGTCGGTGTCATTAAAATACAGTGAGGCGAAGACCCACTGTAGAGATTGATTTTTGTCGATTTTCTTGTTAAAGGTGAGTCTGGCACAACTATTATAAGAAACAATCTTATTAGCAATTTAAAAGAAAAAAAAATTTTTAAACAGGAAAGCCAAAGCAGAAGTTGTACAGAGGAAGTAGGGGGAGCATATAGTAAAGGAGGTAAACGCAGGAGACAGCAGAAGCAGGAGCGCTTGTGGGCAAAAGTTCCGCTGTAACTGGACAAGATACGGTGCAGGCACTGAACAGCGGCGGAGGTGGTCCGCTACAATGGCAGCAAGAGGTGCTCCCCCAACAGAAAAGAAACAAAGTCAACGCTTCCAAGAGGGTGCTCCGTGGGACACAGTGCTAGAGTACAATAGTGAAGAAAAATTTAAGACCTTAAATCTAAAAATTTATTTCTTTGAAAGTGCTAAACATTACTCCTTCTGAGTCCCCTTTAAGTCCAAGTGAACTTTTAAGGCTGTATAGCCATCTTCTTTAATTTTTTTTTTTCAATTTTAATTAGTTGGTTCATTTTTTTTTTGTAGTGGAATTTTAGTTTGTTAAATTTTTGAATTCTAATTGAATTTTAGTGGTGTAATTTTTTTTTTAAAAAACTTAGAGTAAGGCTAGGAAATAGTGAAAATTTGTGAATTGCTGCTGAGAATTGTGACGGTTTTTTTGTTGTCTGCGGTCATGAATTTTTTTATCCTCCACAATATGAGATCATCATCCTTCTTCGTGCTGCCGGCAGGACAACGGGGGACTGAAGAGAAACTGGAAGAAACCGTGAGTACGTTGATTTTTAAATATTTACATACGATTCTTAGCAGAAAGGTTAGGTGGTTAGTTTAATAGTAAGTTTTAAGTTAAAAATTATAATAAATTGAATAGGGCGATAAGCCAACCGAGGTTCATGTGGTGTATTTATACTCAGACATGAGTGAATAGGATTTTTTTTTTAATTGGTGTGGATGGCCGGTCGGGCCGTCCTTCTATAGATGAACGGTGACAGGACAGGACGACTACGAACAATGACGACGTAACGTGACGACAAACAAACTTCCCCACTGCTGACTTAGGTCGTGACTGGGAAGCACGTTTAGGGGCCATCTCTCGCAATCATTGGCCAGAGAGATGGCAATTGGTTGTGTCACTAGACACACAGGGTGGGCAGCCCAGCTTTTGCCACTTCCACCAGACATACCTCGGGTGCCGGACGAACCCGTTTGGCAGGGAGAGAAAATGGGAAGGACAATTGACGCGGTAGGGAGTAGAGTTAGGTTAGGTAAAGATAGTTATGGTTAGTTTTAGGATTTAGCTTAAGTCGATAGGTTAGTCTAGGTTTAGTTTAGTATAGGTAGGGTAAGTTGGCGGAGTCCTTCCCAAACTTTCTCCTGGCCATGGGCACAAGCCCTTGGATTTTCCTTCTGCTTACTTTCCTATTTTTTTTGTTCCGTCCGAAGTCTAAAGAAGAGTAGCTTTCTTCATTCTTTTGTTTTTCTATCAAAATGGCACGAGAACAATGTCGCCCAACGATTGCGACTCCAAGGGAACGATTTTCTATTTTCGAAGGTCGTCGCCTTGGACTCATATCAATCAGCCTCATTCGCGATTAGTTTTTTCATTTTTAAATATTTTTTTTACACATTAAAATACAGTGAGGCGAAGACCCACTGTAGAGATTGATTTTTGTCGATTTTCTTGTTAAAGGTGAGTCTGGCACAACTATTATAAGAAACAATCTTATTAGCAATTTAAAAGAAAAAAAAATGTTTAAACAGGAAAGCCAAAGCAGAAGTTGACAGAGGAAGTAGGGGAACATATAGTAAATGAAGTAAACTCAGGAGACAGCAGACCTAAAGGTATGTGGAATAAAATTAGGAGCGCTTGTGGGCAATTTTTTTAAACAATTTAAAAACATTAGGCAGAAATTCTGTCGCTTGCAGTTTTCTGCCAGGGCTAGTCGAGAACCACACCGCTGTAACTGGACAAGATCCGGTGCAGGCAGTGAATAGCGGCGGCGGTGGTCCGCTACAACGGCAGCAAGAGGTGCTCCCCCAATAGAAGAGAAACAAAGTCAACGCTTCCAAGAGGGTGCTCCGTGGGACACAGTCCTAGAGTACACCAGTGAAGAAAAATTTAAGATCTTAAATTTAAAAATTTATTTCTTTGAAAGTGCTAAACATTACTCCTTCTGAGTCCCCTTTAAGTCCAAGTGAACTTTTAAGGCTGTATAGCCATCTTCTTCAATTTTTTTTTTTTTTGAATTTTAATTAGTTGGTTCATTTTTTTTGTAGTTGAGTTTTACTTTGTTAAATTTTTGAATTTTAATTGAATTTTAGTGGTGTAATTATTTTTATTAGGGTAAGGCTAGGAAATAGTGAAAATTTTTGAATTGCTGCTGAGAATTGAGACGGTTTTTTTGTTGTCTGCGGTCACGAATTTTTTTATTCTCCGCAATAGGAGATCATCATCCTTCTTCGTGCTGCCGGCAGGACAACGGGGGACTGAAGAGAAACTGGAAGAAACCGTGAGTACGTTGATTTTTAAATATTTACATACGATTCTTAGCAGAAAGGTTAGGTGGTTAGTTTAATAGTAAGTTTTAAGTTAAAAATTATAATAAATTGAATAGGGCGATGAGCCAACCGAAGTTCATGTGGTGTATTTATACTCAGACATGAGTGAATAGGATTTTTTTTTTATTTGGTGTGTGGATGGCCGGTCGGGCCGTCCTTCTATAGATGAACGGTGACAGGACAGGACGACTACGAACAATGACGACGTAACGTAACGACAAACGAACTTCTCCACTGCTGACTTAGGTCGTGACTGGGAAGTACGTTTAGGGGCCATCTCTCGCAATCATTGGCGAGAGAGATGGCAATTGGTTGTGTCACTAGACACACAGGGTGGGCAGCCCAGCTTTTGCCACTTCCACCAGGCATACCTCGGGTGCCGGACGAACCCGTTTGGCAGGGAGAGAAAATGGGAAGGACAATTGACGCGGTAGGGAGTAGAGTTAGGTTAGGTAAAGATAGTTATGGTTAGTTTTAGGATTTAGCTTAAGTCGATAGGTTAGTCTAGGTTTAGTTTAGGATAGGTAGGGTAAGTTGGCGGAGTCCTTCTCAATCATTCTCCTGACCATAGGCACAAGCCCTTGGAATTTCCTTTTGCTTAGTTTCCTATTTTTTTCATTCCTTCCGAAGTCTAAAGTAGAGTAGCTTTCTTCTTTCTTTTGTTTTTCTATCAAAATGGCACGAGATTTGTGTGCTGAACAGGTGGTGTGAAGTAAGGTGGACAAGAACCACCCTGTCCGATGAGCTGAGCCGAGCAACCGCGAGCGTGCCGCCGTCCTCCTTACTCGCACCGAAGACGCCTCCGTGGCCAACCCTAGCTCACAACAATGGCGCCCAACGTTATTTTTACCAACACCGGCTATTAGAGGCACGATTGCGACTCCAAGGGGACGATTTTCTATTTTCGAAGGTCGTCGCCTTGGACTCATATCAATCAGCCTCATTCGCGATTAGTTTTTCCATTTTTAAATTTTTTTTTTACTTTCCTGTTATTTACATTCAAGGGCTGTAAATGCTCCTTGCTTAGTCCCAGACTGAAAACAGCTATCCAATCCTCAGGCTTTAAGCTAGTGGATCCTGTGAGGTAATTGGAGGTCTGTGAATAAGCAAAGAGCGGGACAAGGTGGAAAAGCCAAATGCTAGCTTCTGTCCTAGAATGGTGACCTGTAGTCATATTCTTCGTGAGGCACAAGCATAAGCAGCGAAGCTTTGTCCGTGTTGGAGTTGATCTGGGAAATCCTAGCCAGCCTTCTATTGGGTATTACCTGATAGCAAGTAGTGGTAAGGAAGGAAAGGATCGACTTTAGCACCTCGTCAAGTATCCGGACGGATATGACTTGCCACCTGCTACAGGGACTGACGGCAATTACGCAAGACTGGGAACAAACGACGACTATCTGTTCTTTGGCCAAGACGACGGAAATTACCCTTCGAACTCTAACATGACCGACCATAATGCGACGACAAGACAGAAGGTAACTCGGTCCACGGTAGACCTACGTGAGGACCTAGAACGAAGATCCCTTCCAAATGAACATGACCTACTTGACTTGTACGACGTACAAAACGGACGAAATACAACAGACACAAGACTACAAGCCAGAGAACTTGTAGGACAACGCAACCAACGGCTAAGTCTGTCGCTATTCAACCAAGCGACAGCATCTGTAGTAGCGACCAGGGTCGGACAACAAATTTCTGACGGCAAAGACGACCTAACTGACCTGCGGAGTAAGACTGTGGAGGACACAAAACGTATAACGCAGGAGATACAGAAGGTGGTCTCTCATGCGGTAAAGAAGAACCAGGTTGAGATCATGTCGGTGTTCGCCGAAAGTATGAAAGATATGATGACTACTTTCCAGGAAAACATCAATGAGATTAACGACAAGGTCTGCAACCTGGAACTCTCCGCAGCTGCGCAGAGGGATCCACCGACAACGAACGACCGACGTCAAGACAACACTCGACAAGGACAGTCCACTCCTTCGCACCCACTCAACTGGACGGAACTCTTACATCAACCAACGCTGACACTAAACAGACCAACTTTCAACCCGCCACCACAAGGACGACCACTACATGACCCGCTGTGTGACCAGGCTCCATGATTCACCGAACCGTTCTCTTCATGGTTTTCAGAACGGAAGGTGGACATCCACAAGTGGGGCATTAAATTCGACGGGACACCAAAGACGATGTCCGTTGAAAGTTTCCTGTTCCGCCGTCGAGACTTTGCAACGCCAAAACGGTATTAGCGACCACCAGCTGTTCACCCACTTCCACCACCTTATAAGCGGTCCTGCAGAGAGGTGGTTCTGGCAATTCCTGCAAGAAAATGAAGGCGAAAGGGGCCTGAGCTACCAGCGACTTAAGGGGGATTGTTAAAACAATTTAAAAATAATATTAAGGACCCTGAAATTTTGAGGGCCATAATGGATAGGAGGCAGCAACCCCAGGAGTCATTTGACGACCTATACAGCGACGTACGGATGATGGTACTACAGATGACGAGTCGACCGAACGAACTTGACCTAGTGGACATCCTCCGAAGTAACATTGAGGACAGGGTAGCGACGCTAATCTTCGGGTGCTCTATTACGAGCATCCAAGAATTAAGGGATGAATGCAGGCGAGCAGAGAAATACTTGACGACTAGGGAGACGAAATTTAGAAAACAAATTAATGAGTTAGGTGACCAGGGAACTTTTAGAGATAGTTAAGATTTTAGGGTTTTAGAGGACGAAGAAGTAGCAATTGCTGCGCTTTAACGTAACAGGACTACTGACAGACAACCAACTTACATGAAGACTGACAGAACAAACAATACGAACCCGACTAACAGAACAGACCTGACTAGGAGTCCTGCTTCAACTCCGTAGGCGTGTCAGTCTACTTTCCACAGTCTGACGTGCTTTAGTTGTGGTCAAAGAAATATTAACTTTAGTTGCACACAGTGCCAGGGAAACCTGAGAGCCGGCAGTACGACCGGGACGTACCAGCCGACAAAGACCACACTCCCGGAAAGCGAGGAGAAGACTTCAAAATTTCGAAGAGGATTCCAGAAGGTGATGATACCTCCTCGAAGAAGGAAATCCCTCAAAGGAAGAGTCTTCACCAACGCCTGCAGGAGTATAAAGCCGCCAGAAAGCGTATCTTCGGAGAGGAATTGACTGCGCCAGTGGAGAAGAGCAGGAACTATTTGAAAATTAGGATGCTAAGGGAAATATGTGCAATAAATAGATGACGAAAGAGAGATATAGTAGCGACTGTGATAAATATTTCGGACGACAATAGGCCATACGCTAAGGTTAGGATAGACGGTGAGGAGCTCATGGGCCTATTGGATAGTGGAGCTTCAATAAGTTGTTTAGGGAAGGGAGCGACTGACTTTTTAGACAAACATAACATAGTGATGACTAGGATGAGTACGGACATACGAACAGCAGACGGAAACCACCAACGAATACTAGGACGATTTAAGACAGTAGACTCCTGGGGTGGCAAGTCTTATGAATTAGAAATTTTCGTTGTGCCAACTTACAGCAGGTCCTTTATCTGGGGGTTAACTTCTGGAGAACATTTAAGGTCGCTCCGAACATAATTAACGAACTCGACAACCCATCGCCGACGGAGGAACGGTCTCCGGACTGGACAGAATCAAGCTGCTGTTTCCTGTTTGCGCGATGTTGGGACTGGGTAGAACCAGCCTCGAAGAACATATAATCGAGGCGGATGATGAGAAGATTTCCATCAAGCAGAGGTACTACCCAGTTTCACCTGCGATCCAGAAGCTCTTGTATGACGAGTTGGATAGGATGATCTCCCTAGAAGTAATAGAAGAGAGTAACAGTGCTTGGAGCTCCCCAGTGGCGCTGTTGAGAAAACCTGGCAAAAACAGACTGTGCCTGGACTCCAGAAAAGTAAATGAAGTAACTAAGAAAGATGCTAACCCGCTTCCTCATATCGAAGGACTGCCTGTAGGTTGCAGGACACCAGATTTATTTCAGGTATCGATCTAAAGGACGCATTCTGGCAGTTTCCTTTGGAGCGCAAGTCAAGGGAGAAGACAGCGTTCACAGTCCCTGGGAGGCCATTATACCAGTATACGGTTATGCCCTTCGGACTGTATAATGCCACCCAGAGAATGTGTAGGCTTATGGAAAAGGTCATACCCTCTCACCTGAAAGAGTATGTCTATATCTATCTCGATGACCTCTTGGTTTGCTCTCCAAATTTCGAGTCCCATGCCAGATTGCTGCAGGAAGTGTCCAAGTAGTGCATCGACCCCAAGCAAATCATTTTCTCAAGTCAAGTGCGAACAGCTGGTCGCCACAGCTGAGAAAAGAATTTGTCGGTGTCATTAAAATACAGTGAGCCGAAGACCCACTGTAGAGTTTGATTTTTGTCGATTTTCTTGTTAAAGGTGAGTCTGGCACAACTATTATAAGAAACAATCTTATTAGCAATTTAAAAGAAAAAAAATTTTAAACAGGAAAGCCAAAGCAGAAGTTGTACAGAGGAAGTAGGGGGAGCATATAGTAAAGGAGGTAAACGCAGGAGACAGCAGAAGCAGGTGCGCTTGTGGGCAAAAATTCCGCTGTAACTGGACAAGATACGGTGCAGGCAGTGAACAGCGGCGGAGGTGGTCCGCTACAACGGCAGCAAGAGGTGCTCCCCCAACAGAAAAGAAACAAAGTCAACGCTTCCAAGAGGGTGCTCCGTGGGACACAGTTCTAGAGTACACCAGTGAAGAAAAATTTAAGATCTTAAATCTAAAAATTTATTTCTTTGAAAGTGCTAAACATTACTCCTTCTGAGTCCCCTTTAAGTCCAAGTGAACTTTTAAGGCTGTATAGCCATCTTCTTGAATTTTTTTTTGAATTTCAGTTAGTTGGTTCATTTTTTTTTTTTTTTTGTGGAATTTTAGTTTGTTAAATTTTTGAATTTTAATTGAATTTCAGTGGTGTAATTTTTTTTTAAAAAAACTTAGAGTAAGGCTAGGAAATAGTGAAAATTTGTGAATTGCTGCTGAGAATTGTGACGGTTTTTTTGTTGTCTGCGGTCACGAATTTTTTTATTCTCCGCAATAGGAGATCATCATCCTTCTTCGTGCTGCCGGCAGGACAACGGGGGACTGAAGAGAAACTGGAAGAAACCGTGAGTACGTTGATTTTTAAATATTTACATACGATTCTTAGCAGAAAGGTTAGGTGGTTAGTTTAATAGTAAGTTTTAAGTTAAAAATTATAATAAATTGAATAGGGCGATGAGCCAACCGAAGTTCATGTGGTGTATTTATACTCAGACATGAGTGAATAGGATTTTTTTTTATTTGGTGTGTGGATGGCCGGTCGGGCCGTCCTTCTATAGATGAACGACGACAGGACAGGACGACTACGAACAATGACGACAAACGAACTTCTCCACTGCTGACTTGGGTCGTGACTGGGAAGCACGTTTAGGGGCCATCTCTTGCAATCATTGGCCAGAGAGATGGCAATTGGTTGTGTCACTAGACACACAGAGTTGCCAGGCTAGCTTTTGCCACTTCCACCAGGCATACCTCGGGTGCCGGACGAACCCGTTTGGCAGGGAGAGAAAATGGGAAGGACAATTGACGCGGTAGGGAGTAGAGTTAGGTTAGGTTAAGATAGTTAGGGTTAGTTTTAGGATTTAGCTTAAGTCGATAGGTTAGTCTAGGTTTAGTATAGTATAGTTGGGGTAAGTTCGCGGAGACCTTCTCAATCTTTCTCCTGACCATAGGCACAAGCCCTTGGATTTTCCTTTTGCTTACTTACCTATTTTTTTTATTCCTCCCGAAGTCTAAAGTAGAGTAGCTTTCTTCTTTCTTTTGTTTTTCTATCAAAATGGCACGAGATTTGTGTGCTGAGCAGGTGGTGTGAAGTAAGGTGGACAAGAACCACCCCGTCCGACGAGCTGAACCGAGCAACCGCGAGCGTGCCGCTGTCCTCCTTACTCGCACCGAAGACGCCTCCGTGGCCAACCCTAGCTCACAACAACCATATGGATCGGATATGGACATTGCTATACTGAGGAACTCCCTCTTAGTTGGACATCTATCATTCGCTATAACGTCTATAATATATCTTCGATGGACTCCCAGCACATCCCAAGGACTTTTTCTGTGGCCTCATCAATATTCATGTTGACTACTTGGCTCCGTTGATCTTCGGCGGCGGCATCAGAAATACTTCGTAAAACTTCCGGAGAATTCGACGAAAATTTTCGCTGTTCAAAACCTCCAGTTTTATGTATTGATATAACGGTATTGATATAACGGCTCGCGACGGCCTCGGTTATACTATCAAAATAGTCCACATAATCATCCACATAATGATGATCAACAATCGATTTCACGGCCCTCGGATGATCATTTGCAAAATTCGATGCGTTCAGGTTCTTGACAAAATTAGCTGAGCATGGCGAACAGTTAGCACCGAACGTCATTGACTGCATTAGATAAATATCGATGGGCTGGTTCTGGTGGAACAAATCTTTTATATCTCCAAACACCGCAATATTACGAAGACGAAAGTTAAAGAGAATAGATAACAAAGGTCTGAGGTTATCTGGTTCCTTTAACAATAGTGAGTTTAGAGAGTCATCGTTCACACTGGCTGCTGCATCGAAAACTAGTCTAATCTTATTTGGCTTGTAAGGATTCTTCACGTCAAATTGTGGAGATACCATGTTCTTGAAGTCGTCCTATCTGCTTAGGCTTTGGTCAGCTTCCTTGCGTACCCCTTCTCTACGTAGCTCTTGATGATGTCCCTGTATTTGGCCGCGAACTCAGGTTCCCTAGACATCTTATTTTCAAGGCCCCATAGCCTTCGTCTCGCCATTTCATAACTTTCTGGGATGTCAACTACTTCCTCTTTCCACAATAGACCTCTCTGGAAACGACTCCCGACTCTTTTTGTTACACTCGAGAGTATTCGAAGAGCTCTCTTATCACTGGCGGAAATTAATTCTTCTGCTGGTTCCTTCACACCGAAATTTTCTATACTAAGGTACTCTTCGACTGTCAGCTCCAAACGCATATCTTTTACCTCCCTGCTTTTACTACTATGTAGAACGAAGTCCCCATCCAGTCCCTCCGATATGTTCACCTTTGTCCTACCATACACTACCCAACCAAGTTTAGTTTCGGCGATGATTGGTTCTGCATCCGACGACAGTATAGTGCTTAATGGAGCACCCAAATGACTATTGTCAAGGCCAATTAACAATTGCGACTGCGCGTTCTCAAACTCCTGAAGCAATAGTGTAGTTGTATGGCAGGGCGACAAACGTAGATCGGTCGCAGGGAGTGATTGAATTGGCAGGTTCAATTCACTAACAGTCTGCACTCCGTTCAACATAAATCGTTCATCTCCACCTTTGTCTGCGCTAATCTGAAGGTCCACCAGCATTGACTTCTCCGTCATCGTCTCCTTACCGAACCATTGTAAATTTAAAGACCTATTATAACCCTTTAGATTCAACTGTCTGGCCAAATCCGCACTCATGATAGTGACGGAGGAACCCTCGCCGAGTAGCGCATAAGTTCTCACCACCATGTCATGTCAAAATACGAAAAAGAATCTGTTGGGGCAAGGTTTATTAAATTCACCAAAACTTATATAAACCAAATTCACCAAAATTTGTAAGCTTTTGAATTTTGAATAAACCGTTTACAAAAGACTGTATTTAAGCAAAGAGAAAATAAAAGCTTTAAGCATTTCGTTGTAAACCGTCTTGTTGCAAAACTCTGCTCGTTTTCTTTCTCCATTTCTCTACTCAAAGTAGTTGTCAATACTGTTCGCATCGACGGTTACCAGCTGACAGTTACTAGCTGACGGTTTTCTTTACTAACTTTGTCGACATACAGCAAAAGCCGGTGCCCTAATTCTCAACCGGAATCTTCCTACCGCTCAACGTAGAGATTCTAGGTTGGCGAACTGAACGTTTCTTTCAGAATCCTTGAACTCACCTTGGCGTTGCAGCTCAACAAAGGCTTCGATGACTCCTGATGAATGTCTTCCTCCACTAACAAAGTCGGCTTCTTCTGCAGCTGCTCTTCATGAATAGTCGAATGATGTGTTCTTGTGCAGCCATTGATCCCACTTGGCTTCCGGAACCTGCATGACCGCACACTATGCCCATACCTAAGGCAGCAGAAGCATAATTCCTTTTAACGCATTCCCATTTCCTTTGGACATCAACGGACACATAAGCATTGCAATTAAATACTGCGTGTGACTTTTGTTTACAATGGCGGCATAAGTCACTATTGGCGGCAGCTGGGGTGGATTGTTCTATGGCATGAAGAACTTCTGCTTGCAGCTTTTCACCTCAGCGTTGGCGTCCATTCTCTACAGCTGCTGCTGTTGAGTGTTCCGTGGCATGAAGAATGTTTTTTGTCCTTGCTCTTTGATCGACTCTGGCTTGCGGCTGAAGACAAACCGGAGTGACAATGCATACGAGTCTGGCTATTCCACTTAACCATTCGTCAAAATGTTTGACGGTGGAAAATGACTGAATATAAACACTTCGTTGAGCCCATTCCAGTCGCTTGCTCATTGCCAACTTGTTAACTAGCTCATCAATTAACATGGGGTTAGCCAGATGCTGGTGAAGACCGCTTAACTCAAGAAAAGTTGCGAGGTTTTGCACTTTCGTAGATGGTATGAGCAATTCCAATTTACCCTCTGGAATATTTGCGACTTCCCTAATCTTCATGAGTTGACTCCTCAACAGACACTCTGGATGACCAAATCTAAATTCCAACGCTGCCATGACCCGATCCACATTATTGTGGTGTATGAGCAATGCGTCGACTACCTCTTTCGCATCGCCTTTTATACACCTTTGTAGCCGGAAAATATTTTCGACTTTAGATAGCCTAACATTGTCGTTGATTCTTGAAAAGCTGTTGAAAACATAGGCCAATCTTCGGGCGTACCGGTGAAATCAGGAAGATCGTGGAGTTTTCGACCAGCATGCGGCATGGGCTGACTCATAGGAATGGACGGCGATGATCGTAACGATGGGTGCGGAATGAATGTCTGCTGACTGAAAGGCTGGAGTTGATTTAAAAGTGGCAGATATGAAGAAATTCTTTGCATGCCCGAAGAACTGGTCGAAGTTGTCTGCGTGGTTGACATCAGTGGGAATTGCGGCGGCAAATACATCGATGTAGACCATGTGTTCGTTGTGTACTGGCTGGTGCACATAATGGTTGATGAAACTGCGGTAGTAGTGCTGCTATTCCGGTACAGGCTTGCGGTCACATTCCTTGAAGGATTTACTGTTGGTAGAACGGTGGGAACGCTTGAAGAATCGGCAGGAGCTATGGCAGCATTTTCCGGTCGGCGCAGGTTAATGAACTCCTGTAAACGAATGCACTCTTCTTTTTCCCTTTCTGCGCATGCTCTGGCAGCTTCGAGCTGTGAACGTAGCTCCTCTATCTGTTTCTGTACGTCCTGCTCATTGGCGGCTGACTGCAGATTTGCTCCTCCCGTCTCGACCATTGAGGTTTCCTGGTCTTTGTCGGAATCTGTCTCACTTTCAAAAGGTGTTGTGTCTTCTGAAATATCCAATAGATTGGCTGGGATTTCGCTTCGGCTGGTGGTGATCTTCCCTTTGTGTAAACGGGAGCTTCTTCTTGGCGGCGCGTCTTCTGACATGGGCGACGACGAAAAATTTAACAATTGCTGGCGGCGGATATTACGACAAGACTGGCTGCCTTGTCGTGGCCATCCTTCATAGAAATCAGCGAAATAACTGTGGCTCCGCAGGCTGAGAAAGTCGACGAATACTTTCCACGAGGGGAATAAAATTGGCGAATCTTCTTTGTTTATGCAAAAAGAATAAACATTTTATTGCTGTTGCGGCTGAGGAAGCGTCGTCCTAAGAATAAAACACCGTTTTATTCCTCTTGTTACGGAGTTTATTCCCTATAAATTCATATATGTAAATTGAAATTAAATTCTAATACAATATATGTATGATATAACTTACTTTTGTAGTGGACATTCCGAGCTTCCAAATGCAAATGGCAGAATTTTGCGCCGCGTGGAAGTAGCACCATACGGTAGTGTATTCCTCCACCAACGGAAGGAAATTTAAGGCTCTGTTCGCATTCGAAAAAAGGGAAGTTTAAAGGTTCTGTTTGCATTTAAAACCTCGAAGCGGTCACTTTACAAATTTAGTAAAATATTTTAAAGCACAATTTTACGCTTTTTAAGAACATTCCAGGTATTGTTATTATCCTGATTGCCTCAGGGAGTTCATTAAATAACCGATAAGACAAAATTCAAAAAAAAAATCGAAATGCTGTGGTTCGGAAATAGGGAACAGATAAAAAGTTGGAAAGGTTTCCACGAAGACTATAACAAGAAAATAAACGAAAAATTAAGATTGCCAGACGTCATAAAGAAAATTTGTAATGCCTTAAAACAATACAAATGACGAACTGGAAGAACTTTCAGCGCACAGAACAAAGGAAAGTTACAATATCTACCAGATTTTCGACAAATTCTTCTTAGGACATATTTCTGCAAAATCAAAAGTGATTGTATTTTATTTCGATACACACCCCTCCAACAAGCAATGTAACTTGGAATGGAAAATACCATAGTAAATTACTCTTAAAAGCTTGGTTGAGCATAAGTTACGCAAGTAATAGAAATGTTGAAGGGTGCATCAGAAATACTTTTTCAAAGTATCAGCATGATTCGCAAAACTCATCCTAGAATCAAGGGTAAGACCCAAATATTTAAATTCGTCAACACTCTCTACTAGGAAACATTTATCACTACAGGTTAGATTATGACAGGTTAGCAATTAGACAGTTTATATCTAAGACACTCAGGTGCGTGGAAGTGCACATTTGCTTCCAAATTGTATGCAGAAGATAAGCTGAAGAACATTATCCTAGTTTTTGAGTTTTTTACTAAATTATGTTCACCAAACCAGTGTCTCAATAAACTTAGATCCCAATTAACATCAGAAACTGGGTCTAAAGGACTGTTTAAGCCATAAGTGAAACCAATGTCATCAGCAAAAGCTGTTGGTGAACCTTTAAAACTAAGAGCAAAGAGTGAATTGATATAGACCAAATACAGAAATGGACCTAAAACGGAGCCTTGAGGAACACCGAGGTTAAAGAACCTTATATCGCTCTTTATATCATCTATCTTCACTCTTTGCGACCTGTTTTCAAGATACGACCTAAACCAGTGGAGCATGAAACCACGAAATCCAGCTTTTTCCATCAAGGTGTGACATTATGTGGGAGCAAACCTGTAAGAGCGCATCTTCCGTCGATTTGCCTCTTTGAAAACCAAATTGAACTGGATTGATAAACTTTGTTTTTTTCTAAAAACAGAAAGAAGTGCGATAGGCGTGTAGTCACAGATTTCTGCAGCGGAACCTTTTTTGAGTAAAGGAATAACATTTGCATATTTAAGACCTTCTGGAAAGACACCTTCAAACACGCAACGATTAAAAACAATTGCCAACACATTCACTATGAAACATGCAGTTTTTTTAAGTACACAATTTGAAGTACCATCAGTTCCGCATGAAGTCGAATTAGGTAAAGTACCAATAACTTTCAAGATTTCAAGAGAAGTTATGGGCTGAAAAACGAAACTACTACTATGTAACGGTTCAGCACGTCCACAAATGGAAGGATAAGTACAACAAATCAATTAGACAGGACTCGGTTGTAGACTGCAGCCAACATTAGCAAAATAACAATTAAAAGTATCAGCAATAGCGAGTTTGTCATATACTTCAGAGTTATCAACACGTAAAACAGTAGGATTTTTAGAAGCCGTGGATTTGTTCAGTAAGCTATTTACTACTCGCCATTCATTTTTCAAATTTCCCTGTACAGAGATGAATTGAGCACGGTAATAGTTATCGCGACAAATAGGTATCTCTTTTTTTAATTCTATACACTATTTCTTATACCTTCTTTTTAGACCCTTGTCATCAGGATACTTATTGCACTTTATTCTAAGTTTGTTTTTACCAATAACTTTATTTAATAGTAATCTAGATATCCAAGGTTTAAGTCTTTTAACTATTTTTTTGGAAGGGAGAAAAGAGGAACAGGATAAGATATGTTTCTTAAGAGAATGAATGATGATTGTACAAGCGGTAGACGAATCGCTAGAAGCATAAACATCTTCCCAAGACTCATAGCGTAAATTATTTTTTAGTCTTCTAAAGTCACTCTACTTTGAGAGGAATTAGAAGATCAACCTCTAGTTTCTAAGTTTAGTGCTATTTAAGAGTCCCGTCATACAGTGATCAGTAATTTTCGAATCAAAGACACATTCTTCGCACTCATTGACGACAACACTAAGACGCCCAAAAGTATGATCCAGACAACTCCCCGAAGCAGGCCTGGTGAACTAGAGACTGTTTCATTACCATCCAAAATGTTTATGTTGAAATCACCTACAATAATTAAATTTTTCGATATTTCCTTAGTTAAGAGATAAGACAACTCATTTAAAAAAGTCAAAACATTAAACATATGCAGTCTATAGACACATAAAAACACAAACATTACATGGTTAATTTCAACGGAAACCTTTAAAACATCAGCACTCAATAAGTCAACGCACAAGACATCAAGAATCAAGTGGTCCCCTTTCACAAAACAACCAACTCCACCTGCAGCGTAATTTTCATTTGTTTTAGCAATAAACTTGAACCCGGGAATAAAATAATTGTTAATCTCTAATTCGTAGATCCAAATTTCAGACACAAAACAATATCTGGAACGCAAGCAAGAGAATCAAGGTGAGTGACAAGAGATGAAAAATTGTCTCTCATACTTCTAAGATTTTGGTGAACGATACAAAATTTATCATTGCAGACGGAACTATTCTTAAAGTCATTATCACAGTTGTAATCACTTAAATTGGGGGTAGAAAAATCATCGATTAAATCTGTATCAAAATTCATTAAATAAAACAGAAATCTAAGCACTAAATGAGTGCAAGGTCATTAAAAGACTTAATTGCAATGACTCTTCCCCCCTCAACCTTTCTCATAAGAATTTGATTATTGTTAAACCATACATATTTTCCGCCTTTCTGTTTCATTGCTTCTTTCTTCTTCATTAAGAGAGCCTTGGTAAACTTCGTAAGAGCAGTGTTGATGTAAATTGCGGTACCAGTCCCTTTTCTGCTGCTGCTGCTGCCGCTGCTGACGAGAGGTTCAACGATGCCAGTCGCATGTGTGTTGAGATTGTTTTTATTATTCCTCTTAGCGCACATTATTCTCTGCTTTGTTGTTAGACTAGCGAATCTTAAACAGATGATCGGTTTTAAAGCCGACGAAGGTGATTTTGTTTGTGTTTTCTTCACATAGCATTTCTCAATTTCATTGTCGGGAACATCGATGGACAAGGCTTTGGAGAAAATTTGTTGAGCCGTCCGGACAGCATTGGTGTCATTGACATTTGACATACCCACAATTTCTATTGAGTTATTGAGAAGGTGTTGTTGTTGCCAGTTTAACATGCTTTCCAGAACATTGGCTCTCGATTTAAGCTCCGCATTTTCAGTTCTCAACTCATTTAGTTGTAGTAAGAACCGATGGTTAATTTCCTCCAACTTCGAAAGTTTTGCGTAGATCATCTGAAGAGTGTATTGACCCTCGCTGTCATTGATGTGCGTGGATTCTTCAACTCATAAGAGAGTGTTGCTTCTTATTGCTTGCAAAACTTCTGCATCAGTTGAAGCCGGCGCACTATTATTTTGTGGCTTGGCTACCACCGGCACTGACATATGAAGAGAACGGTGTATTAACACTGCAGATTTGCCACAACGAAACGATTTAGCAATGGATTTAAAATAATCGGCATCTTCTTCAGTAATATTAACACAAGCATAGTGAAAAATGTTTGCAATCATTGCAGTTTTTTTTGTGGAACAACGACGATCAATTTTTTGTAAACAAACTCAACAATTCATATTGAAATTTGATAATAGTTTTAAGGTAGATTCTTAGTGATGCGCACCCCACGACAATCAAGAGAACATTGAACTGTCGGCAACATACAGGCTCTGCGCGATAAGAACAATCAGCGGTTTCCGAACAATATCGGACGAAGCAGCCTGTGTCATAGCTGGAATGATCCCTATCGACATCCTACGAAAGGAGAAGCTTGAGCAATCAAGAGGTAGGAATTGTCAAGAAAATGAAAGAGGAGGAAGAGAAAGCAATATCAATAGCTGTGTTTCAAGCTAGGTGGGAAAACAGTACAAAAGGCAGATGGACCTATAAGCTGATTCCCACCATCGAGGCGTGGATAAGACGAATGCATAGTGGCTGCAACTACCACGTTACACAGTTGCTATCGGGTCACGGTGGCTATCGGAAGTATTTATACAGATTTGGACACGATAGCTCACCTTTCTGCCCATGTTCTCTTCGGAGTGTCGTGGGGTGCGTAACTCTTTTGAAAGCCATTCCTTATCAAAATGAGTTGATCAATCTGTTTTGAAAAAATTGAAAGAAATTATAATTTTAAAATTCTCTGTGCGGATTGCAAGGGTTTGTTTCACTACAAATGTGTTAATCTCCTAAACCAAGATGCAGATTACATGAAAGCTAGTGGAACGCCATTTCGTTGTGATAAATGCTCAGTGCTTCGTCGCCGATCACTGTATATTGCGGAAACTGTTGAAAGCATTACCAAGCGGGCACCACCACCCGCTATTACTAATAGCATTGGCACTCATCATCCACTGACACCAACAACAACAGCAGCTGCTTCTATTTCACGTGACGAAGAATGTACACTGCAGATGATTTATTTGAAACTTGCTAGCCTGGAAGAAGTAAATAAACAATTTCTTCAATCCATAAAGGCGAAAGCAAGCTCAATTGGCAGCAACAAAGCTCTCTGAAGAACTGCATTGAAATTGCTGGTTTGACTGACGTAGATGACTAAAACTCTCAGAGTGTCGCACTAAAAATCTTTCTTGATGCATTAGATGTAGAGGTTACCCAAGATGACATTGAAAAGTGCTACGTTAAGAAAGCTCGAAGCATCAAAACAATAGTAAATGATCGCTCTCGCTCTTTGGAAAGCAAAACCATCATCTGTGTGAGGTTCTCGGGCTTTACTCTCAAACAACGGATAATGAATTAGAAACGGAAGAAGAAAAGCACCTTGAACACAAATGTTATTGATAACAGCGGCAAAGACAATGGCAGTAAAATTAAAAAGAGTGTTATTTATATTAATGATGCTCTCATTCAATTTACTCAGGCATTGTTTATGCAAGCGAAAGAGGTTAAAAAGAAAAAAGGTTACAAATATGTATGGTATAACGATAATAAGATACTTTTAAGAAAGGTGGAGGGTGGGAATATCATTGGATTAAGATCTTTTAATGATCTTGCTAAAATCTAGTGCATTTTGCGCTTATATTATTTTGTTATATATTTTGAATTTTAAATGAATTTTGAAAATGATCTTATTGATGATATTCACTCTTCCAATTCTTGTGATGATGTATTTGTAACAAAGTCTTTTTGTATTGATAAACTTTTTCTTGTTCACCAAAATGTTAGAAGCTTGAGAGAAAATTTTGCGTCTCTCATATCTCATCTGGACAACTTTGTGTGTATCCCTGATTTTGTTTTTGTGTCAGAAATTTGGATTTATGAATTCGAAAAAAATGATTATTGCTTGCCAGGTTTTACATTTTTCTCAAACACTAATGAAAATTACGCGGCTGGTGGTATAGGCTGTTTTGTTAAGGAAGATTATGAGTGTGTGGTTACTAATATTGATTTTCTGAGTGCCGATGTTATAAAATTGTCTTTTAAAATTAATCATGAATCTTATGTCATTCTCTGTGTCTATAGATTACATAGTTTTAGCTTCTCGATGTTTGTGGAGGATTTTTCTAATCTACTAGATAATGAGAATAAATCTAAAAATCTAATTATTTTAGGTGATTTTAATGTAAACATTTTGGAAAACTGTTCTTCTGTTTCTAATTACCTAGATTTGCTATCTTCACATGGTTTAAAATCATTTATCAATGAGCCTACAAGAATAGCATCGGGTACTTGCTTAGACCATATCTATGGGCGTTTTGGTAATATATCGCTTAGTTCATGTGAAAAATGTGTCTTTGAATTTTAGAATAACTGATCACTCTATGACGGGTTTATTAGTAGGCATAAACAAAAATAAAAATAGTGATAATTGTATATCGTGCAACATAAAATCGAAAATTAATTTCCATAAACTAAATACTTATCTTTGTTTTGAGTCCTGGGAAGGAGTTTACGCATCACAAAATGCTTCCAAATGCTATGATATTTTTATTGAAACGTTAAAAAAATATATTTTTTCATGTAGTTATACTGTGAGGACCAATAAATCGTTAAAAAGACTTAAACCCTGGATTAGCTCTTGTTTAATACTTAAAATAAAGAACAAAAATAAGCTTAGGATTAAATTTTCTAAACACCCATTGAACAGAAACTTAAAAAAAGGTATAAAACGTTGTGTTCTAAATTAAAGAAAGAAATTCCCTTGTGCAGAGACAGCTATTATAGAAATCAATTAAATTTTTGTAAAGGAAAGAGTAAACGGGAACGGCAGGTAGTAAATAGTATTTTGAACAAGTCAACTCTTTCTAATAGACCAACTTTGCTTCGTGTAAATGATAAGGTAGTATCTGATAAACGTGAAATTGCGGACAAATTTAATGGTTACTTTGCCACGATAGCAGAAACACTTCTACCACAATCTAATATTTCTATATGTAGGCACTGCAACTGCGATAACGTTGAACCTTTCCAGAGAAACAGTTTTTTCTATGAGCCTGTAACCGCTTTGGAACTACTAAAAACGATTTGTAGCTTAAGAAACTCTAACTCTTGTGGATTTGATGGGTTATCCAACCGTATTTTAAAAAATATTGCTTGGTTTGTAATTGACATATTAGCCTTTATTTTCAATAAAAGCATACTCACAGGAAGTTTTCCTGATGGGCTTAAATGTGCGGATGTAGTACCACTCTATTAAAATGGGAAATCAGATTGTCTCTAATTACAGACCTATATCGCTTCTGCCTTTTGTTAGTAAGATATTTAAAAAAGTAATTAAAAATAGGGTTGTAAATTTTCTGATAAAAAATAATTATTTTAACTCTGCTCAATTTGGTTTTCAAAAAGGCAAATCTACTGAAGATGCTCTTTTAGATGTTTGTTCTCAAATTTACTCAAATTTGGACAGGCAAAAAAATACATCAGCTTTATTTGTGGATATAACTAAAGCCTTCGATATGGTTAACCATAACATTTTGTTGGTGAAACTTAGTAAAGCAGGTTTTCGGAGTTTTATGTGTGGTTCAAATCCTATTTAAATAATAGATCACAAAGAGTGAAAATAGAAGACACCAGAAGTGAATTAAAGTACATTAAAATGGGTGTGCCACAAGGCTCGGTGTTAGGACCAATACCTTTTTTAATTTACATTAATTCTCTACTTGACCTCAATTTTAAAGGAGTATTAAGAGCGTTCGCTGATGACTTAGGATGTGTGTATGGCTCAGATAGCCCTATAGATCTAATAGCAGACATTAATTGGGACTTGGACTTACTAAGAATATGGTTTGCTAATCACAAATTAGTTATAAGTTCCAAAACAAAAATTATGTTTTTCAGTTTATCTGGGAAAACTGTTTTGACGCGAATATCTTATTTCACGCACCAAATTCCCCGATGACCTTCTGTACCGATCTAAACTGTTGTGATAATTGTTTCCTTATTGAGAAAGTCGATAAGTTCAAGTACTTGGGATTAATCATTGACTCTAAGATGTCCTTTTCTAACCATGCTGAGGAGTTGCGAAAATACTTTCGCCTTACTTTAAGATATCTCTTTAATTTGAGAAGAGTATGTTCTACTAAACTACTGACCTCTATATACTATGTATTATTCCACTCTAAATTGCAATATGGTATTAGCTGCTTGGGTGGAGCCTATTTGAATAAAATAAAACCCTTACTTACGTTGCAAAAATATACTCTGAGAAAAATCTGCTTTAAACATCGTCTTCATCCTAGTTTTCAACTGTTTCGTGATCTAAAAATTCTTCCGATTCGACATTTATATTGCTTTAAAGTGTTAAAGATATTTTTTTTAAGATCTGGCAACCTGAATTTTAGAATCCTCGACAATTATAATCTTCGTGGAAATTCCCTGCATCTAGTCTCTGTACCTGTATTTCGGACTACCTCGTTTCGTATTTTTATACAGTGTTTGCTTGCCGCTTATTTAATAAATTGCCGCAATACCTTAAAATAATAAATTCTCCAAAATTGTTTTTGACACAATTAAAAAATTGGCTTTTTAATTTTTCTTTGGATGATCTAGAAACTTTCGTGAATGTCCGGTCCTAGATAATTTAATAGGTATTGTAATATGCAAGCTACGGCTCGAGTAGATAAAACAATATTCTCTGAAATTTATTTCTTTATTTTCTAGTCTATAGAACAATTCAAGTTCACACTATACTATTCTTCGCAATTCTTTTCTTACAAGGTCTCTGTCCTCTCAAATCACTTTATCTCCTTTCAATTACTTAATTCACAAATCCAAACTAATTACTTCTTCTTGTTAAATCTCAACTTTCAATTTATCACAAAATTACAACTTCGCCCATTATCACTTTTCTGATCTCTTCGCCACAGTTTAAAAACTAGCAGAAGTTTCTGATAGCCAGAAACTTCTAGCAAATTCTTCGACCACTGGAACAAGAGAAATTCTGATGTAATGATTCTTGCAGTTATAATTCCCTCTCATCCGTGATATTATCAGTCTCTTTAGTAGACATGAACTGTGGAAACCGCAGACACAAACCTCGAATGAAAGGACAGTTCGGACCAAAATTCTGCCAGAATGAAAAGACACTTCGGAATTTGTTGCATCATACCTTTAGGGAGCGTAGTTATTATTATGCTACACTGCCCCCCTCTTAGATGTGTTCGTCCCGAACAAGTGCATCCTCATTTCGGCCATTGTATCGACTCAGTCGGTCCACATGAACCACTTTCATTTTGGCCCTTGGTCCCCGCTGGATGCGGTAGACAACATCGTTGATGCGGGTTACTATTCTGTAGGGACCCTCCCAGTTCCGCTGCAATTTAGGTGATTTCCCCTTTTGGCGATGGGGATTATACAGCCACACCAGATCTCCTTCCTGGAATCCTGACGTTGTTGCTTTGGCATCATACCTGGTCTTCATGCGGTTGCTCGTCATCTTAATCTGGCTTCTGGTCCTTTGGTGTATGTCCCTAAGCCTTTCCCTAAGGTCCGCCACGTACTCTTCTTCATTTCTGGGCTCATTGGTAGGAGATCCGAGTATATACCGATTACCATTGTCGGTTTCCGGAAAGGGCCCTGCGATGTCAATGGCGATTCGTTCGAAAGGTGCTCCCACGTTGTATTGGTGCATCTTACCTCGAGTTTTGATTCTCGGACCCGTGCTAGCTGCACACACGTCGCATTTTCTGCACCAGTCTTCGATATCTTCCTTCGCTTTTAACCAATAAAAACGTTCTCGTACCTTTTCTAGCGTCTTATTCACTCCCAAGTGGCCTCCGGACGCCCCGCCATGCATTTCCTGTAACACCTCCTTGACCCTCGTCCGCGGCACGACAAGGTGCATTACAAACGACTTTCCGTCGGAGGATTCCCATTTTCTTCTCAGAACACCTTCTTGGACATGGAGGGAGCCCCACTGCGCAAAATATGCCTTTAAGGTAGGGCTTCTGTGAGAGATGTCCTGATGATCCGGTTTCTCCATGTTCTCCTTCCATGCCAGAATCGGCTCGATATCCGAGTCTTCCTTCTGAGCGTTCCGGATCTCATCTACGCTCCAGCCGGCGATAGGTTCGGCTCTCATTCTATGGATGGAAACCAGCTCCCGTTCTTCCTGACGCGCACAATGTTTACAATCCGTTCTGCATGGTCTCCGGGACAGTGCATCCGCATTAGAGTGGAGTTTTCCTTTACGATGCTGTATTTCGTAGTCGTAGATTTGCAGCCTTTCGATCCATCTTGCGACCTGACCCTCAGGACTCTTGAACTGTAATAGCCATTTTAAGGCTGCATGGTCTGTGCGAAGAACGAACTTCCTCCCATAGAGGTATTTGTGAAAATGCTTCGTAGCCAAGATCAAAGCTAGAAGCTCCCGCCTTGTCACGCAGTAGTTCCTTTCTGGCTTAGAGAGCACCTTGCTGAAGTACGCAACCACCATCTCTTGGCCATCATGCACCTGGGAGAGTACGGCTCCTACCCCGACATTGCAAGCATCTGCATCCACAATGAACGTTTCCCCGGGAGTGGGGTAAGCTAGTATCGGGGCATCGCATAGCCGTTGTTTAAGTGCCTTGAAGCTCTTCTCGCACTCAATTGACCATTTGAATTGTTTCCCCTTTTCCGTCAACTGGTGCAGGCTCTTTGCGATCCCCGCAAAATCCTTCACGAACTGTCTGTAGTAGGTGGCTAGGCCCAGGAAGCTCCTTAGTTGGTGTTTATCCTTGGGGACTGGCCAGTTTTTCACCGCTTCGACCTTCTCTGGATCGGTTCTCACTCCTTTCGCTGAAATTATGTGTCACAGGTATTTGTTTTCCGCTCTAAACAGGGCGCACTTCTTGGGGTTGAGCTTCAATTGGGCACTTCGAAGCCTTTGAAACACATCCCTTAGATTGTCTCAGTATTGCGCAAACGTCGTTTTTCCTACGACGATGACATCATCCAAGTATACCAAACAGGTTTTCCATGTTAACCCTTGCAGGACACATTCCATCAATCGCTCGAAAGTCGCCGGAGCATTGCACAACCCGAATGGCATTACCGTGAATTGCCATAGCCCATTTCCTGCGGTGAAGGCGGTTTTCTCCCGGTCTTCTGGATGGATCTGTACCTGCCAGTAGCCACTCTTCAAGTCGAGAGTGCAAAACCATCGGGCTCCTGATAGTGTGTCTAGCGTGTCGTCAATCCGCGGCAGAGGATAGCTGTCGTTCTTGGTGACGTAATTGAGCTGCCGATAGTCCACGCAGAACCGCGTGCTGCCATCTTTCTTCTTAACCAGTACAACCGGTGATGCCCACGGACTTTTGGAACTTTCAATCAAACCTTCTTTCTCCATTGCCGACACCATCTCTGCAACTTCTGTCTGCTTTGCCAATGGAAGGCGCCTAGCAGGCTGACGAATTGGTCTAGTATCACCAGTGTCTATTCGATGTTGTAATAGGTGTGTTCGGCCATATTCTCCGCCATGTGAGGCAAATACACCATAGTTCGCTGATCCTGATTCAGGTCACTGGACTGGAGAATCGTCTCTCTCGTTTCCGCTGTCCAAGGTAATGGGAGAGGTTTTGGAGCATCACGTTCAGATATTGTTGCGACGGCGGTAATCGGCGTGCATTTTCCAGTCACCTCCCCTCGCCTTAGTCTGACAGTGTGTGGTCTTGTGCTCAAAACTCTCACTGGAACCATGGTGTTCTTTGGTTCGACTAACGTCTTTCCCACGATGTAGTCTTGAGAATTCTTCTCTGGGTCTGGTTCTACTATGTAGAATCGGTGACTCCCAAGATCACCTTCCAGCTTCGTCCAAATGATTGTCTCTGAAGACGGCGGCAAAACTTCGTCTTTGCTGATGACTGTCCTGAGAATTACGGCATTCTCGTTTCCGTACACCATCGGAATCTCCACATTTCGAAACCTCAGTACTTGCATCCCGATGTCCAAGATTACTTCATTTGCTTTCATGAAGTCTATTCCGATGATGCACTCGTCGCATATATCTGCCACCAGAAACGCATGGGAGAACGTCAGTCCTGCCAGAGTAATCGTAAGACGAACTTCTTCAAATACCTTCGCCATTTCCCCTGTTGCAGTCTTCAGGCAATAGCTGTTGGTGTTGTGCAGCCAGGCGCTTCTGACGATATCTTTCTTACAATGGAGGCGGTGGCACCTGTGTCGATGGTGGCTATGCACTTCTTCTTGTTGATTAGTGCCTCCACTGTCAGGCTCTTGTTACCCCGTTTGGTTCGCGAAACTTGAATGGTGGTCCTGGGGGCCGCGATTCCAGTAACCAACTTCTGCCCCGCGAAGCTGGTCCTTACGCATTTCCCGACTGCTGGTTTTGGGAAGTCTGACTGACAGGATGGATATTATCACCGCCAGATGCTTCCTCTCTGCTTCTCCTACTTCCGCAATGTGGACAATTTCCTTGTCTAGGTGCACTTCTGCACTGCCGTTGTAGGTGTCCGGTTTGGTTGCAATTCCAGCAACGGATTTGACTTCCGCGAGCTTTGTCTTCATCCATGACGGCTGTTCTCTGGCATGAGCATTCCACGACGGACATTTCCCTGACACGGTGTATTCCCTGGTATGCTTGGTCCGCAGCCTTCATTGACAAAGCGAATGCCAATGCCTCGGGGAGTGTTCGCTTTTCAGCCATTCTTACAGCCATTTGCAGTTGTCTGTCCTCTATGGAATGAATAAAAGCTTCCACCGCCATTTCGTTGATAAGCTCCTCACCGGCTTTAGGGTATGAAAGATGGGCTAGTCGCTCTATATCCGCTTGCAACTGTTGGAGCGTTTCTCCCCTTTTCTGGACTCGGCTACGCAGCTGAACACCTGTTGCATGTGCTCATCCCCAAACCGCATCTCGATAGCCTGAACCAGAGAGTCGTAGTTCTGCTGTTTATCTTCCGGGATGGTCTGCAAGAGCTCCGCAGCTGGACCCCTCAATGCAAGAGTGAGTGCAATAGACTTCTCTTCATCGTCCCAGCTATTGGTCATTGCGGCCGCTTCGAATTGCCTCTTATAAATTGGCCATGATGTTTGACCGTCGAAGATAGGAGGCTGCATCTCCTTTCTTCTCAGACCGTCAGTGGAATATTCCCGTGTTTTCTGTCTCTTCACGTTGCTGAGTTCCTTAGTAAGATTTTCGACTTGCTTTTCTACTTTTTCGAACTGAGTCTCTATCTTCCCGAACTGAGTTTCTTGCTTCTCAAAGTTTTCATCGAATCTAGTTTCGACTTTTTCGAGTTGCGTCTCGACCTTCTCGATTTTCTCTTCGATCGCTTCGAATTTGGATTCCAAGTTCTTGTTTTGCTCATCAAGTTTGCTTTCCAGAGCATCTAGAGAATTCTTTTGTTCGTCCATCTTAAGTTCTAGAGAATTCTTTTGTTCGTCCATTGCTTTCTTTTGTTCGTCCATTGCTTTCTTTTGTTCGTCCAGCTTAAGTTCTAGAGAATTCCTCTGGTCGTCCATTGCTTTCTTTTGTTCGTCCAGCTTAAGTTCTAGAGAGTTCTTTTGGTCGTCTATTGCTTTCTTTTGGTCATCGAGCTTAAGTTCCAGAGACTTCTTTTGGTCTTCCATTGTTTTCCTTCGTTCGTCCATGACTGACTTAAGTTGCAGGAGCAGACTTGTTATATCCGGGTCGGCTACTGTACTTGCTGCTTCCTCTCCCACGTCAAACTCTACGTCATGCGGATTTTCACCTTGGAAGAAGCAGTAATTCTTCCAAACGAATCAGTGGGGCATCTTTTCCCCCAGTTGTGTCGAGGTTCCGCTTACTGAGTTCTGCCTTTAGTTGAGTTATAGTTAGTTTTTCCAATTTGCGACCCATTTTGCGCAACTAATTAACTCAACACAGAAATAGTTTTTTTTTTTTTTTTATTGTGCAATTTCACACCACGGAAATAGTTATTCACAGAATAAGTTTTATCCCGCTTCTGACACCAATGTAATATGTAAGCTACGGCTCGAGTATGTAAAACAATATTCTGTGAAATTTATTTCTTTATTTTCTAGTCTATAGAACAATTCAAGTTCACACTATACTATTCTTCGCAATTCTTTTCTTACAAGGTCTCTGTCCTCTCAAATCACTTTATCTCCTTTCAATTACTTAATTCACAAATCCAAACTAATTACTTCTTCTTGTTAAATCTCAACTTTCAATTTATCACAAAATTACAACTTGGCCCATTATCACTTTTCTAATCTCTTCGCCACAGTTTAAAAACTACTGCCCCTTCTCAATCGCCATCTGTCCTTATATAGCAGAAGTTTCTGATATCCAGAAACTTCTAGCAAATTCTTCGACCACTGGAACAAGAGAAATTCTGATGTAATGATTCTTGCAGTTATAATTCCCTCTTATCCGTGATATTATCCGTCTCTTTCGTTGACATGAGCTGTGGAGACTTCATCGCAGACACGAACCTCGAATGAAAGGACAGTTCGGACCAAAATTCTGCCAGAATGAAAAAACACTTCGGAATTTGTTGCATCATACTTTTAGGGAGCGTAGTTATTATTATGCTACAGTATATATAAATCTAACATTTTGGTTTATATCTGAAATTATTGTTCTCTTTTTTCTTTTTTTCTTTTTTTGTTGTTGTTCTTTTTTTCTTATTTAATGGTTAATTTGCTTTTCTTTTGCATGTTTTTTAAATTGCTTAACTATTATGAATTTTCTTTATATTTTAGTTTTTTTTTTTTTCTTTTTTTTACTTTTCTTTACTTTTTGATCACCCCATCCATATTTTATTATAAAGCTAATTTTTGAAGTGACATTCTACACTATTTTTAATTTTAAATATTGAATGTCTTTAACGTTTCTCTTTTATTTTAATTGTGGAATTATACACTTAGACTAAGATTGTATTTATAAAGTTTGAGAAATAAAACACTAAACACTAAACTAAACACTAATATTATTCAGATTAAGAGGAAGACACAGAACATGCAGTGTTCCATTGCAGTTGCTTCGCAGAATGGAGAAATATCTTACAGACCACATGTTGCTATCAGAGGAGAACTAGATGGAAATTTGCGCACTCGTAACGGATGTGCAAAAAGAGCATCGTATAATTGAGAAAGCAAGGAGAGCAGAAGCAGCAACATACAAGAAGCATAGAATGAATTGCTAACCAGCCCCGCGAAGTAATATCTAACGTTAGTCCCGCGGGGAGAGTGGTAGAAGTGAGCTGGGTGTGAATTAGTACGTAGGCCCATTCCTGGAATCAAGTAATCGGGTACGAGAATCGTGCATGCTAGTAGGCTACTAGTATCTTTAGAAGATTACCACATCCATTGGCGTATCCATTAAAAAAAAACTGCCGTCACACAGACGCCATACATGTATGCGCAACCACCACTGTGTCTCACAACGCCATCGGCTAACTTCATACGACAAATATGTACACTATCATGCCATGCAAGGTTTAAGATCTGCCAACGTTTTGTGGAAATACCGACGATTGGTCGATACTTGGTAGCAAGTCAAAAGTGTCCAACCACAAGCAATATTGGCCAAGATTACTTGTGTTTCATCCACCAAGGAAGCTATCGTCGCTGATAAAAGTATTCTGTTCCGCTTTATGCTTTATGGATCGCATAGAGCCATCAACACTTACGCTCTCTTTGACGAAGGATCATCTGTATCCATGTTGGAAGCCTCGCTGATCGATAAGATAGATCTCAGAGGTAATCATCGTCAGGTTAGTTTTCAATGGGTCACGGGCAGTCAAGCACAGAAGCCTATAAACGTCGTCGATTTACATCTCAAGGGAAGTTTGTATGGAGGCCACAACCATAAACTGCCAGTTCAAATGAAGCGATTTATGCGCCTCCAAAAGCCACCTGGAGGAACTGAGTATTCAGCCATACTTTAACGCTGCACCGAAACTCCTGATCGGCCTTGATCCAAGCTTTCTAGGTTGTATTTGATACAACGCCGGAAAACAGCAGAGGATAGCTCTTCAGCCAAGAGACAGATTTTGGAAGAAATGGATAGTGGAGTATCTGTCGACCCTAAAGAATCGAGTCAAATGGTGTCAAAGGACGAAACTAAGGAAGGCGATTTGGTGCTTATCTGCGATGCGAGTGTTCCCAGATGCCAATGGCGGAGAGGAAGGATTCAGCAAGTTTACCAAGGTAGAGATAGAGTATTACGCCGTCTGCGAGTAGTAATAACGTTTGCAGTCCTGGAATTTGATAATTGTGAATCGGATCGGTTCACGGGGGCCGAGATGTGAGAGATCTAATTTTGAAGCAATCTGTAATTGAATTTTTCTCAGAAATAAATATTTTTTCCATTCATTTCAAACACCTTTATATTTTACAGTTAGTGTCTAGTCTTACCATTAATGCCTGGTTCACAAACTCCCACTGAGATAGTTTCAAACGGTATCGTTGGAATTTTGGGTATTATCAGTAGTTTTCTTAACTGTTTTCCTGCTTATATGCTGCATAGTTTGCAGTTCTGAATCATTCGTTTGATTTCTTCTGTTATGCCCCTCCAGTATAATGTTTCACTCTCTAACTTCATTGTTGATTTGATTCCCAAATGTGGTTGGTGTTTTCTAATACCTCTCGTCTCATTTATTTCATTGTTGATTTGATTCCCAAATGTGGTTGGTGTTGCCTAGTACCTCTCGTCTCATTTATCTAGTTTTTGTTCTCTGGCCATAATTTTTTATTGTTTTCTTTACGGTCTTCACACGATGATTTTCCGGCTGTTGTTTGTTTGATTTTGTTGATAGTTGTTATATTTATTAGTTTATTTTTGGTGTCATTATTACGGTCAAGTCGTTTAAATTTTTCGTCAATTTAAAAATGTCAATAGACATGGAACTTTTGCCATGGCCGCCCTATTCATCGGATTTAAACATAATCGATAATGTTTAGGCATGGTTATCTCGTAAAGTGTATGAAGGCGGCAGACAATTTGAAGACAAGGGCACTTTAATCGAAGCTATTCATGATGCCTATTCCAAACCGTCTTATAGAGGTCATATCGAAAAATGGCAGGCATACTCATTATTAATGTAAAAAAACATAATAAATAAATATTTTAAAACCATAAAATGTAAACATTTTATTCATTTTTTCCTTTCTTTCGAAGATTTTGCATGTGGCCTCATCCTAGTGGCGCATCTTTTTATACGCTTTTCAAGTAGTTCACTTTGATCTTGGGAAAATCCAACGGTAGTTTCTTATTTACCCTTTAATTTTATGACTTCCTGTTGGGAAAATATGTGCCTGTTTACAGGTAGTAAAAGTTTCCGGGTACAAAATTTCCAACAGGTATAAAGAGTGAAAATCGATTGCAAAATGTATGGTCTCATCCTGGTGATCGCCAGTGTATTAATCAAATTTCTTGCACGCGAATAAAACTCCAAACATCTCCTTTCTACCTACGCATAACTTTTTTGTGTTGGTGTTAATGTTTCTGACGCATACAGTATTGCATAATAACATTAATGTCGAAAAGTATCAAATCATTTCGTGAATTCTTGTTGTTGTTCTGCTTCGCTTTTCTTCGTAAGGGCTCTATAAATTAAGGCATGCTTGGTAGAAATTTGCGTATGTAGGTTACAAGTCCTAGCAATTGCTGCTTCTTTTTATCTGTTGGTTTAACCGCCTTCGCTGGTAAACTTGTATCCAAAAAAATTTATTTTCTGCTAAAATATTCTCATCTTGTTTTTTTATGTTTTCGTTCTTGTAGATGGCTTAGTAACTCGCCTAACTTGTTATTCTAGATTTTTACTGCCTCTTTTTTGTCTTTTCCTTCTCCAAATACTAAAATGTCACCTTTCTGTCCTGATATAACTTGATTTTGCTTCATCTAGGAAATTTCCATGGCTGACTTCACTCCAAACGGTTAAATCTGTATGTCCCGAACGGCGTCCAAAATGTTGACAATTTGCTGTTAGCTTCAACTAATTGAAGTTGCTAAATTTATGTTTCAAATCATATGAAGAATATATTTTTGCATCCGCTAATTTCGTAAAAATTTCCTCCACGATTGGTAGTTGGTATTTTACGTCTTTTAGAGCGTTATTTATATCTTTTGGATCTATAAATATTCTTCGTTTATTGTTTTCTTTACTTTTGCAACTTAAAGAAAACAGGTTCCTTTTTTCCATCTTTCCCATTTGTTCTCATACTTCTTCGCGTAATACCTTCTCAACGGTTCGTTAAGTATTAAGGTTTCTTTTTTTTTTGTCAATGCTATTTTTCTTTGTAATTTACCCAGTCCATCGGATATATATGGGGTGGCCGTGGTGTAGTGGTAATATCATAGCTTGTCACGCTGTTGATCACGGTTCGAATCCTGATGTCGAGAATCATCTATTTATTTCGCATGAAATAAATAAAAAAAAGTCGATCACTTGCGAAAAAAGCATATGGCTAAAATGCAACTTTATCGTGGTGATGACATCATGTGGACGGAAAAAAATACTGTAAATCATAAGCAACGACAACAATAGCGTAAACAAACAAAATACTCTCCAGTTATCTGGACAGCCACCCTTGGAGTTTACAGAGACTTAATACCACCTGAGTTTCAAACAACACCACTCTGTCTTTCTCTCTGTCTCTTCCCCTTTCCACAAAAACGCACGTGTTCTAAAAATTAGTATAAGGGTATTCATATCCCCTTTAACACGTGCAAATTATAAAAAAAAAAAAAAAAAATTAATATAAGACGTACTTCACGTTCTGTTGATATGTTTCGGCTGAAATTAGTGAATTGTGTCCTTTCTTTTATCCTTATCCTTGTGCGAGTTAGACTGTTGAGTCAATAATGTTGCATTTTGCTCCCTTGTCAAGTCAACAGTGACCAGTACTTAATTTTCGTCCAGTTTGAGTTTATCGCTTCAAATTTGTTGAATATTCTCATTACTTTCTTTATTGTTCTTGCATTTTTGTTATGTTTGTTTTTGCTTATAAATATAACTTATGTTATTGAAACTTCTTAGCATATGTACCACATACTTCTGCGTATTACTTTCGGTAGTTACAGTTCCTCGCTGGCTATTATACCAAACGTTCATGGAATTAATTAGAGCAGAATTTGCAGGTTTTCGATTTGAATACTTTGTTGTGTTGTCGATTTGTATTTGTACTGCTTCGAGGTTTTTGTATTCTGTTGACTATATTTTTCCTAAACGACATTTACCAAAATCCAAAAGAATACCTCAAGAAGCAGCAACCCGTGAAGGAGCTCAAAGAGAGTGAGAGGGCGACAAGAATAAGTGGCTGATCTTCACAACTAAGAATTCAAAGGAGTTCGGCGTGAAGGTGGATGATGATGAGATCCGTAGTGCAGCATTGTTACCATGACCTATAAAGAGAAAAAAATTTGTGAAATATGACGGCAAATCAGTTAAAACTGTCTTGTACTCGACGGTATGCACCATTGCAATATCATTATGCTACAAGGAGGGTACCATGGTTGCATTTTTTTGATATTAAAGGTGCCAACAAAGCATCAAACTGAGCGGTAACTGAAAGTGCAATAATGCAAATAAAATTTAACTGAAGTACTAAATCAGTTAAATTGCGTTTGCGTTTGCGTTTTATTAGAAAACAACGTTGACCAGAACAACGAACATATTAAAATCTTTGCCTAGCAGTTGTTTTATGTCAAAGCCTCCCTCTTCTTAAACCTTTGAGAAGAGTTTGATTGCACAATGTCGACGATACCGGGAACTCTGAGAATAGTGTAATATTTCAAATAACTCTTACTTGATAGTAAATGTATAAGGAGTACGTACCTGTTTCCACTAATTTTCTTGTCAATGGCTTACAGTTCATCCTTGTTGAATACCTATAGACATTTCAAGGACAACCGGAACCATCAGGTTTTTTGCCGCCACCATCAATGTGCAATTTGTAAAGCTAGGTAGATCGAAAAGCGGCTTTTTCAAGACCTTCGCCGACGCTCAGTGTCGGTATTGCTTTGCAAATCGGTCAAAGAAACTTAGAACACGCCACACTTCGGAAGCGACTGTATACTGACAGCTACAGGTATCTGGGATTAGGCAGTTGCTAAAATTTTAACTTGCTCCCAGCTCAGATTAAATTTTGACCTATAAGAAATATTTCAAGATATACATTACGATAATGTCAGATTTTAGCACTAGCTAAAATTTTAAAACAATTCCGACTTGGGAGAATTCCGAATAACCGACTTCGTCTGTCACAGGTATAGGTTAGTCATATTTTGCTAAACACTAGACTTCCTGAACAGGGTCATTTTCAACTGACAGCCGGCGTAAAATTAGCGCTTTGGTTTAGGTCAGATATATACATATATATATATATTTTTTTTAAGTGTTTAGAGTAAAATAAAATAAAGCAATTTAAAAAGCGATTCGGTGAAATTGGTAAAATACAGATTTTGACCGGTGCCTACATATTTCAAATGCGTATTCATTGAGCGCTAAGGAAACCAAAGTACAATTATTATTCAGCAACTTGCACGTGTTTTTTCTATCCCCAATATATGAAGAATGGTACGCATAGATTTTTCTTCCTTGGAGCATTCTGAAGTCATAGATATGTAGGATGTTCTAGCTAAATCAGCGGAGGAGTTTGTAAACGATGGTCTTGTCGAGGAAATGTGGGCGATTAAAGCAATGGAACATGCTGAAGTGTATTTTAATGTAATAGCTATACATGCAATTTAATTAAATCGATTGGCCCTAATTTTTTTTCTTATTCCCAGCTCATATGCAGCTTAGACCCAAGAAATGTAAAGTTATCTCCTTTCGATGACGTCATTTATACAACATTCAGGCAGGATTTTCCAGGTTTGAAGATTGAGTCTATTAGAGATGATGATCTGAAATCTCCCGAACAAAAAATAAAGTGGAGGGTTTTTATTGAAAAATTTAATAAACTAGAAGACTTCTCTTATGGAACACTACTCAGATCCGAAGCTTCAAAAGAATTTTCGCCGGAAAACGCTTTGCTTGTTGTTCGCGTGCAATTTTTAGCTATAGAAATTGCAAGAAACCGGGAAGGTTGCAACGATGCTGTTAGAGAGAAATTCAAACCAAAAGCCTTATCAAGTCCAACAACCAGTGCGGAAGCTATATAGTAATCAGTTTGCTTTTTGACAATAAATTTTGTACAATGTTTATACTAGTTGTTCTATAAACAAAAATATTTTTAAGCTTGAGTTGCAAAATTTTATTTTACCGGAACACCTTAAAATTTACCTTTTTTATAATCATGTAGATAAGGTTGAAAGAAGCCTAAAAGTAGAAAAATGCAACATTTTACTCTATCCGAAAATCTTAAAATTGGACTTTCTTCTCTTGATCGTGAAGATTAGCTGAAAGAAGCTCAAAATTGCGCCCGCTTTCCAATAAATTATTAGGGTCTTTTATGTTATAATTTCAGTGCAAAATTAATGGCGTGCCACAATAACACCCGATTATGAAATTTTGTTTATTGCTTTTTTTTTCATTTAACGCGTATTAATATAAAGTTTGAACTAACATAATTGGTTGTATGCCCTACATTTGCTCTGAAATGGTAAATCCAAATGGCGTTAATTCCTCAACGGGAAGTCCTACTTTTTTTTATTGCAGTTTTGAAATCAGCACGAACGCGTCGAATGGCATCTAAACTTCATTCGTGCAAAAAAGAAAATTCAAATAATTGCACCATTTAGACTGACAACCTACCAAATATTGATCTTCAAAAGGCTCTGATTAATTATTGGTAAACGATCGCCAATATTTGTTTGCACTTCTGAGCTTTTAATCTAATCTACATGATAAAAAGGAGAAAGAGTTAATTTGAAGATGTCCCGGTAAAATAAAATCCAGCCCGAAAAAGAATAGCCGATAAGTAAAGTAAACTTTGCCTTTCACATTAAAAAATTGAAGGATTACACTCTGAATCTAAAATTACACTCATTAAAGCGTTCGCCAGCATCTTGGGAAGTAGTGGTGGGACACATGTAAGTTGATTGTCGGAAACGCTCTGTTAAACAAGTAGAATGGCGACCAAATACGGTTTTGGAAATTTTTTCGCGAACAATCCATTCTACTAAAACAATTGTCAAGCACGACTTCGTTTGCACAGAAGAATTATCAGCCCTATTATGAGTATCAATTTGATAGTTGATAGTTTCTATGAATTAGTTGATAATTTGGTATTATGGGTATCAACTGGTAATTTTAGACCGATTGTGAATACTTATCAAAAGTTCATTGTGAATGAGTCTTGTTTATTTTGTTTGACGTTTCACGTTTTAAATATTTATTAGTTTTTTGTCGGCCGCGGAAAGGAAAATTATTTGTGCGAAAATGTAAGTTGTTCTTATAAAAAATAACTGTGTTTCTTAAAAAGAAATTCTTTTATTTAGGCACAGAATAGTTAGCAACAGAAAGTAAATAGAGAGAATGGTTGAATTGATGGAGGAGAGTCCTGAAATTGCAAGGAATGCTGGCAAAGGCGGAGCTTGCAAAAAAGTGGGAAGCTATTGCAGTAGAACTCAATAGCTTGGGACCTCCACAACATGACTCAACAAAGTGGCAAAGAGTGAGTGTAATTTACTTAAGTGCATTCAATTTACTATTATGTTTAATTATTTTAATAACCCTTCTAGGTGTGGATTGACCAAAAGACAAAAATAAAAAAAAAATTAACAAACAACAAAATAGAGATGACTGCAACTGGCGGAGGATCAAATAACATAACCCGATTGACTGACACTGAGGAAGCAGTAAGTCGTCTTATGAATTTTTCAGCCAGTGTTGGTCCTCCGGGGGTTGAATTTGAGTTGGAACTACCAAGTTTAACTGTTGAAAGCCAGAATATCGAAGACGGAACAGTACACGTAGAAGAAGAAACTGACAACCTAGTGCAGTCACCAATTAGTCAACATAAATCTACATATAAGGAGAAAAATGAGAAAAAAAGGCTTTCACTGCTGGAAATCCAAACGTCGGCACAAGCAAATTTTTACAACAAAATGACTGATGTAGTGGACAGAATGGACACAACATTAAAAAATATTGAAAAAAGTATTCGAAACACAGAATATTATGGCAAAAAAACTTACAATTTAAAAAAAGAAAAAAAAAGTGAAATTCTTAAAATTAAAAAAGAAAAGTTATGGCTTTACAAAGAAAACATCAAAAACAAAGAGAACGACAGAAAAACAAAATTGAATCTTAAAAAGCAACTTTTGGAAATTGAGCAAGCAAAGCAAAATATTATCGGTCCTTTTTTACCAATTTAAAATATGTTATTACTGTGTTATTACTTATGAGAATGAATTTAATTTAAGTTTTTTTTATGATATAAGTTATTAGTTTTTGCGTTTTTATGTTTTTGTTTTGAATAGTTTAACTTTATTTTTGCTTTTAAGATATTAAATCTTTAGTTATTAAAAACAAACCATGAAGTACAAAAATTCCGCTTTTTAATTTTAATTGATTATTTGTTAGACATTTATCCATTTCGCATAAAACTTGCAATGGAGTCTCTAATTCGACTGCCTTCATTGAATGTTGGGTTTGCAGAATCAGGTGAAACATCACGGTTTTCAAGAATGTTGTCGTTTTCTTAGTTGTAGTCTTCAGGATTTTCCAATCTGTACTTTATACAAATATTATGGAGAGCTGCACATACGTTTATTATTTGCGTTGCTTTTTTGCCGTGTAGTGTCTTGCTTGCAATAGACAACGAAATCTACTTTTCAAAACTCCAATAACCCTTTCAATAATATTCCGACCTTGTGCATGCTTTTTGTTAAAAGCTGCTTGTAAAGAATTCTCTTCAGCGTCTCTGTATGGTGAAAGTGGATATCCTCCATCACCAAGAATTCGAAAGTCAGTTTTTCCATTCCGATAGTCACTTTCTAACTTGATTTTTATTTGTGACATATTCCAAATGTTCGCATCATGTGACACACCCGGATGTTTTGCATTTACATACCTGATGTTCATTAAGTGATCACAAATCTTGGAAAAAATATAATGTAATAATAATAGTTGCATTTTATGCTGAATCGAAACCTACAAGCAGGGCATTTATACTATAATAACCCTTTCTGTTATAATAAACATGCCGAAGATCCTTTTTCGGTCCAATAATTTTAACATGCGTTCCATCTACGGCTCCAACTACATTCGGAATCCCACATTTTTCAAAAAAGTATATTTTTGCTCTACGTTCTTCTTCCTGGGAGTATTGAAATTTAATCCATTTTGGACAAACATAAGTCTCCAATACTCCTAGTAATTCACTTAGAACTACTGACACCGTTGGTTGTGCTCAATTGGTAACTTCCTTGAGCAAAGAATTTTAAGACGGCTGCTAATTTTAGTACATTTGGAATGGAATGTTGACTTGTTTAAGTTTATCCTCAATATCGTTTAATACCTCCAGGAAGGCTTGTTTGGAAAGTCTAAAGTTTTGAATGAATCTACAACCGATTTTCATTAGCCAAAGTAAGAATTAAAAAAAAAGTAATTCCTTACATGTGTTCGTCCAAATCCATTGGGTTTGAAGAATCCCGTAATGCTCGGCGAATTTTGATTTGCTGATATACATTAGCTTCATCATAACTCCCTTCAAAAAACAATTCTATCGAAGTCATTATTGTTTTTAACTTTTTTCGCTTTTAAATAACCCGAATAAATTTTTACGTTAACGTATCAATCAAGAATTTGTGGTTGATAAGAAAATTGATGTGTATATATAATAAATATTTAAAACGTGAAACGTCAAACAAAATAAACAAGACTCATTCACAATGAACTTTTGATAAGTATTCACAATACCAAATTATCAACTAATTCATAGAAACTATCAACTATCAAATTGATACTCATAATAGGGCTGTTAAATAACTTCTGAATTATTGAACAGATTTTATTGAATTTATGTTGGTCGGAGAAATTTCTTGGAACGCTTGGGATTTTTTCGGGCGTTCCTTCAGGACACTTGAGGCAGTAATTTTTTGTAGACATTCCTCCACTGTGAGGGAAGATATTAAATTTAAAATTTAGCTAATGTGAAATCATTTTTTTATATGAATATATCTTTTATATTTTATTAGGTAAAAGGTGGTGACAAGAGGGCGCGGCTTTTGTAATGCAGGGACTTTATTATGTTTGACAATTCTCGTTACCTAAATATAAATTGTGATTGTGCTACGATTTGGGTCGCCATATCGATGTGACAAAGATCAAAGATCACCTATCTTCAAATAGAAAAGAAAACTGTATAGAAATAGCGGGAAACGTTTGGAAATAGTAAATATTCTGTGTTAAGTCAGAAATTTTGCATAAATGATAGCAGATAATGAGATTCGTCAAACTGAATAAGGCCCCTGATTAATCGACTGGCAAACTTTAGCATCTAATAGTTTTTCCTTCGAATTAGGGTAAAAAAACCACCTAACATGAAAGGTTATTCATTTCGTGATTTATGATTTTAATTTTAGATAAAATAAAAAGCATTAGAGATTTCAATGAAATCTATTTCCTGTTTTAAATGGTGGACTATGCCATTATGTATGGAATACAACATCGGTTAAATGGCCTCCGACGGGAGTTTTTACAAACTTCGATTCTTGTAAGGTATCTTTTGATGACTTCGGTACATTTCTGGCTGTATTGCGGCCATAACTTCACGGACGTGAGTTCTTAAGTGCTTAAAAGTTTGCGGATTGCCTGCATACACACGGTCTTAAGCATAGCCCCACAAAAATAAATCTAAAGCAGTTAGATCACACGGTCTTGGTGGCCAATGTCGTCAAATCAAATCAAGTGGCCGGGGAACTTTTCGTGTAATAGATCCAAATTTGTCTGTGTTGTGTGGCACGTTGCCCCTTGCTGTTGGAACCATATGTCGGTCACATCAATGTAATCTCAGGCCTAAAAAAGTTGGTTATCACTAGAACATAGCGCAGAGAATTTACCGTAACAATGGCACCCTCCTCGTTTTCAAAAAAATATGCCCCGATCACGCCACCGATCCATAGAGCGCGCCAAACTGTCACCCGTTTTGACAGCGCTGCAAGACAGACTCAGACGCACACTTTGTACAGCCATTAAGAATTAACCACCTTTCACTGCGGATGACAGATGGATTTGATAGGTGATATTTATATGGTAGGGATGTGGAATCCCTAACTGGAGATATATGTAACAACAATTACTTGTTTGATTACGTTCAACGAACGATAATAATAAAAAAATGTTGATATGAGTTTTTGACAGCAGTAACTAGATAGGCGTTCGGAATATAAGGGAAAATCTAGTTAGGAATACCTAACTAGGGCACACTTAAAGCATAGATAATAAACTACCCAGATGACGCACGCCCATATAAAAAATGAAGCATATTTTTGTCCTGGCAGATAGAGAGCTTTCAGAATAAGTACCACAAATAAAGCTTTTTCTTTTTCCTCACTCCGTTCACTCGTGTGGGAAAAGTTCTTTTTCTCATCGTGTGTTGTGACATGGAAACGAACGAGGTGATGAAGTGTAAAGGGGTATGCCGGAAGTGGTATGAAGATGCATGACGGTGTGATTTCCATACCACCGCAGCAAAAGAATAAATTTTCATGAATGGAAGTTTTGTAAACGCGTATGCGTTGTATATGCAGAGAAGGTTTGAGAGATATTGCTCGAATATCAATTATTTAGATTTTCAGGTTAATTACTAACATACATATATATTACATACATATACTAAAAAATTTAAAGGTATAAGAAAATTTTCTCCAAGGAAAAAATGTCCTGGAAAAGAAAGAAGTGCGCAATTGCACACTGTTCTATAAGCAAAAATGAATTGCCTGATGGAAAATTTTTTAAATTTCCTAAAAAAGGAACAGTTAAATACGATGAATGGCTAGCTTGAGCAGAGGAGTCTCGGGAACACATAAAAAGCCTTAAAACTCCCTATATATGAAGCACACATTTTAAGAATGCCTTTATTGGAAAGAAATATTAAAAAAAAAAAATGCTTACCCTTCTCTCTTGTTAAAACGAAGTGTTGCTGTATCTGATTACGAGTTCATTTGTTTTGATCCAACGGGATCTAAGGTTACATATGAAAACTGCAATAAATTTGTACTGGTTTCGAATGATGTTACAGTAAAAGAACTAAACTTGTCTTCAAATAGGTTATCAAGGAAAAGATTCAATGATAACGTTGAATTTACTTGCGCCAACTGTGAGACCCATATAAAAAGGCAATCTACTTATATTAAAAGATTTGGGAGGCTTAAGAAATTGAACAATAGCTTAAGGATAACAGTAAAAGGAAATCGCAAATTGAAAATAAATTTGCTGCAGAGAATTCATCGTTTAAAAGAAAAAAAGGCTGCAAGTGCGTGAAAAGCAGAGTATCCAAGAGAAAATTGATTTATTGCTTGGTATTGATCAAAATACTAAGTCATTTTCGAAGCTCATTCTATCTGAGAGTACAAAAAAATACACCGAAGAGGAGAAGCGGATTTCGCAGTGCATTTTTTTCCGTTCGTCTTCCGGATACAACTTTTTACGGGATCAGCTTGGACTACACTTGCCGCACCCGCCTTCATTACATAGGTGGATTAAGATTAAAAGTCTGTAGCCTGGAATAAGAACAAAATAAAAATAAGTCGTAATTATCAAAGATCTAATATATGCGCTAAGTCTGTGTGTGTTTTTATGATTCGGAAATGTTAACCAAGTTTTATATCATGTCGTTTGTCCAAGCAATATACCTATTGTAATATGCGAGCTACGGCTCGAGTAGATAAAACAATATTCTGTGAAATTATTTCTTTATTTTCTAGTCTATAGAACAATTCAGGTTCACACTATACTATTCTTCGCAATTCTTTTCTTACAAGGTCTCTGTCCTCTCAAATCACTTTATCTCCTTTCAATTACTTAATTCACAAATCCAAACTAATTACTTCTTCTCGTTAACTCTCAACTTTCAATTTATCACAAAATTACAACTTGGCCCATTATCACTTTTCTAATCTCTTCGCCACGGTTTTATAACTACTGCCCCCTCTCGATCGCTATCTGTCCTTATATAGCAGTAGTTTCTGGTAACCAGAAACTTCTAGCAAATTCTTCGACTACTGGAACAAGAAAAATTCTGATGTAATAATTCCAAGATGACAATCATTCTTGCAGTTATAATTCCCTCTCATCCGTGATATTATCCGTCTCTTTCGTAGACATGAACTGTGGAAACCGCAGACACGAACCTCGAATGAAAGGACATTTCGGACCAAAATTCTGCCAGAATGAAGACACTTCGGAATTTGTTGCATATTCGTAGGAGCAGAGTTATTATTATGCTACACTGCCCCCCGCTTAGACGTGTTCGTCCCGAACAAGTGCATCCTCATTTCGGCCATTGTATCGACTCAGTCGGTCCACATGAACCACTTTCATTTTGGCCCTTGGTCGTCGCTGGATGCGGTAGACAACATCGTTGATGCGGGTTACTATTCTGTAGGGACCCTCCCAGTTCCGCTGCAATTTAGGTGATTTCCCCTTTTGGCGATGGGGATTATACAGCCACACCAGATCTCCTTCCTGGAATCCTGACGTTGTTGCCTTGGCATCATACCTGGTCTTCATGCGGTTGCTCGTCATCTTAATCTGGCTTCTGGTCATTTGGTGTATGTCCCTAAGCCTTTCCCTAAGGTCCGCCACGTACTCTTCTTCATTTCTGGGCTCATTGGTAGGAGATCCAAATTTCACCTCACTGGGTAAACGAGCTATTCCACCAAATAAGATTTCGAACGGCGTATGTCGAGTAGTGCTATGCACGGCACTTCTATAGGCCATCAAAAACAAGGTAATCTGCCGGTCCCAATCCCGTTGGTAGTCACCTACGACCTTCGAGAGATGTTCGTCCAAAGTCCTATTGAAACGCTCCACCATACCGTCCGACTGTGGATGAAGCGGGGTTGTCCTTGTCTTTTTGATTCCGAGTAGTTGACACATCTCTTGGAAGATTCTTGACTCGAAGTTGCGCCCTTGGTCATAATGCAATTCCAAGGGCACACCGAATCTGCTAACCCAATTGTAGATGATCTGCTCCGCCACGGTTCTGGCTTCCTGGTTAGGGATCGGAAACGCTTCCGGCCACTTACTGAAGTAGTCCATCACTACGAGTATATACCGATTACCGTTGTCGGTTTCCGGAAAGGGCCCTACGACGTCAATGGCGATTCGTTCGAAAGGTGCTCCCACGTTGTATTGGTGCATCTTACCTCGAGTTTTGATGCTCGGACCCTTACTAGCTGCACACACGTCGCATTTTCTGCACCAGTCTTTGATATCTTCCTTCGCTTTTGACCAATAAAAATGTTCTCGTACATTTTCTAGCGTCTTATTCACTCCCAAGTGGCCTCCGGACGCCCCGCCATGCATTTCCTGTAACACCTCCTTGACCCTCGTTTGCGGTACGACAAGCTGCATTACAAACGACTTTCCGTCGGAGAATTCCCATTTTCTTCTCAGAACACCTTCTTGGACATGGAGGGAGTCCCACTGCGCAAAATATGCCTTTAAGGTCGGGCTTCTGTGAGAGATGTCCTGATGATCCGGTTTCTCCATGTTTTCCATCCAGGCCAGAATCGGCTCGATATCCGGGTCTTCCTTCTGAGCGTTCCGGATCTCATCTACGCTCCAGCCGGCGATAGGTTCGGCTCTCATTCTTTGGATGGAAACCAGCTCCCGTTCTTCCTGACGCGCACAATGTTTACAATCCGTTCTGCATGGTCTCCGGGACAGTGCATCCGCATTAGAGTGGAGTTTTCCTTTACGATGCTGTATTTCGTAGTCGTAGATTTGCCGCCTTTCGATCCATCTTGCGACCTGACCCTCAGGACTCTTGAACTGTAATAGCCATTTTAAGGCTGCATGGTCTATGCGAAGAACGAACTTCCTCCCATAGAGGTATTTGTGAAAATGCTTCGTAGCCAAGATCAAAGCTAGAAGTTCCCGCCTTGTCACGCAGTAGTTCCTTTCTGGCTTAGAGGGCACCTTGCTGAAGTACGCAATCACCTTCTCTTGGGCCTCATGCACCTGGGAGAGTACGGCTCCTACTCCGACATTACTAGCATCTGTATCCACAATGAATGTTTCCCCGGGAGTGGGGTAAGCTAGTATCGGGGCATCGCATAGCCGTTGTTTATGTGCCTTGTAGCTCTTCTCGCACTCAATTGACCATTTGAATTGTTTCCCCTTTTCCGTCAACTGGTGCAGGCTCTTTGCGATCCCCGCAAAATCCTTCACGAACTGTCTGTAGTAGGTGGCTAGGCCCAGGAAGCTCCTTAGTTGGTGTTTGTGTTTGGGGACTGGCCAGTTTTTCACCGTTTCGACCTTCTCTGGATCGGTTCTCACTAGTTTCGCTGAAATTATGTGTCCCAGGTACTTTACTTCCGGTCTAAACAGGGCGCACTTCTTGGGGTTGAGCTTCAGGTGGGCACTTCGAAGCCTTTGAAACACATCCCTTAGAATGTCTCAGTGTTGCGCAAACGTTTTTCCTACGACGATGACATCATCCAAGTATACCAAACAGGTTACCTCTTACCATGTTAACCCTTGCAGGACACATTCCATCAATCGCTCGAAAGTCGCCGGAGCATTGCACAGTCCGAATGGCATTACCGTGAATTGCCATAGCCCATTTCCTGCGGTGAAGGCGGTTTTCTCCCGGTCTTCTGGATGGATCTGTACCTGCCAGTAGCCACTCTTCAAGTCGAGAGTGGAAAACCATCGGGCTCCTGATAGTGTGTCTAGCGTGTCGTCAATCCGTGGCAGAGGATAGCTATCTTTCTTGGTGACGTAATTGAGCTGCCGATAGTCCACGCAGAACCGCGTGCTGCCATCTTTCTTCTTAACCAGTACAACCGGTGATGCCCTCGGACTTTTGGAACTTTCAATCAGACCTTCTTTCTCCATTACCGACACCATCTCTGCAACTTCTGTCTGCTTTGCCAATGGAAGGCGCCTAGCAAGCTGACGAATTGGTCTAGTATCACCAGTGTCTATTCGATGTTGTACCAGGTGTGCTCGGCCGTATTCTCCGTCCTGTGATGCAAATACATCAGCGTACTCATTGATAAGATTCTCTGCCATAGTTCGCTGCTCCTGATTCAGCTCACTGGACTGGAGAATCGTTTCTCGTTTCCACTGTCCAAGGTGATGGGATAGGTTTTGGAGCATCACGTTCAGATATTGTTGCGACGGCGGTAATCGGCGTGCATTTTAAAGTCACCTCCCCTCGCCTTAGTTTGACAGTGTGTGGTCTTGCGTTCAAAACTCTCACTGGAACCATGGTGTTCTTTGGTTCGACTAACGTCTTTCCCACGATGTAGTCTTGAGAATTCTTCTCTGGGTCTGGTTCTACTATGTAGAATCGGTGGCTCCCAACATCACCTTCCAGCTTCGTCCAAATGATTGTCTCTGAAGACGGCGGCAAAACTTCGTCTTTGCTGATGACTGCCCTGAGAGTTACGGCATTCTCGTTTCCGTACACCATCGGAATCTCCACATTTCGATACCTCAGTACTTGCATCCCGATGTCCAGGATTACTTCATTTGCTTTCATGAAGTCTATTCCGATGATGCACTCGTCGCATATATCTGCCACCAGAAATGCATGGGAGAAGTAATCGTAAGACGAACTTCTCCAAACACCTTCGCCATTTCCCCTGTTGCAGTCTTCAGGCAGTAGCTGTTGGTGTTGTGCAGCCAGGCGCTTCTGACGATATCTCTTCTTACAATGGAGGCAGTGGCGCCTGTGTCGATGGTTGCTACGCACTTCTTCTTGTTGATTAGTGCCTCCACTGTCAGGCTCTTGTTACCCCGTTTGGTTCGCGAAACTTGAGGTGGTCCTGGGGGCCTCGATTCCAGTAACCAACTTCTGCCCCGCGAAGTTGGTCCTTACGCATTTCCCGACTGCTGGTTTTGGGAAGTCTGACTGACAGCCAGATGCTTCCTCTCTGCTTCTCCTACTGGTGCAATTTCCTCGTCTAGGTGCACTTCTGCACTGCCGTTGTAGGTGTCCGGTTTGGTTGCAATTCCAGCAACGGATTTAACTTCCGCGAGCTCTTTCTTCATCCATGACGGCTGTTCTCTGGCATGAGCATTCCACGACGGACATTTCCCTGACACGGTGTATTCCCTGGTATGCTTGACAAAGCGGATGCCAATGCCTCGGGGAGTGTTCGCTTTTCAGCCATCCTTACAGCCATTTGCAGTTGTCTGTCCTCTATGGCCTGAATAAAAGCTTCCACCGCCATTTCGTTGATAAGCTCCTTACCGGCTTTAGGGTATGAAAGATGAGCTAGTCGCTCTATATCCGCTTGCAACTGTTGGAGCGTTTCTCCCCTTTTCTGGACTCGACTACGCAGCTGAACCCTGTACACCTGCTACATGTGTTCATCCCCAAACCGCATTTCGATAGCCTGAACCAGAGAGTCGTAGTTCTGCTGTTTATCATCCGGGATGGTCTGCAAGAGCTCCGCAGCTGGACCCCTCAGTGCAAGCGTGAGTGCAATAGACTTCTCTTCATCGTCCCAGCTATTGGTCATTGCGGCCGCTTCGAATTGCCTTTTATAAATTGGCCATGATGTTTGACCATCGAAGATAGGAGGCTGCATCTCCTTTCTTCTCAGACCGTCAGTGGAATATTCCCGTGCTTTCTGTCTCTTCACGTTGCTGAGTTCCTTAGTAAGATTTTCGACTTGCTTTTCTACTTTTTCGAACTACTTTTCTACTTTTTTCTAACTTCCCGAACTGAGTTTCTTGCTTCTCAAAGTTTTCATCGAATCTAGTTTCGACTTTTTCGAGTTGCGTCTCGACCTTCTCGATTTTCTCTTCGATCGGTTCGAATTTGGATTCCAAGTTCATCAAGTTTGCTTTCCAGAGCATCTAGAGAATTCTTTTGTTCGTCCAGCTTAAGTTCTAGAGAATTCTTTTGTTCGTCCATTGCTTTCTTTTGTTCGTCCATTGCTTTCTTTTGTTCGTCCATTGCTTTCTTTTGTTCGTCCATTGCTTTCTTTTGGTCATACAGCTTAAGTTCTATAGAATTCCTTTGGTCTTCTATTGCTTTCTTTTGTTCGTCCATGACTAACTTAAGTTGCAGGAGCAGACTTGTTATACCCGGGTCGGCTGCTGTACTTGCTGGTTCCTCTTCCACATCAAACTCTACGTCGTGCGGATTTTCACCTTCCTGCGTTACTGCTTCTTCCAGACGAATCAGCAGGGCATCTTTTCCCCCAGTTGTGTCGAGGTTCCGCTTAATGAGTTCTGCCTCTAGTTGAATTATAGTTAGTTTTCCCAATTTGCGACCCATTTTGCGCAACTAATTAACTGAACACAGAAATGGTTTTTTTTTTGTTTTGTTTTTTTTTTTTTTCTTTTTTTTTTTTTGCTTGTGCAATTTCACACCACGGAAATAGTTATTCACAGAATAAGTTTTATCCCACTTCTGACACCAATGTAATATGCGAGCTACGGCTCGAGTAGATAAAACAATATTCTGTGAAATTATTTCTTTATTTTCTAGTCTATAGAACAATTCAGGTTCACAGTATACTATTCTTCGCAATTCTTTTCTTACGAGGTCTCTGTCCTCTCAAATCACTTTATCTCCTTTCAATTACTTAATTCTCGTTAACTCTCAACTTAAAATTTATCACAAAATTACAACTTCGCCCATTATCACTTTTCTAATCTCTTCGCCACGGTTTTAAAACTACTGCCCCCTCTCGATCGCCATCTGTCCTTATATAGCAGAAGTTTCTGATAGCCAGAAACTTCTAGCAAATTCTTCGACCACTGGAACAAGAAAAATTCTGATGTAATAATTCCAAGATGACAATCATTCTTGCAGTTATAATTCCCTCTCATCCGTGATATTATCCGTCTCTTTCGTAGACATGAACTGTGGAAACCTCAGACACGAACCTCGAAAGAAAGGACACTTCGGACCAAAATTCTGCCAGAATGAAAAGACACTTCGGAATTTGCTGCATAGTGGTAGGAGCGTAGTTATTATTATGCTACACTATGAAACCTCTTGAGATTGAGGTATATAATTGTCTTGATATATGCGCGGAGTTGAAACTAACCGTTATAGCTATTTGCTGTGATCAAGGGCCCACAAATCGTAGTTTATATAGTAAACTTAATCTAAATGAAAAAAACTTTAACTTTAAGAAATGAAGGATTATGTATTAAGCATCGAACCCACAAACGCAAGAAATAGATCATTTTGCTTCAAAGGCTTGGCCTTCACTATAGAAAGAGTTTTAAAAATAAGAGACATATTATTCATGGATCATGGTTGGCTGGTTGGTTGGTTGGTTTGTTTAAGAGGGTGAGCTTATGTTCTTCACTTAGGCCTCCATTGGGCCCGTTGTGTTCCCCTCATCTATGTAACTGTAGGGAATAGTGCTGTGCTTTGGGAATTATGTGTTGAGAGGATTTCGGTCTAGGGATAATGGGTAGTATCAACGGGAAACTATGTCGTATAGTGATCGGGGAATCGTGGAGTTCGTCTGGGGAACTCCAAAATATCCCCTATTAATTTCTTACTGAGGTGTGTTTGCTGTCCGAGCAGATGTCGATTTGCCTCCCTTCGCTGGTGTCTTCTGCGAGTATTTCAGTTGCCTTCATAATTGCATAGACTTCTGAAATGCCCCTAATCTTCTTCGCTTCGAGGTGCACTGGAAGAATGTTTAGTATCGATTCCATGGATGCGGTTGCTGTTGAGGATTGTGCTCCTGTAATACCCAGGCAGACCATACGTTGCACCTTAGTTAGCAAAACTCTTGCATACTTTTTGCTCATCACTGGCCACAATACAACTACACCGTAGAAGATGATAGGTTTTATTACGCATTCGTATATCCAGTGGTCCTGTTTCGGTTTCAAGCCCCATGACTTCCCGATGACCCTCTTGCATATCCAATATGCTCTCTTGGCTTTGGTGACTCTTTCTTTAAGGTTATTTCAAGTCTCTGCATACTTTTTGCTCATCACTGGCCACCATACAACTACACCGTAGTAGATGATAGGTTTAATTATGCATTCGTGTATCCAGTGGAAATGTTTCGGTTTCAAGCCCCATGACTTCCCGATGGCCCTCCTGCATATCCAATATGCTCTCTTGACTTTGGTGACTCTTTCTTCCAGGTTCTTTCTCCAGGTCAGTTTCCTGTCCAATATAATGCCCAGATACTTGATGCTGTCGCGGAGTTGTAGTGATACTCCTCCGAGTTGTGGAATGTGAAAGTCACTACTTTTGGTTTTCTTTGTAAAGAGAACCATTTCCGTTTTATTTGGATTTATTTCTAATCCACTCTCCTCCGCCCATTCTCTTACCCACAGAAAATTAGATATTATCCCTCCCTGTGGAGTTCCCGTACGGACTGTACCCCTTCCTGTTTCGTCTCCCAGTGAAGCTGTGATAATGCGGTTTGTAAGCATGCGTTCTAGCCAATTGTTTGTTATTTGGTTATTACAGTATATCGAGAGCGCCTCCACAATTTTTTGAGATTTCACATTGTTAAATGCCCCTTCGATATCTAGAAAAACGTCTGCGACTGATTCATGCATCATAATGATTTATATTACATTTATGTTAATAAATTTAATCAAGATCCGTTAGAGAACTTATTTCGTAAAATAACAGCGCGGAATATTAATACAAGTAATCCAAATGTTTCCGAATTTAACTCCGTGCTAGCCAAAGTTATATCAATAAATTTTTTATTCAAATCGAAATATTCCAACTGCGAAGAAGATGATTCGGAATTTCTACAGGTGGATTGGAATGCTATTTTGCAGAGTGATGTAGAAGAGCAAATAATACTTACCCAAGAGCTTTCACAAAATCACGACATTCTTTAGAATGAGGTGTGTTTTGAAAATAACATGAATACGAACAATATAGTTAATCCACCAGATGAAGACGGAAAATCAGTCAAGGTACCGCAGGTCAACGACCTAGCTACAAGATACTTTGCCGGATATTGCATCTTTAAAACAATAAAAAAAAAAAAAATTAACAAAATCTGTGAAAATTGTGCTAAAGAAATGTCAAAGGACAAACAGAATTTCGATCTAACGGAAGTATTGATAAAATTAAAAGAATATGAAAATTCAAAAGAAAGTACGGTGCTCTTATGGCCGTCAGAAAAAGATTTTCAGGTATGCCGTCTTCATGTAGAAATATTTTCCGAATACTTTCGAAAACTTCCTTTTGCATTTAACTTAAAAGAAAATATAATCAAAGAATGTATACTCGTAAAGGCAACAAATATACATTTTCCGAATTGGTTCAATGTATGTTATGATTAAGGTGATTTAACTGCAATTATTACTAACCTAATTTAAGTTAATTATTATTTTGTTAAGTTAGTTAGTTTTTTTTTTTTTTTTTTATAATAATTTCGAAGATTAGTCACCTTCACTTAAGTAGGCCAAGAGCAGTCATTCGTTCACAGACCTTAGTAGAGATCGCACGTGTTTCGGCTTCTCCTTGTGATTTTAAACATAAATAGACAGTGGTGCATCAAGTGTCGCGGCGCAGAGTTAGTGTTAGCGTCCAGTGACCTGAGTCGTTCGGGTTCAATTCCCACCGGAACAAAAATACTTTTTTTTTTTTTTTTGTATTTTATTTTATTTTATTTAAAAAAAAAAAAAAAAAATTAACATAAACAATAAGAAGTGAGGTAATGAGAAAAAAAGAACGGTTCCTGCTTCCCATAGCGGGAGTAGTGGACACAAAAACATCGGCCGATGACAGTGAAAGCCACTTGGCAATTGTCGAAAGTGGAACCACGGTAAAGAGGAGGAGGAAGCAGAGGCTGACTCCCTACGAAGGCAAGCGCCCCTCCCTATCAGCTTCGACTGAAAAGCTGCCGGGAGAAGTGAGGGTGGTGCGCCGTCAACAACAACAGCAGCAGCAAAAGAGCGTACATTCGTCTCGGACGGTGGAGAAAATTGCTACAGAGGTGGTAGCAATAGCTTCGCCACGTTAGATGCCTCCGAGTCCGAGGATGAGGACGAAGAGATGGAAGCCATCGACAAAAGTATACGGCAGCTCCAGCAGAGGGTGCTGACCATAAAGGCTAAACAGACAGCTAGAAAAGCGGAAGATAGCCAGTCACAGAAAAAAAATCAACAACAAAAACAGCCGGCTGACACACAGCAGCAACAACAACTGCCTGCAAAGCGACAGCAACAAAACCAGTTGCCAGCTAAGCAGCAGCGGCAACAACAACAACAAGGTCTGCAAAAACAGAATCAACAGCAACAACAACAACAACAACAACAGAAAGACCAGCAACAACAACAACATCAGCAGCAGAGGAGTGCAAAGGAGAAGGTGCCACCTATCAACACCTTCAAAATGGAATTAAAAGACACCATTGAGCTATGTAAGTCGGCCATAGGCAATAACTTTTTAATTAAACGTATTAATGAAGATAGGCATACTATCCACTGTAATACAGTGGACCAGTACAAAAAAATAAAAGGTTTATTAAAGGAAACGACGACGGAGTTCTTCTCCTTCACCCCGAAGGGGGAAAAGTTGCAAACTATGCTACTGAGGGAGGTAGATCCGTCTATCGAACCGGGAGAGCTCCTTAGGATGCTGAAAGAGAAGGAGTGCGACGGTCTTGAATTCGTGGGAGTCAAGCCGTTCACCACAGCAAAGGCCAAAAGGGAGAAGCGGAAATTACCGTTCTTCCTAGTTCAGATAACTCCCAACAGCAAATTGGATGGTCTAAGGAGTATTAATGTCGTAGACTACCAGGTTGTTAAATGGCAAAAAGTAAAGAGGAGCGATAACATTTTACAATGTGTTCGCTGCCAAAGGCTCGGGCACGCCGCGTCGAAATGCGAAATGCAGTCTCGATGCGTAAAGTGTGGAAAGAACCACAAAGCAGAGGAATGTTCCCTGGGTAAGGATGGGGCGGCAGATAAAGGCCAACTCTCGTGTGCACTATGTGGGAACTCGGGACACACCGCAAACTATCGGGGTTGTCCTAAGTTCCAGTACATGAAAAAAGTAAACCTGGCTCGTCAGCAGAAAATCGAAGTCAAGCGTCCACCTGTTTCTAGTCAAACACCAGCCTATACTCCGAGCGAAGAACCGTACTTTTTAAGTTGTTAGAAGATCAAAGCCCTGATGTGCTTTTGGTTAGCGAAACTAAGCTATCCCAGAAACACAAACTGAGCCATAATAAATACAATATTATAAGAAGAGACCGACCCGACTCTACTCAAGGAGGAGGTGTTGCGATCTTCATTCACAAAGACTTGCGACATAAGGCCGTGTACAGCGGTGAAGTGCGGAGATTCCAGGAGCTGGAAGCATGTATCGTGTGCATTGCTCTCCGTAGTGGAAAGAGGATGTACATGGTCGCGGTCTACGCATCTGGTTCTACTCAAACTACGTCATATATTTCAGAGCTCGAGACACTTTTTCGATGTCTAAGGCTGGAGTCGGAGGAGAATTATTTCCTCATGGCCGGAGATTTAAACGCCAAACATAGCGATTGGGGAAATAACATACCAAATTCTAGGGGGAACCTACTATTCAATTGGTGGGGTCAACACAATGTCGAGTATAGACTCGATTTGATAGCTACAGATAGCCCGTCGTATCCTAGAAGCGGCTCCTATCTGGATCTTATGCTGTTCGATGTACGGTTACAACTGACCAACACGAACCGACAAACGAGAAACTGCCTACACACTTTTGTGTATGACAGTGACCATTGCGGACTCAGTGCCGAAATTACAATTCCCAACGAAATTGCGGAATTGGACGAGTTTGTTCAAACGTACCCCTACAATTACAGTAGGATGCGTTGGACACGCTTCTCCAGAGCTATGACAAGAGCACTCTCCTTGAATTCGCTCCACCCACCGTCCAATAGGAACCTGTCAAACGAGGAGATCGACAGGTACCTAAGACAAATGGACGAGACAATCAAACGAACGATGGACAGTACGATACCTCGTTATCAACACACTGACAACGCAGACTTATTCCGCAACGCAACAATCGACGCACTACACCAACAAAAAAGTAGACTTCTGTCAAGACTCAAAACCTTGTACAGACAGTTTACGGACAGACAAAACTCAGAGGTTAGGACACTGAAGTCGTTGATTAAAAATCTCCAACAGTTAATTAGAGAAAATTACAGACTCTCTGTAAATCTGCATTGGAACAACAAAATTCGGGCTGTAAAATCCAACAACCCGAGTATGTTCCCGCAAATAAATAAAATTTTTCGGAGGAATAATCAAAACGACCTGCCGTGTCTTAAGATCCCTCGAACGACGAACAACGAAAACATACTAATATCAGCAGGCATAGATCCCGGGAACGCTGTCGATGATGACAATTTTTTCATGATCGAAGATCCCCAGGAGAAAGTAGATGCTATAGGAGCGACTTTCCAGGAAGTGTACAAGGTGAATGATAGCATTTGCCCGAACCACGACTTGGAAAGTCGAATCCTTGTGCATAACGTCTACCTTCGAAATGATATAGAGCACTGGCGATCAGAGAACATAGGTTTTACCGAGTTCAATGACGATAACATGGCAAATAATGTCGTCGCCAATGAAATGGTTCACTCCCCGTACGTATCGAAGGTAGAACTCCAAACGATCTTCGCATCATTGAGAAAGAAGAAATCAGTGGGAATTGACGGAGTGTCGAACATTGTGCTTCGACATCTCCCTCTAGAAGCGGTGGACATTTACACCACTCTGTTTAACAATGCGCTGAATAGTGCACATTATCCAGCGCATTGGAAAACAGCAGTGGTACAGCCTATTCCCAAAAGAGGTAAAGATACATCCAATCCGGCGAATCTCCGGTCGATAAGTCTCCTTCCGAACATCAGCGAGGTATTCGAAAAAGTGGTCAATAGAGCCCTGACTAAGTGGGTTGAGGACATGCATATAGTTCCGGATAACCAATTAGGTTTCAAGGCGGGTCATGAGACTGTACATGCCGCGTCTGAACTGGTATCTGATATCCAATGGAACAAAAGTAAGAAACAATGCACGGGTGCGACTTGGAGAAGGCGTTCGATACCGTTTGGCTAGAAGGACTCTTCTACAAGTTGAACAGGCTGGGTATAAGTAAACCACTGCTGTACATGCTCTGTAATATGCTCACCAGTAGACAGTTCATTGTGAAAAATGGCAATGTGACTTCTGCTGGAACGTTCGAAATCAAAAACGGTCTACAACAAGGCGCGGTTAATTCGCCGATCCTCTTTAACATTTACACGAGTGATCTCATAGGATCTCTTCCTCATGCTATTGCGTATGCAGACGACTTGATCGCGTATAGGTCAGGACCAAAGATCGAGGTCATTACAATACTCTTGCAGCGTGATTTCGATAAGCGTGATTTCGATAAGACGACTGGAAGCTGAAGATCAACTTCCAGAAGACAGAGACTATTCTGTTTAGAACGTCGTTATCTGGGGCCTCCAGGGATACCAGAAAGAATTGGCGAAAGTTCTCAATCGTGGGACAGCACGGGCAGCCACTAGCGAGTCGAAGTGTGGTTAGATACCTTGGGATCTGGCTAGATCAATATCTATATTTTAACAAAAATGAAGATGCTGCTCTGGCCAGAGCCAGAGGTGCTTTTGCCCTTACACAGAGACTGTTTTATAGCAGTCAACTCGATGCAAGGGTGAAGGTAATCTGCTACATGGCCCTTATTCGGCCCATGCTCGTATATGGATGTCCCGTGTAGTTCAACGTGGGAGCAAGCTGGATGGAAAAGATTCGGGTGTTTGAGAGGGCTTGCCTTAGGGCTTGTCTTCAGTTGTACAGAACACCAGAGTCCCAGTACATAAAATTCTATTCTAATGAGGTCCTTTATAACAGGGCGAACATATACAGAGTGGATAATTTCCTGATCAAGATGATTCGAAGGCACACTGTAAGAGCAATGTCCTCGATGAATAACCTGATCTCTGGGGCATACTACCCCAATGATTTGTATCACGAGAGCGTGCGCCTTAACGGCTTCATCCCCCCAGAGGCGTTCCTATTTTTAGATAGACAAGGTCTGATACAGGATAGGGTAGCGGTGCCGCTAATCTACCATTTTGCCCGAAATGCTGCGGACAGGCGACTTAACTACGACCGTCACGTCGCACACAGCACCACGGAGCGTCTCCGGTTTAGTAGAGCGGTATCAAGCCGTGATATGGCAGATGTAATGAGACAGCACCAAAAATTCTGGTGGCTCGGGGACGGAGAGGGAACTCCCTCGTCGTTTCCTTTTGATGCGGGGTAGCCTCACAAGGGGCAAAGTCGATAGAGCTTTTTATAGCCTGGCCGGCTTACATAGTTTTAAGGTCGATTTAAGTAGCTTTTAGAAAAAAAAAATAAAATAAAAAAAAATAAAAAAAAAAAAAAAAAAATACAAAAAAAAAAAAAACTTTATACATGTGTATATATGTATGTATACTATATGTATTACGAAGGTATACAGTATACCTATATATATGTATATATATATGTATATCAAAAAAAAATTCGCGTGTTTAATCACGTACCTTAGAATAAGTAGCTTTTAGGTAGTTTATAAGTTTTATATATAGATAAAAAAATTCAGTTCATATACTAAGTTTTTGCTTAAAAATTGTTTCTTAGTTTCTCAATATTTGTAGGTATATATTTAATAAATATTTTAAGTTATGTTACGTCGAAAGACATAGTTTAAGCATTAGGTTTAGCTTAGAGCGCCCGCATAGGGCCATTAAGTTAGTATATAACATAGTTAAGTTAGTTAAGCTAGTTTTAAGCGTTTTTTGTGTCTAGCTGTTAAGAGTTCATAAATTCCGAAAATAAAAATGCACTAAAAACAAACAACAAACAAACAGGCCAAGAGCAGTGATCAGTTATTATAAGTGCATAAATATAAAATGCAGCATGCAAAACTCATATTCATACCCATTTTCAGAGCAAATTTGTGTCCACAAAGTTTACAGAGTTTTTATTTATTTAATCAAGTGCTGAAAATAAGGTACATACATACAGACAAAATAACAAGCACACAACATAAGCCCAACCATTTGCACATATATATATATGCGATCTGTACAGATACTCTATATCCATCCTACCAACGTGTCGGCATCCGTGACCGCAGTCGCTCATAATATTGTAATATGCGAGCTACGGCTCGAGTAGATAAAACAATTATTCTGTGAAATTATTTCTTTATTTTCTAGTCTATAGAACAATTCAAGTTCACACTATACTATTCTTCGCAAATTCTTTTCTTACAAGGTCTCTTTCCTCTCAAATCACTTTATCTCCTTTCAATTACTTAATTCACAAACCCAAACTAATTACTTTTTCTTGTTCACTCTCAACTTTCAATTTATCACCAAATTACAACTTCGCCCATTATCACTTTTCCAATCTCTTCGCCACGGTTCTAAACCAACTGTGTCTTTTTTTGATCGCCATCTGTCCTTATATAGCAGAAGTTTCTGATAGCCAGAAACTTCTAGCAAATTCTTCGACCACTGGAACAAGAGAAATAATTCTGTTATAATTCCCTTTTATCCCTAATATTATTCGTCTCTTTCGTTGACATGAGCTGTGGAGACTTCGTCCCAGACACGAACCTCGAATGAAGGACAGTTTGAACCAAAATTCTGCCAGAATGGAAAGTCACTTCGGAATTTGCTGCATAGACATAGGAGCGTAGTTATTATTATGCTACACTGCCCCCCTCTTAGACGTGTTCGTCCCGAACAAGTGCATCCTCATTTCGGCCATTGTATCGACTCAGTCGGTCCACATGAACCACTTTCATTTTGGCCCTTGGTCCTCGCTGGATGCGGTAGACAACATCGTTGATGCGGGTTACTATTCTGTAGGGACCTTCCCAGTTCCGCTGTAATTTAGGTGATTTCCCCTTTTGGCGATGGGGATTATACAGCCACACCAGATCTCCTTCCTGGAATCCTGACGTTGTTGCCTTGGCATCATACCTGGTCTTCATGCGGTCGCTCGTCATCTTAATCTGGCTTCTGGTCCTTTGGTGTATGTCCCTAAGCCTTTCCCTAAGGTCCGCCACGTACTCTTCTTCATTTCTGGGCTCATTGGTAGGAGATCCAAATTTCACCTCACTGGGTAAACGAGCTATTCCACCAAATAAGATTTCGAACGGCGTATGTCGAGTAGTGCTATGCACGGCACTTCTATAGGCCATCAAAAACAAGGGAATCTGACGGTCCCAATCCCGTTGGTAGTCACCTACGACCTTCGAGAGATGTTCGTCCAAAGTCCTATTGAAACGCTCCACCATACCGTCCGACTGTGGATGAAGCGGGGTTGTCCTTGTCTTTTTGATTCCGAGTAGTTGACACATCTCTTGGAAGATTCTTGACTCGAAGTTCCGCCCTTGGTCAGAATGCAATTCCAAGGGCACACCGAATCTGCTAACCCAATTGTAGACGATCTGCTCCGCCACGGTTCTGGCTTCCTGGTTAGGGATCGGAAACGCTTCCGGCCACTTACTGAAGTAGTCCATCACTACGAGTATATACCGATTACCATTGTCGGTTTCCGGAAAGGGCCCTGCGATGTCAATGGCGATTCGTTCGAAAGGTGCTCCCACGTTGTATTGGTGCATCTTACCTCGAGTTTTGATTCTCGGACCCTTGCTAGCTGCACACACGTCGCATTTTCTGCACCAGTCTTCGATATCTTCCTTCGCTTTTAACCAATAAAAACGTTCTCGTACCTTTTCTAGCGTCTTATTCACTCCCAAGTGGCCTCCGGTCGCCCCGCCATGCATTTCCTGTAACACCTCCTTGACCCTCGTCCGCGGTACGACAAGCTGCATTACAAACGACTTTCCGTCGGAGGATTCCCATTTTCTTCTCAGAACACCTTCTTGGACATGGAGGGAGTCCCACTGCGCAAAATATGCCTTTAAGGTCGGGCTTCTGTGAGAGATGTCCTGATGATCCGGTTTCTCCATGTTCTCCTTCCAGGCCAGAATCGGCTCGATATCCGGGTCTTCCTTCTGAGCGTTCCGGATCTCATCTACGCTCCAGCCGGCGATAGGTTCGGCTCTCATTCTTTGGATGGAAACCAGCTCCCGTTCTTCCTGACGCGCACAATGTTTACAATCCGTTCTGCATGGTCTCCGGGACAGTGCATCCGCGTTAGAGTGGAGCCTTCCTTTACGATGCTGTATTTCGTAGTCGTAGATTTGCAGCCTTTCGATCCATCTTGCGACCTGACCCTCAGGACTCTTGAACTGTAATAGCCATTTTAAGGCTGCATGGTCTGTGCGAAGAACGAACTTCCTCCCGTAGAGGTATTTGTGAAAATGCTTCGTAGCCAAGATCAAAGCTAGAAGTTCCCGCCTTGTCACGCAGTAGTTCCTTTCTGGCTTAGAGAGCACCTTGCTGAAGTACGCAACCACCTTCTCTTGGCCGTCATGCACCTGGGAGAGTACGGCTCCTACCCCGACATTACTAGCATCTGCATCCACAACGAACGTTTCCCCGGGAGTGGGGTAAGCCAGTATCGGGGCATCGCATAGCCGTTGTTTAAGTGCCTTGAAGCTCTTCTCGCACTCAATTGACCATTTGAATTGTTTTCCCTTTTCCGTCAACTGGTGCAGGTTCTTTGCGATCCCGGCAAAATCCTTCACGAACCGTCTGTAGTAGGTGGCTAGGCCCAGGAAGCTCCTTAGTTGGTGTTTGTCTTTGGGGACTGGCCAGTTTTTCACCGCTTCGACCTTCTCCGGATCGGTTCTCACTCCTTTCGCTGAAATTATGTGTCCCAGGTACTTGACTTCCGCTCTAAACAGGGCGCACTTCTTGGGGTTGAGCTTCAGGTGGGCACTTCGAAGCCTTTGAAACACATCCCTTAGATTGTCTCGGTGTTGCGCAAACGTTTTTCCTACGACGATGACATCATCCAAGTATACCAAACAGGTTTTCCATGTTAACCCTTGCAGGACACATTCCATCAATCGCTCGAAAGTCGCCGGAGCATTGCACAGCCCGAATGGCATTACCGTGAATTGCCATAGCCCATTTCCTGCGGTGAAGGCGGTTTTCTCCCGGTCTTCTGGATGGATCTGTACCTGCCAGTAGCCACTCTTCAAGTCGAGAGTGGAAAACCATCGGGCTCCTGATAGTGTGTCTAGCGTGTCGTCAATCCGTGGCAGAGGGTAGCTGTCTTTCTTGGTGACGTAATTGAGCTGCCGATAGTCCACGCAGAACCGCGTGCTGCCATCTTTCTTCTTAACCAGTACAACCGGTGATGCCCACGGACTTTTGGAACTTTCAATCACACCTTCTTTCTCCATTGCCGACACCATCTCTGCAACTTCTGTCTGCTTTGCCAATGGAAGGCGCCTAGCAGGCTGACGAATTGGTCTAGTATCACCAGTGTCTATTCGATGTTGTACCAGGTGTGTTCGGCCGTATTCTCCGTCCTGTGAGGCAAATACATCAGCGTACTCATTGATAAGATTCTCTGCCATAGTTCGCTGCTCCTGATTCAGCTCACTGGACTGGAGAATCGTCTCTCTCGTTTCCGCTGTCCAAGGTGATGGGAGAGGTTTTGGAGCATCACGTTCAGATATTGTTGCGACGGCGGTAATCGGCGTGCATTTTCCAGTCACATCCCCTCGCCTTAGTTTTACAGTGTGTGATCTTGCGTTCAAAACCCTCACTGGAACCATGGTGTTCTTTGGTTCGACTAACGTCTTTCCCACGATGTAGTCTTGAGAATTCTTCTCTGGGTCTGGTTCTACTATGTAGAATCGGTGGCTCCCAAGATCACCTTCCAGCTTTGTCCAAATGATTGTCTCTGAAGACGGCGGCAAAACTTCGTCTTTGCTGATGACTGTCCTGAGAGTTACGGCATTCTCATTTCCGTACACCATCGGAATCTCCACATTTCGATACCTCAGTACTTGCATCCCGATGTCCAAGATTACTTCATTTGCTTTCATGAAGTCTACTCCGATGATGCACTCGTCGCATATATCTGCCACCAGAAACGCATGGGAGAACGTCAGTCCTGCCAGAGTAATCGTAAGACGAACTTCTCCAAATACCTTCGCCATTTCCCCTGTTGCAGTCTTCAGGCAGTAGCTGTTGGTGTTGTGCAGCCAGGAGTTTTTGACGATATCTCTTCTTACAATGGAGGCAGTGGCACCTGTGTCGATGGTGGCTACGCACTTCTTCTCGTTGATTAGTGCCTCCACTGTCAGGCTCTTGTTACCCCGTTTGGTTTGCGAAACTTGAATGGTGGTCCTGGGGGCCTCGATTCCAGTAACCAACTTCTGCCCCGCGAAGTTGGTCCTTACGCATCTCCCGACTGCTGGTTTTGGGAAGTCTGACCGACAGGATGCTTCCTCTCTGCTTCTCCTACTTCCGCAATGTGGACAATTTCCTCGTCTAGGTGCACTTCTGCACTGCCGTTGTAGGTGTCCGGTTTGGTTGCAATTCCAGCAACGGATTTGACTTCCGCGAGCTTTGACGGCTGTTCTCTGGCATGAGCATTCCACGACGGACATTTCCCTGACACGGTGTATTCCCTGGTATGCTTGGTCCGCAGCCTTCATTGACAAAGCGAATGCCAATGCCTCGGGGAGTGTTCGCTTTTCAGCCATCCTTATAGCCATTTGCAGTTGTCTGTCCTCTATGGCCTGAATAAAAGCTTCCACCGCCATTTCGTTGATAAGCTCCTCACCGGCTTTAGGGTATGAAAGATGGGCTAGTCGCTCTATATCCGCTTGCAACTGTTGGAGCGTTTCCCCCCTTTTCTGGACTCGACTACGCAGCTGAACCCTGTACACCTGCTGCATGTGTTCATCCCCAAACCGCATCTCGATAGCCTGAACCAGAGAGTCGTAGTTCTGCTGTTTATCTTCCGGGATGGTCTGCAAGAGCTCCGCAGCTGGACCCCTCAGTGCAAGCGTGAGTGCAATAGACTTCTCTTCATCGTCCCAGCTATTGGTCATTGCGGCCGCTTCGAATTGCCTCTTATAAATTGGCCATGATGTTTGACCATCGAAGATAGGAGGCTGCATCTCCTTTCTTCTCAGACCGTCAGTGGAATATTCCCGTGCTTTCTGTCTCTTCACGTTGCTGAGCTCCTTAGCAAGATTTTCGACTTGCTTTTCTACTTTTTCAAACTGAGTCTCTATCTTCCCGAACTGAGTTTCATGTTTCTCAAAATTTTCATCGAATCTAGTTTCGACTTTTTCGAGTTGCGTCTCGACCTTCTCGATTTTCTCTTCGATCACTTCGAATTTGGATTCCAAGTTCTTGTTTTGCTCATCAAGTTTACTTTCCAGAGCATCTAGAGAATTCTTTTGTTCGTCCATTGCTTTCTTTTGTTCGTCCATTGCTTTCTTTTGTTCGTCCAGCTTTAGTTCTAGAGAATTCCTCTGGTCGTCCATTGCTTTCTTTTGTTCGTCCATCTTAAGTTCTAGAGAGTTCTTTTGGTCGTCCATTGCTTTCTTTTGGTCGTCCAGCTTAAGTTCTATAGAATTCCTTTGGTCTTCTATTGCTTTCTTTTGTTCGTCCATGACTAACTTAAGTTGCAGGAGCAGACTTGTTATACCCGGGTCGGCTGCTGTACTTGCTGGTTCCTCTTCCACGTCAAACTCTACGTCGTGCGGATTTTCACCTTCCTGCGTTACTGCTTCTTCCAGACGAATCAGCAGGGCATCTTTTCCCCCAGTTGTGTCGAGGTTCCGCTTACTGAGTTCTGCCTTTAGTTGAGTTATAGTTAGTTTTCCCAATTTGCGACCCATTTTGCGCAACTAATTAACTCAACACAGAAATCGTTTTTTTTTTTTTTTGTGCAATTTCACACCACGGAAATAGTTATTCACAGAATAAGTTTTATCCCGCTTCTGACACCAATGTAATATGCGAGCTACGGCTCGAGTAGATAAAACAATTATTCTGTGAAATTATTTCTTTATTTTCTAGTCTATAGAACAATTCAAGTTCACACTATACTATTCTTCGCAAATTCTTTTCTTACAAGGTCTCTTTCCTCTCAAATCACTTTATCTCCTTTCAATTACTTAATTCACAAACCCAAACTAATTACTTTTTCTTGTTCACTCTCAACTTTCAATTTATCACCAAATTACAACTTCGCCCATTATCACTTTTCCAATCTCTTCGCCACGGTTCTAAACCAACTGTGTCTTTTTTTGATCGCCATCTGTCCTTATATAGCAGAAGTTTCTGATAGCCAGAAACTTCTAGCAAATTCTTCGACCACTGGAACAAGAGAAATAATTCTGTTATAATTCCCTTTTATCCCTAATATTATTCGTCTCTTTCGTTGACATGAGCTGTGGAGACTTCGTCCCAGACACGAACCTCGAATGAAGGACAGTTTGAACCAAAATTCTGCCAGAATGGAAAGTCACTTCGGAATTTGCTGCATAGACATAGGAGCGTAGTTATTATTATGCTACAATATTTTTTTGCTCACTGAAATCCCCCCAGGCGTTTTCTCGGGACAAAAAAGCTCTGTTAAAGAACTGAATTATTGGCTGTCATTTGGTAGTGATGTTATTTGTGAGACCAAATATTTTTCGTTATGTGACAAATATTAATAAAAATGTGTAATTATCAGATGCAAATATTTAAAATATTATGATCTCCAAAAATATAAAGTGAAGAATAAAAATAATTTCAAGAATGACAGCTTTCAGGACAACATTTTTGCGTTGGATGTGAAATCGAATTCTTGGGGGACATCGAACAATCCTACTTAAAGACTGAAACAGTAGAGCCTGAAACGCACTCGATTACGCATGAGACTGCCGTTGTAATTCGCCCGCTCCTCTTTAACATTTAAAAATGGGATGGACGTGAAAGAATGTGGACACGATAGTAATTTTGATTACTTTGGTCTGCATAAAAGCAAACTACGATTAACTTTTCAACGCGTTAATACTCACACTTGTATATGGGATCAGAAAATATCAATAATTATAAGTATTTTGATGTTGGTGTTTTGATTTTATTTAATTAAGAACCCTGATATGTTTTTCGTTTGGCAGTAATATCACCTAATAACTTCAGTTCATTCAGCACATCAGCAGCCAAAAGGGTGATTTCGGCGATAACACAACACTGAGCTCATTTTTTTTCACTTTTGCGTTTTTTCATTCATATTTAATTCATTTTTATTAATTTTCAATTCATTGACACTTACTAGACAAAAAACGCTTAAAACTAGCTTAACTAACTTTTCTGTTCCTTTAGCTTACTGGCCCTACGCGGGCGCTCTAGATAAACTTAGTACTTAAACTAATGTCTAACTTTATTAATTTCACTTTTCATTACTAATAATAACTAATGTAATATGCGAGCTACGGCTCGAGTAGATAAAACGTTATTCTGTGAGATTATTTCTTTATTTTCTAGTCTATAGAACAATTCAAGTTCACTATACTATACTATTCTTCGCAAATTCTTTCCTTACAAGGTCTCTTTCTTCTCAAATCACTTTATCTCATTCCAATTACTTAATTCACAAATCCAAACTAATTACTTCTTCTTGTTAACTCTTAACTTTCAATTTATCACAAAATTACAACTTCGCCGATTATCACTTTTCCAATATTTGAAAACCTTGTACAGACAGTTTACGGACAGACAAAACTCGGAGGTTAGGACACTGAAGTCGTTGATTAAAAATCTCCAACTGTTTCGGGCTAAGTTTAAGCCGAAAATTATTTATTTATTTTTTTTTAATGAAACTCCTTGCACTAACTCCTTGCAATTCAATATAAAAACTCAATCTTTAAAACGTTATAAATTTATTTGCACTTTCCTTTTCGCCTGACTGTAGATGAGTGACGACAATCTTTTTGTCATATTACAATGTAGCCTCGGTGTCTAACAGCTGTTAAGCTTTACATTCTATATGGGGTTGGTGACCCTTTTACATAATTGTGTAATCAAAATTTCTCCTTTAAATGAGTGAAATATTTCTCCTTTACTACATTTACATATTAAAGCCCCCTATGACAAGTATGAGATTAGAGAGAGATGCATGTCTTAATTTCTTAGAGCTTTTCATGCATGCTTTCTCTTTCTTCAAGTCGGCGATTAATAAGGTTTTAGCATAAATTTCATTCTAATTAGCTAGAGTGTCTAACTAGCTGATTCTTATGAGTTTTGTTACTGTTAGAAAGAGACAGCATGCATGTGAACGATCTAGCCTTGCACATTTGACAGTTCAGTTTTCGATGTTTAATCGCGCGGTGGTTGTTTTGTGATTCTTTTTGTGTACTTTATAAATTTGGTGACGAAAGTGATATTTTTGTTATATATCGTGTTTATATGTGCGTTGTTATTAGATATCGATGGTATGGAGGTTGCATCTGCAACTAAATATATCTTTCCTATCTCGATATTTAATTCAATGTGCTAAAACACTTTGCATCGCTCCTGAGGTGTCAAATGTGCTCGGTTCGTGTGAAGTTTGTAATTCAAATTCGTTGCGTGAAGAAAAATTGTGTTGAAGTGAAGTGATGTTGTGATATCCATTTGTAGGGAACCAACATGCTCCCCGCCTCTAAGATGTGAGTTGTGATGTCCATATTTGTTTGCAGTACCTTGTTGTATCTTGAATCTGGTGCAGCAGGGTATCTTGTTGTCATCTTTTGCTGTGATTTGTTTCTATCTGCTTTTGAATGGAGTTTTATTCGCTCGTGCATGTAACGAAAAAAAAAACAAGCATTAGATTGTGTTAACATGAAAGGAGCATAATGTTGATATATAAGTTAACATCGTCAACCACTCGCACGCGCAGCGGAAATGCTGACCTAGCGTCTGGGGCGAGAAACGAATTTCCAGGGAAATTCACGTTGGGAAATAAAATGCAAGCTAGGGAAATCAACATTGCAATAAACTAATGAAAATGCAACCTTCAATAATTTTACTTGTACGAGTCTTCTTTATTTTTAAGTTAGTCTTAATCGATACTTCATACAATAAAGGACAGGGCAATCTGCCCTGAAAAGTATTTTTTTAAATAATTTCGGCGTAAATTCTATTAACTGGCGCCCGAGCAGGGACCGTGCGGTTTTACTAAATAGTCAATACGCGTACGAATAATAAACGCACTTATAAACTAAAATAATCGTGGAAATAGTGCTAGTGAGAAAAATATAGTGGACACCAAGCCGCGAAATCATCGCTAGTGCGTGAGACAAAATAGTGGACACCAAGCCGCAAGTTTCATAGTGGACACCAAGCCACGAAATTTTCACTATAGTGCGTGTAAGCAACAAAAGTGGACACCAAGCCGCAAGTTGTGTAAAGTGGACACCAAGCCACGAAATTATTGATAGTGCGTGTAAAACAAAGTGGACACCAAGCCACAAGTTTCGTAACGTGGACACCAGGCCACGAGACTGATTAGTAATTGTGTAGGGGAAAAGAGGCCCCCGAGTAATCCTGTAAAACAGGGATAAAAAGGAGTTCCGGAATAGCGAACAGCCGCCCCAACCAACAGCCACGGTCCAGAACCCATCTTCGTTATGAGAATTGAAGCCGTTATATTTCTGTAAGAATATTTTTGTCCTTTGTAATTTGTAATCGATTTTGTAACATCCTAAGACTCAACTAGAATAAGATCCAAATTTTAATTTCTGTAAGAACATTTTTTTTTTTATACATAATTCGTAATTATTTGTGTAACAACTTAAGACTCATCTAGATTAAGACCCATTTTAATTATTTTTGATTCAATTTCAATTGCGAATCTCGGTTCACATTCATTGACTTAATTTCAATCACAAAATTTCAAAATGTCGAACCCAAATAACTTAATCAGACCAGCCCGCTTAGAAGTACCAGGAGAAAATGCTGCTCCTCCTGCTCCTCCTGCCCCCTCCTTTACAAACCAAATAGACGATAACTTGGTACATCTCATAACCAGACTCGTAACCGAAACACTACACATTCAGGGACGACAGATATTTAATTCAATTATGAATCCAGCCTCAGATATCAATAATGATATTGATCAACCGATTAACACCACTGATCAGAATCTTTCCGACATGGACAAAGTTCCAGATGTGGTTAAGAGTTTGCGCGAGTTTTCAGGTGAAGCTCAGGAGTTCAACTCGTGGAAGAAAAGTGTTGAAAGAATACTTAAGATCTACGAGCACCTCAAGGGTACTCCAAAATATTATGGCATCTTGTCCGTTATTAGAAATAAAATAACAGGCCATGCCGATATAGCGCTCGAATCATATAATACCCCTTTAAACTGGGAAAAGATTTCTAAATGTTTGACTCTGCATTATGCAGATAAAAGGGATCTAGGGACACTCGAGTACCAAATGACGACTTTGGTACAGGGTAACAATACAATACCCGAATTCTATCAAGCAGTTTATCATCATTTATCTCTGATTCTTAACAAACTCGGTTGTATTGACATGAGCCATGAGTCGTTAAATAACATGACTCAATGTTATAGAGATAAGGCACTTGATACTTTCGTTAGAGGGTTGAAGGGCGACCTTCCCAGATTACTCAGTATAAGGGAACCCGCAGATTTGCCGCAGGCTCTGCATCTTTGTCTTAAACTCCAAAATGTTGACTTCAGAACTCAACACGCCAATAATTCTCAATCAACAGCTCGGAAAACCTTCCAGCAAACACCTCCACCGGTTCCTCCTAGAAGATTCAATCCTCCACACCCAGTTCCTGTTCCAGCCCCAAGGCGAGAGTTCTTTCCACAATTGCTTCATAACCCTAGTCAACCTCAGCAACCCCAATTCCACAGGCAACCACAATATCACTCTAGGTCTTTCCAACAAGCCCAACCGCAACGGTTTCCACCAAACCAACGCGAACTTCCTCCCAAGCCTATGGACATAGATCATTCCATTAGAACTCAGAGGGTAAATTACCTAAATAGACCAAGAAACCAGCCTACTGCACAGAAGCGAGAGCACTCACAACAAGTTCATCAACCCTATAAAATGCAACGAGTCTACCATACTGAAGAAGCCGTCGCCGAAGAACAAGAAATAGAACAATACGAAGCCACGATGAACCAAGAAGATCAAAACCACGAACAAACACTTACGGAATACAGTGACGACCAAACAGACGAACAATATTTTGATCCACCGCAACAAGTTGATGACATATATTTTTTTAGATTAAAACACTCTTCGCTTCCTTATTTCGAGCACGTTGCAAAGAGTGGACAGGTGTATAAATTTCTAATTGACACAGGCTCGAACAAAAATTACATTCAACCACGACATATACGCAATCCTCTCCCCAACAAAAAGATTTTCTATGCTAATTCCGTAGGGGGAAACATTAGAATAACCCACCATAGTCTTATTCCTCTTTTTGGTACTGAAATAGGCCCCTTACAATTTTTTATACTTCCTACCCTTATATCATTCGACGGCATTATAGGGAACGATACCCTTAAAAGCCTGAATGCGGTTATTCACATAAATGATAACTATATGAAAGTTCACCAGAACACTTTTATCGAACTTAAACAGCATCTAACTGAAACCGTAAATAGCGTAAATATCCGAACATCCCATTTGAATGACGAAGACTCTAACTATCTCACTAAAGTTATTGGGTCTTTTCCGAAACTCTTCTCTGATCCTGACGAGAAACTTACTTATGCGACAACTGTGAAAGGAGAAATTCGTACAATAGGTAACGAACCAGTCTATTCGAAATCCTACCCCTACCCAAGAGGACTTAAAGAAGAAGTTGAAAAACAAATCAACCAACTTCTAAATGATAATATTATCAGGCCGTCGAAATCTCCATATAATTCGCCAGTCTGGATCGTCAACAAAAAATTGGACGCTTCGGGCGAAAAAAAATATCGAATGGTGATCGACTACCGAAAACTTAACTCGGTCACCATTGCCGACAGATACCCCATTCCGGAAATCAATGAGGTCCTAGCTAACCTCGGCGACAACAGATGGTTTTCTGTCATAGATTTGAAGAGCGGATTTCACCAAATCAAGCTCAGAGAATCCGATATTGAGAAAACGGCGTTCTCTATCAATAACGGGAAATTCGAGTTCACTCGTCTTCCCTTTGGTTTGAAAAATGCTCCGGCGATTTTCCAAAGAGCTCTCGACGATATCCTAAGAGAGCACATCGGAAAACGATGTTACGTCTACATCGATGATATTGTCATCTTTGGAAAAGACAAGGCTGAACATTTTAAAAACCTGAAAGCCGTCTTTGATACTCTAGAACGCGCCAACATGAAGATTCAGTTGGATAAATGCGAATTTTTCAAGACCGAGGTGGAATTCTTAGGATTCATCATCAGCACTGATGGCATTAAGACTAACCCTAAAAAGGTTCATGCCATTACAGAGCTACCACCCCCAAAAACGCTCAAAGACCTGAGATCTTTTCTAGGTATGTCAGGGTATTATCGCCGATTTATCAGAGATTATGCGAAAATAGCGAAACCCCTGACATCCCTTTTAAGAGGGGAAGACGGACGAGTGTCCAGACATCTCTCTAAAAATAAAAAGATAGATATTGACGAAAATTGCATTTACTCATTTAACCAAATTAAAGACTCCTTAACTTCCAAAGAAGTAACTCTCACTCACCCGAACTTTAACAAAGACTTCGAACTCACGACGGACGCATCCGACTATGCAATTGGTGCTGTCCTATCCCAGGACAGAAAACCCATAACATTTCTCTCAAGGACACTGACAAAGACAGAAGAAAGCTACGCCACTAACGAGAAAGAGATGCTCGCCATCATCTGGGCTCTAAACTCGCTTAGGAATTTCCTTTACGGATCAAAAAAGGTAAATATTTATACGGACCACCAGCCATTAACATATGCGCTGAGTAATAGAAACACAAACCACAAGATGAAGCGATGGAAGGCAATTCTGGAGGAGTACAACTACGAACTCAAGTACAAACCAGGAAAGGAAAATGTAGTTGCCGATGCTTTATCTCGACTGCCACAAAAAACACAAATAAATTCAATGACCATGACGCAACATAGTGATGAGAGTTCTTCACATAACCTGATACCAGCAGTTGAAGTACCCATTAACGTTTTTCGAAATCAGCTGATTTTAGAAATCGGGGACACAACTAGCCATCAATTCTTAATTCCATTCCCCACGTACCACAGACACGTTTTTGTACAACCCAGTTATAGCAACTCAGATATCATTTCAATTTTTAAAAAATATTCAAATCCCAGTGTAATAAATGGCTTGCAAACAAAAGAAGAAATAATGGGCCGAATACAAAACATTTATCCCGAACATTTTTCCAAATACAAAGTTAGATACACTCAAACAATAGTTGAAGATCTGGCCAACGAAACGGAGCAGGAAGAAAAAATACTAAGTATCCATCGCAGGGCACACCGTAATCCAGAAGAAAACCGCATACAACTTCTTCAACATTTTTATTTTCCGAAAATGGCATCAAAAATCAAAAGACTAGTAAAAGTATGTAGAATTTGCAAAGAAAACAAATATGAACGACACCCAAATAAACCTATCCTTGAACCAACTCCAATCCCTAATTATCCTGGCCACACTCTGCATTTAGATATTTATTCAACGGAAAAAAAACTGGTATTAACCGCCATATGCAAGCTCACCAAGTTCGCCAAGACTAAAATTATCAAGTCAAGAGCAATAACCGACCTCAGGCAACCTCTTCGAGAAATCTTATTCTCTTTCTGCATTCCCGAGAGTGTTGTCATAGACAACGAAAAAGCCCTTAATTCGGTATCCATATTATCCATGATGGAAGACGAGTTGGGCATTCGTATTCACAGAACACCACCCTACAAATCCGAAGTAAACGGGCAGATTGAGCGGTTTCATTCAACTCTCTCAGAGATCATGAGATGCCTCAAGGCTGAAAAGGTATCCCGATCCTTCGAGGAACTGCTCGAAAGAGCCACTAACGAATATAATTTTACAATTCACTCCACAACAGGAAAAAAACCGGTCGAACTCTTCTTTGGTCGATCTCCACAAATAACCCCCGAAGAACTTGATAAAACCAGGCAGAATAATATAGATAAAATTATCCAAAAACAAGAACAAGATTTAAGTTATCATAACCAAACCAGGAAACCATGTAAGATGTACCATCCTGGAGACGTCATTTACATAAAGCATAACAAAAGAATTGGTTCTAAACTCACCGTCCGATATAAAAAGGAAGTAGTTAAGGAAAACAAAAATACAACTGTCGTGACTGAATCCGGCAAAACGATCCACAAAAGCAATATTAGGAACTGAACAATAAATTTCATATCTCTCTTTTCAGACATGCATTATGCATCGCGGAAGCGGAAATCCAAATTTTGGACTTCTCTAATTCTCAATTCGTTTCAATACACACTGGACAAACAAAGATACAGAACGGAAATTTCAAATTAATCCATGACATTGACCTCGACCAATACGACCAACTCTTGACCAAAATTTCTCCAATGCTTAAACTTAACGAAACAAGGAACGATTCCCTTTTCCTATACCTTTCCCATGAGCACGAGCAAATAAAAAATTTGATATCTAACCTAAAACCAAAAAGGGTAAGAAGATCTCTAGATTTTATAGGTTCGACGTGGAAGTGGATTGCCGGTAATCCCGACCACAACGATTTCATTACTATCAAAAGAAAAATGAATAACCTACTTACTAACTCTAACGATCAAGTTGTAATAAATAAATTGCATAATGAAAGAATTAATAACATAACCAAGATTACGAATGAGATTGAATCAATGCTAAAAACCAATAAAAATTTCAACAGAGATGTAATATTAAATATTCAATACAAATTTAAAATTTTAAAAGAAGAATTAGTTAACATTAATTTGGCCATACATTGGGCGAAACTAGGAATTGTTAATTCAATGATTTTATCAAAAGAAGAAATAAGCCTAGCTGTAAAAACACTAAATCAAGAGAATGTCCCTTTCACTACTATAGAAGAAGCTCTTAATTTTGCTGAAATAAAGATAATAACAAACACAGCTTCCATACTTTATATTGTTAATATCCCTACTACCGATCCTTCCACATATGAACGAATATTATTAAAACCTGTGAAGAGAAATGGAGTAGCCATAGAAATAGACTATAAAGAAGTTGTAAGAAACAAAAACGAAATTTTTGGCGTAACTAATGATTGTAAAGTAATAAATAGTGTTTCAATTTGTAATAAAAGAGATCTTATAAATATTGCTAACTCAGCATGTATTCCCAACCTATTAAATAGTAAAATAGCAACATGTAATAAAGTGAATAGTCAGCATATCCCGTCGATCGAGGAAATAACAAGTGGAATGATCCTGCTTAACGACTTTAACGGAACTCTCCAAGTCGAATCCACGCCTCGGAACCTTACTGGTACCTTCCTTATTAAATACGAGAAAACCAACATAACGATAAATAATAGAGTATTTGCGGCATACGAAGCTTCTACACACACCGTTCTTCCAGCCATACTGCAGCCAACACCCATAGAGAACAGATTCCATCGACTATTGTCGCTCGAAATGATGGGCGAACTCCACATCAACAATACCAAAAATATCGAGTTGCTCAAAAGCGAAAACGAAGCTTACGCATTCATCAGCTGCGGAACAATAAGTCTCATCGAGATTATCCTAGTAATTATCACCATCTATAGAATCATAACAAGGCATTCAAGTAATGAAACCAGAGTCATGATCCAGCAGCAAGAAATTAAGAACATCGAAGCTCCACCACACACTGAAAGTTTACCAAAAGGAAGAATCCAACAAACAAAGTTCAACGACCTTCCTTACTTTTAGGCGATTGAGGACCATCGCATTTAAAGGGGGAAGAGTTAACATCGTCAACCACTCGCACGCGCAGCGGAAATGCTGACCTAGCGTCTGGGGCGAGAAACGAATTTCCAGGGAAATTCACGTTGGGAAATAAAATGCAAGCTAGGGAAATCAACATTGCAATAAACTAATGAAAATGCAACCTTCAATAATTTTACTTGTACGAGTCTTCTTTATTTTTAAGTTAGTCTTAATCGATACTTCATACAATAAAGGACAGGGCAATCTGCCCTGAAAAGTATTTTTTTAAATAATTTCGGCGTAAATTCTATTAACTTATATGTATAATGCAAATAAAATATTTAGCTGCAAGATTTAGGGATCATCTATGGTGAGGATATGCTTCAGGTGAGTGTGGTTTAATGATTTGATTTAAATTTTATGTTTCAGTTAATGTTTGTATTATGACTAAGAGTTCATTTGGATTAACTATTGGTTGTACTATAAATAAAGTTCATTAGGGTTAATATAGTTCATTATTTTGGTTTTAGTTCATAGTTTATAGTTCAAAGCTTTTTTTTTACCACTTGTGGGACGGATTCGAGATTGGTAAGGGGGATATTTTCGCGATCGGGCGTTTTAAGATCGTCGTACCCGTCTTAATGATCACCACGCGCGTCAGACCATCCGAACCGGCGTGTAGCTCTTGCACTCGAGCAAGTACCCATAATGATGGAGGAAGGTTGTCCTCTTTTACCAGTACAATATCTCCGACCTTTATGTTCAGCTGTTGTCAACGCCATTTTGGGCGCTGTTGGAGTAAATGAAGATAAGTTGCACTCCACTGCTTCCAAAAGTCCAGCGTCAGTCTTTGAAGATATCTCCATCTATCTAAGTTGTTGATGTTTCTTTCGTTCAAGTTTCTGTCAGGAAGAGTGGTGAGTGGGGCTCCTACGAGAAAGTGTCCAGGCGTTAACACTGTCAAATCGTCGGGATCAGCTGTCATGGGACACAACGGCCTTGAATTCAAGCATGCTTCAATTTGCGCGAGAAGCGTTGCATATTCCTCGAACGTCAGTTTAGAGGCGCCAATGGTTCTCTTCAGGTGGTGCTTGATTGATTTGACTCCTGCTTCCCAAAGACCGCCAAAGTGTGGTGTCGATGGAGGGTTAAAGTGCCACGTTGTATTTTGGGAAGCAAGACTCCGGGCAACTTCTGCTGACCATTCCGCTGATATGAACTTACTGTCCTTCCTTAGCTCGTTGTTCGCTCCCTTAAAGTTTGTGCCACAGTCGCTATACATATTGGCACAGTTGCCACGTCGGAACACAAATCTCCTGTACGCCGCAATGAATGCTGCTGTGCTGAGGTCACTTGCTAGTTCGATGTGAATCGCCTTGGTTGATAGACATACAAACACGGCTATGTATCCCTTTGTAAATCTGTTGCATCTACCTTTCCACATTTTTACCTGTACAGGTCCAGCATAATCTACGCCAGTTTTTTTAAATGGCCTTGAGGCAATGACTCGTTCTGTTGGAAGGTTGCCCATTAACTGCATCTGCATTTTTGCGTTGTAGCGATGGCACCGAACGCATTTGTGAATCGTTGACTTTACTACTCTCTTTAGGTTCGTTATCCAGTACGTATTTCTTATTTCAGCCATCATCATTTGCTGCCCGCCGTGGAGTGTACGTTGATGCACCTCACTAACAATCAGTCTTGTAAAGTGATGTGAATCTTTCAAAATTATGGGATGTCGCTGAGTAAATGGTAGCGCTGAGTTCGCTAACCGGCCTCCTACCCTTAATAGTCCATCCGAGTCGACGAAGGGATTCAGACTGAGAATCGCACTCCCCCTAGGAATAGGTTTTTTCTCCTTCAGCGCCTTGATGTCTTCACCAAACAATTCATTTTGGATGATTTTAATGAGCTGGTACTGAGATGAGATCAGCTCTTCGGCTGTGAGTGGATGCTTATCTAAAGGCATCCTTTCCCCCGCACGTACGTTGTAAAAGTACCTTCGCCATATTGCTGCGATGCGGATAAGACGCTTAAGTGTTGAAAATTTCTCAACAAATGCATCGTTGATGACAACGCAGTGAGAAATAATGTGAGCGAAATTGGTATGTAAGGTTTTGATTGCATTTTTAAAAAAATCTGATTTAATTTGATCATTTCTATTTACCTTTCTAGTTTCCTCATCCGTATCGATTAGGATTTCAGCTGGATTGGTGTTTAGTGAAAAATTTCGGAGAAATGAGGGTCCGCTCCACCACATCTTGTTACTCATCAGATCTTCTATGACAATCCTCGCGATCCCATATCTGCTGGGTTGTCCTTGGTACCTACATGTCGCCAAACATTAGGACTCGTTAGAGTTTGAATCTCGGCAACTCTATTTGCAACGATTGTGGTACGTATCGCTGGGTCTCCCTTTATCCATGCTAAGGTAACCGTAGAGTCAGACCATGCAAAACTTTCTGCGTTATCAAATTGCATGGATCTTCAAATTTTATGTAAGAGCTTGGCTAACAGCAGAGCCGCGCAAAGCTCTAAGCGTGGTAAAGATACACTCTTGACTGGAGCTACTCTAGTTTTAGAGGTCACTAAGCGTATACTCTCTTGATTGTTATGAGTAATGCGTGCATATATCATGGCTGCATATGCCCTTTCAGAGGCGTCACTAAAGCCATGCACCTTTGCACCATTTGCATATCCGATCCACCGTGGGATATGTATCTCCTGCAACCCTTTCAATCCATCTCGTAAATCAACCCAAAGCCTTTCAATTTCTTGGAGTATTGGTGAATCCCAAGAAAGATTGTTGCGCCAAAGTGTTTGTAGTACCAACTTGGCTTTGACAATACACGGAGCTATCCATCCAAGCGGATCAAAGAGGCGAGCGATATCTGCAAGCACGGATCGTTTTGTGTATCTATCCTCTTCAGGTAAATTGATTTTGAATTTGAAGACATCATTCGCTGGATGCCATTGTATGCCCAAAGTTTTGATGACATCTTGCGAATCGAAATTTAGAGGAAGATTTACTTCTCTTTGATTTTCAGGAACTTGCTCCAGAACCTTCGGCGAATTGCTCGCCCATTTGCGTAGCGGAAATCCAGCCGACTGTAATACGGCTACAACGTCTCTTTGCAGGATGATTGCATCTTCTTCGTTGTCTGATCCATATATCAGATCGTCTACGTAAAAACCTTCGGTAAGTACCTTTGAAACCTGTGGGTGGGTCTTTTCCACATCAGCAGCAAGCTGGTGCAAGGTCCGCACTGCTAAATAGGGTGCTGATGCGGTACCGAACGTCACTGTGTTGAGTGCGTATGTTTTAACAGGATCTTCCCTTTTGGATCTCCACAGGATTAGTTGATACGACGTATCCTCTTCTGCCATCCATATTTGTCTGTACATCATCGTTATGTCTGCCGAGAATGCTACTTTAAATTTCCTCCATTCAGCTATGAGGTCTACTATGTCTGGTTGTAAACGCGGTCCTACCATCAATTGGTCGTTTAAAGACTTACCATTAGAAGTCTTGCACGAAGCATCGAAAACCACACGAAGTTTTATGGTGGTGCTTGACTCCTTAAGTACCGCGTGGTGCGGCAGGAAATAGTTCTCTCCAATCAGGCATCCTCATCGAATGATACCGATCTCATGTGCCCTAAGGTACCATATTCCTCCAGACAGTTTTTGTAGTTTTCCCGGAACTTAACATCGGTAGGCAGACGCTTCTCAATTTGATATAGTCTTGCCATGGCGGCTCTTTTAGAATTACCTAAGCATGGACGCATATTTTCTTTGAAAGGGAGCCGAACCTCGTATCTGCCATCACTTCGTCTTCTAACGTTTTCTCTGTAATGTTGTTGACATCTCTCCTCCTCTGCCGTCAACTTTCTGTCACCGAAATCTTCCTCTATCTCCCAGAATTGTTTTAGTTGATCATCTAAGGATTTATGGTGATTTTGTACTGTGAGACTGTTTCGTTGTGAAGTCGAGCTGGTGCTTCCTGTGAGAAACCACTCCAGCTCAGTCTGTTGTGCAACTGGGGAACCCATTTGACTCCTTACCAGCCCTTCCAGGATAATGGATGCATAAACATCAGCACCTAATAAAATATCGATTTTTCCTGGGATATTATATGATGGATCTGCTAATGAAAGTTTCGACAAATGATCCCAATTTTCCCTCTGTACCTGGTGAGATGGCAACAACGAAGTTAAACGAGGGAAAACAAAAACCTTGATATCCAGGGAGAAAGACGGATTGGATAGCGAGAAAAGAGTAAGACTGACCTGATAGTTTGAAGTGCCAATGGACGTTAGACCTAACCCAGTGACGTTCGCTGATATTCTTTCTTTTCTAAGTTTAAGTAATTGAACTGCGCTTTCAGTGATGAATGTGGCCTCGGAACCTGGATCAATTAATGCTCTAAAAACATGACTGGTTCCATTAGAGGCAAATTTGGTTGAAATGCGAACTGAAAGTTGCCTTTGATGTGGAAGAACCATCGCGTTCACTCTGTAAGGAGTCTGGCGTTATGAAATTATTTGGATTTTGAATTAAATGGCTCTGTGTCTCATACCGAGAATTATTACGGCCTTGGAAATTTGTAGTTTGTTGAAATCTTTGGTGGTTACGATTTTGCTGTTGCAAATTTTCTGTCTCTATGTGCAACAATGTATGGTGTTTATGCCCACATTTGTAGCATCTGTTGCTGCTGCTGCAAATTGAAGCATGGTGATCATACCCTAAACAATTAGAACAAATTGCGTTTTTTCTTGCAGCATCTGTACGATTCCTTACGTCCATGTTCAAAAACTTTTTGCAATGCCGAATGCCATGAGAAGCATAGCAAAGTCGGCAACAGAATTGCCTACCTATTTAGGTGAAAGGTGTTAGTCTTCCTAACTGAGGTACTAGGTACAGTCTGCTTTGGAGAAATATTTAATTCCCGAATATTTTCAAGAGAACTGAACCTACCTTCAATGAACGATGTAAATGATTTCCAGTCCGGAAGAACCTTAGATGTGCCTAATTTATCTTCCCAATCCCTTTGAGTTTGATGAGGAAGTTTATTTAGGATGACGTATATTAAAATACTGTCCCATGCATCTACTGTTATCCCCAGATTCGCAAGTGCATGGACACATTCTATGCTTGTATCGTGCAAGACTTTTAAACCTGCAGCGGATTCATGAGCAAGCTTATTTTGTTCCATTAGAAGCCTTAACTGTGTATTCACAAGCTTCCGTTTGTTTTCAAACCTTTCGGTTAATATTTCCCATGCTGATATATAATTTTTACCATCGATGGGAAGGTGCTGAATTAAGCGCGCAGCTTCGCCGCACACATATGTTTTCAGATAGCGTATTTTTTGAACATCTGATAGATCAACATTATGATGTATCATGTTCTCGAATAAATTATGAAATTCACTCCACTCTTCGAATTTGCCAGAGAATGGCTTTGTTTGAATTGGAGGGAGGTGTATTTCACAAACTGAGGATTTAGTTGTGTTTAACCGAGAAATTTCTAAAGTCGACTCAGTTGTTTCCACGAACTTGTCTAATTCGTCACGCAATTGACCAATACATTTTCATTATTTTTGGAAAGGTTTCATTCTCAAAATATTTTTCTTTAAGAGCATCTGCGGTACTATTAACAATCGCGTGGTGTTCTTTTTTTGTCCGTTTAAACACTTCCTCTAAGTCTTGTAACCGCGCACTCACGTACCCCCTTAACTTTCGCGACGCGATATCTTTTTGGAAGTCATTGAAGTCGTTTTGTATTTCGTCGTATTGTATTTAGCCACTTTAGACATGGCGTGGAAAAGAGTTAAATTCACAACACTTGTTTAAATATAAAGGTATTTGGTAAAAGATTTATTGGTGCTTTATTCAAAGATTGTTAAATTTTTTGTTGAAAAATCGAATATCTTTAAGCTCACCTTGTTATGTGATCTATCCTTTGTTCCTTGATTAGGAAAATTGTAGTAGCACCGCTGATGACCGTTTGCCAACCGTTGCTCTGTTCGATGTCCGCTTTTCAACCGCTGTTGATCTTGTTGAGACCACAATTCGGTCCGTTGTATCCGCTTGACACCGGTTGGTTAGCTGTATCAGGATCCGTTTGTAGTTTCTTGCCGCTGCTAATCCGTTGTATCCGCTTGACACCGGTTGGATAGCTGCATCAGGATCCGTTTAGAGTCGTTACTTGCCGTTGCTAATCCGTTGTATCGGATTTGTTCGGTTTTACGCACTGATTTTCACTGGTTTTCACTGGTTTAATTATTTTGTCGAAATAATTGCTATTTTACACTGGTCTTTTATTAACAAAAAAAAAAAACAAAAACTCGAAGGACCATGTTTCGGGCTAAGTTTAAGCCGAAAATTATTTATTTTTTTTTTTTTAATGAAACTCCTTGCACTAACTCCTTGCAATTCAATATAAAAACTCAATCTTTAAAACGGTATAAATTTATTTGCACTTTCCTTTTCGCTTGACTGTAGATGAGTGACGACAATCTTTTTGTCATATTACAATGTAGCCTCGGTGTCTAACAGCTGTTAAGCTTTACATTCTATATGGGGTTGGTGACCCTTTTACATAATTGTGTAATCAAAATTTCTCCTTTAAATGTGTGAAATATTTCTCCTTTACTACATTTACATATTAAAGCCCCCTATGACAAGTATGAGGTTAGAGAGAGATGCATGTCTTAATTCCTTAGAGCTTTACATGCATGCTTTCTCTTTCTTCAAGTCGGCCATTAATAAAGTTTTAGCATAAATTTCATTCTAATTAGCTAGAGTGTCTAACTAGCTGATTTTTATGAGTTTTGTTACTGTTAGAAAGAGACAGCATGCATGTGAACGATCTAGCCTTGCACATTTGACAGTTCAGTTTTCGATGTTTAATCGCGCGGTGGTTGTTTTGTGATTCTTTTTGTGTACTTTATAAATTTGGTGACGAAAGTGATATTTTTGTTATATATCGTGTTTATATGTGCGTTGTTATTAGATATCAATGATATGGAGGTTGCATCTGCAGCTAAATATATCTTTCCTATCTCGATATTTAATTCAATGTGCTAAAACACTTTGCATCGCTCCTGAGGTGTCAAATGTGCTCGGTTCGTGTGAAGTTTGTAATTCAAATTCGTTGCGTGAAGAAAAATTGTGTTGAAGTGAAGTGATGTTGTGATATCCATTTGTTGGGAACCAACACCAACAGTTAATTAGAGAAAATTACAGACTCTCTGTAAATCTGCATTGGAACAACAAAATTCGGGCTGTAACATCCAACAACCCGAGTATGTTCCCGCAAATAAATAAAATTTTTCGGAGGAATAATCAAAACGACCTGCCGTGTCTTAAGATCCCTCGAACGACGAACAACGAAAACATACTAATATCAGCAGGCATAGATCCCGGGAACGCTGTCGATGATGACAATTTTTTCATGATCGAAGATCCCCAGGAGAAAGTAGATGCTATAGGAGCGACTTTCCAGGAAGTGTACAAGGTGAATGATAGCATTTGCCCGAACCACGACTTGGAAAGTCGAATCCTTGTGCATAACGTCTACCTTCGAAATGATATAGAGCACTGGCGATCAGAGAACATAGGTTTTACCGAGTTCAATGACGATAACATGGCAAATAATGTCGTCGCCAATGAAATGGTTCACTCCCCGTACGTATCGAAGGTAGAACTCCAAACGATCTTCGCATCATTGAGAAAGAAGAAATCAGTGGGAATTGACGGAGTGTCGAACATTGTGCTTCGACATCTCCCTCTAGAAGCGGTGGAAATTTACACCACTCTGTTTAACAATGCGCTGAATAGTGCACATTATCCAGCGCATTGGAAAACAGCAGTGGTACAGCCTATTCCCAAAAGAGGTAAAGATACATCCAATCCGGCGAATCTCCGGTCGATAAGTCTCCTTCCGAACATCAGCGAGGTATTCGAAAAAGTGGTCAATAGAGCCCTGACTAAGTGGGTTGAGGACATGCATATAGTTCCGGATAACCAATTAGGTTTCAAGGCGGGTCATGAGACTGTACATGCCGCGTCTGAACTGGTATCTGATATCCAATGGAACAAAAGTAAGAAACAATGCACGGGTGCGACTTGGAGAAGGCGTTCGATACCGTTTGGCTAGAAGGACTCTTCTACAAGTTGAACAGGCTGGGTATAAGTAAACCACTGCTGTACATGCTCTGTAATATGCTCACCAGTAGACAGTTCATTGTGAAAAATGGCAATGTGACTTCTGCTGGAACGTTCGAAATCAAAAACGGTCTACAACAAGGCGCGGTTAATTCGCCGATCCTCTTTAACATTTACACGAGTGATCTCATAGGATCTCTTCCTCATGCTATTGCGTATGCAGACGACTTGATCGCGTATAGGTCAGGACCAAAGATCGAGGTCATTACAATACTCTTGCAGCGTGATTTCGATAAGCGTGATTTCGATAAGACGACTGGAAGCTGAAGATCAACTTCCAGAAGACAGAGACTATTCTGTTTAGAACGTCGTTATCTGGGGCCTCCAGGGATACCAGAAAGAATTGGCGAAAGTTCTCAATCGTGGGACAGCACGGGCAGCCACTAGCGAGTCGAAGTGTGGTTAGATACCTTGGGATCTGGCTAGATCAATATCTATATTTTAACAAAAATGAAGATGCTGCTCTGGCCAGAGCCAGAGGTGCTTTTGCCCTTACACAGAGACTGTTTTATAGCAGTCAACTCGATGCAAGGGTGAAGGTAATCTGCTACATGGCCCTTATTCGGCCCATGCTCGTATATGGATGTCCCGTGTAGTTCAACGTGGGAGCAAGCTGGATGGAAAAGATTCGGGTGTTTGAGAGGGCTTGCCTTAGGGCTTGTCTTCAGTTGTACAGAACACCAGAGTCCCAGTACATAAAATTCTATTCTAATGAGGTCCTTTATAACAGGGCGAACATATACAGAGTGGATAATTTCCTGATCAAGATGATTCGAAGGCACACTGTAAGAGCAATGTCCTCGATGAATAACCTGATCTCTGGGGCATACTACCCCAATGATTTGTATCACGAGAGCGTGCGCCTTAACGGCTTCATCCCCCCAGAGGCGTTCCTATTTTTAGATAGACAAGGTCTGATACAGGATAGGGTAGCGGTGCCGCTAATCTACCATTTTGCCCGAAATGCTGCGGACAGGCGACTTAACTACGACCGTCACGTCGCACACAGCACCACGGAGCGTCTCCGGTTTAGTAGAGCGGTATCAAGCCGTGATATGGCAGATGTAATGAGACAGCACCAAAAATTCTGGTGGCTCGGGGACGGAGAGGGAACTCCCTCGTCGTTTCCTTTTGATGCGGGGTAGCCTCACAAGGGGCAAAGTCGGTAGAGCTTTTTATAGCCTGGCCGGCTTACATAGTTTTAAGGTCAATTTAAGTAGCTTTTAGAAAAAAAAAAATAAAATAAAAAAAAATAAAAAAACAATAAAAAATACAAAAAAAAAAAAAAAAACTTTATACATGTGTATATATGTATGTATACTATATGTATTACGAAGGTATACAGTATACCTATATATATGTATATATATATGTATATTAAAAAAAAATTCGCGTGTTTAATCACGTACCTTAGAATAAGTAGCTTTTAGGTAGTTTATAAGTTTTATATATAGATAAAAAAATTCAGTTCATATACTAAGTTTTTGCTTAAAAATTGTTTCTTAGTTTCTCAATATTTGTAGGTATATATTTAATAAATATTTTAAGTTATGTTACGTCGAAAGACATAGTTTAAGCATTAGGTTTAGCTTAGAGCGCCCGCATAGGGCCATTAAGTTAGTATATAACATAGTTAAGTTAGTTAAGCTAGTTTTAAGCGTTTTTTGTGTCTAGCTGTTAAGAGTTCATAAATTCCGAAAATAAAAATGCACTAAAAACAAACAACAAACAAACAGGCCAAGAGCAGTGATCAGTTATTATAAGTGCATAAATATAAAATGCAGTATGCAAAACTCATATTCATACCCATTTTCAGAGCAAATTTGTGTCCACAAAGTTTACAGAGTTTTTATTTATTTAATCAAGTGCTGAAAATAAGGTACATACATACAGGCAAAATAACAAGCACACAACATAAGCCCAACCATTTGCACATATATATATATGCGATCTGTACAGATACTCTATATCCATCCTACCAACGTGTCGGCATCCGTGACCGCAGTCGCTCATAATATTTTTTTGCTCACTGAAATCCCCCCAGGCGTTTTCTCGGGACAAAAAAGCTCTGTTAAAGAACTGAATTATTGGCTGTCATTTGGTAGTGATGTTATTTGTGAGACCAAATATTTTTCGTTCTGTGACAAATATTAATAAAAATGTGTAATTATCAGATGCAAATATTTAAAATATTATGATCTCCAAAAATATAAAGTGAAGAATAAAAATAATTTCAAGAATGACAGCTTTCAGGACAACATTTTTGCGTTGGATGTGAAATCGAATTCTTGGGGGACATCGAACAATCCTACTTAAAGACTGAAACAGTAGAGCCTGAAACGCACTCGATTACGCATGAGACTGCCGTTGTAATTCGCCCGCTCCTCTTTAACATTTAAAAATGGGATGGACGTGAAAGAATGTGGACACGATAGTAATTTTGATTACTTTGGTCTGCATAAAAGCAAACTACGATTAACTTTTCAACGCGTTAATACTCACACTTGTATATGGGATCAGAAATTATCAATAATTATAAGTGTTTTGATGTTGGTGTTTTGATTTTATTTAATTAAGAACCCTGATATGTTTTTCGTTTGGCAGTAATATCACCTAATAACTTCAGTTCATTCAGCACATCAGCAGCCAAAAGGGTGATTTCGGCGATAACACAACACTGAGCTCATTTTTTTTCACTTTTGCGTTTTTTCATTCATATTTAATTCATTTTTATTAATTTTCAATTCATTGACACTTACTAGACAAAAAACGCTTAAAACTAGCTTAACTAACTTTTCTGTTCCTCTAGCTTACTGGCCCTACGCGGGCGCTCTAGATAAACTTAGTACTTAAACTAATGTCTAACTTTATTAATTTCACTTTTCATTACTAATAACAACTAATGTCATATGCGAGCTACGGCTCGAGTAGATAAAACGTTATTCTGTGAGATTATTTCTTTATTTTCTAGTCCATAGAACAATTCAAGTTCACTATACTATACTATTCTTCGCAAATTCTTTCCTTACAAGGTCTCTTTCTTCTCAAATAACTTTATCTCATTCCAATTACTTAATTCACAAATCCAAACTAATTACTTCTTCTTGTTAACTCTTAACTTTCAATTTATCACAAAATTACAACTTCGCCGATTATCACTTTTCCAATCTCTTCGTGCGGTTCGAAAACCAACTGCCTTGCCTCAATCGCCATCTGTCCTTATATAGTCGCATTTCTGATAGCCAGAAACTTCTAGCAAAGTCTTCGACCACTGGAACAAGAAAATTCTGATGTAATAATTCCAAGATGACAGCCGCAGCCAATAATCTCTTGCGGTTATAATTCTCTCTTAATACCGCGACGTCGTCTTAGACATAATCCGTACACGAACCTCGAATGAAAAGACACTTCGGAATGTGTTGCATACTTTTGTTACATTATGTTACTCTAAGAAAAATTTGACGAGATAAAACTTATAGTAAATGATTTTTACTTTTGTAATATGCAATTGATTGTTCCTGTTTGAGGGCCCGCTTCAGGAGGTATATTATCTTCATGGTCATGTGGCTGTCCAACGCTTGAACAGAGTTATTTTATTAAGTTGTTGAGAATTATATCATTGTTATTATTTCGAATTGTAACGACCCTGACGGCAGTGCGTGGCTCATGAAATGTTAAACAAAACGAAACCTAAGTAAGAATGAATTTATATTAATCTACAGAGAATAAACGTCACCAAGCAATTGTGCGGAGTTTGAGTTTATTTGCTGAGGGTATGTTCGTTCTGCAGACTCTTCGGAGGGTTTCAGACGGTGCAGGACAACTTTGTGCCACCACAAAATCTTTATTCTTATATTTGATTCGTTAGATCTGGTCCAATCGTCGCCTGCGATAAGGGATTGGCGCCGTCCACTCGTAGTCAACGAGAAGGAGATAGTCGCCGCCTGCAACATACTTGCCGCCTTGTTCCTCATGGCCTAAGAACGTCGCCGCCTGCGACATTATTATCCATTTATACCATACGTTTAAAGAGAAGAGAACTAAATTTTCATTTCGGTGGGGGATCGCGAAAGCACCCTTTTGTGATGAGAATCGTTGCCTGCGAGACAGTCGTGGAATATACAACAAACCCTTTTTTTCGTTTGAGACCGAGGGTATCAGTTAATGCCCAAACACCATGAAGAAGCACTGCAGCAGATGAAGTTGCTGTAGTACAACCTGTCAAATAAGTCGCTCACTGAAGTAGCAATGCACGTACAAATTGGTGAAGCGCAGCTCGATTGCTCAAGCTGTCAAAACGGAAAGCTAATCGCTCTGTGTTTCGTGAAAATGTTTTTGTGATTGATTTTATAATTAAAATTTTTATAATAATGACAGGGGAAGAAGAAATCGCATGTTACGAATTTCTCCGTAGATGGCTTTGCCATTTTCGTTTTTTGTTTTTTAACTGTCAAAAACTAGTGCAGCTCATTCGGAAGTTGAAGTTGACTCAACTACTTTTGTACTTCAGCTGCCGTTTCGCATTGTGTTCGTGCTAAAGGGAGTACGTGTATTTCAACTTTGACTGCGCTGCGTACTGCCGCTCCAGCTTCACCATTGTGTAAGGGCAGTTAAAGTGAAGGTGAGTCATTGCCACTCGCTGCCAGCATGTAGCCAATGCCAAACAAGCCTAAAGCATGAAGAACCTCTCGGCTGGCCAAATTAACATCATAAACGGAAGATAGCCTTCTTGGCGTTCCAGGAATCAGGGAAGAAGACAGTGAAGGAAGTAGTTCAGACGCAAACAGCACACTGCTGGAAAGAGAGACGACAGTAATCGAAAAAATCAACAGACAGTTGCCGGAGCTACGTAAACAGCTCGAGGCTGCTGAATCTAATGCAGCAAGATAAAAGGTAGAACGTCAGCGCCTTCAGGAACTGTTGAATCAAAGTCAAGCTGATAATTCTGCCAACATCTTCACTACATCTCCATCAACATTTATTTCCACCTTTTCGAGAGAAAATGCTCGCCCCGTGGACACTGTTTCGACGTCGCTTTCCAATGCGAGTACAAGGACAACCGGCACAGAAACAGTTATGTGTACCGGAGCTGAATCAACACAGTGTATGCAAGCATCCAGACCTATGTTTCTGCCACTACAACCACAGGTCACGGTGGCAATGTACATGGGGCAGTCGACAGCGCCGACTTCAATGTACTCATTCATTCCTAGAGTGCCAACTTTTATATCGCCAATAATCAGCCGACTGCGCGAGATCTGCCAGAGACCACAACATTCCCTTCAGCGAGTCGACGAGTATATCAACACAGTTCCATGGGAAGTCGAAAGTTAGTCGATTTACCTGAATACGCGGGACAACCGGAAAGATGGCCAATGTTTGCTACTCTATTTTTGGAGTCCACAGCAGTGATGAATTATTCGAATGTAAACAACATGTTTCGTCTGCAAAGTGTTTAAAGGGCGTTGCATGGGATGCCGTCGAGTCGCTGTTGATTAATCCAAATAATGCGAATCGTGTAATGTCTGCGTTGGAGTTCAACTTTGGTCGCCCTGAATGTCAGCTACGTAGATTGGGGAAATTCAACCGATCCCAGAAGCTAAATTGAAGCTGCTTATACCACTGGCGACAAAGGTTCAAAATCTTGGGACGTACTTTGAAGCCAGCGGGGCTTTTCAGCAATTGACGAACCCTAAGCTTCTGATAAGATTGACAGGTTATGTTTCTCCTGTCTAAAGTATCGGCATTGTTCAACATTTTGCAAGTCATCGAAAAAATGTGAAATTGGTGATTGTGCTAAAAGTCATCAGTCAAGCATTGCGGCATGAGTCATACGCCAGCGATACTAGCACCTACTAGTACAGTGGAACTGGAGACGCTCATTTCAAGAAAGAACACATTTTGTTCCGAGTGGTGCTAGTCAAACTATACGGTGAGGACGTTGTACTAAAGAGTATGCATTGTTGGACGATGGGTCTTCGGTAACAATTATGAACTCAAGTCTAGCAAATCGACTGGGTTTAAAAGGTCATGCAAAGGATCTCATATTGCAGTGGTTCGGAGAAGAGACTTCGGCAATAAAGACATATGCAGTTGATGTTCAAATCAGTGCAGACAAGCAGGATGCCGAACAGTATGAGATAAAGGAAATGAGGACGTTCGATGACTTGAATTTACCTGTGCAGACAGTGAGTGATGTTGATCTACAATACAACACTGGGTCAACATTGGAGTCCAGGTATATTCACTCAGTACGAGAATGCGAAGCCTCAAATTTTGATTGGTCTTGACCATTGCCAACTTGGAGTTCCGTTACGAACCATCAAATCTTTTAACGAGAGCCTGATCTTTGTAGAAACAAGGCTCGGCTGGCTTGTATACGGAGAGTCGGAAGGACCAATTATGGTGAAAAATTCGTTCTCCACAATAGCTGAATCGGTGAAGAGAGAGTCGTACGACTGGATGGTGTCGTCGGAGAGTACCTGTATATAGAGAACTTCGGAGGGAAGAAACCAACAAAGCCGCTCATGTCCGCAGCTGATGAAAGGGCATTGCGGATTTCGAAGTCTGCAACTGTGAGGATCAATGATCGGTACCAGATAGGACTACTGCTGAAGGAAGATGTGTTTGAGCTTCCTTAAAGCTACGATGTGGCCAAACGACGTCTTCATTGTTTGGAAAGGGGATGCATAAGAGATGTCATCGCAGGTTTCGTGAAGAATGGATATGCCAGGGAGCTGTCGATGGTTGAAGCCGAAACGAAAAGTCGTAAGACTTGGTACCTGCCACACTTTGTGGTAAAAAATCCGGACTAGCCCCGAAAAATCAGTTTGGTTTTCGACGCAGCCTCTAAAGCTAATAACGTATCTCTGAATTGCTGTGCTATTTAATTTTGGGATGAGGCCTATAGCCGTGTCTGGTGATATACAAGAAATGTACCAACAGGTGCTTGTTCGGCCTGAAGAACCGATATGAGTAGTACATCATGCAGGCTATGACATTTGGCGCTAGTTACTCTCCATGTTTGGCCGAATTTGTTAAGAACCTGAACGCTTCGAGATTTTGAACGAGTAATCGAAGAGCCGTCAAGTCAATCGTGCAACATTACTACGTTGATAACTATGTCAATAGCTTCGACAACGTGAAGCGATCGAAGTCACTAAAGCCGTGGTTCTCATCCATGTGGAGGGAGGTTTCAACTTGAGAGGCTTCAAACCAAATTCGAGAGAGGTTTTGCAAGCCGTAGCAGATCCGAACCTCAGTCAACATGGACATTGACACTGTGTTGGAGAAAGTTCTGGGAAGTACTGGAGCCAAGAGAAAGATGTTTTCATATTCAGGCTGAAATTTTCCGAGAGTCAGCAGGAACGTTATAGAGAGCGACAAGTGCTCCACCAAGCGGGAATGCTTGTCCATCTTCGACCCATTTGGTATGATCTCAAATTTCGTCATTTTCGTTGTCGCCTGGGATGAGAAGATTCCCGATGAAATTTTCCTTCGTTGGCGGCAGTGGAAATCGAACTTTATGACCTTGAGCATGCCCAGATGCTACTCTTACTCGTTAATAGCGGACAAAATTATTCTTCACATTGTCGTCGATGCCAGTGAAGAGGCCTTCAGCACGGTTTGGTATTTCTACGTCGAGTCTGCCGATGGAGTGTCTGTGTCGTTCGTCTGTGGGAAAATTAAATGCGCTCCGCAGAAGCTAATGTCCAACTCGCGCCTCGAATTATCAGCAGCGGTCCTGGATGTCAGGCTCGTCAACTCAATTGTGAAATGGCACGAACTGCAGTTGGACGATCGAGTCTTCTGGAGAGACTCCAAGATGGCTATTAACTGGATCCGCTCGGAGCCATGACGATATAAACAGTCCGTTGAGTTTCGGGTTGTTGAATTGCCCGAGAGAAGTCATATGAAGCAGTGGCGCTGGGTGCCATCGAAACTGAACCCCGCAGATGAAGCGACGCGGGCACGATATCCACCGAATTTCGAGGCTGAGTGGTCCATCGTTCCTTTTTCTTCCCAAAGAAGAGTGGCCTTCGCAGAAAGATAACATCAGCGGTCACTATTGTCTAGGAGAGATACGCCCAAAGTTTCTTCTACATATCAGAGCAGTAAGTAATCCAAAATTTGAGATATCAAGAATATAGAAGTATTCGAAAATGAAAAGAATGGTAGCCTGGGTGCTCAGATTTATGAAACTCTGTTGACGAAAATCAGACAAACGAGGAGAACTTTCAGCTACGGAGGCAAATGAAGCTGAACGGCTCTTGTGCCTTCAAGCACAGACGGATGACTTCGCGCGAGAAATTGCACAACTGAGGCAGAATGTGGCAGTGGAGAGGAGTTGTAGCATTTTTCAGCTGACACCTTACATCAATGATGATGGCCTGCTCCGTGTGCACGGATGTATAGACGCGGCCACAAGTGTACCTCTCGACTCCAGATGATCGATCATAATGCCGAAGAACCATTATATAACGAAGTCTGTGGTAGACCATTAGCACCGTCTGTTGCATCACCAAAACAATGACGTCATTAAGAACGAGATAAGAACGATTTTGGGTGCCATATTTGCGTTCCGCTGTTCAAAGTGCTAAAATTAAGTGTCAGTACTGCCGCGTTCGAGATGCTCAGCTGATGCCGATGTTGATGAGACAGCTGCCCATGGACCATGTTACGCCTTTTATAAGATCATATACTTACATCGGTCTTGATTATTTCGGCTCAGTATATGTTGCAGTTAGAGGCCGCAGGGAAAAGCGGTGGATTGCCCTTTTTACCTGCATGACGATTAGAGTAATCCACCTCGAAGTCGCGGCCGATCTATCGACAGCTGATAAGGAGCGACAATGGAACCAATTTTATTGGCGCGATAAGTGAAGTGGCGGCTGTCGATATTTTTGATAACGACGTCATCAAGACGGAGCTTTCAAGCAACGTGATGGTGGGTAAAGTCCACATACGCCTTGGATCCGGTAGCGTCATCGAACGGCTTATAACGTCGGTGCTCGCTGCTGATCCATTTATAACTGTGACTGAATCAATTCAAATAACCGTTGACAGAATGCCCCTCCAGCACAATTTTCATGAGGCGACATCCCAGAATAGCGGCCAGGAGCTCTATCCATGGTATTCACCCTTATTACGATTGGCGTTAAACGCCTCGCCAAAAAACGACTGGGCATCGGCATCGTAGCTGGCGTTACGCCAGTCGTTTAACGTCATTTCCTACAGCTGTCATTTTATGTTTTGTTGAACGTAATTCTTGTTCGACAGTTGACATTTAAGTCTTCTTATCAGTATTCTATCTGTCTTTTAAGCGTGGTAAAACATTTAGAGGAATTGGGAAACGCTAGGCATTAAAAATGAGTTTAAAATGCAAGTGTTGTTGAATTTCTCCTTATATTTAGTTTAATTTATATTTTTGAAGGGTAAACATGATGGACAAAAATGTAAGCTTGGCAACCAATTTCAGAAGAGGTGTGCCACAAACGGCTTCGCAGAAAAGTGTGGGGGGGGGGGGAGCTTCTATATTAAATTGCAATACGGGATGTCAAAGAATAGCAAAAAGCACGTATACAAAATGTAAAATTAGAGAAACAGACGAGACAATAACAAAACTGCTTGCCTGAATGAACTTGTCGACCCTGTGGGATAAGTGTTTGGCGACACGCTCTCTGTCTTTATTTGGAAGAGAAATGCCTTAAATTGTACGAAGTGCAACTGGAACGGGAGGATAAGCTGCGTGTAGAGGAAAATAAATTAAAAATGATGGCCCTAGGAATCAGAAAGTGACAACTAGATATTGAATAACATAAAATGTACTTCAGTGAAGAAAACAAAGAGAACAAACTTGAGTTACTGGAGGCTCTGATTTGTATTAAAGGCAACTGTTGTGTAGAGCTGCACAGACATTTACTATTTGTGCTGCTTTTCTAGGGTTGTAGTGCAATTGTCTTGCCCAAGTAAACATCAGAATCTATTTTTTAGAAGTCCAATTCTTTTTACTATATTCCTTGTTTTTGAATGAACTACATTGAAGTTTACCTGATTGCTGTTGTCTTCTGATGACCTATGCAGAGTCATAAGAATTGGTTCAAGAGGTTACCAGCATCACCTGAAAAAAGTTTTTCAGAAAAAATCAAAAAGAAAACATACTAACCCAACAAAGTATTTCGTTCGCGTCTGTTAAACCACCTTTTCAATATTAACCTGAGCTCACTTGAATTCCAAACATGCGAGTCATAATTGGCCTCAGCATGCCTGGCGTTAACGAACCTTACATACATTCGACGATCACCGACCTAAAATGTAATTTAAGGAATTGACAAAATGAAGCATAGAATTTAAGATTTTCTACTTACAATAATAGCATTTATACTAAGAAAACCTCTCCAAAGTCCACTTTGGCTTGATTTTTTTCTTCCTTCGTGCTTTGGAATTGTATCTATTGCGGACAAATCAAGGTCTTCATTGCGACAGTTACTTCATTCAAAATCCTACTTACGGTAGGCTGTGCTAAACGCAAAACATAATCATTGCCTACACCCTTTTGATAGCCACCTTAAGCAAAGAATCTCAAGGTTGCGGCAAGATTAAATATTTCTGGCATACAAAACGGCATTGTAGTTTCAGGAAGCCTTTCCTGCACTTCATTAAAAATATAAGCAAACGCCTCTTTTTTTAGCCGAAGAACATTTTGAATCGGAATGAGAATGTGTTACCTTCCATTTAAAAATGTATCCTTCTATGTATAATACATATTTAGCATCTGGTGAATCCAATAGATTTATTTATTATTTATTTATTATTTATTATTATTTTTCACCTACAAGCATATTTACAGATTACAAAATTTTGTAAAATATAAAAAGAAAAAAGATAAATTAATATATATGTTGTATATATGTACATGATTAATGTAATAAAGTTTTTATAGCCTTTAAAAAAAAAATAAAAAATAAAAAATAGAAGGAGAAAAGCGATGACAAATTAGTACAATAATAAGGCAAACAAAATGTTTTTAAAGCGATCTCTAGAGTAATGAAAATCTACAACTCTACTGACTTCATTAAAAAACATAAGAGCTCTGGAAATAGGCTCATTACGAGCGTAGTTTGTTCTATGTAATTGTTGAAAAAAAACGTTTCGAATTCTTAGGCGCCTTTCGGGAGCATAAATGGGCGCCTGATTAAAAGGGCAGGTCTATTTATGCGGTAACACAAAACATCTCTAATAAATAATACATCGTGGGCATATCTTCTCACATTAAGGGTAAGTATACCCAGTAATTGGCAACGTGCGCTGTAAGAGGGCTCAAAGTCCCAACGCATTTTTTTGAAAATATATTTTGTGAATCGCCTCTGCACTCTTTCTATACGATCTGAGTGGATCTGATAAATGGGGTTCCAGATAACATCGGCGTATTCAAGAATCGACCTAACCAGTGAGATGAATAGACATACTAAAGTGTGTGGATCAGAAAAATCTCTCGAATTTCTTTTGATAAACCCAACAAGTGAGTTAGCTTTGGCAACTATGTACTCAACGTGAGGAGCAAAGGTTGGCTTGTTGTCGATAATGATCCCAAGGTCCTTCATTTGATTAACCATTTTTAAAGGAGTTATCAATGCAGTAATCATAGGTGTATTGCTTTTGCGATCTTAAAAAAGAAATTGCCTTGCATTTTTGAGTATTCAGTTTCAAGCAATTATGAATACACCAATTGAATAGGTTGCTAAGGTCGATTTGCATCTTTCCACAATCATCTAAACTTTTTATCTTACGAAATAACTTGACATCATCCGCATACATTAAACATTGACAGAATTTTATACATTGAATAATATCATTAATAAAAATTATGAAAAGCAGAGGGCCCAAATGACTACCTTGCGGAACTCCAGAGGTACAGGAGATTAGTCTTGAACAGCAGTTATCTATGTAAACTTTTTGGAATCGACCAACTAAAAATGATGAAGTCCACTTCAGCATTGTTCCAGTTTCTTTAGCAAAATCTTATGATTCACTGAATCGAATGCTTTGCTAAAGTCCGTATAGACAACATCAACTTGGCATCCATTTTCAACAGCGTTGATAACATAGGATGTAAAATGGGCTAGATTTGATGTTGTCGAACGTCCAGAAACAAAACCATGCTGAAATTCAGACAGATGTTCTTTTATATGAAATTCTAATTTATGTTTAACGATGCTTTCAAAAAGCTTTGATATAGCGGACTGTTTGCATATTCCTCGGTAATTTTCAATGTTATTCTTGGATCCAGATTTAAAAATAGGAACCAAAAACGACAGTTTCCAATCATCGAGAAAAATGCCAGATGAAAGGGATGTATTAAAAATTGTGAGTAGAGGTGTACACAGGGAATCACAGCAGTTTTTTAATACAATTTCCGGGATGCCATCGGCACCAGGCTTAGAACTAGGCTTGAGGGTGAGCCGCAGACTGTACATCCTGCAACTCTAAAACCAGTAGACCAAAATCAATCTTGGACATTGAATACAGCTCAAAACTACTGGGTACACTGCATTTCGAGAAAACGGATTCGAAAAATTGCGCAAATAATTCAACTGTTAGATTGGATTTGATTCAACATTTTTATAAACCATTGTTTTGGGCAACCCAATAGAACATCTTTTATGATTTATAAATGACCAGAAACACTTGGAATTACGTTTTAGTTTATTTTCTACGCCATTAATATATAGATTGTGCAAGAACTTGCTTGGGACAGTAAAATCTTTTCGGAGCTTCCAAAATAGATCTTTATCAATTTCATTTCCAGAAATTATAAATCTTTTGTTTGCTTTATTTTTTAACTGCATATAATAATTATTATACCATGGGGGTTTCGAAATGTTTGTCTTCACCGAGCATGGAACAAAAGTGGTAAATCCAATTTTCATAATTGCAATAAAACGACTGTACATTTCAGAAAGGCATAGATTTTCAAATTCGAGATCCCACTTAATTGAATTGAAATATGAGTTTAATCCACCAAAATCACATTTTAAAAAGTTAAAAGACCTATTTGAAATCGTATCCCTCTTAAGATAATTATACATCTCAATTTCAACATAGATTTGATTATGATAAATTGAATTGTTTAAAAGAGGAAGCGGAGCTTCAAAAACATTAACGTTAAAATCATTTGTATTAATAAAAACAAGTCGTCTTCAGACCACCACCAAACTACATCACCAATGTTAAAGTCACCAAAAACGCAAATATTATTTGAATCAGAACAATGACTACTTACAAATTCAACATTTTCAATACACTTTTCATAAGTGTCTAGTTTACTTTTTGATGGTATATACGTAACAATGAAGAAAATCGGTTTTCCAGTACCCTCAACATTAACAGAAACACAGAATTGTTCCACATCTAAGATCGGCAATTCTATCTACTTGCAGGAAAATGTTGCCCGAACAGCAATCAGCACACCTCCACCACGTTCCTCAACCGATTTACAGCGATCAAGGCGAAATACATCGTAGATTCGGCTGTCGAAGATTTCAGTTGACAGAATTCCATGATGAAACCAGGTTTCCGTAATTATTATTATGTCGTAATCATTGTGACTTGAAGCCGTAAACGATTGGATTATTCGTATTAGATACGTTTTCCTTCCTTCCTCTTGGTCTCCATCTTCGATACTCTCCAACATATACATCAAAATGCTGTCCATATTTTGTTTCACCAAATTGTATGTTTCACTAAAACCAACGTACTTATGCATTCAAGTATAAGAATAATAATGGTGAATAATAAAACGTGTAAGCGGGCAGCTGTCAATGTCAGTTGTTTCTGTGGAACGAAAGAAAAACGACACTTAAGGCGTTTCGGTCCCGAAACGCCACTAAACCGCCACCACTTAAAAAACGACACGAGTCGATCAACAAATGCCAGTCGTAGCAAGGGTGATTGTCATCGATTTCAGTGGCGCACACCTTACATTGGCGAAAATAAAGGCAATACCGACTTGTTCATGAGTCTCTAGTATACAACGGAGGCAAGTGCGTCTTCACTGCCATCAACAATGACGCGAAGTTGGAGATCATTTGGTGTACCACCAAGAAAATTAAATTGCATGTGCCATTTGTCACAAAGAGCATTCTTACGGCATGGTCTCATACCATAGCATGTCATATCGCCAGACCTCTCGCATTACTATTTTGATCGATACTAGGAACGGGCGCTTAGAACCTAAATCCATCTTGGAAACTGTTTTAGACAACACATCAAATTGGTACAAGTGTTTAAGAGTGGTAGCATATGTTGTCCGTTTTATTGCTAATTCTCGATCTTCTCCAAATTCTCGTGCATATAAATTCTTACCCACAGAAGAAATTTGTGAAACTAAAATTCGTGTAATAAAATGTGCTTAGTTGTCTTTATTTTCGTAAATGAACTAACAAAAGGACATAAACTATTAACTTCGGGTTGGCGGGCGTATATAAGCACCTGAACTAACTTATAGTGAGATTCATCCCATAATTTTTAGTAAATCGCATCGAATATCAGAACTCATCGTAACATACATCCATAAAATATATTTGCATGCTGGTGTGACATTACTGTTTGTTTGCAAAAAACGGAACTTTCATATTCTGGGTTGTAGAAACTTGTTAGGTAGAGCAGTGCATAATTGTGTACCATACTTTCGGCAATGTCAGGTTTCGTCACGACAATTAATGGCCAATCGTCCGGTTGAACGAATTAGTTTTTTGTGTCGTTTTAATAAGGTTGGATGCGATTATGCTGGAGCAATAACGTTACGATTATCACGCGGTAGAAATCCAAAATTTGTTAAGGTATATTTCGCTCCTGTTTCGTAACGACGGGTGTTCACCTGGAATTAGTTGGTGATTTATCATAAAACGCTTTTCTTTTGGCCTTAGATAGGATAGGTGCGCCTTAAGGTAAGGCAACAGAAATATGGAGCGATAACAGGACAAACTTTCATGGAGCTAAGCGTTTGCTCAGTGAGATGTACAATTGTCTCCTTAGTCAGCAGCACCAAAATATTTTGATAGATCATCTTTCCCAGGATAACATCTCTTGGAAATTCCTTCCGCCTTCAGCTCCTCACTTTGGGGTTCATGGAAGGCAGAAGTAAAGTCGGTTAAGCAGCATTTGAAGACAGTCATAGGTGATACCAAACTGACTTATGAGGATTTGTATACTCTCTTAATAAAAATCAGAGCTTTCATGAATTCCCGTCCGATGTGGCAAACAAAAAAAAGCAGCAACGCAACGGTAGAAAGGTTACATTCCACACCAACAGAAATATACCGGCTAATTCTGTCCAAGAGAACAGAAAACAAGCTTATCCTAGAACAACGCAATACACTCGGCCACGAATCATACACCCAACAAACTTTTTATCGGTAGACCATACAAATTTAGCAAGACACTCAAATTTTCAAATGAACACGAATATCTATTTAAACTGAACACTTTTCTTGACGAATTGTACCCGAAGATTCATGAGAAAGTACAGTCTTTGACTAGAGCAAGAATTGAGAGATACAGAAATTATCAACGAAAACAAAGTCGTTTTCAGGAAGGACGCCAAAAGTAATTAACTAAGACCCAGATTCTCTACACATATTGCAAATATAAATAATAATATAATAAAATTCACTATTTTAACAAAAGATAAAAGGAAAATACATAAAAGCAAACTAAGGAGAAAACAAAAAACGAAAAAAATAATAATAATAAATAAATAGTTGTGCTTATAAGAAAACAAATTATTATAGTTAGTATAAATTAGTATACATTCATGGAATATGAGTGTAATCAGGATAGCATAATCCATTATCATGGCATATGATTATAAAGCTATCTAAATATCCTAACAGGAACACTGTTATAATTGTCAAATTTTTTATTTTTTTTCCTTAGAATCCCACTGATCTCCACTCAAGTAATCGAGGTCTATAATATACCAAGGGACCGAAGTATCTTACCATTGCGTTTAGGGGCTGCTAAAATAATTAGTACCTACCAGAATCTCATACACATCGTCAAACTGGGAGATTACAAAAACAACATTAACAATATTAACACATCCCTGGATGCATTTCAAAAACATGTTACTCTTACTAACTACTACGAATAACTAGACTCAAATTAAAAGAACTCGAGAAGAAACTTCTAACGTTATACCCATTCCAAAGTCAAAAAAGAGGCCTGTTTGACGGGTTAAGATCCGCCATTAAATTTGTTACGGGTAACATGGACTTATACACTAACCCGCATAATTTTACTAACACAATTCTATGATATGATAGATCAGCACTCAATCAACTTCCAGATGATGGAACGATTTAAAAATATAACATCACACATTAATAATGAACAACACGCAATAGTCATTTAAAAAAAAATCAAGTCTAAGGAAATCAAACGAGATGAGAAACTAAACAAATAAAATGTGAATGTACATTCTAATGAACATATATATGAGTTACTAGGCATTTTTTTTTACAATAAATCAAACATTATATTTAATATACTTACACCAAACATTTCTAAAGATGATCATTACCTTTACTATTTTATACCACTACATATAAACGAAACTAAATACATAATATTGGAACCATACATAACCTTAAACGAAAACAAAATGCAGTACTTTAAAGCACTTTGCCCCAAAGGTGAAGGATCGTACTACTGCACCAACCGAGCACGCAAGAAGATTCCAGTACTTCAAGATGCATCGGAAACCTGATGCATCCTGATCCTCTTAGCGACGTCGGAAAAATTCAATCTATCCCACAACCAGAACCCAATTTTAATGGCAGCACCAAAACGCTAACTATCCAAGGTACAGCACTGGTGCACTTCAAAGATTGCGATGTCTTAGTAAACGGCATAACTTATCAAGACGACACTAACATCTTGCACATCCTTCCACCACCAAACAGCAACGTATCCGCCACTTCTGCCACCTACGTGCTAATCCTGCAGAAACTGAGGGATTTCACCTTCCAGACAGATGCAAAAATTAAAAACCTAAAGATCACCACGACACAGCATACATAATTACAAACGCATCCGCAGCTGCAATCATTCTGGGAATCATAATTACTACCGTCATAACCACTAGAAGAAAAACCAACAACGACAAACTACCTACGCTCTTGACTCAATGACGCCACTCTATCTCGAGAACTGCAACATCAATATCAATTGTAATTAAATATTATACGAGTAATATCAAATTCTATCATTGTACTTGCACAGGTGACATTGATCTTGCAGAATCAGCGTATGCTGGGCTTCTGGCCTGATTATACTTTCCTAAGTTCATGGAATCACCTTTGCAATCGACAGGTTACATGTTCAAGTTGAAATTGTATTTAGTTCAGTTGATTAAAGTGAGTGAAATACGAGTAGTTGTTTTTTTTTATTTAACTTGGGTTTTGTTTGGTTGTGCACATAATACGTTTACGTGCCATAAAAGTGTAAAATATTTGAAAAAGATCTATCATAGTTGTTAATTTTTTCTTTATAATGTTCGTATTTTTTGGCTTATTAGGAGAAACGACGAAATGTCAAATGCCTTATATTGGACGGAATAGATGGAGTGATCGGTGTTTTAACCAGTCGAGAAAAGTAAATGATTTTCCTAGAAATATAAAATTGTCTTTATTTTGATTTTTTTTTTTTTTTTGTTTTTATTATTTTTTATAAAATATATCTGTGGGTGGTCACAAAGCATAACCGACTATCTTGAGTTAAGACAAAATTGAGTTATTGGCACCATCATGTTAGGCATATTTAAATCGACTACTACTCAATTTTACATATTCGTAGCATTTTTGTGTAGAAGAATATTTTGGCATAATAACTTAACTCATATCTGTTAAAATAACTCAAACGTTAACTCTCTAACTCGACTGAAGTCATTTGTGTAACTTATTTTTGTTAATAACCAATATATAGTTTGGCTTCGCCCATTCTTTAATTTATACAATTTTGTACTTTCGAATAATAGCCTAAGTTGAGATAAGTCATTAATATTCGGTTTATTACATGAAACTCTAGTTTTTTAATTAGCGAAAGTTTCTCCGTTATTTCACTAAATATAGGTATACCAGGAATTAATTTTTTTTTTAACTTGAGTTAGGCTGTTATTCCAAAACCTTTTTTTGTTTTATTGTTATCTTAGGTCCTAATTTGGTTCTATTTTCAAATCGAAGAATTTTGTATAAATAATCTTATATTTATATTAAATCATAGTTTAGCTTTTATTAAAAAAAATGTCTCCTCGCTCCGGAAAAATGTTGGCATTAGCGAGGAAGGTGATAGAACGTGCAAAAGCCAAAGGTAGGTACAAGTATACTTGCTTTCCTATAGAAAAATAATGAAGCACCATAAAGTATTTAAATTTAATGAATATTATAATGACCAGCATCAACAGCCGAGTTAATTGAGCCATGTCTGTCCGCCCATCTGACCATCCATCTCTCCGTTTATCCGTCAGTGCGTACGTACGTGTTCGCACATACAATAAAATATTACAATACATTTTTGAATAATGATGAACCTTTTATAGTTCTATAGGTGGGGAAAGATGTGCTTTCATTATTACGACGTCCTTCTTTAGACAAAGGTAATAAAAATTATGTAATGAACAAAACGAACGGTATTGATGCGCCAGGTGGTAGCCCAGTTCAACTGAAAAATCCACCCTCGCAAGAAGCATGCTCTACGGATTCTGGGGAGAACTATTTATTGCATCAAAATTGAATTAACCCATTTAAGAAGAGCGCAAGGTTACCTAAGTAGATCTCCGCCTTAAAAGACTTCTTCTAAAGCGCAAAATAAGAGAAATCAGTCGATCTCGCTCCTAGGTCGGTGGAGCGCGTTGCTAAGCAGATTTATCTGCACTACTGGCTTAGTAGTGCAGATTCCTAAGCCGACTGAAAGGACGCTCGAATCAGCAGTGCAGACTCTCGTATCAGTCAATCAACCCTCTAAGCCGATTAAAAGTACGTCCAAGTCGTCCACTAAAAAGACTGAACGAAAAATAACCTCAGATAAGTAAAAGAATCCCAGTTTTCTGACGTATTCTCAGGCTGCAGTCAAAGCAACTGAACGAAACGAGGGGCCACTCTCTGATGCGTTGAAAGAAATTCTGAACTACATTTACGCTAAGTTCGAGGAACAATGTGAAATGAACAAACGAATTCTCGAACGACTCAGTAACGTCGAAAGCTTCCGTAGGGCTAACCATATATCTAATCTAAGTAGATATGAACTCTTTGCTTAAAATTATAACATGGAATGCAAACGGACTCTTACAAAAATCTAACGAATTAGAAATTTTTCTAATGAGAGAAAATATCGACATATGTTTGATCCCCGAAATACATCTAACAAGGGAATCGTAAATAAAGATAAGAGGCTACGCTGGTTATCACGCCTGTCATCCTTCTGACAGAGCGCGGGGCGGTTCCTCCTTATTCATTAAAACTAACATCGAACACTCGGTCGATATAAACATGGAGCTCGAAAAACTACAGTTAGCGCGGTAAGGGTTAAAAGTAAACACTTGAGCTACAATATAGCATCTGTTTACTGTCCGCCGCGATGCTCGCTCGAAAAATACGACTACTTTCGGTCTTCAATGCCCTTGGTTTAAATTTCTTTATTGGTGGAGATTTCAACGCGAAGCACACCTCCTTGGATTCAAGATGTACATCGTCCTAAGGAAAAATTCTCTACGAAGTGGCAAATGAATCGGGTTGTTGTTTTTATTTAACAGGAAAACCCACCAATTGGCCAACTGACTCAGAAAAAATTCCCGATCTGATCGATTTTTTCGTTTCAAAAGGCATTTACGAGAAATTTATTACAGTCGAGGAAAGTTTTGACCTCTATTCTGACCACTCTCCAGTAATTTTATTACTTAGTGAAGCGCTGATCAAGAAAGAAGGACCCCCAAGACTTACTAGCAATAGAACAAACTGGGGTGGTGAAAAGAAAAGCACGTAAGAAAAATGGCAAATCACTCGCGCACCGCAGCATAAAAAGGTCTTCAACCGACTATGCAATCGCCTTAGGGATAGTATTCGGGAATTTAAAAGCTGTAAGATAGCGACCTACCTTGAAAAACTCTCCACTGGAAGAGCATCAGATTATTCACTTTGGAAAGCGCTAACAGGCATCCGGAAACTTCAAATGCAAGCGCCACCAATTCGGAAAAACGATAGAACTTGGGCCAAGACCGACAAAGAAAAGACAGAACTTTTTGCTTTGCACTTAGAAGAATCGTTCAAGCCATTGGACTGCGCTTTGATAACGCACGACTCCCCAGTCACGACATCTGACAACTTTAAAGTAAAAAAAAGCATTGATTGAACTGGGGGAAGTGATTAAAAATCCAAAAACGGAAAAGCACCTGGTTACGACTTGATAACGGCGCACGTGGTCAAGGAATTGCCGACTAAAGCTCTTGTAAAACTGCTATATTTGATTAACGCTCCGTGTATATTGTTCTACGTTCCGAGACAATGGAAAGTCGCAGAGATTATAGTGGTCCCGAAACCAAACAAACCTCTGAATGAGAAGAAACCATATCGGCCTATTTCCCTATTGCCGGTTATCTCTAAAATATTTTAAAAATTACTCTCTAAACGACTACAACCCGTAATCGACGAAAGACGTCTGATACCTGACCATCAGTTTGGATTTAGAATCAAACATTCTACAATCGACAAAGTCCACAAAGTAACTAACGTGATTGAGAAACTCTCGAAGAAAAAAAGATTTGTTGTGGTGTATTTCTTGACGTCTCACAAGCTTTCGATAAGGTTTAGCATGAAGGCTTGGAGTATAAATTGCAACGACTACTGCCACGGCAACCCTTTCTAATCTTACGATCTTAGCTCACCGAAATACTTTTTCGTGTTAAGCACGGAAATGATTACTCTGATTTCAAGAGAGTGGCCGTGGTGTAGTGTTAACATCAACGCTTGTCACGCTCTTGGTTCTCGGTTCAAATCCTGATCTCAACAAACATCTATTTATTTATTTCGTCTAAAATAAATAAAAAAGTCGATCAATTGCGAAAGCTTAGTCAACTCTACTGCGAAGGTATAACACTGGCAGTAGAGTTTAAATGCAACTTGATCGTGATGATGACATTAGGTGGAAGGAACAAAATACTGTGAATCATGAGCAACGACAAAAAGCAAAACAAACAAGCTCCCCAGTTATCTGGACGCCACCCTTGGAGTTTAATGAAACTTAATACCACCTAAGTTTCAAACCCACTACACCAATCTTTCTTTCTCTCTCTCTCTCTCAATTTCTACAAACGCCAGTGTCCTGAAATAATTTAGTGGTATTCATATCCCATTTGGCGCGCGCGAATTATATAAAAAAAAAAAAAAAAAAGAAGATTGCGGCCGGAGTCCCACAAGGAAGTATTCTTGGCCCACTTCTATATGTACTCCACACGACTCTAGTTAAACTAACACAGCAAACCATTGACACCACAGAATGTCGTTATGCACTCTCCAGGCTAAGAGAATAAAAGGTTTAGGAGAATATACGTCTCTTTCTCGCGTATCTTTATGACAAATCTGACTCAGTTTGCTATGAGGGTAAAACCAAAACAAGCGTCATGGTTTCCATTCAGCAGGAAGACTTCCCTATGGAAATAGTCAGTCTCAAGAAAATCTATATCAAGTTCCACGAGCTTTTTAATTTGTCTCCTCAAAAAGTAGCTGATGACCTTGTTGCTTTTGGCAATTACGTACACTCTAAAAGAAAGCAACATCTCCAATAGAGCCGAAGTGACCACAACAAATTTGTTTGTCCATAAACTGCCACTATCATCAGCACTTCAACCACCTTCCCCTTCGTCTCTACACAACAATCTACCTCTTACATTTTACTACCAGAACGTAAGGGGCCTACGCTCGAAAACCCAAGCTGTTTTGCGAAAATCCCATGCTCTCCCTTTCGATATCTATGCTCTGACTGAAACCAATCTGATCCCCTACATAAAGAGCCAAGAATTATTCCCCCCTACTTTTAATGTTTTTCGTGACGACGACCCTACCCAACCCTCGCTTGACCCTCCCTCTCGAGGCGTGCTACTGGCCATCCATAATGACCTCTACTCTTCTCTTATTGCCATTTCTTCCTCTTCTAAGGTCGACTTTGCCTTTTGATCCTGCTGTAATTGAAAATAAACTACAAAATCTTAATGATGAATTCTCACCCGCCCCAGATGGTCTCCCTGCCATTTTGCTTAAAAAATGCTCTTCCATTCTCTCCCTCCCCCTCTCTCATCTCTTCCGTTTGTCTCTATCACTAGGAGAATTTCCTCAGATTTGGAAGACCTCTTTTATAACCCCCATACACAAAAAGGGATCAAAGAACGAAGTAACAAACTATCGCCCCATTGCTAAACTTTTTCATCTACCCAAACTTTTCAAAAGTATTTTATACGAAGCCTTAAGCTTTCAGTGCAAGTCTCTTATCTCTCCCACCCAACACGGCTTTCTGAAAGGTAGATCAACTACCACTAACTTAGTCGAATTCGTGTCCTTCGCCCTGTCTGCCTTAGAGAATGCTAAAGAAGTCGACGTTATTGCAACTGATTTTAGTAAGGGTTTTGATAAGATATCTCATAACTTAATCCTCTTCAAATTGTCTGCCCTCGGTTTCGAACCCATATTGTTAAAATGGATATCTTCTTACCTGGAAAACCGTTCTTACAGAGTTCGCTTCAGATCCATCTTATCGACTCCCTTCTTGGCCACCTCTGGTGTTCCGCAAGGCAGCCGTCTAGGTCCCCTTCTCTTCACTCTAACCATAAACGATGTCGAGAGGGTTATTAAACACTCTTCCCTCTCTCTGTACGCTGATGATACCAAATTTTTCAAAGCCATCTCTTCACCACATGACTACTGTCTCCTTCAACAAGACCTTGATAGTTTTTCAAACTGGTGCCTACAAAATCGCTTATAGTTCAATATCGCCAAATGACAATTCATTGCCTTATCATGTAAGCACCACGTGTCCTCCGCCCGCCCTTACCTTCTCCATGGTCAACCTATATCCATCGTTCAATCTCTCCGCGATCTTGGAATATTGTACGATAAGGAACTTAATTCCCGTTCACATATTGATGAGATAATTCGTAAAGCTAACTCAACACTTGGCTTTGTCAAACGATGGTCCAAAGAATTCTCTGACCCTTACGTGACCAGATCCTTCTACATTACCTTTGTGCGCCCCTCCTCGAATACGCTAGTCAAGCGTGGTAACCTTTTCAGCAAGTTCATGTGACCAGAATCGAGAATGTTCAACGTCGATTTCTTCGATTTGCCCTTCGAGGTTTTCCTCGAAACGATCCATTTATCTAGCCTCCCTATCAAGACCGCCTCAACCTCATCAACCTGAGTACTCTAGAGAAACGCAGAGATTTTTTTTTTTCCCAAGGGTAGGTAAAAAATCTTCATGAAGACACTATGAAGATCGATAGCGTGTGCTCATAGTAGTGTGAGATTTTTACTCACTAAAAAAACCTACCTTCGTGATAAATTTCTTTTGATTACTACAACTAAGTTTTTACTTATCCAGCAGTTTTTCTTTCACGTATTGAGATCATTTGACAGGACCCTTTCCATTGAAAGGTTCTGCTTGTTCCGAAAATTAGACGCGGTTTCTTGCTATCACGTTAAGTCGAAAGGTTTTGTCCTTTGTAGGCGACGCAGTAAATTCCTCTCATCTAGAATTCAAAGGACTTCATTGTTAACGTGTCCTTGTAATCTGTCTTTATGCTTACGCGCGAAGTTTTTGATTTCATCTTCGACTGTTGCAATTCCTAAATCTCTATGGATATCGCTATTTCTAATAAACCACGGTGCATTAACTATTGTTCTTAGCACTTTATTTTCAAAAGTTTGTAAAATATTGACATTACTTATTTTGGTACAACCCCAGAGTTGTATTCCATATGTCCATATCGGCTTTAGCACTTGCTTGTATAGAAGCAGTTTGTTCTCTATATTAAGCTTGGAATGTTTTCCAAGTAACCAGTACATTTCTCTGTATTTGGTTTCTAGTTCCTTACGTTTTTTCTTCACGTGCGATTTCCACTTCGGCTTAGCATCAAGTGTCATTCCAAAATACTTAGCCTCGTTTGCAAACGGAATTTGAACCGAGTTTGAAAAGATCGGCAAATTATTTATTTCCTTATAAGTAGAATTGACATGAACTGATTTGTTTTCGTTTAAAGCTAGTCGCCAAATGTTTGACCATTCATTTACTTTATTCAATGCTTCTTCCAATTTTTCAGTCGTTTCTTCCATCGTTTTACCCGTTGCCAGGATGGCAATGTCGTCGGCAAATGTACCTAATACGATGCCTTCTTCTTGCGGTATATCGCGAGTATATAATAGATACAAAAGTGGTCCAAGGACACTTCACTGCGGTACCCATCCCTTATTTCTTTAAATTCTGAATATTCATTTGCGTGTTTGACTCGGAAAAGTTGATTCGTCAAGTATTTTTCCAGAATATTATATAAGTGTTCCGGCTGAACTTGTCGTAATTTATATTTCAATCCTTCATGCCAGACCTTGTCAAAAGCTTGAGAAACATCAAGGAATACGCTCGAGCAAATCTTTTTTACTTTTATGCTTTATGCTTTATTTCATATAAAAGGATACAATTTACAATATAGTTTAAATTAAAATTAAGTTTAAGGTATTTTTCATATGAAATAGTTAGGAGTATTCTATTGTCAGAGGGACAAGAGTCGAATGCACCAGTATGATAAAATAAAAATTTCAAATAGAATTTGATTGATGGGGAATGAAGCTATTTGTATTATCCACTAAAAAAAAATAATTGTAAAGGCAAGTAAAACAGAAAGAAATATTACAGTGGTGGATTAACAAGATGTTCTATATTATAATGGTTAAAAGAGAAGATATTTGAACATGCTTTAAAAACATTGATTAGTTTCGCTGGCATCTGAGTATTTCTGGAAGTTTATTAAATAAACGGCAAGAAGTCACTTTATAAAATTTCGAAAAAAGTGCTTTATTGATTATAGGAACAGTAACAAAATTCAGGGTATTGACGCGTAGATTGTGGCTGCTATATAATCTGGCAGCTGTATACCCAGATTTTTGAAAAAATATTTTAAGAACCTTATAACAATATAGGTGCCTTAGTGGAAGAATTTTAAGATTCCTGAACAACTCAAAACTAGGAGTTCTGCGATTAACTCTACAGATAATTCGGACTGCATGTTTTTGTTTTAAAAGCAAAGGTTCTATTTTAACCAAGTGTGTACCACCCCAACACGAAATTACGTACTGAAGTTTAGATTTGAACAGACCATTATACACCAATCTAAGAATTGTCGAATCGCAATAAAGGCTGAGGTTATAAATTTGCCTGACTACTGCATTAAGATATTGTTTCAAGTGGGACGTGTGATTTTTCCAACTGAGCTTGTTATCCAAAATAATACCTAAGTACTTAAAACTTTCAACACGTTCAATAACGAAGCAATGATCTGAACAACTCGCATTAACATCAAAAGTGGTTAAATACTGATCATGACAACACGCATTATTAAGACGAAATCTTGAGCAACAGGGTGAATGATACTGCAAAAACATATCTTTACAATTTGTACCCATGGCGTTAAATAACATAAACTTCGTCTTAGCGCTGATAGATAGTTTGTGAAATCTGAACCATCTACGAAGTATTTCAAGGTCAAAATTGACATCTGCATACAAATTAAGATAGTTGTTACTGGAATAAGATAGTGCAGTATCATCGGCAAAAGCTGTAAATTTGCCTTTAAAAGGTTGAGTGAATAAGGAATTCACATAGACTAAGAATAATATAGGGCCTAGAACAGATACTTGGGGAACACCTATATTAGTCGAGTACACATAACTAAAACAAGGTTTTATCTTTACCGTCTGTTTACGATTGCTTAAATGAGAGGCAAGCCAAGAATACGTAGATCCTCTGAAGCCTGCATTACACAACTTATTGAGTAAAAGCGCATGGTCAACCATATCGAAAGCTTTAGTAATATCGATAAATAGCGCGGCAGGAGATTCATTTTCATTTACACTGCTGTATATTTCGCTACACTGTTTTAGCAAGGCGTCTTCCGTCGATTTACCACGTCTAAAACCATACTGAAAATCAGTGAAAAAAATTGTTTTATCTAAGAATGATAACATTTTGGTTTTAAAACCTCATTCAAAAACCTTACAAAAAACGGACAGCAGAAAAATAGGACGGTAATTATTTAAAATAGTGGTATCCCCCGTTTTGTGTAATGGGGTTACTATTGCAGTCTTAAGCGAATCAGGAAAAATTCCTTCTTGAATACTAGAGTTGAAAATATAGCATAGTATATCAGCAATAAAAAAAGATATATTTTTCAAAAGTCTACTCGAAATGCAATCGCAGGAGGATGAATTTGACGTTTTCAGTGACATTATAATTTTATGCACTTCCAATGAGGTAAAGTGTTCAAAGAAAAAACTTCTTGTTTGTAGGTATTCCTGTTTGCGTGTGTTATCACACTGGCATGTGGAGGTATCATGCAACGGAAGATCATGAGCAGAAGTGGTTAAGTTAGTAAAGAAATCGTTGAAAAGGTTACTAAAGGATACGTTTACATTGCTCTGGATTTTTGAAATATCAACTTTTGATTTTTTCCTATTCAAAATTTCATTAACCACTCCCCATTCATTTCTAGAGTTCCCAGTGTGTTAAACTAGTTTACTTCTAAAATAAGCATCCCTACAAAAAGGGATCTCGGTTCTTAGTTCATGACATAGCTTGTTATAATATTGTAATATGCGAGCTACGGCTCGAGTAGATAAAACAATATTCTGTGAAATTATTTCTTTATTTTCTAGTCTACAGAACAATTCAGGTTCACACTATACTATTCTTCGCAATTCTTTTCTTCCAAGGTCACAAGGAACAAATCCAAACTAATTACTTCTTCTTGTTAAATCTCAACTTTCAATTTATCACAAAATTACAACTTCGCCCACTATCACTTTTCTAATCTCTTCGCCAGAGTTTAGAAACTACTGCACCCTTTTGATCGCCATCTGTCCTTATATAGCAGAAGTTTCTGATAGCTGGAAACTTCTAGCAAATTCTTCGACCACTGGAACAAGAGAAATTCCAAGATGACAATCATTTTTACAGTTATAATTCCCTCTCATCCGTGATATTATCCGTCTCTTTCGTAGACATGAACTGTGGAAACCGCAGACACGAACCTCGAATGAAAGGACACTTCGAACCAAAATTCTGCCAGAATGAAAAGACACTTCGGAATTTGTTGCATCATAATTTTAGGGAGCGTAGTTATTATTATGCTACACTGCCCCCCTCTTAGACGTATTCGCCCCGAACAAGTGCATCCTCATTTCGGCCATTGTATCGACCCAGTCGGTCCACATGAACCACTTTCATTTTGGCCCTTGGTCCTCGCTGGATGCGGTAGACAACATCGTTGATGCGGGTTACTATTCTGTGGGGACCTTCCCAGTTCCGCTGTAATTTAGGTGATTTCCCCTTTTGGCGATGGGGATTATACGGCCACACCAGAGCTCCTTCCTGGAATCCCGACGTTGTTGCCTTGGCATCATACCTGGTCTTCATGCGGTCGCTCGCCATCTTAATCTGGCTTCTGGTCCTTTGGTGTATGTCCCTAAGCCTTTCCCTAAGGTCCGCCACGTACTCTTCTTCATTTCTGGGCTCATTGGTAGGAGATCCAAATTTCACCTCACTGGGTAAACGAGCTATTCCACCAAATAAGATTTCGAACGGCGTATGTCGAGTAGTGCTATGCACGGCACTTCTATAGGCCATCAAAAACAAGGGAATCTGCCGGTCCCAATACCGTTGGTGGTCACCTACGACCTTCGAGAGATGTTCGTCCAAAGTCCTATTGAAACGCTCCACCATACCGTCCGACTGTGGATGAAGCGGGGTTGTCCTTGTCTTTTTGATTCCGAGTAGTTGACACATCTCTTGGAAGATTCTTGACTCGAAATTCCGCCCTTGATCAGAATGCAATTCCAAGGGCACACCGAATCTGCTAACCCAATTGTAGACGATCTGCTCCGCCACGGTACTGGCTCCCTGGCTACGCTTCCGGCCACTTACTGAAGTAGTCCATTACTACGAGTATATACCGATTACCATTGTCGGTTTCCGGAAAGGGCCCTGCGATGTCAATGGCGATTCGTTCGAAAGGTGCTCCCACGTTGTATTGGTGCATCTTACCTCGAGTTTTGATTCTCGGACCCTTGCTAGCTGCACACACGTCGCATTTTCTGCACCAGTCTTCGATATCTTCCTTCGCTTTTAACCAATAAAAAACGTTCTCGTACCTTTTCTAGCATCTTATTCACTCCCAAGTGGCCTCCGGACGCCCCGCCATGCATTTCCTGTAACACCTCCTTGACCCTCGTCCGCGGTACGACAAGCTGCATTACAAACGACTTTCCGTCGGAGGATTCCCATTTTCTTCTCAGAACACCTTCTTGGACATGGAGGGAGTCCCACTGCGCAAAATATGCCTTTAAGGTAGGGCTTCTGTGAGAGATGTCCTGATGATCCGGTTTCTCCATGTTCTCCTTCTAGGCCAGAATCGGCTCGATATCCGGGTCTTCCTTCTGAGCGTTCCGGATCTCATCTACGCCGGCGATAGGTTCGGCTCTCATTCTTTGGATGGAAACCAGCTCCCGTTCTTCCTGACGCGCACAATGTTTACAATCCGTTCTGCATGGTCTCCGGGACAGTGCATCCGCATTAGAGTGGAGTTTTCCTTTACGATGCTGTATTTCGTAGTCGTAGATTTGCAGCCTTTCGATCCATCTTGCGACCTGACCCTCAGGACTCTTGAACTGTAATAGCCATTTTAAGGCTGCATGGTCTGTGCGAAGAACGAACTTCCTCCCATAGAGGTATTTGTGAAAATGCTTCATAGCCAAGATCAAAGCTAGAAGTTCCCGCCTTGTCACGCAGTAGTTCCTTTCTGGCTTAGAGAGCACCTTGCTGAAGTACGCAACCACCTTCTCTTGGCCATCATGCACCTGGGAGAGTACGGCTCCTACCCCGACATTACTAGCATCTGCATCCACAATGAACGTTTCCCCGGGAGTGGGGTAAGCTAGTATCGGGGCATCGCATAGCCGTTGTTTAAGTGCCTTGAAGCTCTTCTCGCACTCAATTGACCATTTGAATTGTTTCCCCTTTTCCGTCAACTGGTGCAGGCTCTTTGCGATCCCGACAAAATCCTTCACGAACCGTCTGTAGTAGGTGGCTAGGCCCAGGAAGCTCCTTAGTTGGTGTTTGTCTTTGGGGACTGGCCAGTTTTTCACCGCTTTCACGTTCTCCGGATCGGTTCTCACTCCTTTCGCTGAAATTATGTGTCCCACTTACTTGTTTTCCGCTCTAAACAGGGCGCACTTCTTGGGGTTGAGCTTCAGGTGGGCACTTCGAAGCCTTTGAAAAACATCAGTTAGATTATCTCGGTGTTGCGCAAACGTTTTTCCTACGACGATGACATCATCCAAGTATACCAAACAGGTTTTCCATGTTAACCCTTGCAGGACACATTCCATCAATCGCTCGAAAGTCGCCGGAGCATTGCACAGCCCGAATGGCATTACCGTGAATTTCCATAGCCCATTTCTCCCGGTCTTCTGGATGGATCTGTACCTGCCAGTAGCCACTCTTCAAGTCGAGAGTGGAAAACCATCGGGCTCCTAATAGTGTGTCCAGCGTGTCGTCAATCCGTGGCAGAGGGTAGCTATCTTTCTTGGTGACGTAATTGAGCTGCCGATAGTCCACGCAGAACCGCGTGCTGTCATCTTTCTTCTTAACCAGTACAACCGGTGATGCCCACGGACTTTTGGAACTTTCAATCAGACCTTCTTTCTCCATTGCCGACACCATCTCTGCAACTTCTGTCTGCTTTGCCAATGGAAGGCGCCTAGCAGGCTGACGAATTGGTCTAGTATCACCAGTGTTCGGCCGTATTCTCCGTCCTGTGAGGCAAATACATCAGCGTACTCATTGATAAGATTCTCTGCCATAGTTCGCTGCTCCTGATTCAGCTCACTGGACTGGAGAATCGTCTCTCTCGTTTCCGCTGTCCAAGGTGATGGGAGAGGTTTTGGAGCATCACGTTCAGATATTGTTGCGACGGCGGTAATCGGCGTGCATTTTCCAGTCACCTCAGCTCGCCTTAGTTTGACAGTGTGCGGTCTCGCGTTCAAAACTCTCACTGGAACCATGGTGTTCTTTGGTTCGACTAATGTCTTGCCCACGATGTAGTCTTGAGAATTCTTCTCTGGGTCTGGTTCTACTATGTAGAATCGGTGGCTCCCAAGATCACCTTCCAGCTTCGTCCAAATGATTGTCTGTGGAGATGGCGGCAAAACTTCGTCTTTGCTGATGACTGTCCTGAGAGTTACGGCATTCTCGTTTCCGTACACCATCGGAATCTCCATATTTCGATACCTCAGTACCTGCATCCCGATGTCCAAGATTATTTCATTTGTTTTCATGAAGTCTATTCCGCTGATGCACTCGTCGCATATATCTGCCACCAGAAACGCATGGGAGAAGTAATCGTAAGACGAACTTCTCCAAACACCTTCGCCATTTCCCCTGTTGCAGTCTTCAGGCAGTAGCTGTTGGTGTTGTGCAGCCAGGCGCTTCTGACGATATCTCTTCTTACAATGAAGGCAGTGGCGCCTGTGTCGATGGTGGCTACGCACTTCTTCTTGTTGATTAGTGCCTCCACTGTCAGGCTTTTTACCCCGTTTGGTTTGCGAAACTTGAATGGTGGTCCTGGGGGCCTCGATTCCAGTAACCAACTTCTGCCCCGCGAAGTTGGTCCTTACGCATTTCCCGACTGCTTGTTTTGGTAAGTCTGACTGCAGGCCAGATGCTTCCTCTCTGCTTCTCCTACTTCCGCAATGTGGACAATTTCCTCGTCTAGGTGCACTTCTGCACTGCCGTTGTAGGTGTCCGGTTTGGTTGCAATTCCAGCAACGGATTTGACTTCCGCGAGCTCTGTCTTCATCCATGACGGCTGTTCTCTGGCATGAGCATTCCACGACGGACATTTCCCTGACACGGTGTATTCCCTGGTATGCTTGGTCCGCAGCCTTCATTGGCAAAGCGAATGCCAATGCCTCGGGGAGTGTTCGCTTTTCAGCCATCCTTACAGCCATTTGCAGTTGTCTGTCCTCTATGGCCTGAATAAAAGCTTCCACCGCCATTTCGTTGATAAGCTCCTCACCGGCTTTAGGGTATGAAAGATGGGCTAGTCGCTCTATATCCGCTTGCAACTGTTGGAGCGTTTCCCCCCTTTTCAGGACTCGACTACGCAGCTGAACCCTGTACACCTGCTGCATGTGTTCATCCCCAAACCGCATCTCGATAGCCTGAACCAGAGAGTCGTAGTTCTGCTGTTTATCTTCCGGGATGGTCTGCAAGAGCTCCGCAGCTGGATCCCTCAGTGCAAGTGTGAGTGCAATGGACTTCTCTTCATCGTCCCAGCTATTGGTCATTGCGGCCGCTTCGAATTGCCTTTTATAAATTGGCCATGATGTTTGACCATCGAAGATAGGAGGCTGCATCTCCTTTCTTCTCAGACCGTCAGTGGAATATTTCCGTGTCTTCACGTTGCTGAGCTCTTTAGCAAGATTTTCGACTTGCTTTCCTACTATCTCGAATTGCGTATTCACTTTTTCAAACTGAGTCTCTATCTTCCCGAACTGAGTTTCATGTTTCTCAAAATTTTCATCGAATCTAGTTTCGACTTTTTCGAGTTGCGTCTCGACCTTCTCGATTTTCTCTTCGATCACTTCGAATTTGGATTCCAAGTTCTTGTTTTGCTCATCAAGTTTACTTTCCAGAGCATCTAGAGAATTCTTCTGTTCGTCCATCTTAAGTTCTAGAGAATTCTTTTGTTCGTCCATTGCTTTCTTTTGTTCATCCAGCTTAAGTTCTAGAGAATTCTTTTGTCCGTCCATTGCTTTCTTTTGTTCGTCCAGCTTAAGTTCTAGAGAATTCCTTTGGTCGCCCATTGCTTTCTTTTGTTCGTCCATCGCTTTCTTTTGTTCGACCAGCTTAAGTTCTAGAGAATTCCTTTGATCTTCTATTGCTTTCTTTTGTTCTTAAGTTGCAATAGCAGACTTGTTATACCCGGGTCGGAACTTGCTGGTTCTCTTCCACGTCAAACTCTACGTCGTGCGGATTTTCACCTTCCTGCGTTACTGCTTCTTCCAGACGAATCAGTAGTGCATCTTTTCCCCCAATTGTGTCGAGGTTCCGCTTACTGAGTTCTGCCTTTAGTTGAGTTATAGTTAGTTTTCCCAATTTGCGACCCATTTTGCGCAACTAATTAACTCAACACAGACATTTTTTTTTTTTTTTTTGCTTGTGCAATTTCACACCACGGAAATAGTTATTCACAGAATAAGTTTTATCCCGCTTCTGACACCAGTGTAATATGCGAGCTATGGCTCGAGTAGATACAACAATATTCTGTGAAATTATTTCTTTATTTTCTAGTCTATAGAACAATTCAGGTTCACACTATACTATTTTTCGCAATTCTTTTCTTCCAAGGTCACAAGGAACAAATCCAAACTAATTACTTCTTCTTGTTAAATCTGAACTTTCAATTTATCACAAAATTACAACTTCGCCCACTATCACTTTTCTAATCTCTTCGCCACAGTTTAGAAACTACTGCACCCTTTTGATCGCCATCTGTCCTTATATAACAGAAGTTTCTGATAGCCAGAAACTTCTAGCAAATTCTTCGACCACTGGAACAAGAGAAATTCCAAGATGACAATCATTCTTGCAGTTATAATTCCCTCTCATCCGTGATATTATCCGTCTCTTTCGTAGACATGAACTGTGGAAACCGCAGACACGAACCTCGAATGAAAGGACACTTCGAACCAAAATTCTGCCAGAATGAAAAGACACTTCGGAATTTGTTGCATCATACTTTTAGGGGCGTAGTTATTATTATGCTACAATATCTTTTGAGCCTAGTGTTGTTTGGATGTTTGGCAAGGTGAACACGAAGTTGATTTTTCTTTGAAATTTTTTCCAGTAAACGTAGATTTATCCAAGGTTTGAGGCTTTTTAATTTGTGAACTCTTTTGCTAATTTTTTTGGTACAATTCGCGATATGAAATTGGAACTTGGACAGGAATATATCGAAGGCAGCGGATGAATCATCCGCAATGTAAACATCATTCCAAGTCTCTAAAATCAATGCTCTACGTAAAACAACAAAATCAACTTTCTGAAAGTCAGAAATAATAAACTGCTCAGATTTCAGGACACTAAAATCAAACTGAATAGTTGTCAAAGAATGATCAGTTATCTTAAGATCATATACTGCAGATCTGTAGGTAAGACGGTTGTTCCTATGTAGCCGTATAAATATATGATCCAAGCATGAGATAGAATTATGGGCAATTCGGGTAGATTGGGATAATAACGATTCGAATCCAAAAGATGATAAAGTTGATAGAAATCTATCCACACTTGGCGAATTCAAAAGCAAATTTATGTTAAAATCACCTAGCAGAACCATATTTTTACAAGTTTGGTTATTAAGAAATACAGAAATTCATCCAGAAACACATTGACAGAACAGTTATGTAATCTATAAATTCCAATAAAGCAAAATCGAGTACCTGAATCCACATTTATCACGTCAGCACTAACTAAATTAAAGATACTTATTTTACATCCCATATCACTTCGAAAAAAAACCGCTATACCCCCCGCAGAATAAGAATCATTACATGTCGCTGCAAATGTGTAGTTTGGAATACAAAAGTTAACAATCTCAAAACTGTATATCCATGTTTCGGAGAGAAAAATAAGGTCTGGCAAATGATCTAAAGAAGGAAGATGCGAGTAAAACGAATCAAAATTTTTTCTTAGGCTTCTGATATTCTGATGGATTATTTGAAACCCTGAAAGATGTTCTAGGTTTTGATGTTCTATACATAAACATTTTAAGGTGTATGCATTCAAATCACTATGAGGACTAAAAGAAGAATTTAATAAATTTGACATTACTGTACAATATTAAAAAAAAAGAAATAGATTAAACTTGAATTTTAGAAAAGTCCTCAGACTAACAATTTTATGAACTTTATCTCCTTCTTTTTTCCTGACAAGTACAGATGCATTTATCACCCAAACGAACTTTAATTTGTTGTTATCCTTCAGCTGCTTCGCCTTATCCAAAAGAGAACGAGTATAGAATGTGAGGGCATCGTATATGAATATTCTGCTATTGATGTTCTTGTTGTTTCCGGTGTTGCTGCATTGATCATCGAAAATATTTGAGTGCAGTTTAATCTTTTGCAAGTGCATTTTACTCATAATTTTCTCTTTCCGTGACAACGAAGAAAATTTGACACACACCACTTTTTTGTTATCATTCCCTTTTTCTTTAATGTTTTTTATGTAGCATTGTTCGATATCAACAGAGTCGATCTGCTCTTCAACACCATCATTAAAAAATATAACCACTCTCTCAGTGACGTTATCATTGTTTACATTAGGCAAACCAACGATATCTACCACGCATTGTTTCTCCATCTGCTCCAACAAGTTCAATTTCACCTCGAGTAAATCGACCTTCCAAGTAAGAGACGTGTTGCACTGTTCTAAGTACTGTATTTTTGTGAGTGCATCAGCATTTAACTTTTGGAGTTTAATGATCTCACAATACAGTATTTGCAGCGTAACGGTGTCAGCAGTAGAAGCATTTGAATGCTGAGATGATGATAATGACGATGACGCAAATGTGCAGGGCAAAGTGCAAGCAGTTTCAGTATCGACGTCAGATGTGTTGTTATCAGCTTTTGCATTCTGAGATGATTTAGAGAATGCTTGAGCGGGAGCAATGGGAGAGTGATCAGCTAAGATGGATTTTCTGCGCTGAGAGGCACAGCCATTACATTTAAAGCTCTGTTTACTTCTTTAAAAAAATTCAATGTCTCTTTTTTCCAACTTGGTGCACTTTGCATGATAATAATTATTGCAATACGAACACTTAATTTTCAAATCGCTTCTTTCCACTTTGGAATTACAAATATCGCACTTCATTTTTAATTTTATATATGTAGATTAAGATTTAAAGAATTGAAGCTTGTGTAGTTCATTGTACGTGTTACCCCATCAACGAACGACGAACTCTTCGTAAGCTTTCTCAATTAAATCAGTTATTCTATGCACTTGGTCTATTGTTGAGTGCTTGGTTCTAAACCCAAACCGGTGATTGGGAATAAGAGATCTTTATTCTATAACTGGCTGTAATCGCTTAAGTACTATTCTTTCGAAAACTTTAGACATAATCGGCAGCAGTGAAATAGGTCTATACGATTTTTTATCATTCGGCGGTTTTCCTGGCTTCAGAATCATTATTACTTCCGCGACTTTCCATTGACTCGGAACATATTCTAGTCTTATCGCTGCGTTTATAATGTAGAGGAACTTAACTAACGCTTTTCTAGGTAACGATTTAATAAGCTCTCCTGTGATTAGGTCATATCCAGGAGCTTTATTCGGCTTCAGTTTCTTTATTTCTTGTTGAAGTTCGGTCAGCCTTGCATTTCTTACTGTGTAATTGTGAAGTGCTATATCCGACGCATTATAATTTTCAACAAGCGCTTGTCCATCAAATGGTTTAAATGTTTCTTCTAAATTGGCGGCAAAGACTTCTGCTTTGTCTTTATCATTCTTGGCCCATTCGTTGTCATTTTTCTTGATTGGGGCCGCTTGTATTTTCGACTTTTTAATGTCTTTTATATCTTTCCAGAGCGAATAATTGGAATCTTTTTACGCTGTTAAGCTTTCAATGCTGGTTTGCATTGTCCGATTTTTAAAGTCAATACACAAGCGATTTAAAGCGATTTATGTTGCGGAGCACGAGTTTGTTGCCATTTTTTACGCGCTTTTATTTTCTCCCTTACCATTTCTTTTATTTCCGGTGGATATTTTTGGGCATGATTGACCGACGTTTTCCTTTGATAGGGAGTATGTTTCCACGCGGCGCGCTGCAGAACTTCAACAAAACGATCAACTTCGATTTCGAGTTCAGAAGACGTCCTAAGTGATACTCTCAGTTCGATATGTTCTTCAACGTTTTTTTTAAAGCCTTCCCAATCAGTTTTTCTGCTAGTTAGTCTAGCAGGTACATCTTTTTTAATAAGGCGTTTGCCCATCGTTAGAATGATAGGGGAATGATCGGAAGAGAGATCAAAACTTTCAGTAATTTTAATACAGTTGTCTGATATTCCTTTTACAACAAAGAAATCGATCAGATCGGGTATTTTGTTGCTATCAGTCGGCCAATGTGTTGGTTTACCAGTCGAGTGAAAGTCGCATCTGTGTTGCATTCAGGCGTTGTAAAGTGCTCTGCCTTTTTGTGAGACTCATCTTGAACCCCAGAAGGTGTGTTTTGCATTAAAATCACCGCCAATAATAAAATTCGGTCCAAGAGAGATGAAAATATTTGTAAAATCATTTTTTTCAAGCCTGCAACGCAGTGGACAATAAATAGACGAAACATTGAAAGAGTAATGTCCATTTTTCACGCGTACAGTGCTCACTTGCATTGTTTCAAGCTCTATCATAATCTCTTCAGAGTGTTCGATGAAATCTTTTATGATTAAAGACGATCCGCCTCTGGCCCTTTACGACGGGTGATAAGCGTGATAGGCACTGTATCCAGTAATGTTTACACGCGATAGTTTCGTCAGGTGAGTTTCACAGATCAAATATATGTCAATGTCATTTTCTCGTAGAAATATTTCTAGCTCTTCTAGTCTTTGTATGAGACCGTTGGCGTTCCATGCAACAATTTTAAGAAGTTTCGTCATGTCCGTTTTGAAATGCTCCTGTTGTTAAGCTTATATTCAAGCTTCTCCAACCTCTTGGCATGTTTGTTTTTGTTTGCTCCTTAAGCCTCGCAAGGATAATGGAAAAGACGCGAGATACGGGGTTTTCCGAATTAACAGTGTTCATCTTTGTTGATGTTGATGCTTGAGCACGCGTCTGCATGTCAGAATTTTATGGCTTTTCTTTAGGCGCTTTTACCTTTACCCGGTGTGGAATTTGATCGGTGTTTGATGTCGCAGCTTTGGCGTACGTAAGCGCGCCAGGGTCGCCTCGGTTGTCTCTAGTTACCTTTCTTGCAGGAGTTTTCGACTTTTCCTTATTTACCGGTTTTGAAGGTGGGTTTTGCCGCTTCATAAGTCGATCTCTTCTTTTTTGCAATTCCTTGGCTACTTCACAGCCTCTGTAATTAGCCGGGTGATTACCATTGCAGTTAATACACGCTCCAGGGGTTTTTTTGTTTACGCCACACTCTTGACTAAGATGTTTTCCGGCGCATTTGACACATCGCGGTTCTTTTCGGCAATACGTTTACGTATGGTTGAATCCTTGGCATTGTTTGCACTGAGGTATCAACCTTGTATTCTTGCGCATGGGTTCGATTTTGACTACGACATTCAGAATTGTTCTTATTTCGTAAATCTTATCTAAACTCTCAGCCTTATCAAAGGTTAGCATAAAAAGAGGAAGCTCGGGCTTAACCATCGTTTCCTCGCCTTCCAATTTTTGCTTTTCCCGTTTAATTAAGTTTACCGCATCGACGATTTTAAAGTTTTTGTTCTTCAAATCGTGAACAACATCTTCCTTTCGGCATGAGGCATGAAGACGTATCGGTCTCTCAGATTTATTTTCATACGTATACCACTGGATTTTTTCAGTATTCAGTTTATTATATTAGATAATGAGCGGTAACTGTCTGAGTCATTTACGTTTATTTTCCATTTGTTGTTGTTGAGCGATGTTACTTCAAAATCGGATAGCAACAAAGGTTTGAGAAAAGAATGCAGTTTATTATAGTCTGCAATTCTGATCACGTATAATGGTGGCGGTGGTCGTACCTTATTTCGTGGACTTTCTTCGGCACGTGTGTTTATTTTGTCAGGCTGTTCTTTACATTCTCGTTTATTTTGCGTGTTTTCTTGCTTCGTTAACATTTCGATTGCGCATCTCTTTATAATTAAATTTTCTTCAATACTAATCCATGAAATTTACAATGCCCTCGTCTTTTCTATCTACCGTCCAACCGCACTTCATATGGATCTAATGAACCAATTTCCCGTATGCTGCAAAAAGTGAACTCAAACCTCACCCCTCCTTCACCATTCTCCTTAGCTTTAAGTCTTAGTTTTAAGTTTTAGTTTTAAGTTTTAGGTTTAAGTTTTAGTTGTAGCTTGTAATAAGCCAAATAAAAGGGGGCTTTCGCCCCCACAAAAATTAAATTACACGCGTGATATCCCGCAGCAAAGAAACTGCGTCGTCGCCACGTTTGCGGACGATACGGCGATATTGGCAACGGGAGATACAATTCAAGCAGCAACTGAAAAGCTGCAACATGCTATTAATAAAGTCCATTCTTGGACGAAGTCTTGGCGTATTTTGCTGAACGATAGTAAATCTACCAACGTCAACTTTACCTACAAAAAAAAGTGGATAGATTACCTGTATATTTCAACTCGGCTCAAATACTGTACGCGAACGAAGCAAAATATCTAGGAATGACTCTAGTTGTTAATCTTAAATGGAAATTGCACGTAAAAAAGGACCGCGACGAGCTCGAAAACAAATACCGACAAATGTACCAGCTACTCGGAAAACATTCGAAGTTGAGCCTACATAACAAACTGCTTATCTATAAGCAAGTGCAAAAACCAGTGTGGACGTATGGTCCACAACTATTTGGTTGTGTCAGGAAAAGCAATAGAAACATCCTACAAACTTTGCCGGAATTTAACCTGTTTAAAGCGCTACATTCTTTTTAAATTACATACGAACATTTTTTTCCAAAAATTACGAGACTCGTAAGCGAAAGCGAAAGCGACAGCCTTATGGTATCTTTAGAAGATTTTTTCCACTATTCCTGCAAGCGAAATAAAAAATGTTGAAGGGGCTCCGTGCATTTCGCAAGACGAGAAAAGAGATCTCCTTGACTTAAAGCAGTTCATAACTTACATATTGTAACATCGTCTAAAAGTATGCAACAATAATGTAGAATAATAACTACGCTCCTACAGCCCATTCCAAACTGTACTTTCATTCGAGGTTCGCAATAGCTGACAACGCCACGGATAAAGAGAATTATAACTGGAAGAAATGATTGTCATCTTGCAATTATTTCCAGTGGTCGAAGAATTTGCTAGAAGTTTCTGGCTATCTGAAACTTCTGCTATATAAGGACAGATGGCGATCAATAAAAAAGGACAGTCATTTTTAAACTGTGGCGAAGAGATTAGAAAAGTGATAATAGGCGAAGTTGTAATTTTGTGATAAATTGAAAGTTGAGAGTTAACAAGAAGGAGTAATTAGTTTGGATTTGTGAATTAAGTAATAGAAAGGAGATAAAGTGATTTGAGAGGAAAAAGACATTGTAAGAAAAGAATTGCGAAGGATAGTACAGTGTGAACCTGAATTGTTCTATAGACTAGAAAATAAAAAAATAAATTTCACAGAATATCGTTTTATCTACTCGAGCCGTAGCTCGCATATTACAATATGTACAAATACGGATGAATTAAATATACATCTCGACTTGACAGAAGCGGACAACGAAGAGGAAAATCAGTTTGAACCATATTCCATCCATATTCCATAGTTTTGCTTTTGAATGAATTAACTTTTGTTTCTGTATATACTTATGTATATCACAGATAATAAACTACCGAGATGTCGCACGCCCATATAAAAAAATTAAGCATATTTTTGTCCTGGCAGACAGAGAGCTTTCAGAATAAGTACCACAAATAAAGCTTTTCTTTTTCCTCATTCAGTTCACTGGTGTGGGAAAAGTTCTTTTTCTCATCGTGTGTTGTGACATGGAAACGAACGAGGTGATGAAGTGTAAAGGGGTATGCGGGAAGGGGCATGAAGATGCATGACGGTGTGATTTCCATACCACCGCAGCAAAAGAATAAATTTTCATGAATGGAAGTTTTGTAAACGCGTATGCGTTGTATATGATGAGAAGGTTTGAGAGATTTTGCTCGAATTTCAATCATTTAGATTTTCAGGTTAATTACTAACATACATATATATTACATACATATACTAAAAAATTAAAAGGCATAAGAAAATTGTCTCCAAGGAAAAAATGTCCTGGAAAAGAACAAAATGCGTAATTGCACACTGTTCTATAACCAAAAATGAATTGCCTGATGGAAAGTTATTTAAATTTCCTAAAAAAGGAACAGTTAAATGCGATGAATGACATGGGGTTTGTAATCGCGCTATTTGCTGCTTTGTTGTCAGAGCAGATGTCGATTTGCCTCCCTTCGCTGCACAGTGTGACGAATCGCTGATTTAGTGGGATTAAATTAATAGTGCTCACAAATAATAAATGTTTTTGTTCAAGGTTGTTGGTTTTTTTTTACTGAAATTGTTCACAGAATACAGTACAATAAATTATTTGAACATATGAGCACAAAATTCGAGACAAATAACACATAAAAACACGCAATTTTCAACTTTCTTACTCATTTGGTATATCCAAAAGTTGCAAAACTTCATGTTCAAGAATACTTTTTTTTCTTTTGCGAAAGCATCTTAAACTTGCTAAACATGGATCAGAGGTCATAAGGTCAGTGTTCGTATCTATACGCGAAATTTTCCTGGTAAATAGTTCCCTAAACTTCCTACTTTCCTTGTTTCTTGCTTCTTGGGCTTCTTCCGAAAGTTGTCCGATTGGAAGTATACAAGAAGAAATTATTTGTTTTCCATGAAACAAGACTTTATGTACACTTACGGGCATATAATACCAGGCATAAATTTTAAGGTACAGTTCCCTTGTTTCTTTAGCATAAATCTCAAAAGCATCTGTATCAATTGTTAACCCAGACCCAAGATCTTCTAATATGACATGAAACTTTTTGATCATATCCTTATCAATTCCTGTAATTTGTGCAATTTTTTCTTCATCTCTAAAGAATCTTCTAGCCGTGTTTCCATCATTAGTATTCCCAGACTGTTGAGTTGGCATATCAACTAATAACCCAGTTTCACTTTTAAACCTTTCTTGGATTAATTTTTTTCTGGCTTTGACTTTTTCTTTACTTTCTTGGTCTCTAACCTGCCACACTTTTGAATCTAGTCTATACGCTATGTGAAGGATACATTCCATAAATCGTATCCATGAGTGAAGCGGACTTAATCCAAAGGATATTGCTTCTTGGTTCATGTGCTTTCTTGAAAGATTAGCTAAATTGTTCATTTCGGTTGTTTTGGCTGCGCAAATGTAACAGGTTTGTGATGAAGACGTTACAGATGATAAAGCAGTGCAAATTTTACCATCAATCATAGTTAATAAACAAATCCTTAGCAAGAAGGATTCCTTACCAAAATTTAATTTAATATGTCGACAATATCTGGTTGATGATGGGGCTGGGTTTTGCCAAAGCACTCTTTTAGTTTCATCCTTTAAGAAATACATCTTGATCGGAAGCATAGAGATGCAAAACAGATTTTCATCGGAATTATCACCAGACGAAAATTTTTGTTTGTATGATTTCTGTTGAGCACCATCACAACCCCATGTTATAATCAGAGATATTTCTTTTAGATCCATTTTGAAATCAGCAATAGAATTTAAAACATCTTTTACCTTTACCCGGTGTGGAATTTGATCGGTGTTTGATGTCGCAGCTTTGGCGTACGTAAGCGCGCCAGGGTCGCCTCGGTTGTCTCTAGTTACCTTTCTTGCAGGAGTTTTCGACTTTTCCTTATTTACCGGTTTTGAAGGTGGGTTTTGCCGCTTCATAAGTCGATCTCTTCTTTTTTGCAATTCCTTGGCTACTTCACAGCCTCTGTAATTAGCCGGGTGCTTACCATTGCAGTTAATACACGCTCCAGGGGTTTTTTTGTTTACGCCACACTCTTGACTAAGATGTTTTCCGGCGCATTTGACACATCGCGGTTCTTTTCGGCAATACGTTTGCGTATGGTTGAATCCTTGGCATTGTTTGCACTGAGGTCTCAACCTTGTATTCTTCCAATTTTTGCTTTTCCCGTTTAATTAAATTTACCGCATCGACGATTTTAAAGTTTTTGTTCTTCAAATCGTGAACAACATCTTCCTTTCGGCATGAGGCATGAAGACGTATCGGTCTCTCAGATTTATTTTCATACGTATACCACTGGATTTTTTCAGTATTCAGTTTATTATATTAGATAATGAGCGATAACTGTCTGAGTCATTTACGTTTATTTTCCATTTGTTGTTGTTGAGCGATGTTACTTCAAAATCGGATAGCAACAAAGGTTTGAGAAAAGAATGCAGTTTATTATAGTCTGCAATTCCGATCACGTATAATGGTGGCGGTGGTCGTACCTTATTTCGCGGATTTTCTTCGGCACGTGTGTTTATTTTGTCAGGCTGTTCTTTACATTCTCGTTTATTTTGCGTGTTTTCTTGCTTCGTTAACATTTCGGGCGAAGAGCCAGCTTTTTGTTTCTTGACTGGTCGTTTTTTTAGAATTCAATTGGTTTCCCGACTTAGTTCTTCATCATCCGTTTTATAATCCGTGTTATCGGGGACGTTTGAACTCGCAGCGGACTCATTACGAGGTTTCGATGTATCATTAAATGCTTTATTTTCTGCTTTAAGTACATTTAATTGCTTTCTTAGTTCTTCGCAGAGAAGTTCCATTTTACTTAGCCTGGTCCGCAGTTCCGTATTTTCATCCGTTAGGCTTTGAATTTTCGCTGAAGTCCGTTGTTCTTGCGCCGACACTATCGATGTCGCCGGACTTATAGTTCCGCACGTTTTTATGGTAGATCTTGATGTTGGTGATCTAACTACCCTAGTGCCTTTTTTAAAAGGGTCAGATGAACGCAATAAATGGATCTCCCCAGTATCCGCAGAGCCGACCTCCGAAGAGGGTGGATTTTCCAGTGTACCTGGACTGCCACCTGGGGTATTTATGTCTTTCGCTTTGTTCATTGCATGTTTTTGTATACGCCGTACTCGGTAAACAGATGGTGGATTTTAGTCGCCTCTTACGACAGGCATGCCTACCTCGGGTATATTCTAACCCCTACCCGAAGGGGGGAACGCAGAGATGTTGTAGACATTATTTTCATTCATCGACTTCTTTCAGGCTCTGTCGATTGCGCATCTCTTTATAATTCAATTTTCTTCAATACTAATCCATGAAATTTACAATGCCCTCGTCTTTTCTATCTACCGTCCAACCGCACTTCATATGGATCTAATGAACCAATTTCCCGTATGCTGCAAAAAGTGAACTCAAACCTCACCCAGTTTGATTTTAACCTCAGGATTCCCTGCCTCAAAACCAAACTCCTTCACCATTCTCCTTAGCTTTAAGTCTTAGTTTTAAGTTTTAGTTTTAAGTTTTAGGTTTAAGTTTTAGTTGTAGCTTGTAATAAGCCAAATAAAAGGGGGCTTTCGCCCCCACAAAAATTAAATTACACGCGTGATATCCCGCAGCAAAGAAACTGCGTCGTCGCCACGTTTGCGGACGATACGGCGATATTGGCAACGGGAGATACAATTCAAGCAGCAACTGAAAAGCTGCAACATGCTATTAATAAAGTCCATTCTTGGACGAAGTCTTGGCGTATTTTGCTGAACGATAGTAAATCTACCAACGTCAACTTTACCTACAAAAAAAAGTGGATAGATTACCTGTATATTTCAACTCGGCTCAAATACTGTACGCGAACGAAGCAAAATATCTAGGAATGACTCTAGTTGTTAATCTTAAATGGAAATTGCACGTAAAAAAGGACCGCGACGAGCTCGAAAACAAATACCGACAAATGTACCAGCTACTCGGAAAACATTCGAAGTTGAGCCTACATAACAAACTGCTTATCTATAAGCAAGTGCAAAAACCAGTGTGGACGTATGGTCCACAACTATTTGGTTGTGTCAGGAAAAGCAATAGAAACATCCTACAAACTTTTGAAAATAAGGTTGTTAGAACGATCGTTAGCACACCGTGGTACGTACGTAACGAAGATATTGTAATATGCAGGCTACAGCTCGAGTAGATAAAACGATATTCTGTGAAATTTATTTCTTTATTTTCTAGTCTATAGAACAATTCAAGTTCACACTATACTATTCTTCGCAAATTCTTTTCTTACAAGGTCTCTTTCCTCTCAAATCACTTTATCTCCTTTCAATTACTTAATTCACAAATCCAAACTAATTACTTTTTCTTGTTCACTCTCAACTTTCAATTTATCACCAAATTACAACTTCACCCATTATCACTTTTCCAATCTCTTCGCCACGGTTCTAAACCAACTGTGTCTTTTTTTTGATCGCCATCTGTCCTTATATAGCAGAAGTTTCTGATAGCCAGAAACTTCTAGCAAATTCTTCGACCACTGGAGCAAGAAAAATTCTAATATAATAATTCCAAGATGACAATCATTTCGTGCAGTTATAATTCTCTCTTGTTCTCTTTTATCCGCGATATTATCCGAGCTGTGGTGACTAATTTCAGACACGAACCTCAAAAGAAAGCAATGAAAAGACACTTCGGAATTTGTTGCCTGTTCGAGGGCGTAGTTATTATGCTACATTATGTTACACTGCCCTCCTCTTAGACTTGTTCGTCCCGAACAAGTGTGTCCTCACTTCGGCCATTGTATCGACTCAGTCGGTCCACATGAACCACTTTCATTTTGGCCCTTGGTCCTCGCTGGATGCGGTAGACAACATCGTTGATGCGGGCTATTATTCTGTAGGGACCCTCCCAGTTCTGCTGCAACTTAGGTGATTTCCCCTTTTGGCGATGGGGATTATACAGCCACACTAGATCTCCTTCCTGGAATCCTGACGTTGTTGCCTTGGCATCATACCTGGTCTTCATGCGGTCGCTCGTCATCTTAATCTGGCTTCTGGTCCTTTGGTGTATGTCCCTAAGCCTTTCCCTCAGGTCCGCCACGTACTCTTCTTCATTTCTGGGCTCATTGGTAGGAGATCCAAATTTCACCTCACTGGGTAAACGAGCTATTCCACCAAATAAGATTTCGAACGGCGTATGTCGAGTAGTGCTATGCACGGCACTTCTATAGGCCATCAAAAACAAGGGAATCTGCCGGTCCCAATCCCGTTGGTAGTCACCTACGACCTTCGAGAGATGTTCCTCCAAAGTCCTATTGAAACGCTCCACCATACCGTCCGACTGTGGATGAAGCGGGGTTGTCCTTGTCTTTTTGATTCCGAGTAGTTGACACATCTCTTGGAAGATTCTTGACTCGAAGTTCCGCCCTTGGTCAGAATGCAATTCCAAGGGCACACCGAATCTGCTAACCCAATTGTAGACGATCTGCTCCGCCACGGTTCTGGCTTCCTGGTTAGGGATCGGAAACGCTTCCGGCCACTTACTGAAGTAGTCCATCACTACGAGGATATACCGATTACCATTGTCGGTTTCCGGAAAGGGCCCTGCGATGTCAATGGCGATTCGTTCGAAAGGTGCTCCCACGTTGTATTGGTGCATCTTACCTCGAGTTTTGATTCTCGGACCCTTGCTAGCTGCACACACGTCGCATTTTCTGCACCAGTCTTCGATATCTTCCTTCGCTTTTAACCAATAAAAACGTTCTCGTACCTTTTCTAACGTCTTATTCACTCCCAAGTGGCCTCCGGTCGCCCCGCCATGCATTTCCTGTAACACCTCCTTGACCCTCGTCCGTGGTACGACAAGCTGCATTACAAACGACTTTCCGTCGGAGGATTCCCATTTTCTTCTCAGAACACCTTCTTGGACATGGAGGGAGTCCCACTGCGCAAAATATGCCTTTAAGGTCGGGCTTCTGTGAGAGATGTCCTGATGATCCGGTTTCTCCATGTTCTCCTTCCAGCCCAGAATCGGCTCGATATCCGGGTCTTCCTTCTGAGCGTTCCGGATCTCATCTACGCTCCAGCCGGCGATAGGTTCGGCTCTCATTCTTTGGATGGAAACCAGCTCCCGTTCTTCCTGACGCGCACAATGTTTACAATCCGTTCTGCATGGTCTCCGGGACAGTGCATCCGCATTAGAGTGGAGTTTTCCTTTACGATGCTGTATTTCGTAGTCGTAGATTTGCAGCCTTTCGATCCATCTTGCGACCTGACCCTCAGGACTCTTGAACTGTAATAGCCATTTTAAGGCTGCATGGTCTGTGCGAAGAACGAACTTCCTCCCGTAGAGGTATTTGTGAAAATGCTTCGTAGCCAAGATCAAAGCTAGAAGTTCCCGCCTTGTCACGCAGTAGTTCCTTTCTAGCTTAGAGAGCACCTTGCTGAAGTACGCAACCACCTTCTCTTGGCCGTCATGCACCTGGGAGAGTACGGCTCCTACCCCGACATTACTAGCATCTGCATCCACAACGAACGTTTCCCCGGGAGTGGGGTAAGCCAGTATCGGGGCATCGCATAGCCGTTGTTTAAGTGCCTTGAAGCTCTTCTCGCACTCAATTGACCATTTGAATTGTTTTCCCTTTTCCGTCAACTGGTGCAGGTTCTTTGCGATCCCGGCAAAATCCTTCACGAACCGTCTGTAGTAGGTGGCTAGGCCCAGGAAGCTCCTTAGTTGGTGTTTGTCTTTGGGGACTGGCCAGTTTTTCACCGCTTCGACCTTCTCCGGATCGGTTCTCACTCCTTTCGCTGAAATTATGTGTCCCAGGTACTTGACTTCCGCTCTAAACAGGGCGCACTTCTTGGGGTTGAGCTTCAGGTGGGCACTTCGAAGCCTTTGAAATACATCCCTTAGATTGTCTCGGTATTGCGCAAACGTTTTTCCTACGACGATGACATCATCCAAGTATACCAAACAGGTTTTCCATGTTAACCCTTGCAGGACACATTCCATCAATCGCTCGAAAGTCGCCGGAGCATTGCACAGCCCGAATGGCATTACCGTGAATTGCCATAGCCCATTTCCTGCGGTGAAGGCGGTTTTCTCCCGGTCTTCTGGATGGATCTGTACCTGCCAGTAGCCACTCTTCAAGTCGAGAGTGGAAAACCATCGGGCTCCTGATAGTGTGTCTAGCGTGTCGTAAATCCGTGGCAGAGGGTAGCTGTCTTTCTTGGTGACGTAATTGAGCTGCCGATAGTCCACGCAGAACCGCGTGCTGCCATCTTTCTTCTTAACCAGTACAACCGGTGATGCCCACGGACTTTTGGAACTTTCAATCAGACCTTCTTTCTCCATTGCCGACACCATCTCTGCAACTTCTGTCTGCTTTGCCAATGGAAGGCGCCTAGCAGGCTGACGAATTGGTCTAGTATCACCAGTGTCTATTCGATGTTCTACCAGGTGTGTTCGGCCGTATTCACCGTCCTGTGAGGCAAATACATCAGCGTACTCATTGATAAGATTCTCTGCCATAGTTCGCTGCTCCTGATTCAGCTCACTGGACTGGAGAATCGTCTCTCTCGTTTCCGCTGTCCAAGGTGATGGGAGAGGTTTTGGAGCATCACGTTCAGATATTGTTGCGACGGCGGTAATCGGCGTGCATTTTCCAGTCACATCCCCTCGCCTTAGTTTTACAGTGTGTGATCTTGCGTTCAAAACCCTCACTGGAACCATGGTGTTCTTTGGTTCGACTAACGTCTTTCCCACGATGTAGTCTTGAGAATTCTTCTCTGGGTCTGGTTCTACTATGTAGAATCGGTGGCTCCCAAGATCACCTTCCAGCTTTGTCCAAATGATTGTCTCTGAAGACGGCGGCAAAACTTCGTCTTTGCTGATGACTGTCCTGAGAGTTACGGCATTCTCATTTCCGTACACCATCGGAATCTCCACATTTCGATACCTCAGTACTTGCATCCCGATGTCCAAGATTACTTCATTTGCTTTCATGAAGTCTACTCCGATGATGCACTCGTCGCATATATCTGCCACCAGAAACGCATGGGAGAACGTCAGTCCTGCCAGAGTAATCGTAAGTCGAACTTCTCCAAATACCTTCGCCATTTCCCCTGTTGCAGTCTTCAGGCAGTAGCTGTTGGTGTTGTGCAGCCAGGAGCTTTTGACGATATCTCTTCTTACAATGGAGGCAGTGGCACCTGTGTCGATGGTGGCTACGCACTTCTTCTCGTTGATTAGTGCCTCCACTGTCAGGCTCTTGTTACCCCGTTTGGTTTGCGAAACTTGAATGGTGGTCCTGGGGGCCTCGATTCCAGTAACCAACTTCTGCCCCGCGAAGTTGGTCCTTACGCATTTCCCGACTGCTGGTTTTGGTAAGTCTGACTGACAGCCAGATGCTTCCTCTCTGCTTCTCCTACTTCCGCAATGTGGACAATTTCCTCGTCTAGGTGCACTTCTGCACTGCCGTTGTAGGTGTCCGGTTTGGTTGCAATTCCAGCAACGGATTTGACTTCCGCGAGCTTTGACGGCTGTTCTCTGGCATGAGCATTCCACGACGGACATTTCCCTGACACGGTGTATTCCCTGGTATGCTTGGTCCGCAGCCTTCATTGACAAAGCGAATGCCAATGCCTCGGGGAGTGTTCGCTTTTCAGCCATCCTTACAGCCATTTGCAGTTGTCTGTCCTCTATGGCCTGAATAAAAGCTTCCACCGCCATTTCGTTGATAAGCTCCTCACCGGCTTTAGGGTATGAAAGATGGGCTAGTCGCTCTATATCCGCTTGCAACTGTTGGAGCGTTTCCCCCCTTTTCTGGACTCGACTACGCAGCTGAACCCTGTACACCTGCTGCATGTGTTCATCCCCAAACCGCATCTCGATAGCCTGAACCAGAGAGTCGTAGTTCTGCTGTTTATCTTCCGGGATGGTCTGCAAGAGCTCCGCAGCTGGACCCCTCAGTGCAAGTGTGAGTGCAATGGACTTCTCTTCATCGTCCCAGCTATTGGTCATTGCGGCCGCTTCGAATTGCCTTTTATAAATTGGCCATGATGTTTGACCATCGAAGATAGGAGGCTGCATCTCCTTTCTTCTCAGACCGTCGGTGGAATATTCCCGTGCTTTCTGTCTCTTCACGTTGCTGAGTTCCTTAGTAAGATTTTCGACTTGTTTTTCTACTTTTTCGAACTAAGTCTCTATTTTCCCGAACTGAGTTTCATGCTTCTCAAAGTTTTCATCGAATCTAGTTTCGACTTTTTCGAGTTGCGTCTCTACCTTCTCGATTTTCTCTTCGATCACTTCGAATTTGGATTCCAAGTTCTTGTTTTGCTCATCAAGTTTACTTTCCAGAGCATCTAGAGAATTCTTTTGTTCGTCCATCTTAAGTTCTAGAGAATTCTTTTGTTCGTCCATTGCTTTCTTTTGTTCGTCCATTGCTTTCTTTTGTTCGTCCATTGCTTTCTTTTGTTCATCCATTGCTTTCTTTTGTTCATCCAACTTAAGTTCTAGAGAATTCCTTTGGTCATCGAGCTTATGACTTTGATCTTCTATTGCTTTCTTTTGTTCGTCCATGACTAACTTAAGTTGCAGGAGCAGACTTGTTATACCCGGGTCGGCTACTGTACTTGCTGGTTCCTCTTCCACGTCAAACTCTATGTCATGCGGATTTTCACCTTCCTGCGTTACTGCTTCTTCCAGACGAATCAGTAGGGCATCTTTTCCCCCAGTTGTGTCGAGATTCCGCTTACTGAGTTCTGCCTTTAGTTGAATTATAGTTAGTTTTCCCAACTTGCGACCCATTTTTGCGCAACTAATTAACTCAACGCAGAAATCGTTTTTTTTTTTTTTTTTTTTTTTTTTGTGCAATTTCACACCACGGAAATAGTTATTCACAGAATAAGTTTTATCCCAGCTTCTGACACCAATGTAATATGCAGGCTACAGCTCGAGTAGATAAAACGATATTCTGTGAAATTTATTTCTTTATTTTCTAGTCTATAGAACAATTCAAGTTCACACTATACTATTCTTCGCAAATTCTTTTCTTACAAGGTCTCTTTCCTCTCAAATCACTTTATCTCCTTTCAATTACTTAATTCACAAATCCAAACTAATTACTTTTTCTTGTTCACTCTCAACTTTCAATTTATCACCAAATTACAACTTCACCCATTATCACTTTTCCAATCTCTTCGCCACGGTTCTAAACCAACTGTGTCTTTTTTTTGATCGCCATCTGTCCTTATATAGCAGAAGTTTCTGATAGCCAGAAACTTCTAGCAAATTCTTCGACCACTGGAGCAAGAAAAATTCTGATATAATAATTCCAAGATGACAATCATTTCGTGCAGTTATAATTCTCTCTTGTTCTCTTTTATCCGCGATATTATCCGAGCTGTGGTGACTAATTTCAGACACGAACCTCAAAAGAAAGCAATGAAAAGACACTTCGGAATTTGTTGCCTGTTCGAGGGCGTAGTTATTATGCTACATTATGTTACAATATTCATCGGGACCCGGGAATTCCCAGCGTCGTCGAAGAGAAAACAAATTTTGCTCGTAAAGACAAAAATCGTGTTCATGGCCATTGTAACCGTTTCAACTAATTAACGCGAACAATTCAATTCGTCGTCTGCAAAGGACAAAACCTTTTTACCTCGCGTCATAGTATATGCCGGAATTTAACCTGTTTAAAGCGCTACATTCTTTTTAAATTACATACGAACATTTTTTTCCAAAAATTACGAGACTCGTAAGCGAAAGCGAAAGCGACAGCCTTATGGTATCTTTAGAAGATTTTTTCCACTATTCCTGCAAGCGAAATAAAAAATGTTGAAGGGGCTCCGTGCATTTCGCAAGACGAGAAAAGAGATCTCCTTGACTTAAAGCAGTTCATAACTTACATATTGTAACATCGTCTAAAAGTATGCAACAATAATGTAGAATAATAACTACGCTCCTACAGCCCATTCCAAACTGTACTTTCATTCGAGGTTCGCAATAGCTGACAACGCCACGGATAAAGAGAATTATAACTGGAAGAAATGATTGTCATCTTGCAATTATTTCCAGTGGTCGAAGAATTTGCTAGAAGTTTCTGGCTATCTGAAACTTCTGCTATATAAGGACAGATGGCGATCAATAAAAAAGGACAGTCATTTTTAAACTGTGGCGAAGAGATTAGAAAAGTGATAATAGGCGAAGTTGTAATTTTGTGATAAATTGAAAGTTGAGAGTTAACAAGAAGGAGTAATTAGTTTGGATTTGTGAATTAAGTAATAGAAAGGAGATAAAGTGATTTGAGAGGAAAAAGACATTGTAAGAAAAGAATTGCGAAGGATAGTACAGTGTGAACCTGAATTGTTCTATAGACTAGAAAATAAAAAAATAAATTTCACAGAATATCGTTTTATCTACTCGAGCCGTAGCTCGCATATTACAATATGTACAAATACGGATGAATTAAATATACATCTCGACTTGACAGAAGCGGACAACGAAGAGGAAAATCAGTTTGAACCATATTCCATCCATATTCCATAGTTTTGCTTTTGAATGAATTAACTTTTGTTTCTGTATATACTTATGTATATCACAGATAATAAACTACCGAGATGTCGCACGCCCATATAAAAAAATTAAGCATATTTTTGTCCTGGCAGACAGAGAGCTTTCAGAATAAGTACCACAAATAAAGCTTTTCTTTTTCCTCATTCCGTTCACTCGTGTGGGAAAAGTTCTTTTTCTCATCGTGTGTTGTGACATGGAAACGAACGAGGTGATGAAGTGTAAAGGGGTATGCGGGAAGGGGCATGAAGATGCATGACGGTGTGATTTCCATACCACCGCAGCAAAAGAATAAATTTTCATGAATGGAAGTTTTGTAAACGCGTATGCGTTGTATATGATGAGAAGGTTTGAGAGATTTTGCTCGAATATCAATCATTTAGATTTTCAGGTTAATTACTAACATACATATATATTACATACATATACTAAAAAATTAAAAGGCATAAGAAAATTGTCTCCAAGGAAAAAATGTCCTGGAAAAGAACAAAATGCGTAATTGCACACTGTTCTATAACCAAAAATGAATTGCCTGATGGAAAATTGTTTAAATTTCCTAAAAAAGGAACAGTTAAATGCGATGAATGACATGGGGTTTGTAATCGCGCTATTTGCTGCTTTGTTGTCAGAGCAGATGTCGATTTGCCTCCCTTCGCTGCACAGTGTGACGAATCGCTGATTTAGTGGGATTAAATTAATAGTGCTCACAAATAATAAATGTTTTTGTTCAAGGTTGTTGGTTTTTTTTTTACTGAAATTGTTCACAGAATACAGTACAATAAATTATTTGAACATATGAGCACAAAATTCGAGACAAATAACACATAAAAACACGCAATTTTCAACTTTCTTACTCATTTGGTATATCCAAAAGTTGCAAAACTTCATGTTCAAGAATACTTTTTTTTCTTTTGCGAAAGCATCTTAAACTTGCTAAACATGGATCAGAGGTCATAAGGTCAGTGTTCGTATCTATACGCGAAATTTTCCTGGTAAATAGTTCCCTAAACTTCCTACTTTCCTTGTTTCTTGCTTCTTGGGCTTCTTCCGAAAGTTGTCCGATTGGAAGTATACAAGAAGAAATTATTTGTTTTCCATGAAACAAGACTTTATGTACACTTACGGGCATATAATACCAGGCATAAATTTTAAGGTACAGTTCCCTTGTTTCTTTAGCATAAATCTCAAAAGCATCTGTATCAATTGTTAACCCAGACCCAAGATCTTCTAATATGACATGAAACTTTTTGATCATATCCTTATCAATTCCTGTAATTTGTGCAATTTTTTCTTCATCTCTAAAGAATCTTCTAGCCGTGTTTCCATCATTAGTATTCCCAGACTGTTGAGTTGGCATATCAACTAATAACCCAGTTTCACTTTTAAACCTTTCTTGGATTAATTTTTTTCTGGCTTTGACTTTTTCTTTACTTTCTTGGTCTCTAACCTGCCACATTTTTGAATCTAGTCTATACGCTATGTGAAGGATACATTCCATAAATCGTATCCATGAGTGAAGCGGACTTAATCCAAAGGATATTGCTTCTTGGTTCATGTGCTTTCTTGAAAGATTAGCTAAATTGTTCATTTCGGTTGTTTTGGCTGCGCAAATGTAACAGGTTTGTGATGAAGACGTTACAGATGATAAAGCAGTGCAAATTATACCATCAATCATAGTTAATAAACAAATCCTTAGCAAGAAGGATTCCTTACCAAAATTTAATTTAATATGTCGACAATATCTGGTTGATGATGGGGCTGGGTTTTGCCAAAGCACTCTTTTAGTTTCATCCTTTAAGAAATACATCTTGATCGGAAGCATAGAGATGCAAAACAGATTTTCATTGGAATTATCACCAGACGAAAATTTTTGTTTGTATGATTTCTGTTGAGCACCATCACAACCCCATGTTATAATCAGAGATATTTCTTTTAGATCCATTTTGAAATCAGCAATAGAATTTAAAACATCTTTTTGAGCTAAACTTAAACGCTCAACGCTGTGATTTACTAAGCTTTGTAATCCGCATTCTGCAGAAGATTCGCTCACAGTTTTATCATTTGGGTAGCATTTCGTCTTGGCTTTTTTAATTTTGTAATACGATGGTAGTAAATTGGGAACGGCGTTGTTGATTTTTTGACGTAATATTTCGTACTGATGAGTGGAAAGCTGTATGTCCGTGATCAATGCTAACACATCATCTGGAAATATTGGTAAAAACCCTGAAGTATGTGTTTCTAGTGTTTTCCTCACAATTGAACCTTAATATTAAAAGTTTTAACAAAAAAAAAAATGATTAAACAAAAAAGAAAAGAAAAAACAATCATACCTTGGTTTGGAGAACTTATTCATAATTGTTTCACTGCGATAGCAATATTTCTTTTTCCGTCTTTTCTAAGTTTTATTTCATGATCCATTGCAATTTCTTCAGCGCTATAAGAATCTGAAATGGTTTGTAGTTTTATTTTCTTGTTTTTTTCACAGCTCATCAAAGCTTTTTCGCGGTCTTCCTACTCTAGTTGAATGAGATGAAGAAGGTATTTCATCTAAAACATATAGTGGTAATGTTAGGGTTTCATTTAGCCACGCGGAATTTGTATTTTCGAAGCGCTCTCTATGCCGACCACTTTTGGCCCATCTTTCGTCACTCCTGTAATACCCAGGCAGACCATACGTTGCACCTTAGTTAGCAAGTCTCCTGCATACTTTTTGCTCATCACTGGCCACCATACAACTACACCGTACAAGATGATAGGCTTTATTACGCATTCGTATATCCAGTGGACCTGTTTCGGTTTCAAGCCCCATGACTTCCCGATAGCCCTCCTGCATATCCAATATGCTCTCTTAGCTTTGGTGACTCTTTCTTCCAGGTTCTTTCTCCAGCTCAGTTTCCTTCCAATATAATGCCCAGATACTTGATGCTGTCGCGGAGTTGTAGTGATACTCCTCCGGGTTGTGGAATGTGAAAGTCACTAGTTTTGGTTTTCTTTGTAAAGAGAACCATTTCCGTTTTATTTGGATTTATTTCTAATCCACTCTCCTCCGCCCATTCTCTTACCCACAGAAAATGAGAGATTATCCCCCCTGTGGAGGGGGGATAATCTCCGTACGGACTGTTCCCCTTCTTGTTTCGTCTCCCAGTGAAGCTGTGATAATGCGGTTTGTAAGCATGTGTTCTAGCCAATTGTTTATTATTTGGTTATTACAGTATATCACAATTTTTTGAGATTTCACATTGTTAAATACCCCTTCGATATCTAGAAAAACGTCTGCGACTGATTCATGGATCTTAATGATTTATATTATTGTACATTTATGTAAATAAATTTAATCAAGATCCGTTAGAGAACTTATTTCGTAAAATAACAGCGCGGAATATTAATACAAGTAATCCAAATGTTTCCGAATTTAACTCCCTGCTAGCCAAAGTTATATCAATCAAATTTTTATTCAAATCGAAATGTTCTAACTGCGAAGAAGACGATTCGGAATATCTACAGGTGGATTGGAATGCTATTTTGTAGAGTGATTTAGAAGAGCAAATAATACTTACCCAAGAACTTTCACAAAATCACGACGTTCTTTAGAATGAGGAATGTTTTGAAAATAACATGAATACGAACAATATAGTTAATCCACCAGATGAAGACGGAATATCAGTTAAGGTAACGCAGGTCAACGACCTAGCTACATGATACTTTGCCGGATATTGCATCTTTAAAACAATAAAAAAAATGAACAAAATCTGTGAAAATTGTGCTGAAGAAATGTCAAAGGGCAAACAGAATTTCGATCTAACGGAAGTATTGATAAAATTAAAAGAATATGAAAATTCAAAAGAAAATACGGTGATCTTATGGCCGTCAGAAAAAGATTTTCAAGTATCCCGTTTTCATTTACAAATATTTTCCGAATACTTTTGAAAACTTCCTTTTGCATCTAACTTAAAAGAAAATATAATCAAAGAATGTATACTCGTAAAGGCAATATACATTTTCTGAATTGGTTTAATGTGTGTTATGATTAAGGTGATTTAACTGCAATTATTACTAACCCAATTTAAGTTAATGATTATTTTGTTAAGTTAGTTAGTTTTTTTATAATAATTTCGAAGATTAGTCACCTTCACTTAAGTAGGCCAAGAGCAGTGATCAGTTATTATAAGTGCATAAATATAAAATGCAGTATGCAAAACTCATATTCATACCCATTTTCAGAGAAAATTTGTGTCCACAAAGTTTACAGAGTTTTTATTTATTTAATTATGTGCTGAAAATAAGGTACATATATACAGACAAAATAACAAGCACACAACATAAGCCCAACCATTTGCACATATATATATATACGATCTATGCAGATACTTCATATCCATCCTACCAACGTGTTGGCATCAGAACTCCGTGACCGCAGTGTGAAAGTGAGCAGAAAAAACAAATGTTCTTTGTTATGATTTTTTCCCTTTTGTAAGAAGTTTAAGTTTTTAAAAAGCTTTTTTTTAATGAATTTCGTTTGGGTAGTTTATTATCTGTGCCTATATTGTTTTTACTTCTTCATTAAACACATTATAAAAACGAATATGTTTCGTGTTTTTTTTTTTTGTATGTGGTAAAAGTTTTCTTGCTAACTAATAAGCAATAATTTGATTAAGTAATTTGGAATGAAATATTATATTGTAATATGCGGGCTATGGCTCGAGTAGATAAAACTTTATTCTGTGAGATTATTTGTCTATAGAACAATTCAAGTTCACACTATACTGTTCTTAGCAAATTCTTTCCTTACAAGGTCTCTTTCGTCTCAAATCACTTCATCTCATTTCAATTATTTAATTCACAAATCCAAACTAATTACTTCTCGTTGTTAACTCTCAACTTTCAATTTATCACAAAATTACAACTTCGCCTATTATCACTTTTCCAATCTCTTCGTGCGGTTCAAGACCCAACTGCCCTGCCTCGATCGCCATCTGTCCTTATATAGTCGCATTTCTGATAGCCAGAAACTGGAACAAGAAATTCTGATGTAATAATTCCAAGATGACAGCTGCAGCCAATAATCTCTTGTGGTTATAATTCTCTCTTAACTCCGCGACGTCGTCTTACACATAATCCTTCTCTATCCGTGGACACGAACCTCGAATGTCTTCAGAAGGAAGACACTTCGGAATGTGTTGCCTCTTTGAGGGCGTAGTTATTATGCTACATTATGTTACACTGCCCCCCTCTTAGACTTGTTCGTCTCGAACAAGTGCGTCCTCTTTTCGGCCATTGTATCGACTCAGTCGGTCCACATGAACCACTTTCATTTTGGCCCTTGGTCCTCGCTGGATGCGGTAGACAACATCGTTGATGCGGGTTACTATTCTGTAGGGACCCTCCCAGTTCTGCTGCAATTTATGTGATTTCCCCTTTTGGCGGTGGTGATCATACAGCCACACTAGATCTCCTTCCTGGAATGCTGACGTTGTTGCCTTGGCATCATACCTGGTCTTCATGCGGTTGCTCGTCATCTTAATCTGGTTTCTGGTCCTTTGGTGTATGTCCCTAAGCCCTTCCCTAAGGTCCGCTACGTACTCTTCTTCATTTCTGTGCTCATTGGTAGGAGATCCAAATTTCACCTCACTGGGTGACCGAGCTATTCCACCAAACAAGATTTCGAACGGCGTATGTCGAGTAGTGCTATGCACGGCACTTCTATATGCCATCAAAAACAAGGGAATCTGCCGGTCCCAATCCCGTTGGTAGTCACCTACGACCTTCGAGAGATGTTCTTCCAAAGTCCTGTTAAAACGCTCCACCATTCCGTCCGACTATGGATGAAGCGGGGTTGTCCGTATCTTTTTGATTCCGAGTAGTTGACACATCTCTTGGAAGATTCTTGATTCGAAATTCCGCCCTTGGTCAGAGTGCAATTCCAAGGGCACACCGAATCTGCTCACCCAATTGTAGACGATCTGCTCCGCCACGGTTCTGGCTTCCTGGTTAAGGATCGGAAACGCTTCCGGCCACTTACTGAAGTAGTTCATTACTACGAGTATATGCCGATTAGTTTCCGGAAAGGACCCTGCGATGTCAATGGCGATTCGTTCGAAAGGTGCTCCCACGTTGTATTGGTGCATCTTACCTCGAGTTTTGATTCTCGGACCCTTGCTAGCTGCACACATGTTGCAGAACGTCCGATCGAATAAAATACCTTAATAGTAGTAACGATGTAAACGCAGCCTTACTCTCATTCTTGCGTCTTCTGACATTCGGCTAATCTTATTTCTCTTTGTCTCTATTCGCTAAAAGCTCGTCTTTGTTCATTTGATCATTCGCCATTTTGCCGACAGCAAGAGAGGGAGTAAACTGCGGTAAGTAATTTAATATATGTATTTCATCATTATATCTTATATTTCCTTTAAATAGAAATAAACGTTCATATCAGCCAGAGTAGCATTCTTTTTGGAACGTTAAATTCGATTCCATCACCGTCGCCAGCCGCGACATTTTTTATTTCGCATTTTGCAAATGCCCAAGCCCTCCATTATTGCCGAATGCAACGAACACTACCGCGTAGAAGTTCTCGTTTGCAGGAAATTGCCAGCAGCCAGCAAATTAACACAAACCAAATGGAGTTTGAAAACGCCGCCACATCGAATGCTGTTTCCAATACAGAAACACCCGCAAGTCTAGCCACACAGACGCAGCCAGCTGTGATTTTCACGACGGGTACTCCTATGGACACTGCTTCTACCATTTCACCACAAAGTGGTGCTTCTTCGAACGCCGCCACTGCCGCCGCAGCAGAAAATGAAAGTACCCTTTGTTTAATGCAGAAACAAATTACCTCGTTGGAAAATCTTCTCAGAAGTACGCAAAATAGGTTATGTGAAAGCGATACGCAATGCCAAGCACTCAAAATGGCGTTGCAAGGTAAGACATCAGCAGCCGTCTCTTTCGCACCCACATCAACTACGTATGAAACGGCATCGTTGTTCCCGCCAATCGCCGCTTCAGTCGTCGTTCCTCCTGCACAAAAAGCGCCTTCCAGTTCGTCATCGAACATACCAGCACAGTCGTTCTTTCTGCCTGGACAAAATCCCTATGGTCACACAAATATCCAACCATCAATTTACGCCACCATGCCGGCCTCAAATAGCATACGCATGAATGTGACTCCGGGAGAAACGTGTTATACTAGTGCCGGTGCTCTGCAGTACGGTGTTCCAGTAGCCACACCGAATAATAATATATTTTCTCAGCCATCGTCTTCGAATCCAATCAGCAGTGCAGCACACCTGCAAAACACTACCTCCGCCGCCAATGCCAACTCCACCTATTTGCTAAGTGCCATGGGCCCTCGAAAAGTTCAGGATCTCACGATGTTTTCAGGACTGCCAGAGGACTGGCCAATGTTCCACGCCGCATATATGCAATCAACCGCCGCCTACCATTACACAAATTTTGAAAACAACCAACGCTTGCAAAAATGCCTCACAGTAGAAGCACGGGATAGAGTGAGGTCCTTATTAATTCACCCAGACAATGTCAGCGCTATAATGGATCAACTTAATTTTCGATTTGGTCGTCCGGAACAGCTCATACGAAGTCAGCTTTCCCAAGTTCGAGAGATACAGCCAATTCCTGAAAACGCCGTGGTACGTCTTATTCCTTTCGCAACGAAAACGAAGAACCTGTCAGTATTCCTCCAGTCAGTGAACGGTCAGCAGCACCTAGCGAATCCAACGTTACTGGACGAGCTCGTTTCCAAGCTCCCAATGAGAAAGAGAGTGGAATGGGCTAGATGTGCAGCAAAAATACAACCATATCCGACGATTATTCATTTCAGTGACTGGTTAAGTGAGATCGCAGATCTAATATGTACCGTGCAAGACAGCGAGAGTAGGGAACCAAAACGGCGCACAGTATTGCATGCCGCAGAAAAGCAGCGTTCGTATGTGTTTAAATGTCCTGTATGCCAGGGACAACACAAGCCGAGCGAGTGTAAGCATATCATTGATGCCAGCGTACCTGAAAGGTGGTCGAAGGTGAAACGCTACCGATTGTGTTTCACGTGTCTGAAGACGGGACATGCAACGAGTAATTGCCGCAACAATCGCCTATGCTCCATTAATGGGTGCCAGAGAAGACATCATGAATTACTCCACGAAGTGCCATCCATGGATCCTATCGAGAAGCAGCCACAACTACAAAGTAATACAGCAAAAGGCAACAGCAACCAAGAACCAGTTCTTAGCTGCACGTCCGGTACAACAACAAGCAGCAATGTGCTATTCCGGGTACTGCCAGTCACACTTTACGGTCAACACAAAGCCGTCAACACATACGCCTTGTTAGATGAAGGCTCTTCAGTAACCATGTTGGATGGTGCTCTGGTACAAGAGCTTGGTCTACGAGGTCAACAACACAGGCTAAATATCCAATGGGTCGGAAGCAGGACAGTTCAGGAGCCGACAGTTATCGTGGATCTGTATGCCAGTGGAGCTGGGATGAAGAAGAAGCACTTGCTACGGAACGTGTTTGGAGTCTCCAACCTTAACTTACCAACGCAAAGCGTAAGCGAAAGCGAGTTGCATACCGAAACAAGTCGCCTACATGAGTTGTCACTGCAGCCGTACTACAACGCTGAACTTAAACTTTTACTTGGTCTCGACCATTGCCACCTGGGGTTGCCAACAGAAGGTTCGAAAGTAAATGAGAATGGACCTTACGCTGTCAAGACGGAACTCGGTTGGGTTGTGTTCGGTCCAACTATGAAGATCAGTCGCACGACGCCTTCGTGTCTCCTAGCTAATGTATCGGGGGATGAAGTACTACGCACGTTGGTTACTGAGTACTTCGAAACCGAGAGTTTTGGTGTGAGACCGTCACCTCAAGTTGAGAGCGAAGTTGACATTCGTGCGAGGGAGATTCTGCAGTCAACAACAAAAAAAGTCAACGGAAGATTCCAAGTTGGAATATTGTGGAATCAGGACAACGTGAATCTACCCGACAGTTACTCTATGGCACTGAAACGCTTAATTGGAATCGAGCGTAAGATGAAACGAGATGAGAACTTCGCCGCCGCCTATAGATCGATCATCAAAGCCTACGTCAGCAAGAATTATGCCCGTAAACTGCAGCCAGCAGAAGTCGCTGTTACTGGACCCAAGACATGGTATCTGCCGCATTTTGGTGTGTTGAACCCACATAAGCCGAAGAAGCTACGCCTAGTATTTGATGCCGCCGCCGAAATAAATGGGATTTCACTCAATTCAAATCTAATGAAAGGACCTCAACAGTACAAGCCATTACCGACGATATTGTTTCATTTCCGCGAAAGAGCCATAGCCGTGTGTGGAGACATCAAGGAGATGTTCCACCAAATATTGATCCAGTCAGAAGACAGGTGTGCCCAAAGATTTCTCTGGCGCGATGGCAATGATGGAAGACCACCAGATGTTTACGAAATGATAGCCATGACATTCGGAGCTGCGTGTTCGCCTTGTGCTGCCCAGTACGTAAAGACCATCAACGCCCTGGAACATCGAAACCATCATCCGCGGGCTATTAATGCTATTACTGATCATCATTACGTCGACGATTTCGTGGATAGCTTTGAATCCGAAAAGCAAGCCGTCGAAATATCCGGACTGGTACGGGAGATTCATAAGGACGCCGGCTTCGAGATACGGAACTTCACTTCGAATTCTCCAGAAGTTCTTAAGTCCCTAAAAGGTATCGACGTTTCTGTAGCAGTGAATGCCAATGATGGTTTGAAGTCCGAGAAAGTTCTTGGCATGTACTGGCAACCGACTAGCGATAACTTCAACTTTAAATTACAATTTCATTACGTAAAGAAGGAGGTTATTGATGGCGAAAGATATCCAACAAAAAGAGAGCTCTTGAGCATCACAATGTCGGTGTTCGACCCACTTGGATTCCTGAGTCACTTCACTATTGGCGCTAAGTTACTCATGCGCGAAGTTTGGCGACGTAATGTACGATGGGATGAGCCACTACCCAACGAAATTCTCACGCAATGGAACAGATGGCGCCAGCGATTGCCAGATGTAGCCGAATTTAGCATCCCACGCTTTTACTTCGGCAACGGATCACCACAAGAGCTCCAGCTACATGTGTTTGTTGACGCTAGCGAGGACGCCTTCGCTGCAGTGGCTTATTGGAGAGCCAAAAATGTGGAGGGAGAGGTAAAAACCATCTTTGTATGTGCAAAAACGAGATGCGCTCCACTGAAGCCTTTAACTGTCCCACGTTTGGAGCTTCAAGCAGCTATCTTAGGAACGCGCCTAATGGAATCCATAATAGAACAACACTCGGTCATCGTTACCCGCAGAGTTCTCTGGAGCGACTCAACAACAGTTCTTAACTGGATCAATAGCAAACACCGTCGGTATAAGCCGTTTGTAGCGCAAAGTATAGCAGAAATATTATCAGTTACTAAGCCAGAAAATTGGAGATGGGTATCAACCCAGAGAACACCGCAGATGAAGCTACACGTTTAAATAAACACACCGACCTTAAACCCTCATCAATCTGGTTGAAGGGCCCCGAGTTTCTGCTGAGAAGAGAAGATAGTTGGCTAACAAAATTCGTCGCCGCCGAAGGCAATGAAAATGATGATGAAGAACTCCGCCCGAAACACTCCTTGGTTATCGTGAGTATTCACCTAATAGATTTAAGTCGTTTCTCCTCACTTAGCAGACTCATAAGGACCACTGCCTGGATAATACGATTCGTCAAGCGCTGCCGTAAGCAACCACATCATGGTCACGATAATGGTCTAACAGCGTCCGAACTTGATGCAGCAGAAGGATTATTATGTCGCCAAGTTCAACGTGAAGTATTCGCCGCAGAGTTGAAACAAATCGGGAATGACCAAGCAGTGGCAAAGGGGAGTTCCTTGTTTAAACTTTCACCGTACGTCGACAGCGATGGCATCCACCGTATCTCTGGTCGAATCGATGCTGCCAGTTGGCTTCGGTATGCCACTAGACGCCCAATTATATTGCCGTCTCAACATGTATTTACAACGCTGGTGGTAGCATACCATCATTGCAAAATGAAGCATCAAAATATAGAGGCGACGATCTGTGAGATTCGTCGCAAGTACTGGATTCCACGCCTGCGCCAAACCATGCGCAAAGTAGTCGCCAATTGCTACGTATGCAAGATCACCAAAGCCATACCTATCACGCCCATAATGGGCCCACTACCGGAAGATCGACTTACGCCCTTTGTGAGGCCCTTCACGTATACGGGTTTGGATTATTTTTGCCCAATTATGGTGACAGTAGGCCGACACACTGAGAAGCGCTGGATAGCATTATTTACCTGCTTAGTAGTGCGGGCTATACATCTGGAAGTAGCCTACGATTTGTCGACGGACGCATGCATCGTAGCGATTCGTAATTTCATAAACCGACGAGGAGTTCCTGTAAGATTACGCTCCGACAATGGAACAAATTTTGTTGGCGTTAACCACGAAGCGATGCGTTTTTCGGAAGTATTCGACTGTGAGCGTGTGCAGTGCGAATTGTCTTCCAAGGGAGTTGAATGGATGTTTAACTCCTCAGCCAATCCATCTGAAGGAGGCGTGTGGGAACGCATGGTGCAGTGCGTGAAGCGAGTGTTACTTCATACACTTAAAGAAGTGGGTCCACGAGAGCATACGCTGCAGTGCTTCATAATAGAAGCGGAAAACGTTGTGAATTCTTGTCCGCTTACACATTTGCCTATCACGCCCGATCAGGAAGAACCGCTTACACCGAACCACTTCTTATTGGGTTCAGCGAACACAGCACAGACGCCGAGTGCAAGTGATCCGTCAACGAAATTGTGTGTCCTAAGAAAGCAGTGGCGTGTCGCCCGCCAATCGAGGGATCGCCTATGGAAACGATGGGTAGCCGAGTACCTCCCAACTTTAACTCGTCGCCCAAAATGGTGTCAAAGGTCAAGGCCGATAACGAAAGGGGACTTGGTATTTATTTGCGACGTGAATGTTCCAAGAAGGCAGTGGTGCTGTGGCCGAGTAGAGAGAGTTTATCCAGGACCTGATGAAGAGGTCCGAAGGGCCGATGTTCGCACATCTAAAGGATTGATACAACGCCCTGCTTTGAAGCTAGCCGTTCTGGACGTAGAGATTGGTGAATCGGAGTCGATCCACGGGGGTGGGGATGTTGCAGAACGTCCGATCGAATAAAATACCTTAATAGTAGTAACGATGTAAACGCAGCCTTACTCTCATTCTTGCGTCTTCTGACATTCGGCTAATCGTATTTCTCTTTGTCCCTATTCGCTAAAAGCTCGTCTTTGTTCATTTGATCATTCGCCATTTTGCCGACAGCAAGAGAGGGAGTAAACTGCGGTAAGTAATTTAATATATGTATTTCATCATTATATCTTATATTTCCTTTAAATAGAAATAAACGTTCATATCAGCCAGAGTAGCATTCTTTTTGGAACGTTAAATTCGATTCCATCACCGTCGCCAGCCGCGACATTTTTTATTTCGCATTTTGCAAATGCCCAAGCCCTCCATTATTGCCGAATGCAACGAACACTACCGCGTAGAAGTTCTCGTTTGCAGGAAATTGCCAGCAGCCAGCAAATTAACACAAACCAAATGGAGTTTGAAAACGCCGCCACATCGAATGCTGTTTCCAATACAGAAACACCCGCAAGTCTAGCCACACAGACGCAGCCAGCTGTGATTTTCACGACGGGTACTCCTATGGACACTGCTTCTACCATTTCACCACAAAGTGGTGCTTCTTCGAACGCCGCCACTGCCGCCGCAGCAGAAAATGAAAGTACCCTTTGTTTAATGCAGAAACAAATTACCTCGTTGGAAAATCTTCTCAGAAGTACGCAAAATAGGTTATGTGAAAGCGATACGCAATGCCAAGCACTCAAAATGGCGTTGCAAGGTAAGACATCAGCAGCCGTCTCTTTCGCACCCACATCAACTACGTATGAAACGGCATCGTTGTTCCCGCCAATCGCCGCTTCAGTCGTCGTTCCTCCTGCACAAAAAGCGCCTTCCAGTTCGTCATCGAACATACCAGCACAGTCGTTCTTTCTGCCTGGACAAAATCCCTATGGTCACACAAATATCCAACCATCAATTTACGCCACCATGCCGGCCTCAAATAGCATACGCATGAATGTGACTCCGGGAGAAACGTGTTATACTAGTGCCGGTGCTCTGCAGTACGGTGTTCCAGTAGCCACACCGAATAATAATATATTTTCTCAGCCATCGTCTTCGAATCCAATCAGCAGTGCAGCACACCTGCAAAACACTACCTCCGCCGCCAATGCCAACTCCACCTATTTGCTAAGTGCCATGGGCCCTCGAAAAGTTCAGGATCTCACGATGTTTTCAGGACTGCCAGAGGACTGCCAGAGGACTGGCCAATGTTCCACGCCGCATATATGCAATCAACCGCCGCCTACCATTACACAAATTTTGAAAACAACCAACGCTTGCAAAAATGCCTCACAGTAGAAGCACGGGATAGAGTGAGGTCCTTATTAATTCACCCAGACAATGTCAGCGCTATAATGGATCAACTTAATTTTCGATTTGGTCGTCCGGAACAGCTCATACGAAGTCAGCTTTCCCAAGTTCGAGAGATACAGCCAATTCCTGAAAACGCCGTGGTACGTCTTATTCCTTTCGCAACGAAAACGAAGAACCTGTCAGTATTCCTCCAGTCAGTGAACGGTCAGCAGCACCTAGCGAATCCAACGTTACTGGACGAGCTCGTTTCCAAGCTCCCAATGAGAAAGAGAGTGGAATGGGCTAGATGTGCAGCAAAAATACAACCATATCCGACGATTATTCATTTCAGTGACTGGTTAAGTGAGATCGCAGATCTAATATGTACCGTGCAAGACAGCGAGAGTAGGGAACCAAAACGGCGCACAGTATTGCATGCCGCAGAAAAGCAGCGTTCGTATGTGTTTAAATGTCCTGTATGCCAGGGACAACACAAGCCGAGCGAGTGTAAGCATATCATTGATGCCAGCGTACCTGAAAGGTGGTCGAAGGTGAAACGCTACCGATTGTGTTTCACGTGTCTGAAGACGGGACATGCAACGAGTAATTGCCGCAACAATCGCCTATGCTCCATTAATGGGTGCCAGAGAAGACATCATGAATTACTCCACGAAGTGCCATCCATGGATCCTATCGAGAAGCAGCCACAACTACAAAGTAATACAGCAAAAGGCAACAGCAACCAAGAACCAGTTCTTAGCTGCACGTCCGGTACAACAACAAGCAGCAATGTGCTATTCCGGGTACTGCCAGTCACACTTTACGGTCAACACAAAGCCGTCAACACATACGCCTTGTTAGATGAAGGCTCTTCAGTAACCATGTTGGATGGTGCTCTGGTACAAGAGCTTGGTCTACGAGGTCAACAACACAGGCTAAATATCCAATGGGTCGGAAGCAGGACAGTTCAGGAGCCGACAGTTATCGTGGATCTGTATGCCAGTGGAGCTGGGATGAAGAAGAAGCACTTGCTACGGAACGTGTTTGGAGTCTCCAACCTTAACTTACCAACGCAAAGCGTAAGCGAAAGCGAGTTGCATACCGAAACAAGTCGCCTACATGAGTTGTCACTGCAGCCGTACTACAACGCTGAACTTAAACTTTTACTTGGTCTCGACCATTGCCACCTGGGGTTGCCAACAGAAGGTTCGAAAGTAAATGAGAATGGACCTTACGCTGTCAAGACGGAACTCGGTTGGGTTGTGTTCGGTCCAACTATGAAGATCAGTCGCACGACGCCTTCGTGTCTCCTAGCTAATGTATCGGGGGATGAAGTACTACGCACGTTGGTTACTGAGTACTTCGAAACCGAGAGTTTTGGTGTGAGACCGTCACCTCAAGTTGAGAGCGAAGTTGACATTCGTGCGAGGGAGATTCTGCAGTCAACAACAAAAAAAGTCAACGGAAGATTCCAAGTTGGAATATTGTGGAATCAGGACAACGTGAATCTACCCGACAGTTACTCTATGGCACTGAAACGCTTAATTGGAATCGAGCGTAAGATGAAACGAGATGAGAACTTCGCCGCCGCCTATAGATCGATCATCAAAGCCTACGTCAGCAAGAATTATGCCCGTAAACTGCAGCCAGCAGAAGTCGCTGTTACTGGACCCAAGACATGGTATCTGCCGCATTTTGGTGTGTTGAACCCACATAAGCCGAAGAAGCTACGCCTAGTATTTGATGCCGCCGCCGAAGTAAATGGGATTTCACTCAATTCAAATCTAATGAAAGGACCTCAACAGTACAAGCCATTACCGACGATATTGTTTCATTTCCGCGAAAGAGCCATAGCCGTGTGTGGAGACATCAAGGAGATGTTCCACCAAATATTGATCCAGTCAGAAGACAGGTGTGCCCAAAGATTTCTCTGGCGCGATGGCAATGATGGAAGACCACCAGATGTTTACGAAATGATAGCCATGACATTCGGAGCTGCGTGTTCGCCTTGTGCTGCCCAGTACGTAAAGACCATCAACGCCCTGGAACATCGAAACCATCATCCGCGGGCTATTAATGCTATTACTGATCATCATTACGTCGACGATTTCGTGGATAGCTTTGAATCCGAAAAGCAAGCCGTCGAAATATCCGGACTGGTACGGGAGATTCATAAGGACGCCGGCTTCGAGATACGGAACTTCACTTCGAATTCTCCAGAAGTTCTTAAGTCCCTAAAAGGTATCGACGTTTCTGTAGCAGTGAATGCCAATGATGGTTTGAAGTCCGAGAAAGTTCTTGGCATGTACTGGCAACCGACTAGCGATAACTTCAACTTTAAATTACAATTTCATTACGTAAAGAAGGAGATTATTGATGGCGAAAGATATCCAACAAAAAGAGAGCTCTTGAGCATCACAATGTCGGTGTTCGACCCACTTGGATTCCTGAGTCACTTCACTATTGGCGCTAAGTTACTCATGCGCGAAGTTTGGCGACGTAATGTACGATGGGATGAGCCACTACCCAACGAAATTCTCACGCAATGGAACAGATGGCGCCAGCGATTGCCAGATGTAGCCGAATTTAGCATCCCACGCTTTTACTTCGGCAACGGATCACCACAAGAGCTCCAGCTACATGTGTTTGTTGACGCTAGCGAGGACGCCTTCGCTGCAGTGGCTTATTGGAGAGCCAAAAATGTGGAGGGAGAGGTAAAAACCATCTTTGTATGTGCAAAAACGAGATGCGCTCCACTGAAGCCTTTAACTGTCCCACGTTTGGAGCTTCAAGCAGCTATCTTAGGAACGCGCCTAATGGAATCCATAATAGAACAACACTCGGTCATCGTTACCCGCAGAGTTCTCTGGAGCGACTCAACAACAGTTCTTAACTGGATCAATAGCAAACACCGTCGGTATAAGCCGTTTGTAGCGCAAAGTATAGCAGAAATATTATCAGTTACTAAGCCAGAAAATTGGAGATGGGTATCAACCCAGAGAACACCGCAGATGAAGCTACACGTTTAAATAAACACACCGACCTTAAACCCTCATCAATCTGGTTGAAGGGCCCCGAGTTTCTGCTGAGAAGAGAAGATAGTTGGCTAACAAAATTCGTCGCCGCCGAAGGCAATGAAAATGATGATGAAGAACTCCGCCCGAAACACTCCTTGGTTATCGTGAGTATTCACCTAATAGATTTAAGTCGTTTCTCCTCACTTAGCAGACTCATAAGGACCACTGCCTGGATAATACGATTCGTCAAGCGCTGCCGTAAGCAACCACATCATGGTCACGATAATGGTCTAACAGCGTCCGAACTTGATGCAGCAGAAGGATTATTATGTCGCCAAGTTCAACGTGAAGTATTCGCCGCAGAGTTGAAACAAATCGGGAATGACCAAGCAGTGGCAAAGGGGAGTTCCTTGTTTAAACTTTCACCGTACGTCGACAGCGATGGCATCCACCGTATCTCTGGTCGAATCGATGCTGCCAGTTGGCTTCGGTATGCCACTAGACGCCCAATTATATTGCCGTCTCAACATGTATTTACAACGCTGGTGGTAGCATACCATCATTGCAAAATGAAGCATCAAAATATAGAGGCGACGATCTGTGAGATTCGTCGCAAGTACTGGATTCCACGCCTGCGCCAAACCATGCGCAAAGTAGTCGCCAATTGCTACGTATGCAAGATCACCAAAGCCATACCTATCACGCCCATAATGGGCCCACTACCGGAAGATCGACTTACGCCCTTTGTGAGGCCCTTCACGTATACGGGTTTGGATTATTTTTGCCCAATTATGGTGACAGTAGGCCGACACACTGAGAAGCGCTGGATAGCATTATTTACCTGCTTAGTAGTGCGGGCTATACATCTGGAAGTAGCCTACGATTTGTCGACGGACGCATGCATCGTAGCGATTCGTAATTTCATAAACCGACGAGGAGTTCCTGTAAGATTACGCTCCGACAATGGAACAAATTTTGTTGGCGTTAACCACGAAGCGATGCGTTTTTCGGAAGTATTCGACTGTGAGCGTGTGCAGTGCGAATTGTCTTCCAAGGGAGTTGAATGGATGTTTAACTCCTCAGCCAATCCATCTGAAGGAGGCGTGTGGGAACGCATGGTGCAGTGCGTGAAGCGAGTGTTACTTCATACACTTAAAGAAGTGGGTCCACGAGAGCATACGCTGCAGTGCTTCATAATAGAAGCGGAAAACGTTGTGAATTCTTGTCCGCTTACACATTTGCCTATCACGCCCGATCAGGAAGAACCGCTTACACCGAACCACTTCTTATTGGGTTCAGCGAACACAGCACAGACGCCGAGTGCAAGTGATCCGTCAACGAAATTGTGTGTCCTAAGAAAGCAGTGGCGTGTCGCCCGCCAATCGAGGGATCGCCTATGGAAACGATGGGTAGCCGAGTACCTCCCAACTTTAACTCGTCGCCCAAAATGGTGTCAAAGGTCAAGGCCGATAACGAAAGGGGACTTGGTATTTATTTGCGACGTGAATGTTCCAAGAAGGCAGTGGTGCTGTGGCCGAGTAGAGAGAGTTTATCCAGGACCTGATGAAGAGGTCCGAAGGGCCGATGTTCGCACATCTAAAGGATTGATACAACGCCCTGCTTTGAAGCTAGCCGTTCTGGACGTAGAGATTGGTGAATCGGAGTCGATCCACGGGGGTGGGGATGTTGCAGAACGTCCGATCGAATAAAATACCTTAATAGTAGTAACGATGTAAACGCAGCCTTACTCTCATTCTTGCGTCTTCTGACATTCGGCTAATCGTATTTCTCTTTGTCCCTATTCGCTAAAAGCTCGTCTTTGTTCATTTGATCATTCGCCATTTTGCCGACAGCAAGAGAGGGAGTAAACTGCGGTAAGTAATTTAATATATGTATTTCATCATTATATCTTATATTTCCTTTAAATAGAAATAAACGTTCATATCAGCCAGAGTAGCATTCTTTTTGGAACGTTAAATTCGATTCCATCACCGTCGCCAGCCGCGACATTTTTTATTTCGCATTTTGCAAATGCCCAAGCCCTCCATTATTGCCGAATGCAACGAACACTACCGCGTAGAAGTTCTCGTTTGCAGGAAATTGCCAGCAGCCAGCAAATTAACACAAACCAAATGGAGTTTGAAAACGCCGCCACATCGAATGCTGTTTCCAATACAGAAACACCCGCAAGTCTAGCCACACAGACGCAGCCAGCTGTGATTTTCACGACGGGTACTCCTATGGACACTGCTTCTACCATTTCACCACAAAGTGGTGCTTCTTCGAACGCCGCCACTGCCGCCGCAGCAGAAAATGAAAGTACCCTTTGTTTAATGCAGAAACAAATTACCTCGTTGGAAAATCTTCTCAGAAGTACGCAAAATAGGTTATGTGAAAGCGATACGCAATGCCAAGCACTCAAAATGGCGTTGCAAGGTAAGACATCAGCAGCCGTCTCTTTCGCACCCACATCAACTACGTATGAAACGGCATCGTTGTTCCCGCCAATCGCCGCTTCAGTCGTCGTTCCTCCTGCACAAAAAGCGCCTTCCAGTTCGTCATCGAACATACCAGCACAGTCGTTCTTTCTGCCTGGACAAAATCCCTATGGTCACACAAATATCCAACCATCAATTTACGCCACCATGCCGGCCTCAAATAGCATACGCATGAATGTGACTCCGGGAGAAACGTGTTATACTAGTGCCGGTGCTCTGCAGTACGGTGTTCCAGTAGCCACACCGAATAATAATATATTTTCTCAGCCATCGTCTTCGAATCCAATCAGCAGTGCAGCACACCTGCAAAACACTACCTCCGCCGCCAATGCCAACTCCACCTATTTGCTAAGTGCCATGGGCCCTCGAAAAGTTCAGGATCTCACGATGTTTTCAGGACTGCCAGAGGACTGCCAGAGGACTGGCCAATGTTCCACGCCGCATATATGCAATCAACCGCCGCCTACCATTACACAAATTTTGAAAACAACCAACGCTTGCAAAAATGCCTCACAGTAGAAGCACGGGATAGAGTGAGGTCCTTATTAATTCACCCAGACAATGTCAGCGCTATAATGGATCAACTTAATTTTCGATTTGGTCGTCCGGAACAGCTCATACGAAGTCAGCTTTCCCAAGTTCGAGAGATACAGCCAATTCCTGAAAACGCCGTGGTACGTCTTATTCCTTTCGCAACGAAAACGAAGAACCTGTCAGTATTCCTCCAGTCAGTGAACGGTCAGCAGCACCTAGCGAATCCAACGTTACTGGACGAGCTCGTTTCCAAGCTCCCAATGAGAAAGAGAGTGGAATGGGCTAGATGTGCAGCAAAAATACAACCATATCCGACGATTATTCATTTCAGTGACTGGTTAAGTGAGATCGCAGATCTAATATGTACCGTGCAAGACAGCGAGAGTAGGGAACCAAAACGGCGCACAGTATTGCATGCCGCAGAAAAGCAGCGTTCGTATGTGTTTAAATGTCCTGTATGCCAGGGACAACACAAGCCGAGCGAGTGTAAGCATATCATTGATGCCAGCGTACCTGAAAGGTGGTCGAAGGTGAAACGCTACCGATTGTGTTTCACGTGTCTGAAGACGGGACATGCAACGAGTAATTGCCGCAACAATCGCCTATGCTCCATTAATGGGTGCCAGAGAAGACATCATGAATTACTCCACGAAGTGCCATCCATGGATCCTATCGAGAAGCAGCCACAACTACAAAGTAATACAGCAAAAGGCAACAGCAACCAAGAACCAGTTCTTAGCTGCACGTCCGGTACAACAACAAGCAGCAATGTGCTATTCCGGGTACTGCCAGTCACACTTTACGGTCAACACAAAGCCGTCAACACATACGCCTTGTTAGATGAAGGCTCTTCAGTAACCATGTTGGATGGTGCTCTGGTACAAGAGCTTGGTCTACGAGGTCAACAACACAGGCTAAATATCCAATGGGTCGGAAGCAGGACAGTTCAGGAGCCGACAGTTATCGTGGATCTGTATGCCAGTGGAGCTGGGATGAAGAAGAAGCACTTGCTACGGAACGTGTTTGGAGTCTCCAACCTTAACTTACCAACGCAAAGCGTAAGCGAAAGCGAGTTGCATACCGAAACAAGTCGCCTACATGAGTTGTCACTGCAGCCGTACTACAACGCTGAACTTAAACTTTTACTTGGTCTCGACCATTGCCACCTGGGGTTGCCAACAGAAGGTTCGAAAGTAAATGAGAATGGACCTTACGCTGTCAAGACGGAACTCGGTTGGGTTGTGTTCGGTCCAACTATGAAGATCAGTCGCACGACGCCTTCGTGTCTCCTAGCTAATGTATCGGGGGATGAAGTACTACGCACGTTGGTTACTGAGTACTTCGAAACCGAGAGTTTTGGTGTGAGACCGTCACCTCAAGTTGAGAGCGAAGTTGACATTCGTGCGAGGGAGATTCTGCAGTCAACAACAAAAAAAGTCAACGGAAGATTCCAAGTTGGAATATTGTGGAATCAGGACAACGTGAATCTACCCGACAGTTACTCTATGGCACTGAAACGCTTAATTGGAATCGAGCGTAAGATGAAACGAGATGAGAACTTCGCCGCCGCCTATAGATCGATCATCAAAGCCTACGTCAGCAAGAATTATGCCCGTAAACTGCAGCCAGCAGAAGTCGCTGTTACTGGACCCAAGACATGGTATCTGCCGCATTTTGGTGTGTTGAACCCACATAAGCCGAAGAAGCTACGCCTAGTATTTGATGCCGCCGCCGAAGTAAATGGGATTTCACTCAATTCAAATCTAATGAAAGGACCTCAACAGTACAAGCCATTACCGACGATATTGTTTCATTTCCGCGAAAGAGCCATAGCCGTGTGTGGAGACATCAAGGAGATGTTCCACCAAATATTGATCCAGTCAGAAGACAGGTGTGCCCAAAGATTTCTCTGGCGCGATGGCAATGATGGAAGACCACCAGATGTTTACGAAATGATAGCCATGACATTCGGAGCTGCGTGTTCGCCTTGTGCTGCCCAGTACGTAAAGACCATCAACGCCCTGGAACATCGAAACCATCATCCGCGGGCTATTAATGCTATTACTGATCATCATTACGTCGACGATTTCGTGGATAGCTTTGAATCCGAAAAGCAAGCCGTCGAAATATCCGGACTGGTACGGGAGATTCATAAGGACGCCGGCTTCGAGATACGGAACTTCACTTCGAATTCTCCAGAAGTTCTTAAGTCCCTAAAAGGTATCGACGTTTCTGTAGCAGTGAATGCCAATGATGGTTTGAAGTCCGAGAAAGTTCTTGGCATGTACTGGCAACCGACTAGCGATAACTTCAACTTTAAATTACAATTTCATTACGTAAAGAAGGAGATTATTGATGGCGAAAGATATCCAACAAAAAGAGAGCTCTTGAGCATCACAATGTCGGTGTTCGACCCACTTGGATTCCTGAGTCACTTCACTATTGGCGCTAAGTTACTCATGCGCGAAGTTTGGCGACGTAATGTACGATGGGATGAGCCACTACCCAACGAAATTCTCACGCAATGGAACAGATGGCGCCAGCGATTGCCAGATGTAGCCGAATTTAGCATCCCACGCTTTTACTTCGGCAACGGATCACCACAAGAGCTCCAGCTACATGTGTTTGTTGACGCTAGCGAGGACGCCTTCGCTGCAGTGGCTTATTGGAGAGCCAAAAATGTGGAGGGAGAGGTAAAAACCATCTTTGTATGTGCAAAAACGAGATGCGCTCCACTGAAGCCTTTAACTGTCCCACGTTTGGAGCTTCAAGCAGCTATCTTAGGAACGCGCCTAATGGAATCCATAATAGAACAACACTCGGTCATCGTTACCCGCAGAGTTCTCTGGAGCGACTCAACAACAGTTCTTAACTGGATCAATAGCAAACACCGTCGGTATAAGCCGTTTGTAGCGCAAAGTATAGCAGAAATATTATCAGTTACTAAGCCAGAAAATTGGAGATGGGTATCAACCCAGAGAACACCGCAGATGAAGCTACACGTTTAAATAAACACACCGACCTTAAACCCTCATCAATCTGGTTGAAGGGCCCCGAGTTTCTGCTGAGAAGAGAAGATAGTTGGCTAACAAAATTCGTCGCCGCCGAAGGCAATGAAAATGATGATGAAGAACTCCGCCCGAAACACTCCTTGGTTATCGTGAGTATTCACCTAATAGATTTAAGTCGTTTCTCCTCACTTAGCAGACTCATAAGGACCACTGCCTGGATAATACGATTCGTCAAGCGCTGCCGTAAGCAACCACATCATGGTCACGATAATGGTCTAACAGCGTCCGAACTTGATGCAGCAGAAGGATTATTATGTCGCCAAGTTCAACGTGAAGTATTCGCCGCAGAGTTGAAACAAATCGGGAATGACCAAGCAGTGGTAAAGGGGAGTTCCTTGTTTAAACTTTCACCGTACGTCGACAGCGATGGCATCCACCGTATCTCTGGTCGAATCGATGCTGCCAGTTGGCTTCGGTATGCCACTAGACGCCCAATTATATTGCCGTCTCAACATGTATTTACAACGCTGGTGGTAGCATACCATCATTGCAAAATGAAGCATCAAAATATAGAGGCGACGATCTGTGAGATTCGTCGCAAGTACTGGATTCCACGCCTGCGCCAAACCATGCGCAAAGTAGTCGCCAATTGCTACGTATGCAAGATCACCAAAGCCATACCTATCACGCCCATAATGGGCCCACTACCGGAAGATCGACTTACGCCCTTTGTGAGGCCCTTCACGTATACGGGTTTGGATTATTTTTGCCCAATTATGGTGACAGTAGGCCGACACACTGAGAAGCGCTGGATAGCATTATTTACCTGCTTAGTAGTGCGGGCTATACATCTGGAAGTAGCCTACGATTTGTCGACGGACGCATGCATCGTAGCGATTCGTAATTTCATAAACCGACGAGGAGTTCCTGTAAGATTACGCTCCGACAATGGAACAAATTTTGTTGGCGTTAACCACGAAGCGATGCGTTTTTCGGAAGTATTCGACTGTGAGCGTGTGCAGTGCGAATTGTCTTCCAAGGGAGTTGAATGGATGTTTAACTGCTCAGCCAATCCATCTGAAGGAGGCGTGTGGGAACGCATGGTGCAGTGCGTGAAGCGAGTGTTACTTCATACACTTAAAGAAGTGGGTCCACGAGAGCATACGCTGCAGTGCTTCATAATAGAAGCGGAAAACGTTGTGAATTCTTGTCCGCTTACACATTTGCCTATCACGCCCGATCAGGAAGAACCGCTTACACCGAACCACTTCTTATTGGGTTCAGCGAACACAGCACAGACGCCGAGTGCAAGTGATCCGTCAACGAAATTGTGTGTCCTAAGAAAGCAGTGGCGTGTCGCCCGCCAATCGAGGGATCGCCTATGGAAACGATGGGTAGCCGAGTACCTCCCAACTTTAACTCGTCGCCCAAAATGGTGTCAAAGGTCAAGGCCGATAACGAAAGGGGACTTGGTATTTATTTGCGACGTGAATGTTCCAAGAAGGCAGTGGTGCTGTGGCCGAGTAGAGAGAGTTTATCCAGGACCTGATGAAGAGGTCCGAAGGGCCGATGTTCGCACATCTAAAGGATTGATACAACGCCCTGCTTTGAAGCTAGCCGTTCTGGACGTAGAGATTGGTGAATCGGAGTCGATCCACGGGGGTGGGGATGTTGCAGAACGTCCGATCGAATAAAATACCTTAATAGTAGTAACGATGTAAACGCAGCCTTACTCTCATTCTTGCGTCTTCTGACATTCGGCTAATCGTATTTCTCTTTGTCCCTATTCGCTAAAAGCTCGTCTTTGTTCATTTGATCATTCGCCATTTTGCCGACAGCAAGAGAGGGAGTAAACTGCGGTAAGTAATTTAATATATGTATTTCATCATTATATCTTATATTTCCTTTAAATAGAAATAATCGTTCATATTAGCCAGAGTTGCACTCTTTTTGGAACGTTAAATTTGATTCCCTCACCGTCGCCAGCCGCGACAACACACGTCGCATTTTCTGCACCAGCCTTCGACACCTTCCTTCGCTTTTAACCAATAAAAACGTTCTCGTACCTTTTCTAGCGTCTTATTCACTCCCAAGTGGAATCCGGACGCCCCGCCATGCATTTCTTGTAACACCTCCTTTCCGTCGGAGGATTCCCATTTTCTTCTCAGAACACCATCGTGGACATGGAGGGAGTCCCACTGCGCAATCTTCCATGTTCTCCTTCCAGGCCAGAATCGGCTCGATATCCGGGGCATCCTTCTGAGAGTTCCGGATCTCATCTACGCTCCAGCCGGCGATAGGTTCGGCTCTCAGTCTTTGGATGGAAACCAGCTCCCGTTCTTCCTGACGCGCACAATCTTTACAATCCGTTCTGCATGGTCGCCGGGAGAGTGCATCCGCATTAGAGTGGAGTTTTCCTTTACGATGCTGTATTTCGTAGTCGTATATTTGCAGCCTTTCGATCCATCTTGCGACCTGACCCTCAGGACTCTTGAACTGTAATAGCCATTATAAGGCTGCATGGTCTGTGCGAAGGACGGACTTCCTCCCATAGAGGTATTTGTGAAAATGCTTCGTAGCCAAGATCAAAGCTAGAAGTTTTCTCCTTGTAACGCAGTAGTTCCTTTCTGGCTTAGACAGCACTTTTTACTGAAGTACGCAACCACCTTCTCTTGGCCATCATGCACCTGGGAGAGTACGGCTCCTACCCCGACATTACTAGCATCTGCATCCACAATGAATGTATCCCCGGGAGTGGGGTAAGCTAGTATCGGAGCATCGCATAGCCGTTGTTTAAATGCCTTGAAGCTCTTCTCGCACTCAATTGACCATTTGAATTGTTTTCCCTTTTCCGTCAACTGGTCTGTAGTAGGTGGCTAGGCCCAGGAAGCTCCTTAGTTGGTGTTTATCTTTGGGGACTGGCCAGTTTTTCACCGCTTCGACCTTCTCTGGATCGGTTCTCACTCCTTTTGCCGAAATTATGTGCCCCAAGTACTTGACTTCCGCTCTAAACAGGGCGCACCTCTTGGACTTGAGCTTCAGGTGGGCACTTCGAAGCTTTTGAAACAAATCCCTTGGATTGTCTCGGTGTTGCGCAAACGTTTTTCCTACGACGAAGACATCATCCAAGTATACCAAACAGGTTTTCCATGTTAACCCTTGCAGGACACATTCCATCAATCGCTCGAAAGTCGCCGGAACATTGCACAGCCCGAACGGCATTACCGTGAATTGCCATAGCCCATTTCCTGCGGTGAAGGCGGTTTTCTCCCGGTCTTCTGGATGGATTTGTACCTGCCAGTAGCCACTCTTCAAGTCGAGAGTAGAAAACCATCGGGCTCCTGATAGTGTGTCTAGCGTGTCGTCAATACGTGGCAGGGGATATCTATCTTTCTTGGTGACGTAATTGAGCTGCCGATAGTCCACGCAGAACCGCGTGCTGCCATCTTTCTTCTTAACCAGTACAACCGGTGATGCCCACGGACTTTTGGAACTTTCAATTAGACCTTCTTTCTCTCTTGCCGACACCATTTCTGCATCTTCTGTCTGCTTTGCCAATGGAAGGCGCCTAGCAGGCTGACGAATTGGTCTAGTATCACCAGTGTCTATTCGATGTTGTACCAGGTGTGTTCGGCCGTATTCTCCATCCTGTGAGGCAAATACATCAGAGTACTCATTGATAAGATTCTCTGCCATAGTTCGCTGCTCCTGATTCAGCTCACTGGACTGGAGAATCGTCTCTCTCGTTTCCGCTGTCCAAGGTGATGGGAGAGGTTTTGGAGCATCACGTTCAGATATTGTTGCGACGGCGGTAATCGGCGTGCATTTTCCAGTCACCTCCCCTCGCCTTAGTTTGACAGTGTGTGGTCTCGCGTTCAAAACTCTCACTGGAACCATGGTGTTCTTTGGTTCGACTAACGTCTTTCCCACGATGTAGTCTCGAGAATTCTTCTCTGGGTCTGGTTCTACTATGTAGAATCGGTGGCTCCCAAGATCACCTTCCAGCTTCGTCCAAATGATTGTCTCTGAAGACGGCGGCAAAACTTCGTCTTTGCTTATGACTGTCCTGAGAGTTACGGCATTCTCGTTTCCGTACACCATCGGAATCTCCACATTTCGATACCTCAGTACTTGCATCCCGATGTCCAAGATTACTTCATTTGCTTTCATGAAGTCTATTCCGATGATGCACTCGTCGCATATATCTGCCACCAGAAACGCATGGGAGAACGTCAGTCCCGCCAGAGTAATCGTAAGACGAACTTCTCCAAACACCTTCGCCATTTCCTCTGTTGCAGTCTTCAGGCAGTAGCTGTTGGTGTTGCGCAGCCAGGCGCTTCTAACGATATCTCTTCTTACAATGGAGGCGGTGGCACCTGTGTCGATGGTGGCTACGCACTTCTTCTTGTTGATTAGTGCCTCCACTGTCAGGCTCTTGTTACCCCGTTTGGTTTGCGAAACTCGAATGGTGGTCCTGGGGACCTCGATTCCAGTAACCAACTTCTGCCCCGCGAAGTTGGTCCTCACGCATTTCCCGACTGCTGGTTTTGGGAAGACTGACCGACAGGATGCTTCCTCTCTGCTTCTCCTACTTCCGCAATGTGGACAATTTCCTCGTCTAGGTGCACTTCTGCACTGCCGTTGTAGGTGTGCGGTTTGGTTGCAATTCCAGCAACGGATTTGACTTCCGCGAGCTTTGTCTTCATCCATGACGGCTGTTCTCTGGCATGAGCATTCCACGACGGACATTTCCCTAACACGGTGTATTCCCTGGTATGCTTGGTCTGCAGCCTTCATTGACAAAGCGAATGCCAATGCCTCGGGGAGTGTTCGCTTTTCAGCCATCCTTACAGCCATTTGCAGTTGTCTGTCCTCTATGGCCTGAATAAAAGCTTCCACCGCCATTTCGTTGATAAGCTCCTCACCGGCTTTAGGGTATGAAAGATGGGCTAGTCGCTCTATATCCGCTTGCAACTGTTGGAGCGTTTCCCCCCTTTTCAGGACTCGACTACGCAGCTGAACCCTGTACACCTGCTGAATGTGTTTATCCCCAAACCGCATCTCGATAGCCTGAACCAGAGAGTCGTAGTTCTGCTGTTTATCTTCCGGGATGGTCTGCAAGAGCTCCGCAACTGGACCCCTCAGTGCAAGCGTGAGTGCAATTGACTTCTCTTCATCGTCCCAGCTATTGGTCATTGCGGCCGCTTCGAATTGCCTCTTATAAATTGGCCATGATGTTTGACCATCGAAGATAGGAGGCTGCATCTCCTTTCTTCTCAGACCGTCAGTGGAATATTCCCGTGCTTTCTGTCTCTTCACGTTGCTGAGTTCCTTAGCAAGATTTTCGACTTGCTTTCCTACTTTTTCAAACTGAGTTTCTATCTTCACGAACTGAGTTTCATGTTTCTCAAAGTTTTCATCGAATCTAGTTTCGACTTTTTCGAGTTGCGTCTCGACCTTCTCGATTTTCTCTTCGATCGCTTCGAATTTGGATTGACTAATTTAAGTTGCAGGAGCAGACTTGTTATACCTGGGTCGGTTACGGTACTTGCTGGTTCCTCTTCCACGTCAAACTCTAAGTCATGCGGATTTTCACCTTCCTGCTTTACTGCTTCTTCCAGACGAATCAGTAGGGCATCTTTTTCCCCAGTTGTGTCGAGATTCCGCTTACTGAGTTCTGACTTTAGTTGAGTTATAGTTAGTTTTCTCAATTTGCGACCCGTTTTACGCAACTAATTAACTCAACACAGAAATGTGCACACCACGGAAATAGTTGTTCACAGAATAAGTTTTATCCCACTTCTGACACCAATGTAATATGCGAGCTACGGCTCGAGTAGATAAAACGATATTCTGTGAAATTATTTCTTTATTTGCTAGTCTATAGAACAATTCAACTTCACACTATACTAGTCTGCGCAAACTCCCTCCTTACAAGGTCTCTTTCTTCTCAAATTACTTTATCTCCTTTCAATTACTTAATTCACAAATCCAAACTAATTACTTCTTCTTGTTAACTCTCAACTTTTAATTTATCACAAAATTACAACTTCGGCTGTTATTACTTTAAAAATCTCCTCGTGCGGTTCAAAACCAACTGCCTTGCCTCGATCGCCATTTGACCTTATATAGCAGCATTTCTGATAGCCAGAAACTTCTAGCAAATTCTTCGACCACTGGAACAAGAAAATTCTGATGTAATAATTGCAAGATGACAAAAATTTCTTGCAGTTATAATTCTCTCCAAATTCCGTGACGTTGTCTCAGATATTATCAGTCTCTTATCGTGGATACGAACTGTGGACACTAGCTGCAGACACGAACCTCGAATGAAAAGGCACTTCGTAGCAAAATTACGCCAGAATGAAAAGACACTTCGAAATTTATTGCCTGTTTGAGGGCGTAGTTATTATGCTACATTATGTTACATATCCAACATGGTTCACGAATGTACTAAGTAAGCAAAAATAATGTATAAATAAGAAATCATTTTAATAATAAATCAGATTAATTTCAAATACGACAGAAGTTAGTCTCATTGAATAGCTATCCCCCCACCAGAGGTAAGGTGGCTGTTCAAGTTTAACCGCAGGAAAAGTATCCTACAGCTATTGAATAGCTATCCCCCCACCAGAGGTAAGGTGGCTATTTAACCTTGCAATCGTAGGAATAATATCCTACAGTTGGTCCTTCGAGCAATATTAACCTACATATATATGGTCCTTTTGAAAAATTACGAGCAACGAGAGGAAAACGCTACAGCATATACATAAGAGTCCAAGACGAGCTACGATAGAAAGCAGATACGGAACTTACCTAATACTGAGATGAAGAATACAGACGATTTGATCGAGCAACAGAGGGAAAAGGCGGAGTGGATAAATAAGGTATCAGACAAATTCACTAGGGAGCCCAAGATACAGAGAACCAAAGAGTTCGTACAGGAACGGTTGAGTGAACTTACTTTGCACTGGGAAGAGTTCAAAAAGGGAGATGAGGAAATACGCGGTCAGGAGGACTACGATAAAAACCACTCGTACATAAAGTCGAAATATTACGAGCAAGTGGAAGCAATCGTAGTAGCGGTGCGGAAGAAATTAGAGGCGAGATTGGACGAAATTCGTGAAGATGAAAAGAATAAGGCTGAAGAAATGGCTCCAAAACCAAGAAGCTCATCAGACAACTCTAAAGAAGAGCAGAAGCAAAACAAGAATCCACTGCAGTCCAACAACAAGCATGAGGATGATGACATCGACGAAGAGCAGAAGCGAAGACTAAAGCGCCAAGAAGCACAGAAGCAGGGATTCTTTAGATCACTGGATAGAATGGATCAAATCAGGTCCACGTCAAAAGCGTATTACGTTCATAAGCAGCAGCTTATACACAACCAATGGGCAGTAATAACTGCAATGCATAACGATATAGTTGAACACTCCGAGACGAGCATGGTCAATGACTACCTCACTGAGCATGAAGAACTGGAAGAAATATACGAAGAAGTGATGGTGAAATTGCAGGAAACACTAGAAGAATTCGCAATTCATCAAGATGGAACGAGTGGATATACACAGCAGGAGTTGAAATTGCCAGTACTTAAGCTTCCAACATTGATCTATTTGAGCAAGCCATACATAAAAATGAAAAATTGGGGAATGCTCAAAAAATGCACTACATGAAAACACACGTGACAGGAGACGCTGCAAAAATAATACAACACTTGCAAATAATGGACAGCAATTATGAGACGGCAAAAGAGGCATTGATGAACAGATATGAGAATTCACGGTTACTTGTGAATGCGCAGATACAGGCATTAATTAACCAAAAAGACTGACAGTTTGAGTCTGCAGCACATCTGAGAAGGCTTCATGATACAACAACGGAATGCGTGAACTCTTTAAAAGGTATAAACATAGAGATACTCTATATTGTTTCCCAGGAACTAGACAACGAGACAAGAACGGCGTATGAGCAGTCATTGAAAAATCCAAAAGACCTGCAACCTCCTGATGACTTCCTTAAATTTCTAGAGAACAAATTCCACGCTCTATATAATTTAGAAGGAAAACGAAATAACACGAATACGAAAGAACAAAAACCGGTAAACACCAGGGAAGGCTTCTATAAAAACTATAAAAAATACTGCTAGCGACAGCAATGGTAAGAATAAACTGGAAAGGATGCGACTATTATCTACGAGCACTAGTTGACCAAGGATCTCAATCCTCCTTCATTACCGAAGATGCAGTACAAAGGCTACAACTACAAAAGAAGAGAGCCTATGCAACTATAACTGGACTTGGAACGACAAAAGCAGGAACGTCAAGAAGCAAGGTTGAGCTAAATATTGCTTCAATTTATACATCCGAATTTCGAACATGGGGAACATTCCTCGTACTGGATAAATTATCAAAAGTTTTACCGGACGAATCGTTCATGGTAAAGGAATGGGATCATCTAAAAAATCTACCTTTAGCCGACCCATCATACAACAAACAAGCAAACGTGGACATGCTAATTGGAGCAGATATTTTGCAAGATGTAATACTGGAAGGAGTAATAAAGGGTAACCGTGGCTCTCCAATAGCACAAAACACGAAGCTGGGATGGATACTAACCGGAAGTTTCCATCACAATAAAACGACAAGTGAATCAACAATATGCTGCATATCCAACGTGGAGTTGAAAGAACAATTGAAGCTATTTTGGGAGACAGAAGAGGTCCAAGATAAAAGAAGTCTTTCGGAAGAAGAATCACATTGCGAAGAGATATACGAGAAGACTAACAGGAGGGATAAAACAGGAAGATATATTGTGCGACTTCCATTTTAAAAAGATGCGGAAAAACTAGGCAAGTCAAAAGGTAGAGCATTAGCACGTTTTCTGCAAACAGAGAAAAAATTCATCAAAAATAAATCATTACACGAAGACTACAAGCAGTTCATGCGAGAATATTTGGAACTCGGCCACATGGAACCAGTTAAACCAACATCAAGAAGACAGGAAACAAAAGAGACGTATTATCTACCACACCAAGCAGTCATCAGGCCAGATAGTTCAACCACCAAAATTAGAGTAGTCTTTGACGCATCAGCAAAAACGAGCTCAGGAATAAGCCTAAACGATACCACGCTAACCGGTCCAGTTATTCAGCAAGATTTGTTCACCATAATGACGCGCTGGAGAAAACATAAATACGTTTATAGAGCGGATATTGAAAAGATATATCGCCAGATATTGATTGCTGAAGAAGACAGAGATTTTCAGAGGATTCTTTGGAGGGAACATCCAGAAGAAAATATAAAGGAATATCGGCTAACAACAGTAACGTATGGTGCATCCTCAGCACCGCACTTGGTCATTAAAACATTGCAACAGCTTGCATCCGATGAAGAAGGAAAGTATCAGATAGCATTATAAATAACAGAGCAAGACTTTTATGTGGACGATCTCCTTACTGGGGAAGATACACTATATGAAGCAAGAAGAGCACAGCAAGAAATAATACAATTCTAATGAGCTACTCAGAAGCATAGACCCTGAAGATCGGGAGCAAGAACGATTTAAATTAAATGACTATTATCCAATCAAAACGTTAGGGATTTATTGGCAACCCGAATCAGATACATTTGAATTTAAAATCTCCTTAGACCCAACAAAAGAAAATCTGACAAAGAGAAAGATAGTGTCAGAAACGGCAAGACTGTTTGACCCATTGGGATGGCTAGCGCCAATTGTAATAAAGGCGAAACTGATTCAACAAGAGCTTTGGGAATGCAAAATTTCATGGGACGAAAAATTGTCAGACGAATTATCCAAAAAATGTACAGAATTCAGGGAACAACTTCACCACATAGAACAACTAAAGATACCACGTTGGAATAAGTACGAAGCTAAGTACCGCATGGAGCTACACGGATTCTGCGATGCATCAGAGAAAGCTTTTGCAGCAGCAATCTACACAAGAATCATAACTAAAACAAGGACAGCATTTACAACACTGTTATGTGCTAAATCGAAAGTGGCACCTATAAAAAAAATTTCCGCATCCTGGTCCTCTCACTACAATGCTAATTGAAGACGCTCATAAATCAACCTTGCACGGAGGTTATGGCTTGACACATTCATACATTCGGCAGCGATATTGGATTATTAACGGCCTTAGTGCAGTCAAGCAAACAATCTCCAGGTGTACTACATGTTTTAGACACAAAGCAAAAACTAGAATGCAACTGATGGGAAACCTTTCACAACCAAGGGTGAGGAAAAACAGACCATTTTCGCATACAGGAGTCGACTACGCTGGCCCAATAGATATCAGAATGGCCAAAGGAAGAGGTAACAAGTGGTACAAAGGGTATGTGGCAATATTCATATGCCTGGCCACGAAAGCCATTCATATCGAAGTAGTGAGCGATCTGACAGCAAATGCATTCATAGCAGCCTTCAAAAGATTGTGTGCCAGAAGAGGTCATGTCGGGCATCTCTATAGTGACAATGGTACGAATTCTGTGGCTGCAAACAAGATCTTACAGTCAAATGTAAAAGAAGTAGCAAAGTATGATTCAGAAATTTGCTATCTATTATCATCAAACCATACACAATGGCATTTCATACCTCCGGGGTCTCCGCATTTTGGTGGCCTTTGGGAGGCTGGTGTAAAATCAATAAAACACCATCTCAAGCGAACAATAGGTGAACACAAGTTAACGTACGAAGAGCTTTCAATATTGTTAACGCAAGTAGAGGCATGTCTAAACTCCAGAACCCCTTTGTCCACTTTCGAATAATCCCGAGGAGACAGATGTTTTAACACCAGGACATTTTTTGATCGGTGCGGCCCTGCTAGCACCACCAGAAGAATGCAGACTCGACAGCAAAGTGGGATTACTAACTCGGTGGCAATTGTTGGAAAGAATGCAACAATATTTTTGGAAAAAATGGAGCACAAGTTACCTCGCAACACTTCAGCAGCGGCCTGAGTGGACGAAAAAGAACGAAAACTTGATAGTTGGCAACATCGTTCTTATCAAAGATGAACTACTTCCTCCAGCAAAATGGGCTCTGGGGAAAGTGGTAGAGACACATGCTGGTAAGGACGGCTTAATAAGAGTAGCAACAATAAAAGCAAACAACAAAACGTACAAAAGACCTATAACCAAAATATGTGTACTACCGATCACCGATAACGATGAAGAAATAGCATTTCAAGAAATGCACTATGTAGAGAATGGAACTGAACAGAACACTAAAGGATGTCCTGCTTGATCGCTACTGGATGTCCTGATTGATCTTCACCATGCAAAAATCAATCCACTTGTACTAACACCAGATCAGCTTCGATCACAACTGACCATAGTAAGAAACATCTTACCTCCGCAGTTGGCAATCGCAGGAGAGGCAACACAAACGAGTTTGGTAGAACTTTACAGATCATTAACGGCTAAGGGGAGGATAACAGAATACAGCGTCATATTTGAAATAAGAATACCTTTAGCTAATACCGAGATGTACGAAGTCTTCAAAGTCATACCAGTACCAACAGCTCATCAAAACAAATATGTTTTCATAGAACCATCAGCCGGCTACTTAACTGTGAACTTGCTTCGAGAGTCTTACTACCCGATGACGTCAGAAGAACTAAATAAATGTATACAGAGTAATGATAAGTATATATGTCACCAACAACATCCCATATTCAATCGACGATCAAACATGAGCAGATGTGAATTGGACCTATTAACTCACACAAATAAGTTATCATCACACTGTAGAGTACTGAGCATAGAACCGTCCCCCGTATGGATCCAATTACATACCCCAAACAGTTGGATATACGTTCTAGGCAAGAGATACACGTTTAACGTAATTTGCGGAAGAAGAGTTTTCGAGACTACTCTACAAGATGATGGAATACTAACATTAGAGCCAAACTGCGTGATTAAACAGGACACTATGACGCTTTCATAGCAAAACAGCATCTCAAGCCAAATCAACACAGCATTTATTCCCACGTCAAACATCACCGAAATACTATCGGACACATCAAGTAACACATCCAGGCCACTCATCATCCCCAAAATGTTTCTCAAAACTGACGATACAGACCTTAAGATAGTCAGTCAAAGAATAGGGGAGTTAAAGAACCGAGAGGTACTGCTTAATAATTCAGTGCCCCATCACGTGCATCATAATATCACATACGGTGTATTAGGTGGACTATTTCTTAGCATAATTACACTAATCGCCTGACGACATTGTAAGAGATCATCAAATGCTGCAGCAGAAGTCGAATTACAACATCGTCCAAAACCTGCCAAAAGGAAATACACCATACCCGATTTCAAAGTGTAATGCGCCCGGCAGAATGTACAATTAATGTACAGAGTCACTATGAAATGCACACGCATTGCACATAATCACTGCACTTCACTTCCAGACATTATTATTATTTTGCTAAGTAAACAATTCTATGTTTCCCACAGGTAGTTTAGCATAAGCACCTTGTGTATCTTATCATATCATATTGTATTTCTGTTAATCTCACCCATATCCAACATAGTTCACGAATGTACTAAGTAAGCAAAAATAATGTATAAATAAGAAATCATTTTAATAATAAATCAGATTAATTTCAAATACGACAGAAGTTGGTCTCATTGAATAGCTATCCCCCACCAGAGGTAAGGTGGCAGTTCAAGTTTCACCACAGGAAAAGTATCCTACAGCTATTGAATAGCTATCCACCACCAGAGGTAAGGTATTCAACCTTGCAATCGTAGGAACAATATCCTACAGAATTTATTCTGTGAATAACTATATCCGTGGTGTGAAATTGCACAAGAAAAAAAAAAAAAAAAAAAATCATTTCTGTGTTGAGTTAATTAGTTGTGCAAAATGGGTCGCAAATTGGGAAAACTAACTATAATTCAGCTAAAGGCAGAACTCAGTAAGCGGAATCTCGACACAATTGGGGGAAAAGATACCCTACTGATTCGTCTGGGAGAAGCAATAAAGCAGGAAGGAGAAAATCCGCATGACGTAGAGTTTGACGTGGAAGAGGAATCAGCAAGTACAGTAGCCGACCCGGGTATAACAAGTCTGCTCCTGAAACTTAAGTCAGTCATGGACGAACAAAGGAAAACAATGGAAGACCAAAAGAAGTCTCTGGGACTTAAGCTCGATGACCAAAAGAAAGCAATAGACGACCAAAAAAACTCTCTAGAACTTAAGCTGGACGAACAAAAGAAGGCAATGGATGAACAAAAGAATTCTCTAGAACTTAAGCTGGACGAACAAAAGAATTCTCTAGAACTTAAGATGGACGAACAAAAGAAAGCAATGGACGAACAAAAGAATTCTCTAGATGCTCTGGAAAGAAAACTTGATGAGCAAAACAAGAACTTGGAATCCAAATTCGAAGCGATCGAGGAGAAAATCGAGAAGGTCGAGACGCAACTCGAAAAAGTCGAAACTAAATTCGATGAAAACTTTGAGAAACATGAAACTCAGTTAGGGAAGATAGAGACTCAGTTTGAAAAAGTGGATACGCAATTCGAGTGAGTAGGAAAGCAAGTCGAAAATCTTGCTAAGGAACTCAACAAAGTGAAGAGACAGAAAGCACGGGAATATTCCACTGACGGTCTGAGAAGAAAGGAGATGCAGCCTCATATCTGCGATGGTCAAACATCATGGCCAATTTATAAGAGGCAATTCGAAGCGGCCGCAATGACCAATAGCTGGGACGATGAAGAGAAGTCTATTGCACTCACGCTTGCACTGAGGGGTCCATCTGCGGAGCTCTTGCAGACCATCCCGGAAGATAAACAGCAGAACTACGACTCTCTGGTTCAGGCTATCGAGACGCGGTTTGGGGATGAACACATGCAGCAGGTGTACAGGGTTCAGCTGCGTAGTCGAGTCCAGAAAAGGGGAGAAACGCTATAATAGTTGCAAGCGGATATAGAGCGACTAGCCCATCTTTCATACCCTAAAGCCGGTGAGGAGTTTATCAACGAAATATCGGTGGAAGCTTTTATTCAGGCCATAGAGGACAGACAACTGCAAATGGCTGTAAGGATGGCTGAAAAGCGAACACTCCGCGAGGCATTGGCATTCGCTTTGTTAATGAAGGCTGCGGACCAAGCATACCAGGGAATACACCGTGTCAGGGAAATGTCCATCGTTGAATGCTCATGCCAGAGAACAGCCGTCATGGATGAAGAGAAAACTCGCGGAAGTCAAATCCGTTGCTGGAATTGCAACTAAACTGCACACCTACAACGGCAGTGCAGAAGTGCACCTAGACGAGGAAATTGTCCACATTGCGGAAGTAGGAGAAGCAGAGAGGAAGCATCTGGCTGTCAGTCAGACTTACCAAAACCAGCAGTCGGGAAATGCGTAAGGACCAACTTCGCGGGGCAGAAGTTGGTTACTGGAATCGAGGTCCCCAGGACCACCATTCAAGTTTCGCAAACCAAACGGGGTAACAAGAGCCTGACAGTGGAGGCACTAATCAACAAGCAGAAGTGCGTAGCCACCATCGACACAGGTGCCACCGCCTCCATTGTAAGAAGAGATATCGTTAGAAGCGCCTGGCTGCGCAACACCAACAGCTACTGCCTGAAGACTGCAACAGAGGAAATGGCGAAGGTGTTTGGAGAAGTTCGTCTTACGATTACTCTGGCGGGACTGACGTTCTCCCATGCGTTTCTGGTGGCAGATATATGCGACGAGTGCATCATCGGAATAGACTTCATGAAAGCAAATGAAGTAATCTTGGACATCGGGATGCAAGTACTGAGGTATCGAAATGTGGAGATTCCGATGGTGTACGGAAACGAGAATGCCGTAACTCTCAGGACAGTCATAAGCAAAGACGAAGTTTTGCCGCCGTCTTCAGAGACAATCATTTGGACGAAGCTGGAAGGTGATCTTGGGAGCCACCGATTCTACATAGTAGAACCAGACCCAGAGAAGAATTCTCGAGACTACATCGTGGGAAAGACGTTAGTCGAACCAAAGAACACCATGGTTCCAGTGAGAGTTTTGAACGCGAGACCACACACTGTCAAACTAAGGCGAGGGGAGGTGACTGGAAAATGCACGCCGATTACCGCCGTCGCAACAATATCTGAATGTGATGCTCCAAAACCTCTCCCATCACCTTGGACAGCGGAAACGAGAGAGACGATTCTCCAGTCCAGTGAGCTGAATCAGGAGCAGCGAACTATGGCAGAGAATCTTATCAATGAGTACGCTGATGTATTTGCCTCACAGGACGGAGAATACGGCCGAACACACCTGGTACAATATCGAATAGACACTGGTGATACTAGAGCAATTCGTCAGCCTGCTAGGCGCCTTCCATTGGCAAAGCAGACAGAAGTTGCAGAAATGGTGACGGCAATGGAGAAAGAAGGTCTGACTGAAAGTTCCAAAAGTCCGTGCGCATCACCGGTTGTACTGGTTAAGAAGAAAGATGTCAAAACTCGGTTCTGTGTGGACTATCGGCAGCTCAATTACGTCGCCAAGAAAGACAGCTATCCTCTGCCACGGATTGACTGCACTCTGGACACACTATCAGGAGCCCAATGGTTTTCCACCCTCGACTTGAAGAGTGGCTACTGGCAGGTACAGATCTATCCAGAAGAACGGGAAAAAACTGCCTTCACCGCAGGAAATGGGCTATGGCAATTCACGGTAATGCCATTCGGGCTGTGCAATGCTCCGACGACTTTCGAGCGATTGATGGAATGTGTATTGCAAGGGTTAAGGTGGAAAACCTGTTTGGTGTAGTTGGATGATGTCCTCGTCGTAGGAAAAACCGAGACAATCTACGGAATGTGTTTCAAAGGCTTCGAAGTGCCCACCTGAAGCTCAACTCCAAGAAGTGCGCCCTGTTTAGAGCGGAAGTCAAGTACTTGGGGCACATAATTTCAGCAAAAGGAGTGAGAACCGATCCAGAGAAGGTCGAAGCGGTGAAAAACTGGCCAGTCCCCAAAGATAAACACCAACTGAGGGGCTTCCTGGGCCTAGCCACCTACTACAGACGGTTCGTGAAGGATTTTGCTGGGATCGCAAAGAGCCTGCACCAGAAGAGCTTCAAAGCACTTAAACAACGGCTATGCGATGCCCCGATACTAGCTTACCCCACTCCCGGGGAAACGTTCATTGTGGATGCAGATGCAAGTAATTTCGGGGTAGGAGCCGTACTCTCCCAGGTGCATGATGGCCAAGAGAAGGTGGTTGCGTACTTCAGCAAGGTGCTCTCTAAGCCAGAAAGGAACCACTGTGTGACAAGGCGGGAACATCTAGCTTTGATCTTGGCTACGAAGCATTTTCACAAATACCTCTATGGGAGGAAGTTCGTTCTTCGCACAGACCATGCAGACTTAAAATGGCTATTACAGTTCAAGAGTCCTGAGGGTCAGGTCGCAAGATGGATCGAAAGGCTGCAAATATACGACTCCGAAATACAGCATCGCAAAGGAAAACTCCACTCTAATGCGGATGCACTGTCCCGGCGACCATGCAGAACGGATTGTAAAGATTGTGCGCGTCAGGAAGAACGGGAGCTGGTTTCCATCCAAAGACTGAGAGCCGAACCTATCGCCGGCTGGAGCGTAGATGAGATCCGGAACGCTCAGAAGGAAGACCCGTATATCGAGCCGATTCTGGCCTGGAAGGAGCACATGGAGAAACCAGATCATCAGAACATCTCTCACAGAAGCCCTCGGATTCAAAAAGACGCGGGCAACCCCGCTTCATCCATAGTCGGACGGTATGGTGGAGCATTTCAATAGGACTTTGGGCGAACATCTCTCGAAGGTCGTAGGTGACTACCAACGGAATTGGGACCGGCAGATTCCCTTGTTTTTGATGTCCTATAGAAGTGCCGTGCATAGCACTACTCGACATACGCCGTTCGAAATCTTGTTTGGTCGGTTACCCAGTGAGGTGAAATTTGAATCTCCTACCAATGAGCCCAGAAATGAAGAAGAGTACGTGGCGGACCTTAGGGAAAGGCTTAGGGACATACACCAAATTACCAGAAGGGAGATAAAGATAACGAGCGACCTCATGAAGACCAGGTATGATGACGTCAGGATTCCAGGAAGGAGATCTAGTGTGGCTGTATAATCCCCATCGCCAAAAGGGGAAGTCAGCTAAAATGCAGCAGAACTGTTAGGGTCCCTACAGAATAGTAACCCGCATCAACGATGTCGTCTACCGCATCCAGCGAGGACCAAGGGCCAAAATGAAAGTATTTCATGTGGACTGACTGAGTCGATACAATGGCCGAATTGATGACGCACTTGTTCGGGACGAACAAGTGTAAGAGGAGGGCAGTGTAACATAATGTAGCATAATAACTACGCCCTCAAAACAGGCAACACATTCCGAAGTGTCTTCTCATTCGAGGTTCGTGTACGGATTATGACTAAGACGACGTCGCGGAATTAAGAGAGAATTATAACCGCAAGAGAATTATAACCGCAAGAGATTATTAGCTGCAGCTGTCATCTTGGAATTATTACATCAGAATTTTCTTGTTCCATTGGTCGAAGAACTTGCTAGAAGTTTCTTTCTATCAGAGGCAAGATGGCGATCGAGGCAAGGCAGTTGGGTTTTGAACCGCACGAAGAGATTGGAAAAGTGATAATAGCCGAAGTTGTAATTTTGTGATAAATTGAAAGTTGAGAGTTAACCAGAAGAAGTAATTAGTTTGGATTTGTGAATTAAGTAATTGAAAGGAGATAAAGTGATTTGAGAAGAAAGAGACCTTGTAAGGAAGGAATTTGCGAAGAATCGTATAGTGTGAACTTGAATTTTTCTATAGACTAGAAAATAAAGAAATAATCTCACAGAATAACGTTTTATCTACTCGAGCCGTAGCTCGCATATTACAATATATTCGGCGGCGTGCGTAATCCAAGTGCACGAAATTAAATTCAAGTGCACGAAATAAAGAATGTTGTTAATGGAAGTTTGAAATGAATTGTAGTAGTATTTATTTCTAAAGAGAAAATCAAATGGTAATTACATATATGTATGTGTAATAATAAATTCCTTACTGTGGTTTTCATTTCCTTCCTTTCCGGCTTCAAACGTATAGAAAACGAATGAGGAAAAAGAATTTCATAGCTGGAGGAAGTGGCAACCGCGTCAGGGAGGCAAAGTTGAGAGCTAGATGGCAGCATCTGAAGGTAGAAATATAGGGCGGACACGCAGTGGATCTCTCACAACAACAATACGAAGCGTGAACTACTCATCGGACCCGACAATGGCCACCTCGGGGCACCAATATGCTCCATCATATCTACAGGTGGGGGAACGATTGCAGCACAAACGAAGCTTAGGTGTGTGGTATACGGCAAGACAGGAGCAGGATTGGCAGGCGAAGAACAGGATGGAATTGTACTCTGCAGCAACCGGGCCCAAGAACGGGACCTTCGGTTAGACAACATCATTGAAAGTTTCTTCTGCATAGAAAACTTCGGTGCTAAAGGGCCGGTGCAGAAGTTGATTTCTGATGTGGATAAAAGAGCCCTGCAGATCTTATCCAGTACCACGACGAAAGCCAACGATCGATTCCAGACCGGCTTGCTGTGGAAGAAGAACGCCTTCGAAATGCCAGAGAGTTACGAATTAGCCAAAGGAAGACTTCTCAGCCTTGAATCCAGAATGAGAAAAGACATCGAGTTTGGCGCTACCTACAAATAAATTGTCGCTAGTTACGTTAGGAAGGGGTATGCCGTGAAGCTAACCAGAGAGGAAGCAGATATACATACATCCAGGACTTGGTATCTTCCTCACTTTTGGGTCAAGAACCCCATCAAGGCAGGAAAGGTTCGTCTTGTAATCGATGCGGCGGCTTAAGTGCATGACATTTCGTTGAACTCCATTTTGCTGAAAGGCCTCGATGACTACGTACCTTTAGTAGCCGTACTATTTAATTTCCGGTTGAGAGCCGTAGCGATAGTAGGAGATATCAAGGAAATGTTTCACCAGGTCCTCATTCAGCCAGAAGACCAACACTCGCAGCGCTTTCTCTGGCGAGAGAACGAGGAGAAAACGATCGATGTCTACGTTATGAGGGCTATGACTTTTGGAGCCACCGTCAAGAATTTGAACGCCTTAAGATTCTTAGATGATTATCTCAGAGCCGTAAAAGCGATAACCGGTTACCACTATGTGGACGATTATGTAGACATCTTTAAAAGCATATCTGAAGCCATCAACGTTAGAAGGGCCGATACCATAGTATGAATACCATGGTATTGTGAATATTACGACCTCTGACAGACTGCATTTCATAGTATTCTATGACTTTGGTGTTAAGTAGTATACTTTGACGTTTGTGTTCAAATAAAAATAGAAAATTCAAGACAGATGAATATAAAGAAAATTCAAATACATGAAAGCGAAAGTGCATACCTAAGAATTGTTAAAGAAGCTACGAAGACTAGCCAATAGAGAAAAATTGGCGCTGCAATCAGTGATATGGTGGTATACCAGCAAAAATTTACGAATCTCAATACCAAGTATGTTTCATGGTATGCTAGCTTTTTACGTAGTATTGCAGTGACATACATGTGATATAAAACGTAGTATTGCTATACCATGGTATCAATACCAGCTGTTTGTCTCCCACATAAGTAAGAGCAGTAGCATCTTCAAGTTGACTCCCTATCTCAACGAGCTTGGGGTCTTTCGTATCCAAGGACTAATCGACGCAGCCACGACGATACCGTTTTCCGCCAGACGTCCCATTATCTTGCCGAAGGACCACCGTGTAACCATACTAAATGTAGATCACTATCATATACCACGTTTATATGCAGAATCGAGGGATCGAGTTAGAATCGAGTTGATATTTCGATCTGAGTATTTCTACACACCGAGTCGAAAGATTGAAAAATTCAAACGTGGTTGAACTGACAGATAAGTATAGCAGACATTCTGCTTTTGATTGTGTTAGTGTTCTGTTGTGTTGGATTCGTTATCTGAAATCACACACACACAGAGACAACATGTCACTTCGACCCCTCAACCCATTTTTCTACCTCGATCCAGATCTGTTAGCTGAGTCGAGTTGAGTCTATCCTATTTCAACTCGATCTGCGTTTATATGAATTTCAACCCGGGTTGAAGCTGGATTCAAGTATGCATATAAACGTAGTAATAACCGTTTCTACCACCAAAATGATGAAACTGTCATAAACTAAGTAAGAGAGAAGTTTTGGGTGCCAAGTCTACGGACTGCTGTAAAAAGAACAAAAAACGAATGTCAACTATGCTGGATTCGACGAGCCAAACTGCCAGAGGACCGCCTCACGGCGTTTGTCAGACCCTTTACCTACACCGGCCTAGACTATTTTGGCCCCGTCAATGTCGCAATGGGACGCCGAATAGAGAAATGTTGTATCGCGCTATCGGGCAGTTCACATTGAGATAGCGGCCGAATTAACGATGGATGCCTGTATCCTGTGCGTGCGTAACTTTGTCAATCGGCGAGGGATTCCTCTGCGCATAAGGAGCGATAATGGGGTCAACTTTATTGGAGCTAGTATAGAGCTGGTAAACAATAGTATCTTCGATAACGAAGATATCAAAGCAGAGCTTTAATAATATGGAATTGAGTGGGTGTTTAACGCAACTTCGAACCCACATGCTGGAGGATGCTGGGAGCGATTAGTATCATCCATCAAGCGAGTTTCGTCCTGTACTCTGTGCCAGATAAAGCCCAAGATCGAGACCCTGCGAAGTGCCTGTATAGAGGCAGAGAACATAGTAAATGGTCGGCCGTTGACGCATTTACCGGTGTCAGTTGAAGATGAGGAACCGCTCACTCCCAACCACTTTCTTTTGGGCGTTCCAAACTCGACGCAGACGCCAGGACCGATAGAGCCAAGGTCGCTATGTCTTCAAAAACAGTGGAAGGTATGCCAGCTATTAAAGAAGCATTTCTGGAGAAGATGAATACGTGAGTATCTTCAAGTCTTAACCAAACGATGTAAATGATTCCAGAAGACATCGCCACTCAAAGTGGGGAATCCCATCCTATTATGCGATGTCGATAAGCCAAGAAGCCGATAGATCCGGCGAAGAATAGCCAAGGTGTTTCCAAGCCCAGATGGGTAAGTCCACTCCGCCAAAATATTTAAACGAACAGTATAGCAAAATGTAACAAGGGCACCCGCGGTCGTTCTCAACGAACAGTCCTATGTCATCTGACGTTTGATGCAGGCATTTTGTAACAGGCATTGAATTAATTGAATTGAGTCAGCCATTTTTAAAAACTTGTACTATAATACTAAAAGTTATCATGTAAACATTAATCTTTTAGAGAATAAACAGTATCAGGAACAGAAACAGTATCCGAAAATCTGTTAAATCTTTACTGACGACCGCCTCGGGGAATTTGGCCACATTGTGCTTTTCTTGCCTGTGACCTGGTCATAACACACTTAAAGACCGAAGCCGGAGGATATGTGGTATGAACGAATGTCAACGTTTCTACCACCGTGAACTTCATGACAGTGATCAAGACAAAACAGCAAGGCCAACTCACGATGCCGCAAAGTCATTGTTTAGTTCCCGCAATGCTGATGAACTGGAATCTGCCCTACTTCTCCGAATAGTGCCAGTGAAACTTCACGGTCCTAAAGGGGTGGCCGAAACTTATGCGCTATTAGATGAGGGATCGTCTATCACCATCGTTTAAGAAGACTTAGCAAGAGATCTTGGAGGTGTTGGAACTGACGCGCCGCTATCGCTTCGTTGGTTCAGAGACCAAACAATAGTAGAAGATTCAAAGCTGATCGATGTCAAGATCAGTGCCTGGACAAAGAGTCGAAAATACAGCTTGAAACATGCTCGAACAATCAAGAAGCTGTCCTTGCCGGTTCAAACGCTTAAGGTAAAGGACCTACAAACCAAGTTCAGACACCTGAAAGGCTTGCCAGTATATGACACCACGAGTTCTTATTGGTATTGACAATTGTCATCTCGGATCGCCACAGAAAACTGTCCCCCGACATAGGGTACTAGTAGTCGCCAAAACTAAGTTGGGATGGATTGTCTATGGGCCGACACGGGATGTCAGTAGTGGAATGGAGACTGCGTTACATATAAGTCACATCAATCTCCAGACACTGCACGACTTAGTCGAAGACCACTGGAAGATGGATGAATATGGTGCCCATATTTAATTGAGCTAGTCCAATTAAATATGACCAGAGTATTTAATTGAGCTAGTCGTGGTTCCACGAGCCCGTGAACTACTCAATTCAACTACATGCCGTAGTGACTCCAATCGTTTTGAGATCGGCCTGCTATGAGCCAATGATACAGCGGTCCTGTCAAGCAGTTATTCAATAGCTCAACGCCGACTTCAGAGCATTGAAAAGAAAATGGAAGAAGATGACAAGTTTGCCGAGGAATATGAAGGCAGCAATATGGCTTACGTCGAGAAGGGCTATTCTCGAAAGATACTTCCCGAAGAGGCCAAGACAGTCGGTCCTAAAACGTGGCATTCACCACATTCACAGAAATCCTCACAAGCCTCATTGTGTTCGATGACGCCGCAGCCATGCATGGTGTTTCTTTGAACTCCGTTTTATTGATGGGTCCCGACCTAAATCAGCCGCTTCAAGATGTCTTACACAAATTCCGGGAAAGTACGGTTGCCGTATGTGTCGACATAAAAGACATGTTCAGAAAAATACGCATATATCGGGAGTTTCAGGACTCTCAACGATTCCTTTGGAGGCATGGATACAAGTCAAGGGAAATCCACACGTACATCGTGGAGTCAATGATATTTGGTTCCTCATGTTCCCCATGCAATGCCCAATTAATCAAAAATAGGAACGCAACAGAGTTCAAAGGAGCCAGAAACCAGTAGCCCACAGTTTGGAAGTCATTGGCGTTGCTGTGGAACAAATACTTAAACACCATTTTGTTGATGATTACGTCACCAGTATCAAGAACGAACACGTGTCATTCAGGTGAGTAAAGCTGTTCGAGAGGTCCATCGTGCTGCAGGATTTGAGTTGCGAAGTTTTATCTCTCAGTCGAAGTTAGTCGAGCAGGAACTGAACGACGAAGCCAGTAAAGATTCACAACAATGTCTAAAAATGGAAAAAGACACGACGCTTGCTGCCGGCAGGATTCTAGGAATGTATTGGTAAACTGCCGCCGAGATTTTGTTGAGATTTTGGAAACCATTTTGGTTATCATCGGATAAGTGGACTAGCCTTCCTCCAAAACACAGACATGTTCTTGCCAATCTCAAGAGCCGCCGAAGTAAATGGTGAATGCGACGTAGGACTTCGCCCTAGTTTCCGGATGCTGCATATACAAGATAATACATTGTTGCTATGGGATCGTTTCTCCGATTCTCTTCGACTCAGACTTACTGTCGGATTGTGAGATACATCCATAACTTGTGGTCGCGTATGCTGGGAGTGCCACTCCAATCCGGTGAACTAACTGCTGCCGAACTGTCGAAAGCCGAACGCATCGTGTGCCATTGCGTTCAAAATGAGTTTTACGCTGAAGAAATTTGCCAACTAAAATAGAACACAGAATTTAAGTCAAGTTCAATATATACACTAACACCTTTTTCGCCAAAGGTTCTGTTTCCCAAATCTGCCCAGCATCCGATCCGATCATCTTGCCACAGAATCCTCGGTTGACACGATTGATAGTTGCCTGGTATCATAAAGAACTTCATCACCAAAACCAAGACGTAATTGTCAATGAAGTCCACCAAAGATTTTGGGTGCCACATCTACGCGCCGTTGTGAAGAAGGTCAATGCAGAATGTCAAGTCATTGCAGTCCCGAAACAGCCATTGATGGGCCTTTGCGATGCCGAGTGATGAGGTGGGTCGCACTTTCTACCTGCCTCCATCCACCTGGAACTTGCAGCTGACTTGTCAACAGATGCATAACTTGCATGAAAAATTTTATGAATCGTTGCGGAGTACCTGTCTAAATCCGAAGTGACAACGGCATCAATTTTGTGGGTGCGTTCAATGAGTGGAGGAAAAATAGAAAGTTGTTCAATTTTCATAACGTTAATGCCGAGATGACATCGAAGGGTGTGGAATGGGTTTTTAATTGCCCGTCTAATCCAAGTGCAGCCGGCTGCTGGGAGAGGTTAGTTCTGACTGTAAAAAGAGTCCTCTTGAGTGGAGGAAAAATAAAAAGTTGTTCAATTTTCATAACGTTAATGCCGAGATGACATCGAAGGGTGTGGAATGGGTTTTTAATTGCCCGTCTAATCCAAGTGCTGGCGGCTGCTGGGAGAGGTTAGTTCTGACCGTAAAAAAGTATTCGCCACAAACTTTAAAAAAAAGAAACATTGCAGAGCCTACTCATCGAGGCTGAAAATAACGTAAACTCGAGACCACTTACTCACTCGCCAGTATCTTCGGAGGAAGAAGAACCCACCACCCCGAATCACTTTTTGTTGGGAACGCCGAACTTCACTCAAACGCCAGCTGAAGACGAACACCTTTGCCTAAGGAAGCAGCATCGCATAGCCATACAGCTGAAGAATCGCTTCTTGAAGAGATGGATCCACGAATATCTTCCAACACTGACTCATCGCACGAAGTGGTTCCACTGAGAGACGCCGTTGAAATCACGAGACCAGGTCCTGATAGTTGAAACCGAGTTACAATGAAGCCAGTGGCGAAGATGGATCGTCAGTCGTGTTTATCCAGGAAGAGATGGACAGATATGAGTCGCAGATGTCCGTACCAAAGGGGGGGTCCTGCGAAGATCAGAACAAAACTGAAACACATTTTTATATTACGAATTTTATTTATTTATCTTCGTTATTGTTAGAAATAAGCAAACATTTAAGTACCTTTTTATTTTGAGTTTAATATAATTATGTATCCACGTTATTGCTAGAATTATGTAACAAAACAAAAGAAAACATTGTTGATTGAATTTGAGTTTAAATTGTTGTATTGTTTATTTTGAAAATATAAATGAAATGCTTATGAGAGTAAGAAAAGAGTGGTATCTTCTTCCGAGGAGTTAAAGCCGACATCTCAACTTTATATTGCAAGCAAATGTTATGAAGAACATAGCATACAAAATTCTTGTTACTTTTTCGGTGAACTGTAAAAAAAGATATCGAAATCATGTTTTTTTTTTATAGCTTTTTGTTAAATTTAATTCATTTCTACTTACATGCTAGACAAAAAAGCTTAAAACTAGCTTAACTAACTTAACTATCTTATTCTTACTTACTAGTTCTATGCGAACGCTCTAAGCTAAACTTAATCCTTAATTATGTCTTTCGACTTAATCTATTACTTTTTACTATTTTATTTAATTAAAAATTATGACTAAGAAGCATTTTTATTTTAAAAACTTAGTATCCGTACGATTTGTTTTATCTTATATATACAACTTAAATGCTAATATAAAATAAGCCTTGACCTTACTTAACTACATGCATAAGTAAATATATACTTTTTTACATAAGTGCTGTGCCTGCTATAAAACATTCTATTTATAGGGGGGAAGGCAGCTGGGGCTCTAGCCAGACCATAAATGTTTTTAAATATAGATATTGGACTAGCCAAAGTCCAAGGTATCCACATTTTAATGCGCAAGTGGACACCTGTCCTGTCAAACGATAGAGAACTCTCGAGAAGTTTGTCTTGTATCCTTAGAGATCAGGGACAACGGAGTTCCAAATGGAATGGTTTCCGACTTCTGACGGTTGATCATCAACTTCCAGACATGGCAGTATCGCTGAATCTTATCGAAGTCACGCTGCAACAGTGCTGCATTGACGTTGATCTTAGGTCCTGATTTGAACGCAATCAAATCATTCGCGCACGCTATTGCGTGCTTAAAAGATACCATCAGATCAGTCGTGTAAATATTGAAAAGTATCCGCGAATTAATCGCATCCTGTTGCAGACCATTTTTTATTTTGAACGTCCCAACAGAAGTCACATTGCCATTTTTCAGAACGAAGTTTCTACTGGTGAGCATTTTAAGCAATATGTATAGTAGTGGTTTGCTTATGCCCAACCTGCTCAACTTGTAAGAGAGCGCTTTAGACCATACGGTATCGAAGGCCTTCTCCAAGTCAATCAGGCAGGCACCCGTGCATTGGTTCTTGCTTTTGTTTTTTAATTCATTTTTATTAATTATTAATTCATTATAACTTACTTGCTAGACAAAAAACGCTTAAAATTAACCTAACTAACTTATCTATGTTATTCTAACTTACTGGCCCTATGCGGGCGCTCTAAGTTAAACCTAATACTTAAAATTATGTCTTTCGACGTAACTTAACTTAAAATTATATTAATTTTTTTTTTTTTTTTTACTATTAATTACTAAGAAAAGTAAAAAAAACTTAGTGCTGTGTTATTCTTCTTTCTTTTTTTTATATCTATATGTTATCTAAAAATCTACCTAAAACCTACCTCACACTAAGCTATGTATGTAAGCCGGCCATAGAAAAACCAGCCAGCGGGAAAGGACGAAAGATTTCCCTCTTGTACAGCTAGCCACCAAAAACGACCGTACTGACGTTGTACGTCGTCTATGTCGCGACTCGATACCGCTCTACTAAACCGGAGACGCTCCACACTACTGTGTGCAACGTCTCTGTCGTAGTTGAGACGACTGTCCGCAACTGTCCGAACAACATGGAAGATTAGCGGCACCGCCAATCTGTCCTGGATCAGACCTTTCTCATCGAGATAGAGGAAAGCTTCTGGGGGAACAAAGCCGTTAAGGCGCACTCTCTCGTGGAACCTGTAATTGGGGTAATAAGCCCCATAGATCAGGTTATTCATCGAGCTCATTGCTCTTGCAATATGCCCTCGAGTCAACTTGATCAGGAAATTATCCACCATTATTAGGTTAGCCCTGTTGTGCAGGACCTCATTGGGACTCTGGTGTTCTCTATAAGTGAAGGAAAGGCCTGTCAAACACACGAATCTTTTCCAACAAGCTTGCTCCCACCTTGAACCACACGGGGCATCCATACACGAGCATGGGCCTAATGAGGGCCATGTAGCAGATTACTTTAACCCTTGCATCGAGTTGCTTGCTATAAAAAAGTCTCTGTGTAAGGGCAAAACGCACCTTTGGCTCTGGTCCGAGCAGCATCTATATGTTTGTTAAAATGTAGATATTGGTCTAACTAGAATCCTAGGTAATTGACTACACTTCGACACGCAAGTGGCTGTCCGTGAGGTTCAAAGATTGAGAACTTTCGCCAATTCTTTCTGGTATCCCTAGAGGCCCCAGATAACGGCGTCCTAAAAAGAAAGGTTTCCGATTTCTCGAAGTTGATCTTCAAATTCCAGTCATCGCAATATCGCTGAATCTTATCCAAGTCACGTTGCAAGAGCAGTGCAATGACCTCGATTTTTGGTCCCTATCTTTTTTTTTTTTTTTTATAATTTACACATGTGAAAGGGGTTATGAATACCCTTATACTAATTTTAGGACACGTGCGTTTTTGAGGAAAGGGGAAGAGACAGAGAGAAAGACAGTTTGGTGTAGTTGATTTGAAACTCAGCTGGTGTTAAGTTTCAGTGAACTCCAAGTGTGGCTGTCCAGATAACTGGGGAGCTTGTTTGTTTTTGCTTTTGTCGTTGCTCATGATTCACAGTATTTTCTTCCGTCCTTTTGATGTCATCATCACGGTCAAGTTGCATTTTAGCCATATGATCGCCCTACTGCCAGTGTTATGCCTTCGCAGTAGAGTTGACATAAGCTCTCGCAATTGATCGACTTTTTATTTATTTCATGCGGAATAAATAGATGATTATTGACATCAGGATTCGAACCGTGAACCTGTAGCGTGACAAGCGATGATGTTACCACTACACCACAGCCACCCTCGATCTGTACACGATCAAGACGTCTGTGTACGCTGTGGCATGGTGAAGTGATCCTATGAGAACACTCGTGTAAATGTAGAAAAGGATAGGTGAATTAACCGCACCTTGTTGCAGACCGTTTTTATTTTGAAATGTTCCAGCAGAAGTCACATTGCCATTTTTGACAATGAACTGTCTACCGGTGAGTATGTTATAAAGTATGTACAGCAGTTGTTTGCTTATGCCCAGCCTGCTTAGCTTGTAGAAGAGTCCCTCTAACCATACGGTGTCAATGGCCTTCTCCAAGTCAATCAGACATGCACCCGTGCATTGGTTCTTGCTTTTGTTCTATTGGATATCCGATAATAGTTTAGACGCGGCATGTATTGTATCATGCCCCGCCTTAAAACCGAATTGGTTATCCGGAATTATATTACTGTTCTCAGTTCAATTAAGCAGAGCTCTATTGATGACTTTTCTAATACCCTGCTGATGTTCGGAAGGAGACTTATCGACCGGAGATTTGCCGGATTGGAGGAATCCTTACCCCTTTTGGAGATGGGTTGTATCACAGCTGTTTTCCAATGCGCTGGATAATGTGCATTATTCAGCGCATTGTTGAACAGAGTGGTGTAAATGTCCACCGCTTCTAGAGGGAGATGTCGAAGCACAATGTTCGATACTCCGTCGATTGCCACAGTTTTCTTCTTCCTCAATGAGTCGAAGATCGCTTAGAAGTCAACCTTCGATATGTACGGGGTACGTAACCTTTCATCGGCGATGACATTATTTGCCATGGTATCGTCATTGAACTCGGTGAAACCTATGTTCTCGGATCGCCAGTGCTCTATATCATTTCGAAGGTAGAAGTTGTGCACAAGGACGCGATTTACCAGGTCGTGGTTCGGGAAAATGGTGTTATTCACCTTGTACACTTCCTGGAAAGTCGCTCCTATAGCATCTACCCTCTCCTGCGGATCTTCGATCACAAAGAAGTTGTCATCCTCTACTGCGTTATCTGGATCTATACCTGCTGTTATTAGTATTTGTCCATTGTTCGTTGTTCGGGGGATCTTAAGAAACGGAAGGTCGTTTTGATTATTCCTCCGAAATATTTTATTTATTTGCGGGAACATACTCGGGTTGTTGGATTTTACAGCTCGAATTTTGTTGTTCCAATGCAAATTTACTGAAAGTCTGTAATTTTCTCTAATTAAATTTTGGAGGTTTTTAATCAACGACTTCAGCGTCCTAACCTCCCAGTTTTGTCTGTCAGTAAACTGTCTGTACAAGGTTTTTAGTCTCGACAGCAGTCTACTTTTGTGTTGGTGTAGTGCGTCAATTGTTGCATTACGGAATATGTCTGCGTTGTCAATATGTTGATACCGAGGTATCGTATTGTCCATAGTTCGTTTAATTGTCTCGTCCATTTGTTTTAGGTACCAGTCAATCTCCTCGTTTGACAGATTCCTATTGGACGGTGGGTAGAGCGAATTCGAGGAGAGCGCTCTTGTCAAAGTTCTTGAGAAGCGAGTCCAATTGTAGGAGTACGTTTGGACAAACTCCTCCAACTCCGCAATTTCGTTGGGAATCGTTATTACGGCACTGAGTCCGCAAAGGTCACTGTCATACGCAAATGTGTGCAGGCAGTTTATAGTTTGTCGGTCCATGTTGGTCAGTTGTAACCGTACGTCGAACAGCATAAGATCCAGATAGGAGCCGCTTCTAGGAAACGACGGACTATCTGTAGCTTTCAAATCGAGTTTATACTCAACACTGTGCCGACCCCACCAATTAAATAGTAGGTTCCATCTAGGATTAGGTGTGTTATTTCCCCAATCTCTATGTTTGGCGTTAAGATCTCCGGCCATGATGAAATAATTCTCCTCCGACTCCAGCCTTAGGCATCGAAAAAGTGTCTCGAGCTATGAAATAAATAAAGTAGATTGAGTAGCTTCAGGTGCATAGAGTGCGATCAAGTACATCCTCTTTCCACTACGGAGAGAGATGCACACGATACACGCTTCCAGCTCCTGGAACCTTCGCACTTCACCGCTGTACATAACTTTAAATTGGGTTTGGTCTTCTAGCAACTTAAACAATACGGCTCTTCGCTCGATCTTAATCAGTGAATTCACATTCACCGCAAGGATCTTCAAGGATTGCTCCTCCATGTTCGTACCCATTACGACTGGAGGTGCGTTAGGCCCGGCAGAAGTGCGTAGATCTGGTCCACCCGCTTTGCCTGCTCCTGTACCTGACGTTGAAGCTGCTCCATCTTCCCTTAGATAGAGAGCAAGATGGCCAGCAAGTCAGTTTGAGCCTCCGGTGCTCTAGGCGCTGGGGCCTGAGAAGCAACATTCGGTCTTTTCTGTTCCGCGTTTCCCCGACCTGCCGCCATTTGGGCGTAGGTCACTTGGGGAAGCACGGATTGTGTTTGAATTGGAGCAGGTGGACGTTTCACTACAACCTTCTCCTGACGAACCAGATTTACTTTCTTAATATACTGGAACTTAGGACAACCCCGATAGTTTGCGGTATGTCCCGAGTTCCTGCATAAAGCACACGAGAGCTGGCTCTTATCTGCCACTCCATCCTTACCCAGAGTGCATTCCTCTGCTTTGTGGTTCTTTCCACACTTGACACATCGAGGCTGCATTCCGCAGTTCGACGCGGCGTGACCGAACCTTTGGCAGCGAACACATTGCAAAATGTGTAATATAAATATAATTTTGCCATCATCTTCACCTTCGTTCGCAATTACAGTCTCATTACGTCCCTATGTGACTTGATTTAGTATTTACTTATTTATTTCTCTCTGACGACACTGCAAGGAAAATCAAGGACCTCTCTCTTCAAACTCGATCTTTCGGTTCGCATTTCCACGGCAAATCTCAACTCGATAATACTGTAATATGCGAGCTACGGCTCGAGTAGATAAAACGTTATTCTGTGAGATCATTTCTTTATTTTCTAGTCTAAAGAACAACTCAAGTTCACACTATACTGTTCTTCGCAAATTCTTTCCTTACAAGGTCTCTTTCTTCTCAAATCACTTTATCTCATTTCAATTACTTAATTCACAAATCCAAACTAATTACTTCTTCTTGTTAACTCTCAACTTTCAATTTATCACAAAATTACAACTTCGCTTATCATCACTTTTCCAATCTCTTCGTGCGGTTCGAAAACCAACTGCCTTGCCTCGATCGTCATCTGTCCTTATATAGTCGTATTTCTGATACTTCTAGCAAATTCTTCGACCACTGGAACAAGAAAATTCTGATGTAATAATTCCAAGATGACAGCTGCAGCCAATAATCTCTTGCGGTTATAATTCTCTTGCTGTTATAATTCTCTCTTAATTCCTCGACGTCTTCTTAGACATAATCCGTCTCTTACCGTGGACACGAACCTCGAAAGAAAAGACACTTCGGAATGTATTGCATCTTTTTGGGGCGTAGTTATTATGCTACATTATGTTACAACACAAAATTGTTTGTGGGCTCAGTCCCGTTTCGATCCAATCTTTATTTACATGATTGAATCCATACTTAATCCGCAATGTAAACGATGTAATATACTTTTTTACTGTTGCAAACAAGGAGTACATTTTAAAAAGGGGTTTTGGAAGTGAAAAAGGGATCGGACCATATATGTAATATTATGGTGAATAAAATGAAAATATTAGATGTCAAAGTTTTACCAGCTCCGGGGGTTGCATAAATATTATCCCGAAGGATTTTTATTTCTTTATCACATTCAATTACTCCACCGTTGAAATGTTCAGACTTAAATCATAGCTATTCCACACATTCATTTAGTCTCTTGAGCATTAGTTTTGAGTTTGTTTTTGCAAAGCCAATTATGTATCACTTCAATTTCACCCTGAATGGCAGTCTCAACAACACTAATAATATTCCCCCTGAGATAAATAAGCATGCTCTCCACACGTATTTTACAACATTTTTTTGCTCATTTATAATTTAATTAATGGAGGTGTGACAAGAGTAACCGTGTCTAAATCCTGACTGTTCTCCTGAATCCAAGTTAGGGCCACGTAGCAAGTTTTGAAACTAACAGTGTGCTCAAGTGTGCATGATGTACCTACATAAATATTTTAAACAATGCTTTATTGATGTGAAATGAAACTACAAGCAATGCATTGTTCCTGGCCTTGAACTCCAGTTGTAGTTAGGGGGAATATTCTTAATACTTTTGCTTTGTTAAAGTTTGGTGGAAAACTTTTGTTTGTGAGTAAATTTGGGTATGTAGTGTGCCTTATGAATTCAGTTTGCCACGGTTGCGCTGATTTGAACGCCACCTCAATTAGTACTGAATGGGGCCATTCAACGAAGATTTGACAAAATTATTCACCTGAACTGAAGTTAGATTTTATATGAGGCACTGGTGACTTGCCGCAGTGACATGTCAGATCAGAAATTTTAGTGGTCTAGTCGAACAGTAGTGACAAGCAGAAAAATATAAAAATGGTTCTGGAAAGTACAATGATTTGGTAATAATTCCATAAATCTGTATTTGTTAATTAACTCAATTTGTTGACTGCTCGAACTTTATTTTAAAGCCCCCTAACTTAGTTATATTTATACTTCCTTAATATTTGCGTATTTGTTTGTATGGCTATTGTTCGAATAAATTCTAATGTAATTTTATTTAGTTTTGATAACAGTGATTACCAACGAAATGGGGATTATTTTCCAACACGACTCAACGTTCAAAAAGATGGCATAAACTTAGTCTGCTTGACGAAAGTTCGTTCTAATCCCGAAAATAATGTTGGATTGATGACTTATTCGAAGTATTTCCTTATACATATATATATCTTTGTCTACCTGCACTAACTATAAAATTTACTTTGCAGTACGGTTGAAGTTTTAGCTACTTTAACAAGTGATGTTGGGCGCATTTTTTCCAAAATGCATCTCATTCAGCCGAAAGGTGAAATTAATCTTCTAACAGGCATTCGTATAGCTCATGTACGCATATATTGTACATCACAAAATGATTATACTAACCACTATCTTTCAGCTGGTTCTGAAACATCGGCAAGGGAAAAACCATAAAATGCGCATTGTTGTCTTTGTTGGTTCTCCGGTTACTAATGAAGAAGGAGAGCTCGTGAAGTTGGCAAAAAGATTGAAAAAGGAGAAGGTTAACGTGGATATAGTCAGCTTTGGGGATCATGGCGATAATAACGAGCTTTTAACTACGTTTGTGAACGCTCTAAATGGTAAAGATGGAACAGGGTCACATTTGGTCAGTGTACCGCGTGGTTCTGGGTTGTCTGATGCTCTACTATCTTCACCAATTATACAAGGCGAGGATGGATTGGGTGGAGCTGGGTTGGGAGGCGCAGGCTTCGAATTTGGTGTCGATCCGAATGAAGATCCGGAACTGGCGCTTGCTTTGCGGGTTTCTATGGAAGAGCAGCGTCAACGTCAAGAGGATGAACAACGTCGTGCTATGGCCGATTCTAATGTTGCTGGTACAAGTGAAGGTGGAAACTCTGACAAAAATTCTACAACGGTTGCAAGCGATGGTATCGATGAGCCAAGCTCAGAGGAAGCGATGTTGCAGCGTGCTCTTGCTATGTCTACTGAAAGCGTAAGTTGTAATATATATAATAGGATATTAACATTCAAAACTCTGAATTAACATTTATTATTCGATTTCGTTATCTTATCTTTTGCACGATATTACAAACACAGTTAAACCTCCTAATTGAACACTGTAGTCTGGACAAAGTCCCAATTTTTTTATTTTTTTTTTTTTTTAATAATTTGCACGTGTTAAAGGACAGAGTGGTGTGGTTTGAAACTCAGGTGGTATTAAATTTCTGTAAACTCCAAGGGAGGCTGTCCAGATAACTGGGGAGTATTTTGTTTTGTTTTTCGGTATTATTGTCGTTGCCTATGATTCACTGTATTTCTTTCCGTCCTCCTGATGTCATCATTACGATCAAGTTGCATTTTGGCCATATGACCACCCTACTGCCAGTGTTATGCCTTCACAGTAGAGATGTCTTAGCTTTCGCAAGTGATCGACTTTTTTATTTATTTCATGAGAAATGAATAGATGATTCTTGACATCAGGATTCGAACCGTGAATCAACAGCCTGACAAGCGATGATGTTACCACTACACTACCTTTGAGTTTTCATACAACATTCCCTCTATAATCGGGACACTTCACAAAAGCAATTAACATCATCGTTTCTAAAAACACAAAAAAATATAAAAAACAGAACTCGATAAAAAAAAAAAAAAATAATAAAAAAAAAAAATTAAAAAAATAAAAGAAAAACAAAAAAAAAATAGGTACAGCATTGTGCAAAACCTAAGCAACCATCTGAAATGGATACTTTATAGTAAATCTTTTCAACCTTTTATCCTACCAAATAAGAATAAATGAATATGGAATAATGTATATTTCAGAATTTAAAAAAAAAAAACAAAAACCAGAAAATTTGCCAAATTCGGCTGTGCAAAACAGCAACATTATTAATACTTTGTGTTGTATCCTTTATTTTGAATAAATCCGGTACAACGACGAGGCATATACGCAATTAGCTTCAAAATTGTATCCTGAGGTATATTTTCCCACTCACTTTTTAAAGCATTGAACAGCTTTTTCTTGTTGCGAAAACATTGTTCAGCGATCCGGTTTTTAAGTATGCTGAATAGGTTTCCAATGGGATTCAAGGTGGGTGTTTGGGCCGGCCAATCAAGGACCTGGATCCCATTATTCCTTATCCATTCCTTTACCAACTTCGATGTATATTTCGGATCGTTATCCTGTTTAAAAACCCAACGAAGTGGCATTTCCCCCTGCGCATATGGCAGCATCACTGACTCTAAAATCGATTTATGCTTAACAGTGGGTGTGCAGAATCTAGGATTAAGTCGTTGAACTTTACCACTCCTGACATTACAAATCCCGTCGGAATTAAATAAATTAAATTTTGACTCATCGCTAAACAGAACTGTTTTCCATTTTTCAAGGGACCAGTGTTGATATTTTTTTTGCAAAATTTAGCCTAATGAAAAAAAAAAAGAGTTAAGTTTGAATTATATTTAGAGAATTTTATTGCACAACCCATTCTTTAAATGTTTTTTGTGAGCATCGGTTTCTTGCACGGCCTATAACTTCGAAGAATATTTTCAATTGCACGTCTACGAACTACGAATAAATTAATGTTTAGATTATAAAATTACTAATTTTATAATTTCATTGGAACTTATAAATGGTTGTTTTTTAATTATGCCACAAATTTTTCGTTCAATTCGACCTGTTGCTTTACGCGGCCTACCACCGAAATTTTCATTTTCAACGGTTCCCGGTGCATGATATTTTTTTAACAGACGTGAAATAATGGATTTATTATTGTTATATCTTTTAGCTAATGTTACTTGAGAATCTCCAGGCTTATAATCTTCTACAATTTTAAGTTTAAAACAGGAGGGATATCTTTGTCGCGACATTATAAAACTCGATCAATTACGCGTTTAAGTTGATTGAAAACTGATCAAAGACAAATGAGTCAAGATCAATGGCAAATTGAATAACATTCTAAGTGTGGTCTGACTGGAAAAGTACTGTTAACTGTTTTCTTCTTACCGTGGATTACAAAGTTGCTTAGGTTTTGCACAGCCGAATTTGGCTAATTTGTTGGTTTTCGTGTATTTTTAAATTCTGAAATGTTATTATTTTCTTAAAACTTTATGCATTTCAAAATATAGGCTTTTATATGGTATGATGCCATATTTATTTCTTTTTATTTGGTAGGATAGAAGGTTCAAAAGATTTACTGTAAAGTATCGATTTCAGAAGGTTGCTTAGGTTTCGCAAATACTGTACGTAAAGAATTACGTAAGGTAAAGTAAGATACGTTAAGGTAGAATAAGGTAGCTTAACATTTATTTTAATGTAGCTTTTTTAAGTTTTATATATAAGAACAATCGAAACAAATAAGTTCGTTTACTAAGTTTTTTTCATTCGATTAAAATTTAATAAAGAACTAAAAACAGTTACGTCGATGGACATAGTTTTAAGTATTAGGTTTAGCTCAGAGCGCCCGCATAGGGTCAGTAAATTAGAATAACATAGTTAAATTAGTTAAGCTTTTTAAGCGTTTTTTGTCTTGCATATAAGTTTAATGAATTCAAGAATAAAAATGCACTATACCGAATACGGAAGGCGACTTATCGACCGGAGATTTGTCGGATTGGAGGTGTCCTTACCCGTTTTGGGAATGGGTTGTATCACTGATGTTCTCCAAAGCGCTGGATAATGTGCATGTCAACCGCTTCTAGAGGGAGATGTCGAAGCACAATGTTCGATACTCCACCGATTCCCACAAATTTCTTCCTCCTTAATGAGTCTAAGATCGCTTGGAGCTCTACTTTCGATATGTACGGGGGATGTACCCTTTCATCGGCGATGACATTATTTGCCATGTTATCGTCATTGAACTCGGTAAAACCTATGTTCTCGGATCGCCAGTGCTCTATATCATTTCGAAGGTAGAAGTTGTGCACAAGGACGCGATTTTCCAGGTCGTGGTTCGGGCAAATGGTATCATTCACTTTGTACATTTCCTGGAAAGTCGGTCCTATAGCCTTTATCTTTTCCTGCGGATCTTCGATCACAAAGAAGTTGTCATACTCTATTGCTTTATCTGGATCTATACCTGCTGTTATCAGTATTCGTCCATTGTTCGTCGTTCGGGGGATCTTAAGACACGGAAGGTCGTTTTGATTGTTCCTCCGAAATATTTTATTTATTTGCGGGAACATACTCGGGTTGTTGGATTTTACAGCCCGAATTTTGTTGTTCCAATGCAAATTTACAGAAAGTCTGTAATTTTCTCTAATTAATTTTTTGAGGTTTTTAATCAACGACTTCAGTGTCCTAACCTCCGAGTTTTGTCTGTCAGTAAACTGTCTGTACAAGGTTTTTAGTCTCGACAGCAGTCTACTTTTGTGTTGGTGTAGTGCGTCAATTGTTGCATTGCGGAATATGTCTGCGTTGTCAGTATGTTGAACAGTACGATACCTCGGTACTGTTCATAGTGCGTTTATTTGTCTCGTCTATTTATTTTAGGTACCATTAAATCTCCTCATTTGACAGATTCACATTGGACGGTGGGTAGAACGAATTCGAGGAGAGTGCTGTTGTCAAAGTTCTTGAGAAGCGAGTCCAACGCGTTCTACTATAATTGAAATAATTCTCCTCCGACTCCAGCCTTAGGCACCGAAAAAGTGTTTTGAGCTCTGAAATAAATAAAGTAGATTGAGTAGCTTCAGGTGCATACAGTGCAATCATGTACATCTTCTTTCCACTATGGAGAGGAATGCACACAATACACGCTTCTCTTTTGACCATATTGTATTTACTGTGCCCCAACTTGTGCTTCTGAGATAGCTTTGTTTCGTACCATAAGCACATCAGGGATTGGTCTTCTAGCAACTTAAACAATACGACTCTTCGCTCGATCCTAATCAGTGAATTCACATTCACCGCAAGGATCTTCAAGGATTGCTCCTCCATGTTTGTATCCATTACGACTGGAGGTGCGTTAGGTCCGGCAGAAGTGCGTAGATCTGGTCCACCCGCTTTGCCTGCTCCTGTACATGACGCTGAAGCTGATCCATCTTCCCTTGGATAGAGAGCAAGATGGCCAGCAAGTCAGTTTCAGCCTCCGGTGCTCTAGGGGCTGGGGCCAGAGAAGCAATCTTCGGTCTTTTCTGTTCCACATTGCTCCAGCCTGCTGCCATTATGGTGTAGGTCACTTGGGGAATCACGGATTGTGTTTGAATTGGAGCAGGTGGACGTTTCACTCCAACCTTCTGCTGATGAACCAGATTTACTTTCTTAATATATGGAGCTTAGGACAACCCCGTTTGTCCCGAGTTCCTACATAAAGCACACGAGAGCTGGCTCTTATCTGCCACTCCATCCTTACCCAGAGTGCATTTTTCTGCTTCGTGGTTTTTTCAACACTTAAAACATCGAGGCTGCATTTCGGAGTTCGACGCGCCGTGACCGAACCTTTGGCAGCGAACACATTGTAAAATATTTTCGCTCCTTTTTAATTCCTCCCATGCGACAACGTTGTAGTCTAGGTCCTTGGTACTCCTTAGACCATCCAGTTTGCTGTTGGGTGAGAGCTGAACAAGGAAAAACGGCAGTCTCCGCTTCTCTCTTTTGGCCCTAGCTGTGATTAATGACCCTACGAAATGGAGCTCGTCACACTCCTTCTAATTAAGTAGTTTAAGGAACGTCCCCGGATCAGTAGACGGATCTATCCCCCTAGCAGCATTGTTTGCAGCTTTTCCCCCATCGGGGTGAAGGAAAAGAACTCCGTCGTCGTGTCCTTTAACAAATCTTTAATTTTTTTTATATTGTTCTATTGTATTGCAGTGGATAGCGTGCCTGTCTTCATTTAATCGTTTAATAGAAAAATTGTTGCCTATGGCCGACTTACATAGTTTAATAGTGTCCATAAGCTCAATCTTGTACGCATTTATTGGCGGTACCCTCGCTTTTGTTGTCGTCTTCGATTGTTATTGCTTCTGCTGCGGTTGCTGTTGCTGTTGTTTCTGCTGCTGCTGCTGTTTCTGCTGCTGCAGCGGTTTTTGCATCGTTTTCTGCTGCTGTTAAACACCACAGTGAAGCGATCCAGATAAACACCAGCGACACAGTCAGTCATTCGTATATGTTCGTTTGCAAGATCGATTGAGACGTAAAACAAAATGAAGGGTTGCAGCAAAACGAAATATGAAAAAAAAGTGTGTATATCGAAGTTACAACACACTGGAGGATGGTTGATATCCACGACTGTACAACTTAAAATGGTTTCATACCGAATTGATGCAACAACCCTTCGTTTGAGAATTTTATTGTCTTTGAAAAAGTGGTCATTTTTGTTTGCTCTGCACGCGATATCTATGTCACTTTATTATCTGTGGTTTTATCTTTCATGTCTGCGCGTGTATCGACATTTGCTTATGCAAATGAAAATGGATGCGCGTATTCATAACGGGAAAAGTGGGATGTTGTTGTTGTTGTTGTTGTTGTTGTTGTTGTTGTTGTTGTTGTTGTTGTTGTTGTTGTTGTTGTTGTTGTTGTTGTTGTTGTTGTTGTTGTTGTTGTTGTTGTTGTTGTTGTTGTTGTTGTTGTTGTTGTTGTTGTTGTTGTTGTTGTTGGTGTTGTTGTTGTTGTTGTTGTTGTTGCTGTTGCTGTTGTTGTTGTTGTTGTCGTTGTTGTTGTTGTTGTTGTTGTTGAGCGCGCTGGAGCTCTTGTTGCCGCTCCCTCTTTCTTCTGGCCACTCTTTGTTCGAGTTGCCTGATGCTGCTTGTTAGACTCTCGACATCCTCATCTTCGTCATCCTATTCGGAGGCCGCCAGAACTGCGACGCTGTTGTTCTTATCTCCAATATAGTGGCCTTTCCCACCGTCGGAGATATATGGAAATTCGACCGAGTCCTCCGATCTCTGTCGCTTTTATTCTGCTGCTACTGTTGTTGCTGTGCTTGGAGCCCCTTCCCTCACTCCACCTGGCAGCTGTTCAGGTGAAGCTGGTGTGGAGAGGCACTTTACCAAATTGGGAGATGGTTTTAATTTCCTTCTCCGCTTCGACGTACCATTACAGCCACTGTTGCTGGGTGGCCTGATGTCACTGCCTCATCGGCTGATACTGTCTTATCAGCTGTTCTCGCTAATGGCCTGATTTTTATTTCTTATTAATTTTATATTCACTTTTTTGTGTAAATTATAAAAAAAGTCTAGAATGCTTTACCAGGGAAAATGGTTGGAAATTGAACCCAAGTCCCTGGGTTGACGGTTCACTACCACTCCTACTAGACTAACTCGACACTTAAATATCCGCTGTATAACTTTCTACTTTAAATCACAACGATTTTAAATGAGAAGCCGAAACACGTGTGTACTCTTTGGAAGTCTGTGAACGATTGCGAAGCCATAACACAGTGTGTTGGGGGGATTGGTCATATGGCTGAAAGTCAGGAGGGCAAAAAAAAAAAAAAAAAAATATTGCTAATTAAAGGGTGGTTAAGTTTTAAGGGCCGATGTTGATTTTGAATAAAACACAAATTATTTAGGAAATTACTGTCATTTCTTTTTATTATGATAATATTGGTATGGTTCAATTATGTATGGAACAAAATATCGGCCAAATGGCCGCCGCGACCTCGGCGGCACACCTTTATCCGATGGTCCAAATTTTCGATGACGCTGAGGCATAATTGAGGTTCTATGCCGTTAATGTGCCGAATTATCTCATCCTTTAGCTCTTGAATTGTTGCTAGCTTATCAACGTACACCTTTTCTTTCAAATAACCCCAAAGAAAGAAGTCCAACGGTGTCAAATCACATGATCTTGGCGGCCAATTGACATCGCCACCACGTGAGATAACACGGCCATTGAATTTGTCGCGCAAAAGAGCCATTGTTTCGTTAGCTGTGTGGCAAGTGGCACCATCCTGTTGAAACCACATATCGTCCACATCCATATCTTGCAATTCGGGCCATAAAAAGTTCGTTATCATCTCACGATAGCGAACACCATTCACAGTAACTGCCTGACCGACCTCATTTTGGAAAAAATACGGCCCGATGATGCCGCCAGCCCATAAACCGCACCAAACAGTCACTCTTTGTGGGTGCATTGGTTTTTCGACAATCACTCTTGGATTATCATTCGCCCAAATGCGGCAATTCTGCTTATTGACGAATCCACTGAGGTGAAAATGTGCCTCATCACTGAAGATGATTTTCTTCGAAAATTGATCATCCACTGTTGCCATTTCTTGCCACCATTGTGAACATTGACGACGCTTGAAATGGTCAAGAGGCTTTAGTTCTTGAGTCAATTGCACCTTGTAAGCGCGTAAATGTAAGTCTTTATGCCTAATGTTCATCAACGACGAGCGTGAGAGGTGCAATTGTTGGGCACGACGACGAGTTGAGGTGGACGGCTCTTCAGCCACACTATCGCGAACAGCAGCAATATTTTCTGCAGTACGAGCTGTACGAGCATGCACTGTTTTTTTCACATCTCCTACAGACCCGGTTTGCACAAATTTTTGCACGATTTTTCCGATTGTACGCACATTTGGACGATTAAATTGACCGAAAGAATCACGAAATGCACGGTATGCATTTTGATTTGAACGCCCATTTTCATAATAAGCCTGAATAACTTTAACGCGTTGCTCGATTGTGTATCTTTCCATGGTTCAAATTGAGTTAGTCTGAAATTGAGAAATGTCAAATGAAATGCAGAAAAAAACTTGACGTTTAGGTGTGGTTCACATTCAACATCGGCCCTTAAAATTTAACCACCCTTTATAAGCAACGACAATAACATCCAAATAAAAATGCTCCTCAGTTATCTGAACGATTACTGAAATTTGATACTGCCTGAGTTTCAAAGCACAACACAACACTAATCTTTCTTTCTCTCTTTCTTCCCCCTTTCCCTAAAAACTCCCATGTATTGAAATAGTGTAAGGGTATTCATATCCCCTTTGGCGCGCGCAAATTATCATTATCTTTATTATTTTTATTTAAATGTTTACCATTTGAGCAGTGTTCTTTAAAGTTAGTAAAACCCAGTGATGGAGTGAAAGGAAAAGGTATAGGGAAGAGTTAAAGAGTGGACAGATTAGGAGAGTGAATGAGGTATCGAGGAGAGTTAATTTTAAAAGCTTTTGAAAATTATAGATTTATGGAAATATGAGGAAGGTAAAAAAAAAAAAGTGATCTGTGCACTCGAAAACAGGCTATAAAGTACATGCATGTTGAGAATAGGCTACATGTCTTCAGCGGTAAGCATAATTGGTCTAAGTCACAAAAACAAAAAGAAACATAACATAGAACAAAATGTGGTAGTTAGAACAATTGGGCATAATGTTGTTGTATTTAAACTATATGATTCTTCTCTTTGTGTAGTGTTCTATATCCAATTTTAAATACAATTTTAGTTAGTGAAATTTTATTTCTGATTAAGACGCCCTAAAAAAAAAAACACATTGAACAAACATTTATTCATTGAAATAAAGAAAATCAAAAGTTTAACATTGTTTCTCTAATAACAAATAAACTTAAATGCTGCTTAGCATTGAAAAATAACTGTTAACTATTTATTCAAAATAAATTAAAAAAAAAACAAAGCATATCATGAAGGTACTTCTTATTTAAATACTGTTTTATAAAATTAGACGTCTTCAGCAGGTATCAAATTGAACATTGATTCGATGTCCTTCTTTTCTCTAGAAATCGTATCTCCTATTGAAGTTGATTATATTGGGCAAAACTTTTATCTTTTCAGCTTTTCTTAATTTTGTGTTGTTAAATAACGAATCAGATTTTAAAATTATGCTTCCCCATAATCTTCACGGTATTTTATATGAAGTAGATCACTTTATTCGTATACGATAGTATACATTTTGATAATGATACAAAGTTTAATCCTACTGTAGCAATGCTATAGTTAAAAAAGTAATTTTGGTTAATTTGTATTAATTTTAATTTTACATTTGGATAATTCATGTTTTTAAGATTACTCATAAGGGAAATTGGACTGAAATGTTTTTCAAATGCCGACCAATGACACTGTGAACTGCATCAAGCTCTTGTATTCTTGAATGTCCCGTAATAAAGCGTTGCATAATTATATGGATTTGTGGATGAGTTTCCAAGAATTTAAGGATAGCTATGGATGTTAAGCGATTCCTGTTCTGAGGTATGCACGAATCTGACCAGAGAATAATTTTGGTAACTTCCGGATTGTCTTGCAGCACTGAGTTTAGAATTTTTATTAGGGCGCTCGCAATATCGTTTCTACTTCTTCCATTTTGACTTTCGTACCACAAAGAACAATACATTATGTTTAAATTGCATAGGCCAGTAAGATTATACATACTGAACTTCCTTTTATAGTAAAAGTTTGAAATATTAAGATACGGCATAGAAAATACACTTTGTAAGTCATAAGATATTATTGCAACTTTCTTATCTTTTAGTTAATCCGCTTGGGGGTAAATTTTTGCATTTTCGTTTAGCCTCTTATGCTTCAGATATTCAGCGTTTTCGGAAGCAGTGGGATTACGAAGGTTTTTTCTGCTGGTGTTGTTGTTTTTGGTTGAATTGTTCTTTTTTTTAAATGTATTGGGGATCCAGTGATCAGATTATGGCTTTGCTAAAGTATTGTAGTAATATATTCTGAACTTTGTTATGCCCAAAGTCGCCATAAAAAATGTTTAGCAAACTCGATATTTTGTCCATTCCTCCTCAATTTGCTCAATGATCTCACCATCAATTACATTGACATTCTTAAATTAAAATCTTGCCTACTGTTGATCACCATTTACTTCGTTTTGGAATTGTTGAGTTTCAATCTGTTTTGTTTCAGCCACATGTTTACTCGCTCCAAGTCATCCTGAAGTAATCTATGACTTTCATCTATGCTTTTTCCAGTCACATATATTACCGCATCGTTGGTAAAAAGAGCTAGATTCGCATTCTGTAAAACCTTTTGCATGTCGTTAATGTATATTATGAAGAGTAATGTACCTAACACGATTCCTTGCGGTACACCTAGGTTTACTTTAATAGAGTCCGATTCCATTTAATTTATTTTTACTATTTGGGTTCTATTTGGTAGATATGAAGAAAACCTCTTTAACTCTTTTTATTTTTTGTACCATATCGTTTGAGTTTTAATCAATCGTTTCAAAGGCTCTTTTAAAGTAAAAAAAAACACAGTTCACTAAATTAATCGCACTTTCACAGGAATGTTTTTTCTAAATCCCGATTAAATGTCAGTTATTAAATTATTTTCTTCGAATTTCCTCGAATACTTTTTCAATAAGGGGCATCGCGTTGACCGGTCTAAATTCTTCGCACAGACGTGTATTAGTTACATCTTCAATCGGCGCAACAACTGCCTTTTTCCACGAGTCAGGAAAAATGCCGGATCCGATAGAACGATTGATAATATTTTGTAGCGATGGTCCTATAATAAGCTCGAAGTTATCAAGGTATCTTCGAGTGCACATAAAGTATAAGTCTTTTTTATTATTCATCTCTTTAAAAGTTAATCGGATATCTACAATGGAAATTGACATTATATTTTTTTTTATAATTTGCGCGCGCCAAAGAGGATATGAATACTCTTATACTATTACAGGACACGGGCGTTGTGAAGAAGAGAGAGAAAGATTTAGTGTAGTGGTTTGAAAATCAGATAGTATTAAGTTTCTGTAAACTTCAAGGGTGGGTCCAGACAACTGGGGAGCTTGTTTGTTTTTGCTTTTGTCGTTGCTCATGATTCACAGTATTTTTTTCCGTCCACCTGATATCATCTCGATCAAGTTGCATTTTCAGCCATATGACCACTTTTCTGCCAGTGTTATGCCTTCGCAGTAGAGTTGACTTAGCTTTCATTCATAGATGATTCTTGATATCGGGATTTGAACCGTGAACCAACAGCGTAACGAGCGATGATCTTACCACTACACCACGGCGACCCTCATTCATTAACATAACTCGCAAAAGGCACAAGTTGAATAGAGTTATCAGTTTCTATGACACTTTCAATAAAATAATGATTAAATTTATTAGCAATTAGTTTTTTATCACTGTAAGTGTGGTTGTTGAAACGAATGTCGACGATATCATTTGATTTTTGATTTTTAAGGACATATTTTTTTAGATTTCTCCACATAGATTTTTGGTCTACCGAATCTTCTAATTTATTTTTTAAAAATTTGCGATTCCATTTCTTCCAGTTCAGCTTTATATTTGTTCCTTGCATTTCCACTCCTTTGTAACCACTGTCGTACCGTATTTTATATTTTTTTATTTTCTTAGTTTTATATGAAGACTATTAAACCTACTTGAACTTGTCTCATCAAAAACCGATTACGCACTGAAATTTTCAAGCAATGTGCCTAGTGTCTGGCAATGAATTATTGTCAGTTAAAATACCGTTTGAAATTTCAGCAGTGCACTTTTTTTTGTTTTTTTTTATATTGTTTGTATTAGTTTAAATAAAAAACTCTTAATGATAATTATAAAGCTTTTACAAAAATTTACAAAGAATTGTTTTTTAATAAGAAAATTAGTCTGGATTTAAATGAATTTAAATTTTGCAAATTTTTAACTTTTGTGGGGAAATTGTTGAACAGTTGAAAGCCTTTATATAGTAAACTGTTTTGAGAATGCGCTCTTCTGTATAAGAGTTACCCATATATGTGGAATTGGGTCCAGACAGACAAACAGACAGACGATACCCTACAGCTAACAGAACACAACATAAAGATCACGCGACATGAACAACAACTGTTCAACCATCCGACGACCAAGCGGCACATAACAGACAGCGCAACAAAGTACATAATATACACACCCAAGCAAGCGAAGAGAACGATCACCATAGAACGAACAGCACACGACACAGAACTACATAATACACACACGCAATAATGTACCAACGAACGATAAACGAAGATACACACATGTACAAACACCGACAAGCGACAGTGAAGAACCGCCACAGACTAGACTGTAGAGAGCTAAAGTTAGTCTTCAAACTATCATTGAGCCAGTAGGAGCGGAGATTATTTAAATCAATAAAGTGAAATTATAACGTTAAAAGTGTGTTTCATTATATCAATCCTACAAAGTGGGGACTCAACCGAGATTTAATTGAAGCCATTAAAGAAATAAAATAAAAACAAACTCAACAAAGTTTAATAGTGAAAAAAAAGGAAAAGAAAAGGCAAAGTGAAAAAAAAAACAAAGAACAAAGAAAGGGCAACAACACAGCAAAATTTCATCCCTTATTGCAGTGAAAAAACAGTGACGCGCGCACACAAACGGGAAAAAAAATAGTAACAGGTCGTTAAACCATCAGCCAACAGTTGGGCTGCGCAGGAGTATCAGTGTTTGTATGCCCCAACGAGTACGAGTCGTGTCCAGACAGAGAAGAACACGAGCGGAGCGGTATCCAAACCCAAGCAGAAGGCCGAAAAGAAGAAGCAGAGAAGATATAGAAATATAAATTGTTTGGCAAGTTATTTTTTTATTACTCCTATTTGGCTCTTAATTCGATTAATTTAATTTTTGATATATTAAATAAAAATTGTAAACTTTAAATTAAAATTTTGAAATTGCAATAAAATGAATTTAGAAGAGGTATTAGCTCTGACTGCGGACGGACTTAGGGCAAAACTGACACAACTTAACTTACCGACAGTAGGGCTTAAGGCAGCACTTCAGGACAGGCTCATGGAACACTTCGTCTTATCCCGCGCTATACCCGCTGAAGATGGGGAATTATTCGAGGAAGCCGAGACCTCGAGATCTGTGCTTTTAGACCGAGCTACATTTACGCTTCGCGACATCGAAGACTCCATGATTCAATTCGACGGAACGGGATATAGGAACATCAATTTGTGGATCCGTGAATTTGAGGAGACCGCGTCTACGGTCAATTGGAACGAGTTGCAGAAATTCGTGTATGCAAAACAGCTGCTTAAAGGGGCCGCCAAGCTTTTCCTTCGGAGCCAACCAGGGATAAAGAGGTGGAACGATTTGAAGAAAGCCTTGATCGCGGAATTTGGAACCCAGCTGTCATCGGCAGAAGTCCACCGTCTGTTGAAAGCCCGTCGCAAGAAACCAGGTGAGTCGTTAAGGGAATATATCTATTGCCTGGTGGAGTTAGGGGAAATGATCGCACTAGACGACGAGAGTGTGATCGAGTATTTTGTGGAAGGTATACCGGATGCTAGGCAGAACAAGATGGTGCTATACCAGGCCAAATCCATTGGAGAGTTAAAGGGCCAATTGAAGGTGTATGAGAAGGTCCGAGGTTCCAACCCACAGTCGTCATACTCGGGAGGCGGCCAACGTCCTTCATCGTCGTCACAGATAACAAAACAGGAGAAAATGGACAGGAAGTGCTTTAAGTGTGGCCAGACAACTCACATCGCAAGGGATTGCCACGTCAGAAGTTGGAAATGCTTCTAGTGTGGGCAGCAAGGGCACCGACAATTCGAATGCAAAGCCGAAACGCAATCACCACAGCGGCGTAGGAGGTAGGAGTGTTCAAAAACATCATGGTAAAGGGTCATACCTTGTCAGCGCTGTTGGACACTGGTAGTGACGTAAGTCTCCTTAGGTATGACAATTTGATGGTGATGGATTACACGGAGCTGAAACCGACGAAGAGGAACCTGGTAGGGATTGGCCAGAGTAGGGTGGTGACTATGGGTAGCTTTGAGACAGAAATCGAAGTAGACGGAATCAAATTAAAAATGAATTGGCACGTGGTAAAAGAAGCAGACATGCGAAGAGGTTGACTTGAATATTTCTGGGGAAAGTGCTCATTTTAGGAAGAGGCAGAGCTGCAATAGCTCAAGCAATGATGAAGGTGGTGAAGGAGGCAAGCGCCTCGTAGGACCAAGGGCGGTCAAAGAAGGAGGTAATCACCTCGTAGGACCAAGGGCGGTCGAAGAAGGAGGCAAGCGCCTCGTGGGATCAAGGGCGGTCAAAGAAGGAGGTAATCACCTCGTAGGACCAAGAGTGGTCGAAGGAAGTACAGTTGGCAGTACTATGAGTACGGTTAGCGGAGCCACCAGAGGTAGTGTCAGACGTATGGTCAGCAGCAATGAAGGTGTAGAGATGGGAAGAGAGAGCCTGTACACAGGAGAGCACATAAAGAGCGAAATACGGCCAGAGACCTTCGAGTTAGCCAGAGAATTCCAAAGAATATGCCTATCAGCGGTAGAAGAAACTTGGAGGAGCGAACAGAGCATGGATTTACACCATTTACCGGAGAATAGAAGGAGGGAGGTGCTGGAAATGATCGAAGGGTACACCCCGAGGAGAAGTCAAGAATCACACGTGAAAATGAAGCTGCTGCTGAAGGACGAGATCCCAGTTTTCCAGAGACCACGGCGAATGTCGTATGCGGATCAAGGCGTAGTACGTGAGCAGATTAACAGATGGTTAGCAGAAAGGATAATTCAGCCAAGTATGTCCGAGTACGCGGCGCCAATCGTATTAGTAGCCAAGAAGGACGGCACCAAGAGGCTATGCTGTGATTATAGGAAGCTGAATGAGAAAGTCATAAGAGACAACTTCCCAATGGTACTCATAGATGAAGTCCTCGAGCGGGAGCAACAGTGTTCACGACAATAGATTCGGAGAATGGTTTCTTCTACGTCCCTATAGATCCAAGCTCGCAGAAGTACACATCGTTTGTGACGCAGGAAGGGCAGTATGAATTTCTTTACGTTCCCTTCGGCATCTCTAATTCCCCAGCAGTCTTCAGCAGGTATATATTCGCAGTATTTCAGACACTAATCCAATCAGGCGTTGTAATTGCGTATATGGACGATCTAGTCATCCCAGCAAAAAACCAAGAAGAAGGTATCGAGCGATTGGGAAGAAGGGTACTCGAAGTAGCGACAAAGTATGGATTGCGAATGAAATGGCAGAAATGTCAATTCCTGAAGAGAAGAATAGAGTTTCTTGGGTACATCGTGGAGGATAATGCTATCCGCCCTTCGAAAGAGAAAACGAGAGCAGTGAGTGAGTTTCCGGTGCCAACCGATAAGAAAGCGTTACAACGTTTCTTGGGGTTGACGTCGTACTTTAGGAGGTTTATGGAAGGGTTCGCCATTATCGTCAAGCCCCTGTCGGATTTACTGCGTAAGGATGCCAGATTCGAGTGGGAAGTTGAACAGTTGACAGCGTTCCAACAACTTAAGGCCGCATTAGTCGAAGCGCCCGTTCTCAGACTGTTTGACCCCAAGGCAAATACCGAAATTCATGCGGAAGCGAGTAAGTTCTGCTACGGTGCAGTTCTGCTGCAGAAAAATATGAACGACCAGTTATTCCATCCGTAAGACGACGCCAGTGGAAGAAAAATATCACTCATACGAGCTAGAGGTGTTAGCTATTATCGAGGCTCTGAAGAAATGGAGGACATAAACTTAGAACCATTTTTTAATTTTTTTCAGCGTTATTAACCAAATTTTTTATTAATTTTTTTTTTAATAATTTATTTTATATGTACAGATTGTTGAACTTTTTTCATTTACAAAATTGAAATGCGAATTTAAAAGATATTACAATATTTAAAAAAATTAAATTTATGAAAGAAGACAAAATAAAGTGCAAATCCAAAAAAAGTAACAAAAACAAATAAAATCTTTAAATTCAGTTTTAGAAATTAAAAGAACTTAATAGCTAGTGGCTCCTCCTTTATTTTGAATTACTGCCGCTAGTCGCTTGGGCATGCTGGAGACCAGGTTTTTTAGCATGCCCACAAGTCCTATTAGCAACTGCCATAGTCAAAGTGAGCTCGGGAACAGGCGAATCTCGTTCATTGCGAGCTTTATTAGACTCGGGTTCAGAGGCCAGCTTTATAACAACATAAGCAGTTCAGCTACTTCGTTTTCCTCTAAAGTCAACATCCATTGAAGTTTCTGCATTGGGTTTGGTCTTTGATAATCACAGGTTGGGACCATCTGAATGGTTTGACGTTGGCGGATCCCAATTTCAATCAGTCAGCCAAGGTGGATTTACTGCTGGTTAGTGATGTCCTGGCAGATATTTTGTTGCTGGAAATAGTTAAACCGATCGACAGCAATTTACCCATCACTCAGAAGACCACGTTAGGATGGGTCCTATTTGGTAGAGCTCCCATAGCACCCCTTCGAGTCCATAGTTTTCTCCAAACATGTACGATTGAGGCAGAATTTTGCAAATTCTGGGAATTGGAAGAGATTTCGTACCAACCCTTTGAACGGCCGGAAGACATCGTGTGTGAAGCACACTTTGTCAAAAACGTTCGACGCCTAACTGATGGTCGTTTCCAAGTGGCCCTCCCGTTCAAGGGAGATGCCTATCCTGTTCTAGGCAGATCTAAGGAAATTGCTCTCAATCGTTTCAAGAGTCTGAAAAAATCCAAAATTAAAGCAACAATACACAGACTGTTTAGAAGAGTACCTGAATCTTGGTCATATGGAAGAAGTGGAGGAAGGTCCCATTACGAATCTGTATCATTACTTCGTGCCACATCATGCACTTCTTAAGGAGTCGAGCTCGACTACCAAGCTCCGAGTGGTATTTGATGCTTCGTTTAAGACATCTGATGACATCTCATTAAACGATCAGCTAATGATAGGCCCGGAGCTTCAACTCAACAACACGGACATCATTCTCAGATGGAGGCTCTACTGATACACGTTTACTGGAGACATAGAGAAGATGTATCGCCAAATTAGGGTACCGGAACGTAATGCTAATTGTCTGCTCATCCTTTGGCGCAAACGACCATCCGACATTTTGAGGACATATCGCCTCAAGACGGTGACTTTTGGCACAGCACCTGTCCCATACTTGGCGATTTGAACACTTCAGGCACTAGCGGAGGAATTCGAAGAGCTGCGTCCCAGAGCTGCTAGAATGAGAGAGATGTACATCGATGACTTGATTTCGGGAGCTGAAATCCTGCAAGAAGCTAAGGCCAAAATAGAAGACGTTAAGGAGATTCTAAGTGGAGCGGGTTTTTATTTACGTAAATGGACCGCCAACAATGAAGATCTTCTCGATAGTGTACCTACTCAGGATCACGAGGCATCGTTCTCATTACCCACTGACGGTTCAGATCGAGTGAAGTCTTTGGGTATACAATGGCTCCCTCGTACTGACGAATTCTCTTTCAATTACACTCCTTCGGAAAATCAGCAGCCAACTAAGAGATCCATACTATCCTTGATTGCACGCTTATTCGATCCCATGGGTTGGGTCGCACCTTTCATTACCAAGGCAAAACTCTTGATGCAGCTTCTATGGGTCCGCAAACAATCCTGGGATGATCCCGTTGATACTGATATTCTGGAATATTGGAGAATTTTTCACGACGATTTGCAGGCTATTAACAACTTACATATTGCACGGTGGTTACAGACTCCTGGTATGATCAATAGACTTCAGCTACATGGTTTCTGCTATTCGTCGGAAAGGGCATATGGGGCAGCGGTGTACCTCAGAGTAGAAGATGAAAACGGCACCATCCACATGCACCTGTTGATGTCCAAATCGAGGGTCGCACCGCTCCTGCAAATCTGGTATCCCGAGGAATGCTCCGTTCAGTGCTGGTCCAAGCCACTTTGTGGTGGAATGGACCACGCTCCCACTTTCTGTATGGAACTTCCAGAACAACCACCTGATTTCAACACCGGTGAAGGGAATAAGGTCGTCAAGGTTCATCATGTCGATATCAACGTCGCCGACAATAAGATCAGTCATCTTATTCATCGATCCTCCAGCTTATGTCGGCTCATAAGAACCACCGCCTACTGTAGAAGATTCGGAAAAAAACTCTCTAAAGCGGCGTTCAGAACGAACGCTTGGACCAATCAATCCGTCGAAGTTCGCTGCGGCAACAAAAGTACGCTTAGCTCAACATGAAATGTTTCCGCAAGGGGTAGCTTTGACTAGAAGCATGGGTACATTGAATCGTTTTACAGACGGTGAAGTCATCTTTAGAGTCGGGGGAAGGATAAAAAACGCCGATCCCTCCCACGATCACCAGCATCCAATAATCCAGGAACCTACACATCACTACACAAAACTACTCATCAGCGAGGCATCCAATTGATTGATGGCGGCATCCAATTGATGATGGGGTACCTACGAAACAAAATTAAAGCAACAATACACAGACTGTTTAGAAGAGTACCTGAATCTTGGTCATATGGAAGAAGTGGAGGAAGGTCCCATTACGAATCTGTATCATTACTTCGTGCCACATCATGCACTTCTTAAGGAGTCGAGCTCGACTACCAAGCTCCGAGTGGTATTTGATGCTTCGTTTAAGACATCTGATGACATCTCATTAAACGATCAGCTAATGATAGGCCCGGAGCTTCAACTCAACAACACGGACATCATTCTCAGATGGAGGCTCTACTGATACACGTTTACTGGAGACATAGAGAAGATGTATCGCCAAATTAGGGTACCGGAACGTAATGCTAATTGTCTGCTCATCCTTTGGCGCAAACGACCATCCGACATTTTGAGGACATATCGCCTCAAGACGGTGACTTTTGGCACAGCACCTGTCCCATACTTGGCGATTTGAACACTTCAGGCACTAGCGGAGGAATTCGAAGAGCTGCGTCCCAGAGCTGCTAGAATGAGAGAGATGTACATCGATGACTTGATTTCGGGAGCTGAAATCCTGCAAGAAGCTAAGGCCAAAATAGAAGACGTTAAGGAGATTCTAAGTGGAGCGGGTTTTTATTTACGTAAATGGACCGCCAACAATGAAGATCTTCTCGATAGTGTACCTACTCAGGATCACGAGGCATCGTTCTCATTACCCACTGACGGTTCAGATCGAGTGAAGTCTTTGGGTATACAATGGCTCCCTCGTACTGACGAATTCTCTTTCAATTACACTCCTTCGGAAAATCAGCAGCCAACTAAGAGATCCATACTATCCTTGATTGCACGCTTATTCGATCCCATGGGTTGGGTCGCACCTTTCATTACCAAGGCAAAACTCTTGATGCAGCTTCTATGGGTCCGCAAACAATCCTGGGATGATCCCGTTGATACTGATATTCTGGAATATTGGAGAATTTTTCACGACGATTTGCAGGCTATTAACAACTTACATATTGCACGGTGGTTACAGACTCCTGGTATGATCAATAGACTTCAGCTACATGGTTTCTGCTATTCGTCGGAAAGGGCATATGGGGCAGCGGTGTACCTCAGAGTAGAAGATGAAAACGGCACCATCCACATGCACCTGTTGATGTCCAAATCGAGGGTCGCACCGCTCCTGCAAATCTGGTATCCCGAGGAATGCTCCGTTCAGCGCTGGTCCAAGCCACTTTGTGGTGTAATGGACCACGCTCCCACTTTCTGTATGGAACTTCCAGAACAACCACCTGATTTCAACACCGGTGAAGGGAATAAGGTCGTCAAGGTTCATCATGTCGATATCAACGTCGCCGACAATAAGATCAGTCATCTTATTCATCGATCCTCCAGCTTATGTCGGCTCATAAGAACCACCGCCTACTGTAGAAGATTCGGAAAAAAACTCTCTAAAGCGGCGTTCAGAACGAACGCTTGGACCAATCAATCCGTCGAAGTTCGCTGCGGCAACAAAAGTACGCTTAGCTCAACATGAAATGTTTCCGCAAGGGGTAGCTTTGACTAGAAGCATGGGTACATTGAATCGTTTTACAGACGGTGAAGTCATCTTTAGAGTCGGGGGAAGGATAAAAAACGCCGATCCCTCCCACGATCACCAGCATCCAATAATCCAGGAACCTACACATCACTACACAAAACTACTCATCAGCGAGGCATCCAATTGATTGATGGCGGCATCCAATTGATGATGGGGTACCTACGAAACAAGTATTGGATCTTCCAGTTAAAAAGGTCTATCACTTGTTATAGGTATCGCACCAAAGCTGCTCATCAATTAATGGGAGATCTCCCTAGTCCCAGGGTGAGGATCTCAAAGCCATTCACACACACCGGGGTCGACTATGCTGGGCCCATCGATATAAAAACGTGGAGAGCCCGCGGAGCCAAATGTTATAAAGGGTATCTCGCCATATTCGTCTGTCTGACTACTAAGGCATTACATTTAGAGGCCGTAACCGACCTAATCACCCAAGCTTTTTTGGCAGCCTTTCGAAGATTTGCAGCACGGAGGGGACTCCTCCCACGAAATATACAGCGACTACGGTACAAATTTCGTCGGAGCCAACGCAGAACTTCATCGTTTAATGGATAACGCTACTCACGACTGGAAGGAAATAGCTAAAGTTGTGGTTAGTCAAGGAACGCAGTGGAATTTCATTCCCCCCACTTCCCCCCCACTTTGGAGGACTATGGGAAGCGGGCGTAAAGTGTGTGAAACACCACTTCAAAAGAGTTGTCGGGAATGTGATACTCACGTATGAAGAGCTTGCCACACTTCTAACACAAATTGAAGCGTGTCTTAATTCGAGACCTTTATGTCTTCTTTCAGAAGACCCAGACGACTTCCGTGCCTTAACGCCTGCACATCTCCTAATTGGTCAAGAAGTCCTAACAGCTCCTGAACCGGATCTAGCCTCGGAAAAAATATGCGCAAATGACCGGTGGAAGTCAATTCAACTCCGAATGCAGACATTGTGGAAGCACGCCTGCAACAAAGACCGAAGCATCATGAAAGAACAACGAAGACAGGAGCGACAGCGAAACGTCGCGCAGACTGCTGCCAACACAAACGAACCGAGTATGTAAGGCTGAAGGGGTAGGAAGGGGGGTGGGTTTAGTGGGTGGAAATCTCACACTACTGTTATTGGGTACGGGCTCAGTTTCGTCTTTGAAAGATTACCACCTCCCAACGTAAAAAAAAGACCGAAGTGGCTGAAACCACAGCTAAAGGTAGGTGATTTGGTTTTGCTGAAGGACGAACGACTACCCCCTGCTAGGTGGGCTCTTGACCGACATACCACGTAATCGATAAGATAGTCCGCGTAGTCAAATTAAAAACACACCAGGCAGAGTTTTAACGTCCAATAACAAAACTTTGTCCACTACCTATCAACAACTAACTAACTGCTATCTACGAAAATATACCAACGTACTTATCACAAAGAAAAACCATACAACACATATCCATATATGTACATGCATTCCTCCAAGAACAATTTCGTTTATTCAACATATAACTCAAATAGTACTAAAAATAAACTTCAATAATGTTAAAACTGAAAACACACAAGTGGCATCATTGAACCAACAAGCCACTGACCCAATTAACCCAAATCAAGTCTCACACACACACACACTCACTCAAACACGAATTCATTACGCACACACACGCTTACACACCCGCTTGCATGGTGATGACGAAATTAAAGGGCTATAGGACTCCTCAAATAACATGTCCGATAATGCTGAGATCCATAGTAGAGCACCTCTTCCCTCAAAGGCCTGCTGCTATGTGCAATATTATACGAGAAGTCAATCCAGAAGATATTCCTTTAATTACTCACGAGGAACTGCTAAGGGCATGCAGCAAGATAGGTGACAACAAGGCTCCGGGACCCGACGGCATCCCGAACAAGCCAGTAAAGGCAGCTGTAACAAAAAGACCAGACCTCTTCATAACAACAATGAAGCAGTGCCTTGAAGAAGGAACCTTTCCCGAAAAATGGAAAACGCAGCATTTGGTCCTACTGCCAAAAGGAAAGAAGCCCCCAGGAGAACCATCATCCTATCGCCCAATATGCCTATTAGACACCATGGGAAAGATCCTCGTGAAGATAATCTATAATAGATTACTCGCAGTAGTAGAAAAGAAAGGAGCCCTCTCAGATCACCAATTTGGCTTCAGAAGAGCACGATCTACTGTTGATGCCATAAGAGCGGTAGTCGATATCGCCAAAGGTGCCATCGAAGGAGAAAGATGGCTCTACGGCACAAAGGAGTATTGTGCAGTAGTAACGCTGGACATTAAAAACGCATTTAACTCTGCGAACTGGTCGTTTATTAGAAGGTCACTTGCCAGGATGGATACGCCATATTACCTGCTACGGATAGTGACGAACTACTTCAACAACAGAAAGCTGAGGTACAATACCGATGAAGGCGTAAAATACTACAACGTAACTGCGGGAGTTCCACAGGGATCGGTTTTAGGGCCACTATTGTGGAACATCATGTACGACGGAGTACTACGATTAGCGTTACCTGGGGGAGTAACGATAATTGGATTCGCCGATGACATTGCAGTCGTGACAGTAGCTAAACAGATCCGTGCAGTAGAATCAGCTACAAATGAAGCAATTGCCCGAATAAAAGATTGGCTAGTATCCGCCGGACTAGAACTAGCTGACCATAAAACAGAAGCTGTTCTTATAACCAGCCGGAAAACTGTCGAATTTGCCAACTTTCAGGTTGGCAACCAAACCATCAGGTCGAAAGAGGCAGTTAAATACCTTGGAGTAATGCTGGACAACAGGCTACGGTTTAAAACGCATGTTGATTTTGTTACCAAAAAAGCATCGGAAATGCAGGGAGCTCTCTCGCGTATCATGCCTAACATCGGTGGACCTGGATACGCTAGAAGGATTCTACTCTCTAGAGTTATCACCTCAGTTCTGTTATATGCCGCCCCAGTCTGGGCGGAGGCACTGAGGACGAAGGAGACCAAAAGGAAACTATCGTCATCATACAGACTCTGTGCGCTACGGACAATCAGCGGCTTTCGAACCATCTCTGACGAAGCTGCATTTGTCATAGCTGGAATGGTCCCCATCGATATTCTCGCAGATGAAATGCTGAGGATATATAACAGAAGAGCATTAAGTCATCACGACGCCACTAGTATCAAGGTGATAAAAATTGAAGAAAGGGCAGCGTCAGCAGCTATGTGGCAAGCTCGTTGGGCTAATACAACAAAAGGCAGATGGACATACAAACTTATACCGACAATCCAAGATTGGATAAGTCGAAAGCATGGAGACTGCAACTACCATCTAACGCAGTTCCTGTCTGGCCACGGTGGCTACCGCAAATATCTACACCGATTCGGACACGACAACTCACCATCCTGCCCGGAATGCCCAGGTGAAGATGAGGATACGGAGCACGCAGTGTTTTACTGCACACGTTTCAAGGCATAGAGAATTACTCTGCCAAGTCCGTCATTACTCCTCGACCATATGTTACGGTTGGAAGAAAATTGGATGGCAATATGTTCTTTCGTAACAACTCTACAAAAAGAGTTGCGGAGAATAGAAAAGCTAAGAAGAGCAGCAGAAGCAACAGAAGCATCAGAAGCAGCAATACAAGAAGCATAGCATGAATTGCTAACCAGCCCCGTGAAGTAATACCTAACGGCAGTCCCGCGGGGAGAGTGGTTGAAGTGTGTAGGGTGTGTGTTTAGTACGTAGGCGTATTCCTGGCATCGAGTACTCAGGTTTGCGAATCGTGCATGCTAGTAGCACTCGGGCTACTAGTATCTATGAAGATTACACATCCCTGGCGCAATCCAAAAAAAAAAAAAAAACCCGCTTGCACCATCGTCTTATCGCCCAATATGCCTATTGGATACAATGGGAAAGATCCTTCAAAAAAGCGCGATCTACAGTTGATGCCATAAGAGCGGTAGTTGATATAGCAGAAGGTGCCATCGAAGGAAAAAGATGGCTCAACGTCACAAACGAGTACTGTTCAGTGGTAACGCTGGGCGTTAAAAACGCATTTAACTTTGCGAACTGGTCGTTGATTAGAAGATCACTCGCCAGGATGGATACGCCATATTACTTGTTGCGTATAGTGACGAACTATTTCATAAACAGAAAACTGAGGTATAATACTGATGAAGGAGTAAAATACTACTACAACGTCATTGCGGGAGTCCCACAGGGATCGGTCTTAGGACCGCTACTGTGGAACATCATGTACGACGGAGTCTTACGATTAACGGTGCCCGACGGGGTAACGATAATTGGATTCGCTTATGACATTGCCGTCGTGACAGTTGCAAAAAAGATCTGTACAGTGGAACCAGCTAAATATGAAGCAATTGCTCGGGTAAGAGATTGGCTAGTTTTCACCGAACTAGAACTAGCCGACCATAAAACAGAAGCTGTCCTTATAACCGGTCGAAAATCCATAGAATTCGCGAGTTTTCAGGTTGGTAACCAAACAATCAGGTCCAAAGAAGCAGTTAAATACCTTTGAGTAATGCTGGACAACAAACTGCAGTTCAAAACGCACGTTGATTATTCAGCAAGAAAAGCACTGCAAATACAGGGATCTCTCTCGCCCATACTGCCAAACATCGGTGGATACGCTAGAGGGATAATGCTTTCCAGAGTTGTCACTTCGGTTCTTTTATATGCCGCCCCAGTCTAGGTACAGGCACTAAGAGTGAAGGAGACCAGAAGTAGATTATCCTCAATATTGTAACATAATGTAGCATAATAACTACGCCCCAAAAAGATGCAACACTTTCCGAAGTGTCTTTTCATTCGAGGTTCTAGTCCACGGTAAGAGACGGATTATGTCTAAGACGTCATCTTGGAATTATTACATCAGAATTTTCTTGTTCCAGTGGTCGAAGAATTTGCTAGAAGTTTCTGGTAATTAGTTTGGATTTGTGAATTAAGTAATTGGATTGAGATAAAGTGATTTGAGAAGAAAGTGACCTTGTAAGGAAGGAATTTGCGAAGAATAGTATAGTGTGAATTTGAATTGTTCTATAGACTAGAAAATAAAGGAATAATCTCACAGAATAATGTTTTATCTACTCGAGCCGTAGCTCGCATATTACAATATATAGACTCTGCGCGCTACGGACAATCAGCGGCTTCCGAACCATGTCAGACGAGGCCGCCTTTGTTATAGCTGGAATGGTCCCCATCGACATCCTCGCAGACGAGATGTTCAGAATATACAATAGAAGAGCCCTGAACCAACACGATGCAAATGACATCAAGGTAATCAAAATGGAGGAAAAAGCAGTGTCAGCAGCTATGTGGCAAACTCGTTGGGCCAATATAACAAAAGGCAGGTGGACATATAAACTGATACCGACAATCCAAGACTGGATAAGCCGAAAGTATGGGGAATGTAACTACCACCTTACACAGGTCTTGTCTGGTCACGGCGGTTACCGCAAATACCTCTACCGATTTGGACACGACAGTTCACTATCCTGCCCCGAATACGCGGATGAAGATGAAGATACGGAGCACACAGTTTTTCATTGCACACGCTTCACGGCATGGAGAACTACTCTGCCCAGTCCGTCGTTACTCCTCGACCATATTTTGCAGTCGAAAGAGAATTGGATGGCAGTATATAATTTCGTAACAACTCTTCAAAATGAGCTGCGGAGAATAGAAAAGCTAAGAGGAGCATCAGAAGCAACAGGAGCAGCAATACAAGAAGCATAGTATGAATTGCTAACCAGCACCGCGAAGTAATACCTAACGGCAGTCCCGCGGGGAGAGTGGTAGAAGAGTGCTGGGTGCGAATTAGTACGTAGGCGCATTCCTGGAATCGAGTAATCGGGTCTGCGAACCGTGCATGCTAGTAGGCTATTAGTATCTTTAGAAGATTACCACATCCATTGGCGCATCCATAAAGAAAGAAAAACACCCGCCACATGAAATCACATACAGGCGAACCTTTCGCAATTCAGTGGGCGACGCTCAGACACAACAGACAGAACGCCCCCACAACAAATGTTAAAATAAAATAAAGTGAATCCATATATACACCCCGCGCAACAAAAAAAGCCGCACATGGTAATTTTTAACAAAATGGAACAAATTTAATAAATGATGACTAATCACTGCGTAGTCACTTTGTATTTTTGATGTTTAACATTTAAGTTAACACATTCCCCAATTTGACAATACATTTCGTAGCCTAATTGAAAAAAAAATAATGATCGTGAAGATCAGACTACAAAATATCAGATATTACCCAAGTACTATCAATATACATAAATTAAAAAAAGAGCAACAATTTGAAAAGTAAATTTCTTTTGCTAGTATTTCGTAGCACCACCCTTCGTCCTAACAACGTCATGAACCCTGTTTGGCATGGAGGCGTAGAGATTACCGAGGTAATTGTTATTAATTTCATTGAACCACACTTCTTCAATGATGCTCTTTAGATGCTGCATGGTTTTTGGTTTTTTATCTTGGATCTTCTTTCCCATAAGAGCCCAGACATTTTCGATGGGGTTGAGATCTGGACTGTTTCCCGACCAAATTAGGGATTCTATTCCTAATTCTTCTTTCAAAGTTTTAATCTGTTGAGGAAATTTAAATATTAAAATCATAAGATTTTCAAAACACCCATAAATATGAAAAAAACCTCGAATTACTCACAGATTTTGCTCGGTGGCAAGGTGCTGAATCATCTTGAAAAATTGGTTTTGATGTTTCTGCTGTTATCATTTCCATACTCGGTGCAACACCATCTAAGATAATTTGTTTGTACTGCATGGCGTTTAGAGTGCCTTCGTGCATAATTAGAGATCCAACTCCGATTGCGGTGATGCATCCCCACACCATAACATAAGGAGAATGTTTTACGGTGTGAGCTATGCATTCGTCGCTGTAGCGTTCCTCTTTTCTACGACGAACTATCTGCTTCCCATCTGGTCCGGTTAAACTTGGACTCATCAGAGAACACTACATTTGACCATTCTTGAACACTCCAGTTTTCTTCATTTTGCTCGTCAGAAGTGGCTTTTTCGCTGGTCTCCTTGCTAGCAAACCCATCTCGTTGAGACGATTCTGGATAGTTCTGACGCTAACTTCAGCCCCAGTAGCTTCTCGCAGGCCAGCTCTTAACTCCGATGCATTTTTAAACCTGTTTCTAAACTTAGCCTCTTCAGTTCCCGGTCCTCCCGAATAGTGGTACAACTCTTCAATCCTGTGCCAATTTTTCTGTCCAGATTGTGATCCCGACGATATTTGTTACATAATCTTCTTACAGAACTCTCATTGCATCCAATTTGTCGAGCAATTTCACGAAATGACTGATTCTGTTTGGATAAGGCGACGATAACTGCCTTATTTTTTTTACTCAATTGTACCCTTTTAGACATCGCGATATACTCTTTTCACTTTTATTTAAGAAATACAACTGCACGCACTGTTAAATACTGCCAGAATGAATTCCGACACATTCCAAAATGTGCATTACCTAACCCGGAAGCAATAAAATATAATTCGGCGAATCCCTTAAAGGTAATTAGCGCAAAAAAATGGAAAACCCGTATGCGGCTTTTTTTGTTGCGCGGGGTGTATATGTATATATTAACAAAGGATGAATTGTACCTAGTCCTGCCATAAGTTCTATTACACAATTTCCAGCGCTTATCGTTCAAAACTTCTTGTGGGAATAGGACCGTTAACTTTTTTTTCTGAACACATGCACTGATCAGTGAAGAATACTAGTCAGTTTGGTTTCAGTTTGCAAACTATTAACATGCAGTGCGGCGTTAAAGAGAATCGAGTGGCGGTAACAGCGTTGCATATGTGCGGAATATCGAGAATATTCGTTTATCGGGCTATTGCTCGCTTCGGCGAATTGTCTGGAGTAGAGAACAAGCCAATAAGTGGCCGCCCACGCGTCGTCCGTACGAGTGCGGTAGTAAAGGCAGTGCGTGAACGAATTCGGAGAAATCCCCTTAGGAAGCAGAAGATCATGTCCAAGGAATTGGATATATCAACCAGATCCATGTCTAGGCTGATTCAGGTCCACGGGTCATCTTCTAACTCCTCAACTAAAAAAAGTTAGGCTGGAAAGATGCAAGCGACTTTTGCAGTGGCACGCGGACAATGGCCATGAAAACATTCTGTTTACGGAATGAGAAAATTGTTACCGTGGAAAAAGTTTTCAACAAACAAAATGACAAAATTGATGCCACTTCATCTAAGGAAGCGAAAAAAGTTGCTCCAAGGGTTCAACGTGGGCATCATCCCGCTTCCGTAATGGTTTGGTGGGGGGTCTCTCACCATGGTGTCACATCGGTCCATTTCTGTGAAAAGGCGTAAAAACTGGTGCAAAGGTTTACCAAGAAGATGTGCTAGAGGGTGTTGTGAAGGGTTTGACCAATACCCTTTTCAATGGATATAGATGGATCTTCCAGCAGGACTCTGCTCCAGCGCACAAAGCCAAAATCACGCTGGAGTGGCTCAGAGGCAATATTCCTGGCTTTATAGCAGCAGAAGATTGGCCGACGGGGAATCCAGATATGAATCCACTGGATTATGGTTTGTGGTCAGAATTGGAGAACATGGCCTGCAAGACTCCCCACAGAAATTTGGAAACCTTTAGAACAGCATTAACCAGGGCAGCGTCCATGATCTCCATGGAAACCGTACGTGCCGCTATAGTCCAATGGCCACACCGTTTGGAAGCTTGTGTTACAGCAAAAGGCAGTCATTTCGAGTGAATCCAATTTTTTTTAATTGTGGTAATATTGTGGTCTAATAAATGAAACAATTTTGAATACAATATGTTTACTGTTTTTTTTTTATAGCGTTTTATATTTGTAACATAACTTATGGCAGGACTAGGTATATAAGAAACGTTTTTAAAACTAAATAATTACACTATTTTATAACGTTGATAGAATCGGTGGTTTTTCATTTCCCTCAAACAGTTGTTCTAGCGTTTTAATTTTTCTATGTACAGCAGCTGGTCAAGCGCACGGTTACCGGTTCCCTTTCAGCGATCTTTTCCTGTATATCGACGTGAACATTTTTTCGTTTCTTTTGGTGCGCACTTGCCAAAAACTTTCCTCTAATATTTTGTGGAACAGTCGTCAACTTGGGGAGATGTTATGTTATCGGTAGTGGTGGATTTCATTCTCAGAAAATCCGAATGAAAGTTTTTGTCATCTGTATAACGGACCAAGTATTTCCGAAGTGTTGAACTATTTCAAATGGCGTGCCTAGCATACCTGTCTGATTTGATGATTTTAATTCTGTGAAGGATATAATTACCCGTGAGGGATTCTACATCAGCCCAGAGTTTTTTTTGAGGAAGCACATTGGTTAATGTTGGATGTGTACCTTTCGAAATATGTTTTCGTGGCTAATTTTGTTGTTTTACGAAATAGGGCATTGGCTTTATAATAGGAGATGAGGTGTGAATCGTTTGGGTACTTTTGGAATCTTTTCCAAGTTTGTTTTTCTTGCCTAAGTTCGTTGAGTTCTTGGCCAACATTTTCTTTTTTTGTTTTTGATACTTAATTATTGCATAAATTCACCAAAAAAAGATAGTTAAAAAGAAACTTTTTTTTTAGTAAATTTACATGTTATTTGTAATATTTTTTTATATTAGAAAAACGACAAAAAAAAAACACAAACAATACAGAATTGAAGTATGAAAATTAAAAACAAGAAAAACAAACAAACTTGAAAAATCATAAATTTTTTTTTCAATAAATAATAAATAAATTTAAATAAAAGAAAAATCATCGATATTTAATAGAATTTAAAGGATCTTGTTGTGAAACTGCTACCGATTCTGCTTTCTCAACTCCTGGTTCCTTCAAGTGACAAAGTCATCAAAAAATCGGCAAACAGTGTTTCCATCATTTGTTCTGCCATAACCTGGTTTCGGTTTGTCGACTAACAAGTCCATTTGACTTCGGTAAGCTTCCTGAATAATTTTTTTATTTTCTTTACCAAGTGCTTGCCATTGTACTATGACCAATTTATAGGACACATGAATCAAAAATTAAAAAAACCTAATCCACGCATGCAAGGTTGATAACCCAAACCTCAACTTATACTGGTTCTGAACTTTTTTGCTCACAACTGTATCCATTTTATTAAAATCCTTTGCAGTAAGTCCACACAGATAATACCTTTGTGTTGAAGAATTCGGTTACTGCAGACCTTTTCGTCTATCATTGTCAGTAGCATTTTATGTTTAATCGACACCTTTCCATTTAAAAGATTTATAACGGATTCACTCAGTGAAGATATTTGGCTTTCAACATATTCCACTTCTCTTACCGTTATATCTGTTGTTTCGTCGACAAATTGAATTCGGATTGGTCTACAAAATCTTAGGGAAGATAGACCAGGAGCCATAAAATTATTTTGCTATTCGAGCTCGGGTCACCTGATACTAACTGAATAGGAACAAAAGAGGTTAAAAAAATGTTAGAATCTGAAATATTAGGGTCTGTAAACCGTTGCTTGTATTCACTCATGCCTGAGCTCCCATCGCAACCCCATTTGGAAATAAGGTGAAGGTTACGCAATTCATTGCAATGTGAACTATTTATAAACCGCTGCGGCTGACTCGGCTATGTTCCGTAACAGCTTCATAAGTAGGATAAATATTGGTGTTGTTTTCGTTGGCCGCATCCCATTTATTATTATTTTCTTTGGCCGTATATTATAATAATAATAATAATAATAGATTATACTGAATCTTTGTTAATTTGGCCTCAGCAAGTATTGATAAAGCCTTATCTGTGGAATACGGAGTAATATCATTGTAAAATTTTTGATAAGCTTTTTGATACTATTCCGCGCGTGTACTCGTAGGAGTTAAAAAAACTAAGTTTTTCATCACATTGGCAAAATCTAATTTTCCTTGTTCCCCAAATTGCATTTGAGCAGCATAGCAAAGCTCTTCGGGTTCAAATGCGGAATGTAAGATCTCAGTTTTTCTCCTTTGGGTCTTTCACTTAGCTCTATAAAATCAGCTTGTGACCGGCCAACAGCTCAGCATGGAAACGCAATTTCAAATTCTAACCAAGTTTTGTTCTTATTTTGAAAAGCTTTGTAATTCCTTGAGGAGGCCAACCATCAACTTTTATATTCAGACGCGAACTTAGTTAACTTTTTCTTTGTTTCCTCTAAGGCATCAATGTTAGTAAAGTTTTTTACATTTTCTGCCAAAAAATATTTTTTTTAAATTTATGAGATGGACAACTCAAGAATTCACTAAGCTGATTTTTTGATAAAAACAAACAAAACTTGATTGTGAGCCTGTAGCAAAAAAGCAAAAATAAAAATTATTTTATGTAGCTTCTTACTTTCAATGTTTTTTAAAATGAACGATATCTGGCAACATCGCAAAATATCGCAACTTTTTATGGTGGTTCCTTAATAAGCAGGTATTAAGCAGGCATTACTACAAAATTTTGCATTACTTACCACAAGTAACAGATTCCATAATATATTATTTTTATAAGTTCATACGGAAAGTTTAACAAAAATAAAGCAAATCGCCCACTTATCAAATAATAAACTTGTTACTGCACGTGATTCACAAAAGCTTCTACTTTAAACGTATCAACTGTCGAAATGGTTGCAATATAAATAGCCAAGTAAACAACTTGACATAAAAAAAGCAACAAATTGCAAATTTTGTTTTTATAGTTTTCGCCATGTTTTTGGAAAAATCCACCTGTGTGCGACGTAAGTAAATGTTCTATGGGTGAAAAAGTGAGTTAGCCGACTGTAATTAAGAATCGCTAGCCTTGAGTTAGCAATGAAATGTTCGACTAGTTTGCCGCATTTGTTTGGTTTCTCAGAGCCCCAAGAAGGGTTTATTCTATCTATGACACCTACTAGGTCTTGCATATCAGGGGGGGATGTAGAGGAGGTAACTGTAATATGTATATTAAGATTCCTATTGCTGATATATTTGATTTTATTGTGATGGAGGATGGATTTGTGAATGAGGTGGCAGACACCTTGTTTAGAAGTTGAGTTAGAATCAAAATTAAGAAATTATGAAGAATATTGTTTGGGTATGGGTTTGGGTTTCTTGCAGCGAAATACCGTTTAGATTCCATTGTAGAACACTGAAAAGATGGTCTGTGGTGAGCGAGGTATTATTATCAACGCAAATAGTTTTACATTGAGGCAAATTCGAAATAGTGTGTGTGATCATTGGGGTATTCATAATGTACAGTAAGTTCCAGAAAATTATTTTTTTTAAATTATTTCTTTTACTTTACTCACCACACCACTCATACAAACTCCCGGATGTAGCAACTTTCAAGCCGACGTCTTCGCCATTGATAGGGCTGAACATACTATACATAGCAAAAAACTAAATCCTTCCAAGATCACAATTTTCGTGGATAGTCAAGCGGCAATCAAAGTACTAGGCAACGAGGTAGTCAGGTCGAAATCAGTTTCCAGATGCCGTAATACGTTGAACAGAATATTCAACACCCATGACGTAACTCTCTGCTGGGTTCCCGAACATAGTAAGCTCCAATTGGTGAACTAAAAAGGAAAATAGACCTAAAAGTAAGAGAACTGATTAATTCTGCATGGTCCGCCAGAAGCGACTGTGTCATATCTCGCAGCTTATAGCCAATAGTGAATGTAAACAGAACAAAAAGCTTATTGGCGATGAATAAAAAAGAAATTCACATCTTGATAGGCGCGCTAACGGGACACTGCGCGATAGGGGAAATGGCTACTAAACTAGGCATCAACACAGCTGACCACTGCAGGAGCTGTCAAGATATAGAGGAGACAGAAACCATCACACTTGTTATGCGATTGCCCAAACCTTCAAAACCACCGCCTCCGTTATATGGGCAACAGGCTTTTTGACGAACTAGGGGATCTCGTACAAGTTCCACTAAGAAACATGATAGGCTTCATATAGAGCGCAGGCTGGTTTGCAACAGAATAAATATAGGTTCCACACAACAAAAGGAAAACACAATGGACCGTATGGCCCCCATGATAAGCAGCTAGGTGCATTTCCCTCCAACCTAACCTAATCTAACCTTACTCACACACACATGTTTGTAGCCAATTATTTTCTGCATTTAATTACCGATCGCGCATTGTTTTCATTTCCTCACTATATTTCCATACTTCGGCGGTATAACATCGTTACAAAATGAGGGCGGTTTTTAAAAAGCGTTTCGAAAGTGTTTTCTTAGAAATTCATCCAAAAGGGCCGCAATGAGTATTAAGTCGGCAGCAAAATATTTAAAAACATCGGAGGTATTTGTGAGATAGTGTATAAAGAGGTATAAGGTATGCGGTAATGTCGATGATGGGTCAGGTAGAGGGACCAAAGCAAGCACATCCAGTAAGGACAATAAAGTAATTTGTGAATTGTTTTCGAAAAACCCCACAATTAGTCTGAGGAATGCAAAAGAAAAATTGTCCAGAAATGGAATTAAAGTGTCCATCAACACAATACGAAGCCGTTTGGCAGAATCGTTGGTGTTTGATGTTGTGCAATCGAGATTATTTTGGGTGGGAAAAATTGATTTGTTTTGAGTGAACCGGGTAGGTATAGATGGAGGAGAGTAGACAATTTTTTACAGAACTTGCTTGATTGTGTGGATTTATTTATTAAGTAGTGTAATTGGGGATAGGCTTTTGGGGATTTTGGGGCAGGCTTTTTATGTGTAACTTTGATAGCTGTTTTGTTTTGTGTGGTTAAAGCTTGAGATACGGTGAAATAAAAATTATGGGAGGAAGTTTGAATCGGGGGGGAGTTCGACGTTGATGACGCTGTGGAAGGTGTGTTTGTTATTGAAATTGAGGAACTTTGTGCGACTGCGGATTATGATGTAGAAAACGACGGGATCGGGTTTTATTATGAGAATTTCTTTGGCGTTGAGGTACCGTTTGCACGTTTTAGAAGATGGTGGAAGTTCTTCGAAGCTGTGGGCGCATGAAGTACGTGTGCAGTTATTGGGTTGATGAAGGGGGAGTTTTCAATTATGGCGAAGGAGTTGGCATTTGCCGCAACGGTGAGGTTAATGCGCTCTTCGCCATCTCGATTTTTAGAAGACTCAGTTTAAATTTTCCCGCTCTTGATTTTTGTTTGGACTTTTTTAAGTTGTATTTTAATTTTCGCAATAATGGGGTTATGGTCTTAGCCTATGTCTGCACTTGGGTAGGCTTTCGCTGATTTAACTATATTTCGAAATCTTTTATTTATGATGAGGTTTTATTTACGGAGGTTGCTAAAACCATGTACGAAGGTGGGTCAATAAGTCCCTGAAAAATGAAATAAGGAACACTCTTTTCGGTATAAAAATATTTTATTTTTCAACGTAGTCTCCTTTTAGCTTTATACAGTTCATCCAACGTTTCTTCAATTTTTTGATGCCCTCCAAATAATACGATTTCTCGAGCCCCTCAAAATAAGCGTTTGTTTCAGCGATGACCTCTTCATTCGACCCAAATCTCTTACCTCCGTGCCATTTCTTCATGTTTGGAAACAAGAAATAGTCGCAGGGGCTAAATCTGGGGAATATGCTGGATGAGGGAGGAGTTCGTAGCCTAACTCATGCAATTTTGCCATTGCGACTGCGGACTTGTGCGCCGGCGCATTGTCCTGGTGAAGAAGAACTTTTTTCTTCGCCAAATGCCGCTGTTTTTGCTTCAAATCGGCTTGGAATCGATCCAGCAGCTCTGCGTAATATGCGCCGGTGATCGTTTTACCCTTTTCAAGGTAATCGATGTCAATAACACCACGCGCATCCCAAAAAACTGTCGCCATGACCTTGTTTGCTGACAAACCCGCCTTGGCCTTCTTCGGCTTCGATTCACCAGGAGAAGTCCATTGTTTTGACTGTTCCTTGGTTTCTGGTGTGTTGTGATGAATCCATGTTTCATCCACGGTTACCAAACGGCGTAAAAACTCAGCCGAATTTTTCTGGCTGAGTAGCGGTGGTACAACACCGGGATACCATCCCTCGTCTGTACTAACCCTTTTGCATCAATTTGGATAAATGCCTCCGGTGTTATGAAGCCAGACCGAAGCGTACTCTCGAGGTACATTCCATTGGGGTAATAAACCCCAAAGATGAGGCTATTATCGCTGGCTATCGCCCTTGCAACGTGCCTTCGAATCGCTTTAATAAGGAAATTATCAATGGAGGCAAGTTGATCGTTGTGAAACCACATTTTTATCAAAATATAGATACTGGTCGAGCCAGATACCGAGATATCTAACTACGCTTCTCACCACCAATGGCTGTCCGTTTTGTCCAATAATGGCCAATTTTTTCCAGTTTTTTCTGGTATCCCTAGAAGCACCAGACAATGGAGTTCTAAACAGGATTGTTTCTGACTTCTGAAAGTTAATTTTCATCTTCCAGTCGTCGCAAAATCCCTTAATTTGATCGAAGTCACTCTGCAAAAGTATGTTGATGAACTCCATTTGAGGACCTGATCTGTATGTCACTAAATCGTCAGCATACGTTATTGCGTGCCTGAGTAAACTCACCAGATCACTCGTGTAGATGTTAAACAGGATCGGCGAATTCACCGCCCCTGCTGTAAACCGTTTTTCATGTCGAAAACTCTGCTTGATTGCCAGATTTGACAACGAACTTCTTTTCCATAAGCATATTGTAAATTACATATCGCAAAGGTTTGTACATACCCAGCATAGTCAACTTATAGAAAAGTCCCTCTAACCATGCAGTGTCGAAGACCTTTTCAATGTCAACTAGGCAAGCACCCGTGCATTGGTTCTTGCATTTGCTCCACTGTATGTCGGATACCAGTTTCGACGCGGCATGAATAGTGTCATGCCCAGCCCTGAAACCAAACTGGTTGTTCGGAATGACGTTATTGTCGTCGACCCACTTCAACAAGGCTCTATTAAAAACTATCTCAAAGTCCTTGCTAACATTCGGAAGCAAACTAATTGACAGAAGATTAGCAGGGTTCGTCCTATGTTTAACCCTTTCCAGGATAGGGTGTACCACCCCTATTTTCCAATGCGTCGGATAATATGCATTATTCAGCGTGGCGAAAATATCTAGAGCCTCTAGAGGTAGGTGTCTCAATACGACGTTCGGGATACCATCCAGTCCCGCCGACTTTTTATTTTTAAGTGAATCGAAGATGCAGAGAAGATCACCTTTCGACACGAACAAGTGAGATGTGTCTCGTTTATCGGTGTTAACGACGTTCGCATGGTTTTCATCATTGATTACGGTGAAGCCGTTATTTTCAGATCGCCAATTCTCATATTCTGACGACAGGGTTTAATAGTCCGAATTTTGTTTGCACCGATACAGATTTACAGATTTCCTGTAATTTTCTTTAATAAGCTGCTTCAAGTTTCGTATCTGTGAATTCAGCGTCCTTATCTCCGGTTCGTTTCGGTTAGTAAATTGTCTGTGCAGCTGTTTCGAGTCCAGTCTACTTTTCTGTCGGTAAAGTGCGTCGATTGTAGGCTTTCTGTACTTTTCCGTCTGGTCGTCATCAGAACGTCCCGCCCGAGGAATAGTTCGTTCCATTGTTCGTTTGATGACATCGTTCATTTGTAACAAATACTGATCGATGTCATCATTTGTCATGTTCCTGTTTGTATTGGAATCGATCCCACTCGAACGTATATCCCGCTTTAACATTCTGGAGAAGCGCGACCAGTGTGTCCTTCGGTAATCGAAGGAACACACCGCATTGAACTCCTCCGGCAGCGTTTGCACGTTCGGGATCCTTATTGTGGCGGCGAGACCGTAGTGGTCGCTATCGTACTCGAACGCACGCAAACAGTTCCGCGTGTGTCGATTTGTGTTCGTCAGATCTAGTCTTGCGATCGTTAGGGCCAAGTCCAGGAAAGAGCCACTTCCCGGAAAAGAAGGGATATTCGTCGCATACAACTCAAGTTTGTACTCAATCATATTGAAGCGCCACCAGCCGTGCAACTGGTTGCCCCTAGTGTTTGGAGAAACATTTCCCAATGCCGCATGTTTGCCATTAAGATCTCCGGCCAAAAATTAATAATTTTCATCTGAATGGGGCTGAAGGCTACGAAAAAGTGTCTCGAGTTCTGTCATAAAATGAGAGGGTGGAGGTGCTTCAGGTGCGTAAAGCGACACCATATACATTCGCCTCCTACTATGGAGAGGAATGAATATAATGCATGCTTCCACCAACTGGAACCTACGCACGTCACCGCTATATATAACCTTATGGCGCAGGCCTTTACGAATCAAGATTCCAACCCCACCTGCTTGTGTGGAGTGAGACCAGTCTCTTCTAACTGCATAGTAGTTCTTATATCCCAATTTGTGTTTCTGGTTTAGCTTTGTTTCGCTAACCAAAAGCACATCCGGGTTTTCTGTTCCTAGCAGATTTGAAAGACTGGTTCTTCTCTTGATCCCGACCAATGAATTAACATTCACAGCAAGGATCTTTAAGTTTTCCTCATCCAGCGTAGCCATCATGATTTATGGCACACCAAAACAGCTCCGAATATCGAGCCGCTTGTTCATTAAGTTGTCTCTGGAAATTGTCGATCTTTCTGTGCAAAGACAGAAGAATCTCTTTCAAATCCAAATCCACCTCCGGTGCCTTTTGGGCTACCTTTAACGTATTTGCTGTTATTGTGGTTTTACTTGGTTCAGCTGCCATTTGCCAAAGGACACGTTGGGTGCCACAAAATTACGACTCTTTTGGTGCTTCTCTTCTTCGATATGCTGTTTGCTGGCCTGAACTCGCTTTTTTAGCTCCTGGTACCTTGGGCAACCCCTGAAGTTGAAGTTGGCGGGATGCCCAGAGTTCCTGCAGGGTACACAAGAGAGGACACTCCTGTCTTCAACTCTTTCCTTGTCAAGAGGAAATTCTCCATGTTTGTTGTCCTTGTTGCACTTTACACATCTAAACTGCATGTTGCAGTTAGCTGCGGCGTCCCCGAACCTTTGGCAGCTAACTATAATACTAACTACTTGTTTAATATCTATATTTAATATTTTCACTCAGTTCTAAATAAGAAACTCGAGTGAACATTTATACCAAAAGGTACAATCTTTTTTATAAGATAAAGTGGTACGTATACGTTTGATGTGTGAGACTTTTAGGGTTCGTTACAAGTTGATAGACACGTACTCAACGAAATCGACACAGTACATTGCACAGAACATGGAAGTATCCCCGACGACGACTCAGTCGTTCACAGACTTCCTTAGAGTGCGCACGTGTTTCGGCTTCTCAATTAAAATCGGTGTGATTTAAAGTACAAAATTAGACAGTGCAATTCCAATTGGTGAGTTAGCCTACAGGTAGTGGTGGTGTTCTACCAAACTAGTGACCCTGGTTCAATTCCGGACTGGGGAAAATTGAATTCTGGACTTTTTTTTTCATTTATTTAAAATAAGTGAAAACCAAATAAATAAAAACAAACATCAGGCGATGGAGAGTGAGCGGTCCGCGCTCCCAATAGCGGGACCAGCTGGTGGGGTGACAGCATCAGCTGATGCAATACAGAAAGGCCACCCAGCAACAGTGGCAACCGCAAGTAAGGGGAAAAGGAGAAGGAAATTGAAACCTTCTCCCAACCTTGTAAAGCGTCCCTCCACATCAGCTCCAGCTGAACAGCTGCCCGGTGGAGTGAGTGAAGGGGCGCCGTGCACAACAACAACAGTAGCAGCAGAAAAAAAGCGACAGAGGTCCGATGACTCTGTCGAGTTAGCGTACATCTCCGACGGTGGGAAAGGCCACTACGTTGGAGATGAGAAGAATAGCTTCGGAGTACTGGCGTCCTCCGAATCAGATGACGAGGATGAAGAGGTCGAGAGTCTGACTACAAGCACCAGACAGCTGGAACAGAGGGTGCGTGCCATAAAGGCCAAAAAGTGGCCAGAAGGGAGAGAGAGCGGCAGCTAGAGCTCCAGCGCGCTCAACAGCAACAACAACTACAGCAGCAGCCGCCAGAAAGCCAGCGGCAACCCCCAATACAGCCGCAAATACTGCAGCCGAAGTAGCAGCAACAAGAACAGCAGCAAATACAACAACAGCAGAAGAAGCAGCAAGCAATTAAACAACTACCGCAGCAGCATTAGAAACAACAGCAGCAGAAACAACCGCAGCAACAGCAGCAACAACTACCGCAGCAACAATCGCAACAGAAGACGACTATAAAGGCGAGGGTCCTGCCTAAATACCTACAAGGTGGAGTTGAAGGATACCATCGAACTATGTAAGTCGGCCATAGGAAATAATTTTTCTATTAAACGTTTAAATGTAGACAGGCATTCTATCCACTGCAATACAGTGGAACAGTATAAAAAAATTTAAAGATTTGTTAAAGGACACGACGACGGAGTTCTTCTCCTTCACCCCGAAGGGGGAAAGCGGCAAACAATGCTGCTGAGTGGGATAGACCCGTCCAATGATCCGGAGACGCTCCTCGCGCTGCTTAAAGAGAAAGAGTGCAACGAGCTCGAATTTGTATGGATCAAGCCATTCACCACAGCTAAGGCAAAAAGGGAGAAGAGGAAACTGCCGTTCTTCCTAGTTCAGCTTTCACCCAATAGAAAACTGGATGGTCTAAGGAGTACTAAAGTCCTAGACTACCAGGTTGTCGCATGGAAAAAATTAAGAAGGAGCGAACACATTTTACAATGCGTTCGCTGCCAATGGTTCGGGCACGCCGCGTCGAACTGCGGAATGCAGCCTCGATGTGTCAAGTGTGGAAAGAACCACAAAGCAGAGGAATGCACTCTGGGTAAGGATGGAGTGGCAGATAAGAGCCAGCTCTCGTGTGCTTTATGCAGGAACTCGGGACATACCGCAAACTACCGGGGTTGTCCTAAGTTCCAGTATATTAAGAAAGTAAATCTGGTTCGTCAGGAGAAGGTCGTAGTGAAACGTCCACCTGCTCCAATTCAAACACAATCCGTGACTTCCCAAGTGACCTACGCCCAAATGGCGGCAGGTCGGGGAAACGCGGAACAGAAAAGACCGAAGGTTGCTTCTCAGACCCAGCTCCTACAGCACGAACATGGAGGAGAAATCCTTGAAGATCCTTGCGGTGAATGTGAATTCACTGATTAGGATCGAGCGAAGAGCCGTATTGTTTAAGTTGCTTGAAGACCAAACCCCTGATGTGCTCATGGTTAGCGAAACAAAGTTATCCCAGAAGCACAAATTGGGGCACAATAAATACAATATTGTTAGAAGAGACCGACCCAACTCCACACAAGGAGGAGGTGTTGCGATCTTCATACGCAAACAACTGCAATTTAAGGTATTGCACAGAGGTGAAGTGCGAAGGTTCCAGGTGCTGGAAGCGTGTATCGTGTGCATCCCTCTCCATAGTGGAAAGAGGATATACATGATAGCACTCTATGCACCTGAAGCTACTCAATCTACTTTATTTATTTCAGAGCCCGAGACACTTTTTGGATGCCTAAGGGTGGAGTCGGAGGAGAGTTATTTCCTCATGGCCGGAGATCTAAACGCCAAGCATAGAGATTGGGGAAATAACACACCTAATCCTAGAGGAAACCTGGTGGGGCCGGCACAGTACCGAGTATAAACCCGATTTGAAAGCTACAGATGGGAAATTGAAGATCAACTCCCAGAAATCGGAAACCATTCTTTTTAGGACGCCGTTGTCTGCGGCCTCTAGGAATACCAGGAAGAATTGGCGAAACTTTTCTAAATCGTGTTACCACACAGACTTGCGTGTCGAAGTGTAGTCAGATACCTAGGGCTCTGGTTAGATCAATATCTATATTTTAACAAATATATAGATGCTGCTCTTGCCAGAGCCAAAGGTGCTTTTGCCCTTACAAAGATACTTTTTTATAGCAAGCAACTCGATGCAAGGGTAAAGGTAATCTGCTACATGGCCCTCATCCGGCCCATGCTCGTATATGGATGTCCCGTGTGGTTCAACGTGGGAGCAAGCTTGTTGGAAAAGATTCGGGTGTTTGAGAGGGCTTGCCTTCATTTGTACAGAACACCAAAGTCCCAGTACATAAAATTCTATCCCAATGAGGTCCTATACAACAGGGCTAACCTAATAAGAGTGGATAATTTCGTTATCAAGCTGATTCGAAGGCACATTGCAAGAGCAATGAGCTCGACGAACAGCCTGATCTCCGGGGCTTATTACCCCAATTACGAGTATCACGAGAGAGTGCGCCTTAACGGCTTTGTTCCCCCAGAGGCGTTCCTCTATTTTGATAAGAAAGGTCTGATCCAGGACAGATTGGCGGTACCGCTAATCTTCCACTTTGCTCTGACAGCTGTGGATAGGCGACTCAACTACGACAGTGTGCAACGTCTCTGTCGAATGAAAGGACACTTCGGACCAAAATTCTGCCAGAATGAAAAGACACTTCGGAATTTGTTGCGTTATACGTAGTTATTATTATGTTACACTGCCCCCCTCTTAGACGTGTTCGTCCCGAACAAGTGCATCCTCATTTCGGCCATTGTATCGACTCAGTCGGTCCACATGAACCACTTTCATTTTGGCCCTTGGTCCTCGCTGGATGCGGTAGACAACATCGTTGATGCGGGTTATTATTCTGTAGGGACCCTCCCAGTTCTGCTGCAACTTAGGTGATTTCCCCTTTTGGCGATGGGGATTATACAGCCACACTAGATCTCGTCCCTGGAATCCTGACGTTGTTGCCTTGGCATCATACCTGGTCTTCATGCGGTCGCTCGTTGTCTTAATCTGGCTTCTGGTCCTTTGGTGTATGTCCCTAAGCCTTTCCCTAAGGTCCGCCACGTACTCTTCTTCATTTCTGGGCTCATTGGTAGGAGATCCAAATTTCACCTCACTGGGTAAACGAGCTATTCCACCAAATAAGATTTCGAACGGCGTATGTCGAGTAGTGCTATGCACGGCACTTCTATAGGCCATCAAAAACAAGGGAATCTGCCGGTCCCAATCCCGTTGGTAGTCACCTACGACCTTCGAGAGATGTTCGTCCAAAGTCCTATTGAAACGCTCCACCATACCGTCCGACTGTGGATGAAGCGGGGTTGTCCTTGACTTATTGATTCCGAGTAGTTGACACATCTCTTGGAAGATTCTTGACTCGAAGTTCCGCTCTTGGTCAGAATGCAATTCCAAGGGCACACCGAATCTGCTAACCCAATTGTAAACGATCTGCTCCGCCACGGTTCTGGCTTCCTGGTTAGGGATCGGAAACGCTTCCGGCCACTTACTGAAGTAGTCCATTACTACGAGTATATACCGATTACCATTGCCGGTTTCCGGAAAGGGTAATGGTGCATCTTACCTGGAGTTTTGATTCTCGGACCCTTGCTAGCTGCACACACGTCGCATTTTCTGCACCAGTCCTCGATATCTTCCTTCGCTTTTAACCAATAAAAACGTTCTCGTACCTTTTCTAGCGTCTTATTCACTCCCAAGTGGCCTGCGGACGCCCCGCCATGCATCTCCTGTAAAACCTCCTTAACCCTCGTCCGCGGCACGACGAGCTGCATTACAAACGACTTTCCGTCGGAGGATTCCCATTTTCTTCTCAGAACACCTTCTTCGACATGGAGGGAGTCCCACTGCGCAAAATATGCCTTTAAGGTCGGGCTTCTGTGAGAGATGTTCTGATGATCCGGTTTCTCCATGTTCTCCTTCCAGGCCAGAATCGGCTCGATATCCGGGTCTTCCTTCTGAGAGTTCCGGATCTCATCTACGCTCCAGTCGGCGATAGGTTCGGCTCTCATTCTTTGGATGGAACCCAGCTCCCGTTCTTCCTGACGCGCACAATGTTTACAATCCGTTCTACATGGTCTCCGGGACAGTGCATCCGCATTAGAGTGGAGTTTTCCTTTACGATGCTGTATTTCGTAGTCGTAGATTTGCAGCCTTTCGATCCATCTTGCGACCTGACCCTCAGGACTCTTGAACTGTAATAGCCATTTTAAGGCTGCATGGTCTGTGCGAAGAAGGAACTTCCTCCCATGGAGGTATTTGTGAAAATGCTTCGTAGCCAAGATCAAAGCTAGAAGTTCCCGCCTTCCTGACGCCCACAATGTTTACAATCCGTTCTGCATGGTCTCCGGGACAGTGCATCCGCATTAGAGTGGAGTTTTTCTTTACGATGCTGTATTTCGTAGTCGTAGATTTGCAGCCTTTCGATCCATCTTGCGACCTGACCCTCAGGACTCTTGAACTGTAATAGCCATTTTAAGGCTGCATGGTCTGTGCGAAGAAGGAACTTCCTCCCATGGAGGTATTTGTGAAAATGCTTCGTAGCCAAGATCAAAGCTAGAAGTTCCCGCCTTCCTGACGCCCACAATGTTTACAATCCGTTCTGCATGGTCTCCGGGACAGTGCATCCGCATTAGAGTGGAGTTTTCCTTTACGATGCTGTATTTCGTAGTCGTAGATTTGCAGCCTTTCGATCCATCTTGCGACCTGACCCTCAGGACTCTTGAACTGTAATAGCCATTTTAAGGCTGCATGGTCTGTGCGAAGAAGGAACTTCCTCCCATGGAGGTATTTGTGAAAATGCTTCGTAGCCAAGATCAAAGCTAGAAGTTCCCGCCTTCCTGACGCCCACAATGTTTACAATCCGTTCTGCATGGTCTCCGGGACAGTGCATCCGCATTAGAGTGGAGTTTTCCTTTACGATGCTGTATTTCGTAGTCGTAGATTTGCAGCCTTTCGATCCATCTTGCGACCTGACCCTCAGGACTCTTGAACTGTAATAGCCATTTTAAGTCTGCATGGTCTGTGCGAAGAACGAACTTCCTCCCATAGAGGTATTTGTGAAAATGCTTCGTAGCCAAGATCAAAGCTAGAAGTTCCCGCCTTGTCACACAGTGGTTCCTTTCTGGCTTAGAGAGCACCTTGCTGAAGTACGCAACCACCTTCTCTTGGCCATCATGCACCTGGGAGAGTACGGCTCCTACCCCGACATTACTAGCATCTGCATCCACAATGAACGTTTCCCCGGGAGTGGGGTAAGCTAGTATCAGGGCATCGCATAGCCGTTGTTTAAGTGCCTTGAAGCTCTTCTCGCACTCAATTGACCATTTGAATTGTTTTCCCTTTTCCGTCAAATGGTGCAGGCTCTTTGCGATCCCGGCAAAATCCTTCACGAACCGTCTGTAGTATTTGCCTATTCCTAGGAAGCTCTTTAGTTGGTGTTTATCCTTGGAGACTGGCCAGTTTTTCACCGCTTCGACCTTCTCTGGATCGGTTCTCACTCCTTTCGCTGAAATTATGTGCCCCAAGTACTTGACTTCCGCTCTAAACAGGGCGCACTTCTTGGGGTTAAGCTTCAGGAGGGCACTTCGAACCTTTGAAACACATCCCTTAGATTGTCTCGGTGTTGCGCAAACGTTTTTCCTACGACGATGACATCATCCAAGTATACCAAACAGGTTACCCCTTACAATGTTAACCCTTGCAGGACACATTCCATCAATCGCTCGAAAGTCGCCGGAGCATTGCACAGCCCGAATGGCATTACCGTGAATTGCCATAGGCCATTTCCTGCGGTGAAGGCGGTTTTCTTCCGGTCTTCTGGATGGATCTGTACCTGCCAGTAGCCACTCTTCAAGTCGAGAGTGGAAAACCATCGGGCTCCTGATAGTGTGTCTAGCGTGTCGTCAATCCGTGGCAGAGGGTAGCTGTCTTTCTTGGTGACGTAATTGAGCTGCTGATAGTCCACGCAGAACCGAGTGTTGCCATCTTTCTTCTTAACCAGTACAACCGGTGATGGCCACGGACTTTTGGAACTTTCAATCAGACCTTATTTCTCCATTGCCGACACCATCTCTGCAACTTCTGTCTGCTTTGCCAATGGAAGGCGCCTAGCAGGCTGACGAATTGGTCTAGTATCACCAGTGTCTATTCGATGTTGTACCAGGCGTGTTCGGCCGTATTCTCCGTCCTGTGAGGCAAATACATCAGCGTACTCATTGATAAGATTCTCTGCTATAGTTCGCTGCTCCTGATTCAGTTCACTGGACTGGAGAATCGTCTCTCTCGTTTCCGCTGTCCAAGGTGATGGGAGAGGTTTCGGAGCATCACGTTCAGATATTGTTGCGACGGCGGTAATCGGCGTGCATTTTCCTGTCACCTCCCCTCACCTTAGTTTGACAGTGTGTGGTCTCGCGTTCAAAACTCTCACTGGAACCATGGTGTTCTTTGGTTCGACTAACGTCTTTCCCACGATGTAGTCTTGAGAATTCTTCTCTGGGTCTGGTTCTACTATGTAGAATCGGTGGCTCCCAAGATCACCTTCCAGCTTCGTCCAAATGATTGTCTCTGAAGACGGCGGCAAAACTTCGTCTTTGCTGATGACTGTCCTGAGAGTTACGGCATTCTCGTTTCCGTACACCATCGGAATCTCCACATTTCGATATCTCAATACTTGCATCCCGATGTCCAAGATTACTTCACCTTTGCTTTCATGAAATCTATTCCGATGATGTCGCATATATCTGCCACCAGAAACGCATGGGAGAACGTCAGTCCCGCCAGAGTAATCGTAAGACGAACTTCTCCAAACACCTTCGCCATTTCCCCTGTTGCAGTCTTCAGGTAGTATCTGTTGGTGTTGTGCAGTCAGGCACTTCTGACGATATCTCTTCTTACAATGGAGGCAGTGGTGCCTGTGTCGATGGTGGCTACGCACTTCTTCTTGTTGATTAGTGCCTCCACTGTCAGGCTCTTGTTACCCCGTTTGGTTTGCGAAACTTGAATGGTGGTCCTGGGGGCCTCGATTCCAGTAACCAACTTCTGCCCCGCGAAGTTGGTCCTCACGCATTTCCCGACTGCTGGTTTTGGGAAGTCTGACCGACAGGATGATTCCTCTCTGCTTCTCCTACTTCCGCAATGTGGACAATTTCCTCGTCTAGGTGCACTTCTGCACTGCCGTTGTAGGTGTCCGGTTTGGTTGCAATTCCAGCAACGGATTTGACTTCCGCGAGTTTTGTCTTCATCCATGACGGCTGTTCTCTGGCATGAGCATTCCACGATGGACATTTCCCTGACGCGGTGTATTTCCTGGTATGCTTGGTCCGCAGCCTTCATTAACAAAGCGAATGCCAATGCCTCGCGGAGTGTTCGCTTTTCAGCCATCCTTACGGCCATTTGCAGTTGTCTGTCCTCTATGGCCTGAATAAAAGCTTCCACCGATATTTCGTTGATAAACTCCTCACCGGCTTTAGGGTATGAAAGATGGGCTAGTCGCTCTATATCCGCTTGCAACTATTGGAGCGTTTCCCCCCTTTTCTGGACTCGACTACGCAGCTGAACCCTGTACACCTGCTGCATGTGTTCATCCTCAAACCGCGTCTCGATAGCCTGAACCAGAGTGTCGTAGTTCTGCTGTTTATCTTCCGGGATGGTCTGCAAGAGCTCCGCAGCTGGACCCCTCAGTGCAAGCGTGAGTGCAATAGACTTCTCTTCATCGTCCCAGCTATTGGTCATTGTGGCCGCTTCGAATTGCCTCTTATAAATTGGCCATGATGTTTGACCATCCAAGATAGGGGGCTGCATCTCCTTTCTTCTCAGACCGTCAGTGGAATATTCCCGTGCTTTCTGTCTCTTCACGTTGCTGAGCTCCTTAGCGAGATTTTCGACTTGTTTTCCTACTATCTCGAACTGCGTATCCACTTTTTCAAACTGAGTCTCTATCTTCCCGAACTGAGTTTCATGTTTCTCAAAATTTTCATCGGATCTAGTTTCGACTTTTTCGAGTAGCGTCTCGACCTTCTCGATTTTCTCTTCGATCACTTCGAATTGGGATTCCAAGTTCTTGTTTTGCTCATCAAGCTTGCTTTCCAGAGCATCTAGAGAATTCTTTTGTTCGTCCATTGCTTTCTTTTGTTCGTCCAGCTTAAGTTCTAGAGAATTCTTTTGGTCGTCTATTGCTTTCTTTTGGTCATCGAGCTTAAGTTCCAGAGACTTCTTTTGGGCTTCTATTGCTTTCTTTTGTTCGTCTATGACTGACTTAAGTTGCAGGAGCAGACTTGTTATACCCGGGTCGGCTGCTGTACTTGCTGGTTCCTCTTCCACGTCAAACTCTATGTCATGCGGATTTTCACCTTCCTGCGTTACTGCTTCTTCCAGACGAATCAGTAGGGCATCTTTTCCCCCAGTTGTGTCGAGATTCCGCTTACTGAGTTCTGCCTTTAGTTGAATTATAGTTAGTTTTCCCAATTTGCGACCCATTTTGCGCAACTAATTAACTCAACACAGAAATGGTTTTTTTTTTTTTTATTATTGTGCAATTTCACACCACGGAAATAGTTGTTTACAGAATAAGTTTTATCCCACTTCTGACACCAATGTAATATGCGAGCTACGGCTCGAGTAGATACAACGATATTCTGTGAAATTTATTTCTTTATTTTCTAGTCTATAAAACAATTCAAGTTCACACTATACTATTCTTCGCAAATTCTTTTCTTACAAGGTCTCTTTCCTCTCAAATCACTTTATCTCCTTTCAATTACTTAATTCACAAATCCAAACTAATTACTTCTTCTTGTTAACTCTGAACTTTCAATTTATCACAAAATTACAACTTCGCCCATTATCACTTTTCCAATCTCTTCGCCACGGTTCTAAACCAACTGCCTCCTTTCGATCGCCATCTGTCCTTATATAGCAGAAGTTTCTGATAGCCATAAACTTCTAGCAAATTATTCGACCACTGGAACAAGAAAAATTCTGATGTAATAATTCCAAGATGACAATCATTTCTTGCAGTTATAATTCTTTCTTATCCGTGATATTGTCCGTCTCTTTCGTAGACATGAATTGTGGAGACTTAACCGCAGATACGAACCTCGAATGAAAGGACACTTCGGACCAAAATTTTGCCAGAATGAAAAGACACTTCGGAATTTGTTGCGTTATACTTTTAGGGAGCGTAGTTATTATTATGTTACAATATATATATGAATACAAAAAAGTCCAGTCACTAAGTTTTTATATAATTTTCTTAGTTACAGTTAAAATTAAATAAATGAAATAAATAAAAAAATGTTCAAGTACGGTACGTCGAAAGACATAGTTTTAAGTGTTAGGTTTAACTTAGAGCACCCGCTTAGGGCCAGTAAGTTAGAATAAGATAGTTAAGTTAGTTAAGCTAGTTTTAAGCATTTTTGTCTAGCAATTAAGTTACAATGAATTTAAAAAATAAAAATGTATTAAAAATAAAAAAAATTAAAAAAAAATGAAATATCCCCCACGACAATAAGTTGACACCTTTATTTCATAGGAAATGTAAAGAAACTCGACAAGTAGGTACCCCATGAACTGCACGAGACCCAAAAACGACGGCACCTAGAAATCTGTGCATCGCATAGCCTAAGCCACCAAAGTGACCCGTTTTTGCACCGGATAATCACCCGTGATTTAAAGTAGATTGTCTATGACAACCACAAAAGACCTGGGCAATGGTTGGATGCAGACGAAAAAGCTAAACACACCCCAAACCCGGTCTTCAGCCAGGTTAGGTAATGGTGACAATCTGGTGAACATCGATAGGACCAATCCACTTTTCATTTCTTCAACCAGAGGAAACGATAAAAGCCATCAATTATTGTAAAGAAGTCGACATAGTGCATGCAAAATTGGCTGATAAGTAGCCTGCGTTGGTTAATAAGCGTGATTCGATTCTACTGCATGACAATGTTAGAATCCATACCTCATGCGTAACGGTGCAAAATCATTTACAGTTGGGATTTGAAATTCTTTCCCATCCACTATCTTCCTGATGTTTTCCCAACGGACTATCACATTTTCCGCAATCTGGAAACATTTTACTGGCAGAAAGTATTCCGAAACCGAGCAGAGTTCATAAAAGCCTTAGAAAAGTCAAAATGTCAGGACTTTTACGAAAAAAGAATATTTGACATTGAATCACGCTGGTAGAGATAGATGCCAACGGATTCTATTCTGATTAAATAAAAATTTATAAAAAAAATAATATTGGCTTTTAGATTTTTACTGTAAAATCGAACATTTCATGTGGTACAACCTAATAATAATAATATATTTATTGTAATTGCTCCGGAACCCTCAGGACATGAAACACTTTCGTACTTGACCGTCTTTTTTATTAGTATTCCATTGGTGGTTTCTAATTTTCCGGAGTTCTCGCAATCCCTGGATTTAAAATAGTATGTTAAAATGTATAAATGTTAAATGTTTAAGCTAAAGTTTAGGAAATAATTGTAATATTTAAGATAAAACTGTTTGTTCATATAGCTATAGTCTTCCTTGTCTCTGCAGCTTGTGGAGAAATCATTGATTGCAATGTTCACTCTCTGAACATACCTGTCGATGATGCAGTGTCTGCTGACAATGTTTGTAAGTTTGGAAATGTTATCTAAACGGCTATTTACTCGTATATTTGACCTGTTAAGACCCAGTACTGGCCATATTAGCCTAACCGTGTTGCAGTTATTAAAATGTATCCACATGGTTCGCTTTTTCCACTACTTCAGCGAGAGTCAGGTAATTCACAGGTAACATTGGCACGTTGTCATTAGATATGTTTATTTACTTTTCGAGTTCAAAATGTCTGGCTAAATACTTATTATGGGGGTTAGGTTGATGTGGCTGTCAGCAAAAAAAAAAAAAAAAACCAATACACTTAAACCTGTAATAGGTCCATTGTGATACCACATGAGTTTGGGACGCAGCCTCTAGCCTACTCGTTGAACCATTTGAAGCTTCTAATGAAGCGTATATGGTCCCTAACGTCTATATTATTCAGATAATTTAGGTCGTTGAAACAGAAGGCTCCTAAGTGGAGCTTCCTCCTCGTCGTCCATGCAGCTTCTGTAGAAATCGTTTGAGAAGACGCCAGGCCTTGTTGCATATTTGCCTAATAGACAGTGTCCAGTTATGACACCTATAACAGCGCTGATATGCTTTCTATTAAGAGGAATCAAATTCTTAGAGCGTTTCAGATCCAGCTTAGGCCAAATCTGTTCTGTCGCTAGACAAGTTGTGCCCCTTGTCCACCTATAATTTGTCCTTTCAATAGCATCCACCTTTAATTTAAGTTAGTATGTAGCGATAGGCATACCCAGTGAACTTTTGCCTGGAAGGATGGGTATTGTTGTTCCATGTCTGGCAAGTTCGTCAGCTTTACAATTCCCTCTAATATCCCTGTAACTTGGAAGTTTTTGTCAAAATTTAACTTAGGTATGGTGTAGTCAATGTGTGCAAGGAAGATGTTAAACTTGTTTAAGATTAATTATGTTAATTTTATGGGAGTAAATATTTTCAAATAATGAAAGAGTTAAGAAACTGTTCTGAGAGAGGGTACTTCGGCTAAAGAAGAACAAAAATGAGTGAAAACTCACTGACAACAGACATTTTTGACAGTTTTTCTCGTAATTTAAACGGGCAGAAACTAACAAAATTCTTTGTAATAGTTGCTAATTTGACATATTTCCCCTCATTTCATTTTTTTTTTCATTTTTAATGCAATTTTTATTAATTAATTCATTTATAACTTACATGCTAGACAAAAAAACGCTTAAAACTAGAGTACTAACTTAACTATTCTTATTCTAACTTACTGGCCCTAAGCGGGCGCTCTAAGTTAAACCTAATACTTAAAACTATGCCTTTCGACGTAACGATCTTCAAAATTGTTTATTTATTTATTTTTTTGTTTTAATTTTAATTGTACTAAGAAAATTAGACAAAAAGTTAGTACGTGAATATTTTTCCTAATTTTGAGTATATTGACAGTCAATGACACAGAAATTGTGTTAGTTCGCGTGATTTCGTGAACATATTTTTTCATAACATTAAGTAAATAGGTCATAATCTATGTACTGCACTGTTACTGCGATCGTGTCTTTGGGTCTGCTTCACCGTTAACTTCAAAATTCATAGTGGTAAGAAAAAACTTTGGAAATTATGTTGCCAACTAAGTCTTTCACACAACTGTTGGTCGAATTTTTTTATTTATTTTTTTAAATTTGTGTCTTACGAACGCATTATGAACAACCCTTTTCAGACCTTTATGTTATACCTTTGAAATATTTTCTTTGATCTTTTTCCTGGGATTCCGTGGATTATAAGATGTACCGTTTGAGAAACCCTAGTAAATATTAATATAAATAATAATATTTTCTTCCTCAGCCTGAAGATAATATGCCTGATTTCGCCAACATGACTGAGGAAGAACAAATCGCGTTTGCAATGCAAATGTCAATGCAAGATGCCGGTAGATCAATATATAAGTTCTTAAATAATTAAAATTGAATACTAATACATACTTTCAGCTGATGAGACTGTTACCCAACAAGCTAAACGTCCAAAAACTGATGAAGCTGCTCCCATGGAAGTTGACGAAGATTATTCAGAAGTAATTGGGGATCCAGCATTTTTGCAGGTAAGTAAAAAAGGAAAAATACTAAAATTAACTCAATACAATATTCTCTATCGTTTATAGAGCGTTTTAGAAAACCTCCCCGGAGTAGATCCGCAGTCTGAAGCTATACGTGATGCTGTTGGCTCGCTTAACAAAGACAAAGATAAGAAAAGTGCTGATTCCGATAAAACAAAGAAGAAGTAATTAAAAAAAATAATAATTTTGAAGCATATTTTTCACACTTATTTAATCCCTTGTGCTGATGGATATTTCTTTATAAATAATTTGAGAAATATAAAAATTAATGATAAATCTTTGAAAATATACAGCCGTGTCAATAAACGTTGAGTAACCAGTAGTTAACTCTAACTAATGGCTATCCAATGAATAAGCAGAAATTCTTATTAATATAAATTATTGGTTGGTATCTGACGTTTAGTAAGTTGCGGTTAACTAATTTTTCATTGAAAATCGAAAGAATTGTATTGAATTAAATCGTCTTCGAAAATTAGGTTTCGCGTAGCAAAGCAAAGTGTTTTTTTTTTACATGTTCTTTTATAGCTATCAGTGTATGCTTTTACATATTCTTGGACTCACATGGCCTTGAAATTAATTAGACGTCAATTCCATGGCTAACATCAGGATACCGAGAAAATTGATCTAGTTCTGTCAATTAAGTCATCTACTATCTTCCAACCTATTCATGCCGTAGTTCTGTCAGTGGTATGTTCTCTCATTGCGATCGACTCATCCTGTCTTTTTCTCCTTTTCATTTATTTTGTCTCCCTTTTTTCCCGGATTTAACCTAACTTACGCAAGTGTGGTCTACTCTTATTGGCAGTGTTCTGGTGTTTCGCGTAAACAACATGTCCTCGGGGCCAAATATCATGCCCGAGACTGGTTTTGCCAACTTAGGTGAAATGTCACTCCGAGCCTTGTCCAAAAAGGAACAGATTATCCTTATTAACTCTCGACTAATACCTAACCCTTCCATTAAAAAGAAACCACGTTTTGTTTTGATTTCCTAAATCTATTGCCCTAGGCGATAGCTGTTGAATGCGAGTTGAAAACCAAACTAACAATCATTTCCATATACATCCCACCGAGCAAAAATTGATCAGCAAAGATCTTGAAGATGTTGTCGGAAACTTTGCGACTTAAACTCTTGGAGTCTGCAATGGGGAGGCCTTAACAATAGTCGCGGCAAAATAATCGAACAGTTACTTAACACCTCAAATTTTGTAGTTTTAAACGACGGTCGGCCGACCAATTTTTCAACCCATAAGACCTTCACCTGTATACAGCTGTGAACAAAAAAATAGCAGTGTTTGGGAAGAAATAAAAAAAACTCAATTTTTCATCCAAGAGCCACAGTATTCAGGAACATTATATTTTTTCTTAATACAATAGAAGGTACAAACTAATTCAAAGAATAATATTAATCAGAACATTAATAACAAAAAAAATATAAAAATTAATTGTAATTTAATGTTTAACAAAATAATAGCAGTGTTTCAAATTTAATACAAATATTCCTAAAATTAAAGTGAAATCAATTTTTTTGCACTTGCGTAGGTCTCAGTAATTCGTCGAAAAACCTTTGCAGTCAATGACAGCATCTTCGAGTCATGGAGTCCACAAGGCCCTGATACCGACTTTGTGGTATGCTGGACTAAGTGCGCTTGACAACTTCCCATAACTCCAAGACATTCGACGGTTTGGCATCATACATTGCACGTTTAACATCGCTCCAAAGATTTTCGATAAGATTCAAATCTGGAGATTGAGCAGGCCACTCCATGACTTGTATCCCTTTTTGCCGTAACCATTCTTTCGCTTTGCGGCTGGTATGTTTTGGGTCATTATCTTGCTGCAGGATCCATCTGAGTGGCATATCCTCTTCACAGTATGGCAACATCACAGTTTCCAGAATGTTCACGTAAACGTGCTGATCCATTGTGCCCTCAATTTTATAGATAGGCCCCATACCATAATAGAACATTTACCATGTTTAATAGTTTTCAGCGTGTAACGCGGGACCAGTTCGGTGTTTGGAGGACGTTGCACATATTGATGAGTACCAGCACCACCAAATAACACAATTTTGGACTCATCGGTCCATAAAATGTTCGCCACTTTGAGACCGGCCAGTTGAGATGTTCTTTGGCGAAATCGAGCCTTTTCACAGTGTGTTTTTTTTTTGTTAGAGGTGTTTTTTTTTCTGGGACTTCGTGCATTTAAATTTGCTTCCAGAAGGCGTCTACGGACTGTCATACTGCAAACAGGCAAATCCAGCTCAGTTCTGATCTCCACGGCGGACTTTAATGGATATTTTTTTGCTCTCGCGCAGTATCTTACGATCCTCTAAGGCACTTGTTTTTTTCTTACGACCTCTTGTCTCGGGTTTTGCTTCATATTTTATTGCATTCGATATCATTTTTGCTGAACACATCAAAGATTGCTGTATTTGTTTGTAGGATTGACCTGCGGCGCGAAGAATAAGGATTTGTTTTCTTTGTTCCTCTGTGCAGTGTTTGCCCCGTCCCACTGAGATGTAATATAAAATAAGATGTCTGAATATGTTTGTAGTTATTAACTACGTTTTGTACAACTTACTTTTTGTTTAAAATCAGCGTTATTTTCAAAATATTTAAAATGATATGCGCTGCTATTTTTTTGTTCGACCAGCGACTGACATACAAATTTTGCAGTTACCGTTATCTTTTGATCCGACAGCAGATACATTTTTTGTTCTTGCTATCCCATTCTACTATAGATATGCTTTTCCTGGATGCATTCATTATAATGGACGACTTCAACATTAAGTGCATTATAGTTTTAAAAATTTTAACTGATTGCACTGCTATTATTTTGTTCACAGCTGTATGTAGATTTGACCTTTGCATGTGGCCAACTCTACCCCAGTACTTCATGGACAATACTCCCCGAACAACAATAAAATTTGGTAGATCACAATCAGGTTAAAATCGCACCAAAATTGCAAACTGATAGAGCAGATTGGTCTACATTTAAAACCCAAGTCCAGTCTAACTTGTTCCAACCTGAATAAGTGGCAACATTGTATGACAGAACAGGTGAATACATCTCGGTTATATTTCAATACAAAAAATAAACGTTTTATTCTGTGTTTTATTGCTTACTTCATGGACAATACTCCCCGAACAACAATAAAATTTGGTAGATCACAATCAGGTTAAAATCGCACCAAAATTGCAAACTGATAGAGCAGATTGGTCTACATTTAAAATCCAAGTCCAGTCTAACTTGTTCCAACCTGAATAAGTGGCAACATTGTATGACAGAACAGGTGAATACATCTCGGTTATATTTCAATACAAAAAAATAAACGTTTTATTCTGTGTTTTTTTGCTTCACTCCGGCATCAATCAAAAGCACTCTGCGTTTAGCATCACCTGCAAATTGAATTTCGTCGCTAGAATACCAAAATAGAACAAATTTGCTTAAGATTACCCTTTGTCCTCGGTCTGTCAAACGTTCGGGGGCTCTGTGGAAGCTAAGTGAGTGAGATAAGGTGAAAGCTTTCAAAAAGCTTATTCACAATAGACATATGCATATTGCTTTCAACAATTTCATTACCCAAGAAATAAACCTTACCCTCAAATAGATAATTTAGCCTGCGCCTAAAAACATCTAAGTATCAGATTATAAATGAATGGAAACAGACTACCCATTTAATCGAGGCTTTGGCCTGGTACGATCACCACCAACAAGTCACTGCGCTTCATTTGCTTCCCCAATAACCCACAATGCACAAAAACAAAAAAGTCTATCTTCGCCTAATTTGTCCTCAACAAAGACTACCAAAACAACACACGATCTGTAATTAACACCTCAGCAAACAGCCACAATATCATAGAGTCCACACGTAGTTTAAACTGGTCTAGATAGATACACCACTGTCAGAAAACGTAAGCGTAGCCCCCAGGCATTAAAACAAAATGCGAATAAAAATCAAAAAACAGCGATGAGTGAAGACTCATCACCCAAAACCGCTTTCAAATTCTTGATACCGAAAATGGCAATGAGAATACGAATCAAAACAAGACTCGAAACAACAAGAAAAACTAAGCCCACCGCCTATATTTCTAAGAGAGTGAAACTCGAACTCTCTGATCTCAAAACTAGTCGAAATAATAGGACTATTTCACTTCACTCTTTGAATTAGATAAAACTCACTGAATTAGATAAAAACAAAAAGGGGAGGTCTTACTGTTGTATTAAAAGGCATTGAGCAAGGCGTCGATCCATCAGAAATTAAAAAAAGAATTAGAAAATGACGACTTCTACAAGATAAGCTTCTACGTCAGATCAGTGTTCAATATTATTAACACAAATTAAATTTCACAACCATTGTATCGTGTCGAACTTGAATCCAATTCAGTACACCTGAAAAAGAACCAAGTCCATAGAATATATAATCTTCGTTACTTACTACACCGAAGAATTACGATAGAAGAACCACACAAACGAAATACTCCACACAATGTCTTAATTGCCAGGAATGCGGGCACACTAAGCACTATTGTAATTTACCAACCGTCTGTGTAATATGTAGTGACCTACACAGATCTTCAGAAAGGAAGTAGCCCTACGACAACAATCACCGAACAGCAAAAGACCACGATTGAAAACACTGCAACAATTGGTGCAAAATTTAAGTCATGACCACAATGCAAGTATAATGAGCGAGCTCATGAGAAATCAAAGCATGGTGCTACAAGTAATTCTGTCAAAATCATGAATAAGAACCAAATTAGAATAAGTTTCTGGAATGCAAATGGATTGCTCCAGCTCAAAAATGAACTAAAAATATTTCTTATCGACAACAAGGTTGTCATGTTGATATCTGAAACATATTTGACCAACTTCAAACTGAAAGACTTCAGGTTTTACGACGCCAAGCATTCTGACGGAAAAGCACGCGATGGAACGGCCATTCTCGTCAAAAAGAGACTAAACCATTTCGTATTAGAAGAAAATTAATAATCTCAGCGGTATATTGCCCCCCTAGGTACAAAATAACCGAGGATCAATTCACCGAATTCTTCTCAAAGCTCGGCAATAAATTCGTCGCCGCAGGAGATTACAATGCTAAACATACTTACTGGGGATCACGTCTTATAACACCAAAAGGCAAACACATTTAGAACTATTACTAAAAACGGACTAGACGTCATATCTACAGGACAACCAACATACTGGCAAACCGACATTAACAAAATCCCAGACACCATTGATTATAGCGTAATAAATGGATTAAGAACACAAGAAATAAGAGCTGAAACTTCTTTTGAACTCTCGTCTGACCATTCACCAATAATAACGACTATAAATTTCACAACCTTGACGGGGAAATCACAACACATTACAAATAACCACACCAATTAGCTAAAATACCGTAAATTCATAAGCTCTCATATCGACCTCAATTGCTCCCTCAAAAATACCTAAAACATTGACTAAGAAGTTAAGAAGTTCACCAATCTTATAATCCAAGCAGCTACAATTTCAAAACCAGCACTTAGTACTGAAAGAGGAGGTAAAGAGTTTACGGCAAAAAGGGTGTGCGGTTTTCTGCCTTGTTTAAAGTCCAAAAAAGAACAAAGGCACAGTTGAGCAATCTCAACATTTGGTCCTTCGAGCCGGATTAACTCTGCTTCCAGTGACAGTGTGTGTGCTTCATGTCTGAAAGATAAAAAATATTATAGTGACATTATTTTAACAAAAAAAAAGACAAAACCATTACCCAAAGACAATCCCTTGTGAGTTTTTTGTGTAAATCGGTTTCCCGCGACGCGTAATTAAAGTTCTGCAATATAAACGTATTCCCGCGCCGTGAAATACATTCCAAACGCCTGAGGAGTACCACAAATTAATAAAGGTGAGTGAGTTTAGTCATATTTGCCCTTTTTTTAACTATACCTTTGCCACTTTATTGAAAAATTTAGAAAATGAGCGCTAGGGAAGTCAAGTTATTGAAAAATGTTTTAGTCATTATTGGCGCGGATTTCGCAAAATTCCAGAACGCTCCAGAAGACAAAACAACCAAAAATATGTTGAATGGTCGTCTTGCGGTTCTTGAGGGCAACTACCATCAAGCTGTCTTAAATAACGAAAAGGTGGCTGGTGCAGCTGGGGACAAAGATAAGGGCCTTATTGAAGAAAACCAATTGATTTTTGATGATATAAGGGAAAATTACCTTGAATACAAAACGGCTCTCTTTGATGCGTTGGAGAAGGTACCGGCGGCTGCTAAATCAAGTACAACTCACGCAGCCTCTGGTCAAAATGAGCTGCGTCTGCCCAAGATCAACCTGCCAACATTTTCTGGTAGTTATGAGAATTGGCGGGCGTTTCATGGTATGTTCGAGTCGTTAGTGCATACAAATGCGTCATTAACCGAAGTGCAAAAACTACACCACTTAAAGTCGAGCCTGTCAGGTGAGGCTGTACGGTTACTCCACCATCTCATATGACAAGGCTTGGTCCAACCTTACTTCGCGCTACAAAAATTACCCAAATAGTACGCACGTACTAAATTCTCAGTCACAACCACATGCTAATAAGTCATTTGTGTGATTCAACGCATTTCCATTGCAACCCCACACAAAATAGAAACACTAAAACACGGGCGTATCAAATTTCCACTAATCCACCTACATTACAACAACAAAATGGTATAATGATCTCTACAATGGGCACAAATACTTCACGCCCCGGTACTGCAGACTACCCAATAGTAAACAATTACTATGCACAACAGGGTTCAACCTCCCAAGTCTTATTAGCTAATGCAATCGTTAAGGTCAGGTCATCTAGGAGGAAGTATTTCAGTCTTAGAGCTTTAATTGATCCAGGGTTAGAGGCGACTTTCATCACGGAGTACGTTAGTTGAAGTGTCAGGGCTGGGAAAGGTCAGCAGCGGATCATGTCACAAATGTGTTGACATAACCTTTGCGTCTCTACGCTCTACCTATGAGTCCAGCACACAAGCCTTCGTATTCCGGTCACTGACTGGGCTTCTCCCGGCCAAACGACTGACACTCGACAACTGGAAACACCTCAACGGCTTGCAGTTAACAGACCCTACGTTCTACAAACCAGCCAGTAGATTTGCTACTAGGGAGTGACGTATTTGCCGATTTCATACTACCAGATATTATACGTGGCGGAGATGGCATGGGCTCAATAGCCCAAAAGACAGAAATGGGTTGGATTATACTGGGTAAAGTAACTATAGAGACACCAAAGGCCTTTAAAAAATTGTTTTCTACAGGTCTTTGACATCGACACCCAATTTCGGAAGTTTTGGGAAATTAAAGAAGCACCCTACGCCGATGCTGAACCCGAGGAAGACATCGCTTGTGAGAAGCATTTCATAGAAACGACCACACGCCTACCCAGTGGAAGATGCGAAGTGGCTCTTCCCTCTAAGGATGGATTGATACCTGCGCTTAGACCCTCGAAGCAAGGTGCCTTGCGTAGGTTTCATCAATTGGAGAAACGGTTTCAGGCGAACCCGACACTATACAAGGAGTATGTTAAGTGCCTTAAGGCATACCTGGATTTGGGGCAGATGCCCGAGGTCGATGGCTTCAGCGATGATGTCCTCGATACTCCTTATCGTTATTTTGTTCCGCATCACGCTGTTCTGAAGGAATCCAGCACGACGACTAAATTAAGAGTGGTCTCTGATGCCGCCGCGAAGACTCTAGAGGGTACTTCGTTGAACGAGCACTTATTGATAGGACCTAAAACGCAGAACAACATTAATGATATAGTGTTAGTATGGAGAATGTATCAATTTACCTTCAAGGCGGACATAGAAAAAATGTTCCGGCAGATACGAATGAGGAAGGAGGATTCGTATTACCAGCTTATCCTGTGGCGTGACAACCCAACTCTGCCCATACGGATTTATCGCTTGCAGACAGTCACATTTGGAACAGCACTCTGTTTAACAATGCGCTGAATAATGCACATTATCCAGCGCATTGGAAAACAGCAGTGATAGAACCCATCCCCAAAAGGGGTAAGGACAACTCCAATCCGGCAAATCTCCGGTCGATAAGTCTCCTGCCGAACATCAGTAAGGTATTCGAAAAGTTGATCAATAGAGCCCTGATTAAGTGGACTGAGAACAATAAAATAATTCCGGATAACCAATTCGGTTTTAAGGCGGGGCATGATACAATACATGCCGCGTCTAAACTGGTATCGGATATCCAATGGAACAAAAGAGAAGGCCTTCGACACCGTATGGTTAGAGGGACTCTTCTACAAGGTGAACAGGCTGGGCATAAGCAAACCACTGCTGTACATACTTTATAACATGCTCACCAGTAGACAGTTCATTGTCAAAAATGGCAATGTGACCTCTGCTGGAACGTTTCAAATCAAAAACGGTCTGCAACAAGGTGCGGTGAATTCACCGATCCTTTTCAACATATTCACGAGCGATCTCATAGGATCACTTCACCATGCCATAGCTTACGCAGACGACTTGATCGCGTACAGATCAGGACCAAAAATCGAGGTCATAGCACTGCTCTTGCAACGTGACTTCGATAAGATTCAGCGATATTGCGATGACTGGAAGTTGAAAATCGACTTCGAGAAATCGGAAACCATTCTTTAGGACGCCGTTGTCTGGGCCTCTAGGGATACTAGAAAGAATTGGCGAAAGTTCTCAATCCTTGGACCGCACGGACAGCCACTTGCGAGTCGAAGTGTAGTCAGATACCTAGGGCTTTGGTTAGACCAATATCTATATTTTAACAAACATATAGATGCTGCTCTGGCCAGAGCCAGAGGTGCTTTTGCCCTTACAGAGACTTTTATAGCAAGCAACTCGATGCAAGGGTAAAGGTAATTTGCTACATGGCCCTTATCCGGCCCATGCTCGTATATGGGTGCCCGGAGTGGTTCAACGTGGGGGCAAGCTTGTTGGAAAAGATTCGGGTGTTTGAGAGGGCTTGCTTTCGGGCTTGCCTTCATTTATACAGAACACCAGAGTCCCAGTACATAAAATTCTATCCCAATGAGGTCCTGTACAGCAGAGCTAACCTGATAAGAGTGGATAATTTCGTTATAAAGCTGATTCGAAGGCACGTTGTAAGAGCAATGAGTTCGATGAACAACCTGATCTCCGGGGCTTACTACCCTAATTATGAGTATTATGAGAGAGTGCGACTTAACGGCTTTGTTCCCCCAGAGGCGTTCCTCTATCTATTGATAAGGGTCTGATCCAGGACAGATTGGCAGTACCGCTAATCTTCCACGTTGCTCGGACAGTTGTGGATAGGCAACTCAACTACGACAGAGACGTTGCACACAGGAGTGTGGAGCGTCTCCGGTTTAGTAGGGCGGTATTGGGTCGAGATATGAAGGACGTTGAACGTCAGTTCTCACAATTTTGTGGCTAACTGAAAGAGAGGGAACTCCTTCGTCGTTCCCTCACAATGCGGGGTAGCCCGTTTAAAGTTGGCTGTTTGGTCTTGGACGACTTGCATAGTTTAAGGTATCTGTAGGTATTTTTAGGCAGGAAAAAAAAAAACAGCACTGAAAAAAAAAAAATTTAAAAAGTGAACAGCACTTTGAAAAAAAAGTATGTATTTAATTGCATAATTAGAGTAAGATAGAATTAGGTAGTTTAAGATTTATTTTAAGGTAGTTTTTAAGATTTATTATAAGAACAAAAGAAAAAAAAGTACATATACTAAGTACTTTGTAATTTTATCCAAGAATTTTTCTTAGTATTTATTAATAATTAAGCAATAAGACAAATAAAACAATTAAGTACGGTACGTCGAAAGGCATAGTTTTAAGTCTTAGGTTTAGCTTAGAGCACCCGCATAGGGCCAGTAAGTTAGAATAACATAGTTAAGTTGATTAAACTAGTTTTAAGCGTTTTTTGTCTAGCATTTAAGTTATAATCGAATTGAGGTAATAAAAATGCATTTAAAATGAAATGAAAATGGTGCAAAGGTCATCCGAAAAGGGATGTATGTCGACGATCTAGTAGCTGGAGCTGACACTTTGGAAGAGGCACGAAAAATACGTGATGAGGCGAGACATTTGCTGACATCTGCTGGCTTCAACCTGCGGAAGTGGATAGCCAATAATGATGCGGTTTTAAAAGATATTCCTGTGGATCAAAGGGAATTTGCGTTTTCTTTACCTTTCGAAGCTGCTTCTACTCCACAAATTAAGACGTTAGGTATTAGGTGGTCCCCCGTAGGAGATTTCTTTTATTTTCAGAATGTCTTCGTAGATTCGTATGAAATTCCAACAAAAAGATCGATGCTGTCAACTATCGCCAAACTCTTTGATTCCCTTGGATGGATCTCGCCGTGCTTAATTTTGATGCAACAGCTGTGGTGCTGCGGACTAGCGTGGGATGACCCAATTCCAGCGGAACTGAAGGCCCAGTGAGAGGATTGTCGACGTGAACTGCCATCCATAGAGAAGATTCAAATACCCCGGTGGATTCGTCTAGGAGACAATCGAAGAGATCTGGAATTACACGGTTTTAGTGATGCATCAGAGAAGGCATATGGGTGGTCTACTTACGTGTTTTAGATGACGAAGACAACATTCACGTTCATCTCTTGATGTCCAAAACAAGAGTTGCTCCGTTGAAGACTGTAATCCTTCCCAGGCCTGAGCTTTGTGGGACAGTCATGTTAGCGGTACTATTGGACTACACTGCGTGAGTCTTGACTTTCGACAACGTTAGGACGTATGCTTGGTCAGACTTGAAGATTGCGTTGGCATGGATCATGGCATCTCCAGCAAAATGGAAAACTTTTGTAAGCAATGGTGTTGCAGAGATCCAGCGTCTTACAAATTGTAGCATTTGGCAGTATGTCCCAACTCAGCACAATCCTGCAGATCTCGCATCACGTGGACTATTGCCCTCGCACTTGAATGGCAATTCTCTTTGGTGGAATGGACCAGAGTTTCTGAGGTCCGAATGGAGCTTTGAAGCTCCGACTCAACCAACGGCGGTCGCAACTGATGAAGAGAGGCGAAAGATTGAATCTCATTGCGTCGTCACAGGAGGAAATGCGATCAATCTGCTGATACATCCCCACTCGAATCTTCGGAAGCTGCTGCGGGTTTTGGCATATTGTTCCAGATTTATCTCCAACATGCGTCGAACGAAAAAGTATCCGATGACACTTTCGCCGACAGAGATGGATTCAGCGTTGAAAGTTGCCGTAAAAATCGTCCAAAGGAGCATGTTTTTTGTCGACGAGAGTGAAACTCAACCTAACATGAAGGGGCTAAAGGCATTACATCCTTTTGTTGATGAGGCTGGAATTTTAAGAGTAAGAGGTAGGTTACAGAACTCAAATTTAAGCTACGAGCAACAACATCCTATCATCTTGAAACCAAGTCACCATTTTAGTTGACTGATTGTAAGGGACGCGCATGCTACAACATACCATGGTGGAACGCAGCAGATGGTAGCTCAGCTTCGTCAAAGGTTTTCGATATTAAGTCTCAAAAACGCTGTAAAAAAATGTGTCCATAACTGCAACATTTGTTTTAGGCAAAAGGCAAAACCCAATGGCCAACTCATGGGCAATTTGCCACCGAGGGTAAGGATTTCGCGGCCGTTTACCTACACCGGGGTTGATTATGCTGGTCCTATTGAGGTCAAGGCATGGAAGGGTCGAGGGTCAAAAACCTTTAAGGTATATTGTGCAGTTTTTGTTTGTTTAGCTACCAAGGCGCTTCATTTGGAACTGGTTAGTGACATGACGACTCAGGCTTTCATCGCTGCCGCTAGAAGATTCTCTGCGAGGCGAGGAATCTGCAAGGAGTTATTTAGCAACTGCGGGAAAAATTTTGTGGGTGCCGCTAAGGAATTGCAGAACCTTCGGAAAGCAGCAAACTACTCCGAGAAACAGGGAGCAGAAACTCTACTTACAGACGGCACTAAATGGAGTTTCATCCCTCCGACATCGCCACATTTTGGCGGATTATAGGAAGCTGGAGTTAAATCGGTGAAGTACCATTTAAAACGAGTTGCTGGAAACTCCACGATTACATTAAAGGAGTTGTCAACCCTTTTGACACAAATAGAAGGGTTCCTAAACTCAAGGCCTCCCTGTCCACTCACTAGTAATCCTGAAGATTTCACTGCCTTAACCCCAGCACACTTTTTGATAGGCGAACCCATGCAAAGTATACCGGAACCAAATACCGACGATGAAAACATATGCTACAACGATCGTTGGAAGAGGATTCAACAACTCTATCAAAACTTTTAGAAACAGTGGAGTTCGGAGTACTTATCGCGTCTCCAGCAACGCCCAAAATGGCTGAGACCGAAGAACAACCGCAGCTAGGAGAATTTCTTCTTAAGATAAACGCCGATCAATCTCTAATCGAACCTACATTAAATTAGTGAATTCTTACATACACACGCACACCCTGAATTAATGAATTCTTACACACACACACCATAAATTAATGAATTTTTACACACATTTAAATTTATGATTTACATACATACATTTTCGAAAATCGTATATACACGTCTTTTACCCATACATACATTACTACATACACATTTCTCACAAGTAAAATATCAAAAAATTAATATATATTAATTTAATTTCACAACAGAATAGAATTAAACAAACATTTTCAAATTAAATCCTATTAAAACAATATACCCTAAAATATTGATAATTAAAGAAATAATTCAACACAAAAAAAATAAAAAATTAGATTTGGGAAATTTCCCAAATCACATTTCCCGTCCCTCATTTAACACTATACATAGAATTTACTCAAACACAAATCACTCATACAGTCCATTCAATGAAGAGAACACACAAAAAAAAAAACATACATTCAGAAATTCATTCATTCATAATATTTTCAAATCAAATCAATGATTAATTGCTCACCTGTGCGAGTATATTCCCACATGACTGCAACTGAAGAAGGTTCCTGTACACTTAGAAATCACTAATGCACACACGAATTTGCATTTGCTTTACATTAAGAAACAAAACAAAATCGCGCATTAAAATCCGACGCCTATTACTGATAGCAAATCAGTCAGCACGTAGGCAAGGAGACAGAGGAAAAGAGAGCGGCATATACCATAGTGGCAATTGGTAAAGGGCAATATGTATAGGCTACTCACTTCACTGACTCTGTAGGGTATTTGTTTGTTTTGTTTGTGACTATGTCCTTCTCTGTCCCACTAATTGTTTCTTCAACAGAACAATCCAAGAAGAAGAAGAATAATTGCAAATTCAGGACGGCGAATTCACAGCCAGAAGAAGCAGTGTTGCCAGTCTGTGTGGAAGACGGTGGCAGAAAATTGTTGCGAACGAGTTCACGGCGGGGGTGAATGTTGAAGGCGATAAAACATTTTATTTGCTAAAAATAAAAACTAAACAAAAATTTGTAATTGTAAAACGTATTATTGTGAATTATCAAATTTAACGTAACCTAAAGTCAGTTTGACATTTTACATTATAAAACGTATATATATATTGAACACTTTAAAACAAAGATTTATTCGGAATTTTATAACGTTGAAAAGCAGTCTTTAATTTTTACGGAAATTTTTACAGAGTTTACGGCAAAAAGGGTTTGCGATTTTCTGCTTTGTTTAAAGTCCAAAAAAGAACAAAGGCACAGTTGAGCAATCTCAACAACTCAACTGTTCTTGGCAAGGAGACATGCAGAAAAGGGCACGGCGTTCGTACAACACCTGAAGCAGGTATTTACAATTTATTTGCAAATTGAAACAGTGCAAAATAGTTTGCGTTTTATAATGCAAAATCTAAAAGCTATAATAAGCACAAGTATTAACCTGAAGAAAGCTCCAGGACATGATAAAGATTCAGCAATAATGATCAAGGAATTACCTGAAATATCAGTAAAACATCTCTTGCACATCTTTAATGCTATTCTTCTTTCCCAGAAGAGCAGAAAATTGCTCAAGTCATAATGATTCTACCTCTTCGGGTACTTAATCTTGGGCTGTGATGCTAACGCCCATCATACTATTTGGGGTAGTTCAGATACCAACAGTAGAGGCGAGATTTTATTCAATTATATCCTAAGTAATAACCTAACTATATGCAATCGTGGCAATGCACCAACTTTTATTACAACAAATAGAAGTTCTTGATATAAAACTCTTATCTGCAAATAGCACCGCAACAATCTCGAACTGGAGGGTATCCGACAAGTCATCACTGTCTGACCACTGTTCGACACTCTTCGATTTGAATTCCGGTGCTCCGGATAGGAAGGCTTTTCGAAACCCGCGCAGTGCTAATTGGAAAATATTCAACGAAGAGCTGGGGAGATCTCTTGGACCTTACCCTGGGGAGGTCTCCAGGTCCATGGAAGACATCGATAAGGTCTTATCAGACGCGCCAGCAGAAAAAATCACCCACCCTGGAGGAATTCGGAAATAGCAGAGCGTTTGCGTACCCCAAGACATAGCTGGAACCTCGGTAAAGAGGGAACTATTGAGTGGTCAACACATAAGGGCAATAAGATTCTCTAAGAAAAATTTTTGGAGAAGCTTTTGTGACTTTATTGAATGTACCACAGAGGCGGCTCTACTGAGGAAAGTTCTCACCAAAGCTCCATTACATGTGTCTTCTATTAAGAACTGTGATGGCAGCTGGTCAGATTCTTACGAGAATACGCTTGAAGCACTCCTGAAATGTCACTTTTCTGGCTGTGAAGAGGCAGGGACATACTGTCCGGCAATTACATCGACAATTTGATTGACGATCAGAAAATTTTATGGGCAATCAAATCGTTTGCACCATTTAAATCACACGGTATTGACGAGATACATTCCATAATGTTACAAGAATCGGGGGTATATATTATTCCATGGCTCAAGTACATTTATGGTTGCTGTCTCAGGTTGGGTTATGTTCCAAAAGCTTGGTGAGATATTAGAGTGGTTTTCGTACCAAAGGCGGGTAAATTAAACCACACTAATGCTAAGGACTACAGACCAATGAGTCTATCTTTATTCTTATTGAACAAATTTTTTTTTCCCCGAGGGTTGGTGACATTATGAGGATAGCAAGCGCCTGCTCATAGTAGTGTCAGATTCTTACTGACTAATAAAACACCACCCTGCGATTTATTTTGTTATATATTGCAACTAAGAAGGACCTTATCAAGCAATTTTTCTATCATGAAAAAAACTCGTTTGGCAGGTTACTTTCCACTGAAAGATCCTGTTCCGCAATCTAGGCACGGTTGCTTCCTATCTCGCCAAGTCGAAAGGTTCCGTCCTTTGTAGTCGGCGCAATAAATTGCTTTCATCCAGAATTTTAGGATTGTATTGTTAACATGTCCGATTAGTCGGTTTCTATGCTTTCTCGCGAAGTTTCTAATTTCAGCTTCGATTGTCGGAATTGCGAGATCCCTGTGGATATCATCGTTTCTAGTATACCACGGTGCGTGGACAATTTCTCTTATTTCTCTATTTTGAAAAGTTTGTAAAATATTGGCGTTTGTTTTCTTGGTACAGCCACAAAGTTGTATACCGTAAGTCCACACCGGCTTTAGCACTTGCTTGTACAAAAGCAGTTTGTTCTCAATACTGAGCTGGGAGTGTTTTCCGAACAACCAGTTCATTTCTCTCTCTTTGATTTCGAGTTCTTTACGTTTCATTTTCTCGTGCGAATTCCATTTCAGTTTTGCGTCGAGTGTCATTCCAAGGTATTTGGCCTCGTATGCAAAAGGTATTCGGACCAAGTTTAGGAAAATTGGCAAAACATTAGTTTTCTTATAAGTGAAATTGGAAAAACTTGAGGAGCAAACCAAGGTTAGTCAAGTTATTTTCGACAAATTGAGCAAGCTCGAATTCAAGCCTCGCAAGACAAACAACAAAACATGAATATGAAACAGGTGCTAAAGATACCAACGTGGAATGCAAATGGCATTCTGGCAAAAATAGACGAATTAGAAATCTTTTTACGGAAAAACAATATTGATATATGCTTGATATCGGAAACCCACTTAAAAAAAGGACCTGGCCCAGAATAAAAGGCTACAGTGATTATCACGCGCATCATCCTACAGAAAATGCGAGAGGCGGTTCCTCTAAGTACATTAAAGAATACAGTAAGCACTCCGAAAACATAAAAGTAGAACTGGATTCTATGCAAATAAGCTCAGTTTCCGAAAAAATAAATCATTTAGGCTACCAGATCGGATCGTGTTACTTCCCTCCGGGATATAGGCTGGTGGACGACGACCTCGTTCACCTCTTTGACTCACTCGGGCCAAGTTTTATCATCGGTGGTGACTTTAACGCGAAACACACTTTTTGGGGTTCAAGATGTAATTCAACGAAAGGTGGATTATTGTACAAAGCCAGTATGAAACGTGGTGTGGAATATTTTTCGAAGGGAAAGCCAACGTATTGGTCAACTGACAATAATAAAATCCCTGACCTTGTCGACTTCTTTATCGCAAAAGCGCTAACTAAAAATCTAACGGAAGTAGAAGAGTGCTATGATTTATGCTCAGACCACTCAGCAGTTACTCTGAAAATCGGTGGAAGTCTAGCAAAAAAAGAAGGACCGCCTAAGTTAACTAGTAACAAAACAAACTGGGACGTTTTCAGAAAAGAATGCAAGGAAAATATTGCTCTAAATGTGCCGCTAAAGACACCACTTGAAATAGAAGACGAAATTGACAAGCTCGTGGAAGCCATTCAGTGTGCAGCATGGAAAAATACCCCTTTTCGAAAAACAACAACACGGAACAGCAAAGTCAAATACCAGTCTGATATCGAAGACCTCATACGAGAAAAGAGAAGAGCGCGCAAGAGATGGCAACAATCCCGCGCGCTACCGCATAAAACTTATCTTAACCACCTTTGCAACAAGCTAAAAAATATGCTGCAGGATTTAAGAAATCGCGAGACTTCTACTTACCTCGAGAGCTTAACCGCTGATAAGTGTTCAAACTACTCTCTATGGAAAGCCTTGAAGTCCATAAGGAAACCCGTAATGCACTCGCCACCAATAAGGAAAGCTAACGGCGAATGGGCAAAAGGAGACAAAGAGAAAGCGGAATTATTTGCCGAACATTTAGAGGAAACGTTCAAGCCATTCGATGGACAACCATTGATCGAAGATCCGAATGCAAATACGGCACCCGACAACTTTAAATTAAAAACTGTATACCTGTCCGAACTTCGTATGACAATAAGAAAACTGAAAAATAACAAGGCTCCAGGATATGATTTAATCACTGGCGAAGTTTTGAAGGAGCTACCGAAAAAAGCGTTAGTTAAGTTACTCTACATTATAAATGCTTCTTTGAGACTTCTATATGTTCCAGGGCAATGGAAAGTCGCCGAAGTAATAATGGTTTCGAAACCGGGGAAATGTACAACTGACAAGAAATCATATAGACCCATTTCGCTTCTGCCGATAATATCTAAAGTCTTTGAGAAACTTCTGCTAAAAAGATTGCACCCAGTAATTGAAGAAAGGCGATTGATCCCGGATCATCAATTCGGGTTTCAGGTTAAACATTCCACAATCGATCAGGTGTATCAAATTACAAATGAAATTGAAAAAGCTCTAGAAGGGAAAAAGATATTCTCTACCGCTTTTCTCGACGTATCGCAAGCGTTCGACAAGGTATGGCACGAAGGCCTGAGATATAAGTAAGGGTAATCTTACCAGATAAACTCTACAGAATATTGGAATCTTACCTTAATAACAGACTCTTTCGTGTTAATCATGGGGCAGAATATTCGAAATTCAAAGAAATCCATGCCGGTGTTCCGCAAGGAAGCGTTCTCGGCCCAATCTTGTTCCTCCTCTACACAAGAGATATACCACAAGATGAAGGGACTGTCGTAGCAACGTTCGCCGACACGGCTATCCTCGCAACAGATGAGTCAGTCGAATCATCAACTGGAAAGCTCCAAAGAGCTTTAAACAAAGTGTGCGAGTGGACAAAGACCTGGAGAATCGTCCTTAACGAGACCAAGTCAACGCATGTCAATTTTACGTACAAAAAGATAAACAACTTACCTATTTCCATTAACTCGGTACAAATACCGTACGCAAACGAGGCAAAATATCTAGGAATGACACTAGACGCAAAACTTAAGTGGAAGCTACATGTTAAAAAGAAGCGCGACGAGCTCGAAATCAGACTTAGAGAAATGTACTGGCTACTCGGGAGATACTCGAAGTTAAGCGTATACAACAAACTGCTTCTGTACAAGCAAGTGCTAAAACCATCTTGGACATACGGTATACAACTTTGGGGTTGTACCAAGCTAAGCAATATGACTGTTCTGCAAACATTCCAAATCAAAACACTAAGAGCAATTGTGAATGCTCCATGGTATATAAGGAATGGTGATATTCACAGAGATCTAGGAATTGCTACCGTGAGGGACGAAGTAACAAACTTTGCTCACAAACTTCGTACTCGCCTTCATGAACATTGCAATAATGAAATAATCCGTACTCTGGACGTGACAAACCTCGAGCGCCGACTACAAAGAACAAGAGCGTACAATCTGGCGCAGTAAGGGAAAACTGCATGTAATGACGGTATTAGTAGGTGCCTTCACTGGAAAGCTACCTACCTAACGCCATTAACACTTCAGAAGCATAAACTACTTGTTAAGGTAACTTAGTCGTAGTCACCACAAAACGAAAAAATGAGAGGAACGAATTTCCTACTACTATGAGCACGAGCGGCCGGTTCTCATAGTGCCTCTCTGGGGGGTGAGGTTTATCCCGTAGGCATATACTGGCCGACACTTATGAATCATCAGGTCAGATATATGAATCGGGCATAACCAATGGTACGGGCCATTGGTATCTTTTGAAGATTCATGCACCTCCAGGCGCAACCAAAAAAAAAAATAAGTGAAATTCACGTGAACAGATTTAGATTCATTGAGGGCGATCCGCCAGTCCCTCGTCCATTCATTTACTTTATTCAGTGCGTTTTGCAGTTTTGCAGTCGTTTCTTCGATTGTTTTACCTACGGCTAGGATAGCGGTGTCGTCAACAAACGTAGCCAGGATAATGCCATCTTCTTTCGGTATATCTCGAGTATATAACAGATAGAGAAGTGGCCCAAGAACGCTTCCTTGCGGTACACCGGCCGAAATTTCTTTGAGCTCCGAGTATTCATTTCCATGTCTAACACGGAAGAGTCTATTCCCGAGATATGATTCTAGAATGTCGTATAGGCATACAGGGAGAACTTGTCGTAATTTGCAATTCAAGCCATCATGCCACACCTTATCAAAGGCTTGCGAGACGTCAAGAAATACGCTTGAGCATATCTTTTTCTCTTCAAGTGCTTTCTCGATTACGTCAGTAATTCTATTATCAGGGGTAAGATTATTTCCTTCTATAACCGGTTGGAGACGCCTTAGTAATATCCTCTCGAAAATTTTGGATATAACTGGAAGTAGCGAAATTTTTCATTTAGCGGTTTTAAAAGCATTATAACTTCCATTGGTTAGGCACGTGTTTTAATCTGAGCGCAACATTTACAATATGAAGAAGCTTAATCAGTGCTTTTCTAGGTAAAGCTTTGAGAAATTCTCCGGTGATCAAGTCATAACCAGGAGCTTTCTTAGGTTTTAAATTCCCGATCTCATATTTGAGTTCCCTTAGCGTTGCACTTATAAGTGCTAAATCGTTAGATGGAAAATCCGGCCTATTGATATTGTCGTAAGACAGTTGACCATCGTACGGTTTAAAGGTGTCTTCCAGGTGGGCCGCAAAAACGTCCGCTTTTACTATATATATTCTTAAAATCCTTTATAGTCTTCTTCAACGAATTGCAGAGGTGATTCAAGTGTGCTTTATGTTGCGGAGCACGACTATGTTGCCATTTTTTCCGCGCTTTCTTTTTTCCTGGACCAATTCTTTTCTTTCTGTAAGATATCGTAGACCGTATTTGTCCGGAGTTTTCCTTGGATTGGGAGCATTATTGCAAGAGGCAAGCTGTACGATCTCAACGAAGCGATCAACTTCAACCTCAAGTTCATAGGGTGTCGTAAGTGGAACGCTCAGTTCAACATTACCTTCAAGTTAATCTCGCTGGCTCTAGGGTATAGACTAGTTTTTCGCTCAATGTCAAAATAACTGGGGAATGGTCAGACGATAGATCAAAGCTATCTTCAACTTTAATGTGGTTGGTAGAAATTCCTTTCACGACGAAAAAGTCGATCAGGTCAAGTATTTTCGAAGTATCAGTTGGCCAGTATACCCGTCGAATGGAAATCACAACTGTACTCCATACCTGCCTCATAGAGCATTCCGCTTTTTTGCGAGCTGTGTCTTGAGCCCCAGAATGTATGTTTCGCATTAAAATCGCCGCCAATAATGAAACTAGGTTTCAGCAATTTAAACAAGTTAGTAAAATCACTTTTTCCAAGCGCGGAACGTGGTGGGCAGTAGATAGATGGGATTTTAAGAGTACGCTGACTATTTTTTACTCGAATCGTAACCAGTTGCAAAGTTTCAAGCTCGATCATTAGGTCTTCGGATTGTTCGATGCAGTCTTTAATAAACAATGATGATCCGCCTCTCGCTTTTTCCGAAGGGTGACAAGCGTGGTAATCATTATAGCCTTTTATTTTTAAATGCTATTCGTTTTTTACGTGGGTTTCAGAAATCAAGCAAATATCGATATCTTTTTCACGCAAGAATAATTCCAATTCGTCAAGTTTTTGCAAAAGTCCGTTTGCATTCCAAGTACATATTTTTAGCATTCGTTTTTATTCATATTCTAGTTGGAGTACGCGTTTTCTCTGAACTACTTTCGAGCTTAACCAGCCTATCGAGAATAATTTTATTTATTTTGCTTTGTTCTTCAAGTTTCTCTAGAATAACTGAAAAAACATGAGAAACAGGGTCCTTCGAAATTTCAATATTTTTTGGGATTTTGGATGCCGCGGCCTGAGCGTAAGTCTGCACTCCTGCTGTTCGAAGGTCATTACCCGGTCGCTTTTCCAATGGTAACTTTTCTGTACTGTTTCTTTTAGGAACAGAGGTCGAGGGCTTTTCTTTCGTCATTCTTTCCCTCACCTTTTTGGGCTCTGAACCCGGTAGTTTTAATTTGCATTCTTTCTCCTCCACGACCTTACGCTTTGGCTTAGTTTGCGGTTTTGATTTTGCATTTAGGGGCTTAAGGAGGGCATCTCTTCGTTTTTGTAACTCTTTAGCTACTCCACAGCCTCTATAATTTCCCGGGTGCTTTCCCTTACAATTAGCACATGTTGCGGAGGTTTTTTTGTTTACTCCACAAACTTGGGAGAGGTGATTTCCAGCGCATTTCACACATCGCGGTTCTTTTTTGCAGTACATTTGCGTATGATTGGATCCTTGGCAACGTTTGCACTGCGGAATCATTCTTATATTTCTACGCATTGGCTCGATTTTGACTACGATATTTAGTATGGTCCTAATTCGGTAGATATCGTCGATATTGTCAGACTTATCGAAGGTAAGCATAAAGAGCGGAAGTCCACGCCTTACCAAGATGTCTTTATCTATTTCCGTTTGTTGCTTCTCCTTTTTAATGATATTATATTTTTTCGGTATTTAACTTTTGGGACACTGCTTGGTAGTCGGCTTTGCAACTTATAAAATTAAGTTAACCCGACGATGTTAATTGGTGGGGGTGGACGAGATTGCGCTCGAAGTTGCTTTTCTTGTGGTTCTTTGTGCTCTTCTTTCTCTTTTTCTTTTAGGGATTCAACTTCGGGCGAAGAGCCGGCTCTCCGTGTCTTACTAGGTCTCTTTTTTGTGACCCTACACGTTCCGCGTGCTAGCTCCTCTTCGTCGGTGTGATATTCCCGACTAGCTAGTCGTGCTGGAGTACATTCGCGTTCTTTCTCTATATATACGTGAGCTCTTTAGGACCTTATTTTCTTCTTTTAATAAGTCTATTTCTTTCTTGAGCTCATGATAGAGTAGATCCATTTCGATAAGCTTCCTTCGGAGTATTTTATTTTCTTCCTCAAAGCTGTTATATTTTGCTGAATTCTGAATTTCGCGCGCTGGCGCTTCCGGTGGACTTCTTTTCCCGGAGTTATTCGATCTTGGTGGAGGAGATCGAGATACCCTTGAACTATTGCAATAAGCGGCTCTCCCCAGAATCCGTAGAGCCGACCTCCGAAGAGGGTGGATTTTCCAGTAAAGCTGGACTGCCACCTGGGGTAATGTATCTTTTTGTTTTGTTCATTGCATATTTTGTATGCACTATACGCTCGGTATACGGGGTTTGGATTTTAGTCACCTCTTACGACAGGCATGCCTACTTCGGGTATATTCTATCCCCTACCCGAAGGGGGCGAAGATTGAAAACACTGGAACGGCTAAGAGATATGCACGTCAGAGATGAGATTGGGGATAACTTTTTATCAAAATCACATAATGTGTACATAAAAGGAAAATCAGTGGATACTCTCTTCACAAAGTGGTCTCTACCATAGAAAATACTCTTAAAGTGAAGGAATACACGAAGGGTGCATTCCTTGACATCGAAGGGGCTTTTAATAATGTAAGTACTGAAGCTATAGTATACAGTCTACGCAGGGCCCAAATACACTCGGGAATATGCAGGTAGATTGAACTAATGTTTAATACCCGCATAATCGACTCCGCACTAAGGGAAGAAAGTAAGTCAAGCGGGGCACCCCACAAGGCGGGGTCCTTTCACAACTCTTATGGCTTCTAGTGGTGGACGAGATGTTAGTTATACTTGAAGGAATGGTGTCAACGTAGCGGTCTATGCCGATGATGTTGCAATCTTGGTATCCGGAAAGATCGTTCCGGTACTCAGCGTTAGACTCAATTATGCATTAAAACTAGTGAATAACTGGGTTAAAGGCAGGGGTCTGGAAGTGAATCCGGTCTTAAACCGAGTTAGTGCTATTTACGAGGAGAAGATACAATAGATACCAGAATACAATTACCCTCGTATGAATGGTATCGAGCAGATACCTCAAGTAACTGCAAAATATCTCGGCTTAATATTGGATTCCAAATTAAACTGGAAAGCTAACATTGACAATCGAATCAAGAAGGCATATCTTGCACTATATGCACGTAGAAGAGCCTTCGGGAAATCTTGGGGTTTTAAGCCTAAAGTGGTACACTGGCTATACACTGAAGTAGTAAGACCCATTTTGGCCTATGGTTCGATTGTCTGGTGGAAAACGCTGGAGAAGAAATACCAACTTGAAAGCTTTACAAAGATTCAACGGGCAGGCTGTCTGGGGGTGACGGGATCGATGAGATCAAAACCGGCAGCAGCTCTGGAAACAATACTGAATCTCCTGCCACTTGACATATACTGCAGGAACACGGCAGTTAAAACTGCACTAAGACTAAGGGAAACCGGTCTATGGAAAGCGAAACTCTACGGTCATGCCTCAATTCTAAACCAATGGAATATATTGAGACTCCGGACGGAAACGGACTACAACATCCCCATGCCAAACTTCAACCGAAAATTTTTTATTAGAATTCGTAGGAGGGAGGAATGGGATGAGGAAAGAGCCTGTTTCGAGAATGAACTGGCCATCTTCCCTATCAAAGGAAAACGCCAATCAATCATGCCCAAAAATATCCACCGGAAATAAAAGAAATGGTAAGGGAGAAGAGAAAAGCGCGTAAAAAATGGCAACAAACTCGTGCTCCGCAACATAAATCGCATTTGAATCACTTGTGTAACTTGCTAAAAAAGGCCATTATTGATTTTAAAAACCGGACAATACAAACCAGCATTGAAAGCTTAACAGCGGACAAAGATTCCAATTATTCGCTCTGGAAAGCTATAAAATGCATTAAAAAACCGAAAATACAAGCGGCCCCAATCAAGAAAAATGACAACGAATGGGCCAAGAATGATAAAGACAAAGCAGAAGTCTTTGCCGCCCATTTAGAAGAAACATTTAAACCATTTGATGGGCAAGCGCTTGCTGAAAATGATAACGCGTCTGATATAGCATTTCACAATTACACAGTAAGAAATGCAAGGCTGACCGAACTTCAACAAGAAATAAAGCTCCTGGATACGACCTAATCACAGGAGAGCTTCTTAAATCGTTACCTAGAAAAGCGTTAGTTAAGTTCATTTACATTATAAACGCAGCGATAAGATTAGAATATGTTCCGAGTCAATGGAAAGTCGCGGAAGTAATAATGATTCTGAAGCCAGGAAAACCACCGAATGATAAAAAATCGTATAGACCTATTTCGCTGCTGCCGATTATGTCTAAAGTTTTCGAAAGAATAGTACTTAAGCGATTACAGCCGGTTATAGAAGAAGGATCTCTTATTCCCAATCACCAGTTTGGGTTTAGAACCAAGCACTCAACAATAGACCAAGTGCATATAATAACTGATTTAATTGAAAAAGCTTACGAAGAAAAAAAGATTTGCTCGAGCGTATTCCTTGATGTTTCTCAAGCTTTTGACAAGGTCTGGCATGAAGGCTTGAAATATAAATTACGACAAGTTCTGCCGGAACACTTATATAATATTCTAGAAAAATACTTGACGAATCGACTTTTCCGAGTCAAACACGGAAACGAATATTCGGAATTTAAAGAAATAAGGGCTGGGGTGCCGCAGGGAAGTGTCCTGGACCGCTTTTGTACCTATTATATACTCGTGACATACCGCAAGAAGAAGGCACCGTATTAGCTACATTTACCGACGACACTGCCATCCTGGCAACGGGTAAAACGATCGAAGAATCGACTGAAAAATTGCAAGAAGCATTGAATAAAGTAAATGAATGGACAAAGATTTGGCGACTAGCTTTAAACGAAAACAAATCTGTTCATGTCAATTTTACTTATAAGAAAATAAATAATTTGCTCATCTTTTCAAACTCGGTTCAAATTCCGTTTGCAAACGAGGCTAAGTATCTTGGAATGACACTTGATGCTAAGCTGAAGTGGAAATCGCACGTGAAGAAAAAACGTAAAGAACTCGAAACCAAATACAGAGAAATGTACTGGTTACTTGGAAAACATTCCAAGCTCAATATAGAGAACAAACTGCTTTTATACAAGCAAGTGCTAAAGCCGATATGGACATATGGAATACAACTTTGGGGTTGTACCAAAATAAGTAATGTCAATATTTTACAAACTTTTGAAAATAAAGTGCTAAGATCAATAGTTAATGCACCGTGGTTTATTAGAAATAGCGATATCCATATAGAGATTTAGGAATTGTGACAGTCGAATATGAAATCAAAAACTTCGCGCGTAAGCACAAAGACAGATTACAAGGACACGTTAACAATGAAGTCCTTCGAATTCTAGATGAGAGGAATCTACTGCGTCGTCTACAAAGGACTAAACCTTTCGACTTAACGCGATAGCAAGAAACCGCACCTAATTTGCGGAAGAAGCAGGAACTTTCAATGGAAAGGGACCTGCCAAACGATCTCAATACGTGAAAGAAAAACTGCTGGATAAGTCCAAACTTAGTTGTAGTATGTAATCAAAGAAATTTATCACGAAGGGAGGCTTTTTTAGTGAGTAAAAATCTCACACTACTATGAGCACGCGCTGTCGATCCTCACAGTGTCTTCATGAAGATTTTTTACCTACCCTCGGAAAAAAAAAAAAAAAAAAATCTTCAGCGATGGATCCACAATGGCCATCTTTACCGATGGATCCAAAATGACTGTGAGTCTCGAAATATACATCGCTCGTTTAGACTTAAGGATGCTTGCAGTGTTTTCTAAGCCGAAGTTGCTACAATAAAACAAGCTGTGAATATGATTATTGAGGAAATTTCAGGGCAAATAATCAGTATCTATGTTGAAAGCAAGCGGCCGTTAAGGCGTTACAGTCAACACCACTAAGATCCAAACTCGTAAAAATTTGTAAAAAAAACGACTGGATGTTATCTCGGCGGCCAATACGGTGACCCTATGCTGGGTACCGGGCCGCATGGTTATCTCCGGTAACGAAAAAGCGGACGAACTAGCCAGGGAAGGATAACTTATAAACCCCTAGCGGTCCCTTTCCGAAGCTAGTGTACCGTTTATCAGCTAATGAACGCTGGTGGCTATTAGATACGTGCGCTGCTGCCAAATCATTATGACCAGTCTACGACAAAAAGAGATCTATCAATCTTATAGAACTAAGGGATCGTGACAGTACACTGTGTGATAGGTAATCATGCAGCACGGCTAGGGTTATCTCATAACGACTACTGCAGAGGCTGCTAATAATGCAGTGAACAAAACAAATAATATAACTACCCCAGGTGGTGTGCCAGGTAACCTGGGAAATCCACCCTCTTCGGAGGTCGGTTCCATAGATTCTGGGGGGAGCCATTTATTGCTAGCACTTAAAGGCCCTTTCATTAAGAGGCGTAAAATGGTAAGATCACCACCATGCCAACCAACAAAAGAAAATTTAATGTTGGAGGCTAAATACAAAAAAGCCTGTGAAGAAAGAGACGATTTTAAACAACTCAGTGAAAAGCTGACAAGCGAAATCGATAAATTAAAACTTGAATTGCAGCTGCTAAAAATACAGGTGAATAATAAAAATGAGCAGGTTACCAAAGCTGTCATGTATTCTACGGATGAAGATGAATTACGAAGAGAGACAGAGCCATCCCCTAACAGTGAGAAAAGAAAGAAAAAAAGAAAAATGAACATGTCCCCGTAGCTTTCATCACCAAAAGTGAACCTCAAAAGTGCAGAAAAGATCAAACTAAAAATAAAAAAACACCGAAGCCAATAAAGCCTCCTCCAATTATAGTACTCTGTATAACGAAGTACGAAGGCTTACTAAATATTTTGGAGGAAAATACAATTAAAGCTAATACAGCTCTAATAAACAAAAATTATATCAAAATGAATGTGGAACACGAAGATTCCTATAGAAACTTTACAAAACTAGTTAACGAGAAAAAAGTGCAATGGTGCAAAGTGCGTTTGAAAATTAACAAACGAGACCGGTAAAGGTCGTCGCAAAAAAACTGCATTTCTCATGCTCACCTGAAAGCATATCTAATGACCTCAAAAAGAAAAACTTCAAAATACTAGAAGTTATTAACGTGCTTAGGTACAAAGCAAAGAACCGCTGGCGATGTTCATGCTCACTTTTGAGATACACGAGGACATTAAGAAAATTTATGAAATCAAAGATATCTTGGGAATGAAAGTAAAAATTCATCCTCTGCGGTAAACAAAGCTAGTTCCCCAATGTAAGAATTGACAATAGTATAGTCACACTCACAAATACTGCAATTCTAACCCAAAAAGTGTTAAATGCGTAGGTGACCATCATACAATAGACTGCATAAGGGATAGAAAGGCACCCCCAACTGTAAAGAAAGACACCCAGCTAATTACATAGGCTGTGTAGTAGCAAAAGATTTACAGCAGGCAAAAGATAACAAGCAAAAGAAACTGCAAAAGCCAGTAAAAAATACACATATAAACACAACGAAAACAAAATCAGAAAGGACTTGACACCAATAACGAAACCCCAAATAAATAAAATCACTAAAAAAGTTAGAAAAAATCTGTCCATGAACAAAAATGAGAAAGTTCCAAAGCCGTTCCTGAGAAAAGATATGCGCAGGTTATTTCAAATCAAATCGAAGACCTGAAATCCAGCAATGTGATGGAAAAGATTATGCAACAAATTCTAACCAAAATGGAAGATATGGAAAAGAGCAATAAGAAAATTCTGGAAAGAATATCTTTCCTTGAAAAATAAAACAGAAAAACAATAGAGCTGTGCCTAAAATATCCTAATTGTTAAACATCTTATTATGGAATGCCAATGGTCTCGAGAATCGGAAGGAAGAAATCAAAAATATTAACATATGTCTTCTTACCGAGACACATTTCAAACTTGAAACTAACTATAAACTGCACGGTTACAAGATATACCCCAGCCCACATCCTTATAATATAGTAAGGGGGGTACTGCAGTTATAATTAAAGAAAGCATTAATCAACACAAAGACGAAAAATATCAGTCGTGTGAAATACAAGCCACATCAGTCAAAATAAAAACATGTAGCGTCCAGAAAACGGTAGCAGCAGTATATTGTTCCCCTAGCTTAAGGCTGGAACAAAATGATTTCAGAAGCCTTTTCCGTATACTCGGAAATAAATTCATAGTAGGTGGAGACTTTAACGCTAAGTATTAATTTTGGGGATAAAAACTAATAAAGACAAGAGGAAAATAACTTTTGAATCCATAATAGAAATTAACATTTGGAAAACCTACTTACTGGCCCATAGATAGGAACAAAATACCAGATGTTGTCGACCCCTTTATAACCAGGAATATATCCTTAAATACTACCGAAGTAGTAAAAGGACCTGATCTTGACTCAGATCACGTATCTGCCTTTCTTATACTTGGTAGTAAAGTTATATTGAAGGAAAACAACCCACGTCTTGTTAACAAGATAACAGACTGGATTTACTTCAGACAATTGCTGGAAGAGCGCATCGAACTATCCACAACAATCGACACAATAGAAGTATTAGAAAGAGAAGTAAAGACTTTCACCTTAGGTATACAAAAGGCTGCTTGGGCTGCAACACCTGAATCAAACAGTAAAGTAAAAAGAAATATATATCCCAAACAAATATATGACTTACTCGAAATATCTGAAAAGAGAAAAGCTCATAAACGCTGGCAGCTATCAAGAGCGCCAAGTGACAAAACAAGACTTAATAGCTTAACTAATAAGCTAAGAAAAGAGATAAGGGAATTGAAAAATGCGTCTGTGGAAAGATACCTTACCAATTTGATAAACGATGCTAGTAGAAAATACTCACACTGAAAGGCTACAGAAAAGTGAAAAGACCAACGGCATACATTCCGCCATTTAAAAATAGCAGTGGAAACTGGCAGACTTGTTTGCTGAACATCTCGAAAACGTCTATCAGCCATATGAAGATAATGACTGCCTCCAGGTAGGTAGGTAGGTAGGTAGGTGTGGTTGTGACAACATACTATGCTCAAACATAATTAGCGCAAAGGCGCCGTTTTAATACCACAACTCAAGTGACATAATTTGATGTAAAAACTGACGTTGGACTTGTGGGAAAGGAGAGAAAGGATTATTTAAATCCACCGCGTAGCATTGAGGAAACTGATAAAATTCCGATGCTTGTCTCCGCTAACTCACTAATATTATTAAAAAGGTGTCTGCCAAGTGTACGGTGTCTGACCCTACTAAAGGCCGGACACTTACAAAGGAAGTGAAGGCTTGTTTCAGGCTCGTTGGTCATATTGCAGCTACGACAAAGTGTATTAAAAGCAATGCCCAGTCTGCCTGCGTGGACCCCTATGTGCCAATGGCCAGTGCTAATTGCCAGAACTCTAGCAATATCTGTGAGGTTTCTGTTTAGTAGCTATTGTGTTCTGCACTAGTTATACTTGGGCCACATCTGCCTGGATATGACACAGTTCTGCAACCCTCGCCATCTATTGCCAGCATCTGCAAGGAAATGAGCAAAGATTCTACCCTTAAGGGCCCCTAACGGAATGTTGACATCCTCCGCGCGGGAGCAATCAAGGGCAGATCCCTGCCTCGCCAATTCATCAGCCCTTTCGTTTCCGTCAATATTACTTTGACCAGGCACCCAGATGAAGCTGATCCTAGACCGATGACCGAGTGCGGCAAGCGCCTCCTTGCATTGCTCAACAAGTTTGGAGGAGGAAGCTCCGATACGATGGCTTTGAAAGCGGCCTGGCTATCAATGAAAATGGCTATGGTGTTAAGTTGTATCGATGTATGTTTGAGGAGACGCCTCTCGTACAGCAAGAACTTCCGCCTGGAATACACTGCATGAATTGTTTAGACGGAATGAACTAGATATATTGAGGGATTCAGAGAACATTCCCGCCCCTACCCCGCAGTCCATTTTCGACCCGTCAGTGAAAATGGTTGTTTTGAACTCGTTTGTCACCGCTTCATATGTCCATTCCGCCCTGGAAGGGAATCTCACCGTGACAGCATTGCGAAAGTTCACCCTGGGAATTATGTAGTCCGTTAGATTTGCCGCCAACTCCCGGGGTAGCAGATTGAGGATGCTGTTGTGGCCGTAAAGACTGTCGCACCAGCTACCTGTTTCTCTTAATCTGACCGCCCTACATGCTGATATGTAGTTTATATGAAGGTCGAGTGGTATAAGGTGAGGAATTACATTCAAGGCTTCAGTTGGGCATGTTCTCATCGCCCCCGTAGCACCTAGAGCCGCATTCCTTTGTATCCTTTCTTAACCGCCGGCCACCAAACTAGCGATCCAAAGGAAAGTATAGGGCGCACCACCGCAGTGTACATCCAAATGACCATCTTCGGACGGAGTACCCATTTCTTACCGAATGTTTTGCTACAAGCATAGAAGGCCATACAGGCTTTCTTTACCCGCTGTTCAATGTTAAGCTTCCAGTCGCTCAGATTTGCCGCCAACTCCCGAGGTAGCAGATTAAGGATGCTGTTGTGGCCGTAAAGACTGTCGCACCAGCTACTTGTTTCTCTTAATCTGACCGCACTACATGCTGATATGTACTTTATATGAAGGTCGAGTGGTTAAGGTGAGGGATTACGTTCAAGGGTTCAGTTGGGCATGTTCTCATCGCCCCCGTAGCACCTAGAGCCGCAGTCCTTTGTATGCTTTCTTAACCGTCGGCCACCAAACTAGCGATCCATAGGAAAGTATAGGGCGCACCACCGCAGTGTACATCCAAATGACCATCTTTGGACGGAGTCCGTATTTCTTACCGAATGTTTTGCTACAAGCATAGAAGGTGTTAAGCTTCCAGCTTAATTTAGGGTCGAGTACCACTCCTAGTTACCTTGCACTAGATAATAAAGAGAGTAATTGGTTATTAAACCGTGGAGGCGTGAAAGCCGGTATTTTGGTTTTAGAGCATCAGTTCAGTCTTGCTAGGATTGACGCTAAGTCCACATCCAGTGGCCCATGTGCTAATCTTATTCAAGGCACCTTCCATAATCTCACTGATCACTGAAGGAAACATCCCCGATACCAACACTACCACATCATCCGTATACGCGACAACCTTGACACCGTCTCGGACAAGCCTAAACTGGATTTTGTTGATTACCATAAGCCAAAGAAGAGGAGAGATAACCCCACCCTGAGGAGTTCCCCTTACAACGGATATGGTGGAAACACTATTACCGAGTGTCGATTGAATGATTCTGGTTTTTAGCATAGTCACTATCCACTTGCTAATAAACTCCCCTACACCCAGTTGGGACAGAGCTTCCTGAATCGATTCAGTACTAACGTTATTAAAAGCACCTTCAACATCTAAAAAGGTGGCAATAGTAAATTGTTTGTAGTGTATTGTCTTTTCTATAGTATGCACAACTTCATGGAGCGGGATATTGATAGACGGGATGTATCTATTGTATTACGGATAAGCGTGTCTAATATACGTTCCAACGTCTTAAGGAGGAAAGCTGATGGGTTTGAAATCCTTTGCAGATTTATGCCCCCTCTTCCCCGCTTTCGGAATAAACACAACACGAACACGCCTCCAACTCAGGGGGACGTGGTTTAGAAGAATACAGCTTCTATAGATCGGAACTAGCCAAGGGACCACCTGATTCAGTGTTTTGTGCAGCATTACCGGGAGTAGAGCTAGAGGAATCCGTCCAAGTCCTGTCCGGCCTTTTGATAAAGGACGGACTAGAGTGTTCCTTGGATAGGATCTTACTCAGTGGTTTTAATGGACTGACAATAGTCCATCCAAGCCAGAGACTTGGAACTTTTAATGGATTTCTTATATTCTTTTAGGCAATACTTATATGGTTGCCAAAACTTGTGTCGGTAGCAGACATTGAAGATTTCTCTGGTAATCTTCCTAACATTAAAAAGATCTTCGTTCCACCATGAGGGAAATTTTTTCTTACTGAATTTAATAGGGCACGAAACCTTAAAAGCCGTACCCATGGATTTTTCTAGGGTTGCAATCTTGTCGTTAAGTTCCTTGACTGATTCGATTTTCATGCCGGGTGTTCTGTGAAGTTTAGAATTGATAACCTGACCAAATTTGCTCCAGTCAATTCTCTTAGGGTTTCTAAATGGCTTAGGTGCCTCGGTCTCGAGGCTAATATTAAAGATAATCCACTTATGGTCAGAAAAAGATAGACGATCGGATGCCCACCAATTAGTTACTCTAAGGTTGTCGATATTGGTCTTGAGTGTAATGTCCAAGACTTCCTCCTAACGTCTGGAATTATCCGAACTCGGAAAGACAAAAGTTGGTTTGTTACCCACATTACAGAGAGAAATGTTGGACATCACAAGGAAATCGAATAAAGACTCACCGCGTTTGTTGATTTCCGAGCTGCCCCATAGCGTATGTCTTGCATTCGCATCACAGCCTAGAAACAGTTTGCCATTTTTCTCCGCGATCGCTGATGTCAACAGTCGTACCTCCTCAGGCGGTGATGGTCTGTCACGATCCATATAAGCTGGGGAAATAAAAAGAGTGTCAGTTGAAACCTCCAATTTAATTAAAAACAGTTAAATCGGCAGTGCTAAAATTAGGACATAGAAATACATTTATATGTTTTTTAGTTAGGATGCAGGTCCTAGGTTTATTACTAACCTTGTAAATGGTATTATAGAAGATGTTGTACCGGTTGTCCTTCAGCCCTTTAATAACTGAACCTTTCATCCAGGGCTCCTGAATAAGACTGTCTTCCTCGCCTAGGAAAACACGCAGATTATCTAACGCACACTTCGATTGGTGCAGATTAGTCTGTGCGATCTCCAACATTCGGGATGGTGGTGTTGGTGATGGTGTCGACAACCAAGTCCTCCGACAACTTGTTGGTGCTATCAATTTCCCCTGAAAAACCAGAGGGGCAGAAAACTTTGATTTTGGCATGCCTTAAGCCAAAATGCAGCTTATGGTCGGCTTCTTCGAGTGCCACCAGGCACGCTTCGTTGATCAGAAGGAGGAAAGAGGAGCTGTTTTCCTTAGGTTCCTCTGCCTTGATGACTGCCCAGTAATCCATCGGAACCGCCGGGTTGTGCAGTTTTAGGCATTGGAGGAGCCTTCCTCCGTCAACCTTCATATTAGGCAGCCAGATGCGGGCCCTAGGTCTCCTGGGGATATACTTGGCAGGGATAAGCTTGAGCTTCAAGCCCTCCCAGACATCACTAACCTTAGTGGTACACTCTCCAAGGAAATCCTTAAAGAATTGGTCCTTACATCTGATGACCCGATATCCCCTGACCAACTCGGCGGAGTCGAAACATGGCAGAGGTCCCTCTGGGTTTGCCACAAGGTAGTCCATGACCATATCGGACAATCTAGCCTCGATGCTGATCCATGCTTCACCTACCGTCTTGCCGTCGGAGGAACGCTCGTCCACCAGAGCGACCTGCAGATGGTCCCTTGCCACCTTGGAAAAGTGTCGCGTCATCTGGTTCTCACTCGCAGCATACGTACTTGGCTGTTGAAGAGACGAAGAAGGGGTCCCGGCAAACTTGGTCTTTTTTGCCGCGCGATTGATCTCATCTAGAGACCTGTTGCGCTTGTTAGCAATGGGGACCTTCTTCTTCATCTGTTGTGTTTCAAGGGGGGCGATGTACTCAACGACCACAGTTTGGTACTTAACCTTGTCCGATGCGTCTTTCTCATGAACGCAGCCAGCAGCTTCATTTTTGGCAATCTTGCCAAGAATGATACGAGCCATGTTGTACCTGCCTTTCATGAGGGCGCCCGGCGATTTCTTATTGATAGGCGCACCGTTGCCACTAGACTTAGTGGACTTGGTTACAGTTAACACACTCAAATATGCGAATTCAGCACACGCGCCGATTCGATTGGATTGCTTTGCGCAAGCTAGAACATTGACCTGGTGCGTGAACCGGTTCAAATGGATTACTTTGTGCAAAGCTAAGATATTAATTCGGGCGCATGTGCCGGCATTCGAATTGGATTCATAAGCAATACTTTATTATAAACATAAGCAATATTTCATTATAAATGAACATAAGAGAATTTGTATTTAGATTTTAAGTTTGGCAGTCAATAAAAAGACGTTGGTCTCCGTAAAAAATATTTTTTATTTTCGATTCAATATAAAATTGTTTACCTTGCCGTGGTGACAGTGTGTTCTGCAATTAACTGGTGAGCCACCCCCTGTGCACCAGAGGGAGTACTGCTTGTACTGGCTGCGGCTGAGGGGAAGACTGTCGACTCCTGACTGGAGGCCAACAATTCGTGTTCAGATAAGCGGCCAATGTGTGGCATCCCCACCTCGACAAGTCCGGAAAAGAGAGTCCATCCTGGCAGAGCCGACATACCAGGATAAGGCATTTATACTACCGACCTGGCCAGGGCATCGATAGGGACCGTTAGCGACCAGCATCTTTAATCACCAGCTGGCCACGAAAACCGTCGGCACGGGTACCTCAACACCTTGGCTTAAGTGAGATTTATGGTTTACTCCAACCTCGTCCTAATGGACCACAGCGGACGATTGAAACATGCGTGTAAATCCTTAGCTGACAATAAACACCCGAAAGGTGAATATCCAATTCCGGCGGGCGCCCACGGGGAGGACCAAGGACGAGGATTTTTGCCCACCAACTTGACCGCCTCCAAGAAATAAAAGAAATATGTGAAGAGGACAGATTAATTCCACCAATAACCTCTAACGAAATAGCCAAAGAAATAAAAGACAAGATTAACCCGGAAAAAGCTTCGGGATTTGATCTTATTAAAAGAGAAATTGTGAAAAAATTACCTAGAATAGGTATGAAAAAACTAGCACAAATAATAAATGCAGCATTCAGACTAAGGTATGTTCCACGAAAGTGGAAAGTCGCAGACGTAATTATAATACCAAAACCTGGCAAACAACCGTCCGATTTCCTTGCTGCCAATACTGCCAAAGCTATTCGAAAAAATTATTCTAAAACGACTCCATCCGATCATAGAAGAAAAGACATTGATACAGAACCATCAATTTGGCTTTAGAAATAGGTATTCATCTATAGATCAAGTTAACCGAATAACTTATAAAATAGAAAAAGTCCTAGAAGAGAAAAAGAATATGCTCTACCATCTTCGTTGATATAACACAGGCTTTTGATAAGGTGTGGCATAAAGGACTAGTCAGAAATTCTAGATTCATATAAAATGCAGATATTATTTAGAATAAAGCAAGAAGATGAGTTCTTCACATTAAAACATATAAAATCTGGTGTACCCCAAGGTAGTGTATTAGGACCTGTCTTGTTCCTATTATATACCAATGACCTAATACAAAGTGGGGAATCTTCTGTCGCTACATTTGCAGACGATACTGCTGTACTTGCTGTCAGTAATACCGTGCAAGAAGTTACTGGAAATCTGCAAAGGACAGTAAATGATATTTATGGATGGACCAAAAAAAGGTAAATAAAATTAAAGAACTTAAGTCAGCGCAGGTATACTTTACAAAAGTTTGTACAAAACACAAAATAAAATATACAACACATAACTGTGTATATAAATAACACTGTAGTTCTTTTTTCGAACTATACAATAAATACCTGCTCTACAAGCAAGTATTAAAGCAAATATGCACATATGGTCTCCAGCGTTGGGGGTGCACAAGTAATAGAAACCTACAAAGCATACAATGCTTCCAGAATGTTGATTAACGTTGATCTACATAGGGATCTAAAAAAAATTGAAATGGTAGAGAACGAGGTAAGGAAGGTTACAAACAAATTGCTAATTAGTTTGTCAACTAGGTGCGATAATTGGAAGGATGACATTAAATCATGCCTTCTGCGGGTGTTTTTAATGGTTTAAAATTGCACACTATCGCAAAGCTACGCATGCGATGTCTTCTGATGGTTTTCACCCAGCTAGACGTAAAAAAAATCACTTGTGTGACTGTTCACCTCTGGCCATCAAAAGAAACCGTGCTTTTGGCAGATACTTCTTTTCAGAGCTGGATAAGAAAACTTCAGAGATTCATACATTTTCTGGGTGGTTTAGCTTAGCGGTCGAAGACAGACATTTTTAGGTTTCCAGGGTTCCAAATATTAGGCACAATGGACTATAAGTGGTCTAAGTGAGCTGTTGACAACCCTGTCAATAAGGGCACCCAGTCAAATAACCTAACCATCCTACTCTTCAGGGCCCTTTTGAAGTAGATGGAAAATAGCATTTGTCCAGCCAGTCCCTAAGAAAGGCGAATCTTCCTTCCTGTCGAATTAACGACCCATTGCACTTACGTCCCTTCTTTCCAAGGTCATGAAAACGCTGATAAATGGTCAGCTTAAATATATCTCGATTCACGAAAACTCCTTAATGACCGGCAGTATGGTTTTCGTAGCAACAGGTCCACTTGTGATTTGATGGCATATCTCACCGAGAAGTGGAACCAATCTCTGCATCACTTCGGCGAAACCAAGATGGTTGCGCTTGATATTTCAAAGGCATTTGACATATGGCGTCGATGAGTCTCTTCTTCAATGGATTAGAAATTACCTTTCGGGGCGTTCAATATAAGTTGTTTTGGACGGCTTCAAGTCTGCAATTCACCAAATAAATGCTGGTGTTCCCCAAGGCTCTGTTTTGTTTCCGGCTCTCTCTCTCTTATTTTTATAAATGATCTCTTGTCTGCAACTTCTAATGCAATCCATTCCTTCGCTGATGACAATACCCTCAGTTTTTCACATTCGTTCCCTAACTCACGTCCTTGTCAGATTGCTAGTATATAAATTTCTGAGTTTATGTGATTGAGAAGTCTAAGTTTGTGTCTATTAGCTACTTTTTTTACTTCATCTTCATCATTTCAATTTCTAGATCTCTATGCAGATCAGTGTTTCTTATGTACCATGGTGCTTTTGTACCAGGTTTGTATTTTCTGTAAATTGGGTTTGCATGTCCATGCCCATAGATGGAGCCCGTAGGTCCATACTGGTCTTAGAATTTGCTTATAAAGCAGTAGTTTATTGTAATTGGACAAATAAGAATATTTCCCTATAAGCATTTATATACATTTAAATATATTTTACCGTAGCACATGTTCAGTTCTTCTCTTTTTTTTCTTTACATGCGCTTTCCAGCGCAGTTTTGCATCTAGTGTCATGCCGAGATATTTGGCCTCTCTGCGGTCCATTTTGATATATTATTCACTGCCTTCTGTAGCTTTTTTGTCGCTACTTCGACAGTTTCTCCCACAGCAAGGATAGCAGTATCATCTGCAAATGTTGCCACAGTTGTTTCATCACTAAATGGCAAGTCACTGGTAAATAAGAGTCAAGTCACTGGTAGTACAGGGCCTAGCAAACTGCCTTGTGGTACACCAGCTATATTTTTCTCAATGTGGAGTAGTCATCATCTTGTTTGATTTTAAAAAATCGCTGTAATATGTAAGACTCTAGGAGTCCTTTGGTAGATGCTTTTGCAATTTATGTATCTGTCCTTTGTGCCATACTTTATCGAAAGCTTGTGTTATATCAAGAAATATAGTAGAGCATATCTTTTTTTCTTCAAATGTTTTTTCGATTTTATCAGTTATTCTATGCTCCTGATCAATCGTAGAATGCTTATTTCTAAAACCAAATTGATGGTTTGGGTTTAGCGATTTTTCCTCAATTATTTTATGGAGACGTTTAATCAACATCTTTTTAAATAGTTTGAATAAAATATTCAATCGATATGGGGCGGTAGGAAGTGACTTCACTAGGTAGTTTCTCTGGTTTTGGTATCATAATTACCTCCGCGACTTTCCAAATGCTAGGTACATACCTTATCCTGAATGCAGCATTTATAATCTGTGCCAGTTTCTTTAAGCCTTTTTTGGGAGTTGCTTTAGGATTTCCCTTGATATCAAGTCAAATCTGGGGCTTTCTTAGTATTGATGCCTTCTTGAATTTCTTTGGCAATTTCTTTCGCCGTAACCGGTTAAATGTGTCTTTCCTCTTCGCACAATTCTTCCGTTTCTTGACAGTCTTTATCTTCATATGGTTGGAAGACGCCTTCGAGATATTCAGCAAATAAATTCGCTTTTTCTTGGTTGTTTCTTGCCCAATTACTTTCTCTGTTTTTAACTGGTGAAATGCGTGTAATTGGCCTTTTTCATTTTCTGTGTTGCCTTCGAGAATGAGTATTTGGTACTAGCATCATTCGTAAGATTGGTAAATTATTTTTTAAGAGACTCATTTTTAAATTCTCTTATCGACCTTTTAAGCTTATTGTTTGGATTATTCAGTATTGTTTTGTCGCTGGGCGCCCTTGATTGCTGCCAATGTTTTCTAGCTCTTCTCTTTTCCGCAATTATATCACATATTTCTTTTGGATATGAGTTTTGTTGGATTTTAGTTTTAGTTATTGGTGTTGGAGCTCATGCAGCCTTTTGAATATTAACTGTAAATATGCATAAAATAGAAGGATGAGTTGCATATAAAATTAAAGCTTACTTGTAGACGTAGACAAAACGTCATGGTTGACGGACATTTTTGTCCAAGAACTAAAAAAAATGCCGACTTCCGGTACATTTTTTTTTGATTTTCATAGGCATAAGAAAGACGAATAAATGACTAACCATTCGATAGAGGGAGTTAAATAGCACCTAAACCCATTGGGTTAGCAGCCCCCAACCGGCCATAAATCCCCGCCTGCCCAATTTTTAACTATGCATTTTCTATTGATTATTTATAGTCGCGCGACTTACACGCTCCGTATTTGATCATATGGAACGCTCTCTCGTAAAAAGTTGGGAGTCCCTATCAAGCAAATATTTTAATTACTCATCGCACACTGTACACAATGTACTGATTTACATTTTGGTTTTATCATTATTTATGATCAATAGACTGCTTGTTTGCTTCAGTGGTTCAGAACAAAGTGTTAGAAATAATCTTTCGGTTGTTTTCTTTTTCCGAATTGATAAAAAATGAAGAAGTGTTTTTGTTGTGGTAAATGTGAAAACTTATTAGACTTCACAGATGAAACTTTCGTGAAGATCTCAAAATCGGTAGCTTTTCGCCGCATGAAAAACTTTAAATATGGTGACATAGAACTTTCTCGTGAAAACAATAATGATTTCGGCTACCACTCATCATGCTACAAAAGGCTACATTTTGAAGAAGCTGTTAGAGCAGGTAACTGCTGCGGAAGGTACCACTTCTTCAGATAAAACTCAAAGGAATTGTATATTTTATTTAAGGGTTGAAAAAAAAAAAAAAAAAAAATAAATACGTTCTCGAAGGACCTTTGCATCTGTAAGCAATGCACATAAAACGATTAATCATATAAAACAAATTGCCGATTTGTTACGAGATTCGAAGTTGGTCAACGATTTGACTAATTGTATTATAATACGATTACTTATCATCCAATATGTTATAATTACTATATATCAAAGTATAACCAATGTTTTGCTGACGATAAAACAAGTGGGCCTTGGCACGAAATGCGGAAAGTACATAAAACTGCATTCGAATCTCTTTCGTAATTTATAATAGAAGAAATCATCGAGAAAGAGATATGTATCTATATTATTAGAGGAAAGTGATGGTAAGTTTTGTAAAGATGGCTTCAAAAGTTATACGCCTGTTCAATTGCAATGTAAAATTTTACAAGCCTTTGGCGACATAGTTACCATTGAAGCACCTAATGCACCTCATAATAAAAAAATTGTCTACATAAAGGAACTTGATGTAAATAAACTCATTAACCAAACTGCAATAGGAAAAAATTCCGAATCAATTAAGTTAGAAGATTCATCCTCTTCAATTACTTACCTTGTCGTGGTGGGGATGCTCAGTAGAATCTAGTGATCCTGGAGAGCGATTGCAGCAGGGTCACCCAAGCTGTAAGGTCTCCAGAGGAAGGTCCGAAGCTAAAGAGTAATCAACCTGATTCCAGTGGCGGTGTAAGCAAATAGTAAACCGAACTCAAGGATGCAAGGCCAAGTGTCAAATCAGTCGCTAATGAGCTCCTTCAGGTGCTCTGGCAAGGACCGGTCGTAAGTTGCATTATCGCAGCAGAACCGGCTATGTTGCGATGGACAGTTTCCATACCGTCTTACTCGTGGGAACATGAATAAAAGTAAACTAACAAAAACCAATACAAAAAGTAAAAAAGATGAGACCGGTCCTTCTTTGAAACCGGACGGTAGCACGGCGATCAAGCTGTTTATCGGTAATACCAATAATAATACATAAAGTATTGTAATATGCGAGCTACGGCTCGAGTAGATAAAACGATATTCTGTGAAATTTATTTCTTTATTTTCTAGTCTACAGAACAATTCAAGTTCACACTATACTATTCTTCGCAAATTCCTTTCTTACAAGGTCTCTTTCCTCTCAAATCACTTTATCTCCTTTCTATTACGATCGCCATCTGTCCTTATATAGCAGAAGTTTCTGATAGCCAGAAACCTCTAGCAAATTCTTCGACCACTGGAACAAGAAAAATTCTGATGTAATAATTCCAAGATGCCAATCATTTCTTGCAGTTATAATTCTTTCCTATCCGTGATATTATCCGTCTCTTTCGTAGACATGAACTGTGGAGACTTAGCCGCAGCACGAACCTCGAATGAAAAGACACTTTGGAATGGGCTGGAGGAGCGTAGTTATTATTCTACATTATTGTAGCATAATCTTAGGGGATGTTACACTGCCCCCCTCTTAGACTTGTTCGTCCCGAACAAGTGCGTCCTCACTTCGGCCTTTGTATTGACTCAGTCGGTCCACATGAACCACTTTCATTTTGGCCCTTGGTCCTCGCTGGATGCGGTAGACAACATCGTTGATGCGGGTTATTATTCTGTAGGGACCCTCCCAGTTCTGCTGCAACTTAGGTGATTTCCCCTTTTGGCGATGGGGATTATACAGCCACACTAGATCTCCTTCCTGGAATCCTGACGTTGTTGCCTTGGCATCATACCTCGTAAGCCTTTCCCTAAGGTCCGCCACGTACTCCTCTTCATTCTGGTAGGAGATCCAAATTTCACCTCACTGGGTAAACGAGCTATTCCGCCAAATAAGATTTCAAACGGCGTATGTCGAGTAGTGCTATGCACGGCACTTCTATAGAATTCTTCTCTGGGTCTGATTCTACTATGTAGAATCGGTGGCTCCCAAGATCACCTTCCAGCTTCGTCCAAGTGATTGTCTCTGAAGATGGCGGCAAAACTTCGTCTTTGCTGATGACTGTCCTGAGAGTTACGGCATTCTCGTTTCCGTACACCATCGGAATCTCCACATTTCGATACCTCAGTACTTGCATCCCGATGTCCAAGATTACTTCACCTTTGCTTTCATGAAATCTATTCCGATGATGTCGCATATATCTGCCACCAGAAACGCATGGAACACCTTCGCCATTTCCCCTGTTGCAGTCTTCAGCAGTAGCTGTTGGTGTTGTGCCGCCAGGCGCTTCCGACGATATCTCTTCTTACAATGGAGGCAGTGGTGCCTGTGTCGATGGTGGCTACGCACTTCTTCTTGTTGATTAGTGCCTCCACTGTCAGGCTCTTGTTACCCCGTTTGGTTTGCGAAACTTGAATGGTGGTCCTGGGGGCCTCGATTCCAGTAACCAACTTCTGCCCCGCGAAGTTGGTTCTTACGCATTTCCCGACTGCTGGTTTTGGGAAGTCTGACTGACAGGATGGATGTTATCACCGCCAGATGCTTCCTCTCTGCTTCTCCTACTTCCGCAATGTGAACAATTTCCTCGTCTAGGTGCACTTCTGCACTGCCGTTGTAGGTGTCCGGTTTGGTTGGATTTGACTTCCGCGAGCTCTGTCTTCATCCATGACGGCTGTTCTCTGGCATGAGCATTCCACGACGGACATTTTCCTGACACGGTGTATTCCCTGGTATGCTGGGTCAGCAGCCTTCATTGACAAAGCGAATGCCAATGCCTCGGGGAGTGTTCGCTATTCAGCCATCCCTACAGCCATTTGCAGTTGTCTGTCCTCTATGGCCTGAATAAAAGCTTCCACCGCCATTTCGTTGATAAGCTCCTCACCGGCTTTAGGGTATGAAAGATGGGCTAGTTGTTCTATATCTGCTTGCAACTGTTGGAGCGTTTCCCCCCTTTTCTGGACTCGACTACGCAGCTGAACCCTGTACACCTGCTGCATGTGTTCATCCCCAAACCGCATCTCGATAGCCTGAACCAGAGAGTCGTAGTTCTGCTGTTTATCTTCCGGGATGGTCTGCAAGAGCTCCGCAGCTGGACCCCTCAGTGCAAGCGTGAGTGCAATATACTTCTCTTCATCGTCCCAGCTATTGGTCATTGCGGCCGCTTCGAATTGCCTCTTATAAATTGGCCATGATGTTTGACCATCGAAGATAGGAGGCTGCATCTCCTTTCTTCTCAGACCGTCAGTGGAATATTCCCGTGCTCTCTGTCTCTTTACGTTGCTGAGTTCCTTAGCAAGATTTTCGACTTGCTTTTCTACTTTTTCGAACTGAGTCTCTATCTTCCCGAACTGAGTTTCTTGCTTCTCAAAGTTTTCATCGAATCTGGTTTCGACTTTTTCGAGTTGCGTCTCGACCTTCTCGATTTTCTCTTCAATCGCTTCGAATTTGGATCCCAAGTTCTTGTTTTGCTCATCAAGTTTGCTTTCCAGAGCATCTAGAGCATCTTTTGGTTGTCCAGCTTAAGTTCTATAGTATTCCTTTGTTCTTCTATTGCTTTCTTTTGTTCGTCCATGACTAACTTAAGTTGCAGGAGCAGAAATTCTTTTCTTTACTATTCTTCGCAAATTCTTTTCTTACAAGTTCTCTTTCCTCTCAAATCACTTTATCTCCTTTCTATTACTTAATTCACAAATCCAAACCAATTACTTTTTCTTGTTCACTCTCAACTTTCGATTTATCACAAAATTACAACTTCACCCATTATCACTTTTCCAATCTCTTCGCCACGGTTCTAAACCAACTGCCCCCTTTCGATCGCCATCTGTCCTTATATAGCAGAAGTTTCTGATAGCCAGAAACTTCTAGCAAATTCTTCGACCACTGGAACAAGAAAAATTCTGATGTAATAATTCCAAGATGACAATCATTTCTTGCAGTTATAATTCTTTCTTATCCGTGATATTATCCGTCTCTTTCGTAGACATGAACTTTGGAGACTTAACCGCAGACACGAACCTCGAATGAAAAGACACTTTGGAATGGGCTGGAGGAGCGTGGTTATTATTCTACATTATTGTAGCATCCTTTTAGGAGATGTTACAGTATTCAAGATGAGACCGGTCCTCCTTTAAAACCGGTTAAAACTCCAAAGGCACTGGACAGCAAAAGGATTGTGGATTCACATGGTCCTTCTGCTGCCAAAAGCCGCACGGAGCCTAGCAAAGGTACTTTGCAAACTAATAAAGACTCTTAGGGAGCGGGTTGTAGCTTCGGCTCACGACAAGTCGCTCCCCCAAAACAGACGTACAAATATTGTCGCTCAGCTGGCCGCATTCTCCAAAAATTCGACAAAATTCTAGAGAATAAAATGAATGATAGCTTGAAAACTCTAGTCGATTGGGCTAAAAAGATCGTCAGTACTCAACCTGACAAGACCAGCAGACACTTCACGTCTAAAAGACAGAGATCGTTAGAAGAATCTGGGTCGGTTTCAAAGAGACCTAAGGTGCACAACACCAGCACCTCCTGCAGCCCATCCAACGTCACATCGAAGTCATACAGTGAAGTACTCAAGGACAGGTTTATACTGGCTGTCATCGATAAGAACGATATCGATGGTACAATCACTCCAGATAAATGGAGGATGATCCCATCCAAACTGGCATTTTGCTTCCTTGATATCATGAAGGAAAATCCCGGCCCTCCTCCCAACTGCCCTGACGGCGGTTGTCATTAAGGCCATGTCAAGCTTATCGCTTGTGCTGACAAGAGATCCCGTGATCTCTATAAACTAGCTAATAGCAAACTAGGGGAGGTTTGGCCTGGTGCTAAGCTTGAGGTCCTATCTAGAGAGGATATCCCATGCAGACCAAGAACTCACACCTAGATCCAGTCGAACCCTCTAACACGGAGGACATTATCCGGATCCTCCAAATCAGCAACCCGTCGCTTCTTCCTTTTTTTGTTTTTTTTTATTGTTTATTTATCCACTTACTCGTATACACTAACACAATTTATTGTTCCAATAAACTTAAAACTATACTATTATTATGCCTTAAAGTATGTAACTGACCTGAAGGGTGCTCAATACTTATATTTTGGTTTTAAGAAAACTTAGTTCTAATGTTTTATTTTAATTGGTATTTTTGTTAATTTCAAATTAAGTAATTATTATTATTATTATTTTTTTTTATTTCATTTTAAAGAAAAAACGTGGGAAGACCTTTTTGAACGCATTATTTTATTTTTTAATAAAAAAAAATAATCTACGTGATAAAAACTAAAAACTACCTTAACCTAATTCCAGGGCAGAACCCTAATATGTGATCTGTATCCCGCCACCGAAAAGACCAATCAATGATATTTAAACCATCCAATCGTCAGCGTTTCCTTCTCCTGAATCCAACGGCTCGTAGAGAATATGTTTATCTGTCGCCCTTCTAGCAAGACGGTAAATAATCGGAACGTTCAGCGAATCTGACAAGTAAGCATGTGCATCCAGATACAAGATTGTCCACTCACCACAGTACTTCGGAAATACCCAGAGTTAGGATAGAGGTTGCTGGCCGCGCGAAATGGTTCCTCACAAGATCCAGAATGACATTGTCGATTCTGGAACGCCGGAGGCATCCAATAGTCTCTTATTAGAAACGTAATGCCGAAAGTCGGAATGTGCGCTTCTATACATACGGATGCAGGCTCGAAGACATTTTCTTTCAAATAGTCTAAGTTTTTCCATATAAGACGGGCTTAAGTTCCACCATACTGGACTCGCATAAGTCAGAATTGGACGAACGAAAGGTTGGTAACATATGACCTTCACATCGGATCTCAGATAGTTGAAGTAGAATAGGCGTTTGAGAGACATAAATGCCGCTCTTGCCTTTTGCAACTGTATATTTATGTGCTCATTGTAGTACAAAAACTTGTCCAAATGAACACCTAAATATTTCACAACAGTCTTTGACTTGATGTGAAGCCCATTAGAACATGTTATTTGTAGGTTTTTCCAGTTCCTTCTCAAATCTGAATTAAAGCGTCTAACTGGGGTGAGGAACAGTATAGTTTCACATTTTGCCTCGTTTATTTTAAGCTTCCACTCTGAGCAGAAAGCTTGCAGTTTATCAAAGCTGTTCTGAAGCCCTATCTGTATGTCTTGGATTCTCGAGCCGCTTGCATACAATATAACATCGTCAGTGAACTCTATCGAATTATCCATGTCCCTCATCATTTCCGAAATGTAGATGTTGAAAAGGAGCGGTGCTGTAACCGTGCCTTGTAGCAGACCATTAGTGACATTAAAAACTTTAGTCGTCGCGTATTGTCTATCTGTTACAACGAATTTCTTCTCGTGCACCATAGATGCATTTATCTTTATAAGATGACGTGGGAATTCATATCGTATAAGTTTATATAGAAGCCCGTCGATCCAAACCGTGTCGAAGGCTTTTTCGATATCTACTAGGCAAGCAGCCGTACATCTTTTGGCGTTAAGATTCCAATTAACGTCGGAAACTAATTTTGTAACAGCGTGCACCGCCGAATGGTTTCTCTTGAACCCAAATTGGTTCCGCGGTATAATCCCCTTTCTTCGCACGCGAACAAAGTAGACTTACTAATAACTACTTCACAAACCTTCCCGATATTAGGCAGGAGACTTGTTAAATATTACTCAATATTGCCGTATAATTTCGTTCGGTATACGCTTTAGTATAATGTTAGAAATGTTATCTAAACCACTTGACTTTTTGTTATTTAGTTTCCTAAATATGTATGTCAGTTCGTCTAGTGTTGTAAAGTAATTGTCGGTCAGTCCATTTGTTAGTTGGTCAGCTTTTAGTCGCTCAGAAAATCTCAGAAGAGTTCGTGTTTTGCTATTGCAAAACCTCGACAATTCGTCAATTACTTCGCCAGTTCTGCAGCTAGGGAGATCCCTAGCATGAATTGCCTCAAAGTGAGAGCCGATCAGGTTTAGCTTGTCCGCTCCACTATCTATAACGAAATGGTTATCGATAATGGGGCAGTGTTAGCTGTTAATCTCCGCCTGAGAGAGATGAGACTGGGAAGATAGTGGGATTTTCAGTTTCGGAATCTTGATAACGTTACGATGCTTGAAAATCTGATTAATTTTAAGAAACATGCTCCTGGAATGAGACTTCAATATGTTTTCAGCGCGTTGCCTCCAATAATCGTTGACACTATTCCGAGACTGCTGACTTAGCAGTGTCCTCACATTTCGCAGGAGAGATTTTAACCTTTTCAGCTCTAGGTTGGACGATTCTTCTTGAACTGGCATCGTATTCGATTTATCTGAGTTACCAAAAAGCTTTTGTAAGTATGTAGTCCTAATGTCACGGTTTAGGTAACATACAACGCCGTCTTTGGATTTAATTTTCGGAACTGATGACTCCATTGCTTGTAATACCACCATATTTAAGTTCCCGATATAGGAATCGCAATCCTCATTAGGAAGATTCCTACTGCTAGGGATATTAGAAGAGGAAGGGCAGTTCTTGTTTTTTCTGATGGTGCAACGTTGAAATTTGCACCAATCAGTCTGCCAAAAATTCAATTTAGAGACATCGTGTTGCGTTGCGAATCTGAAAGTAGAGTCGCCAGCAAATGTCACCGGCATAACAATTGCATTGTGGTCGCTATCATACGGCAATATAGACAGTTTATTATCGTGGACCGTTTGAATTTGCAATCGCGCATCCGCAATGCGAAGATCGAGATATGAATTTCCAGAAGGAAAACTTGGTGCAATTGGGCTGTATAATTTGATTTTATATTCAACTTGGTTTTCCTCAATAAAGCGGTTTAGGAAGTTGCCTCTTCCGCTTGCCCTTGAGTTCAGCCAGGCCGAGTGTCTCGCGTTAAAATCTCCCGCTAAACGGATTAACGGTACCTTTAGCCGCATATGCTGATATTAAATACAGACAACCATTATCCCTGATAGGCAGCGAAATAATAGTTGTCTGAAGACAACTGAAGCTCCTAATATCACTTCGTCAATTCTAGTGCATCGAAGTGGTTTCCTGACAAGAATTGCCATACCGCCACCTCAAATAGAGACACGTCTGTCTGTCCGTATTACGTCATAGTTATTAAAAGTTAATTGATGTCTATCATTTAGCTTTATCTCGTTTAGAAAAAGAACCACGGGTTTATGATCAGTCACAAAGTGCAGTAGATCACCGCGCCTGCTGATGGCGATTATGGAGTTTACATTTAGAGCAGCTATTTTTAGGGTTGCACAATTACACCTAATCATGTTGAAGACTAAGGATGTTGAGAAGGGCATCAACCTTCGCCGAGAGATCAACAGTCCTGGTCAGACCGTCGACTTGGATTTGCAAACTGTCGTTTGCAGGGAGACCAGTACTCTTGGTTCCAACAGTATTGGGGCCAACAGCACGGGAGCGCACAGGTTTGGGGCCAGCAGGACCTCACCCAACACTATTACCTACCACGTTTGCGAAGGATATCCCTCCTCGAACATGATTGTCGATCATCCTGACTTTTGGTGCAATCTTGTGTTGTGCTTCCCTTTTCTGTGCCTGAAGCCGATCTGCTAGTCGTTTATATCTTTCGCATTTCCGCCATGACGCGGGGTGACCAGGTTTCTGGCAAAGAACACAAAATAACTGCTCCTTGCTCGCTTCTTTTTGCACTTGGCACTTTCCAAGCTCTTGCGTATTTTGGCACTTGACACACCTTCTTACCATCTTACAATTCGGAGAAGAATGTCCAAATCTCTGACACTGGTGACATTGAAGGACACCGTTCCTCCGAATTTTTTCAAAGGACACTAAATGCCCCTCTACGAACTTGATTTGTCTCAAGTTCTGTACTTTACTATCCGGAGATAGCTGTACCGCAATAATTGGTAGGACTCGACTATCGCGTCTAGAGTTCACCGTAGCATACCTGAATGCGCGTACGAAATTTAGATTCTCAATCTGCATATTGTTCAATTCTTTGAGGACCATGTCTGGGTTGAAGCCAACACTGAGACCCTTCAGTAAGAATGACTGCAACTTGTCATCCTTGTGCGTGTACGAGAAATACTCCGTACCTGCTTCATTTAATAATTTTTTGACCTTATTGCAGTCATTCATAACTTCTAAGCTTAAGGTTAACTTTCTACTATTTACATTCTTAATCTTGCATTTACCTTTACCTAGTTTCGTTTTTAATAATTTTGACAGTACTTGACTATCCTCTTTATATATTCTTATTGGTGGAGGTCTTTTTCGCGCTCCACTATTTCTCCGTTGTTTGTCTTCTTTTTCTGGCCGCTGCTGTTTGATTCCATGGATGCTGATGCTCCGTTGTATTCTCTCTTTAAATTTTTTTTCTTCGTTTCTTGTCTTCATTTGTTCAAGAAGCGTGCGTGTTGTTGTTGGTTTACTATTTGTATTTTGAAATATATTTGGTTGACTATTTTCGTCAAGTTGGTTGTTTTTTTAAAGTTTTTCCCTCACTTGTACTGTTTTAGTGTTTTTTTTTTATTCGATTTTGTTTTGACAGAAGAGTCACTATCACTTTGAAGGTCCCTTATAATTTTTTTTAGTTCTAGATTTTCTTCTTTATATTTTTTTGCTATTTCTATGGGCTCAATATACTCTCTTCGATTAATTTCGAAGAGATCCATCACCACTTCTCCTCTCGAAGGGGAACCCATTTTTTTTCACTTTTGGTTTTCTGCTTTTATTATTTTCCTTTTTTTTATAATTGGCACATGTGAAATGGGTTATGAATACCCTTATATTAATTTTAGGAAACTGGCGTTTTGAGGAAAGGGAAGAAACAGAGTGAAAGACAGGTACAGTTGGTTTGAAACTCAGCTGGTATTAAGTTTCAGTGAACTCCAAAGGTGGCTGTCCAGATAACTGGGGAGTATTTTTTTTTTGTTTTCGCTGTTATTGTCGTTGCTTATGATTCACAGTATTTTTTCCGTCCTTCTGATGTCATCATCACGATCAAGTTGTATTTTAGCCATATGACCACCCTACTGCCAGTGTTATGCCTTCGTAGTAGAGTTGACATAAGCTTTCACAATTGATCTACTTTTTTATTTATTTTATGCGAAATAAGTAGATGATTATTGACATCAAGATTCTTTTAAAATTTTAAAATTTTTTGCCGAACTGTGTTTTGCGAGTTCTTTTTCACTTTTCACTTACTAATTCGCGACCACGTAGTTGCACATGCCACGGTGGACGTCGCTTCCTACTCACAACAGGAAGGTGGCCAAGCTGGAGGAGCAGAGAGGACTTTACAGATGCGCGTTAATTGTGATCAATAAGGAATCACTTGCTCCTTTGGCGAAGACTGAAGGTGTGATTAGCTATTGGTTCGATGCTATAACCTTGAAAGTCTACAAAAAGGACGAGGTGGATGTTGAAAAACTTCCCTCTCATCCTTCAGACCCTACTGTAGGTATTATAGAGAAATCAATCTCCTTTCCTTCTATGGAGGATGATGACTCTCAGTCTAATTGTAGGGACAATACTGCAGTTATTTCAGATTAACCGCTATCACTCCAAAACGGCTTCGGCTGCCCTTCTTATCCGTCTCTCAAAGGATAGGGAAGCTATTGTCTTAATCCAAGAACCTTGGGTTGTTAACAACCTGGTTTGTGGACTCAGGACCCCTGGATACTATTCCCTATATATCAAGGATAATGGTAGACCTAGATCGTGCATATTGCTAAAAAGTATTATAGCATTAAAGTAATTTCACTTCTTAATTACAGTGATCGGGATATAACTGTAGCGTTGCTAGAAACAAGCAAACGCTCCTATTATATAGCATCAGCTTATCTCGCCCACGACATTAAAGAAACTCCTGGACCCAATATGGCAAGACTGGTCGCAGACGCTGAAAAAAGTAAGACGGGAATCATAGTTGGCTGTGATGCTAATGCTCACCACTCCGCGTGGGGTAGCTCTGACATTAACGAAATAGGTGAGTTGCTTTTTGACTATATTTTAAAAACTAACCTCATTTTGTGTAACATCTGTAACGAACCTACATTTATAATTAGAAACCGTCAGGAGGTTCTAGATATAACTCTTGTCTCCGACAACATTAATCAAATGATCAAGAACTGGAGGGTATCTGGTGAACACTCTTTTTCTGACCCCCGATACTTTCATTTTAGTCGACGATCCTTCCGGCCCATTGGTTTACAGAAATATCCGTAACACTAACTGGCTCAAATATAGGGAAATTTTTAAAAAATTGGTTAATTCCGACACTCTAAAGTCCCCGAATAAAACTCAAGGTTTTTTGCATGGTTAAGGACCTTACCTTGGCCCTCAATAAAGCGTTATCTTCCTCTTGTCTTTCGGTTAGGATTAGGGGCAAGAAAAAACCATACTGGTGGACCTCTGATCTTGGACCACTCAGGAATAATTGCAGAAAACTTTTCAACAAAGGCAAAAGTACAAGAGATGCATCTGACTGGGGCTCGTACAAAGAATCCCTAATAATATATAAAAAATAATTGAGGAAAGCCAATCGTTATGCTTTGAGGCTCTTTTGTGGTAAAATAGAAGAATCTTTTGATTCGTCTAGGCTGAGGAAAATTCTCTCAACAAATCCTTCAGTGCCCAGCTGTTTACTAAAAACAGATGGGTCTTGGACAACTTCTAGTGTAGACACATTAAATTTACTTATTGATACACACTTCCCAAGTAATTCCCTGGCTGCCAACAATATTGACTCTATCAAGCCAAATGCTCAAGAAATCAACCTTTCAAGCCTGATTGCGCAGGACAAACTCCTTTGGGCGCTACATAGCTTCAAACCATATAAATCCGCTGGACCAGACGGCATAACACCTGCTGAACTACAAATGTCATCTGTCATTATCCTGCCAGTTCTAAAAAATATTTTTCAGAGCTGTCTGAATCCGGTCCATATTCCGCATATATGAAGAGAAGTCAATGTGGTATTCATACCCAAAGCTGGTAAGTATTCACATGCCAGTCCAAAAGATCTCAGACCTATTAGTCTATCATCTTTCCTTCTAAAAACACTAGAACAACTGATTGGTATCCACTTACGTGATAGTATTGACACACGACTACTGTCCACATCTCAACATGCATACTGTAATGACAAATCAGTCGAAACAGCATTGCCTACGTTAGTCAATAAAATCGAATACTCCCTGTATCATAAAGAGTACACTATGGTAGCTTTTCTAGATATTGAACGCACTTTTAACAACTTCTACTTATCTGTGATAATCAAAGCACTGTCAAATCTGAAGATAGATAGTTCACTTGGCGAGCTGATTAGTTTACTACTTAATGGTCGGATTATCAACTCAAAGCTGGGTGGGTCATCTGTCAGAAGATATGTAAGCAGGGGTACCCCTCAAGGGGGCGTCCTATCCCCACTTCAATGAACTACTGTTAATCCTGGAAGCCGAGGGTTGCAAAGTATGCGGACGATGTTGCTATAGTAATCTCCGGTAAACACCTCACTTCCTTAAAAGAGCTCCTACAAAACGCTTTGAATAAGCTATCTAGATGGACAGCTCGGTGTGGTCTAGGAGTGAACCCCCACAAAACCGAACTAGTCTCTTCTCAAGGAAATACAAAATCCCACCTATTGACCCTTCATTCCTTAATGGAACAAGCTTAATTTTCTCCAACGAAGCAAAATACCTGGGTCCTATTTTGGAAAGGAAACTAAGCTGGAAATCTAATATACAGGAAAGAGCTAAGAAAGCCACTGTCGCACGCTTCTCTTGCAAAAAAGCCATCGGGTGCAAATGGGGCTTACAACCCAAACTAACTCAATGGCTCTATATCTCGGTCATTAGACCGATCCTCATGCCTTGGATAAGGCAATAAACCAGAAGTTATTAAGCAAAGTCCAATGTTCAGCTTGTCTGTGCATTAGCGGAGCACTGCGGACGACACCTTCCGCAGCTATGGACATTTTTTTCATTTAACACCCCTTGATATTTATGGCAGGCAAATGGCAGCTAACTCAGCTATTCGCCTTCACAGTGGTCTAAAAAAAAATGTATGGCCACGCCTCCATCTTAAATAAATTTAACATCTTCTTCCCTGAAGACATTCACTACACCATCCCCAAGTTAAATTTTAACAAAAACTTCCAAGTTACCATCCCTTCCAGAGCATTCTGGGAAGAAAGTGGCTTCACGGAAGATAAGTCGGTACATTTTTATACCGACGGTTCAAGAACTAACGACGGGGTGGGTGGTGATGTCTTCTCTGATAGGCTTAATTTCAACTTCTCTTTTAGTCTCCCAAACCATTGTAGCGTGTTCCAGGTGGAGATAATGGCAATAGGGGAAGTCTTGTCTTGGATAAAGGAAAACGTGATATCGGCCATTAATATCCACATCTTTTCAGACAGCCAAGCCGCAATCAAATCCCTGGAATATTCCTCAACAAATCCTTTAACAGCTCTACGCTGCCGATCGTCTTTTATAGAGATGGCGGAGCAATTTAATATTCACCTAATTTGGGTGCCGGGGCATAAGAATATTCCAGAAAAGACAAATTCTAGGTGGACAAGGAGTACAACTTGTCTAGCGACAAAACAGATTTGGCCTATGCTGGATCTGAAACGCTCTAGGAATTTGATTTCTCTAAATGGGAACACATATTAGTGCTGTTATAGGTGTCATTATTGGACACTGTCTAATAGGTAAGAATGCAACCAGGTTTGGCATCTAACGATTTCTGCAGAAGCTACATGGACGAGGAGGAGGAGGAGACTATTCTTCTCCTTCTTTGCACCTGCCCAGTTCTCTCCCAAAGAAGGAAACTCCACTTAGGAGCCTTCTGTTTCAATGACCTACATGATCTGAATAATATTGACGTTAGGTACATTCTACGCTTCATCAGAAGCTCTGAATGGTTCAACGAGTAGGCTAGAGGCTACGTCTCAAACACATGTGGTATCACAATGGACCTATTATTGGTCTAAGTGTGTTGGCTTCTTTTGCTGACAGCCACTTCAACCTAACCTAATCTAAGTTCGAAGATTTTGCTTACGAGATTAGAAATGCAATAAAATCTTTGAAGACAAAAAAACTTCCTCATAAATTGAAAGTAGAAGATATTATTAGTGGTGAATGTGATATTCCTGATATATTAATTATTTTCATTAGCAATCCTGTTCAAGGACCCGACGTACGCAGAAAACGATCAGATGACGATTACACAAAAATAAAATCATTATGCTCAGATATAATTTGTATTGTCACAAAATGTAGAGTCAAACCGTCTAAGCACTTAATGTTAGGGTTGGCAATGAAGTCAATAACGAGTCGGAGGAAAGTATTAACGATTCTAAATGAATATGGTCACACGGTGGGGTATACTCTCACTGAAGAACTAGAAACGGAAATGACTTTTGCCGCTTACGACGAACAGCAGTTAAAACCGGCTGGTATCAATGCGGTTAGTGGATAATGCACGCACTTAGCGTTCGATAATTATGACCGCTTTGTAGACACTTTTTCTGGTAAGGACACATTGCACGATACAGTTGGAATCATATATCAATTCTGTCAATTATATAACGTGACACCTGCTGCAAGTGCAATAACTAACATACCATCAATCGATTTCAATGAAAACGATTCTGTCGAATATAGTGTGCCTCGCAAGAGGAGACGATTTGAAGAGACTCCACACGACATACAGTCGTACTTCAGAAAACCTTCGAAAAACACACAGTTGCTACCACTACACAAAATAACAGAAGTTATGCAGGTTTGCGAAATTGCAATTTCCTTATCACAACTCATTACTGCTCCAATGTGGATGGGATACAATTGCAAAACTGTTGTAGACAACAGCGAAGTTCAAAAAATAGATTGCCTTTCTCAAATAAATTTTTCATCCACCGCGTATAACGTTGTTAATCAAACTATTGTTTATGCAGGTAAAATTGCGAAGCAGTGTAATCAGGAAAAAATTATTGTAACGTGATTTGGCAATTGCGAAAATGGCTAACCAAATCCAAAATGAATGTAATCCAGATTTTGATAATATTTTCATAAATTTCGGCACATTCCATATGCAAATGGCTTATTTCAAAGCAGTGGGAAAATTATAGACATTTTAGTACTCATAGACATTTTAAGGAATCATAGACATTTTAGTACAATCTGTACTTTTAGCTGGAGGTTCAGTTAATGGATTCATTGACTGTAAACATTTTAATAGATGTAAACGAATTCACCCATAGTTTCCAAGCGCGTTACAAATGTTGCACTTTGAAATATTCCCTCCGCAGTATGAGTTAATTCCAGGCAGTTTGGTTGATGACTTAAAGAATTTATTGGAGAATCCTATTGAAGCACATGAACCATTGAAGCCACCTTCCTATTTAAACGATGTTTTAAAGTGTTACTGCAAATTTTGTTCTAAAAGTTTGACTGGTGAAAACGGAAAAACTGCTCAATATTATATGCAATACGTGTAGTTCGTTAACATTTTATTTATTTTTTTAATTTAATCAGCCAAATTATGCAAGATTGTCATTGAAGCAGTTCAGTGACTTAACGAATTTGAAACTGACAGAATTACCGTTGTTGAATGAGTTCAAACGGGGCGCATTTGGTGTCAAGAGAACAAAGGGATTTTTTTCGAGACTATTAATGCTGACGCTGCTAATTGTTTGAGTGGCATTAGTCACTTTAGCAATTCAATATCTCCAAGGCAACATTGGGCTCTCAGCCATAGTCTGCGAACTAGAATCATAATGCAGTTGCAAGAAGACATCGTATTACAGAAAACAGAATAGACAAAGACAGGAAAGCTCTTGATACCCTGTCAACAAAATGAAACAAAATATGAATTCGTTTGATCCGGACATCAATAAAAATGAATTGTTTAATATTGTAACAGGCAGGGCACTCTCTTCTAAAACAATAAAATTTTTGCTAAATGTCAATGCAATAGGTCGGCATCAAAAACTCTGTTTCATAGCAGAATGTGATTAAATAGCAGATCGTTTTCAAAAACCAATTAAATGCAACGTTATTCTGAATTTCGCATCAGATTACATTAAGAAAGTGCAACATGACGGAAGTAAGCAAGCGTTAATTAAAATGGAGCGAGTAATTTTTGGCCGCCTTTGATTTTTGATAGTTACATGACCCCGTCAATTAAGGACTGTGAATGTTACAGAAGGCAAGAGCAGGATATTTCGTACTCCATTGTCGGACCACAACAAGCCCGGCCTAATTTTTGTTAGATCACTGGGAAAGCAGTTCTATGGCATCTATAATTAAGAATAAAAAAGTCTTTATCACAGTTGATGAACGATGTTATTCATATCGTTCAGAAGACAATTTCGTTATTACAACCAACGAAAATGATTTCGAATGTCACCGCGAGAAAGCGGATACGAGAATTATCTATAATATTACTAAGTGTGCTGAAAATTCAAAAGTCATGGTAAAGGCTTCAGCCTCTGATATTTTGGTAATACTGTTAGGTAACATGCACAAATTTTCCAGCATCGAAATTTGGATGGTAAATGCAACTTCCAAAGTACAGGCTATAATTGCATTAACTGTACTGCCTTAGCAGCAACCCTTGGCCCTAATTTATGTACCGCGTTACCTGCTTTTCATGCATATACCGGTTGAAATTATACATCGAGCTCCTTTCGCAAAGGCAAAGTAAAACCGTTTCAAATTCTCCAAAAAAAATAAAAAAATTTAAGATGTTTTTGCATCCTTGAATGATGTGAACGACATTGATGACGATGCAAAAATGAATGTATTACAAGAGTATACCTAGCTGATGTATGGAATTAAGAACTGCAGTAGAATAAATGTTGCAAGATACGATCTATTTCAAAAGTTTTATTCCAACAAAATCAGCAATGAGGAACTTTTTAACAACAAAATTAAAGGTTTTGACTCCAGTCTCATTCCACCATGCTAACATTAATTCAATATGGTAGAATGCCACTTGCACTTTTTTTAATGCTCAGGAATGTGGATGGGTTTTGAAAGAAAGGCTTGAACCAGTATGGTACCAAGGAAACCCAACGCCATTAAATGTAGACGATATACTAAAAGCATAGACAATAAATATACAGATATCGCACGCCCATATAAAAAAATTAAGAAATTTGTTCTCTTAGGTGACAAGCCTTAGGTGACAAATAGCTTTCGGAAAAGAAAAGCTCACCTAAAGCTAATAAAGCTTTTTTTATTTTTCACTCGCTTCTTTACCATTCTTCTGTTCATTAGTGTCGGTTCATTTTTGCCATACATATCTTTGCATTCTGTGTTTGAATGTAAAAGTGACTTCTGTTGGATAAATAAAAAAGTGCTCGATTTAATTGTTGTGTAGTTTATCGAATCGATTGATTGTTTATTGAACGTTATTACATGTTGGGGTTGGGTAAATATAAAACAAACTGTCGTTTTTTACGTAAAAAAAAATATTTTCTTTTATTATTATTATATGTTTTAATTATATTATTATTATTATTATTATATTTTAATATTACTTGAAAATATTTCAAGTCCTATTTTAACGATTTTATTTAGCACTGCATTACGTTAAGACGCATCGATTGGAATTTCAGGGATTCAGATTACATCACCAGCAAACTATTTACTAAACATAAGTTTTATTTTCAGGTTTATTTAATTGCTATATATACATAAAAATATAGCACATACATATGTATATACATAAAGATGTCGTGGAAAAGAAACAAATGTGTAATTTCCCTTTGTGGTGCAACATTGAACGATTTTCCAGATACAAAATTATTTGATTTTCCCAAAAAAGGGACTGCAAGATATGCCGAATGGTTAGCCTTAATAGAGGAGCCTCGGGACAAAATATTGTAGAACATTTGAAAAGCAAGCACTTCGAAAATAATAACATTGGGAAAAAATATTTAAAACAAACTGCTTATCGGTCTCTATTTTTAAAACAAATAGAGAATTTTTCTATTGGTAATGATGATGACGATACGATATATTTTGATCCTAGCAAAGCTTTACTAACCTATACAAATCACAAAGAAACCAGATTAAACTTCATGGCAATAAGTGAAGAAGTTTCAGAAGAAGAATTAAACTTAGCTTCAAAAACTTTATCAAGAAAAAGATTCAATGAAAACGCAGAATTTAATTGCGCAAACTGAGACTCAGCTTAAAAGGCTGAGACTCAGTATAAAAATATAAGGAGAATAAACAAACTTAAGAAATCAAATGATGGGTTGAGAAAAAAAAGATAAAGGGAAGTGAAAAATTGAAAAAAAAACTTTTGAACAAAATTCGTCGCTTAAAAGCAGATAAAAAAGGCACAGATGCATGGAAAGCAACCTATCCAAGAGAAAATTGATTTATTGATTGATGTTAATTAAAATACAAAAACATTTTCGAAGCTCATTCTATCCAGTTTCGGAGTGCTTTTTTTCCGTTTGTTTTCTGGCTACAGCTTTCTACAAGATCAACTTGGATTACACTTGCCGCATCCATCTTTTTTACATAGATGGATTAAGATTAAAAGTCTATCTCCAGGATTGAACAGGAATGTATTGGAGGAGATAAAGAAAATAACCGCAACATTTTCACCAAAAGAAAAAGAAGTTATTATTATTTTTGACGAAATGAGCCCTCAGGCTTATTTAATGTACAATAAATTCAAGGACGAAATTGAAGGTTTTGTTGATTATGGAAGAAATCATAGGTCAAATATATGCCCTGAGTTTGCGTGCGTTTTTATGATTCGCAGCTTATGTGGAAATTTTAAGCAAGTTGTATATCATGTCGTTTGCCGAAGTAATATACCTATGAAACAGCTTGAGATTGAGGTATATAATTGTCTTGACATATGTATGCGCAGAGATGAAACTGAATGTAAGAGCTATTTGCTGTGATCAAAGACCTACAAATCGTAGTTTATTTAGTAAACTTTATCTTCACGAAAAAAACGTTATCTTTATTTACAAAGAGAAATCCATATATGGAATGTACAATTTGACCACTTCTGATGGAATTGTAAGTTGAAAGGTAATTGAATACCTTTATAATACCGAGAAAGGTAATACCACCAAATTATGTCCGAAACTGATATCGGCACACTTTGACCCTACTGAGTTTCAAAAACGAACGTGAAGTTGGCTGTTCAAGTTTTAAGCAGGTCTGTAGCTTGTTAATAAAACTGAACAAATTTCCATGCCATATAGCCCATTTTACGAAATCGACAGCTGAATTTATAAAAAAAATAAATCGGCTTTTTGATCCTCTTAATGGAAAACCAGCACTCATACGGAATGATCAAAATGTAATTTTTTTACAAGAAATGAAGTTTTATATGCTAAACATTGAACCGATAAACGCAAGAAATAGATCATTCTGTTTCAAAGGTTTAGCCATAACTATTGAAAGTGTTCTAAGAATAATAGAAACGTTATTTATAGATCATAATGATGTATTTTACAATTATGATTATAAATTTAATCAAGATCCGTTAGAAAATTTATTTGGAAAAATAAGAGGGTAGAATATTATCAAAAGTAATACAAGCGCTTCCGAATTTGGTTCCCTGCTAGCCAAATTTATATCGTTAAAATTTGTATTTAAATCAAAGTGTTCCAACTGCGAAGAAGACGATTCGGAATATCTACAGGTGGATTGGAATGCTATTTTGCAAAGTGATACAGAAGAACAAATATTGCTTACGCAGGAGCAACCACAAAATGAAGACATTCATGACGTGGGGGAATGTTTTGAAAATGAAATGAATATTATAAATGTACTTCACACGCCTGATGAAGATGCGATATCGGTCAAGGTGCCGCAAATCAACGACCTCGCTACTAGATATTTTGCAGGATATTGCGTTTTCAAAACAATAAAGAAAATGAACAAAATCTGTGAAAATTGTGTTAAAGAAATGTCCAAAGGCAAAAACAATCTTGATCTTACAGAAATATTAATAAAATTGAAAGAGTATGAAAATTCTAAAGAAAACACAGTTCTCTTATGGCCATCTGAAAAATATTTTCAAATATGCCGTCGTACGAAAATTGTTTCCACATACTTTCAAAAACTACCTTTTGCATCTAATCTAAAACAAAACATGATCAAAGAATGCATAAAGGCCACAAATATACATTTTCCTAATTGGCTCAATGTCTCTGATAAATGTTATGAGCATAAACTTGATTTAATAAATTTCCTAATAGTGGTTTTGCTCTGGAAAAATTGTAAATGGGTTCTTAACAAAAACCTAAATAAGAATAGAACTCGTAAAAATAAAATAAAAATTCATAGATTTCGATAGAGTAGAGAAATATTTTCAACAATTTTCTTTTAATTTTTGCATATTTAAATTTCATTCGAAACTCACAGTCGGGGCGAAATTCAGATTTTTTAAGAGACGCATTCAAAGTTTTCTGTTTTTATATTCAGCCGTGTTTATGACCTGGCCACCCCATATTGGCACATAAGTTAAGTTTGCATTTGTTAAAGATGGGTGGTAAATGCGCCCAAGAAGAAACGTGTGCTGAAACTGAATAAACTTTCTCCTCGTTACCTCCGGTCAAAGTTGCACACTAGAAAAAAGCGTGTGTTACCTCCCATAGAGGTATATTTAATATATATACATATGTATATACGAGGATATTAATACATATTTCTCGATGCACATAGAACTATTAAATCAAGTGTTTAAAACTTGTGGCCGTTCATTAAAATAACATTCCATAGGATTTCGATGAGCAGTACATCAAGGTAGAAACAAAATTATAAGTACGCATGCACCCAACCATCTTCACACGTATACGATCTATGCACGCAACGTTATCCACCCTAGTCACCGTGCAGGCATCAGCACTTCGCTTCGCACCACAGTTGCTGTTCTCTCCTTTTTTTTTGTTTTGCGGCACAGGTGCTGGTGCACAGCTAAACAAAAACAATGTGTGTGCCATGCCATGATCAAGTGAGAAGAGAGTAGAATAAAAGGTTTCTGCTTTTTTTTCTGTGTGTGATTTTTCATGTGACTGTTTTGATGGAGTAGAAGAGAGAGAGAGAGGAAAAACATATTTTGCTGTTAGTTATTTAGTTGAAGCTTTTTAAAAAGCTTTTCAGTGGATTTAATTTTCACTTTTTTGTATGGGAGTGCGATATCTGTATATTTATTGTCTGTGCTAAAAATAAATACATGCGATAATGAAGAAAACAATATCTTTGACGAGACTAGGTAGGTTTGTACGTTTACGTCGAAAGACATAGTTTAAGTAAGTTAGAGTAAGATAGTTAAGTTAATTAAGCTAGTTTTAAGCGTTTTCTTGTTAACCATAAGATTCAATGAAATTGCCAATATAATTGCACTAAAAAATAAAAAAAAAATTGGTTGTGTATTATGATAATGCATATCATACACACACATCCATACATATGTACATATGTGCATAGGTAAATAAAATAAAATAAATATTGTGAGGTATGTGTTTTTAATTACCAGTTATTGTAGTCCATTAAAAAATATTTAAGTTGGAAAAATTTACTCGTATGAAAAAAAAAAAATGTGTTGCAATATTCAAAAAAAAAAAGTAATAAAAATTAAATTTGAAGTTTTTTTTTTAATCAAAATTTAGTTAGGCAATGTGCAAAGAATGCATGCATATAACTGAAGTTCACGAAAATAGTATTGTACATAAGATGGGGAAATTACGTACGGCCAAGTCGTGCCCCATATTTTAACTGCGCTAAAAATCTTGGGTTGTCGAGGTGCTTGGCCAATTTATATCTATATATATATTTATATGTATATACCTGTTAATGGTAAGACATCAGCTTTAATTTGGTATTTGTTCCAACTTTCTATTTTGTGGATATAGATAATCAAAAAGTCCCTAGTTAAAAATTGGGTTGGCGGGGGTTTATGGCCGGTTGGGGGCTGCCAACCCAATGGGTTCAAGTGCTATTTAAGGCTCTCTATCGCATGGTTACTCCTTTATTCTTTTTTCTTATGCCTATGAAAATCAAAAAAAAATTCACCGGAAGTTACCATTTTTTTTAATTCCTGGCCAAATATTTCCGCCAAGCAGGGCATTTTATCTACGGCTACAAGCAAGCTTTCATTTTATACGTATATGCAACTCATCCTTCTATTTTATGCCTTAAGACATCACGCAGTCGGCTCTCCTACTATTAATATTCTTTATTGGTGATCTAACAGTTAAAATTTGATATTATTATTCTTTTTAATTAACAAATAACACATACATACATACAAAATGTCCAGTTTAAATGACCAACAAAGAAAGCTTAGATCGGCAGAGAAAAGCTCTCTTTCTGTCTCTCCATACCACGGTTCTCAACATTCTCACTGAGAGGGTCAATAAAAACGAAAATGATGTCAATGCTAAGATCAAATCGCTTGAAAAGGAAGTCAATGAGAGATGCAGATCTAAACACTCTGTGTTTACGTATAAAAGTAGTGTTGACGACATAGTAAGTCATTGTTCCACTATAGACGGTCTTCAAGATGAACTCTCAATAATAAAAACACAACTGCTTGAAAATGACAACACCCAACTGAGACTCCAAATTGACGACCTTGCCCGAAAAAACCGCAGATAAAAACCTTGGGGATATATTCCATCAGTTTTCCGCAAAAATCGGCCTTTCAACTGTAACACCAACTGATATTATTCGCACTGAACCCGTGAATAATTCTTCGAATAGTGCAATAATTGTTTTAAAAAAAAGTGGTGGAGTACTATAAAATAAACTCCAAATCAGTTACCCTAAACGATCTTGGTTTTGCGAGCAATAAATTTATGCGCGTATTATGAATGTGTTACAAAACATAATCATGCACTTTTCCGGAGGACCAATGAACTGTGCCCCAATAAATATGTCTGTTTTCAGTTTCTACGAGGAGTGGTGGAAAATGCTTTCCTGAGGATCGCTGTGCACTGGTGGAAATGACTGACCTGTATTCAACCCAGCTGAAATTACGTTTATGATCCAGTTTTGTTTTTATGCATTACTCCCAAATTTTTTTCTTTTTTGACTTACGGTATTATTGTTTACTTTTGTTATCTCTTCTTTTCGTCTAGACAAAATGTATGTATGTTTTTCAATTGGTATTGTTGCGTCCCAACACAACAACTGGAGCTGATGATTGAGGAACTGTTTGTTTGCAGGAAGCTAGTTACTAAAATGTAGCTAAAAATCAAGCACACCAAATGCTTAACATTACGAGTAACTAGCTCTAATGCACACAACACAAATAAATCATCAGCATCCAAATAAAATTAACACCAAATGCGAAATTTAAGAAAAAAAAACACGACACACGAAACACCGCAAAAAGAAAAACCCGTCAACTGTCAAAAATAGGGCGAATTGGTCCACATGCCGATCCTAATCCCATGATGGCCGAATTGGACGTGAGTGGGATGCACCGTATAAAACAATGCACTCTAGCACACACTCCGAAAATGTTGGGCATTGTTGACGATCAACAGACTTGTGCACCACATACAAATACAGAACGACCATCTACGAGTACAACCACTACAGACGCAGTGTTTTCGCTGCAAAAAGGTAAATAGGCCAGAGTGATTGACCTATAGAAGAACAGCTGAGTGGTACATAAGCCATCAGCAGCTTCGAGGAAGAAAGAATGAAAATGTTGAAACACTCGTCAACTAATAGCCATCTAATAAAGTTAATTTTAAATTTACTTATTCTAGTTTTTTTTCTACAGAGTTTGAATTGAATTAACTAAAGTATTGTTTTAATGCACGCTTGATAATCATCTATACAAGCCGAACCTATTAATTCCTGCTCGCCTCAGTACGGAACAGATATTTTTTTAAGTGATGCCACTTTTTTAATTTTTATTTAGTACTTTAATTTTTTGTATTTTTTATTTTTGTATTTTTATTTTTGTATTTTGTATTATTAGTTTATTGCGTAGTTAAGCTTTATGAATTTTGTGGAATATGCCAATAACAATTTGCAAATATTTAATACATTTGCTTAAGTTTTTTTTAAGAATCTTTCTCTGGGCGGGCATGGGTCATTATAATTATTATTTCAATTTTAATGGTTTACAATCTGGATTCTGACAATGTAAGGAGCGTTCTCAATGTGTTATATGGTGCGTACGATGGGCTGAGTATTTGACATCTAAATGCAGGAAGTATTAGGTGCAAGCATACTGTGCTCTTCCAAACACTAAGCACGTCTAAGTTAGACGTAGTTATGGTATCCGAAACCTGGCTGAATAGTAGTGTCACGTCCCACCTAGTGAATTTACCTGGCTTTTGACTGTTAAGGAATGATCGCTTAGATAGAAGTGGATGCGGTGTTTATATGAATGTTAAAGAAAATAAGAAATTATCTTGAGAAATATTTATTAGTTGTAGTTTACTGCCCCCCCATATCTTTAAAGAGGAGAACTTCAAGGAATTTGAGAATACCCTTTCAAAGTTGAGTACTAAGCATGACAATATATTAATTGGTGGCGACTTTAATGTTAATCTTTTAGCTAACAACAACACTATGCGTCTTTTTCATTATCTTTGTGATAAATTGGGTCTGTCAGACCTTAACAATCTTGATCCTACATGTTTTTAATCAGCCGTTAATCCATCTTTGATTGATTTGTTCCTTGCCAGTTCAAAGCGCAAAATACTCGGCAATGATCAATTTCGGGCTACTTTTTTTTTATAATTCGCGCGCACCAAAAGGAATATGAATACCTTTATACTGTTACAGGGCACGGGCTTTTAAGGAAAGGGGGAAGAGGAACAGAGAAAAAGTCTATGCACGTTGGCTTTAAATGTTTGAAAGTTGTAGTGATGGGGAAATACAGAGCTTGGTAAATCATTCCACTTCGTGTCGTTCCGCTTATAAACGAATCAATATATTGTAATATGCGAGCTACGGCTCGAGTAGATAAAACGATATTCTGTGAAATATATTTCTTTATTTTCTAGTTTATAGAACAATTCAAGTTCACACTATACTATTCTTCGCAAATTCTTTTCTTACAAGGTCTCTTTCCTCTCAAATGACTTTATCTCCTTTCAATTACTTAATTCACAAATCCAAACTAATTACTTCTTCTTGCTAACTCTCAACTTTCAATTTATCACAAAATTACAACTTCGAAAATTATCGCTTTTCCAATCTCTTCGCCACGGTTCTAAACCAACTGCCCCCTTTCGATCGCCATCTGTCCTTATATAGAAGAAGTTTCTGATAGCCAGAAACTTCTAGCAAATTCTTCGACCACTGGAACAAGAAAAATTCTGATGTAATAATTCCAAGATGACAATCATTTCTTGCAGTTATAATTCTTTCTTATCCGTGATATTATCCGTCTCTTTCGTAGACATGAACTGTGGAGACTAACCGCAGACATGAACCTCGAATGAAAGGACACTTCGGACCAAAAATCTGCCAGAATGAAAGAACACTTCGGAATTTGTTGCATTATACTTTTAGGGAGCGTAGTTATTATTATGTTACACTGCTTAGACGTGTTCGTCCCGAACAAGTGCATCCTCATTTCGGCCATTGTATCGACTCAGTCGGTCCACATGAACCACTTTCATTTTGGCCCTTGGTCCTCGCTGGATGCGGTAGACAACATCGTTGATGCGGGTTATTATTCTGTAGGGACCCTCCCAGTTCTGCTGCAACTTAGGTGATTTCCCCTTTTGGCGATGGGGATTATACAGCCACACTAGATCTCCTTCCTGGAATCCTGACTTTGTCGCCTTGGCATCATACCTCGTCTTCATGCGGTCGCTCGTTATCTTAATCTGGCTTCTGGTCCTTTGGTGTATGTCCCTAAGCCTTTCCCTAAGGTCCGCCACGTACTCTTCTTCATTCTGGTAGGAGATCCAAATTTCACCTCACTGGGTAAACGAGCTATTCCACCAAATAAGATTTCGAACGGCGTATGTCGAGTAGTGCTATGCACGGCACTTCTATAGGCCATCAAAAACAAGGGAATCTGCCGGTCCCAATCCCGTTGGTAGTCACCTACGACCTTCGAGAGATGTTCGTCCAAAGTCCTATTGAAACGCTCCACCATACCGTCCGACTGTGGATGAAGCGGGGTTGTCCTTGACTTATTGATTCCGAGTAGTTGACACATCTCTTGGAAGATTCTTGACTCGAAGTTCCGCTCTTGGTCAGAATGCAATTCCAAGGGCACACCGAATCTGCTAACCCAATTGTAAACGATCTGCTCCGCCACGGTTCTGGCTTCCTGGTTAGGGATCGGAAACGCTTCCGGCCACTTACTGAAGTAGTCCATTACTACGAGTATATACCGATTACCATTGCCGGTTTCCGGAAAGGGTAATGGTGCATCTTACCTGGAGTTTTGATTCTCGGACCCTTGCTAGCTGCACACACGTCGCATTTTCTGCACCAGTCCTCGATATCTTCCTTCGCTTTTAACCAATAAAAAACGTTCTCGTACCTTTTCTAGCATCTTATTCACTCCCAAGTGGCCTCCGGACGCCCCGCCATGCATTTCCTGTAACACCTCCTTGACCCTCGCCCGCGGTACGACAAGCTGCATTACAAACGCCTTTCCGTTGGAGGATTCCCATTTTCTTCTCAGAACACCTTCTTGGACATGGAGGGAGTCCCACTGCGCAAAATATGCCTTTAAGGTTGGGCTTCTGTGAGAGATGTCCTGATGATCCGGTTTCTCCATGTTCTCCTTCCAGGCCAGAATCGGCTCGATATCCGGGTCTTCCTTCTGAGCGTTCCGGATCTCATCTACGCTCCAGCCGGCGATAGGTTCGGCTCTCATTCTTTGGATGGAAACCACCTCCCGTTCTTCCTGACTCGCACAATGTTTACAATCCGTTCTGCATGGTCTCCGGGACAGTGCATCCGCATTAGAGTGGAGTTTTCCTTTACGATGCTGTATTTCGTAGTCGTAGATTTGCAGCCTTTCGATCCATCTTGCGACCTGACCCTCAGGACTCTTGAACTGTAATAGCCATTTTAAGGCTGCATGGTCTGTGCGAAGAACGAACTTCCTCCCATAGAGGTATTTGTGAAAATGCTTCGTAGCCAAGATCAAAGCTAGAAGTTCCCACCTTGTAACGCAGTAGTTCCTTTCTGGCTTAGAGAGCACCTTGCTGAAGTACGCAACCACCTTCTCTTGGCCCTCATGCACCTGAGAGAGTACGGCTCCTACCCCGACATTGCTAGCATCTGTATCCACAATGAATGTTTCCCCGGGAGAGGGGTAAGCTAGTATCGGGGCATCGCATAGCCGTTGTTTAAGTGCCTTAAAGCTCTTCTCGCACTCAATTGACCATTTGAATTGTTTCCTCTTTTCCGTCAACTTTTGCAGGCTCTTTGCGATCCCGGCAAAATCCTTCACGAACCGTCTGTAGTAGGTGGTTAGGCCCAGGAAGCTCCTTAGTTGGTGTTTGTATTTGGGGACTGGCCAGTTTTTCACCGCTTCGACCTTCTCTGGATCGGTTCTTACTCCTTTCGCTGAAATTATGTGTCCCAGGTACTTGACTTCCGCTCTAAACAGGGCGCACTTCTTGGGGTTGAGCTTCAGGTGGGCACTTCGAAGCCTTTGAAACACATCCCTTAGATTGTCTCGGTGTTGCGCAAACGTTTTTCCTACGACGATGACATCATCCAAGTATACCAAACAGGTTTTCCATGTTAACCCTTGCAGGACACATTCCATCAATCGCTCGAAAGTCGCCGGAGCATTGCACAGCCCGAATGGCATTACCGTGAATTGCCATAGCCCATTTCCTGCGGTGAAGGCGGTTTTCTCCCGGTCTTCTGGATGGATCTGTACCTGCCAGTAGCCACTCTTCAAATCGGGAGTGGAAAATCATCGGGCTCCTGATAGTGTGTCTAGCGTGTCGTCAATCCGTGGCAGAGGGTAGCTATCTTTCTTGGTGACGTAATTGAGCTGCCGATAGTCCACGCAGAACCGCGTGCTGCTATCTTTCTTCTTAACTAGTACAACCGGTGATGCCCACGGACTTTTGGAACTTTCAATCAGACCTTCTTTCTCCATTGCCGACACCATCTCTGCAACTTCTGTCTGCTTTGCCAATGGAAGGCGCCTAGCAGGCTGACGAATTGGTCTAGTATCACCAGTGTCTATTCGATGTTGTACCAGGTGTGTTCGGCCGTATTCTCCGTCCTGTGAGGCAAACACATCAGCGTACTCATTGATAAGATTCTCTGCCATAGTTCGCTGCTCCTGATTCAGCTCGTTCAGATATTGTTGCGACGGCGGTAATCGGCGTGCATTTTCCAGTCACCACCCCTCGCCTTAGTCTGACAGTGTGCGGTCTTGCGTTCAAAACTCTCACTGGAACCATGGTGTTCTTTGGTTCGACTAACGTCTTTCCCACGATGTAGTCTTGAGAATTCTTCTCTGGGTCTGGTTCTACTATGTAGAATCGGTGGCTCCCAAGATCACCTTCCAGGTTCGTCCAAATGATTGTCTCTAAAGATGGCGGCAAAACTTCGTCTTTGCTGATGACTGTCCTGAGAGTTACGGCATTCTCGTTTCCGTACACCATCAGAATCTCCACATTTCGATACCTCAGTACTTGCATCCCGATGTCCAAGATTACTTCATTTGCTTTCATGAAGTCTATTCCGATGATGCACTCGTCGCATATATCTGCCACCAGAAACGCATGGGAGAACGTCAGTCCCGCCAGAGTAATCGTAAGACGAACTTCTCCAAACACCTTCGCCATTTCCCCTGTTGCAGTCTTCAGGTAGTATCTGTTGGTGTTGTGCAGTCAGGCACTTCTGACGATATCTCTTCTTACAATGGAGGCAGTGGTGCCTGTGTCGATGGTGGCTACGCACTTCTTCTTGTTGATTAGTGCCTCCACTGTCAGGCTCTTGTTACCCCGTTTGGTTTGCGAAACTTGAATGGTGGTCCTGGGGGCCTCGATTCCAGTAACCAACTTCTGCCCCGCGAAGCTGGTCCTTACTCATTTCCTGACTGCTAGTTTTGGGAAATCTGACTGACAGGATGGATGTTATCACCGCCAGATGCTTCCTCTCTGCTTCTCCTACTTCCGCAATGTGGACAATTTCCTCGTCTAGGTGCAGTTCTGCACTGCCGTTGTAGGTGTCCGGTTTGGTTGCAATTCCAGCAACGGATTTGACTTCCGCGAGCTCTGTCTTCATCCATGACGGCTGTTCTCTGGCATGAGCATTCCACGACGGACATTTCCCTGACACGGTGTATTCCCTGGTATGCTTGGTCCGCAGCCTTCATTGACAAAGCGAATGCCAATGCCTCGGGGAGTGTTCGCTTTTCAGCCATCCTTACAGCCATTTGCAGTTGTCTGTCCTCTATAGCTATATATATAAAAGCTTCCACCGCCATTTCGTTGATAAGCTCCTCACCGGCTTTAGGGTATGAAAGATGGGCTAGTCGCTCTATATCCGCTTGCAACTGTTGGAGCGTTTCCCCCCTTTTCTGGACTCGACTACGCAGCTGAACCCTGTACACCTGCTGCATGTGTTCATCCCCAAACCGCATCTCGATAGCCTGAACCAGAGAGTCGTAGTTCTGTTGTTTATCTTCCGGGATGGTCTGCAAGAGCTCCGCAGCTGGACCCCTCAGTGCAAGCGTGAGTGCAATAGACTTCTCTTCATCGTCCCAGCTATTGGTCATTGCGGCCGCTTCGAATTGCCTCTTATAAATTGGCCATGATGTTTGACCATCGAAGATAGGGGGCTGCATCTACTTTCTCCTCAGACCGTCAGTGGAATATTAACGTGCTCTCTGTCTCTTCACGTTGCTGAGCTCCTTAGCGAGAATTTCGACTTGTTTTCCTACTATCTCGAACTGCGTATCCACTTTTTCAAACTGAGTCTCTATCTTCCCGAACTGAGTTTCATGTTTCTCAAAATTTTCATCGAATCTAGTTTCGACTTTTTCGAGTTGCGTCTCGACCATCTCGATTTTCTCTTCGATCACTTCGAATTTGGATTCCAAGTTCTTGTTTTGCTCATCAAGTTTGCTTTCCAGAGCGTCTAGAGAATTCGTTTGTTCGTCCATTGCTTTCTTTGTTCGTCGAGCTTAAGTTCTAGAGAATTCTTTTGTTCCTCAAGCTTAAGTTCTAGAGAGTTCCTTTGGTCGTCTATTGCTTTCTTTTGGTCATCGAGCTTAAGTTCCAGAGACTTCTTTTGGTCTTCTATTGCTTTCTTTTGTTCGTCCATGACTAACTTAAGTTGCGGGAGCAGACTTGATATACCCGGGTCGGCTGCTGTACTTGCTGGTTCCTCTTCCACGTCAAGCTCTACGTCGTGCTAATTTTCACCTTCCTGCGTTACTGCTTCTTCCAGACGACTCAGTAGGGCATCTTTTCCCCCAGTTGTGTCGAGGTTCCGCTTACTGAGTTCTGCCTTTAGTTGAATTATAGTTAGTTTTCCCAATTTGCGACCCATTTTTCGCAACTAATTAACTCAACACAGAAATGTTTTTTTTTTTTTTTTTTTGTTTTTTTTTCTTGTTCAATTTCACACCACGGAAATAGTTATTCACAGAATAAGTTTTATCCCACTTCTGACACCAATGTAATATGCGAGCTACGTCTCGAGTAGATAAAACGATATTCTGTGAAATATATTTGTAGCCTATCAAAAATGTCCAGAACGGTCTTGGGTGCACCAGACCAGATATGGGCGTTATATTTCAGCTTAGGGCGGATGAATGCCTTATAAATTGAGGCCAGATCAGACGGGGTAAAATATTTCTTGCACCGTTTAAGGAATCCTAAATATTTTGCAGCATTTTTGGCGACCTCGAATATGTGATCATTCCAGAGAAGATTGTTATTAATATACATACCGAGAATGGCAAGTCTTTCGGTTTCAATGATGCAAGTACCATCCATGGATAATGGTTGAGGATTTTGGCTTCGCTTGAGAGACAGAAGCCAGCATTGTGTTTTGGAAGCATTAAATTCTACTCTGTTGATTGAACCCCATTTAATTATGCTGTCCAGGTCGGAATTTAATGTGTTTAGCATACGCTGCCGTTCCCCTTCTACGGCCGAAGAGCAAGGACGTGAGTTAGGGAACGAATGTGAAAAACTGATGGTACTGTCATCAGCGAAGGAATGGACTGGATTAGAAGTTGCAGACAAGAGATCATTTATAAAAATAAGAGAGAGAGAGAGAGTCGGAAACAAAACAGAGCCTTGGGGAACACCAGCATTTATTTGGTGAATAGCAGACTTGAAGCCGTCCAAAATAACTTGTATTGAACGCCCCGAAAGGTAATTTCTAATCCATTGAAGAAGAAACTCATCGACGCCATATGCACGCATTTTCGACAAAAGAGCCTGCTGCCAAACTCTGTCAAATGCCTTTGAAATATCAAACGCAACCATCTTGGTTTCATCGAAGTGATGCAGAGCTTGGTTTCACTTCTCGTTGAGATATGCCATCAAATCACAAGTGGACCTGTTGCTACGAAAACCATACTGCCGGTCATTAAGGAGTTTTCGTGAATCGAGATATATTTAAGCTGACAATTTATCAGCGTTTCCATGACCTTGGAGAGAAGGGAAGTAAGTGCAATGGGTCGGTAATTGGACGGAAAGTGCCCTGAAAAGTAGGATAGAGAGAAAAGCTTACGCAGAGGTTTTGCCAGCTTAGAAGAACATCTCTTCAAAACTAAGGGGGGGATACCATCTGGACCAGCGGATTTGTGTATGTTAAGACCTTCGAGTACTCCTGCAACTGTACGAGTGCGAAAGTGGACTTGTCCCATGGAAAATTTGACGCTCTCAAATACAGGTGGAGACAAAGCATTATCGTGGTATTCGCTTCAAAGTGATTGTGGACGAAGCAGAATTTTTATTATTTTTCACGAATGACAAACAATTTTTACTACCTTTGGGACATTGTAGGATTGTACACGTCGAATATGGGCATTGCAGTCTTTTCCGGCTTGTTTAAACTACTTTCGGTTTTCCACAGATTTGTTGGCTTTATAAGACCAAAAACTTACTTTTTTTAAGCTGATAGCCTCTTTACAGTTCTGGTCAAACCACGAGATTGCCTTAGGTTTAATGCTTTTTATTCTGTTAGGAATAAAGTCATTCATACCTAAGAGTATAGTGTTAGTGGTCATATCAGCAGCGGCATCCACGTCGCTATCGAGGAAGCATAGCGACCAGTTAAAACTCCTAAAGAAGCTATTGAGGCCGCTCCAGTTGGCTTTCTCGTATTGCCATACTTTTCTTTTAGGAGTTTTTCCTTTAACTGTGTGGTCAGAGTACGAGAATTCAGCTGATACGATATTATGGTCAGACCGACCTAGAGGGGCTAGAACATCAATGGAGTACTTATCAGGGTGCGAAGAAAGAAATAGGTCCAAGGTGTTGGCGGAATGACTTTCAATGTCCGGTATAGGTGTAGGCTCATTTACAAGCTGAGTCAAATTGTTTATCTCAGCAAAAACTTCAACATACCTTCCTTTGGGTATTGTCTGGCCAGAATGTTGAAGCCAATCCGAATTGTGTATATTGAAATCGCCCACAATGACGATTTCAATATGAGAATACAAGGAGACAATTCGAATGATGGAATCGGATAACGCAGCAAATTCATCAAAAGTTGAGTTGCTGCCCGCACTAGGGCTTTTGTAAATAAAGCAGTAGTGAATTATTTGCTTACGGACGGTGAATTTCAGCGATTTGAAATTAAATTCCGGGTTGGAACAGTGGCCATACTGTGGTGGAACTTCGTAAGCAATATCACTACGGACGTAAATGGCGAGGCCACGGTGGTTAAAGAATAATGACACTAAGTTATATCCAGGCAGTTTCAAATCGGAAGATTCTTCAACTACCTGTGTTTCGCTTAGTGCCAAGACAGTTGGTTTATGGGATTGGGCGTGGGCGTACATATCGAAGAATTTCGTTCGAAGCTTACGAATGTTGGTAAAATCAACCCTAAATTCCCTCATCACTACAACATAGAAACACGAAAAGACACAACTCTGCCGTAACGAAGCAAAACTGTGAAGTGTAGATCCAAAGAATAGTTTTCCAAAACAAACTGTCGCAGGTGCTATGCCCAAACGACAATCAGCTAAGAGTTCAGAGTCCATTCATGATTGTATATTTTGTTCTCTTGATTTTTATGCCAGTGAAACACAGAACAGTGAATCGTTTAGTTGCAGGTCGTTTCGTAATATTAACTTCACAAGCATAGATCGGGATTATGGCCTCTTTAATTTGGATGAAATCTTTTATATACCTTGTAAGGTTCAAGTATTTAATTCTCTTGTGAGCAGATTATATGACAATTATATTCAACTTGTAAACAATGGATTAAACTTTAATGTTGTCCCTGGTACAATAATTATATTAAAATGCTAATTCGGGAGAGAGAGCGTTCTTTCAGGTGCTATAAATGAAATCCAACAGAGTTCAATAGAAGACAATACACAGTATCTCAGAACAATGTCACGATGGTAATAAGTGCGGCTAAGAGAACACATTTACTTAAAAAACTCGACCCTACTCTCAGTTCGAAAGAGCTCTAGAAAAATCTTAAAGCTGTTAGCACAGATAATAATCTACCCATATAAAAAAATGAAGCATATTTTGTCCTGGCAGACAGAGAGCTTTCAGAATAAGTACCACAAATAAATCTTTTTCTTTTCCTCACTCCGTTCGCTCGTGTGGGAAAAGTTATTTTTCTCATCGTGTGTTATGACATGGAAACGAACGAGGTGATGAAGTCTAAAGGGGTATACGGGAAGGGGCATGAAGATGCATGGCGGTGTGATTTCCATACCACCGCAGCAAAAGAATAAATTTTCATGGATGGAAGTTTTGTAAACGCGTATGCGTTATATATGAAAAGGTGTATCGATTTATGTACATACATATGTATGCATAAATATTTTAGGTTATCTTATATAAAGTTACTTTAATATTTCAATAACGGTTTGAGAGATTCTGCTCGAATATTAATCATTTAGATTTTCAGGTTAATTACTAACATACATGTATATATATTACATACACATATTAAAAAAATAAAAGGCATAAGAAAATTGTCTCCAAGGAAAAAATGTCCTGGAAAAGAACGAAGTGCGCAATTGCACACTGTTCTATAACCAAAAATGAATTGCCTGATGGAAAATTATTTAAATTTCCTAAAAAAGGAACAGTTAAATACGATGCATGGCTAGCTTTAGCAGAGGAGTATCGGGAACACATAAAAAGCCTTAAACGCCCTATATATGCAACAAACATTTTAAGAATGCCTTTATTGAAAAGAAAAATTAAAAAAAAAGCTTACCCTTCTCTCTTGTTTAAACGAAGTGTTGCTATATCTGATGACGAGTTAATTTGTTTTGATCCAACGAGAGCTAAGGTTACATACGAAAACTGCAATAAATTAGTACTGGATTCGAATGATGTTACAGTAGAAGAACTAAACTTGCGCCAACTGTGAGACTCTTATAAAAAGGCAATCTATTTATATTGTAATATATAATATGTAATAGGGCTCGAGTAGATAAAACGATATTCTGTGAAATTTATTTCTTTATTTTTTTTAGTCTATAGAACAATTCAGGTTCACACTATACTATTCTTCGCAATTCTTTTCTTACAAGGTCTCTTTCCTTTTAAATCACTTTATCTCCTTTCAATTACTTAATTCACAAATCCAAACTAATTACTTCTTCTTGTTAACTCTCAACTTTCAATTTATCACAAAATTACAACTTCGCCCATTATCACTTTTCTAAGCTCTTCGCCACAGTTTAAAAACTACTGCCCCCTTTCGAACGCCATCTGTCCTTATATAGCAGAAGTTTCTGATAGCCAGAAACTTCTAGCAAATTCTTCGACCACTGGAACAAGAAAAATTCTGATGTAATAATTCCAAGATGCCAATTATTTCTTGCAGTTATAATTCTTTCCTATCCGTGATATTATCCGTCTCCTTCGTAGACATGAACTGTGGAGACTTAGCCGCAGCACGAACCTCGAATGAAGAGACACTTTGGAATGGGCTGGAGGAGCGTAGTTATTATTCTACATTATTGTAGCATAATTTTAGGGGATGTTACACTGCCCCCCTATTAGACTTGTTCGTCCCGAACAAGTGCGTCCTCACTTCGGCCTTTGTATTGACTCAGTCGGTCCACATGAACCACTTTCATTTTGGCCCTTGGTCCTCGCTGGATGCGGTAGACAACATCGTTGATGCGGGTTATTATTCTGTAGGGACCCTCCCAGTTCTGCTGCAACTTAGGTGATTTCCCCTTTTGGCGATGGGGATTATACAGCCACACTAGATCTCCTTCCTGGAATCCTGACGTTGTTGCCTTGGCATCATACCTGGTCTTCATGCGGTCGCTCGTTATCTTAATCTGGCTTCTGGTCCTTTGGTGTATGTCCCTAAGCCTTTCCCTAAGGTCCGCCACGTACTCTTCTTCATTCTGGTAGGAGATCCAAATTTCACCTCACTGGGTAAACGAGCTATTCCACCAAATAAGATTTCGAACGGTGTATGTCGAGTAGTGCTATGCACGGCACTTCTATAGGCCATCAAAAGCAAGGGAATCTGCCGGTCCCAATCCCGTTGGTAGTCACCTACGACCTTCGAGAGATGTTCCTCCAAAGTCCTATTGAAACGCTCCACCATACCGTCCGACTGTGGATGAAGCGGGGTTGTCCTTGTCTTTTTGATTCCGAGTAGTTGACACATCTCTTGGAAGATTCTTGACTCGAAGTTCCGCCCTTGGTCAGAATGCAATTCCAAGGGCACACCGAATCTGCTAACCCAATTGTAGACGATCTGCTCCGCCACGGTTCTGGCTTCCTGGTTAGGGATCGGAAACGCTTCCGGCCACTTACTGAAGTAGTCCATTACTACGAGTATATTCCGATTACCATTGTCGGTTTCCGGAAAGTGCCCTGCGATGTCAATGGCGATTCGTTCGAAAGGTGCTCCCACGTTGCATTGGTGCATCTTAAATCGAGTTTTGATTCTCGGACCCTTGCTAGCTGCACACACGTCGCATATTCTGCACCAGTCTTCGATATCTTCCTTCGCATTTAACCAATAAAAACGTTCTCGTACCTTTTATAGCGTCTTATTCACTCCCAAGTGGCCGCCGGACCCCCCGCCATGCATTTTCTGTAACACCTCTTTGACCCTCGTTCGCGGTACGACAAGCTGCATTACAAACGACTCTCCGTCGGAGGATTCCCATTTTCTTCTCAGAACACCTTCTTGGACATGGAGGGAGTCCCACTGCGCAAAATATGCCTTTAAGGTCGGTTTCTCCATGTTCTCCTTCCAGGCCAGAATCGGCTCGATATCCGGGTCTTCCTTCTGAGCGTTCTCATTCTTTGGATGGAAACCAGCTCCCGTTCTTCCTGACGCGCACAATGTTCACAATCCATTCTGCATGATCTCCGGGACAGTGCATCCGCATGTATTTCATAGTCGTAGATTTGCAGCCTTTCGATCCATCTTGCGACCTGACCCTCAGGACTCTTGAACTGTAATAGCCATTTTAAGGCTGCATGGTCTGTGCGAAGAACGAACTTCCTCCCATAGAGGTATTTGTGAAAATGCTTCGTAGCCAAGATCAAAGCTAGAAGTTCCCACCTTGTCACGCAGTAGTTCCTTTCTGGCTTAGAGAGCACCTTGCTGAAGTACGCAACCACCTTCTCTTGGCCCTCATGCACCTGGGAGAGTACGGCTCCTACCCCGACATTACTAGCATCTGTATCCACAATGAATGTTTCCCCGGGAGTGGGGTAAGCTAGTATCGGGGCATCGCATAGCCGTTGTTTAAGTGCCTTGAAGCTCTTCTCGTACTCAATTGACCATTTGAATTGTTTCCTCTTTTCCGTCAACTTTTGCAGGCTCTTTGCGATCCCAGCAAAATTCTTCACGAACCGTCTGTAGTAGGTGGCTAGGCCCAGGAAGCTAGTTAGTTGGTGTTTGTCTTTGGGGACTGGCCAGTTTTTCACCGCTTTGACCTTCTCTGGATCGGTTCTCACTCCTTTCGCTGAAATTATGTGTCCCAGGTACTTGACATCCGCTCTAAACAGGGCGCACTTCTTGGGGTTGAGCTTCAGGTGGGCACTTCGAAGCCTTTGAAACACATCCCTTAGATTGTCTCGGTGTTGCGCAAACGTTTTTCCTACGACGATGACATCATCCAAGTATACCAAACAGGTTTTCCATGTTAACCCTTGCAGAACACATTCCATCAATCGCTCGAAAGTCGCCGGAGCATTGCACAGCCCGAATGGCATTACCGTGAATCGCCATAGCCCATTTCCTGCGGTGAAGGCGGTTTTCTCCCGGTCTTCTGGATGGATCTGTACCTGCCAGTAGCCACTCTTCAAGTCGAGAGTGGAAAACCATCGGGCTCCTGATAGTGTGTCTAGCGTGTCGTCAATCCGTGGCAGAGGGTAGCTATCTTTCTTGGTGACGTAATTGAGCTGCCGATAGTCCACGCAGAACCGTGTGCTGCCATCTTTCTTCTTAACCAGTACAACCGGTGATGCCCACGGACTTTTGGAACTTTCAATCAGACCTTCTTTCTCCATTGCCGACACCATCTCTGCAACTTCTGTCTGCTTTGCCAATGGAAGGCGCCTAGCAGGCTGACGAATTGGTATAGTATCATCAGTGTCTATTCGATGTTGTACCAGGTGTGTTCGGCCGTATTCTCCGTCCTGTGAGGCAAAAACATCAGCGTACTCATTGATAAGATTCTCTGCCATAGTTCGCTGCTAATGATTCAGCTCACTGGAATGGAGAATCGTCTCTCTCGTTTCCGCTGTCCAAGGTGATGGGAGAGGTTTTGGAGCATCACGTTCAGATACTGTTGTGACGGCGGTAATCGGCGTGCATTTTAAAGTCACCTCCCCTCGCCTTAGTTTGACAGTGTGCGGTTTTGCGTTCAAAACTCTCACTGGAACCATGGTGTTCTTTGGTTCGACTAACGTCTTTCCCACGATGTAGTCTTGAGAATTCTTCTCTGGGTCTGGTTCTACTATGTAGAATCGGTGGCACCCAAGATCACCTTCCAGCTTCGTCCAAATGATTGTCTCTGAAGATGGCGGCAAAACTTCGTCTTTGCTGATGACTGTCCTGAGAGTTACGGCATTCTCGTTTCCGTACACCATCGGAATATCCACATTTCGATACCTCAGTACTTGCATCCCGATGTCCAAGATTACTTCACCTTTGCTTTCATGAAATCTATTCCGATGATGTCGCATATATCTGCCACCAGAAACGCATGGAACAACTTCGCCATTTCCTCTGTTGCAGTCTTCAGGCAGTAGCTGTTGGTGTTGTGCCGCCAGGCGCTTCTAACGATATCTCTTCTTACAATGGAGGCAGTGGTGCCTGTGTCGATGGTGGCTACGCACTTCTTCTTGTTGATTAGTACCTCCACTGTCAGGCTCTTGTTACCCCGCTTGGTTTGCGAAACTTGAATGGTGGTCCTGGGGGCCTCGATTCCAGTAGCCAACTTCTGCCCCGCGAAGTTGGTCCTTACGCATTTCCCGACTGCTAGTTTTGGGAAGTCTGACTGACAGGATGGATGTTATCACCGCCAGATGCTTCCTCTCTGCTTCTCCTACTTCCGCAATGTGGACAATTTCCTCGTCTAGGTGCAGTTCTGCACTGCCGTTGTAGGTGTCCGGTTTGGCTGCAATTCCAGCAACGGATTTGACTTCCGCGAGCTCTGTCTTCATCCATGACGGCCGTTCTCTGGCATGAGCATTCCACGACGGACATTTCCCTGACACGGTGTATTCCCTGGTATGCTTGGTCCGCAGCCTTCATTGACAAAGCGAATGCCAATGCCTCGGGGAGTGTTCGCTTTTCAGCAATCCTTACGGCCATTTGCAGTTGTCTGTCCTCTATGCCCTTAATAAAAGCTTCCACCGCCATTTCGTTGATAAGCTCCTCACCGGCTTTGGGGTATGAAAGATGGGCTAGTCGCTCTATATCCGCTTGCAACTGTTGGGGCGTTTCCCCCCTTTTATGGACTCGACTACGCAGCTGAACCCTGTACACCTGCTGCATGTGTTCATCCCCAAACCGCATCTCGATAGCCTGAACCAGAGAGTCGTAGTTCTGCTGTTTATCTTCCGGGATGGTCTGCAGGAGCTCCGCAGCTGGACCCCTCATTGCAAGCGCGAGTGCAATAGACTTCTCTTCATCATCCCAGCTATTGGTCATTGCGGCCGCTTCGAATTGCCTCTTATAAATTGGCCATGATGTTTGACCATCGAAGATAGGGGGCTGCATCTGATTTCTTCTCAGACCGTCAGTGGAATATTCCCGTGCTTTCTGTCTCCTCACGTTGCTGAGCTCCCTAGCGAGATTTTCGACTTGGGTTCCTACTATCTCGAACTGCGTATCCACTTTTTCAAACTGAGTCTCTATCTTCCCGAACTGAGTTTCATGTTTCTCAAAATTTTCATCGAATCTAGTTTCGACTTTTTCGAGTTGCGTCCCGACCTTCTCGATTTTCTCTTCGATCACTTCGAATTTGGATTCCAAGTTCTTGTTTTGCTCATCAAGTTTACTTTCCAGAGCATCTAGAGAATTCTTTTGTTCGTCCATTGCTTTCTTTTGTTCGTCCATTGCTTTCTTTTGTTCGTCCATTGCTTTCTTTTGTTCGTCCATTGCTTTCTTTTGTTCGTCCATCTTAAGCTCTAGAGAATTCTTTTGTTCGTCCATTGCTTTCTTTTGTTCGTCCAGCTTAAGTTCTAAAGAGTTCTTTTGGTCGTCTATTGCTTTCTTTTGGTCAATGAGCTTAAGTTCCAGAGACTTCTTTTGGTCTTCCATTGTTTTCCTTTGTTCGTCCATGACTGTCTGAAGTTGCAGGAGCAGACTTGTTATATCCGGGTCGGCTACTGTACTTGCTGGTTCCCCTCCCACGACAAACTCTACGTCATGCGGATTTCCTCCTTCCTGCTTTATTGCTTCTTCCAGACGAATCAGTAGGGCATCTTTTCCCTCAGTTGTGTCGAGATTCCGCTTACTGAGTTCTGCCTTTAGTTGAATTATAGTTAGTTTTCCCAATTTGCGACCCATTTTTCGCAACTAATTAACTCAACACAGAAATGGTTTTTTTTTTTTTCCTTTTTTTTTTTATTATTTATTCACAGAATAAGTTTTATCCCGCTTCTGACACCAATGTAATATGCGAGCTACGGCTCGAGTAGATAAAACGATATTCTGTGAAATTTATTTCTTTATTTTTTTTAGTCTATAGAACAATTCAGGTTCACACTATACTATTCTTCGCAATTCTTTTCTTACTTCACAAATCCAAACTAATTACTTCTTCTTGTTAACTCTCAACTTTCAATTTATCACAAAATTACAACTTCGCCCATTATCACTTTTCTAAGCTCTTCGCCACAGTTTAAAAACTACTGCCCCCTTTCGAACGCCATCTGTCCTTATATAGCAGAAGTTTCTGATAACCAGAAACTTCTAGCAAATTCTTCGACCACTGGAACAAGAAAAATTCTGATGTAATAATTCCAAGATGGCAATTATTTCTTGCAGTTATAATTCTTTCCTATCCGTGATATTATCCGTCTCCTTCGTAGACATGAACTGTGGAGACTTAGCCGCAGCACGAACCTCGAATGAAAAGACACTTTGGAATGGGCTGGAGGAGCGTAGTTATTATTCTACATTATTGTAGCATAATTTTAGGGGATGTTACAATATTGTAGCATAATAATAACTACGCTCCTATGTCTATGCAGCAAATTCCGAAGTGACTTTCCATTCTGGCAGAATTTTGGTTCGAACTGTCCTTTCATTCGAGGTTCGTGTCTGGGACGAAGTCTCCACAGCTCATGTCAACGAAAGAGACGAATAATATCAGGGATAAAAGGGAATTATAACTGCAAGAATTATTTCTCTTGTTCCAGTGGTCGAAGAATTTGCTAGAAGTTTCTGGCTATCAGAAACTTCTGCTATATAAGGACAGATGGCGATCAAAAAAGAGGCAGTCGTTTTTAAACTGTGGCGAAGAGATTAGAAAAGTGATAATGGGCGAAGTTGTAATTTTGTGATAAATTGAAAGTTGAGATTTAACAAGAAGATGTAATTAGTTTGGATTTGCGAATTAAGTAATCGAAAGGATATAAAGTGATTTGAGAGGACAGAGACCATTGTAAGAAAAGAATTGCGAAGAATAATATAGTGTGAACCTGAATTGTTCTATAGACTAGAAAATAAAGAAATAAATTTCACAGAATATTGTTTTATCTACTCGAGCCTTAGCTCGCATATTACATTGGTGTCAGAAGCGGGATAAAACTTATTCTGTGAATAACTATTTCCGTGGTGTGAAATTGAAAAAAAAAAAAAAAAAAAAAAAACGACGATTTCCGTGTTGAGTTAATTAGTTGCGCAAAATGGGTCGCAAATTGGGAAAACTAACGATAATTCAACTAAAAGCAGAACTCAGTAAGCGGAACATCGACACAACTGGGGGAAAAGATGCCCTGCTGATTCGTCTGGAAGAAGCAGTAACGCAGGAAGGTGAAAATCCGCACGACGTAGAGTTTGACGTGGAAGAGGAACCAGCAAGTACAGCAGCCGACCCGGGTATAACAAGTCTGCTCCTGCAACTTAATTTAGTCATGGACGAACAAAAGAAAGCAATAGAAGATCAAAGGAATTCTCTAGAACTTAAGCTGGACGAACAAAAGAAAGCAATGGACGAACAAAAGAAAGCAATGGGCGACCAAAGGAATTCTCTAGAACTTAAGCTGGACGAACAAAAGAATTCTCTAGAACTTAGGCTGGATGAACAAAAGAAAGCAATGGACGAACAAACGAATTCTCTAGATGCTCAGGAAAGTAAACTTGATGAGCAAAACAAGAACTTGGAATCCAAATTCGAAGTGATCGAAGAGAAAATCGAGAAGGTCGAGACGCAACTCGAAAAAGTCGAAACTAGATTCGATGAAAATTTTGAGAAACATCAAACTCAGTTCGGGAAGATAGAGACTCAGTTTGAAAAAGTGGATACGCAATTCGAGATAGTAGGAAAGCAAGTCGAAAATCTTGCTAAGGAGCTCAGCAACGTGAGGAGACAGAAAGCACGGGAATATTCCACTGACGGTCTGAGAAGAAAGGAGATGCAGCCTCCTATCTTCGATGGTCAAACATCATGGCCAATTTATAAAAGGCAATTCGAAGCGGCCGCAATGACCAATAGCTGGGACGATGAAGAGAAGTCCATTGCACTCACAGTTTTACTGAGGAGTCCAGCTGCGGAGCTCTTGCAGACCATCCCGGAAGATAAACAGCAGAACTACGATTCTCTGGTTCAGGCTATCGAGATGCGGTTTGGGGATGAACACATGCAGCAGGTGTACAGGGTTCAGCTGCGTAGTCGAGTCCAGAAAAGGGGGGAAACGCTCCAACAGTTGCAAGCGGATATAGAGCGACTAGCCCATCTTTCATACCCCAAAGCCGGTGAGGAGCTTATCAACGAAATGGCGGTGGAAGCTTTTATGCAGGCCATAGAGGACAGACAACTGCAAATGGCTGTAAGGATGGCTGAAAAGCGAACACTCCCCGAGGCATTGGCATTCGCTTTGTCAATGAAGGCTGCGGACCAAGCATACCAGGGAATACACCGTGTCAGGGAAATGACCGTCGTGGAATGCTCATGCCAGAGAACAGCCGTCATGGATGAAGACAGAGCTCGCGGAAGTCAAATCCGTTGCTGGAATTGCAACCAAACCGGACACCTACAACGGCAGTGCAGAAGTGCACCTAGACGAGGAAATTGTCCACATTGCGGAAGTAGGGGAAGCAGAGAGGAAGCATCCTGTCGGTCAGACTTCCCAAAACCAGCAGTCGGGAGATGCGTAAGGACCAACTTCGCGGGGCAGAAGTTGGTTACTGGAATCGAGGCCCCCAGGACCACCATTCAAGTTTCGCAAACCAAACGGGGTAACAAGAGCCTGACAGTGGAGGCACTAATCAACAAGGAGAAGTGCGTAGCCACCATCGACACAGGTGCCACTGCCTCCATTGTAAGAAGAGATATCGTCAAAAGCTCCTGGCTGCACAACACCAACAGCTACTGCCTGAAGACTGCAACAGGAGAAATGGCGAAGGTATTTGGAGAAGTTCGTCTTACGATTACTCTGGCAGGACTGACGTTCTCCCATGCGTTTCTGGTGGCAGATATATGCGACGAGTGCATCATCGGAATAGACTTCATGAAAGCAAATGAAGTAATCTTGGACATCGGGATGCAAGTACTGAGGTATCGAAATGTGGAGATTCCGATGGTGTACTGAAACGAGAATGCCGTAACTCTCAGGACAGTCATCAGCAAAGACGAAATTTTGCCGCCGTCTTCAGAGACAATCATTTGGACGAAGCTGGAAGGTGATCTTGGGAGCCACCGATTCTACATAGTAGAACCAGACCCAGAGAAGAATTCTCAAGACTACATCGTGGGAAAGACGTTAGTCGAACCAAAGAACACCATGGTTCCAGTGAGGGTTTTGAACGCAAGACCACACACTGTCAAACTAAGGCGAGGGGAGGTGACTGGAAAATGCACGCCGATTACCGCCGTCGCAACAATATCTGAACGTGATGCTCCAAAACCTCTCCCATCACCTTGGACAGCGGAAACGGGAGAGACTATTCTCCAGCCCAGTGAGCTGAGTCAGGAGCAGCGAACTATGGCAGAGAATCTTATCAAAGAGTACGCTGATGTATTTGCTTCACAGGACGGAGAATACGGCCGAACACACCTGGTACAACATCGAATAGACACTGGTGATACTAGACCAATTGTCAGCCTGCTAGGCGCCTTCCATTGGCAAAGCAGACAGAAGTTGCAGAGATGGTGTCGGCAATGGAGAAAGAAGGTCTGATTGAAAGTTCCAAAAGTCCGTGGGCATCACCGGTTGTATTGGTTAAGAAGAAAGATGGCAGCACGCGGTTCTGCGTGGACTATCGGCAGCTCAATTACGTCACCAAGAAAGACAGCTATCCTCTGCCACGGATTGACGATACGCTAGACACACTATCAGGAGCCCGATGGTTTTCCACTCTCGACTTGAAGAGTGGCTACTGGCAGGTACAGATCCATCCAGAAGACCGGGAGAAAACCGCCTTCACCGCAGGAAATGGGCTATGGCAATTCACGGTAATGCCATTCGGGCTGTGCAATGCTCCGGCGACTTTCGAGCGATTGATGGAATGTGTCCTGCAAGGGTTAACATGGAAAACCTGTTTGGTATACTTGGATGATGTCATCGTCGTAGGAAAAACGTTTGCGCAACACCGAGACAATCTAAGGGATGTGTTTCAAAGGCTTCGAAGTGCCCACCTGAAGCTCAACCCCAAGAAGTGCGCCCTGTTTAGAGCGGAAGTCAAGTACCTGGGACACATAATTTCAGCGAAAGGAGTGAGAACCGATCCAGAGAAGGTCGAAGCGGTGAAAAACTGGCCAGTCCCCAAAGACAAACACCAACTAAGGAGCTTCCTGGGCCTAGCCACCTACTACAGACGGTTCGTGAAGGATTTTGCCGGGATCGCAAAGAGCCTGCACCAGTTGACGGAAAATGGAAAACAATTCAAATGGTCCATTGAGTGTGAGAAGAGCATCAAGGCACTTAAACAACGGCTATGCGATGCCCCGATACTGGCTTACCCCACTCCCGGGGAAACGTTCATTGTGGATGCAGATGCTAGTAATGTCGGGGTAGGAGCCGTACTCTCCCAGGTGCATGACGGCCAAGAGAAGGTGGTTGCGTACTTTAGCAAGATGCTCTCTAAACCAGAAATTAACTACTGCGTGACAAGGAGAGAACTTCTAGCTTTGATCTTGGCTACGAAGCATTTTCACAAATACCTCTACGGGAGGAAGTTCGTTCTTCGCACAGACCATGCAGCCTTAAAATGGCTATTACAGTTCAAGAGTCCTGAGGGTCAGGTCGCAAGATGGATCGAAAGGCTGCAAATCTACGACTACGAAATACATGCGGATGCACTGTCCCGGAGACCATGCAGAACGGATTGTGAACATTGTGCGCGTCAGGAAGAACGGGAGCTGGTTTCCATCCAAAGAATGAGAGCCGAACCTATCGCCGGCTGGAGCGTAGATGAGATCCGGAACGCTCAGAAGGAAGGCCCGGATATCGAGCCGATTCTGGCCTGGAAGGAGAACATGGAGAAACCGGATCATCAGGACATCTCTCACAGAAGCCCAACCTTAAAGGCATATTTTGCGCAGTGGGACTCCCTCCATGTCCAAGAAGGTGTTCTGAGAAGAAAATGGGAATCCTCCGACGGAGAGTCGTTTGTAATGCAGCTTGTCGTACCGCGAACGAGGGTCAAGGAGGTGTTACAGGAAATGCATGGCGGGGCGTCCGGAGGCCACTTGGGAGTGAATAAGACGCTAGAAAAGGTACGAGAACGTTTTTATTGGTTAAAAGCGAAGGAAGATATCGAAGACTGGTGCAGAAAATGCGACGTGTGTGCAGCTAGCAAGGGTCCGAGAATCAAAACTCGAATTAAGATGCACCAATACAACGTGGGAGCACCTTTCGAACGAATCGCCATTGACATCGCAGGGCCCTTTCCGGAAACCGACAATGGTAATCGGTATATACTCGTAGTAATGGACTACTTCAGTAAGTGGCCGGAATCGTTTCCGATCCCTAACCAGGAAGCCAGAACCGTGGCGGAGCAGATCGTCTACAATTGGGTTAGCAGATTCGGTGTGCCCTTGGAATTGCATTCTGACCAAGGGCGGAACTTCGAGTCAAGAATCTTCCAAGAGATGTGTCAACTACTCGGAATCAAAAAGACAAGGACAACCCCGCTTCATCCACAGTCGGACGGTATGGTGGAGCGTTTCAATAGGACTTTGGAGGAACATCTCTCGAAGGTCGTAGGTGACTACCAACGGGATTGGGACCGGCAGATTCCCTTGCTTTTGATGGCCTATAGAAGTGCCGTGCATAGCACTACTCGACATGCGCCGTTCGAAATCTTATTTGGTGGAATAGCTCGTTTACCCAGTGAGGTGAAATTTGGATCTCCCACCAATGAGCCCAGAAATGAAGAAGAGTACGTGGCGGACCTTAGGGAAAGGCTTAGGGACATACACCAAAGGACCAGAAGCCAGATTAAGATGACGAGCGACCGCATGAAGACGAGGTATGATGCCAAGGCAACAACGTCAGGATTCCAGGAAGGAGATCTGGTGTGGCTGTATAATCCCCATCGCCAAAAGAGGAAATCACCTAAATTGCAGCGGAACTGGGAAGGTCCCTACAGAATAGTAACCCGCATCAACGATGTTGTCTACCGCATCCAGCGAGGACCGAAGGCCAAAATGAAAGTGGTTCATGTGGGCCGACTGAGTCGATACAATGGCCGAAATGAGGATGCACTTGTTCGGGACGAACACGTCTAAGAGGGGGGCAGTGTAGCATAATAATAACTACGCTCCTATGTCTATGCAGCAAATTCCGAAGTGACTTTCCATTCTGGCAGAATTTTGGTTCGAACTGTCCTTTCATTCGAGGTTCGTGTCTGGGACGAAGTCTCCACAGCTCATGTCAACGAAAGAGACGAATAATATCAGGGATAAAAGGGAATTATAACTGCAAGAATTATTTCTCTTGTTCCAGTGGTCGAGGAATTTGCTAGAAGTTTCTGGCTATCAGAAACTTCTGCTATATAAGGACAGATGGCGATCAAAAAAGAGGCAGTCGTTTTTAAACTGTGGCGAAGAGATTAGAAAAGTGATAATGGGCGAAGTTGTAATTTTGTGATAAATTGAAAGTTGAGATTTAACAAGAAGATGTAATTAGTTTGGATTTGTGAATTAAGTAATCGAAAGGAGATAAAGTGATTTGAGAGGACAGAGACCATTGTAAGAAAAGAATTGCGAAGAATAATATAGTGTGAAATTGAATTGTTCTATAGACTAGAAAATAAAGAAATAAATTTCACAGAATATTGTTTTATCTACTCGAGCCGTAGCTCGCATATTACAATATTAAAAGAACTGAGAGGCTTAAGAAATCGCAAATCGAAAATAAATTTGCTGCAGAGAATTCATCGTTTAAAAGAGGACAAAAAAAGGCTGCTAGTGCGTGAAAAGCAGAGTATCCAAGAGAAAATTGATTTATTGCTTGGTATTGATCAAAATACTAAGACATCTTCGAAGCTCATTCTTTTTCCGTTCGTCTTCCGGTACAACATTTTACGGGATCAGCTTGGACTACACTTGCCACACCCGTGTTCATTACATAGGTGGATTAAGATAAAAAGTCTGTCACCTGGAATAAATAGAAATGTTCTAGAGGAAATAAAGAAAATAACTTCCTTATTATCACCAAAAGAAAAAGAAGTCGTGATTATATTTGATGAGATGAGCCTTCAGACGAATCTAACCTACAATAAATTCAAAGATGAAATTGAAGGTTTTGTTGATTACGGAAGGAATCAACGATCTAATATGAGCGCTAAGTCTGTGCGCGTTTTTATGATTCGGAGTGTATGCGGAAATTTTAAGCAAGTTTTATATCATGTCGTTTGTCCAAGCAATATACCTATGAAACAACTTGAGATTGAGGTATATTATTGTCTTGATATACGCGCAGCTGAAACTAACCGTTAGTCGTTTTTTGCTGTGATCAAGGACCCACAAATCGTAGTTTATATAGTAAACTTAATCTAAATGAAAAAAATTTAACTTCAATTACAAAAATAAATCCATATATGGAATGTATGATATTCCTCATCTTATAAAGAGTATTCGGAACAACTTACTTAAATACAATTGAAGGTAATTGAATACCTTTATAACACAGAAAAAAGTAATACTACCAAAATATGTCCAAAACTTACATCGGCACACATTGATCCTAGTGAGTTTCAGAAAATTAACGTGAAGTTGGCTGCACTAGTTTGTTAGGAGTTGAGAAGTTTTCACTCCATCATCAGTAAATAGAATAGGAAAACGAACGGCAACTCACGTCATAAACCCCTTTGTATGAGACATAAAGCCAACAATTTATCAAGTTGAGCTATGGCCGGACTGGTTTGTACCCGATCACTGAGCCTAGTGTCGTCGGTTCAAGCCACAGCAGTGGCTTTTCTATCTTTTTATTTATTTTTCATTTTCTCTTCTATCTGGAGGAGCAAGGGGGAGCAAGGGTACAAGGGGAACATTTGACAAAAACCCACCTGTGTTTATTAGATTGTCCAGCTATGACATCTATCATTATAATTTAATAGTTGCCGACAACCCCCCGAAATTGCAATTGTGTTTGGCGGATTTTAAGATCCTAAATTAGTACAACATCAGAGGTAAAAGTTAATTCATTTAATCGTATCGCAATGTGGCTTAGTTCTCTTTAGTGTTTTATGTTCTAGGCGGCTCTGAGCATTTGCCTACTTGAAAAGTACCTGAGGTTTTCCGACAAGCTAAGAAGTCGGAGCGGGACGAAAGCAAATTAAAGTCGCGAGCGAAACCGAGTTGGATTTTGGCGAGATCTCTGTGAAGTGAGCTGTGGCCTGGAGAATAAGCCATCAGCTTGTGATACGGGAGACTCGGGTTCGAGTCCCAGGCTGAGTCTTTAATTTTAATTTTTTTTTTCTCATTATCGTATTTCATTTTTATATCCTTTGATATTTATTTAATTTTTTTTTTTCCCATTTCTTTTTTTTTTCTTATCACTTGACGCTGAGGTCAGTCCTTGGCAATTCTTTTAATATTACCATTAGTAGTTGTATAATTAGTAGCTTAATATCAAGGTTAATTTAACAAAGCCTACTTGTAAGTTACACGAGTGGTCGAAAGGACCTATAGGTGTGAACAAAAGGGTGGCAACGTTGCGGCGCTTTTGGTTTGTGGATTCAGAATCCGAGGGTACAGGCATTTTTGTTGTTGTTTTGGAATACAAGTTCCTCTTTTCTTTCCCCTTCTGGGATTTTGTATACATTTTTCTTTTAATAGTAATAAACTTATTTGGATTAACGTTAAAACGAGTTCTTAGTAGACGGTACGCGAATCCTTTTTGGCGGTCGCGATTCTTCCGGAAGGGCATATAGGGGCAATAAGGTAAATCGCGTGGCACCCATTTTAACATCTATTTCCCCCCATGACCTTTCCCATTGGCTCAGTCGGCCCTTATTGTCCTGAATCGCAGAAGTGGAACGTAACATTTTTGGTGCCCAACGTGGGGCATTTATTATCAACAGACAATTCAGAAAATATTAATATTGATATATAGTCTATGAAAATAATCCTAGCCATCGTTCACGTTTCATCCACCGAATATTAGAGTTGTTAAAGACGTTTATTACTTATTACGAGTATTAGTCCTGTTCTTAGTGTATTGTTTTATTGTTCATCTAAAAAGAAAAACCTCAGATATTAGTCATGGAAATTAATAGGCTTAACTCAGAGGAATTGCAATACAAGTTGAAGATTAGGGGGTTGAGTGCATCGACAGTCGTCGACATGAGGAAGATGCTAAGAACAGCTCTCAAAGTATCCTTATACGTTCGATGAGGATATGTCTGCAGTTGCCTCAACGTTAGAGGAAATAGAGTCATTAGTTAGGGCGTTCTCAGGCGATGAGCGATGTGGGGACTATATGAAAATAGGAGCTAAATCGGAGTGGGTGGTTGGATGACTTAGTAGAATGATAGCGTTGGAGAAAGACGAGCATGAATTTATCTCTGATAGCGGGAACAAGGTAGTTGAACTGCTAGCTGAAGTCGACCTTAAAGCCAATGCTGTAGATTGGGAGGTTTCTAATAAAGCACCGGAAGCCTTAGAACCCTAGGAGCAAAGTCAAGCAACAGATAGCCAAGCGCAACTTCCTGACGTATCACAACTGAATCTGGTTGATTTATACATTCAGGCAGGAAGTAGTCAAGGACAACCCGCTAATGCCGCACAATGGAATTTGATTGACATACCGCTTCAACCACAGGTGACTTCTTCTCCACTTGTGTTTCATGCGAAGTGTGTGCCGGTAATGAAGTGGGGGCTTAAATACAGTGGTGAACCTGGCCAATCCGTTACTAGTTTCTTAGAAAGGGTAGAAGAGCTCAGAGAAGCAAGGAATTGCACGCAAACAGAGCTTTTCAATTCAGCCTTCGACTTGTTTGAAGGGAAAGCTACAGTATGGTTTAGGGTAAATAAGCCTTCGTTTCGGAATTGGAAGGATTTAGTGGAGAAACTCCGAGCTGAATTTCTGCCACCAGGATATGATGACCGATTATGGGAGGAGATTCGACATCGCACGCAGGGATGTTCTGAAACAATTGGAATATATGTCAGCGTGATGACTGGGCTGTTCTCAAGATTTAGCGAAGTATGTCTAGACGGTGTGAAATTGAGTATGATTCGGAAAAATGTATCTCCATTTTACCAAACGCAACTGGCATTAGTCAATATCACATCTCTACATCACCTCGTTGAGGTATTTCGGAAACTCGAAACTACCAGATATTTGGTTGAAATTTATATTCCTCCTCCATCTAGAAGCCAAGTGTATCTTTTAGAACCTGATTTGTCCTACGTGGAGGTATCCGACGAGACGATCTTGTCAGCAATTGCAAGCAGTTCTCAAACCACTCATAGGCCGGTGACATGTTTCCGTTGTCGTAGGCAAGGTCATATAGCCGCTACGTGTCCTCAACCTCTTCGCTGTTACGGTTGTAATCGAGAGGGAGTTATTAGGAGTAAGTGCCCTCTGTGCTTATCTGCGGGAAACGATCGCACAACTTAACCAGCTGCGGGGCGTTGAGTTGCATGCCTGAATTGCCCGCAAAGTTAAGAAACGATTCGGTTGTTAGAGGGTGATTGGGGGGCAAAGGGGGAAAACGAGGGGGTTAATATAGGTAGTATTTTTTTAGCGGATAATCTGCTGTTTCGGAATGGAAGGGATAGACGACCGTATTTAGAAGTCAACATCTATGGGTTGAAGATGTTGGGACTGCTCGATTCAGGAGCATCTAGTTCTATTCTTGGTGGTCCAGGGTGGGATCAACTAAGCGTCTTTAATCTAGAGCTAAATGTATTCAAGGGGCAGTTACAGTTGCAAATGGGGAGAGGGTTGAGGTGTCAGGGGTAATTCAAATCCCGATGAATGTAGAGAATCAGATTAGGTTGATCGAGCTACTAGTAGTTCCCAAATTACCACATAACCTGATTCTGGGTGCCGATTTTTGGGAAGCCTTTTCAATTATTCCTGACTTGAAAAACCGAATATGGAACTTCGGTGACATTATTTGTTCCATTGAAGATCATGGCCAGCTATCAACGTCCGACAAATCGGCACTTTCTGAGTTAGTTCAAACGGTTTTTGCAGACATGGGTACTGAATTAGGCCGCACTAATTTGGTCGAGCATGTCATAAAACCCGACTCAGAGCCAATAAAACAGAGGTACTACCCGGTATCTCCGATAGTGCAAGCGAACATTAATGTTGAAGTGGAAGCCATGTTGAGTGCAGGGGTTATCGAACCGTCAACCAGTGCTTGGTCATCGCCGATTCTACTTGTAAAGAAGAAGGATGGAAGTTTTCGGTTCTGTGTCGATTTTAGGAAACTCAATAAGGTAACGCATTGTGATGCTTACCCTATACCTTATGTATCAGCCACTTTGGATAAACTACGCAATGCGAAGTTTTTATTGTCTCTGGACATTAAATCCGCTTACTAGCAGATACCATTAGCCGAATCGTCCAAGCAGTTCACTGCTTTTACAATACCAGGCAAGTGACTTTTCCAGTTTACTCGCATGCCATTTGGTCTTCATAATGCACCGGCGACCTGGCAGCGCTTTATAGACAGAGTACTTGGAGCAAACCTAGAACTTAACGTATTCGTTTATTCGTAACAACAACATTTGTCAGTACTCCGAGAGGTGTTGAGCAGGTTGAAAGGGGCTGGCTTGGTGCTCAGCAAAGACAAGTGTGAGTTTTGCAAACCCGAGTTAAGGCACTGGTAGACCCAGAAAAATTGAAAAGCATGGTAAACTTTCCACTTCCGACAACCGTATCAGGCGTATGACGTTTTGTTGGATGGTGTCGCGGTATCGACGATTTGTGCCGAGTTTTTCCGATTTACTAACCCCGATTACTGCTCTGTTAAAGAAGAAAAAGAAGTTCATATAGAGCGATGCTTGTGGAGTTTCTTTTCGGATTTTAAAAGAGAAATTAGTCAGTGCTCCGATTCTTGCTTGTCCTAATTTCGACAAGCCTTTTGTTGTTCATACGGATGCATCAGGGTATGGGATTGGGGCAGTTCTGACACAGAAAGATGATGATGAAGGGGAAAGTGTGATCTGTTATTTAAGCTGAACCTTGTCAAGGACAGAGCGCAACTTTTCGACCACCGAACGAGAGTGCCTAGAGGTATTATGGGCAGTTGAAAAACTTAGGCCGTACCTAGAGGGGAGCGCTTTTACAGTGGTCACAGACCATCATTCCCTGGTATGGCTCAATAACTTAAAGGACCCACAGGGTAGGCTGGCCAGGTGGGCTGTTAAGCTTCAGCAATATGATTTTAAAATCGTACACCGCAAGGGAAAGGAGCATCTGGTGTCCGATGCTTTATCTAGGTCAGTACCGGAGTATACAACGGATTTGATATCTGTACAAGATGGTTGGTATCAGAGGATGGTAGGATCCGTGTCGGAAGATCCGGATAAGTACCCTAACTGGCGCCTAGATGATGGAGGGGTGCTATACAACCAGATTACCAAATACAAAATCAGAGGAAGAGACGTGGAAGATTGTGGTGGCCAAAGATCAACGTGCTAACCTATTAAAAGAACATCATGATGATGTACTAGGAGGCCATGGCGGGGTTCGGAAAACCGTAGATAAGTTATCAGCACAATATTACTGGCCGAAGATGAGAAAGGAGGTATCCTAATACGTTCGACAGTGCACGGTGTGCCAGATGGTTAAGCCGGATCTATATAAACCTGCGGGGCTGATGCTCTCGAGGGGAAATGTAACCAAGCCGTGGGAGATGTTATGCATCGATCTGATGGGATCACTTCCCCGGTCAACCAAGGGCTATTGCTGTATCCTCACCGTGGTGGACTACTTTACGAAGTTTCCCCTCTTTTTCCCATTGCGCTCGGCTACCGCCAAAGCAGTAGTCACCATATTAGAAGAACAGGAGTTTCTAGTTTTTGGAGTACCTCAATGGGTAGTCTGTGACAGCGTGGTACAATTTAAGAGTCGAGAGTTTTTAAAACTAGCGGAAACATTTGGAGTAACACTCAATTTACGGCTTTTTACCATCCCCAGGCCAACCCAGCTGAAAGGGTCAACCAGACTCTAAAAACAAAACTGAGGGCATATGTAGCCGACAACCATAGAATCTGGGACGTACTCCTGCCAAAGGTTGCCTGTACTATTCGTACCTCCACACATGAAGTCTTAAGAACGGGTCCCTATTTCGTTTTGTTTGGGCGTCATATGCCGGTCAAGGGGAAAAACTCACAGGTTCCACCTGAGGGTTTCCTCGCGGAGCGTACCGATGGGCTTCCTTGGCATAAGTCTTTGGGTACTGTAATCAACGATGTGACTACAACAAACAGCTAACGTTTCAGCAAGGCAGTATAACCTATGGCGCCGGGACGTCCAATTTTTCCAGCATGACTTAGTCCTAAGGAGAAATTTTGTGTTATCTGATGCCGCTAAATACTTTACCGCCAAATTAGCCCCTAGCTTCATAGGACCCTTTAAGATTCTGCGCAAGGTATCTGGGTGGACATACGAGCTACAGGGGTTAAATAGGAAAAGTGCTGGCGTTTGGCACGTTAAAGATTTAAAGATGTATAACCAGGCAGGGGCAGGAGGGGCCTAATCAGTGAAAACTTCTGGAAGAAAAGGGGGGGTGTTAGGAGTTGAGAAGTTTTCACTCCATCATCAGTAGATAGAATAGGAAAACGAACGGCAACTCACATCATAAACCTCTTTGTATGAGACATAAAGCCAACAATTTATCAAGTTGAGCTATGGCCGGACTGGTTTGTACCCGATCACTGAGCCTAGAGTCGTCGGTTCAAGTCACAGCAGTGGCTTTTCTATCTTTTTATTTATTTTTCGTTTTCTCTTCTATCTGGAGGAGCTGTCAGAGGTCAAAAAGGACATGAGAACCGGTCATGGCGTGGGAGTGGGAAAACGCGTGCTAATGTAGCAAGGCAGTTGTATAGAGAAGGAAAAAAAAAAAAATAATAACGTGATTTTAATCATTTTTGCCTTCTAATCAATTATTGTGTTTGAGTTATTAAGTGTGGCCTATTTGCCCCAAAGCATATTATGTACAAGGGGTACATTTGACAAAAACCCACCTCGCTGTGTTTATTAGATTGTCCAGCTATGACATCTATCATTATAATTTAATAGTTGCCGACAACCCCCCGAAATTGCAATTGTGTTTGGCGGATTTTAAGATCCTAAATTAGAACACCTCGGTTCAATCCCGGACTGGGGAATATTAAATTGACTTTTTTTTTCATTTAATAAAAATAAGTGAAAACCAAATACACAAAAACAGATATCAGGCGATGGAGAGTGAGCGGTCCGCGCTCCCTTTAGCGGGACCAGCTGGTGGGGTGACAGCATCATCCGATGCAGTGTAGTCAGGCCACTCAGCAACAGTGGCAACCGCAAGTAAGGGGAAAAGGAGAAGGAAGTTAAAAAATTCTCCCAACCTTGTAAAGCATCCCTCCACATCAGCTTCTGCTGTACAGCTGCCTGGTGGAGTGAGTGAAGGGGCGCCGAGCACAACAACAACAGTAGCAGCAGAAAAAAAGCGACAGAGGTCGCTTTCGAATTAGCGTACATCTCCGACGGTGGGGAAGGACACTACGTTGGAGAGAAGAACAATAGTTTCGGAGTTCTGGCGTCCTCTGAATCGGATGATGAAGAAGAAGAAGTCGAGAGTCTGACTAGCAGCATCAGGCAGCTCGAACAGAGGGTGCGTGCCACAAAGGCCAAACAAATGGCCAGGCGAGAGAGGGAGCGGCAGCTAGAGCTACAGCGCGCTCAACAACAACAACTACTACAGCAGCAGCCGCCAGAAAACCAGCGGCAACCAGCAATACAGCCGCAAATGCTGCAGCCGAAGCAGCAGCAACAACAACAGCTGAAAAAGCAGCAGCAACTACTACAGCAGCAGAAAACGCTGCAAGAATCTCAACTACAACCGCAGCAGCAGCAGCAGCAGCAGCAGAAACAACAGCAGCAGAAAAAGCAGCAGCAGCAGAAACAACAGCAACAACAACCGCAGCAGAACCAACAGCAACCGAAGACGACGGCAAAAGCGAGGGTACCGCCAATAAATACCTACAAGGTGGAGTTGAAGGATACCATCGAACTATGTAAGTCGGCCATAGGAAATAATTTTTCCATTAAAAGATTAAATGAAAATAGACATGCTATCCACTGTAATACAGTGGAAGATTATAAAAAAAATAAGCAGTTACTTAGGGACACGACGACGGAGTTCTTCTCCTTCACCCCGAAGGGGGAAAAGCGGCAAACAATGCTGCTGAGGGGGATAGACCCGCCCACTGATCCGGAGACGCTCCTTGCGCTGCTTAAAGAGAAAGAGTGCAACGAGCTCGAATTTGTAGGGGTCAAGCCATTCACCACAGCTAAGGCAAAAAGGGAGAAGCGGAAACTGCCGTTCTTCCTAATTCAGCTTTCACCCAATAGCAAGCTGGATGGTCTAAGGAGTATTAAAGTCCTAAACTACCAGGTTGTCGCATAGGAAAAATTAAGAAGGAGCGAAAACATTTTACAATGTGTTCGCTGCCAAAGGTTCGGGCACGCCGCGTCGAACTGCGAAATGCAGCCTCGATGTGTTAAGTGTGGAAAGAACCACAAAGCAGAGGAATGCACTCTGGGTAAGGATGGAGTGGCAGATAAGAGCCAGCTCTCGTGTGCTTTATGCAGGAACTCAGGACATACCGCAAACTATCGGGGTTGTCCTAAGTTCCAGTATATTGAGAAAGTAAATCTGGTTCGTCAGGAGAAGGTTGTAGTGAAACGACCACCTGCTCCAATTCAAACACCATCCGTGACTCCCCAAGTGACGTACGCCCAAATGGCGGCAGGTCGGGGAAACGCGGAACAGAAAAGACCGAAGGTTGCTTCTCAGGCCCCAGCGCCTAGAGCACCGGAGGCTCAAACTGACTTGCTTACCATCCTGCTCTCTATCCAAGGGCAGATGGAGCAGCTTCAACGTCAGCTACAGGAGCAGGCGTAGCGGGTGGACCAGATCTACGCACTTCTGCCGGGCTTAACGCACCTTCAGTCGTAATGGGTACGAACATGGAGGAGCAATCCTTGAAGATCCTTGCCGTGAGGGGATGTACTTGGTCGCACTCTATGCACCTGAAGTTACTCAATCTACTTTATTTATTTCAGAGCTCGAGACACTTTTTCGATACCTAAGGCTGGAGTCGGAGGAGAATTATTTCATCATGGCCGGAGATCTAAAGGCCAAATATAGAGATTGGGGAAATAACACCCCAAATCCTAGAGGGAACCTACTATTCAATTGGTAGGGTCGGCACAGTGTCGAGTATAAACTCGATTTGAAAGCTACAGATAGTCCGTCGTTTCCTAGAAGCGGCTCCTATCTGGATCTTATGCTGTTCGACGTACGGTTACAACTGACTAACATGGACCGACAAACTATAAACTGCCTGCATACATTTGTGTATGACAGTGACCATTGCGGACTCAGTGCCGTAATAACGATTCCCAACGAAATTGCGGAGTTGGAGGAGTTTGTCTAAACGTACTCCTACAATTATAGTAGGACGCGTTGGACTCGCTTCTCCAGAACTTTGATAAGAGCACTCTCCTCGAATTCGCTCTACCCACCGTCCAATAGGAATCTGTCAAACGAGGAGATTGACTGGTACCTAAAACAAATGGACGAGACAATTAAACGAACTATGGACAATACGATACCTCGGTATCAACATACTGACAACGCAGACATATTCCGCAATGCAAAAATTGACGCACTACACCAACTCAAAAAGTCGAGACTAAAAACCTTGTACAGACAGTTTACTGACACACAAAACTCGGAGGTTAGGACGCTGAAGTCGTTGATTAAAAACCTCCAGAAATTAATCAGAGAAAACTACAGACTTTCTGTAAATCTGCATTGGAACAACAAAATTCGGGCTATAAAATCCAACAACCTGAGTATGTTCCCGCAAATAAATAAAATATTTCGGAATAATAACAAAAACGACCTTCCGTGTCTTAAGATCCCCCGAACGACGAACAATGCACGATTAATGATAAGAGCAGTTATAGATCCAAATAATGCAGTAGAGGATGACAACTTCTTTATGATCGAAGATCCGCAGGAGAAGGTAGAAGCTATAGGAGCGATTTTCCAGGAAGTGTATAAGGTAAATGATACCATTTGCCCAAACCGCGAATTGGAAAATCGCGTCTTTGTGAATACTTCTGCCTTCGAAATGATATAGAGCAGTGGCGATCCGAGAACATAGGTTTTACCGAGTTCAATGACGATATTATGGCAAACAATGTCATCGCCGATGAAAGGGTACATCCCCTGTACATATCGAAGGTGGAACTCCAAGCGATCTTTGAATCATTGAGAAGAAAGAAATCTATGGGAATCGACAGAGTGTCGAACATTGTGCTTCGACATCTCCCTCTAGGAGAGGTGGACATTTACACCACTCTATTTAACAATGCGCTGAATAATGCACATTATCCAGCGCATTGGAAAACAGCAGTGATACAACCCATCCCCAAAAGGGGTAAGGACACCTCCAATCCGGCAAAGCTCCGGTCGATAAGTCTCCTTCCGAACATCAGCAAGGTATTCGAGAAAGTAATCAATAGAGCCCTGCTTAAGTGGACTGAGAACAGTAATATAATTCCGGATAACCAATTCGGTTTTAAGGCGGGGCATGATACAATACATGCCGCGTCTAAACTGATATCGGATATCCAATGGAACAAAAGCAAGAACCAATGCACGGGTGCCTGCCTGATTGACTTGGAGAAGGCCTTCGATACCATATGGTTAGAGGGACTCTTTTACAAGCTGAGCAGGCTGGGCATAAGCAAACCACTGCTGTACATACTTCATAACATGCTCACCAGTAGGCAGTTCATCGTCAAAAATGGCAATGTGACTTCTACTGGAACATTTCTAATTAAAAATGGTCTGCAACAAGGTGCGGTTAATTCACCGATCCTTTTCAACATTTACACGAGCGATCTCATAGGATCACTACACCATGCCATAGCGTACGCAGACGACTTGATCGCGTACAGATCAGGACCAAAAATCGAGGTCATTGCAATTCTCTTGCAACATGACTTATAAGATTCAGCGATATTGCGATGACTGGAAGTTGAAGATCAACTTCCAGAAATCGGAAACCATTCTTTTTAGGACGCCGTTGTCTGGTGCCTCTAGGGATACCAGAAAGAATTGGCGAAAGTTCTCAATAGTTGGACCGCACGGACAGCCACTTGCGAGTCGAAGTGTAGTCAGATACCTGGGGCTGTGGTTAGACCAATATCTATATTTTAACAAACATATAGATGCTGCTCTGGCCAGAGCCAAAGGTGCTTTTGCCCTTACAAAGAGACTTTTTTATAGCAAGCAACTCGATGCAATTGTAAAGGTAATCTGCTACATGGCCCTCATTAGGCCCATGCTCGTATATGGATGCCCCGTGTGGTTCAACGTGAGAGCAAGCTTGTTGGAAAAGATCCGGGTGTTTGAGAGGGCTTGCCTTCGGGCTTGCCTTCATTTGTACAGAACACCAGAGTCCCAGTACATAAAATTCTATCCCAATGAGGTCCTATACAACAGGGCTAACCTAATTAGAGTGGATAATTTCGTTATCAAGCTGATTCGAAGGCACATTGCAAGAACAATGAGCTCGACGAACAACCTGATCTCCGGGGCTTATTACCCCAATTATGAGTATCATGAGAGAGTGCGCCTTAACGGCTTTGTTCCCCCAGAGGCGTTCCTCTATTTTGATGAGAAAGGTCTGATCCAGGTCAGATTGGCGGTGCCGCTAATCTTCCACGTTGCTCGGACAGTTGTGGATAGGCGACTCAACTACGACAGAGACGTTGCACACGGCAGTGTGGAGCGTCTCCGGTTTAGTAGGGCGGTATCGGGTCGCGATATTGAGGACGTACAACGTCAGTACGGTAATTTCTGGTGGCTAGCCGAAAGAGAGGAAACTCCTTCGTCGTTTCCTCCTAATCCAGGGTAGCCTGTTTGATGCTAAAAGTTGGCTGTTCTTGCCCATGGCCGACTTACATAGTTTAGGTTTAGGTAGTTTTTTTAGGTTTCGGTAGGTGTAGGTAGTGAATAAAAAAAAAAAAAATTATATCCACAGCACTTGGATGAAAAAATACAAAAAAAAACACAAAAAACACAAAAAACATAAAAAAAATTATAAAAAAACAGCACTCGATAAAAAAAAATTAGAAAACAAAAAAAATTTACGTATAGAATACGAAAGGTAGAATAAGATAGGCTAATTTAGAATAAGATAGTTTTAAGATTTATTTTAAGGTAGTTTATAAGTTTTATTTATAAGAATACAAAAAGATGTTCAGTCACTAAGTTTTTGACTAATTTTCTTAGTTTAAATTTAATTTAAAAGAATGAAATAAATAAACAATTTTCATGTTCGTTACGTCGAAAGATATAGTTTTAAGTGTTAGGTTTAGCTTAGAGCGCCCGCAAAGGGCCAGTAAGTTAGAATAAGAATAGTTAAGTTAATTAAGCTAGTTTTAAGCGTTTTGTCTAGCATGTAAGTTATAATGAATTACCCAATAAAATGCATTAAAATTGAAAAGAAGCCATCAGCTTGTGATACAGGAGACTCGGGTTCGAGTTTTATTATTTTTTTTTGTTTTCCTTTTTTTTTTCTTATCATTCGACGCTGAGGTCAGTCCTTGGCAATTCTTTTAATATCACCATTAGTAGTTGTATAATTAGTAGCTTAATATTAAGGTTAATTTAACAAAGCCTACTTGTAAATTACCCGGGTGGTCGAGAGGACCTATAGGTGTGAACAAAAGGGTGGCGCTTTTGGTTTGTGGATTCAGAATCCGAGGGTACAGGCATTTTTGTTGTTGTTTTGGAATACAAGTTCCTCTTTTCTTTCCCCTTCTGGGATTTTGTAAAAAATTTTTTTAGTAGTAATAAACTTATTTGGATTAACGTTAAAACGAGTTCTTAGTAGACGGTACGCGAATCCTTTTTGGCGGTCGCGATTCTTTCTGAAAGGCATCTCGGGGCAATAAGGTAAATCGCGTGGCACCCATTTTAACATCTATTTTCCCCCACGACCTTTTCTATTGGGTCAGTCGGCCCATATTGTTCTGAATCGCAGAAGTGGAACGTAACAAGTTCTAAGCACATCTGTAGCTTGCGACATCGAAGCTTTAATAAAACTCAACAAATTTCCAAGTCATGTAGCCCAGTTTGCAAAATCTAAAGCTGAATTTATAAAAAAAATAGATCAACTTTTCGACCTATTAAATGGAAAACCAGCACTTATACGGAATGATCAAAATATGCATTTTATAAATACAAGAAATGAAGGATTATATATTAAATATCGAACCCACAAACGCAAGAAATAGATAATTTTGTTTCAAAGGCTTGGTCTTAACTATAGAAAGCGTTTTAAGAATAAGAGACAGATTATTCATGGATCATAATAATTTATATTACAATACATTTATGTAAATAAATTTAATCAAGATCCGTTAGAGAACTTATTTTGTAAAATAAGGGCGCGGAATATTAATAAAAGTAATCCAGTTATATCCATAAAATTTTTATTCAAATCGAAATGTTCCAACTGCGAAGAAGACGATTCGGAATATCTACAGGTGGATTGGAATGCTATTTTGCAGAGTGATGTAGAAGAACAAATAATACTTACCCAAGAGCTATCACAAAATCACGACATTCTTAAGAATGAGGAATGTTTTGAAAATAACATGAATACGAACAATATAGTTAATTCACCAGATGAAGACGCAATATCAGTCGAGGTACCGCAGGTCAATGATCTAGCTACAAGATACTTTGCCGGATACTGCATCTTTAAAACAATAAAAAAAATGAACAAAATCTATGAAAATTGTGCTGAAGAAATGTCAATGGACAAACAGGATTTCGATCTAACGGAAGTATTGATAAAATTAAAAAGAATATGAAAATTCAAAAGAAAATACGGTTCTCTTATGGCCTTCGGACAAATATTTTCAAGTATGCCGTCTTCATGTACAAATATTTTCCGAATACTTTCGAAAACTAAATTTTGCATCCAACTTAAAAGAAAATCTAATCAAAGATTGTATAAAGGCAACAAATATACATTTTCCGAATTGATTCAATGTATGTTACCACAAAATTAATTTAATAAATTTTCTAATAGTGGTATTGCTCTGGAAAAATTGTAAATGGGTTCTTGATGAGAATTTAAATAAAAGTAGAATTTCCAGAAATAAAATAAAAAAATTGCAAAGTGTAATGAACGCTTAAAAAGTAAACTCGACAGATAAATTGATAGTGATTATTTGGAGGTTGGGAGGGTGGAGGTCGATATCCTGCTACGTCCTCGTGTCCCCTGGAAACTACTTCAGTTAAGGTGAATTAACTGCAATTTAATACTAACTTAATTTAAGTTAATGATTATTTTGTCAAGTTTGTTAGTTTTTTTATAATAATTTCGAACATTAGTCACCTTCACTTAAGTAGGCCAAGAGCAGTGATCAGTTATTATAAGGGCATACATAATAATAAAATGCAGTATGCAAAACTTATATTCATACCCATTTTCAGAGCAAATTTGTGTCCCCAAAGTTTACAGAGTTTTTATTTATTTAATCAAGTGCTGAAAATAAGGTACAGACATACAGACAAAATAACAAGCACACAACATAAGCCCAACCATTTGCACATATCTATATATGATCTATACTCCATATCCATCTTACCAACGTGTCGGCATCAGAACTCCGTGAACGCAGTCGCACAAAATATTTTTTTTGTTTCTTTTTTGCAGTGAAAAATTGCCGAAAACTTTTGCAGTGGGCTCTTTGAAATAGTTTCAACACCGCAGCATGGATTGGGCGGTGTATTGGAAGAGGTTAAAGCAGTATTATGCGGCGAACAACATAGAAGATGAAAAACTGAAGAAACCAATTCTCCTTACAATGTTATCAGAAGAAGCTATCCATTACCTGTAATTTTGGCACCAACCTCAGCGGTGTTCTTTTGGATAGATTCGTGCTAGGAATTTCAAATAGGCGCATCAAAGAGAAGTTGTTTTTTAAAGGCGACGATTTAACATTCGACAAAGCAGTGGACCTGGCACTTGAGACAGAAGCGGCGAGGGACACAGATCATACTCAGCAAATAATTTACAAAACAGAACCAGTCTACAAGATCAACAACGTCGTTCCAACGATTCATCACCAGTGTGTTATTGCTGCGGAGTTTAAGGGCACAAATCATCGAGCTGTAAGTATAAGAACTTCAAGTGTAACAAATGTGGAAAAGTAGGTCATCTACAAAAAATTTGTAAGAATTCTGTTAATTTTAAGTCAGGAAGAAATGTAAAGCAAAATTTTATTAAGATGGAGGAGAATGAGGAAAAATTGTTTGATATAAATGTTAGAAGTAGTATAGACCCTGTCATATTAACAGTAAAATTGAACAAATGGGAGGTCAAGGCTGAGTTACAGTGGCGCGGCTATTAATTACATAGGGTATAATGATTATTTAAAATGGTTTTCAGATATTCACATGAGTAAATTTGCAATGAATCTAGTAAATTATAACGGAAGTAAATTTAAATCTCGGGGAAAGATAGTAGTGGAAATTAAATTTAAAGACAAATGTCACTTCATTGACCTTTTTGTGATACAGAGTTACTGTGCACCTTTGCTGGGGCGGGATTTCATGAAAAAATTTGATGTTAGTTTTACAATTAAAAAAATGGATATGTCTAGTGATATTAACAATCTGATCAAAAGATTTTCGAACGTATTCAGTAATAGATTGGGCAACTTTAATAAAGGTAAAATCATGTTAATTTTAACCGAAAATGCAACCCCCCGATATTGTTCTCCCTACGTTTCAGTTTAAAGAGTTAAGTGGAGTAAGAAATCAGTAGGCTTGTTTCTCTAGGCATCATAGAACCCGTTAAATTTTCCGACTGGGCTACACCGATAGTCCCAGTCATCAAGCCGGATGGCTCGGTACGATTGTGCGGTGATTACAAAATCACACTCAATCCGTACATAAAAATTGAACGATTTGTTCTTCCTTAAGTAGAAGATTTATTAGGGAAGATATCAGGGGGTAGAATATTTGCTAAAATATATCTAGCATGCGCTTACCAGCAAATGGAATTGGATAAGGAAAGTCAAGTGTACACCACTATTAGTACAAACAAAGGATTGTACAAATACACCAGATTGCCTTTTGGTATCAGTACATGTCCCACTATTTTCCAAAAGAGAATGGAACAGGTTCTACAAGGTGTCGAAGGCATTGCCATCTTCCAATATGACATTCTAGTTTCAGGCAGAACGCGACAGGAACTTCTTCATAGTCTGGAATTAGTTTTAAGAAAATTTCTGGACAGCGGACTTACAGTTAAGGAGTCACAATGTGAGTTTTTCAAAGAGAGTGTAACATATCTAGGTTTTATTATTGGTAAAGAAGGAATTCGTCCTTCTGTTGAAAGAATAAAAGCAATTTCGAAGTTACCTGCACCTAAATCCGTTCAAGAACTTCAATCATTTTTAGGTAGGATTAATTACTACCGAAAGTTCGTCCCTTTGATGTCGGAACTTCTAAGTCCATTATATGCCTTGCTGAAAAAGGAAGCACAATGGAATTGGTCTCAGAAGTGTCAATCGGCATTTGAAGAGATAAGCAAATATTTGTCTGCCTACAGGTACTAATGCACTATGATAATAGCTTAGAGTTAGTAACAGATGCAAGTAGCCATGGTATCGGGGCAGTTTTGAATCATGTGTTACCCAACGCAACTTATAGACCGCTGGCTTATGCTTCTTGCATACTAAATGTATCAGAACGAAAGTATAGTCAAATCTAAAAGGAAGCTCTGGCCACTTATTGGGTGGTACGATATTTTCATCAGTATCTCTATGGAAAAGAGTTTATATTGCACACAGATTCTAAACCGCTTACTCAAATTTTCGGTGAAAAGCATGGAATTCCACAAATGGCTGCAAATAGAATGCAGCGATATGCTGTATTTTTGTCGGGATACAAATTCAATATTAGATACGTCAAGTCAAAGGAAAATGGTGCAGACTTTCTTTCACGTCTTCCTTTAGAGGATGGGAAGGTTGACGATGGTGACAACTTCGATTATGTTCACCTTAAATACATCACGCAAAGTTCAGGAATGCCGATTGATGTCAGCAGAGTAGCTGAAGAGACATCTAAAGATAAAGAGATTGCTTGTGTTAAAACTTTTATAAAGACAGTATGGCCCAACAAAGTGTCGAATGATTTGAAGCCATATTTCCTGAAAAGAGGCCAGCTTTCGTTAGAGAGCGATTGCATTTTATGGGGTTACAGAGTCGTCATACCCACCTCTTTAAGAACAGAAGTTCTCCAGTCACTTCATCTTTCACACTTTGGTGTGGTAAAGACCAAGGCTTTAGCTAGGAGATACTTTTTTTGGCCTGGTTTGGGTAGAGATGTAGAGGGTGTCATTAAATCATGTGATACTTGTGGGTCACATTTAAATAGTCCACCTAAAGCAGAACCTGCTTCTTGGCAAACCACAAGCTACCCTTGGGAGCGCCTGCACTTAGACTTCTTCGGACCTTTTGGGAAAAGGATGTTTCTGGTTTGTGTAGATAGTTTTTCTAAGTGGGTTGAGGTGTTCGAAGTAAACAGGGCCTCGGATTTCCTAAAGTTATTGTTACAGACAACGGAACTGCATTTACAGCGAGAGAATTTCAGAGGTTTTGTTCGGAAAACGGGTTAAAGTACATCACCACACCACCTTATCACCCTGCTTCAAACGGACTGGCAGAAAATTGTGTTAAATCCACCAAAGCTGCTTTGAAAAAATTGGCAGGAGAAGGCAGTGATAACTTAGGTGTTGCATTAGTCAGGTATTTATTTGACTACCGCACGACACCCCACAGTACTACTGGTGAAACACCAGCTTATCTTTTATTTGGTAGACAGGTCAGAACTAGATTCTATTTACTTAGACCAAGTAGCCAAGTTGGTGAGCGAAACGACATTCTCAGAAAGAGAACGCTCATCAAACTGACGCCACAAGCAGAAGGTGCTAAGAAGCGTTCTAGAACCTTTAAAGTAAGCGATGCAATTTAGGCAAGATTGTATAAAACCAACAAAGTGTACTGAATGGGGGGAACTGTTGTTGGAGTTTTAGGGCTCAACACATACTTAGTCAATCCAGAAACTCAAATGATATTTGGAAAAGGCATATAGATCAGCTAAGATCGCGTACTACTAAAGGGGATCAAAAAGAACGGAATGATGACAGCATCAATGATTGAGGATTCAATCGAAACATTGATTCCTCAAACGATTTATTATCAGGATGGGGCCACCCGAACGAAACACCTACAGTTCGATTAGAAATAGCGTCATCCCTACAGCAGCCATCAAATTTTCAGACCAATGAAGTGGAGTCAAATTCTGAAATAAGCAGAAGTGAGACAACACATATAGACAAGGAGTCAGAACCTCATTGCGAAGGAAAAGGTTCCTCAATGGATGACGAGAGTGTAGAAGTAGAGGAACAGGGACAAAACTGGTTCGGGCGGTTGCGCAGTAGGAACGAAAATAAAAGGGGCGACAATTAAACTAAGCTAGCACAGAGGCACAGTGATTTAAGAGGGGGAAAGTTGTAAGGTATGCAGTCAACCTAAGAACAAAAGTATGAAGTCAGCATAAGAATTATAGTATGAAGTCAGCCTTAGAAATTCTTGTTTGACATTTGTAACAAACACTTCCTCCTCATTCTCATAGTGGTAACCTTTGTGGCAAGTCCCAATTAAATAATCTAAATAAATCTGTGTAATCGGTGGAAAAATAAGTGTTTTATTTAAACCACGTGGGAACACAACAGACACGATGGACTAAAAAGAGAGCAGAAAAAACAAATGTTCTGTGTTCTGATTTTTTCCCTTTTTTAAGAAGTTGAAGCTTTTTTTTTTTGTGAATTTTGTTTTCATATATCACTTCTTCCCATATCAATGAGACATCTGGGTAGTTTATTATCTGTGCTGTAAGTGCAACCGAGGATAAAAGTAAATCGTTCGTTAAATCCTGAAGATTTGGATGTGTTTTTCGGTCCCATTCTAATGTTTCAAGGGCTTTTGAAGTTGATTCGTCTTCGCCTTTTATTGGCTCAAGTCAATATTTTACTTTCGACTGCGTTCAAATCAAATGCTTTTAGTCCAGATGGTATTTCTTTCAAATTTCTTAAGTTCGTTTTACCTATAGTCCTAAGATATGTGCTACATAGATTCCATGCTTGTATTTATAGTTGTCAGTTTCCTGAACAGTGGAAAAAGCCAAAGTAATTCCAATTCCCAAAAAAAAAAAAAAAATTAACCCGTCATGCATGTCGGATTACAGGCCTATTAATCTTTTGTGTTTCCTATCAAAAGATACAAAATTATCTTATTTCGGATAAGTAAATTTCTGATTGGCAGTCTGATTTTCGTAATAATCACAGCTGTGAATCAACTGTCTTGAAAGTCACTTCAGATCTATCTTCGTTCCGCCCTAGATTCCGGTGAGTTTGGTGTAATGGTACTTTTAGATTTTACCAAAGCGTTTGAATGCATTGCAGTATTGTAATGGTGAGTAAACTTGGGAATAATTTTAATTTTTCATTCTCTTTTTATCAACGACCTTCCAGAATCAATTATGCATTGCAAGGTGCTAATGTATGCAGATGATGTCTTCATATACTTTATCCGTCGTATATATAGAAGATAGTGTTGCTCAAATAAACTTACGCTTAATCCCTCAAAGAGTGATGCTATGATTTGCTCTAGAACTCAAAATAATTCATAAAATTTTCCTCAAATTATTCTTCATCGTATTGTTATTCCTTATGTCAGTAGGGTAAAATACTTAGGCTACAGCGTTAACTCCGTTCAACTCGTAGAAAAAATAATTTTATTGTACTTTCTATTTAGATACTTAATGATATCACATTAAATCTTGTAGTATCATGCATTTAACAATTTAAATAAATGAAATGAAATGAATGATATTAAAACAACAATTGCAGATATCAATATCTCCTAGAGTATTACCAGCTTCTCCCCCTACAAATTTGCTGGCCTTGGCGGTATACTTCCTGTCATGCTGCAGAGAATGCTGGACCAAGTGGTCCAGTAGCTAGTACTAGCTAATAGAAGCTGTATTTTATTTAGTCACGTCCCCCTGAGCTGGAGACATGTTCATGTTGTGTTTATTCCGAAAGCTGGAAAATCTGGGCACGAATGTGCAAAGGATTTCAGACATATCAGCTTATACACTTTCCGTCTAATGAATGGGATCTGTCTATTTTGAATTCATTCAGGAAGCTCTAATTCAATTAGACGTGTAGAAGTTCATTAGCCACTATATAGTGACCGTGATAAGAACTAGAATCATTCAACCGACCCTCGGTAACAGCAGTTCCGCCAAATCCGTAGAAACAGTAGGGGTATATCTCCTCTTCTATGGCTATCAACAAGATCCTGTCAAGACTTGACAGAGACGGAATTGAGATTGTCGCGTATGCGGATGACGTGGTATTTCTAGTATCTGGGATGTTTCCGTCGGTGATTAGCGAAATAATGGAAGGCGCATTGGACAAGATAAGCACATGGGCTACTAGTTGTGGACTCAATGTCAATCCAAGCCAAACTGAACTGGTACTCTTAACTACTAAAACCAAAATACCGACCTTTTTTTATTATAAAGTATGCTTTATTTCATTGTTTAATTAAAGTGAAATAGTTAGGTACAATCTATTGTCCAAGTGACAAGAGTTGAATGTACCAAGTAGTCTCCAAAAAAATTAAAATATTGAAGTAGTTGATGGGTAATTTCAATGTGGGAGCAAAAGTAACAATAATTTAAAAGACCAGAATATAAAAGAATAATTAGATATTCAAAGATCAAAATTCATTAATAAACAAACTATTTATAGCTGAGTAGTCAAAAGACAGTGCCCATTTTTTAATACCATTAAGAAATGCATTTACCACTCTATCACGTCTCATAGTATCTGGAAGTAGGTTGAACAAAGGGGGTGCGGTAGCAAAATAAAATCGTCCAAAGTGAACTTTATGAACTGCAGGAACGGTTACAAAACTTCTAGTATTTCCTCGTAAATTATAGTTTTCGATATTTCTGACTGAGTAAAAACCCGCATTTTGGAAAAATATTTTTAGGACTTTATAGTAGTAGAGATGCCTTAGAGGAAGAGTTTCAAGATTTCTGAACAAATTAAAACTTGGAGTTCGCGACTTACTCGGCATAAGATTCGAATTGCATGTTTTTGTTTTATTAGTAAAGGCTCAGTTTTTTTTTTAAAAAATGCACCACCCCAACAAGAAATACCATATTCCAACCTAGATTTTAATAGACCATTATATACAAGTTTTAAAATTGATTGTGGACAATAAAGGCTTAGGTGATACAGTTGTCTTACCACTTTGTTAAGATATTGTTTAAGATAACTTGTATGATTATACCAACTAAGCTTATTATCTAAGACAATACCTAAATATTTAAAATTGTCAACGCACTCAACTTTAAAACAATTACTGCAACAAGACGTTAAATTGTTAGAGGAGGAAGTATTATCATCGTTATTAAATAAGCGAAAGCGTGTACAACTCGGAGAGTGATAGAATAACGACAAATTATCACAAATTTTACTGTTGATATTGAATATCATAAATTTCGTTTTATCGCTGATTGTGAGCTTGTGTATTGAAAACCATTTTCTCAGTAAATCGTAGTCATAGTTTACATCCGATAAAACATTCAGCAAGCTTTTATTTGAGTATAAAAGCGCAGTATCATCAGCAAAGGTAGTAACTTTACCTTTAAAATTTTGAATAAACAAAGAATTTACATATATTAAAAACAGAATAGGACCTAAAACTGACCCTTGTGGAACACCAATCAAAATATTTTTCGGAGAGCTTAAAATATTCTTGATCTTCACCATTTGCCTGCGATTGTTTAAATATGAAAAAAACCATATATATAGCCCCTAAAACCCATACGGAAAAGTTTATTTAATAATATTGAGTGATCCACCATATCAAAAGCTTTAGTGATATCTATAAACAAACAACCCGGAATCTCTGATAAATTAATACTGTGATATAATTTACCAGTTAGTTTCAGCAGTGCAGTTTCAGTAGACATTCCGCTTCTAAAACCGAATTGGCAATCACTGAAAAGCGTGTTCTTTCTAGGAATGACAATATTCTAGATTTAATACCCCTCTCAAATATTTTTGAAAATACCGATAGTAAAGATATAGGACGATAGTTACTTAAAATGGTATTATCGCCATTTTTATGAAGTGGCATTACTATTGCCGTTTTTAAAGGTTGTGGAAAATTTCATAACTGAATACTACTATTAGAAATAAAACATAAAACTTCAGAGATTTGAAACGAAATTTTTTTCAACATAAAACTTGAGATCCTATCACAAGAAGTAGAATTGGATGATTTAAGAGATCTCCATATTTTATGGATCTCCAGAGCAGTGAATGGTTCACAGAAAAAACCCTCTGTTTGACTTTCCATATCTACTAAATGAATATTACTCATGCAATTTAAATTATTGTTGTAAATAAATTAGCAATTTTAAAATATTTAATTATCTCTGCAATAAGGGACTTCCAATTTAAGCTCTTTATTTAACTTTTCGTAATATTTTTTAAGTCTAGTATTATTTGGGTGTTTTTTAACTCGAAGACGCGGAACATAACTATTCATTTGAATAGTAGTTAAGCAGTGGTCCATTAAATTCACGTCAAATGACGCAGTTTTGAACTTCATTTTGTTATTTCGATGAACCCTCATAAATATGTGGTCCAAACACGAGTTTAAACGAGTGGGGTGAGCACGCAAAGAGTCAAAACCGAACGCAGATAGAGTCGTCAAGAAGTGATCGACATCGCTTGAGTCAGACAGGATATTTATATTAAAATCGCCAAGCAGAATTACATTTTTACAAGTTTGAAATTCCAAAAACTCAGAAAACTCTTCAATAAAGGATTTTACTGAACATGTGTAATCTATAAACGCAAATAAAACAATAGTAAATACCAGAAATTTCACAACAAAAACTAATTATGTCAGCGCTTTGTAAATTATATTTTTGGATTTGGAACACCACCAGCTGCATATCGTCGGCTAAAGATGCAAACCTCGTAAATCTACTTTTTGTCAAAAATTAGATTTTTGAAAATATATCAAGTTGGCATTGAAATGTATATCTGGATTCAAAAAAGTACATTTTATTGTTGTATTAAATGGCAAAAAAAGACAAAAAAGAAAACATCTTAAATCCAAGTATGCTATTCTAAAACGGGAAAACCACGTAAATCCACAGCTTTAGTAGAAAAAGTGGTTTGTGCACGAACAGTGAAATTAAAAAGCCTTATTTATAGGTAAAAAAATGTTTTTATTGAAATTGTTGTATTTAATTCGAAGAAGGTAAGTGAAATTAATTGAAATCTTTTAAATGTATCTAAGTAAAGATAATATATATAGATAATAGATTCAACGTTAACTGCTGTTCAAGTAACCGTCAAATAAAAATCAATCTTTAAAGGGAATGCCTCAAAGATTTTTTACTGGCCCTACCAAAAATGGAATCTCACTACGGTAGATCAAATTCATCAAAACTATACTTCGGATCTGTGTGACAGACAAAAACACAGTTACAGTGGGTTGCCAAATTAATAGGGACATTGTAAATTTTCATCAATTTTCATGTTTAAGTGTTCTTTTCGGCTTTTGTTTTGGTTCTAAGTGTACGTGGTGATTTTTATTTCACAGCCTACTTATTTAACGGTTATTTTTAGCCGTCAGCGGATATTCAAAATGATTTTATTCGGGGAAAACCCTATTTTATTCTTAAAGGTGCTTATTTTGAAAATTATTTGTGGATATTGTGTGAATTTTAAAAGTGCTTTTTTTGAAAATTGTGGATATTGTTTGAACTTCTTTTAATTAAAACGTAAGCAATGTTCTTTATTATGTTTAAAATAAAGCTTTTTAGAAAAAAAAAATTTTTTTTAATGGTTTTAGGCGATACAAAATGGGTCGAGGAATGGATATCACTCCAAGAAAAAAATAGAAATAAGAACTTTATTAGTTCATTCGAGTCATTCCGAAAGACAAATAGCGGGTATTTCGGGTGTTTCAAAATCTGTTGTTAATAGAATAAAATTAAATTTGGACCAAAATATTCCAAATACTTCCAACAAAACCGGTAAATGTGGAAGAAAGCGAGTAACAACACCCCGCACGGATGGGAAAATCAGAGACATCTGCGTTCAGAATCGAAAGAAAAGTGCATCAGTTCTTACGAACATGATCCAAGACTCGGGAATAATGGTTTCCAAAAGAACTGTACAGCGACGGTTGGCAGAGGAAGGACTATCGCATCGTCGTCCTGCTAAGAAACCACGTCTCACAGAGGCAATGATAAAAAAACGTTTGTCTTGGGCTCGGGATCATCGTCACATGACTGTTGATGACTGGAGTAAGGTAGGTTACAAATGCAATTGTATTCTAAAGATATTAACATTTATTGAAAATGTAATTTTTTTATTTTTAATGTTATTTCCTTTTATTACAGGTGTGCTTCTCCGATGAGTCGTCATTTGAAATTTTGGCTGACAAGTGCAGTTTCGTGCAGCGGCGTCCCAATGAGAAGTAGAAAGGGTAAAACATCCTGTAAAAGTAATGGTGTGGTCGGTCATCAGCACAAGAGGAGTTGGACGTCTCCAAATTGTCCAGGGAACCATGAGACAGGATCAATATAAGGACATTCTGCAAACTCGTCTAGTAGCCCAGCTAAGAGAATGGTTCCCTAACAATGAACCATATCATTTCATGCATGACTCAGCCCCTTGCCATAAAGCTAAGAGTGTGACGAAGTACCTGGATGACCAAAACATACCAGTTTTAACCTGGCCAGGCAATTCCCCTGACATGAACCCCATAGGAAACCTATGGGAGATCACTAAAAGGGAAATTGCCAAAGAAGTTATCACAACGAAAGTAAGACTTATAGAAAAGCTAATAGAGATCTGGCACCACTGCCCTGCAATTAAAGAATGCGCTAAAAAGTGCATTGAAAGCATGCCGAGACGTATTCAAGCAGTTATTGAGGCAAAAGGAAACGTAACAAAATACTGATTTTTTGTATTTTTTTTAGTTCCTTTTGATTAAGAGCTTTTTTGAAAGATTATTAGTTTAAAAAATATTATTTCACTACTTATTTTGATGTATTAATAACCAATCTTAATAAAAAATACCTATTTATCAATATACACATAAGATTTTCATTAATTTGATACGGACACATACAATTTTCTCAAAATCCATGACTGTCCCTATTAATTTGGCAACCCAATGTATATGAGGAATATTCCAAAACTTGGTGCATAAAAAATGGTAAAGACCCCCTCTCCATTACAGTTTTTAATGAAGTGTTCCATGAAATGAATTTGAGTCTTTTCCGAATGAAAAGACGAATGTGAGGTTTGTGTGGGATATAGAACGGGAAATATTCAAGAATTTATCTATTTGGAACATGCAAGGCTCAAAGATGAAGCTCGAGATGAAAAAAATAAAGATAAATCTGACCCCACCAAAAAAGTGTTCACTGTAGATTTACAGTCGGTCTTACTTTCCCTCAAATCAAATGTATCTTCCTTGTACTACCGCCAAAAACTTATAGTTCACAACTTCACCATTTATGACTTGGCAACACATGAAGGTTTTTGTTTTTTATGGCACAAAGCTGAAGGTGGAGTAAGCGCTGATACGTTTTCATCTATTGTGCGCAATGTTCTTGTTGAGAGAATTATACCAACCAACGTTGGTAAAGACATTTGTTTGTGATTAACTATAAATGAATACTACTTCCAATCTCGTTAGTTAAGCGACGACGAAGAGTAATAAAAAAAAATCAAACCAAGACCCAAATTGTAAGAGCAACTTTAATATGATGTTGTTTCCGTGGATGACAAATGAAAAAGGAATAGCAGTAGGCAAACAAGTGCACAACTGTGCTCAATGCGATAAGCGCTGACAAAAAAATAGAGAGTGATAATAACTGCATACTCTCAGTTAATTACAATTAATATTAAAGGGTAAATTATGCATTATTTTAATATGAGTTCAGTATTGAACATTCAGCCCCCCCTGAAAGACTCCGGTCTTTCAGAAATAGAAAGTGGTACAATCTTCACTATAGGGCGAACGTATTCGTTGAATTTGGTTTTAACAGTGACAACACGGATCTTCTTATCTTTGCCCGGATGGGTTTTAATGACACGACCAAGTATCCACTTTGAGGGCGGCAAGTTTTGTTCTTTAAGAAGCACGATGTCATCTACCTTGATGTCCGGCTGAATACCTTGCCACTTGGGTCGCTGTTGTAATGATGTAAGGTATTCTTGATGCCACCTTTTCCAGAAGCCTTGTTTAGGAGCGTGTCGACGAACAAAAGAATTGCAACATTTACTTTATGAAAACTTTATTAACAATCAATAAATGGACATAATTTTATTGCCAAAAAAAAAAAAAAAAAATTTCGATTCGAAGCGATGTGAGAATGACAGGTTAAAGAGTTGAAGGTCAAAACGCGAATGAATATGAATAGAGAAAATATGCAAAATGGTAGGTTGCTTTGGTGTCGCACTCTTGTGGTCGATCCATGAAGTTAGTGTTATTTATTTTAGTTTTATATTTGAATTTTTAAATAACGTTCGGTTGAATGTAGATTCCTACAGCACTCCCCCTCCAGTGACTTTGTTACGATGAGGTAATAGTTAGTCCTTATGTATCCCAAGTCTCTCTGGAATTCGAACGCATCTCCCTGAACGTGTCTTTCTGGTGATAATATCATCAGATGTTGCTAGAAGGGCTGGCGGAGATGATGGTTGTTCTGAGCTGCGAAGATTTTTGTCCTCGTGAACTGAAAGTAGAAAAGCGGGTTTTAAACGATCGATCGAAACTGTTACGTCTTTTCCTCGAATTTTAAGAACGAAAATTTTTTCTGATCTCTTCACGACGGGAAATGGACCTTCATACGGCTGTTGTAGCCCGGTTCTGACTGCATCTCTTCGGATGAAAACGTGGGATGCGGTAGGAAGTTCCTTAAATACAAAGATTTTTCTTGAGCCATGACGGGAAGCTGGAACAGGCGATAGATTTTCGAAATGAAGTCGGAGTTGATTCACAAAAGTTGTTGGGTCAGTGACGTTGTCTCTTCGTGGTGACAAAAATTCGCCGGGAAGTCTGATGGATTCTCCGTACAACATTTCGGCTACTGTAGCTTGTAGGTCTTCCTTGAAAGATGTTCTAAGTCCGAGCAGTACAACAGGAAGTTCATCGGCCCATGCTGGTGATTCATGACATTCTATAGCGGCTTTCAGTTGACGGTGAAACCTTTCGACCATGCCATTAGCTGCGGGGTGGTAAGCAGTTGTCGTCAGATGATTGATGCCAAATGATTTGTTTAAAGCCTGAAAGAGATCGGACAAAAATTGTCTGCCACGGTCAGATGTTACCTTGAGTGGCAGTCCAAAACGTGCTATCCAATTTGCGAAGAGAGTTCTTGCAAGCGTTTCAGCAGTAGAATCTTCCAAAGGGTAAGCTTCAGGCCAGCGGGAATACCGGTCAACAACAGTAAGGCAATATCTAAATCCTCGTGAGTATGGAAGAGGTCCAACGAAGTCGACGTGGATATGCTCGAATCTCGAAGATGTTTTTTCGAAGTCTCCAATGGGGGATGACGTATGACGTGTTATCTTCGATCGTTGGCACGGAATGCATGCCTTTGCCCACGCTCTGCAGTCTTTGCGGATTGAAGGCCAGACAAATTTTGAACAAACCAGTTTAACCGAAGCGTTGGTACCTGGGTGGCTTAAGCTGTGCAGCGATTCAAATGCTTGACGGCGGAAGGGTTTCGTTACAAAGGGTCTAGCAACTCCCTTAGACACGTCGCAAAGTATTTGTAGCTCGGAGTTCAGAAGCGGAACTTTGAGAACCTGTAATGCAGAAGCAGATTTAATAATGTTTGCAAGTTATATATCACCTTTTTGTGACGCTGCGAGTTCTTCAAAGTTCACGGACTTGCTGATGCCTTCGACTCGTGACAACGTATCTGCCACTACGTTTTCCGTTCCAGCGATGTGTTTGATGTCGGTTGAAAATTGACCAATGAGATCGAGACATCGAAACTGTCGGGGTGATGCTTTTTCTGGCTTCTGTTTGAAAGCAAACACCAGGGGTTTGTGGTCTGTGAAGATGGTAAAATTTCTGGCTTCCAACATGAACTTGAAGTACTTAATAGCTGAGTAGATTGCCAATAGCTCCCTGTCGTACGTGCTATATTTACGTTGAGCGTTGTTGAAATTTTTGGTGAAGTATGATAGTGGCTGCCAACCCATCGGTGTTTTCTGTTGCAGGACTGCGCCCATGGCACAGTCTGATGCGTCGGTGAAAAGTCCCCACTCGAGTGTTGGATCGGGATGTGCGAGCAAAGCGGCTTTCATTAGTCCCTCTTTATAGGCACTAAAGGCTTGCTGAAGTGGTTGCGTCCAAGTGATCGTTTTATTTCCTTTGACGTTCGGTCCTTTGAGGCACTCGTTCAGTGGAGCTTGTAGCTTGGCTGCATTTTTGATGAAGCGTCTGTAAAAGTTGATGGAACCCAGGAATCTTCTGAGTTGTTTAACCGAAGTTGGGGGTTTGCAATCAATGATGGCCTGGATTCGTTCTTCGGGTGATTGCATGCCATCGCTAGAGATTATATAACCTAGGAACGTGATTTTCGACTTACCAAAGTCGCACTTAGCTACGTTTACGACAACGCCGAATTTGTTGAGCCGTTCAAAAAGGCTTTGGAGATGATGATAATGCTGCTCTTCATCGTTCGATGCCACCAAAATGTCATCCACGTAAGGGAAACAGAAGTCGAGACCATTTGTGACTTCATCGATGAACCTCTGAAAGGTTTGGGCGGCGTTTCGGAGTCCAAAAGTCATAAACATGAACTCAAAAAGTCCAAATGGTGTAACGATGGCCGTTTTCTTGATGTCTTTTGGTGCGATCGGGATCTGATTAAATGCTCTTACCAGATCAATCTTGGAGAATATTTTCTTGCGTGCGAGATTAGCTGAACAATCTTGTAAATTTCGCGGAGGGTAGTTGTCTGGAGTCGTGCGGTTGTTCAAACCACGATAATCTCCGCAAGGACGCCAATCGCCTGATTTCTTGGGGACGAGGTGAAGTGGAGATGACCAACAGCTTTCAGAACGGCGAGCTATTCCCATTTTGAGCATTGTTTCGAACTCGCTTTTTGCAATCTTCATCTTGTCAGGCGCCAATCGTCGCTCTTTGCAGCTAACTGGGGGACCTGTTGTTGTATTGATGTGATGGACGGTGGCATGTCGAATTTCCTTAAAACTTCCATCTGGTCGACTCAAACTGGGATACTGTTTGAGCAGCTCGATGTACTTCGAAGCTCCAGAAACCGACTTGACGTGTGATGAGGCCTCGTATGCATGACAACCTAGTACAGAGAGTCCAGTGATTCCGTCAAGCAATCTGCTGTGCGATACGTCGACCAGAAGTTGAAAGAAAGTCAGAAAATCAGCACCTATGATAGGCTTACTGACTTCAGCTACCACAGAACGCCATGTGAAATCACGACGCAATCCTAAGTTCAACTGCAAAGCGCGGAAACCGTAGGTTGGTATCGGGGTTCCATTAGCGGCAAAGAGAGTGTAATCGGATGGCGTAGACTTTCGACGAGAACCGGTGTGTGGAAACACTGAAACGTCCGAGCCCGTATCTACCAAAAACTGCACCTTCGACGTTCTGTCCGTGACGAAAAGACGGCTGGATGTTTGGCTGTCATTTACCGTCATCAATGAAGCCTGTTCTCGTTTCCCGCCTGTAGGTTGAAATTGCAAGGTTCCCGGCAATTTCTTGCTTTTGATCCCCAGTGACGATGGAAATAGCAAAAAGTAGTTTGATTGCTGTTGGAAGTTTCGTTTCTCTTCTCGTTCGAATCCGGTGTAACGTTTCTGTGATACTTGCCACGAGAGCGCGACCTCGATCTGTTTAGCCTGCGATTTTGGTTTCCGTAATTCATGGACATTGCCTCAATTTGCCTAGTCAGCTGTTCAACTTTTTGAGTTAGGGTCGACAATGCCGATTCTGGTTTGGAATAGGTGCTGGCAACTTGATGCTGTGGGATGACGTCGTTGATTCTGTCTGCGATGAGACCAAGATTGTCCAGATTTGTAGGACTCTCGGTCGTACCTGGAGGATGTGCGGCAAGTATGGATTGAGTTTGAATGGGCAATCTGTCAATCCAAATTGCCTTTAAAGCATCGTCGGTCATGGTTCCCCCAGATAAATCCTTCAAACGTCGAAGAAACTGAGACGGTTTCCTGTCCCCTAGCTGTTCTCGATCTAGCATTTGCCTAATCTGTTTGTCTCTAGATGGGGCCAAACGAGAAATCAGTTCTTCTTTTAATCGTACATATGCATTACCTGTTGGTTGATTGATGATCACGTCCTGTACTTCCGTGGCTGTGGTCTGGTCGAGATTTGCAATGACAATATTGAATTTTCGGGCATCAGATCGCAAATTTGCAAGCGTAAATTGCGCCTCGAGTTGTGCAAACCATAGCTTAACATTTTATCGCCAAAATGGTGGTGGTCGCACACGAGCATGGCTAGCTTCAACATCTGCACCTGCCACTACTTGTGCCTGCTGGGAAACTAGTTGTTGCTGAAGTTCTTGCAATCGATTCAATTGCGCTTCCATTGAATTATCTTGCGGTTGAATGATTGGAGCATCAACTTTAGCTGCAGCTATAGCACGTGGTTGCTGGTCGTCTTCGTGCATTTTTGGTTGAAAAAGAAATTTTTACGCGACAATGTATTAAATGTTTTAGTCGGCGATCACGTCGGGGTCACCAATTTAGGAGCGTGTCGACGAACAAAAGAATTGCAACATTTACTTTATGAAAACTTTATTAACAATCAATAAATGGACATAATTTTATTGCCAAAAAAAAAAAAATAAATTTCGATTCGAAGCGATGTGAGAATGACAGGTTAAAGAGTTGAAGGTCAAAACGCGAATGAATATGAATAGAGAAAATATGCAAAATGGTAGGTTGCTTTGGTGTCGCACTCTTGTGGTCGATCCATGAAGTTAGTGTTATTTATTTTAGTTTTATATTTGAATTTTTAAATAACGTTCGGTTGAATGTAGATTCCTACACTTGCATAAGAATCTGTAAGAGGTGCCAATTAGTTTTAGGTGAATTAGTGTATTCTATTTCTGGTTGAGGAACCGCAGTATAGGGTTCACCAATCATAAAATCAGAAGGTGTCAAGGCAGTGGGTTCACTGTCGGATGTTGGCCACATAGGACGTGAATTGAGCAATGCCTCAATTTTTGTCAGCAATGTGTACAGGTCCTCGTAAGTGAGAACGTGGTCTCCAATGACCCTTTTCAGATGGGTCTTCACAGATTTAACACCTGCCTCCCACAGCCCACCAAAATGAGGTGCAGAAGGAGATATGAATTTCCAAGAGATGTTATCTCTTCTCGGCCACGATGTTGTGATGTTGTTGGCTGAGAAGGCAAGCATACATTTCATCAAGCGATCTTTTAGCTCCATGCAAATTGGTACCGTTGTCGCTCCAAATTTCTGTTGGCTTACCACGACGAGATACGAATCGATCGAGGGCTGACAAAAAAGCGTTAGTCGAGAGGTCACCAACAAGTTCCAGGTGCACACCCTTTGTTACAAAGCATACGAACAGTGCGATGTAACATTTAACTAATTTGGGACTTCTTCCGCGAGATAACCGTAGAGTTAATGGACCGGCAAAATCGCAACCGACTTTACTAAATGGTCGCGAAAACCGAAGACGTTCTTTTGGTAGATTCCCCATTTGTTGAGTAAATAAATGTTGCCGATGACGTAAGCAGATTACACATTTGTGTACTAGGTAGCGAAGTAGATTTCTGCACCCTAGTATATAAAATTCTTGTTTTATTAGGCCGAACAACTGAGATACACCAGCATGCAGATATTTTTTGTGGAAATATTCAGCTATGGGAGGCGAAATTGGATGGGATTTATGAAGAATAATAGGATGTTTAGCACTGTAGGTTAAATCCGATTCACTCAAACGACCACCGACGCGAAGCACTCCATTTGGATCAAGGAAAGGGGCTAAAGATTTCAATTTACAGTTTTTAAACAAGGAATTTTATTTCTGAAGTGCTCTGATTTCTAAGGGAAATAATGATTTTTGCGCACATTTTATAAGTCGTATTTTTGCATTCGAAATCTCTTCTGTTGATAAAGGACTATAATGACGACCACTTGTAACACGAATGTTTGAAACGAACCGTAATACGTAAGCTACGACGCGAACAGATTTCCACCAATTTGATGATTTTAATAGGATGTCTTCCATAATATTATTTGATTGAATGTTTGTTAGTAATAGTTGAGTCCTTGGTGTATTTCTCTCTTCTAACTCTGGAACAGAAATGTCCTTGATGCATGGGTCTGATACGGGCCATTGAATCCTTTCTTTCCATAGCCATGATGGACCCTTCCACCACATCTCATTTACCTGTAAAAGAGTGGGTGAAATTCCACGAGTTGCGATGTCGGCTGGATTGTTGGCTGATCGGATATGGTTCCAACTTTGACGAGGAATTGAATTTACGATCTCAGAAGTCCGATTTGCTACGAACACTGACCACTTTTTCGGCGGTGCGGATAGCCAATGTAGCACAATAGATGAATCCGTCCATGCAAAAACTTTAATGTCTTTATCCTGTAAAGAGATCTTAAGTTTATTGATAAGACGAATCAAAAGAGTAGCTCCACAGAGCTCAAGTCGAGGAAGAGATAGTACTTTTATAGGTGCAACCTTAGTTTTGGCTGCTACTAACGAAACATTTACCAATCCTTCTGCGTTTACATTTCGGCAATATACCACAGCAGCGTAAGCATCCAGTGATGCGTCACAGAACGCGTGCAGCTCAAAGTTATTTTTGTTGTTCCACAAAATCCTTGGAATAGTTATAGATTCGAGTAGAAGAAGTTCGATACGAATCAATCTCCATCTTTCGGCGTGATCCTTGGGAATTTCATCATCCCACTTTAGCCCTTCTCTCCACAAGTCCTGGAAAAGTATCTTAATACCGACGATGACTGGAGCTAAAAATCCAATGGGGTCGAAAATTCTCGAGGACTCAGATAATATACGACGTTTTGTATAGACAATAGAGCTGTCCAGATGCACCTTAAAGAAAAAAACTGTCTTTGGATGGACACCATTGCATGCCAAGTAGTTTGACGACTGAGAATTCTTCAAATTCCTTTGGAGAAAGCTCACGTTGTTTTACTGGCAACGAGATAAGTAAGGGCCAGCAATTAGTTGTCCATTTTCGTAGATTAAAACCGCCCGATCTGAGTAGATTTATGAGTTCTGACCGTAGGGAAGTGACTTCTCCAATGGAGTCCGCGCCCGTCATGACATCATCGATATAAAAGTCGTTGAGTAGTACTTCCGAAGCGCGAGGGTGGGTATGCTGTAGATCTAGGGCTAATTGGTACAAGGTTCGAACAGCTAAGAATGGGGCGCATGTTGTGCCATAAGTCACGGTCAAGAAAGGGTAATGTTTCAAAGGTTGGTTGATTGATTTTCGCCACAAAATTCGTTGAAAGTTGGTGTGTTTATCCGATACTCGTATCTGGCGAAACATCTTCTCTATGTCACCAGATATTGTATAGAGATGACGACGAAATCGGATACAAATAGAGAAGAGGTCTCGCTGATAGTTTTGGCCTACGAGAAGCGATTCATTAAGGGACTGGTTGTTGAAAGACTTTGCCGAACCATCAAAGACTACCCTCACCTTGGTAGTGCTGCTATCTTCTTTTAATACAGCATGGTGAAGATACAGTTAATTCACTGGAAGGTATCTCTTCCATGTGCCCTAGGCTGAGGTACTCGTCCATGAAACGTACATATTCATCCCTTAAATATTGATTAGACGCTATTCTACGTTCAGTGGATTTCAGCCGATTTAACGCTATATTAAGGCTGTTTCCGAAATTAGGTTGCTTAAAGGGCAATTGAACCACATACCTGCCGTCAGGTAAGCGCGAATAGGATTTAACGAATATGTCTTCTGCTCGTTGGTCGTCAGCGGATAGGCTTGGTTTTTGATCAACTTATTCAAGTCGCCAAAAACGCTCTAGATTAAATGTGTTTTCAGTATCCAACTGAGTGTAATAAGAGTCTATACTGTCAAAATTTGAAGAAATTAGTCTGTCCACATTGCCACAAACAACCCAGCCGAATATCGTGGGTATGAGATCAGGTACTCTTTGCTCACCCCGGATTGCTGAGCCATTGAATATACTGAACGCTTTGTCAGCACCGATGAGGATGTCAATATGGCCAGGCACATTAAAATTAGGGTCTGCTAATCTGACCGATGAGAAAACCTTTTGGTTGGGAATCGTATGTACAGATGCAAGGATTAACGATCTTAATTTAGATATAACGTAGCAGTTAACATCTACGAACTCTTGAGTAAAGCGAGAAAATAATAATGCCCATTTGTGACGCCAGCGGATGTTGAACCAACTCCTAATACAGGGATGCGAGCGGGTCTTCGAATAAGACCCAAGCGTTAAACTGTCTTTTTGGTAATGAAAGACACTTGAGATCCCGAGTCTAGCAACAACCGAATAGTTTGTGGATTTCCTTGCTTGTCATGAGCATGTGCAATAGCTGTGGGCAATAACGTTTGCGTGAAACGAGGTGCATTAAACGACTTGCCTTTCACTGGTATGGACGAGCAAAGCGAGAGGGGTGGTTGTGTTGTTAGCAAATGATGTGAAGAAGGTGAGCTGGTGGATGGAATGGGCGACGAATCGGGAACAATAACACTCGAAGGGTTTGATGACGACGATTGGGGATGAACGAGCGAAAGATGCCGTGAATTGCAGGTTCTGCAACGGAAATTAGACCGGCACTTGTTCGCAGAATGTCCAGGCCGTAAACAATTAAAGCAGAGAGAGTGTTCTTTAACAAATTCGCGACGCGTTTTTATATCGAACGAAAAAAATTGAGCACATTTGCTTATGGTATGGTCAGAATTGCATTTGGGATAATTTAGTTTAGATTCTGTATAGTGGGACTGTATAGTCTTGTGGTTTTTGCCACGAGGTGGATTCAAACGAGAGAGCACTTGACAGAATTCCAAAGCATCACAACGAAGCTGCATAAACGACACTAATTCATCGATGGTGCAATCGTCTCTAGATCCGACTTCTTCCGCCCATGCTTGTTGAGTGTGCTGATCCAGTTTCTGGAGCAGAAGATAAATGATCCAAGGGTCGCGATTGGTAGATCCCAGGGCATTCAGACCCCGAATCATTTCATCAGTACGGTCGGTAATTTTACGGAGATCTATAACGCTACCTGAGTTCATGCTGGGCAACGAAAGGAACGATTCAATATGCGACTGAATTATCAAATTAGAGCGATCGTAACGCTTTTCTAACCGATCCCAAGCATCTAAATAATTAGCGTCTGAAATCGTTATGTCACGAATTAAGTCAGCTGCTTTATCGCGTAAATAAGATTTAAGATACCGGAATTTTTGCGTGGTAGATAAATTTGAGTTTGTGTCAATAGTACCCTGAAAGATGTCTCTAAAACTTGTCCACTCTTTGTAGTCACCGGAAAAGGGAAGGATATCGATTTTAGGTAGAGAAATAGAGGCACATTGGGTAGATTTAAGTTTTTCAAGCAAGGAGGCTTGCTGATTAGCCAACTTATCTACAGCCGATTGACTAACGGGGGATCGTTCAGATTTTTTCCTATCGCGAATCACTTTGGTAAGGGTAGATTGAGCTAAAAAATACTTGGCCTCATATTCAGAAAATTCTGTTTCTGGATCTTCATAACCAACTTCTTCCGCGTACTCTAGAAGTTTGTTTTGCAAAGAGTCGAATTCTTTCCAATCTTCTTCGAGTTTTTGCAATCGTATTTCTAGTAATTCTAAAGACACGCGCCCGTCTACTCCTTCTGCAAATGATACCGCTCGAGTCAGACATGCTTTCACGTGACCACGTTTCGTCTTTATGACGTTCATTTTTTATTATAAATTTCCAATATAAATTTATTGTTCTCACAACGCGCAATCAAAGTCAGCTTAACATTTGTAATCACCGAGGGCACAATGCAATAAATTTGATTGTAAGGGAAATTTACACCACGTGCATTTAGATCGCATACGTATTCGATCAATCACAAAAAAAAGTTTTATAAATAAAAAATCATACCGTAATGTCCATTATACTTATACCAATGAATGCGATTAGAAGTTCAAGAATCCGCGATCAGAAGGACCAAAAATTGTTTGTGATTAACTATAAATGAATTCTACTTCCAATCTCGTTAGTTAAGCGACGACGAAGAGTAATAAAAAAAATCAAACCAAGACCCAAATTGTAAGAGCAACTTTAATATGATGTTGTTTCCGTGGATGACAAATGAAAAAGAAAAAGCATTAGGCAAACAAGTGCACAACTGTGCTCAATGCGATAAGCGCTGACAAAAAAATAGAGAGTGATAATAACTGCATACTCTCAGTTAATTACAATTAATATTATAGGGTAAATTATGCATGATTTTAATATGAGTTCAGTATTGAACAACATTATTTCAGTGTAAAGATTGGTAAAGACATATACAGTGATGGATGTGCTTCTCAAAACAGAAACAGCATCTTGGCAAGTGCACTGCTTAACCTAACTATTTTACACAAAGTTAAATTTTTTCAAAAAATACTGGTGAAAGGATACACCCAGATGGAAGTTGATTCCATGCACTCGACAATAGAAAAAAAACTACGGAACCGAAACAATAACGTTCCAGAAGATTACGTTGACGTCTGCGAAAAGGCTCGTAGCAATCCCTTCTCCTACACCGTGAATTTATTTGAATTTGGAATATTTTAAAAAGTACTCTTTACCTAAAATTGTACCATCAATAAGACCAGGGAAGAAAAGTGGTGATATCACTGTGAATCATTGGAAATTAAACATTCTAATCCGATTCAACCTGACAACATTCCGAAATTATTTGAAACTCAACCTAAAATATCCGAAGATAAATTCAAACATTTTCAAGAGCTTAAGAAATCTCTCAAGCAAGATTACCATTCTTTTTATGACTCTCTACCACATTAAAGGTTTATAATTTTATATTTTCTTACTTGACATGAAAAAATAACCTTTACCTTCTTTCTTCCAGTCTTTTCGAGAATTCAAAAAATTATTACTAATTACTTTTTTATTTACTGCTGTGTTTTATTTTTTCAACTCCAATTATTCTTCTTTTAATAATGTACCTATTTAACTACAAATTCTTATTTCGTCTAATTTATCTTTCTGTTAACTTCTTTTTCTTATTTCTTGTATTTATCTGACCTAATTTTATGTAAATAAAACTAAATAATAGCTTTAAAATAATTTAAAGTCATTTCCTAAAATAATAAACTTAAAAGAAAACAATTAAAGTAACTAACATTTTTTTTAAAAGAAAACCTCCTAAATCCTTCATAACTTTTATTTTTTGAAGAAGAAAACCTCGTAAATACCAAATGAATGATAAGTAGTCAGTTTTTCAAAGTTTTGTTATTATAGGTCTAAAGGACGCAAAAAAATAATCAAATGGTATAAAAAACAATATTAGAATGTAAAATGTATACAATTGGTAGTTAGTTGAACATTAGAAATAACTGTCCTGCACAATTTACAAAAATGGATTTACGAAGTTTGCATTCTTAGCCGACGATATGAATCTTTGCACGCTGCATCAAATAAAAAATTAGGAATACTAAAATTAGAAATTTCGTCTTTAAAAATCCAAATTTCAGAAACAAAAATTAGATCTGGTAAACGGTCTAAAGAGAAAAGATGAGTGGAAATGCATCAAAGTTCATTCTCAAACTGCGAATGTCCTGATAGATTACTGAAAAACCAGAAGATTGCTCAATTTTTTGTAAATCTTCAAATGAGTATATTTTTCTTCCTTTATCAACTTCCTTTTTTCTGATGAGAACGGTTGAATTTCTCACCCAAACAAATTTACATTTGTTGTTTTTTGAATTTATTTGACTTATTAAGTAGAGATCTTGTAAAGACAGTGAGACAATCTTTCATATAGATTTTTCTGTTGGTGTCACTTTTCCTGCCATCTCCGCCGACACAGTTGTTATTTACTCCAAGAAGCTCGTTAGAAATTTTGTCTCTGTATAATCGCATTTTTCTTATTGCAACGTTCTTCCGCGAGAGAGACGAAAACTTAACGCACACTATATTGGCGGATTTGCTCTTGTTCCCTACATTCGCACTCTTGACAAAACACGAGACGATATCTTCTGAGGTGGATTGTTCTCCCATTGCAGTAAACAATTCGTTGACTTTTTCTACAACGTTAGAAGTATTAACATCAGGAAGGCCAATGATATCCACAGCGCACTGTTTCTCTTTCTGTTCCAGAAAGTTTAGTTTACTGTCCAGCAGCACCACTTTCTTACAAAGAGAAGTATTGTTTTCTTCAAGAGATTCAATTTTCTTCGGTGACTCCATAATATCATGCTTAATTTCCAAGATTTAACTGAAAAGCACCTTCACGCCTTCATGGTTAAATAACCTATTACCCTCAGCGCTAAATGTGGTATCTGACCCTAAGCTAAGTTGGAGGCTTAACATAGAGCAGTGAAGATGGTCTTATGTATATGTATATATATCAGTGGCGTGGCGTCCATACAAACCGATTCCTTCCGGCTTCCCTTTTGAAATATCAAAAATTTTTATTTCGCCACATTCAATTATTTGTTCATCAAACCCTTTTTCATAACTTTATACACGCTCGAAGATGAAATGCTGCGACCACTTCGGTTGTTTATTCATTTTTACTCATACACAAACTCGCACACATAGGCGAGACAAGTATGAACTCCCCTAGTGAGAGAGAGTGCAATGAATTTTTTTCAGAAGCCGTTCATTTTCCGGCTTATGCATTCATTTTTTCACAGTACGAACTTTAAACTTTATTCCTTTCTGGCATATAGTAGAAGTTTATTTGCGATTTCTTTGTCTAACATACATTCGCTTATGAGGAAAATAACCCGCGATTTCTCGGCTTTTGTGGATGAACATTGGTGGAGGAGAAAGGTTTTAGTTCGAAGGAGTTTTTTTTATTGTAGGCAACAAAATAAGAAGACGAAAATCGAGTTATTGGGTGATGTAGTGGTTCGAACGGCGTTTGAGGTTTGAGGTTATTGAAAATTTGGATGCAAATTTTTGTGATTTTTGTGACTGCTAATTATTAGAAAATTTTAAAAATTTAGCAATTACATATTGGTAGTTAAGTTAGTGTTTTAAATTATTAAATTATTATACAATAGTGAGTGAGCGGTAATTATATTGGAACCCTTTCATACTTGGCTAAGTACGACCATTTAATGGATTCGCATTTAGAACAAAGTTCAAGTTCCCAAAACTCCATTTTTTCATTATATATTTTATATTACATAGTATCGCTGCAGTCATCAAATCCGAAATTAAGGATCAAATCAGTTCAATAAAATTTGTATCTGTGATGGTCGATGAAACACCAGATGTGAGACACAGAGAACAGCTTAGTATTGTAGTGCGTTATTTAGTAGAAAATAGAATACAAGAAAGATTTCTAGGTTTCTTTGACGTAAGTGTCGGTCATTTTGAGCGATAAAATTATAAATGTCTTAGATATTTTAAACTGTAAAGAAAAGTTAATAGGTCAGTCCTACGATGGTGCGGCCGTAATGTCCGGTGGCCATGGTGGAGTCTAAATAAGAATCGGGAATATATGCCCAATGGCTATTTTTATTCCCTGTTAAGCCCATGTTCTGAATCTAGTGTTATCTAAATCGTTAGAAAGCATTCCTGAGTTTAAATTATTTTTTTGGTTTTGCTAGTAGTATCGTAAGGTTTTTTAATAAATCATCTAAAAGAACCAATCTGCTAAACACAATTGCTGATCGACGAATGCCCGGGGTATCAGAGACTCGATGGCAATATCATTCGCGTGTAGTGAACATCTTATTCAATTGCAGAGAAGATATTATAAAAACTTTTGAACACATTTTATGTGAACCAGGAGAATGGGATAACGATACTCTGGTTATGGCCGAAAGTTTGTTTTACAAACTGCATTGTTACTTCCGTCATATTAGCAAAAGAAACATATTCTTTTAAGTTTAGTTCAAAATAAACAAACCGACATAGAGCTTGCGAAGCAAGAGATCGAGGGTTTTGAGTCATGGATTCATTCTGAATTTTTAAACTCATTTGTCTCTATCCATGAGAGCGTAAGTGACTGCTCAGATCCTCCACGCAAACGCAGACTACTTAATATTGATTCAAAAATAAATTATAGTCAGATTAAGAATAGGTATAGTTATTTAATTCATATATTTTCCTTGATTTATTAAACAAATCAAAATATGAATATTTTTCTAATTCAAAGCCGGATTACAAAATATCTTCTTTAATTACCCTATTTCATGGAATTTTTAATTTTACTACTTCAAAAAAGGAACTCAAAGTTTTATACACTACCCCTTCACTTAAAAAGCTTGAGGTTTTTCAACTTTATAAGCATTTTAATACGGAAATGCTTGGAGATACTTTTTCTCAAGCTCTAACATTGTGTGAAATCTTTTTAACCCTGCCTTTGACTGTGGCCTCTGTCGAAAGATCTTTTTCGACTTTAAAAAGAGTCCACATTTACTTAAGAAATTCACACAAAGAAGAAAGACTCTCAGACCAGGCACTTTTATCTATCGAAAAGCACCTTCCTTTAGAAATTAAAAATAACTCAAATTTTTATGAAAGAGATTTAGCAGAATTCGTAAAAAAGGATCGTAGGATAGCTTTAGAGTACAAATAGGTAGTACATAATTGTAATTGCTAAATTTTTTACATTTAACAACGCTTCGAGTTATCAATAACTTATATAGATTACTTTGCCCAGAACGGCTTCTTTCGAAGCCACTTGTTTTATGCGATGAGCTCATTGTCTACGTAAATTCCAATGACTTAAAGTATAAAAAAGGTGGCTTAGATTGCATATCTTAAGTCCGTGTTTCTAATAAGCACCAAAATGGTAAGTCTTGAATAAAACATTTTACTTAAATTTTTTTCGGCTTCCCTCTCTTGAAATTTCACCCAACGCCACTGATATATATATATGTATATACTGCGGTGGTACGTCCTACATTCTATGGGTCATTAGTCTGGTAGCCCGCGCTAAGAAAAGACCACAACATCAAGTTCGTTGAATACATCAACAAAATAAAAAACAAAATACACTGAACACCACCCAACAAGCGTTAACATCAGCAGTTTGCGCATAAACATGTTACTCAATCATGACCTACATACATGCATCAAGTGGTTAAGTAACAGCACAACAGCCGAGTCAGCATAACGATCGAACAACAGTGAATGATCTGGTAGGGCAACTGCGGTGAATCGAATCATGACCTGCATCATGTGGTTGAGGAACAGCACAACAACCGAGTCAGCACAACAACCTAATCAGCACAACAGCCAAGTCAGCTCAACAGCTAAGTCAGCACAACAGCCGAACAGCAGTGAACGACCTGGTAGGGCACCTGCGATGAATCGAATAATCAATTAAAATGAAGTTAGCACAGTAAGCAAAATTATAGTATTTATGTATAAATACGCTTGTCAGTCCAATAAATTCAAAGGAAACTTTGTTTTCAAAATTATACTTGCGCTATTTAAGCGTGTGATATTTGATAAATTTATTAGTTGCCCAGTCAAAACAAAAATGCAAAATACATTTTTGTCTTATATACATATGTACATACCTGTGTGCATATTCCTTTGAATGTAATTCCACGTAAGAGAAAGTAAAAACTGCTGTGTTTTTAATTAATTGTTTTATTAAGTTTTCGTTTTTTTTTTAATCAACATTTAAATGCGATTCTGCATTCAATATTTTAATTTTAAAAAACATTTTACACCGAAAGAACAGTTTTTTTTGGCTTACTTTCCGACTCATTAACTGTTGAATGAAATTTTTACCAGTTTTATGTGTTATGCCATTTATTCCATTGAACACTTCTTCTAGGTGTTTCAGACTTTGAAGAGACTTAGAACCCCAGAGTCTAAGAAATGATTCCATTGAAGATTTATTAGATGTGGGGTATCACTGAAGACATAAACGTTTTTGGTAGGATCACAAGGATTCGTAAAAAACGGGTTATTTCCATTTATTCCCATAGTTTTCCAGAGCGACCTATTACCCCCGCCCAAATCGGACACAATAGCTACAACATCGTATGCGATTGCATGTAACTTTTGAATAATTTTTCCAAAAATGAACCTTGTCAGATTGCAGTCATAATTGCGAAAAACTGGCTGTTTCCAATTTTCAAATAGGCCCCTTGGACCTGCACATAGCTTGATGGGGCCAAAAGGGTGTTGGTTTTTTGATTTTGGATTCTCATTTCGTCCGCCAACAAGACGCAAATTTAACGATACGGACTAAAATCGGAGTTTTTTATCAAGTTGAAAACAACTTTTAAGCAGCCTGGGCTTATATCAATTTTCGCTGCCCATGTTCTTAAAGTTGTCACGGCAGGAAGTGGATATTTTTTCTTAAGAAGAAGCCTATATGCTTTTTTGCCACTTGCATATATGACAATGGCTTGAGACACATCGTCTATTTGTTACTTAACACGTCTAGCCTTTTGCAACTTTTTCCTCTGTCCTGGTGTAAATATTTTGTTTATGGCATCATTTTCTGTTTTTAAAATATAGTAAATAAAATATATATAGCCAGTAGCCTCTTGTGTTCTACGGGTAACTTTTCCAGGTCCTCTTGTGCCTTCAGAATTCTTAAAAAAAATTTTAGGTATTAAAAGAAATTGAAAAGGTGAACGAAGTAGGTACCTTTCATCTTCACCTTCTGTGTTTGTTGATTTATCAATTGTCCGTGGTGTCAGGAAATTTATTTGGCTAAAGACTCTTGGGCCTCTCGGGAACATTTTGGTCAGAAATATTTTGGCTGAGGTTTCCAAAATAGGAAATCGACTTTTCACTTAAAATTATTTTTTTTACTTATAATGGCTTATTCTAAGATATACTATGTAAAAATTTTGGAGAGGAAATTTGTTGTTGTATTTTTTAAAATTTTTTAAAGTTTTCGGTTTTAACTAGTAAAATGCATGCTTTCTTCCTTATTAAATCAATAAAAGGGTGTTTAGTCGACTTGTAGTGCTAACATTACGGATATAATTTTATTTCTTTACAGGGTGTTAAAATTAAAAAAATATAAGTTTTAATGGTTTTTATTTAGAAATGGAAATATTTTCCGATTTATATGAAATTTTAATATGTGATAGCAAACATTTTTCTGAGAATTTTGATATATATATATTTAGGGTTTGATTCCTCATCCACTGCTGGGCGGCACAAAACTGTTCTGTAATCAACTTAGCCCCAGGCGCCTGCCTGACAGTTGTTGACATACCCTTAGCGGAGCGACAAATTTTATTTGTAATAATTTCATTTACGAGTATCACATTACAGTTAATTGATCTTGTTTTTGATTTGTTTTTAGCGGCTGAGGTTTCCAATATAGAAAATCGACTTTTCACTTAAAATTATTTATTTACTTATAATGGCTTATTCTAAGATGTACTATGTAAAATTTTGGAGAGGAAATTTGTTGTCGTATTTTTTAAAAATATTTAAAGTTTTCGGGTTTGGCTAGTAAAATGCATGTTTTCTTCCTTATTAACTCAACAAAAGGGTGTTTAGTCGACTTGTAGTGCTAAGTGTATCCGATTTAACATAAATGGTCATAATTTAATTTCTTTACAGGGTGTTAAAATTAAAAAATTATAAGTTTTAATGGATTTTATTTAGAAATGAAAATATTTTCCAATTTATATGAAATTTTAATATGTGATTGCAAGCATTTTTCTGAGAATAGTAATAGTTCAAGGTAAAATTTCGAAGAACAATTTTTTTTTATAGTATTATTAACTTTCTCTGAAAAAAATTTTCTTTTATGCTTTTTAGACCATTTTAGATTAATTAAAAAAAAAGAAATTTTTAGCGAATTTCCTATATTGGTAACCCGCCCCAATATTCTCCCTGCAGGAGGAAACGTTTTGTTTATTGTGTCAATGCAAAAACTTATATTAATTGACGTAAAATTTTTTTGGATTCGCGCTTTTTTTGCTTTTCTTCCTGCTCTTTGTGATGCATTTCTAAAAATGGAAGGTTTTCTGTAGGTATAGCGTCCGGTTTTAGCTTTTTGCTATTTTTATTGGGGGAATAATTAAGCAACTCGCGCTGGAGATTACGAATGTAACACTCAGGAGAGAAGTGCTTAGAACAAATGGAAGCATTTTTTGCATTTATTCTGTCTTTCCGAGCACACTTATTTATCCTTATTTTGTCGTGTGTTTTATCTTTTGGAAATCGGAAGAATTTTATCTTTTCGCAATTTTTACTTTGATATATTTTAAGTTTTTTATTGTTGTTGCTATTACAGCCAAAAATCGTTATAGACATACGAATTTGATTCCGCGCACAAAGTCAACAAAACAATCTACAAAACACAAGTGTATCATGCGAGAGAGATAGGATAACCGCTTCGCAATGTCATACCATGTATTCTATATACCTTGTTCAAGCAACAAGTGTACGATCTCTTACTTATAGCTATCCTCCCACCCGCGATAAGGTAACTATTAATTAGCAATTATTAAAATCTATCAAGTATATATTTTACATGGTCCTTCGAGACGGATGAGCCGCAACAGTGTAAATGACGAGTGTCATATAGTGTCGTGAGTGTTGCTACGAGACCAATATCTTAGTCATCGAGACGGATGAGCCGGAACAGTGTAAATTACAAGTTTCATATAGTGTCGTGAGTGTCGGTACGAGACCAATATCGAAGTCATAAAAGAAATTGTAGAGTGAAAATTACAAAGTGAAAACATGAGTGAAATTGACGAAATGGCGTTAAACCAAATGCGAATTTCGGAAGAAATCCATCGATTATGGACCAATTTTAAAAAGGATGGAGAATCACGATACTCTGTGAAGTATGTCATTACACGACTAGAGAAGTTGGAGCAGCATTGGGTCGACTTCCAATCAAATAAGGCTATTTGGAAGACCTAAAAAAGACAGACCCGAACCATAATTGCTTCACAAAAATATATTTTAGTCAGTTTGAATCAAGGTACCTCGGTATTAAGAGTACTTTGAAGGCGAAATTGGATGAGTTAAGAAGCATGCCGACATTCCAGAATCACGTTTAGCTCCCGCCAGTTCAAATCCAGCTGCTCCAGATCAGCCACCTTCAGCAGCAATAGAGTCACAGTCATCAAGGAACACATCATCAGAAAGAACGGAGGAGCCATCTGAGAAGATGATTCAAGCTGAGTCAATTACAGGAATGCTGGACAAGTCTACAAACAATGAATGAAGAAATTATGTTATCACTGGAAGAAGCTGATTACGACCAGGAGTATGTGTCCAGCAACGAGTTTGTCAGATATTTATCACCTACGTCAAGCAATTATACAACAGCGGTAGAATGGCTAAAGAAACGGTTTCGAAATTTAGCAGCGTTGGTCAACAACTACATTCATAAATTGCTTACTTTGAAATCAGTTCGAAATGAAAATGCGTTCGACTTAAAAAATATCATGGATACGTCGAAAGAAATCTTATATGGTATTAAAAACTTGGGAGTTGATGCCAGTTCATGGGATCCATTGGTGATTCAGTTGTTATATCCAAAACTCGACCATGAATCAAGAAAACTGTATCAGCAAACAAAAGGAAAGACAACAGAAATTCCAAAATTAAGTGATTTTTTTTAACTTTGTCGAGGGCAGATTCCGAGGATTGGTGAGCAGTCGCGAATTCAACCGAGAACACCAGTAGCAAGTGTTAAAAACAACATCCACAAAGAACCATTTAACTAGTCTAATCAATTGTATAATTGCAAAAGATTTCTAAGTATGAAGCCAAAAAACCGAATGGAGATGGTCCAGAAGTCGAAGCTGTATTTCAACTGTTTACAAGGTGGACATGAAGCAAGGGAATGCTCATCGAAGAAGGGTTGCATTATATACAAATAACAGCATACTTCCCTACTTCATAGTGCAGCCGGCTTGGTAGCAGGAAAAACAACAAGTGAAGAAACACCATCGACAACGAGAATCGCCACAGCATGTCAAAATGACAGAACAATACTATCAGCCATGGTGAACATATGTGTTGGAGGTCAAGTGAAACTAACTCGTACGAACTCTGATCGATCAAGGATCAACCATACTTCGTGACAGAGAAACTAGCGCGTCAAATAAGGGTACCATTGGCCAAGTATGAGTGAAGGATAAATTAAATCAACGGCGCTACACAAATCATCGCAGCATGCTACATCAACATTCAATCAATTTACGATGAAGAAATTTTGGGAGCTAGAAGTAGTGCCAACTGCATGGGCCAAGTCTGCAGAAGATGAAATGTGCGAGAATCACTACCAAATGACACACAAACGGGATGAATCAGGATGATATACCGTCAAATTACCACTACTTAAGAATCACATGGTCTTGGGCGATTCACGCAAAATGGCATTAAAGCTTTTCTTTATGTTGGAAGAGAGATTCGCACAAAATGAGGTGCTTCGGCAGGAATATTCCAAATTCATTCAGGAATATATTACTCGTGGACACATGGAGGAAATAAAGGAGGATTACTCCGGAAAAACGTATTATCTCCCACATCATGCAGTAATGAAAAATGAGAGCACTACTACCAAACTGAGAGTGGTATTGGACGCTTCGGCGAAAACGACATCTGGGGAATCTCTAAATAGCGGCACAGCATCAGCCCCGAATTTGGTAATTAAAACTTTATTCCAGCTAGCTGAGGATAAAAGACAGATGTATCCACGGGCGAGCAAAACAGTTCTTGAAGAATTCTATGTAGCCGACTGTCTTAGTGGTGCAAATTCACTAAATGAGTGTTAAGCCCTTCGACGAGAATTGATGCAGCTACTTAAGTTGGGTGGATTCGACTTACGAAAATGGACATCAAACAGTTCAGAATTCTTGAAAGCCCTACCAAGAGAAGTCGTTGAAATAGAACCAGAACATGACTTTAATAATGACACAATATTCAAAACTTTGGGAATAAAATGGTGCCCGAGGACAGATGACTTCGAATTTAAGGTAAATTCTTCGTCATTCAGAGCAAAGAGTAACAAACGATCAATATTGAGTGACGCAGGCAAAATGTTCGATCCCTTTGTCTGGTTGTCGCCTATAACAATCAAAGCAAAGATTCTGATTCAAAGTTTTTGGCTCTTGGTTATCGGCATGCAGAGGTGGTGTGTCAGAAGGTCATTAATTCTGGCTCTACTAAAATATGCATCATCGGGTCAAAGACCAAGGTGGCGCCCGTGAAGCAAATAATAGACAGGAGTTATGTGCAGCCAATACTTACGAAGCCAATGAACTACATCAGAGAGGGAACAGAAACTAATAAATACACCAGAATTATCGCTTGGTCAGATTCTACCATAGCATTGAACTGGTTAAAATAACACCCAGTAAAATGGAACACGTTTGTAGCCAACCGGGTATCTTATATGCAACAGCACTCCAAAGGACAATGGAGGTTCGTACCTGGTAGAGAGAATCCTGCTGATATTCCGTCTAGAGGGTCATTTGGAGATACCCTCGCTGAGAATTCTATATAGTGGCAGAGTCCAGTGTGGTTAAAGAAAGACGAACACATTGGCCTGCTGACAAGGTTATGATGGAAGTGCAAGATATGCTTGAGATCCAGAAGTTTTACGCGTGCATGAGTATACAACTCCACAATCCAGCAGGCATCGATATCACTTGCGTCTTTTCATCACTTTTGAAACTTCAACGTGTGAGCGCAATCTGTCTACGATTTAAAAACAATTGCAGGAAAAGCAAGAGAGGCGAACCAATGCTACATGGCAATTTGACGGTAGAAGAACTCCTTGAAGCTGAAAAAGCACTGCTAAGAGGTGCTCAGCGAATGTTTGCCGAGGATATGCAGAACCTAAGAATGAACGAAGCACTGAAATCAACCAGCAAGATATTATCACTGAATCCATTCATAGACGCCAATGAAATTTTGCGAGTGGGAGGTCACGCCATTTTATCAATTGACCAGAGACATCCTACGATTTTGCCATCATCGCATCCATTGGCAAAATTGATCATCAATAAAGCTCACATCGATACACTTCACAGTGGAGTAAAACGGACGTTAAAACACATTCGGAGGGAATTTTGGATCATCCGAGGAACCAATACTGTCAATGCCATAATAAATCAATTTGTTAGATGTTTCCGATTTAAGGCCAAGGAATCAAATCAACTCATGGGACTTGCGGAAGCACGAGTAAAATTTTCACGTCAATTTACGCATTCACGTCCATACAATGTTCACAAATTCTAGGTGTGAAGTCGCACAAGGCTTACATAGCGCTGTTTGTTTGCATGACAGCAAAGGCAGTGCATATTTAGCGGACTTCTGATTTAACAACGGATGGATTCATAACAGCATTGCGAGGAATGATCAGTAGAAGAGGATCCATACATCATCTGTATAGCGACAACGGAACACATTTTGTTGGAGCGAAAAACATAATTGATGCATTACAAACTCCACTTACCGATAACGGAATTCAGTGGCATTTTATCCCCCCTGGAGCTCCACACTTTGGTGGACTCTGGGAAACTGGGGTCAAGTCAGTCATACCATTTGAATCGCATCATATCACCAAAAATTAACATACGAAGAGATGAACACATTTCTGGTGCAAATAAAAGGATGTCTGAATTTGAGACCACAACAGACAACATTGAAGATCTCGATGCACTAACACCAGGTCACTTCATGATTGAATCTCCATTGATAGCACCACGACATGATGTAAGTTCACATGGTGAAAGTTCATTCAAAAACTCAAACAAGACTTTTGCAACCGTTGGTACGAGGATTACATAACTAAAATTCAACAACGATAAAAGTGGAAGCAATCAGTAAAAAATTTCGTGATTGGTCAACTCATTTTGCTGAAAAATGAGCTTTTGACACCATAGAAATGGCCTATCGGCAAAATAGTTAAAGTACACAGCGAAGTCGATGAACTCGCCAGAGTTGTGACAATCAAGACAGAAAAAGGAACATTCAAGCAACCAATAGCCAAGTGTTTGCTGCTAATAGAAGACAGTATGGAAAAACCCGAAGACGTCAGAGTTCAACCATGGAAACAATCCTCAGAGCAGTCACCATCCAGTAGGCCTGGAAGGAATCTGGAAGATAAAAAGCAGAAGTCAACCACTCCATCAGCAAATTTCTCCATCGCACAGGATGAAATCTTGGTACAGATACGAACGCCTATCTTATTGCACTGAGTTACATGCGAGAGATTAAAACAAAGTATAACAAGCTGCTAAATGCGTATCTTAAACGTAGTCACTTGTTTGAATTCTTGTCATACAAGAACGTGTAGGAAATCACAGAGAAACTTGGCCCAGAGATGAAGGTACTACCAGACCCAATGGAGAAATTAAAGATGTCTACAACTTCTGCGGGTATTTTGGTCACAGGATACTTTATAATCAGTGATGCTTATGAATATGGCCTGATTAAGACCAATACTGTTCCAGAGAAGGTGGACGAGCAGACATTTCGAGAGGTACACATACAGCGGACGGTAAAAATAGATATTATCCCCCCTGTGGTGTTCCCGTACGAACTGTTCCCCTTCTTGTTTCGTCTCCCAGTGAAGCTGTGATGATGCGGTTTGATAGCATGTGTCCTAGCCAATTGTTTGTTATTTGATTTTTACAGTATATCGAGAGTGCATCCATTATTTTTTGAGTTTTGACATTATTGAATGCCCCTTCGATATCTAGAAAAACGCATCTCCTATAGTGGATACAACCTGGTGTAGTGTCGTCTCAACTGATTTCCCTTTGAGGTATGCGTGTTGATTGGGGCATAGCCGCGGGTTTGAAATCTGTGTTCTGATATAGTTATAACAGAATCTCTCCATTGATTTTAGTAGGAATGACGTTAGAATAATAGGTCTGAGTAGTAGGGCTATGCGGGTTCTAGACCAGGAAATGCGTCATCAAGGTTACCATGTGTGTATGTGTGTGTGTGTGTATGTGTGTGTAGATGAGAAATGGCTTCAAGGTCGTTATGTGTGCGTGTATGTGTATGTGGGTTTTTTTTTTTTGGATTGCGCCAGGGATGTGTAATCTTCATAGATACTAGTAGCTCGAGTGCTACGAGCATGCACGATTCGCAAACCTGAGTACTCGATGCCAGGAATACGCCTACGTACTAAACACACACCCTACACACTTCAACCACTCTCCCCGCGGGACTGCCGTTAGGTATTACTTCACGGGGCTGGTTAGCAATTTCTCGAGGATCTTTCCCATGGTGTCTAATAGGCATATTGGGCGATAGGATGATGTTTCTCCTGGGGGCTTCTTTACTTTTGGCAGTAGGACCAAAAGCTGCGTTTTCCATTTTTCGGGAAAGGTTCCTTCTTCAAGGCACTGCTTCATTGTTGTTATGAAGAGGTCTGGTCTTTTGTTACAGCTGCCTTTACTGCCTTGTTCGGGATGCCGTCGGGTCCCGGAGCCTTGTTGTCACCTATCTTGCTGCATGCCCTTAGCAGTTCCTCGTGAGTAATTAAAGGAATATCTTCTGGATTGACTTCTCGTATAATATTGCACATAGCAGCAGGCCTTTGAGGGAAGAGGTGCTCTACTATGGATCTCAGCATTATCGCACATGTTATTTGAGGAGTCCTATAGCCCTTTAATTTCGTCATCACCATTCTGTATGCCGAGCCCCATGGGTTGATGTCGGCTTCTTGACAGAGACGTTTAAAGCATGCAGTTTTGCTTTCCTTAATGGCTCTATTTAAGCTACGTCTCGCCAGTCTTAGGGTGTCCAGGCATTGTTGGAAATCCGCCCTCCTTCTTGATCGTTGGACTTTACGCCGGGCTTGCAGACATTTTGCCCGGAGTTCGCCTATTTCCTCGTTCCACCAGTAACACGGTGATGCGTTCCTGGTGTTTGCTCTCCTAGGCATTGATGCGTCGCACGCTGTGGTGATGGTGCCTGTGAGGTGGTGAGCGAGGGTCTCCGCTGTTCCGCTTGGAGCTTGATCACCGTTCAACATCTCTTCGAATGCATCCTTATCGAAAGATCTGTCACTCCATTTTGGTTTAGGGTTTAGGGAGCTGGACTGGTTTTTTCCCTTTTATTTCCAGTATTATCACCTGATGGTCGCTGTGTGAATATTCCTCACTAACCCTTCACTTTATGGTTTTCAGGATGGAGTTGCTCGCAAAGGTGATGTCAATAATGGACCCTACTCCAGCCTTCCGGTAAGTATTTGTCCGGCCCTTATTAGCAATGCCTATCGCTAGGGGAGCAAATGTCTCCAATAAGACCTGTCCTCTGGTGTTGGTGAGCCTGCTGCCCCATTCTGTTGCCCACGCGTTGAAGTCTCCTCCTATAACCACTGGGGTTCTCTGGAGCGCATCCGTGATTAGATTATCCAGCATTAGTTGGTACTCGCTGGCCGTCAAACTGGGTCGGGCATAGCAGCTATAAAAATGGATCCCATTTATTTTCGCCCGCATGAAGCCGACTGCTTGGTCGTTTGTTTCTTGAAAGGCATAGCGTCCACACATCCATATCGCCGCCTGTTTTGCCTTATCGCAGATCCAACTGTTGTTCTCTTCGGGACATTTATATGGTTCACTGATTATAATAACGTTCGCGCTTTTGTATTTGGCCGTTTGTGCTAGGATGTCCTGGGCTATTCTACAGTGATTAAGATTTATCTGTAAAATCTTCATGGTATTTTGCTTCTAATAGCTCTCCGAAATACTGGGCATTTGCTACTGCCGGCTACATGCTGCGCGGCGTCCGGGTGGTGTTTCTTGCAGAACATGCAGGATGGATCCTTGTTGCAATTCTTCGCTATGTGGCCTTCTCGTCCACATCTCCTACATAGCTTGGAGCGGTGTTCCTCGCTTTTGCATTGCCAGGCTAGATGACCAAACTCTAAACATTTGAAGCACTTTTTAAGGAGGGTTCGTTCGCGCATGCGACAGTTAACCCAGCCGATTTTAATCCTTCCTGCTTCTAACAGCTTTCTTACGTCTACCGCGGGAAAGCTGATCGTTGCTGTTTGTGTTCCTCCGTACGCCCTCCGCAGGGACAAAATATCTGCCGGTGAAACTTTCACTCCAAACTGGGCTTCGATTGCATTGATTACGTCGTCTATAGTCGTGACCTCATCGATGTCTTTGATCTCAAGGGTAGTGCGATGCGTAAGCGAACTTACATTCGCTTGCTCTGCTAGAGCTTCACTAATGACGAATTTAAATTCGTTTGTCTTATTTCCCGTCTCCTTGAATTGTATAAGGAGGTCTCCCTTCTGTGTCCTCCTGATTTTAGTTACCGCCTTTCCCACTGTTTCCAGTTTGGGGTCTGCCTTCACCTTGCGTAGTATCTCCGTGTATGAGAGGGTCTCCGTCGCTTTAATGACGATAGCGTCAGGTTTCTTTTTTGCGATCTTCTTTTTGATGGTATTTACCCATTCTTCTTCTCCTGCCGCTTGCTTCTTGTTTATTCTTAGGTCTGACCACTGGGGTCTCTACGCCGGTGGTCTTATCCTTCTCCTTGGTGTTTATCAATGGAGTGTGTTTTTGTTTACACTTTGGCTCCGAGCGCTTTTTGCCTGTAACATCGCTTGATGTATTTTTCTGCGTCTGTTTTGGCTCCGGTTGTTCGTTGTCTGTCGCGCCATTCGGTGGCTGTTGCTGCTTTCGTTTTGGCTCCGGGGGTTCGTCGTCTGCAACTTGTCTTCTCTTGGGCTCAGATGTTGTTTTTAGCCATTGCGAAGTTTGCGACGAGTTGTTCCGGCGAATCACTTGCTTTGCTTCCTCATCGTGTAGCTGAATCGCCGAGAGCTCGTAGAGAGCTCTGATGCTTTCAATAGCATCTCGCATCGCTTGGTGGATTGAACGTCTTTTGCCATCTTCCAGCATTTCTACCAGTGGCCTATTTCACCAAACTACAAATTATAACCATAAATTTGTACTTGTGAATCACAACTACAAACTTGTAATCAAGTTTTTTGTTTCACAAATTACAAGTATATAATCCACAAATTTGTGAGTAGAATGCAAAAAAAATTGTGGAAAGCAAATTGTTGATTACAAGTGCTCAAAATAACCGTTGCACCGGATTTGTGATTGACTTGTAATGTACAACTGTTTCTTCACAAGTTTGTTGTACGTGCGTGCGTCGGTCGTGGCAATGAATAAACAAAATAAGATCTTTGTTGCGTCTGTAATTAGAGATAAAAAAGACATTTTGTTTGGGAAGTTTTCAAATACTTTAACCCACGATATAAAAATGAAAGAGTGGACAAGTATCTTAAACTCCCTAACGTCTCAAGGCATTTTAAATCACAAAGACTGGAAATACCTTCGTGACGTTGTGTGGCAAAATTTAAAACGAGGAACCATGGTAAGTACTTACCTAGCTATTTATATATATTACATACATACTAAGAAATAAATTCAGCGTTCAGCTATAGTTATATCCAATTATTTATTGTTTTTTTTTTGCGTTGTAAACTTGTAACTATTACATTTTTAAAGGTAAAAATTGATAATTCTAAAAAAACCGGTTCCGCAGGGGGTACGAACTGCATTTTTACTGATCTCGATAATATCATTATTGATATTATCGGTAAAGAATCACCGACATTGAGTGGGATTGTTGATGATTCCTCTTCAACACCACTACAAAATATCACGTCACCAACGTCCGGAAATATAGAGGAAGGCGAAATATGGTAAGATAAAGCGTTCGTTCTTCAGACAATTGTATCTGCACAAATATGTTTCCTGTTTTTTTAAGCCCATCCATGCCATCAAAATATACACGGACCATCAGACAGAAACGGAAGGCGACAATAAGATCCGACGAAGCAGATATTATTTCCCTGAAGAAAAAGAGACTGCAGTTGGAAATATACGATTTGCAATTGGATGCGCGAAAAAAGGAGAGGGATCTAGGGTTACCAATAAGTCGCCTAACTGTGGAACTGGAGGAGTCTTTCATACAGACTCACAATTCAGAGTCAGAAAGAACTGTTAACTTTAGTGATTATTAAAAAAAAAAAAAAAGAATAAATATATTTTGTTTATCAATCTCGCTGTTGTTTTATTTTTTATGAAAAGTGACTTAGAAAATATTGTAAAGTAGCGTGACCATTCACATTATCATCGTTTTCATTTGGGTACCCTATGTTTTCTTCCTCTTCAGTGGTGTACATCTCGAAATAGTTATCTGTTCCTTGTCGTGAAATGTTAGTCAATATAACGCAACATTTTATGACATTGACTGCTTTTATCGGTTGCAATCGCAAGTGCTTTAAGCATGGAAATTTCTCCTTTAAAATTCCAATAGCGTTTTCTATTATCCTTCTAGTTGATTTATGTGCTCTGTTGTATCGATCAATTTCAGGAGTTGAGCTTCTCAAAATTAGTGTAATTAACCAATCCTTTAACGGATATCCTGTATCCCCAAGTAAAACTGCATGAGTATAAGGTCGAAAGCCACTTTCAAATTTAGAGAAAAGCGGACTTCTGCGCAAAACCCTTGAATCGGCCAATTCACGTATGCATTGTAGAAGTTATAGTCGGGCCCGCATACCAGCATACAATTAATAGAGTGCTTTCCATGTCTATCGACATATGCAGATTCAAACTCCTTGGGAGCATCTATGTTTACTAAAGTCCCGTCTATACATCCGTAAACACATGGCATGCCTAAAACAAGAGATACATAATTCTAAAAATTCGAACAAATAAAAGAAAACATGTACTGTGAGCGTCAAAAAAAAGTTTACACCACTGTGTTTTATGTTTCAAATTCAATTACATATTTTATATAAGGTTTATTATACAACTAGTTTTACATGTTCGTTAGTATCTTAATCTTAAAACCTTATATAAAATATGTAATTGAATTTGAAACATAAAACACAGTGGTGTAAACTTTTTTTTGACGCTCACGGTAGGTATTTACCGGCAATATCGTAAAATCTTTCACATATATTTTCGTGTTCATTAGGCCAACATACAACATTTTCATACAGTAAATTAACAATAGTTGTACAAACTCTGTAAACACATCTGCATACCGTCGACTTAGATATCCCGGCATGTCAGCAACTCCATGGTACTGCAATCCATTCCCAAGCCAGTGTAAAGCTGTGGGAAACTGTTGCCTCGGTGTTAATGCAAAGTTCTTTTCAGTCCTGTGGGCTGTCTGTGGTCCAATAATTGCAATTATTTCCTCTGCCTTGCATCGACTCAGACGAAATTTTTCATTAAAATGAAATAACTCCGAAATGACATAGTTTGTACGCGGCCGATAAAATTTTTTTCTTGCAATTAACACAAAATCGTCACTTTCGCTACTATCGCTACTACTATGCCTTCGTCGCAAAGACATTTTTTTCGATTACTTTCAATAAGAAACAAAACTTGTAGGAGGAATTACACGTCAACTTTTACTTGTGTAATATTCTCACATACTAAACAAAATTTGTGAATTCGAATTCTTTGGTGAAACGTAAAGACACAAATAAGTCAAATTTTCACAAATTTATAACTTGTAAATTACAACTATAAATAACTTTTGGTGAAACGAAAAGTGAATTATTCCCACAAATTTCCCTTTGTAGAATACAACTACAAATTTGTAATACTCAGAGTTTGGTGAAACGACATAAATCAAAAAAATCACAAATTTTGTTAAAAAGTGCTTGTAAATACAAATATGTAAGTTGGTGAAATAGGCCACAGACCTCTAATTTGCTCACCTAACTTGTGAAAATCAGTTTTATGGGTTGGTGGTTCGACCGTTACCTTTCGTATTGCGGGTGACTCTCGTCGTTCCGCACTTCCTCGTGATGCTGCTACTTGGTCGATTGGTGACCTCAGTATCCTCGATCCCCTCTGGAAGGGGTTCTCCTCACTCTCCTCTACTTCAATTTCTCCGGTGTTTTCGTTTGTTTTTGATGTAATCATTTCTTGTGGATCCCAACTCAAAGCCGCCCTTATGAGGTTTTGTGAAGCTGCGCGTTTTACAATGTGGCGGGTTTGTCCGGATCTCGCCATTTTCTCCTTTCTGTATCCCTCGTAGCCACCTTGAGGTGGAAAGCACATATATGGAAGACGGTGCTTACTCGTCTTGTCGCAGAGAGTTCATAGGGGTTCCTTTATTGTGTGTGTGTGTGTGTTTTTTTTTTTTTTTTTTGGATTGCGCCAGGGATGTGTAATCTTCATAGATACTAGTATCCCGAGTGCTACTAGCATGCACGATTCGCAAACCTGAGTACTCGATGCCAGGAATACGCCTACGTACTAAACCCACACCCTACACACTTCAACCACTCTCCCCGCGGGACTGCCGTTAGGTAGTGTGTGTGTGTGTGTGTGTGTTTTTTTTTTTTTTTTTGGATTGCGCCAGGGATGTGTAATCTTCATAGATACTAGTAGCCCGAGTGCTACTAGCATGCACGATTCGCAAACCTGAGTACTCGATGCCAGGAATACGCCTACGTACTAAACACACACCCTACACACTTCAACCACTCTCCCCGCGGGACTGCCGTTAGGTATTACTTCGCGGGGCTGGTTAGCAATTCATGCTATGCTTCTTGTATTGCTGCTTCTGATGCTTCTGTTGCTTCTGCTGCTCTTCTTAGCTTTTCTATTCTCCGCAACTCTTTTTGTAGAGTTGTTACGAAAGAACATATTGCCATCCAATTTTCTTCCAACCGTAACATATGGTCGAGGAGTAATGACGGACTTGGCAGAGTAATTCTCCATGCCGTGAAACGTGTGCAGTAAAATACTGCGTGCTCCGTATCCTCATCTTCACCTGGGCATTCCGGGCAGGATGGTGAGTTGTCGTGTCCGAATCGGTGTAGATATTTGCGGTAGCCACCGTGGCCAGACAGGAACTGCGTTGTGTGTGTGTGTGTGTGTGTGTGTGTGTTTTTTTTTTTTTTTTGGATTGCGCCAGGGATGTGTAATCTTCATAGATACTAGTAGCCCGAGTGCTACTAGCATGCACGATTCGCAAACCTGAGTACTCGATGCCAGGAATACGCCTACGTACTAAACACACACCCTACACACTTCAACCACTCTCCCCGCGGGACTGCCGTTAGGTATTACTTCGCGGAGCTGGTTAGCAATTCATGCTATGCTTCTTGTATTGCTGCTTCTGATGCTTCCGTTGCTTCTGCTGCTCTTCTTAGCTTTTCTATTCTCCGCAACTCTTTTTGTAGAGTTGTTACGAAAGAACATATTGCCATCCAATTTTCTTCCAACCGTAACATATGGTCGAGAGTAATAACGGACTTGGCAGAGTAATTCTCCATGCCGTGAAACGTGTGCAGTAAAACACTGCGTGCTCCGTATCCTCATCTTCACCTGGGCATTCCGTGCAGGATGGTGAGTTGTCGTGTCCGGATCGGTGTAGATATTTGCGGTAGCCACCGTGGCCAGACAGGAACTGCGTTAGATGGTAGTTGCAGTCTCCATGCTTTCGACTTATCCAATCTTGGATTGTCGGTATAAGTTTGTATGTCCATCTGCCTTTTGTTGTATTAGCCCAACGAGCTTGCCACATAGCTGCTGACGCTGCCCTTTCTTCAATTTTTATCACCTTGATACCAGTGGCGTCGTGATGACTCAATGCTCTTCTGTTATATATCCTCAGCATTTCATCTGCGAGGATATCGAAGTTGGCAAATTCGACAGTTTTCCGGCTGGTTATAAGAACAGCTTCTGTTTTATGGTCAGCTAGTTCTAGTCCGGCGGATACTAGCCAATCTTTTATCCGGGCAATTGCTTCATTTGTAGCTGATTCTACTGCACGGATCTGTTTAGCTACTGTCACGACTGCAATGTCATCGGCGAATCCAATTATCGTTACTCCCCCAGGTAACGCTAATCGTAGTACTCCGTCGTACATGATGTTCCACAATAGTGACCCTAAAACCGATCCCTGTGGAACTCCCGCAGTTACGTTGTAGTATTTTACGCCTTCATCGGTATTGTACCTCAGCCTTCTGTTGTTGAAGTAGTTCGTCACTATCCGTAGCAGGTAATATGGCGTATCCATCCTGGCAAGTGACCTTCTAATAAACGACCAGTTCGCAGAGTTAAATGCGTTTTTAATGTCCAGCGTTACTACTGCACAATACTCCTTTGTGCCGTAGAGCCATCTTTCTCCTTCGATGGCACCTTTGGCGATATCGACTACCGCTCTTATGGCATCAACAGTAGATCGTGCTCTTCTGAAGCCAAATTGGTGATCTGAGAGGGCTCCTTTCTCTTCTACTACTGCGAGTAATCTATTATAGATTATCTTCTCGAGGATCTTTCCCATGGTGTCTAATAGGCATATTGGGCGATAGGATGATGGTTCTCCTGGGGGCTTCTTTCCTTTTGGCAGTAGGACCAAATGCTGCGTCCACTGCTTCATTGTTGTTATGAAGAGGTCTGGTCTTTTTGTTACAGCTGCCTTTACTGCCTTGTTCGGGATGCCGTCGGGTCCCGGAGCCTTGTTGTCACCTATCTTGCTGCATGCCCTTAGCAGTTCCTCGTGAGTAATTAAAGGAATATCTTCTGGATTGACTTCTTGTATAATATTGCACATAGCAGCAGGCCTTTGAGGGAAGAGGTACTCTACTATGGATCTCAGCATTATCGGACATGTTATTTGAGGAGTCCTATAGCCCTTTAATTTTGTCATCACCATTCTGTATGCCGAGCCCCATGGGTTGATGTCGGCTTCTTGACAGAGACGTTTAAAGCATGCAGTTTTGCTTTCCTTAATGGTTCTATTTAAGCTACGTCTCGCCAGTCTAAGGGTGTCCAGGCATTGTTGGAAATCCGCCCTCCTTCTTGATCGTTGGACTTTACGCCGGGCTTGCAGACATTTTGCCCGGAGTTCGAATATTTCCTCGTTCCACCAGTAACACGGTGATGTGTTCCTGGTGTTTGCTCTCCTAGGCATTGATGCGTCGCACGCTGTGGTGATGGTGCCTGTGAGGTGGTGAGCGAGGGTCTCCGCATGGAGTTTGATCACCGTTCAACATCTCTTCGAATGCATCCTTATCGAAAGATCTGTCATTCCATTTTGGGCCAGTAAGTTTTGGGAGCTGGACTGGTTTTTTCCCTTTTATTTCCAGTATTATCACCTGATGGTCGCTGTGTGAATATTCCTCACTGACCCTCCACTTTATGGTTTTCAGGATGGAGTTGCTCGCAAAGGTGATGTCAATAATGGACCCTACTCCAGCCTTCCGGTAAGTATTTGTCCGGCCCTTATTAGCAATGCCTATCGCTAGGGGAGCGAATGTCTCCAATAAGACCTGTCCTCTGGTGTTGGTGAGCCTGCTGCCCCATTCTGTTGCCCACGCGTTGAAGTCTCCTCCTATAACCACTGGGGCTCTCTGGAGCGCATCCGTGGTTAGATTATCCAGCATTAGTTGGTACTCGCTGGCCGTCAAACTGGGTCGGGCATAGCAGCTATAAAAATGGATCCCATTTATTTTCGCCCGCACGAAGCCGACTGCTTGGTCGTTTGTTTCTTGAAAGGCATAGCGTCCACACATCCATACCGCCGCCTGTTTTGCCTTATCGCAGATCCAATTGTTGTTCTCTTCGGGACATTTATATGGTTCACTGATCATAATAACGTCAGCGCTTTCGTCCTTGGCCGTTTGTGCTAGGATGTCCTGTGCTATTCTACAGTGATTAAGATTTATCTGTAGAATCTTCATGGTATTTTGCTTGTAATAGCTCTCCGAAATACTGGGCATTTGCTACTGCCGGCTACATGCTGCGCGGCGTCCGGGTGGTCTTTCTTGCAGAACATGCCGGATGGATCCTTGCTGCAATTCTTCGCTATGTGGCCTTCTCCTCCACATCTCCTACATAGCTTGGAGCGGTCTTCCTCGCTTTTGCATTGCCAGGCTAGATGACCAAACTCTAAACATTTGAAGCACTTTTTAAGGAGGGTTCGTTCGCGCATGCGACAGTTAACCCAGCCGATTTTAATCCTTCCTGCTTCTAACAGCTTTCTTACGTCTACCGCGGGAAAGCTGATCGTTGCTGTTTGTGTTCCTCCGTACGCCCTCCGCAGGGACAAAATATCTGCCGGTGAAACTTTCACTCCAAACTGGGCTTCGATTGCATTGATTACGTCGTCTATAGTCGTGACCTCATCGATGTCTTTGATCTCAAGGGTAGTGCGATGCGTAATCGAACTTACATTCGCTTGCTCTGCTAGAGCTTCACTAATGACGCCTTTAAATTCGTTTGTCTTTTTTCCCGTCTCCTTGAATTGTATAAGGAGGTCTCCCTTCTGTGTCTTCCTGATTTTAATTACCGCCTTTCCCACTGTTTCCAGTTTGGGGTCTGCCTTCACCTTGCGTAGTATCTCCGCGTATGAGAGGGACCCCGTCGCTTTAATGACGATAGCGTCAGGTTTCTTTTTTGCGATCTTCTTTTTGATGGTATTTACCCATTCTTCTTCTCCTGCCGCTTGCTTCTTGTTTATTCTTAGGTCTGACCACTGGGGTCTCTACGCCGGTGGTCTTATCCTTCTCCTTGGTGTTTATCAATGGAGTGTGTTTTTGTTTACGCTTTGGCTCCGAGCGCTTTTTGCCTGTAACATCGCTTGATGTATTTTTCTGCGTCTGTTTTGGCTCCGGTTGTTCGTCGTCTGCAACTTGTCTTCTCTTGGGCTCAGATGTTGTTTTTAGCCATTGCGAAGTTTGCGACGAGTTGTTCCGGCGAATCACTTGCTTTGCTTCCTCATCGTGTAGCTGAATCGCCGAGAGCTCGTAGAGAGCTCTGATGCTTTCAATAGCATCTCGCATCGCTTGGTGGATTGAACGCCTTTTGCCATCTTCCAGCATTTCTACCAGACCTCTAATTTGCTCACCTAACTTGTGAAAATCAGTTTTATGGGTTGGTGGTTCGACCGTCACCTTTCGTATTGCGGGTGACTCGCGTCATTCCGCACTTCTTTGTGATGCTGCTACTTGGTCAATTGGTGACCTCAGCATCCTTGATCCCCTCTGGAAGGGGTTCTCCTCATTCTCCTCTACTTCAATTTCTCCGGTGTTTTTGTTTGTTTTTGTTGTAATCATTTCTAGTGGATCCCCACTCAAAGCCGCTATCAATGTTCGAATGTGTAGTCACCTAAGGATCCCATGGTTGTCTTTGCAAGCAGTGAGGCCATGCGAGGGTTGACACAAGCCCTTATGGGGTTTTGTGCCAGAGCCGGATCGGTGCTAACCAGGAATGTTACATCTGGACCTACACCACCAACTTAATGGTGACGAAACATTGAACGTACTTTTAGGCCTGCCAAGGTTTTAACGGGATGGAGGCGCTTGTAGCATTAGCCATTTCTGCAAGATTTCACTCTTGCTTACTCAGGTAACAGAATACTACAAACGTCAGCCCTCATAGCTGTCATTCCAATTCGTTTTCCAGTATGCCATAATTAAGACCTTACTGGGCTCAGTCTTAATGTTTTAGGGTAGTGGTTATGGTTATTTATATGTATATATATACCTATGTATATACATATATATATGTATGTATATATGCAGCATCCCTTTCGGGCAAAGAAGCTGCGCATTTTACGATGTGGCGGTTTGTCCGGATCTCGCCATTTTCTCCTTTCTGTATCCCTCGTAGCCACCTTGAGGTGGAAAGCACATATATGGAAGACGGTGCTTACTCGTCTTGTCGCAGAGAGTTCATAGGGGTTCCTTTAACCTTTTCAGCCAAGCATTCCTTCTCTGCCGCTCTTGGTCGGGGACTGCTTATTGGGTATTCGCAGTTAGCCTCCATTTCTGCAGGCCGTTCACTATCCGCCACCTGTGACCCCCACAGTCGCCTGAGCTTAGCATCACCAGCCCGCCCGGCTTGGTGTCTGTGTGTTTTTTTTTTTGGATTGCGCCAGGGATGTGTAATCTTCATAGATACTAGTAGCCCGAGTGCTACTAGCATGCACGATTCGCAAACCTGAGTACTCGATGCCAGGAATACGCCTACGTACTAAACACACACCCTACACACTTCAACCACTCTCCCCGCGGGACTGCCGTTAGGTATTACTTCGCGGGGCTGGTTAGCAATTCATGCTATGCTTCTTGTATTGCTGCTTCTGATGCTTCTGTTGCTTCTGCTGCTCTTCTTAGCTTTTCTATTCTCCGCAGCTCTTTTTGTAGAGTTGTTACGAAAGAACATATTGCCATCCAATTTTCTTCCAACCGTAACATATGGTCGAGGAGTAATGACGGACTTGGCAGAGTAATTCTCCATGCCGTGAAACGTGTGCAGTAAAACACTGCGTGCTCCGTATCCTCATCTTCACCTGGGCATTCCGGGCAGGATGGTGAGTTGTCGTGTCCGAATCGGTGTAGATATTTGCGGTAGCCACCGTGGCCAGACAGGAACTGCGTTAGATGGTAGTTGCAGTCTCCATGCTTTCGACTTATCCAATCTTGGATTGTCGGTATAAGTTTGTATGTCCATCTGCCTTTTGTTGTATTAGCCCAACGAGCTTGCCACATAGCTGCTGACGCTGCCCTTTCTTCAATTTTTATCACCTTGATACCAGTGGCGTCGTGATGACTCAATGCTCTTCTGTTATATATCCTCAGCATTTCATCTGCGAGAATATCGATGGGGACCATTCCAGCTATGACAAATGCAGCTTCGTCAGAGATGGTTCGAAAGCCGCTGATTGTCCGTAGCGCACAGAGTCTGTATGATGACGATAGTTTCCTTTTGGTCTCCTTCGTCCTCAGTGCCTCCGCCCAGACTGGGGCGGCATATAACAGAACTGAGGTGATAACTCTAGAGAGTAGAATCCTTCTAGCATATCCAGGTCCACCGATGTTAGGCATGATACGCGAGAGAGCTCCCTGCATTTGCGATGCTTTTTTGGTAACAAAATCAACATGCGTTTTAAACCGTAGCCTGTTGTCCAGCATTACTCCAAGGTATTTAATTGCCTCTTTCGACCTGATGGTTTGGTTACCAACCTGAAAGTTGGCAAATTCGACAGTTTTCCGGCTGGTTATAAGAACAGCTTCTGTTTTATGGTCAGCTAGTTCTAGTCCGGCGGATACTAGCCAATCTTTTATCCGGGCAATTGCTTCATTTGTAGCTGATTCTACTGCACGGATCTGTTTAGCTACTGTCACGACTGCAATGTCATCGGCGAATCCAATTATCGTTACTCCCCCAGGTAACGCTAATCGTAGTACTCCGTCGTACATGATGTTCCACAATAGTGGCCCTAAAACCGATCCCTGTGGAACTCCCGCAGTTACGTTGTAGTATTTTACGCCTTCATCGGTATTGTACCTCAGCTTTCTGTTGTTGAAGTAGTTCGTCACTATCCGTAGCAGGTAATATGGCGTATCCATCCTGGCAAGTGACCTTCTAATAAACGACCAGTTCGCAGAGTTAAATGCGTTTTTAATGTCCAGCGTTACTACTGCACAATACTCCTTTGTGCCGTAGAGCCATCTTTCTCCTTCGATGGCACCTTTGGCGATATCGACTACCGCTCTTATGGCATCAACAGTAGATCGTGCTCTTCTGAAGCCAAATTGGTGATCTGAGAGGGCTCCTTTCTCTTCTACTACTGCGAGTAATCTATTATAGATTATCTTCTCGAGGATCTTTCCCATGGTGTCTAATAGGCATATTGGGCGATAGGATGATGGTTCTCCTGGGGGCTTCTTTCCTTTTGGCAGTAGGACCAAATGCTGCGTTTTCCATTTTTCGGGAAAGGTTCCTTCTTCAAGGCACTGCTTCATTGTTGTTATGAAGAGGTCTGGTCTTTTTGTTACAGCTGCCTTTACTGCCTTGTTCGGGATGCCGTCGGGTCCCGGAGCCTTGTTGTCACCTATCTTGCTGCATGCCCTTAGCAGTTCCTCGTGAGTAATTAAAGGAATATCTTCTGGATTGACTTCTCGTATAATATTGTGGTGTCTGTGTGTGTGTGTGGGTGTGTGTGTGTATGTGTATGTGTGTGTGTTTTTTTTTTTGGATTGCGCCAGGGATGTGTAATCTTCATAGATACTAGTAGCCCGAGTGCTACTAGCATGCACGATTCGCAAACCTGAGTAGTCGATGCCAGGAATACGCCTACGTACTAAACACACACCCTACACACTTCAACCACTCTCCCCGCGGGACTGCCGTTAGGTATTACTTCGCGGGGCTGGTTAGCAATTCATGCTATGCTTCTTGTATTGCTGCTTCTGATGCTTCTGTTGCTTCTGCTGCTCTTCTTAGCTTTTCTATTCTCCGCAACTCTTTTTGTAGAGTTGTTACGAAAGAACATATTGCCATCCAATTTTCTTCCAAAAGTAACATATGGCCGAGGAGTAATGATGGACTTGGCAGAGTAATTCTCCATGCCGTGAAACGTGTGCAGTAAAACACTGCGTGCTCCGTATCCTCATCTTCACCTGGGCATTCCGGGCAGGATGGTGAGTTGTCGTGTCCGAATCGGTGTAGATATTTGCGGTAGCCACCGTGGCCAGACAGGAACTGCGTTAGATGGTAGTTGCAGTCTCCATGCTTTCGACTTATCCAATCTTGGATTGTCGGTATAAGTTTGTATGTCCATCTGCCTTTTGTTGTATTAGCCCAACGAGCTTGCCACATAGCTGCTGACGCTGCCCTTCCTTCAATTTTTATCACCTTGATACTAGTGGCGTCGTGATGACTCAATGCTCTTCTGTTATATATCCTCAGCATTTCATCTGCGAGAATATCGATGGGGACCATTCCAGCTATGACAAATGCAGCTTCGTCAGAGATGGTTCGAAAGCCGCTGATTGTCCGTAGCGCACAGAGTCTGTATGATGACGATAGTTTCCTTTTGGTCTCCTTCGTCCTCAGTGCCTCCGCCCAGACTGGGGCGGCATATAACAGAACTGAGGTGATAACTCTAGAGAGTAGAATCCTTCTAGCGTATCCAGGTCCACCGATGCTAGGCATGATACGCGAGAGAGATCCCTGCATTTCCGATGCTTTTTTGGTAACAAAATCAACATGCGTTTTAAACCGTAGCCTGTTGTCCAGCATTACTCCAAGGTATTTACCTGCCTCTTTCGACCTGATGGTTTGGTTACCAACCTGAAAGTTGGCAAATTCGACAGTTTTCCGGCTGGTTATAAGAACAGCTTCTGTTTTATGGTCAGCTAGTTCTAGTCCGGCGGATACTAGCCAATCTTTTATCCGGGCAATTGCTTCATTTGTAGCTGATTCTACTGCACGGATTTGTTTAGCTACTGTCACGACTGCAATGTCATCGGCGAATCCAATTATCGTTACTCCCCCAGGTAACGCTAATCGTAGTACTCCGTCGTACATGATGTTCCACAATAGTGGCCCTAAAACCGATCCCTGTGGAACTCCCGCAGTTACGTTGTAGTATTTTACGCCTTCATCGGTATTGTACCTCAGCTTTCTGTTGTTGAAGTAGTTCTTCACTATCCGTAGCAGGTAATATGGCGTATCCATCCTGGCAAGTGACCTTCTAATAAACGACCAATTCGCAGAGTTAAATGCGTTTTTAATGTCCAGCGTTACTACTGCACAATACTCCTTTGTGCCGTAGAGCCATCTTTCTCCTTCGATGGCACCTTTGGCGATATCGACTACCGCTCTTATGGCATCAACAGTAGATCGTGCTCTTCTGAAGCCAAATTGGTGATCTGAGAGGGCTCCTTTCTCTTCTACTACTGCGAGTAATCTATTATAGATTATCTTCTCGAGGATCTTTCCCATGGTGTCTAATAGGCATATTGGGCGATAGGATGATGGTTCTCCTGGGGGCTTCTTTCCTTTTGGCAGTAGGACCAAATGTGTGTGTGTGTGTTTGTGTGTAAATATGAAATAAAAGCCTCTTCAATGTAGTTCAAGGTCATAAATAGAAATGACGTCATTTGTAGATAAGCAATAAAAAAATTCTTCAAGATCAAAAATGTTCAAGGTTATTAATAGATATGACATCATTCTTAGATGAACAATAAAAAAAAATCTTCAGGGTCAATGACGTCATTGGTAGATATGTAATAAGAACAATTCTTCAAGGCCATGAAGTTGATGATGAGAAAAAAACTATTCAGTGTCATTGAGCTTGATAAGAAATAAAAAAAAAATTTCAAGGCTATTAATAATAATAATGTGTCATGAGTTGCATATTCAGAGTTCAGTAAACCTCTGAACTAGTCATTGGGGATCTTGTTGGGGTAGGTTAATTGTGCGATGCTATTGTTTTAAGAGTAAGTATAAAAGAAGATACTTGAATGAGGGGGGTAGCACATAATGATCGATGTTCTATGAGAGAAGAAATAAAGAGATTAAGATTGAATCAAGTGAATTAGAGAGAGATTCAAGACGTCTTAAAAAATATGTTAAGGAGTATAAAGTTCAATGCAGGTTGAATGTGAAACGGAAAAGTTTTATTTGTTGTAAACCTCTGAATTAGTCATCTTTTGGTGTGAGACTTTAAAGGATGAGTTTGTACATAAGAATGGAGAGAGTTATCGATTTTGGATGTCACAATAATTGGACAGGTTTTAGAAATCTATGCGACTCCAGAAGATGGAAACCGAACGCTATTGGCAAAGCTTTTAAATGGCGAATCATCAAATAAAATACAAAACTTGAAATTTAACCGCATTGAAAAAGGTCAACATATAAGAAGAGAAGTAGTTGGAGGTAATATAACGTTAATGGGAACGGTTGACACAAATTGTAGAAAAAGGTCGAGAACGGATTACTTTGTACAATATTCATGTTTAATGATGACATAAATGATGAAAAGAAGCAGGAGAGAGAGAAAATAGTTGCAGAAAGAAAAATAAAAATAAGGATGGAATATGGAACAATGAGAAAAAAAAAAAAAATGTTAGCTAAACATATAATTTTGTTAATTCTGTGTGTAGCAACTTTCGCTGCACCAACACCTAGGATTCAATTAAATGACAGTAGTTCATCAAATCTTGATTTTGAGATTATTTTACCAAATTATGATCGTGTTCAAATCGATTTGTCGTTTGTGCTTTTAAAACATCTGAATTATTCAGATTTAAATACAACAGCAATAAGCACTACTGCTCCTACGAGTACAGTCATTACCACCACTACTTCATCGTGTAATATAAATGATGGCGAGGATCTTACTGAAGATGTAGACACTTTTGAATATGTGAATATAGAAGAGGCTATAGAGGCATTCAGGCAAGATTTAATACGAAAGGAAATAAATATTGCTGGTTATATTGAGAGTCAACACATCTTTTATAGGCATTTCAATTTGGAGTTTGATGAAAACAAGGAACTAAAAATTCGATGTTCTTACGATAGTAATTTCGTGAGAAAATCCTGGATAATTAAATGTTTTGAGTATCGTGAATATAAATCTGAAAGGATTTTGAGCAATGGAGAAATCGAGCACATAACAAAATATGGCACAGATTACAAATCGAATTATGAATTGTTAGATATGAGGAAAGCCACACAAACATATCACATGCTTATATCTTAAGAAAATCATACAAAATAAAGCTTTTTTTATAATTGTGTGTTTTATTTATTATTCAACATTAATCAAGTCAATGTATCCATCATTTTACATTTAATTAATTCATTAAAATGGCCGGTATATTCTTCTTTTATAGTTAGTCCAATTCAATAGTCCTTCTTTATTATTAGGCAAGGGAATAAGATTTCCTTCACCAGATGTTCTTATTACAGTACACTCTATAACTAAATCATTTTCTATGTCCATGATGCTTTTTTTTGTTGTCGACGATGATGATAATTTTATAAGCTCTGTACTGTTCTATCATAACAGCTGACTTTTATTTATCCATGAATTATGATTACTAGTGAATCCAAGCCACTTTACATACACTTGATCACCATTGGTTTTCAGCACTTTTTCCACTAGAAATATATCGGGATGGTTGGTTTTTTGTAGTTCCATTTCATTGAAAAAACCCTGGATGGATTGACCCTGAAAGTCATCCAGTAAATACGTGACGGGATTAGTCATGTTCACTTTTCTTATTGTGAATACTTCTGTTGACCAGTTGGGTGTGTAGCCTTTTTCAAAGGCTTATTCGAACTTGATCACCAAATTTAAATTTTCCCTTTGGAGCGATTTTAATGCGATTGTAAACTAATGATAGGAGATCGTTGGCATTTTTCTTATTCACATCAACAGGTCGCATCTTTATTGTTCTATGTGTAGAATTATTATATGTATGGAGCAAGCCTTTTACAATGGGTAGCCATTTATAGTTACCATTAAAACTGAATTCTCGCCACATTTTCTCCTTAAGAGTTCTATTGAAGCGTTCAACAATTGACGCTTTCAATTAACTATACGTTGAGTAATGTTTAATCTTGTACATTCTCATCAAATTCTGAAAGACGTTATTAAAAAACTTCTTACCATCATCTGTTTGTAGATTTTTTGGTACTCGATGGGAACTATTGAAAATTGATTTCATAGCTTCTGTAGTGGATGATGCCGACTTATTCTTCAAAGGAACTGCCCACGCATACTTTGAGAAAGTATCAATTACAGTCAATAAATAATTATACATATTATTTTCTCTGCTATAGGGTATCATTTCTACCAAATCTCCTTGCCACAAGTCATCGAGTCCTTTAATGACAACCCGACGTCTGATGATATGTCTTCGTGCAGGTTTGTGCAATTCCTCAGCAACATTTTGCTTACTCATCATATATATTAATGAATAAAAAAATAAAACTATTTCTTCTTTTATAAGCTCTTTATTTACATTGACATAAAAATTTCACCATTATTTCTCCTCTTTCAACTTTTGATACATAACATCAGATTGCTTTCTCTGCTTAGATTCCAATGGTGATGATGATGATGATGATGATGATGATGATGATATATATTTAAATGGATTGCTTTTCAAAGCATATTCAATTTTTTTACGAAGACTATCCTTAATATTTACATCTTCTTTCGTTTGACTTCGATCCATTTTATCTGTTCCTTAATCAAAAAATAACTGATGCTCAGTATCGATCAGTGTTTTCTTTAAATACTAAACAACTAATTAGTTCAAATATTTTTTTTTTTTTTGTATAGTCAAATGATTACACAATATGACGAAAAATTTTCTTTCTTTAGCTGACCACATCTTGTTCACACATACCAAGTACAATCAGAGATATCGAAAACATGAAACCCAAGACTTTTTTTCTGATAAAGCCATTGAGCTTGTCTCCTTAGCGCTGGTAATAGTTGATTAGAGTTGAATGGAGGTTTTATAATGAAATGATGATGATAATCATTGTGCAGTATAGATACTTCTTTTGTGATAAACTTGTTATTTTCTCCCTTAAAGCCTTGAACATCGAGAATAAAATGCATTTTTTATCTTGTCCGTTGATATGTTTACTGAATAAAAGCTGATATTCAACTAACTTATTACATTTCGCGAGAAACTATTTGATTCAAGGGATTATAGTTTACAGTACGATCATGCAACATTAAACAGTATGCTGATGTATTAGAAGGGATTATTTTTGCTATTTTGATTTTAATGCTAATATCAACTGGTCCGTTTTTGATTATTTCACTTTGATGTCGACAATCTATTATGAAAATTGTCGCTTGAGATTTAAACGTATCTCTTGATAATAACGGTTCAGCAATTAGACGATTATAGTAGTTTTTTTGAAAATCACAGTACATATTGTAAAGTAAACTGAAATTACTTTTATCAAATGATAAATTTAAATCTTCACATGGCTAAGCATCAGAATTGAAATAGGCTTTCACATTAGTTACATCGCAATGATCAAAACTAGTTGGATTTCCTTTAAGTAAATTTCGTTTATTGGTTTGCAGAGCAAGGATGATGTAGCGTGGTTTCTCCATTTGAGAGGTTGTCTTCACGTTCCAAATATGATGATTTGTGTTAGGTAATGCAGGATATTCATATAGATCCCAGGTTCGAAAAGCAATCTTTATATTTTGTCCACTATTAATAGGTTTTTACAGTTTTAATTTGAAAGAATCGGCCAATGTAATATGAGGAATTTTCCATTGTGCCTTAAGCAAGTTTATCTTTGCTTTTTCATCCACTTCGGCGATTAATGAATTTTCATCAGCGCGTGAACGTGTTAGAATTAAATCATGTCGACCGATCGGAATTATTCGCTTGTAGTCTTCAGCAAATCCTAATAATTTATTTAGGGGTATACAAAAATTAAAGAAGAAACCATTAACATTGATTGAAACTTTTATTGACTAAGATGCATTAAGCAGCATATCACTTTCATTTTTATTTAAAGATATATAGTTTTTAATAGTTGATAAGATGCCAACATTACGATTGCTATCAATTTCAACACCATTTAATTCGTAACGAATTTCGTCAAATAAGAAAGCTATTCCATTATTTATAAGTCTTGTTTTCGCAACTGCAGATCCATCAGTTTTCGAAACAGTGCCTTCAATATAAATGTAGCTTTCTGAAGGTAAAATATTAAGATTTTGATGTTGGACTCAAATTTGAATAATGTCATTTTTCTCGAAATTATTCAAATATGGTGAGTATGTATGATATTCCATTTTTGAAATACTCTCCTCAAATGTTGGTTCTTCAAAAATATTCAACATCTCTCTCTCGCTCTCTCTCTCTCTCTTTCTCTCTCTTTTATTCGTTGTTAGAGGTGGATTTTAGTTTTTTAATTTTTCAATTTGTATCCCAAAGATAATAAAAATTGTTTATTTTGTATAGTAAGTTGTTGTGATGTTCGCCCACCAGTTGTTGGTAGTATATTGATAGAATTGATAGTACTTTGCATTCTTTTATAGAAATGATTTGTTGAGTGTAAAGAAGAATTGTCATATATTAACATTATTGAGGTTTGAGATGTAATCGGACGGTTATGGTTTCACCTCTGAAATTTATATGATTTCCATCTTGATCAAAGAGATTTATAGTTATAGAACTTATCCTCTTAACGTTCAAGGGTAAATAGCTGACATTTCGTGGTACTTCAATTATTTTATACCCTGGGCTAACCTTCACAGAAAATTCATGTAGTATATGAGCCGGACGATTATTGATAAGTGTTCCATCGATTAAATTCCAATCAATTCGAACAATGCTCACTCTATTGATGTCAACATAGAGATCTGATACATGTGTTACATTTGCAGATAATTTTTTCTTGCTGAATCCTAAAAGCGAACCAATCGAATTAGGTTGAGAGAAATCAATTTCTTTAGTGCTATAAATTTCACATTTTAAAGTATTATTGTTTGCCTTTATTTTGATTATGGGTTTTTTTTTCAGAATCATCAACATTTACTTGTTTGAGAATCTCTTGAATAAAGTTATTAATATCTTCAATCTTGTATGAGCCGATAGGAAGTGCAATCACATCCTCACCGAAATGTGGTAAATTATTTACATTATCTACATTAGGTATAGAATTATAAGTTTGAAAATCAATTAAACCACACACATAATCAGAAGTTAAGACAATCGGGGGGAAATAGTCCGCAGTTAGAGTGGAATTATTTCCGCTTAGTGTAAGTGTTAACGACATTGCTATTGAAATAGAAATGAAAGAGATTTCTTTTTGATTTATTTATTGAATCAATTAAGAATTTTTAACATAAATGACCACATATGTAGGTATTACAATTTTGACAGCTGTTGTAGTTGTAATTTATATCTTTGCCTAAATATTTGACAACTTCAATAGGAGGCTTTAAGTTACCAAAACTGTCAAAGTATTTAATGTTATTGTTCTTCTTAGTGTATGCTACCCAATGAGTGCCCGGTCCGCGTTCATCATCTAAATTAAATACACCACATTCGTTTACTAAAGTTTGTAATATCAATATTTGATAGAGAACGATTGGGTAGCGATTCTAATAGTTTTTTGAATCTGATGGTTTTAGAAAAAGTCCCAATCCATTCTTATATGGTTGAAGATAAAGTCTTTTACAATTCTTAATTTGCACTGCTTCCATGGCTTTGTTACGTCTTTTATTCTCTTCTAACTGTTGCTTAGCAACTCTTGTATCCTTTGCTGCTTTGGCTATTGCAGCAGCTCCTCCAGATAGAGATCCAATCGCTGATAGTCCAGCAAAGATAGGTAACAACGGTAAGAAGCCACCAATTTTTGGTAATGGAATATCCGTGAAATTGTAACATTCTTTCGTTTATTTCTAAGAACATTTTTGGCTGCCTTAAAGGCAGCTCCTACAGTTTCGGAGCAGCTCTTACAACTTCTCGGTTTCCTTATAGCAATTCTTGCCTCCTTAACTGCCTCTTTAAATAAATTAACTTTTTTGCACTTTGAAGGATTACGTTGACGATGACAACTTTTTTTGTTTTCCAGTCTTAATATTTTGTATACCCCTTACCAAGCTTAGTTTTAGCCTTCATAATATTCGTAACCAACAGACTGTTTACTTTTTCCGAAACTGATGAATCTTTAGCTTTTACTCTTTGCCAAGCCTTTTCTCTTTGCCAAGCCAATGATCATGTAAATTCAGATATGACATTTAATCAATTCAAGGAGCTATGTTCCAAATGCTGGAAAGATGCGTATGGGTTCTTGGTCATCGATAAAGATAGCAATATAGAGAAAGGGCGGTATAGAAAATCATTCAAGGAAATTGTTTCTTTGTAAAGTTATTCAGTCATTCAGAATCATTTCTACCCGACAATGATTTATCATTTAGAACACCTACAAATTTCGATAGCGATAATCTTGATCAAAGTACCCCGCTCAATCGATCAACACCATCAGATGCGAATCGTGACAAAATCTATGGTCCCTATTTCGATGTACAGTCAAATTCAACGAAATTAGGTAGATCAAGTTTCCTAATCAACGAGCAAAATGATTTCGCTATTGACGATGAAATCTTCAAGGGCACAGATGGTCTTTATGAGTTAATTTTCCGCAAAAATCCACGAAAAGTTAAGCATAATAATGACGATTAGAATCAGTATCAGAAAATATTACAAAAAACAAATGTGCATATGAAAAACTTTGATGGTAACGAACAAATTAAAGGCAGCAGAGGTCAAAAGTATAAGCAAATTATTCGAACTTTAATTCAAGAACGATCTCCGAAAGACGGTAGGAAAATTACTAGAGCTTTCAAAAGGAAAATTAGTAAAGCATACAGTAATTCATCTAACATGATATACTCAAATAATCCTATTGATTATATCTAGAACGGACAAGATAAAAAATGCATTTTATTCTCGATGTTCAAGGCTTTAAGGGAGAAAATAACAAGTTTATCACAAAAGAAGTATCTATACTGCACAATGATTATCATCATCATTTCATTATAAAACCTCCATTCAACTCTAATCAACTATTACCAGCGCTAAGGAGACAAGCTCAATGGCTTTATCAGAAAAAAAGTCTTGGGTTTCATGTTTTCGATATCTCTGATTGTACTTGGTATGTGTGAACAAGATGTGGTCAGCTAAAGAAAGAAAATTTTTCGTCATATTGTGTAATCATTTGACTATACAAAAAAAAAAAAAAATATTTGAACTAATTAGTTGTTTAGTATTTAAAGAAAACACTGATCGATACTGAGCATCAGTTATTTTTTGATTAAGGAACAGATAAAATGGATCGAAGTCAAACGAAAGAAGATGTAAATATTAAGGATAGTCTTCGTAAAAAAATTGAATATGCTTTGAAAAGCAATCCATTTAAATATATATCATCATCATCATCATCATCATCATCATCATCACCATTGGAATCTAAGCAGAGAAAGCAATCTGATGTTATGTATCAAAAGTTGAAAGAGGGAAATAATGGTGAAATTTTTATGTCAATGTAAATAAAGAGCTTATAAAAGAAGAAATAGTTTTATTTTTTTATTCATTAATATATATGATGAGTAAGCAAAATGTTGCTGAGGAATTGCACAAACCTGCACGAAGACATATCATCAGACGTCGGGTTGTCATTAAAGGACTCGATGACTTGTGGCAAGGAGATTTGGTAGAAATGATACCCTATAGCAGAGAAAATAATATGTATAATTATTTATTGACTGTAATTGATACTTTCTCAAAGTATGCGTGGGCAGTTCCTTTGAAGAATAAGTCGGCATCATCCACTACAGAAGCTATGAAATCAATTTTCAATAGTTCCCATCGAGTACCAAAAAATCTACAAACAGATGATGGTAAGAAGTTTTTTAATAACGTCTTTCAGAATTTGATGAGAATGTACAAGATTAAACATTACTCAACGTATAGTTAATTGAAAGCGTCAATTGTTGAACGCTTCAATAGAACTCTTAAGGAGAAAATGTGGCGAGAATTCAGTTTTAATGGTAACTATAAATGGCTACCCATTGTAAAAGGCTTGCTCCATACATATAATAATTCTACACATAGAACAATAAAGATGCGACCTGTTGATGTGAATAAGAAAAATGCCAACGATCTCCTATCATTAGTTTACAATCGCATTAAAATCGCTCCAAAGGGAAAATTTAAATTTGGTGATCAAGTTCGAATAAGCCTTTGAAAAAGGCTACACACCCAACTGGTCAACAGAAGTATTCACAATAAGAAAAGTGAACATGACTAATCCCGTCACGTATTTACTGGATGACTTTCAGGGTCAATCCATCCAGGGTTTTTTCTATGAAATGGAACTACAAAAAACCAACCATCCCGATATATTTCTAGTGGAAAAAGTGCTGAAAACCAATGGTGATCAAGTGTATGTAAAGTGGCTTGGATTCACTAGTAATCATAATTCATGGATAAATAAAAGTCAGCTGTTATGATAGAACAGTACAGAGCTTATAAAATTATCATCATCGTCGACAACAAAAAAAAGCATCATGGACATAGAAAATGATTTAGTTATAGAGTGTACTGTAATAAGAACATCTGGTGAAGGAAATCTTATTCCCTTGCCTAATAATAAAGAAGGACTATTGAATTGGACTAACTATAAAAGAAGAATATACCGGCCATTTTAATGAATTAATTAAATGTAAAATGATGGATACATTGACTTGATTAATGTTGAATAATAAATAAAACACACAATTATAAAAAAAGCTTTATTTTGTATGATTTTCTTAAGATATAAGCATGTGATATGTTTGTGTGGCTTTCCTCATATCTAACAATTCATAATTCGATTTGTAATCTGTGCCATATTTTGTTATGTGCTCGATTTCTCCATTGCTCAAAATCCTTTCAGATTTATATTCACGATACTCAAAACATTTAATTATCCAGGATTTTCTCACGAAATTACTATCGTAAGAACATCGAATTTTTAGTTCCTTGTTTTCATCAAACTCCAAATTGAAATGCCTATAAAAGATGTGTTGACTCTCAATATAACCAGCAATATTTATTTCCTTTCGTATTAAATCTTGCCTGAATGCCTCTATAGCCTCTTCTATATTCACATATTCAAAAGTGTCTACATCTTCAGTAAGATCCTCGCCATCATTTATATTACACGATGAAGTAGTGGTGGTAATGACTGTACTCGTAGGAGCAGTAGTGCTTATTGCTGTTGTATTTAAATCTGAATAATTCAGATGTTTTAAAAGCACAAACGACAAATCGATTTGAACACGATCATAATTTGGTAAAATAATCTCAAAATCAAGATTTGATGAACTACTGTCATTTAATTGAATCCTAGGTGTTGGTGCAGCGAAAGTTGCTACACACAGAATTAACAAAATTATATGTTTAGCTAACATTTTTTTTTTTTCTCATTGTTCCATATTCCATCCTTATTTTTATTTTTCTTTCTGCAACTATTTTCTCTCTCTCCTGCTTCTTTTCATCATTTATGTCATCATTAAACATGAATATTGTACAAAGTAATCCGTTCTCGACCTTTTTCTACAATTAGTGTCAACCGTTCCCATTAACGTTATATTACCTCCAACTACTTCTCTTCTTATATGTTGACCTTTTTCAATGCGGTTAAATTTCAAGTTTTGTATTTTATTTGATGATTCGCCATTTAAAAGCTTTGCCAATAGCGTTCGGTTTCCATCTTCTGGAGTCGCATAGATTTCTAAAACCTGTCCAATTATTGTGACATCCCCAATCGATAACTCTCTCCATTCTTGTGTACAAACACAGAATTTACGTTCATCCTTTAAAGTCTCACACCAAAACATGACTAATTCAGAGGTTTACAACAAATACAACTTTTCCGTTTCACATTCAACCTTAATTGAACTTTATACTCCTTAACATATTTTTTAAATCGTCTTGAATCTCTTCCTAATTCACTTGATTCAATCTTAATCTCTTTATTTCTGCTCTCATAGAACATCGATCGTTATGTGCTACCCCCCTCATTGAAGTATCTTCTTTTATACTTACTCTTAAAACAATAGCATCGCACAATTAACCTACCCCAACAAGTTCCCCAATGACTAGTTCAGAGGTTTACTGAACTCTGATTATGTAACTCATGACACATTATTATTATTAATATCCTTGAAATTTTTTTTTTTATTTCTTATCAAGCTCAAAGACCCTGAATAGTTTTTTTTTCTTATCATCAACTTCATGGCCTTGAAGAATTGTTCTTATTACATATCTACCAATGACGTCATTGACCTTGAGGATTTTTTTTTATTGTTCATCTAAGAATGATGTCATATCTATTAATAACCTTGAACATTTTTGATCTTGAAGAATTTTTTTTACGTCATTTCTATTAATGACCTTGAACGACATTGAGGAAGCTTTTATTTCATATCCACACACACACACACACACACACACACACACACACACACACACACACACACACACACACACACACACACACACACACACACACACACACACACACACACACACACACACACACACACACACACACACACACACACACACACACACATATCGGACACGACAACTCACCATCCTGCCCGGAATGCCCAGGTGAAGATGAGGATACGGAGCACGCAGTGTTTTACTGCACACGTTTCACGGCATGGAGAATTACTCTGCCAAGTCCGTCATTACTCCTCGACCATATGTTACGGTTGGAAGAAAATTGGATGGCAATATGTTCTTTCGTAACAACTCTACAAAAAGAGCTGCGGAGAATAGAAAAGCTAAGAAGAGCAGCAGAAGCAACAGAAGCATCAGAAGCAGCAATACAAGAAGCATAGCATGAATTGCTAACCAGCCCCGCGAAGTAATACCTAACGGCAGTCCCGCGGGGAGAGTGGTTGAAGTGTGTAGGGTGTGTGTTTAGTACGTAGGCGTATTCCTGGCATCGAGTACTCAGGTTTGCGAATCGTGCATGCTAGTAGCACTCGGGCTACTAGTATCTATGAAGATTACACATCCCTGGCGCAATCCAAAAAAAAAAAAAAAAAAAAAACACACACACACACACACACACACACACACACACACACACACACACACACACACACACACACACACACACACACACACACACACACACACAGACACACACACACACACACACACACACACACACACACACACACAGATTATACATCCCTGGCGCAATCCAAAAAAAAAAAAAAAAAAACACACACACACACACACACACACACACACACACACACATTACTCCTCGACCATATGTTACGGTTGGAAGAAAATTGGATGGCAATATGTTCTTTCGTAACAACTCTACAAAAAGAGTTGCGGAGAATAGAAAAGCTAAGAAGAGCAGCAGAAGCAACAGAAGCATCAGAAGCAGCAATACAAGAAGCATAGCATGAATTGCTAACCAGCCCCGCGAAGTAATACCTAACGGCAGTCCCGCGGGGAGAGTGGTTGAAGTGTGTAGGGTGTGTGTTTAGTACGTAGGCGTATTCCTGGCATCGAGCACTCAGGTTTGCGAATCGTGCATGCTAGTAGCACTCGGGCTACTAGTATCTATGAAGATTACACATCCCTGGCGCAATCCAAAAAAAAAAAAAAAAAAAACACACACACACACACACATGTGACTCCAGAAGATGGAAACCGAACACTATTGGCAAAGCTTTTAAATGGCTAATCATCAAATAAAATACAAGATTTGAAATTTAACCGCATTGAAAAAGGTCAACATATAAGAAGAGAAGTAGTTGGAGGTAATATAACGTTAATGGGAACGGTTGACACTAATTGTAGAAAAAGGTCGAGAACGGATTACTTTGTACAAGATTGTCCATTTTCTGATGAAAATGATTGGGAATTTGCAGCAATATTCATGTTTAATGATGACATAAATGATGAAAAGAAGCAGGAGAGAGAGGAAATAGTTGCAGAAAGAAAAATAAAAATAAGGATGGAATATGGAACAATGAGAAAAAAAAAAAAATGTTAGCTAAACATATAATTTTGTTAATTCTGTGTGTAGCAACTTTCGCTGCACCAACACCTAGGATTCAATTAAATGACAGTAGTTCATCAAATCTTGATTTTGAGATTATTTTACCAAATTATGATCGTGTTCAAATCGATTTGTCGTTTGTGCTTTTAAAACATCTGAATTATTCAGATTTAAATACAACAGCAATAAGCACTACTGCTCCTACGAGTACAGTCATTACCACCACTACTCCATCGTGTAATATAAATGATAGCGAGGATCTTACTGAAGATGTACACACTTTTGAATATGTGAATATAGAAGAGGCTATAGAGGCATTCAGGCAAGATTTAATACGAAAGGAAATAAATATTGCTGGTTATATTGAGAGTCAACATATCTTTTATAGTCATTTCAATTTGGAGTTTGATGAAAACAAGGAACTAAAAATTCGATGTTCTTACGATAGTAATTTCGTGAGAAGATCCTGGATAATTAAATGTTTTGAGTATCGTGAATATAAATCTGAAAGGATTTTGAGCAATGGAGAAATCGAGCACATAACAAAATATGATACAGATTACAAATCGAAACTACTGCTCCCTTTTTGATCGCCATCTGTCCTTATATAGCAGAAGTTTCTGATAGCCAGAAACTTCTAGCAAATTCTTCGACCACTGGAACAAGAGAAATTCCAAGATGACAATCATTCTTCCAGTTATAATTCCCTCTCATCCGTGATATTATCCGTCTCTTTCGTAGACATGAACTGTGGAAACCGCTGACACGAACCTCGAATGAAAGGACAGTTCGAACCAAAATTCTGCCAGAATGAAAAGTCACTTCGGAATTTGTTGCATCATACTTTTAGGGAGCGTAGTTATTATTATGCTACACTGCCCCCCTCTTAGACGTGTTCGTCCCGAACAAGTGCATCCTCATTTCGGCCATTGTATCGACTCAGTCGGTCCACATGAACCACTTTCATTTTGGCCTTCGGTCCTCGCTGGATGCGGTAGACAACATCGTTGATGCGGGTTACTATTCTGTAGGGACCTTCCCAGTTCCGCTGCAATTTAGGTGATTTCCTCTTTTGGCGATGGGGATTATACAGCCACACCAGATCTCCTTCCTGGAATCCTGACGTTGTTGCCTTGGCATCATACCTCGTCTTCATGCGGTCGCTCGTCATCTTAATCTGGCTTCTGGTCCTTTGGTGTATGTCCCTAAGCCTTTCCCTAAGGTCCGCCACGTACTCTTCTTCATTTCTGGGCTCATTGGTAGGAGATCCAAATTTCACCTCACTGGGTAAACGAGCTATTCCACCAAATAAGATTTCGAACGGCGCATGTCGAGTAGTGCTATGCACGGCACTTCTATAGGCCATCAAAAGCAAGGGAATCTGCCGGTCCCAATCCCGTTGGTAGTCACCTACGACCTTCGAGAGATGTTCGTCCAAAGTCCTATTGAAACGCTCTACCATACCGTCCGACTGTGGATGAAGCGGGGTTGTCCTTGTCTTTTTGATTCCGAGTAGTTGACACATCTCTTGGAAGATTCTTGACTCGAAGTTCCGCCCTTGGTCAGAATGCAATTCCAAGGGCACACCGAATCTGCTAACCCAATTGTAGACGATCTGCTCCGCCACGGTTCTGGCTTCCTGGTTAGGGATCGGAAACGCTTCCGGCCACTTACTGAAGTAGTCCATTACTACGAGTATATACCGATTACCATTGTCGGTTTCCGGAAAGGGCCCTGCGATGTCAATGGCGATTCGTTCGAAAGGTGCTCCCACGTTGTATTGGTGCATCTTAATTCGAGTTTTGATTCTCGGACCCTTGCTAGCTGCACACACGTCGCATTTTCTGCACCAGTCTTCGATATCTTCCTTCGCTTTTAACCAATAAAAACGTTCTCGTACCTTTTCTAGCGTCTTATTCACTCCCAAGTGGCCTCCGGACGCCCCGCCATGCATTTCCTGTAACACCTCCTTGACCCTCGTTCGCGGTACGACAAGCTGCATTACAAACGACTCTCCGTCGGAGGATTCCCATTTTCTTCTCAGAACACCTTCTTGGACATGGAGGGAGTCCCACTGCGCAAAATATGCCTTTAAGGTTGGGCTTCTGTGAGAGATGTCCTGATGATCCGGTTTCTCCATGTTCTCCTTCCAGGCCAGAATCGGCTCGATATCCGGGTCCTCCTTCTGAGAGTTCCGGATCTCACCTACGCTCCAGCCGGCGATAGGTTCGGCTCTCATTCTTTGGATGGAAACCAGCTCCCGTTCTTCCTGACGCGCACAATGTTTACAATCCGTTCTGCATGGTCTCCGGGACAGTGCATCCGCATTAGAGTGGAGTTTTCCTTTACGATGCTGTATTTCGTAGTCGTAGATTTGCAGCCTTTCGATCCATCTTGCGACCTGACCCTCAGGACTCTTGAACTGTAATAGCCATTTTAAGGCTGCATGGTCTGTGCGAAGAACGAACTTCCTCCCATAGAGGTATTTGTGAAAATGCTTCGTAGCCAAGATCAAAGCTAGAAGTTCCCCGCCTTGTCACGCAATAGTTCCTTTGTGGCTTAGAGAGCATCTTGCTGAAGTACGCGACCACCTTCTCTTGGCCATCATGCACCTGGGAGAGTACGGCTCCTACCCCGACATTACTAGCATCTGCATCCACAATGAACGTTTCCCCGGGAGTGGGGTAAGCCAGTATCGGGGCATCACATAGCCGTTGGTTAAGTGCCTTGAAGCTCTTCTCGCACTCATTTGACCATTTGAATTGTTTTCCCTTTTCCGTCAACTGGTGCAGGCTCTTTGCGATCCCGGAAATTCCTTCACGAAACGTCTGTAGTAGGTGGCTAGGCCCAGGAAGCTCCTTAGTTGGTGTTTGTCTTTGGGGACTGGCCAGTTTTTCACCGCTTCGACCTTCTCTGGATCGGTTCTCACTCCTTTCGCTGAAATTATGTGTCCCAGGTACTTGACCTCCGCTCTAAACAGGGCGCACTTCTTGGGGTTGAGCTTCAGGTGGGCACTTCGAAGCCTTTGAAACACATCCCTTAGATTGTCTCGGTGTTGCGCAAACGTTTTTCCAACGACGATGACATCATCCAAGTATACCAAACAGGTTTTCCATGTTAACCCTTGCAGGACACATTCCATCATCATCAGCTCGAAAGTCGCCGGAGCATTGCACAGCCCGAATGGCATTACCGTGAATTGCCATAGCCCATTTCCTGCGGTGAAGGCGGTTTTCTCCCGGTCTTCTGGATGGATCTGTACCTGCCAGTAGCCAGTCTTCAAGTCGAGGGTGGAAAACCATTCAGTCAATCCGTGGCAGAGGATAGCTGTCTTTCTTGGTGATGTAATTGAGCTGCCGATAGTCCACGCAAAACCGCGTGCTGCCATCTTTATTCTTAACCAGTACAACCGGTGATGCCCACGCACTTTTGGAAATTTCAATCAGACCTTCTTTCTCCATTGCCGACACCATCTCTTTAACTTCTGTCTGCTTTGCCAATGGAAGGCGCCTAGCAGGCTGACGAATTGGTCTAGTATCACCAGTGTCTATTCGATGTTGTACCAGGCGTGTTCGGCCGTATTCTCCGTCCTGTGAGGCAAATACATCAGCGTACTCATTGATAAGATTCTCTGCCATAGTTCGCTGCTCCTGAATCAGCTCAGTGGACTGGACAATCGTCTCTCTCGTTTCCGCTGTCCAAGGTGATGGGAGAGGTTTTGGAGCATCACGTTCAGATATTGTTGCGACGGCGGTAATCGGCGTGCATTTTCCAGTCACCTCCCCTCGCCTTAGTTTGACAGTGTGTGGTCTTGCGTTCAAAACCCTCATTGGAACCATGGTGTTCTTTGGTTCGACTAACGTCTTTCCCACGATGTAGTCTTGAGAATTCTTCTCTGGGTCTGGTTCTACTATGTAGAATCGGTGGCTCCCATGATCACCTTCCAGCTTCGTCCAAATGATTGTCTCTGAAGACGGCGGCAAAACTTCGTCTTTGCTGATGACTGTCCTGAGAGTTACGGCATTCTCGTTTCCGTACATCATCGGACTCTCCACATTTCGATACCTCAGTACTTGCATCCCGATGTCCAAGATTACTTCATTTGCTTTCATGAAGTCTATTCCGATGATGCACTCGTCGCATATATCTGCCACCAGAAACGCATGGGAGAACGTCAGTCCTGCCAGAGTAATCGTAAGACGAACTTCTCCAAACACCTTCGCCATTTCCCCTGTTGCAGTCTTCAGGCAGTAGCTGTTGGTGTTGTGCAGCCAGGAGCTTTTGACGATATCTCTTCTTACAATGGAGGCAGTGGCACCTGTGTCGATGGTGGCTACGCACTTCTTCTTGTTGATTAGTGCCTTAACTGTCAGGCTCTTGTTACCCCGTTTGGTTTGCGAAACTTGAATGGTGGTCCTGGGGGCCTCGATTCCAGTAACCAACTTCTGCTCCGCGAAGTTGGTCCTTACGCATTTCCCGACTGTTGGTTTTGGGAAGTCTGACCGACTGGATGCTTCCTCTCTGCTTCTCCTACTTCCGCAATGTGGACAATTTCCTCGTCTAGGCGCACTTCTGCACTGCCGTTGTAGGTGTCCGGTTTGGTTGCAATTCCAGCAACGGATTTGACTTCCGCGAGCTCTGTCTTCATCCATGACGGCTGTTCTCTGGCATGAGCATTCCACGACGGACATTTCCCTGACACGGTGTATTCCCTGGTATGCTTGGTCCGCAGCCTTCATTGACAAAGCGAATGCCAATGCCTCGGGGAGTGTTCGCTTTTCAGCCATCCTTACAGCCATTTGCAGTTGTCTGTCCTCTATGGCCTGAATAAAAGCTTCCACCGCCATTTCGTTGATAAGCTCCTCACCGGCTTTAGGGTATGAAAGATGGGCTAGTCGCTCTATATCCGCTTGCAACTGTTGGAGCGTTTCCCCCCTTTTCTGGACTCGACTACGCAGCTGAACCCTGTACACCTGCTGCATGTGTTCATCCCCAAACCGCATCTCGATAGCCTGAACCAGAGAGTCGTAGTTCTGCTGTTTATCTTCCGGGATGGTCTCCAAGAGCTCCGCAGCTGGACCCCTCAGTGCAAGTGTGAGTGCAATGGACTTCTCTTTATCGTCCCAGCTATTGGTCATTGCGGCCGCTTCGAATTGCCTTTTATAAATTGGCCATGATGTTTGACCATCGAAGATAGGAGGCTGCATCTCCTTTCTTCTCAGAGCGTCAGTGGAATATTCCCGTGCTTTCTGTCTCTTCACGTTGCTGAGCTCCTTAGCAAGATTTTCGACTTGCTTTCCTACTATCTCGAATTGCGTATCCACTTTTTCAAACTGAGTCTCTATCTTCCCGAACTGAGTTTCATGTTTCTCAAAATTTTCATCGAATCTAGTTTCGACTTTTTCGAGTTGCGTCTCGACCTTCTCGATTTTCTCTTCGATCACTTCGAATTTGGATTCCAAGTTCTTGTTTTGCTCATCAAGTTTACTTTCCAGAGCATCTAGAGAATTCTTTTGTTCGTCCACTGCTTTCTTTTGTTCATCCAGCTTAAGTTTTAGAGAATTCTTTTGTTCGTCCATTGCTTTCTTTTGTTCGTCCAGCTTAAGTTCTAGAGAATTCCTTTGGTCGCCCATTGCTTTCTTTTGTTTGTCCATGACTATCTTAAGTTGCAGGAGCAGACTTGTTATACCCGGGTAGGCTGCTGTACTTGCTGGTGCCTCTTCCACGTCAAACTCTACGTCGTGCGGATTTTCACCTTCCTGCGTTACTGCTTCTTCCAGACGAATCAGTAGGGCATCTTTTCCCCCAGTTGTGTCGAGGTTCCGCTTACTGAGTTCTGCCTTTAGTTGAGTTATAGTTAGTTTTCCCAATTTGCGACCCATTTTGCGCAACTAATTATTTTTTTTTATAATAAAATTTTTTTTTTTTTTTTTGCTTGTGCAATTTCACACTATGGAAATAGTTATTCACAGAATAAGTTTTATCCCACTTCTGACACCAATGTAATATGCGAGCTACGGCTCGAGTAGATGAAACAATATTCTGTGAAATTATTTCTTTATTTTCTAGTCTCTAGAACAATTCAGTTTCACACTATACTATTCTTCGCAATTCTTTTCTTACAATGGTCTCTGTCCTCTCAAATCACTTTATCTCCTTTCAATTACTTAATTCACAAATCCAAACTAATTACTTCTTCTTATTAAATCTCAACTTTCAATTTATCACAAAATTACAACTTCGCCCACTATCACTTTTCTAATCTCTTCGCCACAGTTTAGAAACTACTGCTCCCTTTTTGATCGCCATCTGTCCTTATATAGCAGAAGTTTCTGATAGCCAGAAACTTCTAGCAAATTCTTCGACCACTGGAACAAGAGAAATTCCAAGATGACAATCATTCTTGCAGTTATAATTCCCTCTCATCCGTGATATTATCCGTCTCTTTCGTAGACATGAACTGTGGAAACCGCAGACACGAACCTCGAATGAAAGGACAGTTCGAACCAAAATACTGCCAGAATGAAAAGTCACTTCGGAATTTGTTGCATCATACTTTAAGGGAGCGTAGTTATTATTATGCTACAGTATGTTGAAAACGCTGCTTTCTCTTCGTCGTGGAGATTCATTGCTGTTATTAAGAACGGGTGATGCAATTGATGATGTCTTGGAACGCCGGCTAACTATACATCTCCAGAGTAAGTAACCGCTAACGCCGATAGCCAGAATTATATTGATATATCCTACTGTGAAGTGGTGTCTGTGTTGCTTGGTCAATTTCAGGCTTCAACTCGAATGCTGCTAATGGCGTATCAGCCTCACGTCCGGAAATGTTAATCGTTATCAAATTGTGGATCGGTATATACGATGATCTGGCCTTAGTTGGAATTATGCTGTGCCCTTGGATGGTTATTAGGTCAAGGTTGATGGAGTATTCATCAAGCAGACTCAGCATGTTCGATCCTTCGATGCTGATTTGATTGACGTTGTTATCACAAACAACGTTTGCTATGAGGTATTGCCTCAGAGCAAATATCCAGTGATTTGGGATGTGTAGCTGTATCCACTGAGGGCCCTCGCCCACTTGGATAATGCTGCAGGTCGGCGATTGTGGCAAATGGTTAAGGAGATCGATTTCACAATTGCTCGCACTGGATCCTTTCCTATAAATTGGCCTTAATTGCTTGCACAGGTAGCTGGCTGTTGTTGTGGAAATGCATGTTTGCATTAAGTACTTATGAAGAGGGTAATATTGATCCCGGTGTAGATTTACCAATAAATATGGGCTCGATGGTTGTATTGCAAGAAAGGTGTTATTCAATAAGGTTTGGATCGGAATAACGTTGAACAGTTCAAAATCCACCATAGTTAGTAATGGCATTTGTAGTTTAAATATAATGCATTTTTCGGTAGGTCTTCCTTCGATTGACATAAGCTGATAAATTTGTAAGATGTCTTCTCCTTGTATAGGTGTTCTGAAGCGTGGAGTTAAATGCTTCTTGACTGGAAAGTTCTGACTTCAATTGCTCAGGAGCTATTAAATGTGGACTAATCCTGCCGTGGTGAGTGTCTATTAGAACATCCAAAATAGAGCCTTGAATGCGCTGGAAGTTGAATGCAATTAGCATTGTCTGCATCATAACGGAGGTGTAGAGCTTGGAGAGCTTTTGTTGATAATATTGTAACATAATGTAAAAGTATGCAGCAATAATGTAGCATAATAACTACGCTCCCAAAAGTATACACGCATTCCGAAGTGTCTTTTCATTCGAGGCTCGTGTACGGATTACGGCTAAGACGACGTCGCAGAATTAAGAGAGAATTATAACCGCAAGAGAATTATAACCACAAGAGATTATTGGCTGCAGCTGTCATCTTGGAATTATTACATCAGAATTTTCTTGTTCCAGTGGTCGAAGAATTTGCTAGAAGTTTCTGGCTATTAGAAATGCGGCCATTTAAGGACAGATGGCGATCGAGACAGGGCAGTTGGTTTTGAACCGCACGAGGAGATTGGAAAAGTGATAACTGCCGAAGTTGTAATTTTGCGATAAATTGAAAGTTGAGAGTTAACAAGAAGAAGTGATTAGTTTGGATTTGTGAATTAAGTAATTGAAAGGAGATAAAGTGATTTGAGAAGAAAGAGATCTTGTAAGGAAGGAGTTTGCGAAGAATAGTATAGTGTGAACTTGAATTGTTCTATAGACTAGAAAATAAAGAAATAATTTCACAGAATATCGTTTTATCTACTCGAGCCGTAGCTCGCATATTACAATATTCTCGCCGTAGGCCGTTTATTTCTGTTGCTAAGTTGTATATATGATTCTGCCATGTTCTAAATTGCTCGTCGAAATCTTCTTGGTTCTGCTTAATCATATTGTATGTAGCATCCAATAGTGACGTTTGGTTTTGAATAAGATGGAAAAGATGGTCTTCGTTTTCTTGCACTCCAAGCAATGCATTGGCGATGTTTCCTATGATATTAAGAGCACCTCCTTTATTATTGGAGTGCTGTGCGGGTCGCAGTAGAGCATTTGTTGTGTCGAGTTCATTTAAGAGATATTCGAAGAGGCTAGTGCTCTTGTTGCAATTTGTCTTGCCATCCAATCGATTACATATTGCCCCTTTGACTTGGCTGAAGTTTTTGAGTATTCCAAATTCAGAGAAAAATGGCTGCATATCATAATAAATCACCAAATTTCATTCGCTGGACATGATGCTTACTAGCCCAAGACTCTCAAAATTTACCCCAGGATGAGACTTGAACGGGTATATCTGTGCAGGTGTGGCTTGCCCACTTAGCGAGATAAGACAAACTAGTAATGCTGATAAAATTGCTGATCCCAGAGAGAGTTTTTGGCATTTTTGCGGAGATGATTTTGGAATTTGGAAAAAAACACGTTTTTCAATGGTTCCCATTTGGCCGGTGCCTTCAACATGAGATGAGGTTGAGGTATGATTTGGTAGAGAATCCGAGGCCGAGCTGTCTTCGACAGGCAATGCTGCTATTATATGTATTGCTGGCCTAATTGTTGACACCTTGCCTCTTTCGTCAGGTTCACGTACATCTGCTACTCGTACAAGGCCGTCTTCTCCCTTTATTATATTGACGATTGGACCTAATTGCCACTTCAGCGGGGGTAGATTCTTGTCTTTTATGACTACCATGGTACCAGGTTGAATGTTTTCGCATCGAGTTTTCCATTTACATCGCCATCTCCTTGGCCAATATTCACTGGAGATGGCCCCTAATGCCTCCATCCAGCCACTACTGTCTACTGTCCTGTGCATAAAGTTCGTGGAGTCGTCACGTATGGTCCTTGTCTCGTCAGTGCAGTCGTCCTGTCAAGTCATCGTCGCACCTGCTCAGTGAAAGGACGGCCCTCCCATTCCCCCACACACCTTCGTTGCACAAAGAAGACTAACAGCACATCACTATATCAATTCTACCAAAAGGGGAATGAACTTCAGATACATTTTAGATCCGTCCTTTAATGTAGAATATCCACCAATAACAATATTCTCAATTATTTAAAACTAAAAATGATTAGATCTAACCTAACCTAAATAACAGAAGAATCTGCTCTCAACATTCAATTCAAAACTAAAAAAAAATATTCAACCAAAAAAAAAAACAATAAAATTACTCACGGTTTTCGTTGTCCCTCGTTGTCCTGCCGGCAGCACATGAAGAGATGTAATTGCTGACTGTCCAGCTGTATGCACTCGATTCACGAAACTAATAATGCTAACTGCAGATTTTAATGTTATTCCTAACCTTAACTTACACTAAATTGGCAAACAAATTTTAAGGAAAAATCTAAACTAAACAAATTTAAAAAAAAATTCCGCTGATTCACTGCACTAATCTTAGTTGCACAAAAAAAAAAACAAATGCTCTTCCCTCAAACCGTCTCGCGGTTTGACTTGCGGTCTCCGCTAGCCGTTACTTACGGACAAAAGAACCGAGGCCTACCCAAAAAGACTTGGGTGTAGCGGCTTTACCCAAGCCCTGGAAATACACCTTACACCGACTAAATTCTCTGACTCGTCGAAGTCGATTTCTATGTGTACGTACCTCTGCGTGTATTCCAAATATGTCCTATTCTCGAGGGATTCTATTGCCACCCCTGAATCTTTCCTCCTACTGCCTAGAAAATTTATTATTATTACTTTTTTGTTTTTTCTAGCTCGACCAGTCACTTTTACACTTACTCGTACAAAAAAATTCTTAAAATTAGCTTTCCACTTTTTTTTGTCACTGTTTTTTTTTTTTTTTCTCCACTATCTGTAGTGTCAGGGTATCGACCGTTCACGTTTGATTTAATCAGAAAAATGATCAACGGTCGATGCTCTTTTGCCTAGCTTCTTACTTTCCTCATTTTTCTCGTTACCCCTTCATTCTCATTTGTTGCCTACATTTCTCTTCATCCATCTATGTTTTCTCTGTCTCCCTCTTTGTCATGTCGGTCGTCCTTTATCATTATCCATATTGCTTTCGGAATATTGGAAAAGAGAAATTCCCTTTGCCAATATCTTCGTCAAGATGATATCCAGTCACAATGGACGACCTTACCTATTTAAATATTTAAACTTATCTACATATAACAATTTAATAATTTAACCTAATTACAAACACTCAAACAATATACTAACATAACTTACCTTACAATAGAATACCTAAACAAATAAATAAATCAATAAATGCCCTATTTCACATAAAAATGTTTACTACAAACAGAACGTATAACACTTCTAATCCTTTAATTGTGATTTGCCTTTCGTTAACTTTTCTTCGGGAGGGTTTCGATGTGTATGAGAAGGACCACTAGTGTTGGTTCCTACCAAAACACTCAACAATCAACACACAACACATTTTTAATTATTAATTAATTGCTTATGACACTCACTTCCACATTCGACATCGATGCTACGTGTTTTGGCACATTGAACTAATTGTCGAGATATGATAATAAAATAGGTGGCAATTGCAACCTCCATATCATCGACAACTAGTCACAATGGACAACGCAAACACAATTATAAAAATTAAAACACAGAATTTATTTCACTTAAAACCACAAAGTAAATAAACTACACGACCGAATACCACGATTTTAACTCGAAAACTAATAGTGGAGACACACTGCTGGTATTGATACCATGGTATAGCAATACTACGCTCTATACCAGATGTCTGTCACTGCAATACTACGTAATAAGCTAGTATACCATGAAATATACCTAGTATTGAGATTCGCAATTTTTTGCTGGTATATCACCATCTTACTGATTGCAGTCTCCGTAGCTTCTTTGACAATTCTTAGGTATGCACTTTGGCTTTTAAGTATTTCAATTTTCTTTATTTTCATCATTTGGCATAAAAGTGAATCATTTTTATTCATCCTGTCTCGAATTTTCTATTTTTATTTGTTATTGCATACAACACAAACGTCAATCATGTTAAAGTAAAGATTCACACAGTCACACCAAATGTAAAATAGTAAAATTATGTACAAGGGTTCGTCAACCCCACCTGTTATGTAAAGTTTAACAGCTGTTTGAACCGAGGCTAACTGATAACATTAGAGAATGGCTTTCGGCACTCATCTACAGTCCAGCAAAAAGAAAGTACGCACAATAAATTTATAACGTCTTAAGGAAACAATTGATACGAGTTTCATTTCCTTTGTACCTTTTGTGAAGTACATATATTTTATTGTCCGTCTAAGTTCAACTTAACTTAGCGGACATCAATTTCATTCTAAGGCAACTCTACTTAGAACATGGTCCTTCGAGTCCTTTTTAAAAGAAAGGATCAGTGCTAAACAGGCAATTATTTCGGCAATACCTTGGTCGAAACTTAGTCGGAACATAGACGTAGAAAATTTATTTATTTTTTTTTTTTTTTCTAAAAAGGAAATTTCCAAATCCCGGAGCACTCAGACTCAATTTTCTGTGTCCATTGTACTACCAGGCAGAAACTCCTTTTTGGTGTAGTGGTGGAGAAACTTAGATTTTATTCGTTTCTCTTATATGTTCGGGTGGCTGTGATTGCTGTTCCCCGTCCGGGACGTAGAATCCAGTAAGTAATCGAAAAGTGATACAAATTAAAAAAGTGTACTGTGGGAGGAGTGTAGTTGGATCATCAATCCAATTAAAATCATATCCGATCAACGACGGACAGTCAATCGGCCACAGTACCCATCGAATTAAATCAACAGGAACGAATCCAACGGATTAATCAAGTGGCACTTTGACCAAACCTGTAAGGTAACGGTGAAGCAGTTATTCAACGGAGGTAGCGGTGTTAGCAGGTTCCTCAACGGTGCCAACGGTCATAATACCACTACAACGGTGCAGAGCGGCAACGACAAGCAGTGAAATTCACATGTACCCTGCAACCAACAACGAACATTTGGAAATTTTCAGCAATTAACAAGAAACAAGGTAGGAATTTCATTCCTTTTTCTGCCATTTTTGGTCAAATTAATTTGAAAAAATAATATTTTAAAATAAATCTTATAATCTATTATTTTAATATAAGAATCTTAAGTAAAAATTCTAAAGCCCATTTCTAAGTGCGTGATAGTGGAGTACTAGAGAATAAAATGGCAAAAATCGCCAAAAACATTGAGAAGCAAGATCTCTTTTTGAAAGAACTCGAATCGGACTTTGAAGAGTTTAAAAAAGAGACCGAGGCGCGTAAGTCAAGGGGGTACGTGAACGCGTGTTTATTAGAGATTGAAGAAGGCTTTAAACGAGCCAAGAAGGATCACGATTCGATCGTCGGTAGTGTGTCTGATCCTAGTAGAGATAAATATCTGGAAGCGGAAACATTTTCCAAAATAAAAAGAATTTATTTCACATTCATGGCTATGTTAACCGATGAAAAGGATAAATTTACTGAGAAAAGTAATGAAAATTTAGATATTTCTCGGTTAAACGCAACTTGCCGCACATCGGTGTGTGATATCCGTCTTCCACCAGTCCAAATAAAGCCATTCTCCGGCAAACAAGAAGAATGGTGGGAATTTTTCAATTTATTTGAAAGTATGGTTGATCAAAATGTTGATCTGTCTGAGATTGAAAAGCTCCAATATCTGAAAACTCATGTGTGTGACAAAGCCGCGGAGCTGATTGCTAACCTTCAATTCGATAAAAAAACGTATGCCCCTGCGTAGGGGATATTGAAAGAACGGTATCACAATAAATGCAAACTAGTGAACACTAAGTTAAGAATTTTAATGGAGCAACAAAAAGTTATTCACGAATCCGCGGAATCACTCAGGTCACTACATGATACGACCAATGAATGTATCCATGCACTTTCGAATCAAGGGATACCGGTTGAAGCTTGGGAATGCATTTTGATTTATGTGATTTATCAGAAACTTCCCCTTCAAACGCAAAGGGCCTGGGAAGAGAAACTAGGTACTTCAAAAATTCTTCCGGAGTGGAAGTCATTTGCTAGCTTCATTGAAGCTAGATTTAGCTCTTTAGAAAATATCATGGAGTCAAACGGGGGTCCCAGGCATCAGGGGTCCCAGGCATCAGGGGGGGACAGGTTCATTTCGAAAAGCCGCGCCTACCGCTTACCATGTTACGTCCTTAACGGATGCTAGGAAATTTCTCTGCCGAGTGTGCAGGGCCCCGCACGGAATTCGGCATTGCAAGAAATTGTTTAAAATGAACGTCAAGGAGCGACAAGAGGTAGTGAAGAATAGTTCAACTTGCTCTAACTGCCTTGGATACGATCACCATGCATCAAATTGCAATAGCAACAACAGATGCCAAAAATGTGGGAATAAGCATCACACCATGCTACATATAGATGCACAAAACCACACCAACAAACAACCCATGCATCAAATGATTCCTTTTCATGTACAATACAATACAAATTACAACAATCACTTAATTCAAAATGCAAATCAACCAACTTCTGTTCAAGGACAAAATGATACAAATGTCAGCAATTTAAGTCAAAATATGAATCCATCAACAGACTTCAATTGGAATAGTGGACAAACGGGGCCTTCTTCTCCCCTAAACCAAAACATCCATTCGCATTTCAACCAAATGCGGTCCCAAGTTTACTAGCTACAGCTTTAGTTAAGGTTTTTTCTGCTAATGGGGATCACCACATCTTGAGAGCCTTAACAGACTCAGGGTCAGAGGCAACCTTTATAAGAGAGAACGTCGCACAGGTTCTCAACTTGAAGAAGCAGCGCGCAGAGGCAAGTGTGACAGGTTTAGGAGAAACATCTACAGGTACTGCAAACTGTCAGGTCGAATTCATAATATTTTCCTTCACCAATTCTTCATTCTGTCTCAATGTCAGGGCGTTTGTTTTACCAAAATTGACCTCTATTTTACCAACCCAGAAGATTCAAACTTCCTCTTGGAGTCATCTGTCGAAACTTCCGCTGGCAGATCCCTCGTACAATTCTCCCGGGAAGATTGATCTACTTATAGGAGCCGACTTATATGCGTCTATCATCCTTGAAGGACTTCTTAAGAGTCAAAATGGTTCTCCAGTAGCACAAAATACGGAATTGGGATGGATCCTAACAGGAGCCACCAACAGTGATCCACAGGCCAATTCAGTAAAGGTTAAAACTCACCATATCACACTTGAAGACCAACTTAGGCAATTTTGGGAGATCGAGGAGAACTTGGAAAAGCGGAAATGGAGAAGAGAAGAGGAGAGGTGTCAACTACACTTCCAAAACACTACGCTACGCAGGAATGATGGGAGATATCGTTTATGGAAAACGAGCGGCCAAAACTGGGAAACTCCAAGAGATCAGCAATGGCACGATTTTTTCAAATTGGAAGGAGGCTGAATGGAAACAGTAAATTGAAGAAAGAGTACATCAAATGTCTCGACGAATATGTTGCATTGGGGCACATGAGAGAAGTTAAAACAGACTCTGAAATAGTAGAAGGTGAGCACTACTTCCTACCTCATCATGCAGTGTTCAAGGAATCAAGCACGACCACAAAGCTGCGGGTGGTCTTCGACGCCTCATGCACGACGTCGAACGGGAAATCGTTGAACGATCATCTGATGGTAGGTCCACGTCTACAAAGGGACATAATTGATCTCATTGCCCAATGGCAGAAGTTCAAGAGCGCATTTGTAGCGGACATTAGTATGATGCACAGACAAATATGGATGGCGCCAGAAGACACGAACTACCAACTTATTTTGTGGAGAACTGGAAGTCATGAACCAACTAAAACCTTTGCGCTAAATACGGTTACGTTTGGTACTGCTTCGGCACCGTATCTAGCAGTAAGAACGTTGCAGCAGGTGGCTATGGATAACGAGCATACGCATCCTCATGTAGCTAAGGCGCTTATCGAAGGCTTCTATGTGGACGACTTCCTCTAGAGATCTAGAGATGTTTTGGCTGTGTTAAATGCAGCTGGATTTCCTCTTCGTAAATGGTCCAACAATTCATCAAATATTTTGGTTCAGATACCTAAAACTGAAAGGGAAGTGAATCTCCCGTTGCAACTAGGTTCACCGGATGCCATTAAGACGTTGGGTATCCAATGGCATCCAGCCAAAGATATTTTTAATTTTAAAATAAACTTACCCAAGGTGGAAAACCACACCAAACGATCCGTTTTAGCTTACATCGCACGTCTCTTTGATCCTTTGGGATGGATCGCACCATGTATAATCAAGGCCAAGATGATTACGCAGCAACTGTGGGTTCGCGAACTATCATGGGACTCCACAATAAATCCTGAGGTAGAAGAGCAGTGGGTTGAATTACGAAACAACCTAAAAGACTAGAAGAGTTGGAAATTCTGCGTTGGATAAACTATGAATACATATCTCAGGTGCAACTCCATGGTTTTAGCGACGCATCTGAAAGAGCGTATGCGGCGGTGATTTACGCACGAGTTTCAAAAAATGGCCAGGAACATATTCATCTCTTAGCATCGAACACAAGAGTCGCTCCCTTAAAATGTATTTATATCCTTGCCACGATTGGAGCTCTGTGCAGCGGTGCTACTGGCAAAACTTTTGCACAGAATCACAAGCGCTATGCAGTTGGAAGAAGCAGAAACCTTCGCCTGGTCGGATTCCACGATTACCTTAGCATGGATTAAAGAAAGTCCAGCCACGCGGAACACATTTGTAGCCAACAGGATCACAGAAATCCAAAGGTTAACCAGCAAAACGATGTGGAGACATGTAGGCAGCAAGGACAACCCAGCTGACATTGGATCGCGAGATTTGAACCCAGAGGAACTCATTGGCAACGAATTGTGGTGGCATGGACCGTCTTTCCTTAAAAATTTTTCGGCAGATGAATGTTCAACAACAATCCCACCAGAAACAATTGTGGAAAGCAAAGGAACGCAAATGGCACAGGAGAAAGCAGCATCATTTTACAGCAACAATCTGGAGAAACAACAACAAGTCTTTTTCAAATAATGTCCCACTATGTTGTGATCAACAATTAATTTTTTCACAAATTTTCTACCCCGCAACGTCTCGTGCGCAACATAGCCATATGGAGGCGATATTTGTTTAATCTAAAAAATACGAAAACGATAATGATGTTGAACACTACTCCACTTACCGCAAATGCACACAAAGTACAAAGGGAAATGATTCAGGACGAGATCAAGGCGTTTCAGCAGAAAAGGCCAATATCAAAAGGAAGTTTGATTCGAAGCCTTAACCCATTTTTGGACGAAGAAGACCTGTTACGAGTGGGGGGCAGATTGCTCAACTCAACACTACCATTCCATCAACGACATCCAGTCATCCTTCATCAAAGGCACCACTTTTCGAAATTGGTGGTAAACAACGTTCATCAACGCACATTGCACGGTGGTCAGCAGATGATGATGGCAGAAATTCGATCGACTTATTGGATCCCAAACTTGAAAAGAGTTGTCAAATCTACAATTTATGTTCGATGCCATCGCTACAACGCTCAAGTGCAACAGCAGCTCATGGGAAACCTCCCAGCAGAACGCGTAAGAATCAGTAGACCTTTCACAAACACGGGCGTCGACTACGCCGGACCAATTGAAATAAAACTATGGAAAGGGAGGTGCAGCAGATCAACAAAAGGATACATAGCCGTGTTCGTATGTCTGGCTACAAAGGCCATACACATTGAACTGGTTAGCGACTTAAGCACTGCAGCATTTATCGCAGCGTTTAAAAGATTTGTGGCAAGACGATGAAGTTGCAGCAACATGTTTACCGACTGCGGCACAAATTTTAAGGGAGCAAATAATGAGCTCAGAAAAGAGGGAAAGCTCATATCCTCCGAGTGGTCAGTTGAAGTAGCAGACAATTTGGCATCACAAGCCACAACGTGGCACTTCAACCCTCCATCGTCACCTCATTTCGGAGGGCTCTGGGAAGCAGGTGTGAAATCGATAAAGCATCACTTAAAAAGAACAATTGGGACAGCTAAACTCACCGTCGAGGAGTATGCAACACTTCTCTCACAGATCGAAGCATGCCTCAATTCCCGTCCATTGTGTCCGATGACATCAGATCCTGACGACCTAAATGTACTGACACCAGGCCACTTCTTGATCGGGGCACCACTGCGAACGCTTCCGGAAAGGAATCTAAAGGAAAGGAACATTAACAATCTCGACAGATGGAAGTACATACAGCGATTAACGCAGGACTTTTGGAGACAGTGGAGCTCAACGTATTCACACCTTCTTCAACATCGACCAAAATGGTTGCAAACTCAACCAAACATCAAAATTGGTGATATTGTCTTAGTCAAAGAAGACAATCTCCCGCCATCATTATAGCTACTCGCACGAGTTATTGAATTGCACCCGGGTTCCGATGGTCTTACGCGCGTGGTGACCCTAAAAACAGAAAAATCGATAGTGAAACGCCCGATCGCAAAAATATCCCCCCTGCCCGTATCAAACTCGTCGGTCGAACAGAAGTTAAACCCATAATTACAAATATGAAATCTTAAAAAAACAAACAAAAAACCCCTGAATTGAATTTTAACTATGAACCCCAACCCTAACCTGAACTGTAAAAAAAAGAAAAACCCCATGAACTTAAATAATAATGTAATAAACAATTACATAGAAAATATCTGAACCCTTGAATAATAAAAAAAACAAACAACTCACGGTCCCCTACCCGTATGAACATTTAATATAAAAAAAAAAAAATTCATCAATCAACTACCAACTCACCTCAGCTGCATTGCAATATGCAGTACCATCCCCAAGCAGGCGTCTCAGTGCAAATTACTAAAATTAAAATTTTAAATTTTATTTAATTGTACCTTGTTTACAAACAGGCGTACTCATACTTGTTTTTTTTTTTTTCCTTTTTTTTTGTCAACATCGACAACGAGAGTCACCAAGCCAATCGACAAGGACTCCCACGAAATGTTACACAACTTCGGTACCGAGGAGGACTAGGCCTTCAAGGTCAGCAGACACTCAGATGGATTTGTCAAACGCGCGAAGACATGGATCCTGGAGGCGGGGAGCATGTTGGTTCCCAACGAAACACTCAACAATCAACACACAACACATTTTTAATTATTAATTAATTGCTTATGACACTCACTTCCACATTCGACATCGATGCTACGTGTTTTGGCACATTGAACTAATTGTCGAGATATGATAATAAAATAGGTGGCAATTGCAACCTCCATATCATCGACAACTAGTCACAATGGACAACGCAAACACAATTATTAAAATTAAAACACAGAATTTATTTCACTTAAAACCACAACTACACGACCGAATACCACGATTTTAACTCGAAAACTAAGATGTCAAATCTGGAAGGCTAGCCTGGTTACATGCATGTTATCTCTTTCCATCTAATCGCTTGACTCGTAAGAAATAGGTATGTATTCAAAACCAGGCTTTTGACAATCTTTAATGATGGCCGACTTGAAGAAAGGGATAACATACATTGATGGCTCCAAAAAATTAATAGTGGCATCTCTCTCTAACTACTTTTCATTAAATATGGGGCATTAATAATATTCATGTCAATGTAGTAACTAAATATTAACAGAGTCAAACCAGTTGTAAATCATGTTAAAGTAAAGATTTACACAGTCAAACCAAATGTAAAATAGTAAAATTATGTACAAGGGTTCGTCAACCCCACCTGTTATGTAAAGTTTAACAGCTGTTTGAACCGAGGCTAACTGATAACATTAGAGAATGGCTTTCGGCACTCATCTACAGTCCAGCAAAAAGAAAGTACGCACAATAAATTTATAACGTCTTAAGGAAACAATTGATACGAGTTTCATTTCCTTTGTACCTTTTGTGAAGTACATATATTTTATTGTCCGTCTAAGTTCAACTTAACTTAGCGGACATCAATTTCATTCTAAGGCAACTCTACTCAGAACAACTAGTGTGGGTTGTTTATGTCAAGTCAATTCATTTTCTCGCTACATTCAATCGATCCCACGTGTATTTTTGCGAATTTATTTTAATTTTTATTGTTTGCGTTTTCTGCCGGTTAATTCGATGTAATAGTGTTTTATTAAGTGCACTACGCGTTTAGTTCGCACATCTTAGCCTCTATTTACAGTGGATTCGGAGATACACATTGTTTTGATTTTTTTTTCTCTGTGGATACGAAGATCCACATTGTTTTTTTTTTTTTTTTTTTTCTCTGTGGATACGGTGGTCCACATCGTTCTAGTCTTTTTTGTTTCTCTGTAGATACGGAGGTCCACATCGTTCCAGAGATCGTGACGGCTTCCATGAGCCAGACATTTGCAGTAGTACGTGCTTCATCGTTGGATATTCGTCAAGGTAGTTTTTTTTTATTTTTTATTATTTTCATTTTATTTTTTTTCTTGTCGCTTGGTGACTAGTGTCATGCTGGTGGCTAATGTCACCTTTAGTGACTGGTGTTACCCTTAGTGACTGGTGTCACCTTTAGTGCATATTTTTTTTTTTTAAGCGATTTTGTAGGCACCAGTTCGAAAACTATCAAGGTCTTGTTGAAGGAGACAGTAGTCATGTGGTGAAGAGATGGCTTTGATAAATTTGGTATCATCAGCGTACATAGAGAGGGAAGAGTGTTTAATAACCCTCTCGACATCGTTTATGGTTAGAATGAAAAGATGGGGACCTAGATGGCTGCCTTGCGGAACACCAGAGGTGGCCAAGAAGGGAGTCGCTAAGATGGATCTGAAGCGAACCCTGTAAGAACGGTTTTCCAGGTAAGAAGATATCCATTTTAACAATATGGGTTCGAAACCGAGGGCAGACAATTTGAAGAGGATTAAGCTATGAGATATCTTATCAAAAGCCTTACTAAAATCAGTTGCAATAACGTCGATTTCTTTGCCATTCTCTAAGGCAGACAGGGCGAAGGACACGAAATCGACTAAGTTAGTGGTAGTTGATCTACCTTTCAGAAAGCCGGGTTGGGTGGGAGAGATAACAGACTTGCACTGAAAGCTTAATGCTTCGTATAAAATACTTTCGAAAAGTTTGGGTAGATGAGAAAGTTTAGCAATGGGGCGATAGTTTGTTACTTCGTTCTTTGATCTCTTTTTGTGTATGGGGGTTATGAAAGAGGTCTTCCAAATCTGAGGGAATTCTCCTAGTGATAGAGACAAACGGAAGAGATGAGAGAGGGGGAGGGAGAGAATGGAAGAGCATATTTAAGAAAAATGGCAGGAAGACCATCTGGGCCGGGTGAGAATTCATCATTAAGATTTTGTAGTTTATTTTCAATTACAGCAGGATCAAAAGGCAGGAACAGAAAGGGGCCAACGGAGAAATTAAGAAGGTGACTGAAGTAAGAGGAGTCTGGTTCAAAGAGTTGTCGGCGAAGGATTGTTTAAAATAGGTGGCAAAAAAGTTGGCAATGGTTTTGCGGATTAGTTGAAGATATGTTTTCAAAAAAGAGGGACGGAGGGTAACCGTCAGATTTTTTTTTATAGTTGACGAATTGAAAAAATGATTTAGGGTCGTTTCTAAGATTTGCTTTAGCGTTAATTAGGTGCCGCTGGTAGAGACAGGTATAAAGATGATTGATTTGAAGGTAGGAACCGAGATAGTTGGAACAGTCGAAAACAGAATTGGTACGAAGGAAAGCTGCTCATAACTTGTTTGCCTTGTTACGTAAGGCGCGAAGTTTGCGATTATACCAAGGGGGGGATGAAGTTGAAGTTTTATTACGAGAAAAGGGGACATAAAGAGAAATAGAATTAAACATTTGTCTGCATAAAATTGTGACGGCTTCGTTTAAGGATAAGTTAGCAAACTCAAAGGAACATCTACTCAGATAGGCATTTATTTTGCGAAAATTAGCTTTATGAATTGAGGAAAAGTGAAAGAAGAAGGGGAGGATGAAAGTTATCAATAGTCGACAGAGATAGGGGACAAAGCGAGACTGAGGAGTTAATGGGATCAGTTGTGAATATAAGGTCTAATTGCCTTCCCATGTAATTTAAGACATTACTAACTTGACATAGACTTGAATCAGTTAGCCGATCTATGAAGAGACATTCCTTAGTGGAGTTGGCATTTGAAGCGATGAAAAAGGATTCATGTCGGAAGGACTCCACTGCAGCAGAGGTAGATTAAAGTCGCCAAAAATAAGGATGTCATCGAGGGAATCAGATAGGTCAATTATTTTATCAATCGCATCTATAGCAAGTTGGTAAGATCCGATAAATTGATTTGGTAGAATGTAACAACAGATAACGTACAGGGATCGGTGTGGAAAAGTTATTTTTATTGTAACAAAGTCGACCTTAGAAGAGGAAGAAATGGCAATGAGAGAAGAGTCAAGGCCATTATGGATGGCCAGTAGCACACCTCGAGAGGGAGAGTCAACCAAGGTTTGGATAAGGTCGTCGTCACGAAAAATATTAAAAGTAGGGGGGAATAGTTTTTGGCTCTTTATGTCGGGGATCAGATTGGTTTCAGTCAGAGCATAGATATCGAAAGGGAGAGCATGGGATTGGCGCAAAACAGCTTAGGTTTTCGAGCGTAGGCCTCTCACGTTCTGGTAGTAAAATGTAAAAGGAAGATTGTTGTGTAGAGACGAAGGGGAAGGTGGTTGAAGTGCTGATGATAGTGGCAGTTTATGTTGCTTCCTTTTAGAGTGTACGTAGTTGCCAAAAGCAGCAAGGTCATCCGCTACTTTTTGAGGAGACAAATCAAAAATCTCGTGGAACTTGTTATAGATTTTCTTGAGACTGTCTATTTCAATGGGGAGGCCTTCCTGCTGAATGGAAACCATGACGCCTGTTTTGGTTTTACCCTCATAGCAAACTGAGTCAGATTTGTCATGAAGATACGCGAGAAAGAGACGTATATTCTTGTAAACCTTTTTTCTCTTCGCCTGGAGAGTGCATAACGACATTCTGTGGTGTCAATGGTTTACTGCGTTAGTTTAACTAGAGGCGGTAAAACCGGATAAAGACTGGGAGCGGTGGAGGAAGAGATTGAAGAGAAAGGTATATTAGATGAGACATTAGATGTGGGGTTCAGAATATGAGAGCTAATAAAGTTAGGGTATTTGGCTCCAGTTGTGAGATTGAAATTAGGGAAAGAATTGGTAGTGAGAGCAGGTGGCGCGGAGGATTGTAGCGGTTGGGAGGAGCCAGTGTGAGAAGTTGGGTTTAATTTAAACGAAACTCGCTTGTGTATGGGCTTCGGTGGCGCGGCGACATTAAGTGCATTTAAAGAAGAAGAAGAAGACGTTTGATTAGGTATGGTAGGAGGGGTAAATTTGGGGAATAATTCAGTTTTTAGGAACCAGTTAGTGTCAGATTTGGGTCGGGAGTTGGAAACAGGTTTTGGATGCTTATCACTAATCTTAGATATATTTACAGTCTTATCATTAGTCTTAGATTTAATGCAGAGTTTATCGGTCGATTTGCTGATGCGCATCTTACCAAGCTTGAAGTCAGTACCAGCAGAGCTTTGAAATATCCATTCGTATCGAGAAGGCAGGAGCATTATGCATTGATGCCGTTTACCCGTGATTGCCCTGCTGATGAGTTTATAGTGCTCGTTAGAGGCTCTCCTATGAGAAAGTGTCCTTGTGTTAAAGCTGTCAAATCATTGGGATCAGAAGTTATAGGTGTGATAGGTCGCGAATTAAGTATAGCTTTTCTAATTCCTCATAAGTTAGTGATGCAGAGGCAATTGTTTGTCGAAGTAAATTTTTGGTTGACTTCACTGCAGCCTCCCATAATCAACCAAAGTGTGGTGACCTTGGAGGTATAAAATGAAAATCAGTTCCTGTTGAGCTGCAATTCTCCTTTATTTTGTCCTTTGAATTATTGGACTCCAGTAAGAACTTCAATTCCTCTAATTGTTTTTTTCGCGCCAACAAAGTTTGTGGCATTGTCGCGATAAATATTCCGGCAGCGCCCACGTCGTTTGAGTACTCCAATAAATCCTTCGGTGGTGAGATCACTGAGAACATCTAAATGTATTGCTCTTGTGGAGGAGCAGCAGGACACTGGTATGTATAATTTTTGTGGCCTTTTCCCTCTTGTTTTGTAGTGGGTCCATATGGGCCCACAAAAGTCCACACCGGAGTTGACAAATGGCCTGGCTGGCTGTACTTGGTGTGCTGGTAGATCTCCCATGAACTGAGTGAACAATTTTGGATTCGCTTTGACGCACTTGAAACACTTGCTAACCGATCTAAAGTTTTTCCTTTAATTGGCCAAAATTTGTTGTCGGGCAATTGATATAAGAGTTTGGGGTCCAACATGATGATTCTTTTCGTGGATGCCTTTTAAAAGTAGCTTTGTTAGTTTGTAATCATAAGGCAATAGTAAAGGATGTTTGCTTTCATATGTAAGAAGCGATGATTCTAATCTTCCTCCTACTCTTATTAGACCCTTATCTCCTATGAATGGGGCAAGGATGCATGGCGAACAATTTTTGAGTACTTCACCATGAACTCGCTGAAGTTTAATATCCTCTTCAAAACATTTTTCTTGCATATGTCTAGTAATTGCAGCTAATGCCTAGTCTAATTCTGATGATTTTGACTATTAATCTTTATTCCGTTAATGAATCTCAGCATGTACTGCACAATGCGCTGAAGACATCTGAACGAGTTTTTGTGGTTAATATTTTCTAGAAAATGAGTGGTGTAATGCTATCTTTTTTCGTTCTTGCTGGCAATCATTATTGTTGCTTAAATGGGGTGGTGGTCAGATACTCTCAGAGCAATGAAGAAATTTCGGGCAAAAAAAAAAAGAGTGGCAGACGCTAATTTGAAAGAAGGATGCTGATGAGTTTATCCACGCCAGCACAATTTTTGAATCTGACCAGAAATACATTGGATTAAGTCTTGTATCCAGGTCCTTTTTGATTCGGTGCCCTAGCTCTGCGGCTAACTTAAGTGCGCACAATTCAAGTCTTGGTATTGTTATTTGCTTGACCGTTGGCCCTTTGCTCGATTGCTTTTCAGTTGGCGCAACCCTTGACTTGGCGCAAAGCAATCTATCTGCTATTATATTATCTCTATCCACTGCTTTAACATAGTCTGCAGCCACATATGCCCTTTCTTAAGAATCTGCAAATATATGGAATTGTACGGATTTTGCATTCCGATGTGCCAAAACGTGCCTAGTGATTCTCATGCTGCCTAAAGCTTTTAAGCCATCTCTATACTTGAGCCACGTCGTGTGTAATTCCTGAGGTAATGCAGCATCCCAATCAAATTTATATGACCACAGATTTTGAAGAAAAATTTTGGCCGTAACTACTACAGGTGCTAATATACCCAGTGGGTCAAATAATCGGGCTATATCTGAATATGCAGAACGCTTACTGACCCTACGAGTTCCTTCCAATGGTATCTTGAAGCAGAAGTCGTCGGTTTTTGATAACCAAGTTAGACCAATAGTTCTTATGTGCTCTTAAGAGTCTACTTCAAAATTTAGTTGTATTTCTCTGTCTTCCTCAGAAATGCCGTCAAGAAGCCTAGAATGGTTTGCACACAGCTTCCGTAATTTAAAGCCTGCAGTGTGTAGCAATTTTTGTAATTGTTGTTGTGTTTCAATGGTAGTATGAAGGCTATCTGAACCCGAAAGAACATTATCTACGTAGAAGTCTCGGAGCAACGTTTGGGGACCCAAAGGGTAGACGGCTTCTTGCTCATCCGGTAGTATCTGAAGACACTTAGTTGCGAGGTAGGATGCAGTTGTAGTGCCATAAGTAACTGTGTTGAGTTGAAAACACTTCACTTTTTCGCTTGGATCATCTCTCCACCAAATGAGTTTGTATTTTCTGTCAGCCTCATTAATGTAAGATGAGGTAGGAAATAATACTGTAATATGCGAGCTACGGCTCGAGTAGATAAAACGATATTCTGTGAAATTTATTTCTTTATTTTCTAGTCTATAGAACAATTCAAGTTCACACTATACTATTTTCGCAAATTCTTTTCTTACAAGGTCTCTTTCCTCTCAAATCACTTTATCTCCTTTCAATTACTTAATTCACAAATCCAAACTAATTACTTTTTCTTGTTTACTCTCCACTTTCAATTTATCACCAAATTACAACTTCGCCCATTATCACTTTTTCCAATCTCTTCGCCACGGTTCTAAACCAACTGTTTCTTTTTTTGATCGCCATCTGTCCTTATATAGCAGAAGTTTCTGATAGCCAGAAACTTCTAGCAAATTCTTCGACCACTGGAACAAGAGAAATAATTCTTGCAGTTATAATTCCCTTTTATCCCTGATATTATTCGTCTCTTTCGTTGACATGAGCTGTGGAGACTTCGTCCCAGACACGAACCTCGAATGAAAGGACAGTTCGAACCAAAATTCTGCCAGAATGGAAAGTCACTTCGGAATTTGCTGCATAGACATAGGAGCGTAGTTATTATTATGCTACAATACGATGAAGCAATTTTGTTGAAATTGATCTTCTCCATATGTACGATATTCCTTCATGAATTGTATATATTGCAGTTTAAGGTCTTTGTGCTTCGAAAGCTTCCTTTCTAATGACAACAGTTGGTAATAAATGGCAACCTGACGACGAACCTCCCATTGTTAGTTTTCTTTGTTGTTTGCTTAAAATGTGTTTCACATCATTGTTCGGCCAATGTGAGATTACGAGTGGTTGCTGGAGCCTCTTCCAAATGCCAAAATTTTTCAATCTGAGGATTGAGGGCCTCATCGTTACTGCATATATTGACATATAATACCCCCATGCTACGTACAATTTATCTGTACCGAAGCGCATTTGCTGAGATCGTCAAAGACATCAGCAACAACAACAGCGGCAACAAGATCAGCCACGTCGCGCCGGTATCTGGAGCAGTTCAGAATGTGCTACGTAAGCACACTCCTGCACGTACTTTAGATGTCTGTTCATGTACGCGAGGTATACGATGTTTTCACCCTTCAAGTTTTTCCAGTTTGCAGTTTCGGTTCAACTTCAGCAGTACACTTAATAACAATAATGTTGTTTCAAATAAAATTTATTGTTTTCATTTTGATTGTATTAAAAAAAAGACATGCAACTTAGCATCTAACTGGCGACGAGGATAAACAGAAAAATAAAAGAAAACGCAACGACCAAGAGGAAAAAAAGGCAACAGCAACGATCAAGAAGATAAATAAAAAGCAAAACCGCAACGAAGGAGAGGAGTCGGTATTTATATTTTAAGTTGTTTAAACATTTTATATTAAATTGTGAAAAGTGCACGAAAAGACATTTTTGGAACGAAAGAGAGGAAGTGATTTTAAACAACACGGCAATCATGACCCCAGACTGCGTCATACAATCAAAATTCGTACGACTGGAGGCGAAATTGTTGAAGGAAACGAGAGTAGTAATGCACTATACCAGATCAATCGCTACCATTAACACATCGGTATTAACTCAGCCTCCAGTTTATTTTACAAATGAAACCGTCATCCCGCTGAATAAGGATCTAATGGAGGCGTCAATATTCAACCATCGAGAGGCATCCGAGACGCTCAACCGGATACATGAACACAACTGGAAGACAATCAAAAAACACCAGTATTGTACAATTGGATTTTGCTCAGTTTTTGCAGTCGTTGTGATCATAATCTGTGTATTGCCTGTGATACTTAACCACTGAACTAGAATTAATCACTCTGCCAACATTGAGATAAAAGAACACAGGAACATACCGGATCACAGGTTTAACATTAATTGGCAAACAACGCTGGAGGTGGCAAAATGTTGCATACATCAACAAAAGAAAAAACAAAACAAACCGAACCCCAACCAACAAGCGCTAAAATCAGCAGTTTGCGCATAAACATGTTACTCAATCACGACCTACATCAAGTGGTTGAGTAACAGCACAACAACCAAGTCAGCACAACAGCCGAGTCAGCACAACGGTCGAACAACAGTGAATGACCTAAATAGGACACTTCGAAAGAAATCTTGTATGGTATTAAAAACTTGGGAGTTGATGTTAGTTCATGGGATCCATTAGTGATTCAGTTGTTGTACCCAAAACTCGACCATGAATCAAGAAAATTGTATCAGTAATCAAAAGGAACGTCAACGGAAATTCCAAAGTTAAGTGCATTTTTTAACTTCATCGAGGGCAGATTCCGAGGATTGGAGAGCAGACGCGAACACAACCGAGAACACCAGTCGCAAGTGTCAAAAACAACGTCCACAAAAAACCATTTGACTACAACCACACAGTCGAATTGCGTTGTGTGTAGCGATCCCCCTCAATTTCATTGTTTGGGACTTATACCGAATTAAAGGAAATGGGCAAACTCTGTAAATTAACCGAACTTAACTGATAATAAAACAAAACCACTTGTTAGAACGTTATAACAGAAATTCTTTATTTTAACCTTTTATATCAAGTTTTTATACTTCTTTAATGACAGTTAAATTTGTCAAAAAGGGGAAAATTTACCCACATGGGGAATTTATATCAAGTTTTTATTCTTCTTTAGTGACAGTTGAATTTGTCAAAAAGGGGAAAATTTCCCCACATGGGGAATTTTCATGCGTGGGTGCATTCCACCCTTTATCTCATGCTGACGTCACATTGACGTAAACATTCTTCCCCCACCGATGAGCGAAGATCATCAGGATGCTTCTTCAGTCTTCTATCAGCTTATTGCCTTTATTATGTTCTGCCGCCCCTTCTGCTGCCTTCTTATCCGCTTATCTTGTTGCCGCTGATTGCTGCCTAATTTGCTTGTGTATAATGTATTCGTTTGGGTACATGAAACTAAACAAGAGATTATTGCATATGATAAGATACGAACAGTGACGCAAGAGACGGTAACGGACAAATCTACGGCAGAATGCCTCTCAATTACTCTAGCAGAAAATCTAACATATGATCCCGTTCATTTGCGAGCGCCAGTGAGTTTTCCTTCTTTATTTTGTTTACCCTCTCGCTGTTATATGAGGGTAACGATCGCTGATTGTAGATTGCGTGTTGTTGTGCCGAGCTGGCGTTGTCCTAGAATCCGATGACTGTGGCAGTATTGTTTTTGGTGTACTTGCGTACGCGTCGTACATGTATACGCGGTCGTTTAGTTTCGGTGGTGCGCGTATTAAATCGTGTAATAATTTTTATTTAATTTAAATTTTTTCTTTTTTTTCTTTTTCAATGTAATCCAGGTAAGTACTATAAATTATAGTGTATATGTATGTATATTCATTGAGTAAAAATATTAAAAAATTATTCTGAGATGAACTTTGTTGGCGTCCATCGATGATGTTTCTTTTTCGGATTGCGCCAGGGATGTGTAATCTTCATAGATACTAATAGCCTGAGTGCTACTAGCATGCACGATTCGCAAACCTGAGTAATCGATGCCAGGAATACGCCTACGTACTAAACACACACCTTACACACTTCAACCACTCTCCCCGCGGGACTGCCGTTAGGTATTATTTGGCGGGGCTGGTTAGCAGTTTATGCTATGCTTCTTATGTCAGCTTCTTCCACTGCTTCAGTTGCTCTTCTTAGCTTTTCTATTCTCCGCAACTCTTTTTGTAGAGTTGTTACGAAGGAACATATTGCCATCCAATTCTCTTCCAACCGTAACATATGGTCGAGGAGTAATGACGGACTTGGCAGAGTAATTCTCCATGCCGTGAAACGTGAGCAGTAAAACACTGCGTGCTCCGTATCTTCATCTTCGCCTGGGCATTCCGGGCAGGATGGTGAGTTGTCGTGTCCGAATCGGTGTAGATATTTGCGGTAGCCACCGTGGCCAGACAGGAACTGCGTTAGATGGTAGTTACAGTCTCCATGCTTTCGAATTATCCAATCTTGGATTGGCGGTATAAGTTTGTAGGTCCATCTGCCTTTTGTTGTATTAGTCCAACGAGCTTGCCACATAGCTGCTGGCGCTGACCTTTCTTCAATTTTTATCACCTTGATACCAGTGGCGTCGTGTTGACTCAATGCTATTCTGTTAAATATCCTCAGCATTTCATCTGCAAGAATATCGATGGGGACCATTCCAGCTATGACAAATGCAGCTTCGTCAGAGATGGTTCGAAAGCCGCTGTTTGTCCGTAGCGCACAGAGTCTGTATGATGACGGTAGTGTCTTTTTGGTCTCCTTCGTCCTCAGTGCCTCCGCCCAGACTGTGGCGGTATATAACAGAACTGAAGTGATAACTCTAGAGAGTAGAATCCTTCTAGCGTATCCAGGTCCACCGATGTTAGGCATGGTACGCGAGAGAGCTCCCTGCATTTGCGATGCTTTTTTGATAACAAAATCAACATGCGTTTTAAACTGTAGCCTATTGTTCAGCATTACTCCAATGTATTTAACTGCATCTTTCGACCTGATTGTTTGGTTACCAACCTGAAAGTTGGCGTTACTACTGCACAATACTCCTTTGTGCCGTAGAGCTATCTTTCTCCTTCGATGGCACCTTTGGCGATATCGACTACCGCTCTTATGGCATCAACAGTAGATCGTGCTCTTCTGAAGCCAAATTGGTGATCTGAGTGGGCTCCTTTCTCTTCTACTACTGCGAGTAATCTATTATAGATTATCTTCTCGAGGATCTTTCCCATGGTGTCTAATAGGCATATTGGGCGATAGGATGATGGTTCTCCTGGGGGCTTCTTTCCTTTTGGCAGTAGGACCAAATGCTGCGTTTTCCATTTTTCGGGAAAGGTTCCTTCTTCAAGGCACTGTTTCATTGTTGTTATGAAGAGGTCTGGTCTTTTTGTTACAGCTGCCTTTACTGCCTTGTTCGGGATGCCGTCGGGTACCGGAGCCTTGTTGTCACCTATCTTGCTGCATGCCCTTAGCAGTTCCTCGTGAGTAATTAAAGGAATATCTTCTGGATTGACTTCTCTTATAATATTGCACATATAATATAGCAGCAGGCCTTTGAGGGAAGAGGTGCTCTACTACGGATCTCAGCATTATCGGACATGTTATTTGAGGAGTCCTATAGGCCTTTAATTTCGTCATCACATTCTGTATGCCGAGCCCCATGGGTTGATGTCGGCTTCTTGACAGAAACGTTTAAATCATGCAGTTTTGCTTTCCTTAATGGCTCTATTTAAGCTTCGTCTCGCCAGTCTAAGGGTGTTCAGGCATTGTTGGAAATCCGCCCTCCTTTTTGATCGTTGGACTTTGCGCCGGGCTTGTAGACATTTTGCCCGAAGTTCTTCTGTGGTGATGGTGCCTGTGAGTTGGTGCGCGAGGGTCTCCGCATGGAGTTTGATCAAAGTTCAACATCTCTTCGAATGCATCCTTATCGAAAGATCTGTCATTCCATTTTGGGCCAGTAAGTTTTGGGAGCTGGACCGGTTTTTTCCCTTTTATTTCCAGTATTATCACCTGGTGGCCGCTGTGTGAATACTCCTCACTGACCCTCCACTTTATGGTATTCAGGATGGACTTGCTCGCAAAGGTGATGTCAATGATGGAGCCTACTCCAGCCTTCCGGTAAGTATTTGCCCGGCCCTTATTAGCAATGCCTATAGCTAGGGGAGCGAATGTTTCCAATAAGACCTGTCCTCTGGTGTTGGTGAGCCTGCTGCCCCATTCTGTGGCCCACGCGTTGAAGTCTCCTCCTATAACCACTGAGGCTCTCTGGAGCGCATCCGTGGTTAGATTATCCAGCATTAGTTGGTACTCGCTGGCCGTCAAACTGGGTCGGGCATAGCAGCTATAAAAATGGACTCCATTTATTTTCGCCCGCATGAAGCCGACTGTTTGGTCGTTTGTTTATTGAAAGGCATAGCGTCCACACATCCATATCGCCGCCTGTTTTGCGTTATCGCAGATCCAATTGTTGTTCTCTTCGGGACATTTATATGGTTCACTGATCATAATAGCGTCCGCGCTTTCATCCTTGGCCGTTTGTGTAAGGATGTCCTGGGCTATTCCACAGTGATTAAGATTTATCTGTAGAATCTTCATGGTATTTTGCTTGTATTAGCTCTCCGAAATACTGGGCATTTGCTACTCCCAGCTACATGCTGCGCGGCGTCCGGGTGGTCTTTCTTGCAGAACATGCATAATGGATCCTTGTTGCAATTCTTCGCTATGTGGCCTTCTCCTCCACATCTCCTACATAGCTTGGAGCGGTCTTCCTCGCTTTTGCATTGCCAGGCTAGATGACCAAACTCTAAACATTTGAAGCACTTTTTAAGGAGGGTTCGTTCGCGCATGCGACAGTTAACCCAGCCGATTTTAATCCTTCCTGCTTCTAGCAGCTTTCTTACGTCTACTGCGGGAAAGCTGATCGTTGCTGTTTGTGTTCCTCCGTACGCCCTCCGCAGGGACAAAATATCTGCCGGTGAAACTTTCACTCCAAACTGGGTTTCGATTGCATTTACTACGTCGTCTATAGTCGTGACCTCATCGATGTCTTTGATCTGAAGGGTAGTGCGATGCGTAAGCGAACTTACATTCGCTTGCTCTGCTAGAGCTTCACTAATGACGAATTTAAATTCGTTTGTCTTATTTCCCGTCTCCCTGAATTGTATAAGGAGGTCTCCCTTCTGTGTCCTCCTGATTTTAGTTACCGCCTTTAACACTGTTTCCAGTTTGGGGTCTGCCTTCACCTTGCGTAGTATCTCCGCGTATGAGAGGGTCCCCGGCGCTTTAATGACGATAGCGTCAGGTCTAGGTCTTTTGACCTCTTGTTGCTGCTTTTTTGCGATCTTCTTTTTTATGGTATTTACCCATTCTTCTTCTCCTGCCGCTTGCTTCTTGTTTTTTCTTAGGTCTGACCACTGGGGTCTCTACGCCGGTGGTCTCATCCTTCTCCTTGGTGTTTATCAATGGAGTGTGTTTTTGTTTACGCTTTGGCTCCGAGCGCTTTTTGCCTGTAACATCGCTTGATGTATTTTTCTGCGTCTGTTTTGGCTCCGGTGGTTCGTTGTCTGCCGCGCCATTCGGTGGCTGTTGCTGCTTTCGTTTTGGCTCCGGGGGTTCGTCGTCTGCAACTTGTCTTCTCTTGGGCTCAGATGTTGTTTTTAGCCATTGCGAAATTTGCGACGAGTTGTTTCGGCGAATCACTTGCTTTGCTTCCTCATCGTGTAGCTGAATCGCCGAGAGCTCGTAGAGAGCTCTGATGCTTTCAATAGCATCTCGCATCGCATGGTGGATTGAACGTCTTTTGCCATCTTCCAGCATTTCTACCAGCCCTCTAATTTGCTTACCTAACTTGCGGAAATCAGTTTTATGGGTTGGTGGTTCGACCGTTACCTTTCGTATTGTGGGTGACTCGCGTCATTCCGCACTTCCTCGTGATGCTGCTACTTGGTCGATTGGTGACCTCAGCATCCTCGATCCCCTCTGGAAGGGGTTCTCCTCACTCTCCTCTACTTCAATTTCTTCGGTGTTTTTGTTTGTTTTTGTTGTAATCATTTCTAGTGGATCCCCACTCAAAGCCGCTATCAATGTTTGAATGTGTAGTCACCTAAGGATCCCATGGTTGTCTTTGCAAGCAGTGAGGCCATGCGAGGGTTGACACAAGCCCTTATGGGGTCTTGTGCCAGAGCCGGATCGGTGCTAACCAGGAATGTTACATCTGGACCTACACCACCAACTTATTAGTGACGAAACATTGAATGTACTTTTAGGCCTACCAAGGTTTTAACGGGATGGAGGCGCTTGTAGCATTAGCCTGAAAGCAATTTCCGCAGGATTTCACTGTTGCTTACTCAGGTAACAGAATACTACAAACGTCAACCCTCATAGCTGTCATTCCAATTCGTTTTCCAGTATGCCATAATTAAGACCTTACTGGGCTCAGTCTTAATGTTTTAGGGTAGTGGTTACGGTTATTTATATATATATATATATATATATATATATACCTATGTATATACATATATATATGTACGTATATATATAGCATCACTTCGGGCAAAGAAGCTGCGCGTTTTACGATGTGGCGGGTTTGTCCGAATCTCGCCATTTTCTCCTTTCTGTATCCCTCGTAGCCACCTTGAGGTGGAAAGCACATATATGGAAGACGGTGCTTACTCGTCTTGTCGCAGACAGTTCATAGGGGTTCCTTTAACCTTTTCAGCCAAGCCCTCCTTCTCTGCCGCTCTTGGTCGGGGACTGCTTATTGGGTATTCGCAGTTAGCCTCCATTTCGGCAGGTCGTTCACTATTCGCCACCTGTGACCCACACAGTCGCCAGAGCTTAGCATCACCAGCCATAACTGTATGAAAGTGTGTACTTGTTTTGGGTTACGGTTTATGCGGACGAGTTCGGTTTAAAGTAATTGTTGAGTGATTTCGGTTTTAGATATGAGTGTGTTTGAATCATGTTTTGTCTGATGACAGTGGTGTGCACAAGTTACCATCCGTGTATTTGAAAATGTGTTTGATGTGTTATGAAAAATTTTCTTTTTTTTTTATGAATGTTTTTGTGTTTCCTGGATGTGCTGAATTTATGTTGAATTAGAGACTATTTGCGGTTCGTTTGTTGGTAGCGGACAAAGTTTTATGATTGCTCGTTTTAGAGTTCTTTGTTGAGTTTTTACTTTGACGACGCGTGTTAGTGTGTCTGTTCCTGGGTAGGTTTCCACGATGCGACCTAGACTCCACCGTGAGGGTGGGAGTCTTTCGTCCTTAAGGAGGACTAAGTCTTCAATTTTTAAAGGCGGTTGCTGTTTCAGCCACTTCGGTCTGTGTTGCAGCCGTGTCAGGTACTCCTGTTGCCATTGTTTTCAGAACGTCTGCATGCGGAATTGGATCGTCTTCCACCGGTCGTTCAAGCTTATTTTTCCCGATGCTAAATTCGGTTTCGGAACAGTAAGGACGTCTTGACCGTTTAAGAAGTGTGCTGGCGTTAAGGCATGGATGTCATCAGAGTCTTCTGATAGGGCACACAAAGATCTCAAGTTAAGGCACGCTTCAATTTGTGTCAGAAGCGTGGCTAACTCTTCGTAAGTAAGTGTCCCATTCCCGACAACTCTTTTGATGTGGTATTTTACACTCTTTACACCCGCCTCCCATAGCCCTCCGAAATGGGGGAAGCGGGTGGAAAGAATTTGCACCTGGTTCCTTGACTTGCCAAAGCTTCGGCGATCTCCTTCCAGTCGTGAGTTGCGTGGTCCATTAACCGTTTAAGTTCCGCTTCAGCTCCGACGAAATTTGTCCCGCAGTCGCTGTATATTTCTTGGCACAGTCCTCTCCGCGCTACAAACCTTCTAAAGGCTGCCAAAAAAGCTTGGGTGGTTAGATCGGTTACGGCCTTTAAATGAAGCCTTTGTTGTCACGCAGACGAATATTGCCAAATAGCCCTTATAACTTTTGGCTCCTCTGCCTTTCCCGGTATGTGTCAAGGGCTTCGCGATCCTTACCCTGGGGCTAGGGAGATCTCCCATTAATTGGTGAGCCGTTTTGCTGCGATACCTATAGCAGATTGTACAGCCGTGAATTTGTTTTTTAACAGCTCTTTTCAACTGGAAGATCCAATATTTGTTGCGAAGGTACCCCATCATCAATTGGATGCCGCCATGAAGAGTCCTGCTGTGTGCCTCATTGATGATCAGTTTTGTGTAGTAATGCGTTGGTTCCAGGATAATTGGATGCTGCTGATCGTAGGAGGGATCGGCGTTTTTGAGCCTTCCCCCGAATGCCGTCACCGTCTGTAAAAGCACTCAGGGAACCCATGCCTCTAGTCTTCGCTATACCTTGCGGAAACATTTCACCTTGAGCTAAGCGTGCCAGAACCTTTGTTGCCGTTTCGAGTTCCGAAGGATTTATTGGTCCCCAAGTTCATTCTGAGCTCCGCTTTCGAGAATTTGTTCCGAATCTTCTGCAGTACGAGGTTATTCTGAGGAGTCGGCTAAGGCTAGAGGATCGATGTAGCAGCTGACTAAGACTACTGTCAGTGATGTTAGTGTTGGCATGATAAGCTTGAACGGTCTTCTTCCCTTCATCTGTGCTCAAGTCAGCTGGTTGCTCTGGAAATTCGAAGTCCCATTCAGACCTTAAGAACGTGGGCCCGTTCCACCACAAAGTGGCTTGGACCAGCGCTGATGGTAGTATTCCTCGAGAGACCAAATCTGCCGGATTCTGGTAAGTAGGAACATGGTTCCATATGTCAACCTTCGTCAAATGTTGGATGTCTCCGACTCTGTTTCGGACAAAGGTTTCCCACCTCGCGGGCTCTGCACGTATCCAGCACAGGGTGATCATGGAGTCTGTCCATGCGAAGGTGGGAATGCCTCTCCCCTCAAGAGTTTGTGCAATGTGGTGTATGAGCTCAGCAAGCATGACAGCTCCACACAACTCCAAACGCGGAAGAGTGACTGGACTTACTGGTGCTACCTTCGATTTGGCCATGAGCAGGTGCATATGGATGTTGCCGTCTTCATCTTCTACTGTACAACGCTGCTCCATAAGCCTTTTCTGATGAATCGCAAAAACCATGTAATTGCAGGCGATTAGCTTTGCCAGAAACGCGTAACCACCTTGGAATACGTAGATTATTAATAGCCTGCAAGTCCTTGTAAAACGTCCTCTAATCTTCCAGAATATCAGGATCGTTGGGATCATCCCAGGATTGTTTGCGGACCCAGAGAAGCTGCATGAGGATTTTCGCCTTGGTGATGGATGGTGCGATCCAACCCATGGGATCGAAAAGACGTGCTATCAAAGATAGTATGGTCCGCTTCGTTGGCTGATGAATTTCTGAGGGAGTGTAATTAAACGAGAATTCGTCGTTAACAGGAAGCCACTGTATACCCAATGTCTTCACCCTATCCGAACCTTCAGTGGGTAAAGAGAAGGATGCCTCGTGATCCTGAATGGGTACACTATCGAGAAGTCCTTCATGGTTGGCGGTCCATTTCCGTAGGTGAAAACCAGCTCCCATTAAAATCTTCTTAATTTCGTCCATCTTTTCTTTAGCTTCTCGTAAGGTTTCGGCTCCCGAAATCAATTCGTCGACGTACATTTTGTCTCTCATCATCTTAGCTGCTCTGGGATGGTGCTCTCCGATTTGCTCTGCTAATGCCTGAAGTGTGCGAATCGCCAGGTATGGGGCAGGTGCTGTGCCAAAAGTCACCGTTTTGAGACGATATGTCTTTAAAATGTCGGATGGTTGCTTTCGCCAAAGTATTAGCTGGTAATTAGCATCCCGTTCCGGTACCCTAATTTGTCGATACATCTTCTCTATATCTCCGGTAAAGGTGTACCGATAGAGCCTCCATCTTAGAATGATGTCCGTGATGTTGTGCTGGAGCGCCGGACCTACCATCAGCTGGTCGTTCAATGAAACGTCATCAGTTGTTTTGAACGAAGCTTCAAACACCACTCGGAGCTCCCCTCCTTAAGAACGGCATGATGTGGAACAAAATAGTGATGAAGAACCGTAATAGAGCCTTCCTCTACTTCTTCCATATGGCCAAGATTCAGGTAATCTTCGAGACAGTCTGTGTAGGGTTGTTTTAAACTTGGATCTCTGTCTAGCCTTCTTTCAAGACTCTTGAAGCGCGTGAGAGCACCTTCTCTTAATCGGCCCAGAATAGGATAAACATTGCCCTAGAACGGAAGGGGCACTTGGAAACGGCCATCAGCTAGGCGTCGAACGTTGTTTACGAAGTGTTTCTCACACTCGATGTCTTCCGGCCTTTCGTAAGGTTTGTAAGAAATTTCTTCCAACTCCCAGAATCTACGCAGTTCTGTCTCGATGGAACATGTCTGGAGGAAATTGTTGATTCGATGGGGTACTATGGGAGCTCTACCGAATAGGATCCACCCTAATTTGGTTTTCTGTGCGACGGGTAAATTGCTGTTACTTGGTTTGACCATCTCCGGCAGCAAACATCAGCTAGGACACCACTGCCCAGCAGTAGATCTACCTTGGCTGACTGATTGAATTTGGGATTCACCAAAGTCAGACCATTCAGGTGTTCCCAACCTGTAGTTGTCAAAGTTTGGGTCAGAAGATGCCCAAACAGCAACTTGAGCACGAGAGCTTGAGTGCATGATCTAAACGTTGAGTGGTGAGAAGCGAAGGAGATATTTACAACCTTTGAGCAAATGCCGCTGCTGACCAAACCCAACCCAGAAATTTCTACCAAGGTTGGCCTTTGTGGAAGACAAAGCAATTGATCAGCTAATGTTGTTATAAAGCTGGCCTCTGAGCCTGAGTCTAACAAAGCTCGCAATGAAAGCGATTCGCCTGTCGCCGAGCGCACCTTGACTAGGGCAGTTGCTAATAAAATGTGTGTTGTTGGGTTAATTGCATAAAATGTGTTAACATTCGGCCTGCTTAATAACGTTTCTGTTTCAGGTGGTTGAAAAATAGGTGCACCAGCGTTCATCGAGGAAGTGGATTGCGCTAGAGTGTGTCCTTGTGCGGTAAAAGAGTTCGCTTGCCCCACCGTCGGATTGCTGTTGAAATGAAGAAGCGAATGGCGTAGTTGTTGGCAGTAGTAACATCGCCGACTACTCCGACAAAGATCAGAGGTGTGGCTATATGCTAGACAATTTCTGCAGATCCCTAATCTATTTACTTGTTTACCCCTATCAGCAATACTCAAATTCAAAAACCTATTGCATTTTCTAATAGCGTGCTGACCCTTGCTGCAAATTTGACACGAGCACTTTGCGTTGTTGGCTGCTGTATGCAGAACATTTCGGTGGGCTATAGGCTTGATTGGATTCTGCGCGACTCATACTTGCTGCTGGTTCACTGCCTCCAACGTACGGAACCTCGTTTCCAAGAATTGGGTAAACTCAGTAAATGTTGCCAATGCTTTGCTATCAGCCTTGGATCCTAACTTCTCCTCCCATAGGGTGTTCACTAAGAAACCTTGATGATCGTACCGATCCTTTAAGATTCCCCGCGCTTTGGAATAATTCCCGCTATCCATACCCAGGTGAGCCAAAAGTTTATCAGCTTGACCAGACACACTTGATTTTAAGTAACGCATCTTTTGGATTTCAGACAGCGACGCATTGTGGTGAATTAGCGAGACAAACAAATCGCGAAAGGCGCGACAGGTCACGTAGCTACCTGAAAAAACCAGCAAGTTGATTTTTGGAAGCCTTATCTCCGCCGACCTGGACGTAGTTGGTACAGCTTGTGTGGTATCTTGCGGTTTGTCATTCGGTACCTTCTTGGAAGCTTCTGCCATTTCAATACAGTCAAGCAGATCGCTGCGATAGTCGAAATAGACTTCTCTGATTTTGTCGTAAATGGCCTCTACCGTCGCTTCCTTTTGCTCACCGCCATCAACCAACAAAGAAAGTTCTTTCGCATATTGAACTTCCGCTATTTCCATAGTCTTTCCAACATACACAACCGACCCTTCAAGTAATTCGCTGTACTCCTGGCTACACCTGTCGTAGCGAAATTCACAATATCTTTCTCTAATTGTTTTAAGGTTTTTTCTAACTCACTGTACTTCATTTTGTATTGCAATTCTTATAAACACACTCAACAAATAAATATATCCACTTAGTAAGATGCAAAACAAAAATGCACTTACTTGTTAATTTTCAGCTGTTTGTTCCAGTGTTGTTTCCACACTACCCACACTCCAGAAGAATAAACTGCGATAGCTGATGGAATCCCTCGATGAATACAATCTTTATGGAGAAACTGCGATGCTGACGAAATCCCTCGATGAATACAATCTTTATGGAGAAACAGCGATGCTGATGCAAATGAAATTCTCGATCTTTATGCAGGTTTCCAATTTATGAAAGGATAATAAAATTTGCCGATTCACTTATTGTTAAATTTTAAAAAGGCGTAGAAGTGCCAAATGTTCGGGACTTATACCGAATTAAAAGAAACGAGCAAACTCTGTAAATTAACCGAACTTAACTGATAATAAAACAAAACCACTTGTTAGAATGTTATACAGAATTCTTTATTTTAACCTTTTATATCAAGTTTTTATACTTCTTTAATGAGAGTTGAATTTGTCAAAAGGGGTAAAATTTCCCCACATGGGGAATTTTCATGCATGGGTGCATTCCACCTTTTATCTCATGCTGACGTCACACTGTGGTAATTGTACGTGACGTAAACAGTATAATTGTAAAATATTTCTCAGTATGAAGCCAAAAAACCGAATGGAAATGGTCCAGAAGTCGAAGCTGTCTTTCTACTGTTTGCGAGATGGACATGCAGCAAGGAAATGTTCATCGAAGAAAGCTTGCAGGATATGCACACAACAGCATAATTCCCTACTTCATTTCCCACGAAGTGAGAGTGCAGCCGTCTTGATAGCAGGAAAAACAACAAGTGAAGAAACACTATCGACAACGAGAATCGCCACAGCATGTCAAAGTGACAGAACAGTACTATTAGCTACAGCCATGGTGAAAATATGCGTTAGAGGCCAAGTGAAACTCGTACGAGCTCTGATCGATCAAGGATCTCAATCATGCTTCGTGGCAGAGAAATTAGCTCGTCAAATAAGGGTACCATTGGTCAAGTATGAGTCAAGGATAAATGGAATCAACGGTCATGCTACCCAAATCATTGCAGCATGCCACTTCACCATTCAATCAATTCACGAAGAAGTAGTCAACTTGAAGGTAAAAGCTCTGGTAATGCCTATTATTACATCAAGACTGCCACTGCCACAAATACAAGGTTTCGCTGGATACTATTTGGACCAGTCATTGCCACTTCAACTTCAAAGAAGCAAGCACAACCTATGGTCCTCACGTCATGTATCAGTGTGTGTTATGTAGTGTTGATGAAGGATTGAAGAAATTTTGGGAGCTAGAAGAAGTACCAATTGCAAGGGTCAAGTCTGCCAAAGATGAGATGTGCGAGAATCACTACCAAATGACACACGAACGGGATGAAACAGGACGATGTACCGTCAAATTACCACTACTTAAGAATCGCATGGTCTTGGGTGACTCACGTAAAACGGCATTAAAGCGATTCTTTATGTTGGAGCAGAGATTCGCAAAAAATGAGGAGCTTCGACAGGAATATTCCAAATTCATTCAAGAATATATTACTCCAGGACACATGGAGGAAATAAAGGAGGATTACTCCGGAAAAAAGTATTATCTTCCACATCATGCAGTAATGAAAAATGGCAGCACTACTACTAAACTGAGAGTGGTATTGAACGCTTCGGCGAAAACGACATTTGGGGAGTCGCTAAATAGTATTATGATGACAGGTCCCACGATTCAAAAAGATCTGTTTTTCCTCCTACTTCGATGGAGGTCATTCCCAATCGTGTTTACAACTGATACTGACAGAATGTATCGGCAGATTTTAGTCGATCAGGAGGATCAAAACCTACAGCGAATCTTGTAGAGAGAGAATTCCAGTGGCCCAATCAAGGAATACGCTCTTAAAACAGTCACATACGGTACAGCATCAGCCCCGTATTTGGCAATTAAAACTTTATTTATTGCCTTTCATCCTCATACGAGGAGATAAACACAATTTTGGTGCAAATAGAAGAATGTCTGAATTCAAGACTACTCTGCCCGTTATCAGACAATATTGAAGATCTCGATGCACTAACACCAGGTCACTTCATCATTGGATCACCATTGATAGCACCACGACATGATGTCATTCTAGATCTGGCAGAGAGTAGCTTAAAAAGGTAGAAGTTGATTCAAGAACTCAAACAAGACCTTTGCAACCGTTGGTACGAGGATTACATAACTAAAATTCAACAACGATATAAGTGGAAGCAATCAGCAAAAAATTTCGTGATTGGTGAACTCATTTTGCTGAAAAATGAGCTTTTGACACCATCGAAGTGGTCTATCGGTAAATTAGTTGAAGTACACAGCGGAGTCGATGAACTTGCCAGAGTTGTGACAATCAAGACAGAAAAAGGAACATTCAAGCAACCAATAGCCAAGTGTTTGCTGCTAATAGAAGACAGTATGAAAAAACCCGAAGACGTCAGATTTCAACCATGGAAACAATCCTCAGAGCAGTCACCATCCAGTAGGCCCGAAAGGAATCTGAAAGATGAAAGGCAGAAGTCAACCACTCCATCAGCAAATTTCTCCATCGCCCTTGTGCCTCTATCGCTGCGTGCATTTGTTATGCCGGGATCGACAAAATATACAATCACCCATCTGGACATTGGATTGTTCGTGGAACAAATTGGGACTGCCAAGTTTCAACGAGGAGTGGTACGCACGGGTGGTTGGATGTTTTGTGAATAGGGATGGGCATCTGATTGGCATCAACCTGGCGATGTCCAGTGTCGCAACTATCTCACACTCATCAATTGTGCTTATTTTACCTCCCCGTGGTCACCACCGGGTACTGGTCTGTGTCCATCCGGACTTGACTTGCTGAACTTATAAGTGCGAGTGTTGATAAAGTAGAAAATAAAGCAACACTATAATGCTCTGTCGGAGTTGACTGTCTGCTCGAGTCTCAGAAGTCTAACATAAGCCCCTCAGAAAGAGGACGTACGGCGGATGAATTCACATGGTTGAATCAACGGTGGCGTCAACAGTCAACATGGCAGATACCTCAATGATATCACCGCCATCCAGAAAGTGCAATGGGATGGGCCGGGCAAAAGGAAGATGAAAAACTGTAATATCTACTACGGTGATTGCTACAGGGAACAGAAGCAGCGTCTATTTGGAAGCGGATTCGTTGTAAGCGGCAGACTTAGGCAAGAAGTCTTGAGCTCTCGACACGTAAGTGAACGCCTTGCAACTATCCGCATCAAGGCTAAATTCGCCGACATCAGCCTTATATGCGCTCACGCCCCCACAGAAGATAAAGACGATGCTACCAAAGATTGTTTCTATGAGCTTCTCGATAAGGCATATGAGCAATGTCCTACATATGACGTTAAAATCGTCTTAGGTGATTTCAACGCCAAAATAGGAAAGGAGGACCTCTTTGGTAGCACAATCGGAAAGTACAGCCTACAAGACACCACGTCTGGAAACGGACTTAGGCTGATTGATTTTGCTTCGGGACGTAATGTTACCATAGCTAGTTCACGATTTCCTCACCTTGATATCCACAAAGGAACATGGCGGTCACCAGATCATCAAACTGTCAACCAAATTGATCATGTTGCTATCGACGCAAATCACTCCTCCAGTATTCTAGATGTCCGAATTTACCAAGCGGCCAACATTGAATCAGACCACTACCTTGTTGTAGCCAAGGTACGGATGCGGATATCCCGGACGCCAAAACAACGAGAAAATACTGTGAGGAGATTTAACGTTGGACGGCTACAAACGCAACAAACCGCCATAAACTTTGCCGATCGCGTATCCTTATACCTCTAGAGAAGTCCTATGCTGCCAGCATCAAGTGCCGAAGACCAGTGGCGCCAGAAGCCATCAAAAACGCCGCAACTGATGTGCTCGGTTTCACCAGTCCACCCCCACGAAACCCCTGGTTTGACGAAGAGTGCCGGTAAGCAAATGCAGCAAAACAAAGTGCCTACGAAGCGTCACTGCATAGAAGGATGAAAGCAGCTCGTCAGCTCTACGAGAAAAAAAGGAGGGAAGAACATCGGCTCCTCCGGAGAAAAAAAGAGAGAGCATGAGAAGCGCGCGATCGAGGATATAGAGAGGTGCTACTCCAGGAATAATGTTCGGAAGTTTTACCAAAAGGTGAAAAGAACGTGCCATGCCAAAAAGACCCGAACAGAGACATGTAGAGACGAACAAGGAAACCTTGTAGTAGAGTCACAGTCGTTGCTGAGGATATGGAAAAACCATTTCTGCAGACTGCTAAACGGCGAAGACGACACAAATTCCGCTGTCAGGCAGAATGAACTATTTAACCCGGACGATGAAAGCCAAGATTTCCGTCCACCTGACCAAAATGAAGTGAGGTTAGCAATATCTTAGCTTAAATCCAACAAGGCTGCTGGACCGGACGGCTTAACTGCCGAGCTGTTTAAGGCGGCGGGAGATGACCTGGTGGAAAGCATACACCAACTCGTCTCCAAGATTTGGTCAGAAGAAATATGCCTGATAAATGGAACCTCAGCATCCTTTGCCCGATCCACAAGAAAGGAGACCCTCTAAACTGCGCCAACTATAGAGGCATCAGTCTCCTGAATATTGCGTATAAGATCATGTCTGCTGTACTCTGTGAACGCCTGAAACCATTCGTCAACGATCTGATAGGTCCCTATCAGTGCGGTTTTAAGCCCGGTAAGTCCACGACCGATCAAATATTCGCACTACGGCAGATCCTGGAGAAAACCCAAGAAGTCCAGATCGATAGTCATCATCTTTTTATCGATTTTAAGGCCGCATATGACAGCATTTATAGAGACGAGCTATACAGAGAAATGTCTAGTTTTGGCATCCCTGCCAAACTTATCAGATTGTGCAGAATGACGATGGAGAATGCTCGCTGCTCCATAAAGGTTGGAAACAATCTCACCGAGACCTTTGATGTCAAAAAAGGATTTAGACAAGGTGACGCGCTGTCATGTGACTTCTTCAACATCATTCTCGAGAAAATTGTGCGAAACTCACAGGCCAACATCAGGGGCATAATTTTCCAAAATTCTGTGCAACTTCTTGCATACGCTGATGACATTGACATTATTGGCAGAACACAGCGAGCTGTCACTGGTGCGTTTGCAAGTATTAGTGCAGAAGCGGCAAAAATGGGTTTAGTGGTGAATGAGGGTAAAACAAAATATATGCTGTCAACAAGAAGAGACACACAACATCGCCGAATCGGACAGAACGCCACGATAGACAGCTACAATTTTGAGGTAATTAGGGACTTTGTCTACCACGGCTCCGCGGTAAACTCTGTTAATGACGCCTCAGCAGAAATCAAGCGAAGAATTACACTTGCCAACCGCTGTTTCTTTGGCCTAAGACTGCAATTGATTAGTAAGACCTTGTTAAGAAACACTAAGGAGACTCTATATAAGACCCTTATCATCCCTGTTTTGCTCTATAGCGCAGAAGCATGGACCCTAGCAAAAGCGGATGAAGATCTTCTTGGTCGTTTCGAACGCAAAATTCTTCGAGTGATTTTTGGTCCCGTTTGCGTTGACGTGCTTTGGAGGAGAAGATTTAACAGCGAACTCTTCGAGCTGTACAGCGACACCGACCTGGTCAGAAAAGTGCGTATCAGTCGTCTAAGATGGCTAGGACATGTAGAGCGAATGGACACCAACGCTCCGGCCCGAAGAGTCTTCGATTCCAACCCGGAGGGACAACGCAGTAACTTGGAGTGCGCAACTGGGTGCACTTAGCCAAAGATTGCGCTAACTGGAGAGGCGTATTGGTTGAGGCCCAGGTCCACCCCGGACTGTTGCGCCACCTAAAGTAAAGTAAGTGATACGCACGAGCATTCGATTCCCAATCGAAGACATTTTACGTGATCAGGGCAACACGAACAAAACGAGGGATCAAATAATTAAGTTATGCAACAAAGCGAAATTAGTGACAAAAGAGAGTCAGTGCGATGAATTGCGTCATCACATGGAAGAAGAATGGAACAATGTATTCTCGATTTTCAACAGACTTCAAGTGACACCTTTGCGTAGACAAAAACGAGGACTACTGGGAACTGTTCTCAACTCGTTATTCCGAGTCAATGATGAAGTATACCATAACATCGAAGTCCTAGGCAGTAATCAGAAGGGACTGACCAAAAGTACGAAAATTTAGTAAATGAGTCATTGACGCCGAATAATTAGTTGAGAACAGTTCCCAGTGGTCCTCGTTTTGTCTACGCAAAGGTGTCACTTGAAGTCTGCTGAAAATCGAGAGTACATTATTCCATTCTTCTTCCATGTGATGACGTAATCCATCGCACTGACTCTCTTTTGTCACTGATTTCGCTTTGTTGCATAACTTAATTATTTGATCCCTCGTTTTGTTCATGTTGCCCTTACAAAGAAGCTGAATACTGGTCTGGAAAAGATCAACAGGATGTAATCTTGGTACAGATTGGTTGATGAAAATAAAATAAATCTACATGTGACGAACGCCTATCTTATTGCACTGAGTTGCATGCGAGAGATTGAATCAAAATATAACAAGCTGCTAAATGCGTATCTTAAACGTAGTCACTTGCTTGAATTCTTGTCACACAAGAGCGTGGAGGAAATCACCAATAAGTGTGCAGAGGAACTTGGCCCAGAGATGAAGGTACTAACAGACCCAATGGACAAACTAGAGATATATACAACTTCAGTGTAGATTTTGGTTACAGAATACTTTATAATCAGTGATGCTTATGAATATGGCCTGATTAAGACCTGTTCCAGAGAAGGTGGACGAGCAGACATTTTGCGAGGTACACATACAGCGGACGGTGCTGGGAGTGAACTATAATCTACAGAGGTATTTCGAATTACCACTGGAAAATATAAACAAGGCACCAGCACTAAACGGAACAACATTCATCCTCCGGCCGTCAATATTTCACAGTATTGAGCAAAAAAACCGAATGGAGGTGGTTCAGTCGTCTTGGTAGCAGGGAAAACAACTAGTGAAGAAACACTATCGACAACGAGAATCGCCACAGCATGCCAAAGTGACAGAACAGTACTATTAGCTACAGCCATGGTGAACATATGCGTTAGAGGCCAAGTGAAACTCGTACGAGCTCTGATCGATCAAGGATCTCAATCATGCTTCGTGACAGAGAAATTAGCTCGTCAAATAAGGGTACCATTGGTAAAGTGTGAGTCAAGGATAAATGGAATCAACGGTCATGCTACACAAATCGTTGCAGCATGCCACTTCACCATTCAATCAATTCACGATGAAGGAGTCAACGTTGAGGTCATCGAACCCATATTGTTAAAATGGATATCTTCTTACCTGGAAAACCGTTCTTACAGAGTTCGCTTCAGATCCATCTTATCGACTCCCTTCTTGGCCACCTCTGGTGTTCCGCAAGGCAGCCATCTAGGTCCCCATCTCTTCATTCTAACCATAAACGATTTCGAGAGGGTTATTAAACACTCTTCCCTCTCTCTGTACGCTGATGATACCAAATTTTTCAAAGCCATCTCTTCACCACATGATTACTGTCTCCTTCAACAAGACCTTGATAGTTTTTCGAACTGGTGCCTACAAATTCGCTTCGAGCTCAATATCGCCAAATGTCAATCTATTACCTTATTACGTAAGCACCACGTGTCCTCGCCCGCCTTTACCTTCTCCATGGTCAACCTGTATCCATTGTTCAATCTCTCCGCGATCTTGGTATATTGTACGATGGGGAACTAAAAATTCCCGTTCACATATTAATGAGATAATTCGTAAAGCTAACTCATCACTTGGCTTTGTCAAACGATGTTCCAAAGAATTCTCCGGCCCTTACGTTACCATATCCCTCTACATTACCTTTGTGCGCCCCCTCCTTGTATACGCCAGTCAAACGTGGTCACCCTTTCAGCAAGTTCATGTCACCAGAATCGAGAATTTTTTTTTTTTTTTTTTTTTTTTTTTTTTTTTTTTCCCGAGGGTAGGTAAAAAATCTTCATGAAGACACTATGAGGATCGGTAGCGCGTGCTCATAGTAGTGTGAGATTTTTACTCACTAAAAAAACCTCCCTTCGTGATAAATTTCTTTGATTACATACTACAACTAAGTTTTGACTTATCCAGCAGTTTTTCTTTCACGTATTGAGATCGTTTGGCAGGTCCCTTTCCATTGAAAGTTCCTGCTTGTTCCGCAAATTAGGCGCGGTTTCTTGCTATCGCGTTAAATCGAAAGGTTTAGTCCTTTGTAGACGACGCAGTAGATTCCTCTCATCTAGAATTCGAAGGACTTCATTGTTAACGTGTCCTTGTAATCTGTCTTTATGCTTACGCGCGAAGTTTTTGATTTCATATTCGACTGTCGCAATTCCTAAATCTCTATGGATATCGCTATTTCTAATAAACCACGGTGCATTAACTATTGATCTTAGCACTTTATTTTCAAAAGTTTGTAAAATATTGACATTACTTATTTTGGTACAACCCCAAAGTTGTATTCCATATGTCCATATCGGCTTTAGCACTTGCTTGTATAAAAGCAGTTTGTTCTCTACATTAAGCTTGGAATGTTTTCCAAGTAACCAGTACATTTCTCTGTATTTGGTTTCAAGTTCTTTACGTTTTTTCTTCACGTGCGATTTCCACTTCAGCTTAGCATCAAGTGTCATTCCAAGATACTTAGCCTCGTTTGCAAACGGAATTTGAACCGAATTTGAAAAGATGGGCAAATTATTTATTTTCTTATAAGTAAAATTGACATGAACAGATTTGTTTTCGTTTAAAGCTAGTCGCCAAATCTTTGTCCATTCATTTACTTTATTCAATGCTTCTTGCAATTTTTCAGTCGATTCTTCGATCGTTTTACCCGTTGCCAGGATGGCAGTGTCGTCGGCAAATGTAGCTAAGACGGTGCCTTCTTCTTGCGGTATATCGCGAGTATATAATAGGTACAAAAGCGGTCCAAGGACACTTCCCTGCGGCACCCCAGCCCTTATTTCTTTAAATTCCGAATATTCGTTTCCGTGTTTGACTCTGAAAAGTCGATTCGTCAAGTATTTTTCTAGAATATTATATAAGTGTTCCGGCAGAACTTGTCGTAATTTATATTTCAAGCCTTCATGCCAGACCTTGTCAAAAGCTTGAGAAACATCAAGGAATATGCTCGAGCAAATCTTTTTTTCTTCGTAAGCTTTTTCAATTAAATCAGTTATTCTATGCACTTGGTCTATTGTTGAGTGCTTGGTTCTAAAACCAAACTGGTAATTGGGAATAAGAGATCCTTCTTCTATAACCGGCTGTAATCGCTTAAGTACTATTCTTTCGAAAACTTTAGACATAATCGGCAGCAGCGAAATAGGTCTATACGATTTTTTATCATTCGGTGGTTTTCCTGGCTTCAGAATCATTATTACTTCCGCGACTTTCCATTGACTCGGAACATATTCTAATCTTATCGCTGCGTTTATAATGTAAAGAAACTTAACTAACGCTTTTCTAGGTAACGATTTAAGAAGCTCTCCTGTGATTAGGTCGTATCCAGGAGCTTTATTCGGTTTCAGTTTCTTTATTTCTTGTTGAAGTTCGGTCAGCCTTGCATTTCTTACTGTGTAATTGTGAAGTGCTATATCCGACGCATTATCGTTTTCAACAAGCGCTTGCCCATCAAATGGTTTAAATGTTTCTTCTAAATGGGCGGCAAAGACTTCTGCTTTGTCTTTATCATTCTTGGCCCATTCGTTGTCATTTTTCTTGATTGGGGCCGCTTGTATTTTCGGTTTTTTAATGCCTTTTATAGCTTTCCAGAGCGAATAATTGGAATCTTTGTCCGCTGTTAAGCTTTCAATGCTGGTTTGTATTGTCCGGTTTTTAAAATCAATAATGGCCTTTTTTAGCAAGTTACACAAGCGATTTAAATGCGATTTATATTGCGGAGCACGAGTTTGTTGCCATTTTTTACGCGCTTTTCTCTTCTCCCTTACCATTTCTTTTATTTCCGGTGGATATTTTTGGGCATGATTGATTGGCGTTTTCCTTTGATAGGGAGTATTTTTCCACCGCGCTGCAGAACTTCAACAAAACGATCAATTTCGATTTCGAGTTCAGAAAACGTCCTAAGTGATACTCTCAGTTCGGTATGTTCTTCAACGTCTTTTTTAAAGCCTTCCCAATCAGTTTTTCTGCTAGTTAGTCTAGCAGGTACATCTTTTTTAATTAGGCGTTCGCTCATCGTTAGAATGATAGGGGAATGATCGGAAGAGAGATCAAAACTTTCATCAATTTTAATACATTTGTCTGGTATTCCTCTTACAACAAAGAAATCGATCAGATCGGGTATTTTGTTGTTATCAGTCGGCCAATATGTTGGTTTACCAGTCGAGTGAAAGTCGCATCTGTGTTGCATGCAGGCGTTGTAAAGTGCTCTGCCTTTTTGTGAGACACATCTTGAACCCCAGAAGGTGTGTTTTGCATTAAAATCACCGCCAATAATAAAATTCGGTCCAAGAGAGTTGAAAATATTTGTAAAATCATTTTTTTCAAGCCTGCAACGCAGTGGACAATAAATAGACGAGACATTGAAAGAGTAATGCCCATTTTTCACGCGTACAGTGCTCACTTGCATTGTTTCAAGCTCTATCATAATCTCTTCAGAGTGTTCGATGAAATCTTTTATGATTAAAGACGATCCGCCTCTGGCTCTTTCCGACGGGTGATAAGCGTGATAGGTACTGTATCCAGTAATGTTTACACGCGATAGTTTCGTCAGGTGAGTTTCACAGATCAAACATATGTCAATGTCATTTTCCCGTAGAAATATTTCTAGCTCTTCTAGTCTTTGTATGAGACCGTTGGCGTTCCATGCAACAATCGAGAATGTCCAACGTAGATTTCTTCGATTTGCCCTTCGAGGTATTCCTTGTAACGATCCATTTATCTTGCCTCCCCATCAAAACCGCCTCAAACTCATCAACCTGAGTACTCTATAGAAACGCAAAGATGTTGCAGTCATTCTTTTAATTCATCGACGTCTTTCAGGCTCTGTCGTTTGGGCATCTCTTTATAATTCAATTTTCTTCAATATCATACTACTTTTCTATCTACCGTCCCACCGTACTTCATATGGATCTAATGAACCAAGCATACGGGAATGCCGCGAAAAGTGAACTCAAACCTCACCCAGTTTGATTTTAACCTCAGCACTCCCTACCTCAAAACCGAACTCCTTCACCATTCTCCTTAGCTGTAAGTCTTAGTTTTAAGTTATAGTCTTAAGTTTTAGGTTTAACTTTTAGCCTTAAGTTAGTTGTAGCTTGTAATAAGCCAAATAAATGGGGGCTTTCGTCCCCACCGAATTTAAATTGCACATACATATACATAAATATATTGCACATTATTCTAAAAACGTAATTTTCCCACATTGCACATTGCACATCAGCACATTCTTACATTTGAATTTTATTACTCCGTTTCCAATTGTAAGATGCGCGGCGTAAGCTTTTTCCCACAATAAAGGTATTTCCACATTCATGCGATAACAGCTTACGTCGTGACATCGAGGAAATCGGCAGAAATATGAATACATATGGTACATTCTATCGTTTAAGTTTTATTGTACATATGTAGTTAGCTAAAAGTCAAAATTGTATAAAAAGTAGAGATAAGGTAAAAATAAATTCATTAGTGTTAAAGCAGGGAATTGAGTCTGTTTGCATTTTCATTCTATGTTGTATTGGTTTACGTGCCCGTAAACAACTCTTCACATTCGATCAAGGTTTATGTGCCTTCGTTCGAAGAAGAATAAAATCATTCTTAAACATTGGTGATCCCGACTTGATCTCAACAACTCAATTCCTTTAACACATTATTGTAATATATTGGCTACCCCCACTAGAGGTAAGGAGCAGATATATACAATATAAAGGCGTTGCCAGGGCTGTAACACTGGTAAAGTACAACACACACTTTACAATTTAAAAATAATAACGTTACCAGGGCTATAACACTGGTAGAACATCATCTCCTCTAACGAAGCGAAGCCTCAAGAAATAAGTGTCGAGGAACTAACGTCTCAGCAGGAGTCTACGGGACAAGATATACAACGGTTTGTGGGCAACTATAAGAAAGATGGTTCCACCAGGAATACATTGGACTACCTGCTGGAGAACAAATTTGTCCGAACCGATAACGAAATTCGCATAAAGTTTGGAACAAGTTTAGATCACCCATACTTCAGTAAAAACTACTACGAAGGCATAATTGCAAATATAGATAAGGGTAAAAATTACATGATGGGGAGAATTCAAACATGGAAAAAAGCACCCATGCGTCAATCCGAAGATGAAGGAGCTGCAGTCCCAGAGCAACTAGAAAAGCAAATGGGACAAGACAACAATACTGATTCTAGGCAACAAAACGAGCGGGAACATGTTCAAGGCAATTCTGATCGATCTATAGGGGGAGCTCACACACAAGCAGGTCCTGATCCACTCGTAGGTCAAGGCGCCATTCCCAAAGGGAAAATCAAACATGATCTCAGTCCTTTTGATATCAGCAATGAAGCAGAACCCACTCCCAATTGCCCGAATGAGCTCTCCGCACTAATAAAGAAACAAACTACATTAATCAGTACACTACGGAAGACACTAGATGTGCTAATAAAAAACACAGATCTCCACTCGCAGCAGTTATATGACATCAAAATTAGAGCGATGGAACAACATTGGTTGGCTGTGCAGGGTTTCCACAGCAAGATATGGGACCTAAAAGGAGAGCCGAACCCAGCAATCTACGATATGGAGTAATACTTCATGATAGAGGAGGAGGTACAAGGTGCGCTAATTGAACTACATGCTCGGTCAAAAAGGATTGGTGTACAACCATCACTGACACAACAAGCACCACAACCCGTCAGTAACCAGGCAGCAAAATTGCCCAAAATAACGTTGCCTAACTTCGACGGCGACCATTTAAAATGGATGCAGTTTCGTGACCTGTACACAGAACTGGTACACAATTAAGCAATACCACAATGCCAAAAAATGTGGTACTTGAAAACAACGCTTATTGGGGAGCCGCCTGGAAAATAAGAAGAGATAGGTATGAAAATACCCGCCTGCTGGTGGCAGCATCACTAAATAAATTAATGTCCCAAGTAGCTACTCAGAATGAGAGCGCATCCATGATTAAGGGACTACACGACGCCATACAAGAGCGCCTACTGAGTCTGCAAAATCTCGGATTAGGTACAACAAATTACTATCCTCTTTTATTATATGTGCTACAAAAGCGATTAGATTGAAGTACTCATGCTCTTTGGGTACAATCGTTGCAGCAGCCGAAATCACTACCTTCATTAAAGCAGTCCCTTGCGTTCTTAGATGTACGTTTTCAGTCATTATTATTATATTACCTCGGAGGATCATCATAAAAGGCAATGGAATTCAAGATCAAGCCACGATTACCTCATCAGGGCCAGCTTGCATATCTTGTAATGGGGAACATCAACTATTCAGCTGTCCCAAGTTTTTGCACCTAAGCCCAAGAAATCCCATTAACCTGCCACAGAAGTTAAAATGCTGCAAAAACTGTCTTAAAACAGGGCACAATACAAATGATAGCCTGTCCAGATCATGCACGAAATGCCAGAAAAAACATAACACTCTCCTTCACATAGAAGGACCAGCCAGGGAATCATTGACCACAAAGGAGCCGACTAATTCGACAGGTTCCTGTAATTCCGCAGCAAAATTGTTTTCTTACACAACCACCGCTCATCAGGAAAGCATGAGCATCCTGCTTAGTACGGCCATTGTCCAGTTGAAAGATTGCACTGGAAGGAACGTCGATTGCAGGGCTCTACTAGATTGAGGATCACTGATTAACCTAATAACAGAAGGTTTGGCGAAGACATTAGGATTACATCAAACTCCAGGATTAGGTCAACGAAAACAGGAATCTTATCGAAGAGTGAGTCTAGAGGTACACTCCAAAATCAACGGTTTCTCCACCAGACTTGAAGCACATACATTGCCAAAAATTATTTCGCTTCAGCCATCACGACCAATTAAGATCTCAAAATGGCCGATTCCAAAAAACATTGTCCTTGCTGATCCACAATTCAATCAACCTGGTCAAATAGACATGCTCATCGGAGCAGAAATATTTTATTCAACGTTAGCTGTTGGACAAATAAGGCTAGCAAGCGACCTCCCGCTACTACGAAACACTGTATTTGGTTGGACAATCGCAGGGAAGGTATCAATAACTGGCAGCAAATCAAGAGCAGCATTGTGTGGAATATAGTTGGATGCTAAGTCGCACGTCTTTTTTTTTTTTGAATACAATCAAAATGAAAACAATAATTTTAATTCAAATAACTCTATTGGTATTAAGTGTACTGCTGAAGTTGAACCGAAACTGCAAACTGGAAAAACTTGAAGGGTGAAAACATCGTATACCTCGCGTACATGAACAGACATCTAAAGTACGTGCAGGAATGTGCTTACGTAGCTGTTGTTATTGCTGATGTCTTTGACGATCTCAGCAAATGCGCTTCGGTAAAGATAAACTGTACGGAGCATGGGGGTATTACATGTCACTCGCCCCTCCTCAGGATTGATGCTCTCCTGAGTATCTTTAGCTTCGTTTTTAATTTTTAGTCTTTTTTTTGGTTCTGATTTTAAAAATTACAATTGTAATTAAAATAATTAAAATGAATGTTTTTTTTTTTTTTATTCAAGTACTGTTTTTTTTCGTATAAATAAATAAACTTAAACTACCTAAACCTAGACACCTAAAAACTATGTAAGCCGTCCAAGGCAAAAATATGGTGGACAACTTTGCCGTACTAGACCTACCCCGGATCAAAAGGGATCGACGAGGGAGCTCCCTCCATTAACCACCACAATTGCTGGTGCTGCTTCTACTGAATCGGAGACGCTCCTCAGTGCTCTGTGCGACGTCTCGGCTGTAGTTGAGCCGCCTGTCCACAGTAGTCCGGGCAACGTGAAAGATTAGCGGCACCGCTGATCTATCCTGGATCAGTCCTGTCTGATCGAAATAGAGGAATGCTTCTGGTGGAACATAGCCGTTAAGGCGCGCCTTTTCATGGTACGTATAGTTGGGGTAATAAGCCCCGAAGATCAGGTTATTCATCGAGGTCATTGCTCTTGCAATGTGCCTTCGAGTCATCTTGACCAGGAAATTGTCCACTCTTATCAGATTCGCCCTGTTTTAAAGGGCCTCATTAGAATATAATTTTATGTACTGAGACTCTGGTGTTCTGAACAAGTGAAGGCAAGCCCGAAGGCAGGCCCTCTCAAACACCCGAATCTTTTCCATCCTACTTGCCCCTATGTTGAACCAACGGGACATCCATATGTCATAATGGGCTGAATGAGGGCCGTGTAGCAGATTACCTTTACCCTTGCATTGAGTTGCTTGCTATAAAAAAGTCTCTTTGTAAGGGCGAAGGCAGCTCGGTCTCTGTCCAGAGCAGCATATACATGTTTGTTAAAATATAGATATTGGTCTAGCCAAAGTCCAAGGTATCTGACCTTGTTTTGACATGCAAGTGGGCGCCCGTGCTGTCCAATTATAGAGAACTTTCGCCAATTCTTTCTGGTATCCCTAGAGGCCAGAGACGATGGCGTTCTGAATAGAATGGTTTCCGACTTCTGAAGGTTGATCTTCAACTTTCAGTCATCGCAATATCGCTGAATCTTATCGAAGTCACTCTGCAAGTGCTGCAATGACGTCGATCTTAAGTCCTGATCTGTACGCAATCAAATCGTCTGCGTACGCTATTGCGTGCTGAAGAGATCCTATCAGATCAGCCGTGTAAATATTGAAAAGTATCCTTGTATTAACCGCACCCTGTTGCAGACCATTTTTAATTTCGAACGTCCCAGCAGAAGTCACATTGCCATTTTTCACAACGAACTTTCTACTGGTGGGCATATTAAGCTACATGTACAGCAATGGTTTGCTTATTCCCAACTTGCTCAACTTGTAAAAGAGCCCTTCCAACCATACGGTATCGAAGGCCTTCTCCAAGTCAATCAGGCAGGCCTCCATTTGCTTTTATTCCATTGGATATCCGACACCAGTTTAGACGCGGCATGAATTGTATCGTGCCCCACATTAAAACCGAATTGGTTATCCGGAACTATGTTTTTTGTACTCAACCCACTTAATCAAGGCTCTATTGATCACTTTTTCGAATACCTTGCTGATATTCGGAAGGAGACTTATCGATCGGAGATTTGCCGGATTTGAGGAGTCCTTTCCCCTTTTGGGGATCGGCTGTACCACAGCTGTTTTCCAATGCTCCGGATAATGGGCATTATTCAGTGCATTATTGAACAGTGTTCGATATTCCATCGATTCCCACTGATTTCTTCTTCTCAATGATTCGAAGATCGTCGGGAGTTCTACCTTCGATATGTACAGGGGATGAACCCTTTCATTGGCGATGACATTGTTTGCCAAGTTTTCGTCATAGAACCTGGTAAAACTAGTATTCTCTGATCGCCTGTGCTCTATATCATTTCGAAGGTAGAAGTTGTGCCCAAGGACTCTATTCTGCAGGTCGTGGTTCGGGCGAATGCTAGCATTTACCTTGTACACATCCTCAAAAATAGATCCTATAGCCTCCGAAATATTTTATTAATCTGAGGGAACATACTCGGGTTATCAGACTTGAGAGCCAGAATCTTGTTGCCCCAGTGCAAATTAGCCGACCGCCTATAATTTGCTCTAATTAGTATTTGCAGGTTCTTTATCAACAATTTCAGCGTCCTAACCTCCGAGTTTTGTCTGTCAGTAAACTGCCTATACAAGTTCTTTAGTCTCGTGAGCAGTCTACTTTTTTGTAGGTGCAGTGCGTCGATTGTTGCATTGCGGAACACGTTTTCGATTGGTCGATTCCGAGGTATCGTACTGTCCATCGTTCGTTTGATTGTCTCGTCCATTTGTTTAAGGTACCTGTCAATCTCTTCGTTTGACAGATTCCTATTGACCGGTGGGTAGAGCGAGTTCGAGGAGAGCGCTCTTGTCAACGTGTCCTTCTGTAATTGTAGGAGTACTTTTGAACAAACTTTTCCAGTTCCGCAATTTCGTTGGGAATCGTTATTTCGGCACTAAGTCCGCAATGGTCACTGTCATACACAAATGTGCGTAAACAGTTTATCGTTTGTCGGTCAACGTCGGTCAGATGTAACCGTTCATCGAACAGCAGTAGATCCAGATATGAGCCGCTTCTGGGAAACGACGGACTATCTGTAGCCTTCAAATCGAGCCTAAACTCGACATTGTGTTGACCCCACCAATTGAATAGTGAGTTCCCTCTAGAATTTGGTGTGAGATTTTCCCAATTTCTATGTTTGGCGTTTAGATCTCCGGCCATGAGGAAATAATTCTCCCCCGACTCCAGTCGCAGACATCGAAACAATTTCTCGAGCTCTGAAATAAATAAAGAAGATTGAGCTGCTTCCGCAGCATAAAGAGCGACCACGTACATCTTCTTTCCACTACGGAGAGGGATGCACATAATACACGCTTCAAGCCCCTGGTAATGAATGTGTAAGACATGCTTTACATTGCCTTCGTATTTAAGTTCTTCTATTATCTTTCGGTTTTGAATTTCCTTTAAGCTTATCTCCTCTAGTTCCATTTTAATGTCTAAAGTTTCTGGTTTATTATAATTTGGTATTACAATATTCTGTTTAATAGTAATTTCTTCATTAGTATACAATGTTTCGTTTATTTTATCTTTACAGTTATTAAAATGTATTAAGTTATTCTTTAAAAATTGGTACTTCAGATTGTTACATGTATTTGTTAAATTTGTCTTATATAGATTCTTCGCGAGTATTAAACTATCGCTTAATTCTATGATTTCTGGTTCTTTATTTATTATAAATTTACATGATTCGTACGAGCTTTTCAATAGGTTTTGAAGACAATTTACACTCTTTTTAAGTTTTTTTATGTACTTTTCTTTGTTACCATCATATAAAACATTGTTATAAAATATGAAATAATTTCCTAAAACAACAATTTCATTTCCCTTAAGATTAGGTATTGGGAACAACATTATTTTCTCGTATTTATTATTTAAAAAGATTGCAATTCTAAGTGCAAAAATGAGTTTATTATTTGATTCAATTAGACTTCTTTTAATATTTTAAAACTTCTCAATATTTATATCGAATCTTATATGTTCTTTTTCCGTTAAGATATTTTTGCCTAAGATTCCTAATTTTGAAAATACAATTTTATCCTGCAGTTTTTCGCTTTCATTATTGAGTAACAATATATCAGCGTTAATCTGAATTGATTTTAAGTTTTTTGCCAAATTCATTTGTTCCTCTTTTGTATGATTTATAAAATTTTCCATGATTGTTTGATGTTTATTAATTCTATTAACTAAGCCATTTAAATTGCTTTGTAGATCAGTATTTATTCTGATCTGTTTATTTAATTCGGCAATAGAATTGTGGTTATTTCCTTCTATAATTCTCAACTGATCGCTCGTCATCATCCATCACGCCAAATAAAAATTTTAGCCCTTTCCTTACTATATTAATCAAACCTCTTTTCTGTCGTGGATCTGGTATAACTGTATTTGGTTTAACACGTGTGTTATTGGGTGCGTTGGTCAGTAACATTTTTAATGTTAAGTCCCTATAGCTCTTGTCCTCTATTGCTCCTTCTACTCGTACTTGGCTGATAGCCTTGCTATAGCTTCCTAAATCTACTACATGAAAAACCTTATCGTATCCTTCAATTAGTTTTATCGGCTCTTATTTTGTCATCGTGTATCCTGCCTGGGTGTTTATTTCCTCTAGTCGGAAATCAGCTTGGTTTAGTGTAACAGTCGTTAGAAAGATTATCGCAAAGATAAATTCCATATTTATTCTGTGAAAATTGAGTTTAGAACGTGTGTTATTGAGTGCGTTGGTCAGTAACATTTTTAATGTTAAGTCCCCAAAGCTCTAAAATTTGTCCTCTATTGCTCCTTCTACTCGTACTTGGCTGATAGCCTTGCTATAGCTTCCTAAATCTACTACATGAAAAACCTTATTGTATCCTTCAATTAGTTTTATCGGCTCTTGTTTTATCATCGTGTATCCTGCCTGGGTGTTTATTTCCTCTAGTCTGAAATCAGCTTGGTTTAGTGTAACAGTCGTTAGAAAGATTATCGCAAAGATAAATTCCATATTTATTCTGTGGAAATTGAGTTTAGAACGAGTGTTATTGAGTGCGTTGGTCAGTAACATTTTTAATGTTAAGTCCCCAAAGCTCTAAAATTTGTCCTCTATTGCTCCTTCTACTCGTACTAACAGTCGTTAGAAAGATTATCGCAAAGATAAATTCCATATTTATTCTGTGAAAATAGAAACTGTGTTTAGATATGTCAATTACTGTTTAGTTATTGATATTTTCTTAATGTTAAGTATTAGTCTGGTATTTATTTCGTCGCCTAATTTGATTTTTATAATACCTGTCTTTAGGATCGTCACCATCTACTATATGTTTTTGTTGAACGATATGATTTTGAAATTTTTTTGTATCTGGCATCTGACTTTCCCCTTCGGTTCTTATTGACATAATTATTTCTAAAATTTCTACACTTAATCTATTTCTGTTTATAAAGTTATTTCTATTCACCTTGTTCAAATGTAAACGGTTGGAGATTTGTTGAATAACGTCATCTGACATACAATTATTAATAAAATCAATGGGTTTTATTTTTGTGGTAGAATGTATTGAGTTACTACAGTTTATTATGGCCTTAAAAACGTTGTCTTTTAGTTCACCCTTATTGTTTCTATAAACATTGAACAATCTCATATGTTCATTTAACGTGGAATGCAGTCTTTCTACATCTGAATTGCCTGTTTTTAAATAAGGATACATATAAAAAAAATGAAGCATATTTTTATCGTGGCAGACAACGTGATACCAGATAAAGAACTTTCAGAATAAGTACAACAAATAAAGCTTTAAAAAGAAAATTCTTTTTCATCACTCCGCTCGCTCGTGTGGGTAAAGTTATTTTTCTCATCGTGTGTTGTGACATGCAAACGAACGAGGTTATGAAGTGTAAAGGGGTTTGCGGGAAGGGGCATGAAGATGCATGGTGGTGTGATTTCCATACCACCGCAGCAAAAGAATAAATTTTAATGAATGGAAGTTTTGCAAACGCGTATGGGTTGTATATGAAAAGGTGTAACTGAAGAGCTGGGAAAGTCAATCATTTCGTTGCACTTTGTTATGAAAAGTAGGCGAAAGTTACAAAATATAAAAGTGTGCATCCAGATTTTCAGCTCGATCTTCTGCAATAAAACAAGTGGCCAGGCGTTGGCCCTTTAGAGACATTTCATACATATATATTATATTCATATATTAATTAATACAAAGATTAAATTTTATCGATTTATGTACATACATATGTATGCATAAATATTTTAGGTTATCTTATACAAAGTTACTTTAATATTTCAATAACGGTTTGAGAGATTCTGCTCGAATATTAATCATTTAGATTTTCAGGTTAATAACTAACATACATATATATATATTACATACATATATTAAAAAATTAAAAGGCATAAGAAAATTGTCTCCAAGGAAAAAATGTCCTGGAAAAGAACGAAGTGCGCAATTGCATACTGTTCTATAACCAAAAATGAATTGCCTGATGGAAAATTATTTAAATTTCCTAAAAAAAGGAACAGTTAAATACGATGCATGGCTAGCTTTAGCAGAGGAGTATCGGGAACACATAAAAAGCCTTAAACGCCCTATATATTCAGCAAACATTTTAAGAATGCCTTTATTGAAAAGGAATATTTAAAAAAAAAAGCTTACCCTTCTCTCTTGTTAAAACGAAGTGTTGCTATATCTGATGACGAGTTAATTTGTTTTGATCCAACGAGAGCTAAGGTTAGATATGAAAACTGCAATAAATTAGTACTGGATTCGAATGATGTTACAGTAGAAGAACTATACTTGCGCGAACTGTGAGACTCTTATAAAAAGGCAATCTATTTATATTAAAAGAACTGAGAGGCTTAAGAAATTGAACAATAGCTTAAGGATAACAATAAAAGGAAATCGCAAATGGAAAATAAATTTGCTGCAGAGAATTCATCGTTTAAAAGAGGACAAAAAAAGGCTGCAAGTGCGTGAAAAGCAGAGTATCCAAGAGAAAATTGATTTATTGCTTGGTATTGATCAAAATACTAAGACATCTTCGAAGCTCATTCTTTTTCCGTTCGTCTTCCGGATACAACATCCGTGTTCATTACATACGTGGATTAAGATAAAAAGCCTGTCACCTGGAATAAATAGAAATGTTCTAGAGGAAATAAAGAAAATAACTTCGATATTATCACCAAAAGAAAAAGAAGTCGTGATTATATTTGATGAGATGAGCCTTCAGACGAATCTAACCTACAATAAATTCAAAGATGAAATTGAAGGTTTTGTTGATTACGGAAGGAATCAACGATCTAATATGAGCGCTAAGTCTGTGTGCGTTTTTATGATTCGGAATGTATGCGGAAATTTTAAGCAAGTTTTATATCATGTCGTTTGTCCAAGCAATATACCTATGAAACAACTTGAGATTGAGGTATATTATTGTCTTGATATACGCGCAGCTGAAACTAACCGTTAGTCGTTTTTTGCTGTGATCAAGGACCCACAAATCGTAGTTTATATAGTAAACTTAATCTAAATGAAAAAAATTTAACTTCAATTACAAAAATAAATCCATATATGGAATGTATGATATTCCTCATCTTATAAAGAGTATTCGGAACAACTTACTTAAATACAATTTGAAGGTAATTGAATACCTTTATAACACAGAAAAAAGTAATACTACCAAAATAAGTCCAAAACTTACATCGGCACACATTGATCCTACTGAGTTTCAGAAAATTAACGTGAAGTTGGCTGCACTAGTTTGTTAGGAGTTGAGAAGTTTTCACTCCATCATCAGTAGATAGAATAGGAAAACGAACGGCAACTCATGTCATAAACCCCTTTGTTTGAGACATAAAGCCAACAATTTATCAAGTTGAGCTATGGCCGGACTGGTTTGTACCCGATCACTGAGCCTAGAGTCGTCGGTTCAAGCCACAGCAGTGGCTTTTCTATCTTTTTATTTATTTTTCATTTTCTCTTCTATCTGGAGGAGCAAGGGGGAGCAAGGGTACAAGGGGAACATTTGACAAAAACCCACCTGTGTTTATTAGATTGTCCAGCTATGACATCTATCATTATAATTTAATAGTTGCCGACAACCCCCCGAAATTGCAATTGTGTTTGGCGGATTTTAAGATCCTAAATTAGAACAACATCAGAGGTAAAAGTTAATTCATTTAATCGTATCGCAATGTGGCTTAGTTCTCTTTAGTGTTTTATGTTCTAGGCGGCTCTGAGCATTTGCCTACTTGAAAAGTACCTGAGGTTTTCCGACAAGCTAAGAAGTCGGAGCGGGACGAAAGCAGATTAAAGTCGCGAGCGAAACCGAGTTGGATTTTGGCGAGATCTCTGTGAAGTGAACTGTGGCCTGGCTGAGTCTTTAATTTTAATTTTTTTTCTCATTATCGTATTTCATTTTTATATCCTTTGATATTTATTTAATTTTTTTTTTCCCCCATTTCCTTTTTTTTTCTTATCACTTGACGCTGAGGTCAGTCCTTGGCAATTCTTTTAATATTACCATTAGTAGTTGTATAATTAGTAGCTTAATATCAAGGTTAATTTAACAAAGCCTACTTGTAAGTTACCCGGGTGGTCGAGAGAACCTATAGTTGTGAACAAAAGGGTGGCAACGTTGCGGCGCTTTTGGTTTGTGGATTCAGAATCCGAGGGTACAGGCATTTTTGTTGTTGTTTTGGAATACAAGTTCCTCTTTTCTTTCCCCTTCTGGGATTTTGTATACATTTTTTTTAATAGTAATAAACTTATTTGGATTAACGTTAAAACGAGTTCTTAGTAGACGGTACGCGAATCCTTTTTGGCGGTCGCGATTCTTCCGGAAGGGCATCTCGGGGCAATAAGGTAAATCGCGTGGCACCCATTTTAACATCTATTTTCCCCTATGACCTTTTCCATTGGGTCAGTTATTGTCCTGAATCGCAGAAGTGGAACGTAACATTTTTGATGCCCAACGTGGGGCATTTATTATCAACAGACAACTCAGAAAGTATTAATATTGATATATAGTCTATGAAAATAATCCTAGCCATCGTTCACGTTTCACCCACCGAATATTAGAATTGTTAGAGACGTTTATTACTTATTACGCGTATTAGTCCTGTTCTTAGTGTATTGTTTTATTGTTCATCTAAAAAGAAAAACCTCAGATATTACTCATGGAAATTAATAGGCTTAACTCAGAGGAATTACAATACAAGTTGAAGATTAGGGGGTTGAGTGCATCGACAGTCATCGACATGAGGAAGATGCTAAGAACAGCTCTCAAAAGAGATACTAGTTTCCTTTTGACGGAGTATCCTTATACGTTTGATGAGGATAAGTCTGCAGTTGCCTCAACGTTAGAGGAAATAGAGTCATTAGTTAGGGCGTTCTCAGGCGATGAGCGATGTGGGGACTATATAAAAATAAGAGCTACATCGGAGTAGGTGGTTGGATGACTTAGTAGAATGATAGCGTTGGAGAAAGACGAGCATGAATTTATCTCTGATAGCGGGAACAAGGTAGTTGAACTGCTAGCTGAAGTCGACCTTAAAGCCAATGCTGTAGATTGGGAGGTTTCTAATAAAGCACCGGAAGCCTTAGAACCAGAGGAGCAAAGTCAAGCAACAGATAGCCAAGCGCAACTTCCTGACGTATCACAACTGAATCTGGTTGATTTATACATTCAGGCAGGAAGTAGTCAAGGACAACTTGCTAATGCCGCACAACGGAATTTGATTGACATACCGCTTCAACCACAGGTGACTTCTTCTCCACTTGTGTTTCATGCGAAGTGTGTGCGGGTAATGAAGTGGGGGCTTAAATACAGTGGTGAACCTGGCCAATCCGTTACTAGTTTCTTAGAAAGGGTAGAAGAGCTCAGGGAAGTAAGGAATTGCACGCAAACAGAGCTTTTCAATTCAGCCTTCGACTTGTTTGAAGGGAAAGCTACATTAGGGTTTAGGGTAAATAAGCCTTCGTTTCGGAATTGGAAGGATTTAGTGGAGAAACTCCGAGCTGAATTTCTGCCACCAGGATATGATGACCGATTATGGGAGTAGATTCGACATCGAACGCAGAGATGTTCCGAAACAATTGGGCTGACTGGGCTGTTCTCAAGACTTAGCGAAGTATGTCCAGATGGTGTGAAATTGAGTATGATTCGGAAAAATGTATCTCCATTTTACCAAACGCAACTGGCATTAGTCAATATCACATCTCGTTTTTCGCTTTCATTATTGAGTAACAATATATCAGCGTTAATCTGAATTGATTGTAAGTTTTTTGCCAAATTCATTTGTTCCTCTTTTATATGATTTATAAAATTTTCCATGATTGTTTGATGTTTATTAATTCTATTAACTAAGCCATTTAGATTGCTTTGTAGATCAGTATTTATTCTGATCTGTTTATTTAATTCGGCAATAGAATTGTGGTTATTTCCTTCTATAATTCTCAACTGATCGCTCGTCATCATCCATCACGCCAAATAAAAAATTTAGCCCTTTCCCTACTATATTAATCAAACCTCTTTTCTGTCGTGGATCTGGTATAACTGTATTGGGTTTAACACGTGTGTTATTGAGTGCTTTGGTCAGTAACATTTTTAATGTTAAGTCCCCATAGCTCTAAAATTTGTCCTCTATTGCTCCTTCTACTCGTATTTGGCTGATAGCCTTGCTATAGCTTCCTAAATCTACTACATGAAAAACCTTATTGTATCCTTCGATTAGTTTTATCGGCTCTTGTTTTATCATCGTGTATCCTGCCTGGGTGTTTATTTCCTCTAGTCTGAAATCAGCTTGGTTTAGTGTAACAGTCGTTAGAAAGATTATCGCAAAGATAAATTCCATATTTATTCTGTGGAAATTGAGTTTAGAACGAGTGTTATTGAGTGCGTTGGTCAGTAACATTTTTAATGTTAAGTCCCCAAAGCTCTAAAATTTGTCCTCTATTGCTCCTTCTACTCGTACTAACAGTCGTTAGAAAGATTATCGCAAAGATAAATTCCATATTTATTCTGTGAAAATAGAAACTGTGTTTAGATATGTCAATTACTGTTTAGTTATTGATATTTTCTTAATGTTAAGTATTAGTCTGGTATTTATTTCGTCGCCTAATTTGATTTTTATAATACCTGTCTTTAGGATCGTCACCATCTACTATATGTTTTTGTTGAACGATATGATTTTGAAATTTTTTTGTATCTGGCATCTGACTTTCCCCTTCGGTTCTTATTGACATAATTATTTCTAAAATTTCTACACTTAATCTATTTCTGTTTATAAAGTTATTTCTATTCACCTTGTTCAAATGTAAACGGTTGGAGATTTGTTGAATAACGTCATCTGACATACAATTATTAATAAAATCAATGGGTTTTATTTTTGTGGTAGAATGTATTGAGTTACTACAGTTTATTATGGCCTTAAAAACGTTGTCTTTTAGTTCACCCTTATTGTTTCTATAAACATTGAACAATCTCATATGTTCATTTAACGTGGAATGCAGTCTTTCTACATCTGAATTGCCTGTTTTTAAATAAGGATACATATAAAAAAAATGAAGCATATTTTTATCGTGGCAGACAACGTGATACCAGATAAAGAACTTTCAGAATAAGTACAACAAATAAAGCTTTAAAAAGAAAATTCTTTTTCATCACTCCGCTCGCTCGTGTGGGTAAAGTTATTTTTCTCATCGTGTGTTGTGACATGCAAACGAACGAGGTTATGAAGTGTAAAGGGGTTTGCGGGAAGGGGCATGAAGATGCATGGCGGTGTGATTTCCATACCACCGCAGCAAAAGAATAAATTTTAATGAATGGAAGTTTTGCAAACGCGTATGGGTTGTATATGAAAAGGTGTAACTGAAGAGCTGGGAAAGTCAATCATTTCGTTGCACTTTGTTATGAAAAGTAGGCGAAAGTTACAAAATATAAAAGTGTGCATCCAGATTTTCAGCTCGATCTTTATATATTATTATATTAATCAAACCTCTTTTCTGTCGTGGATCTGGTATAACTGTATTGGGTTTAACACGTGTGTTATTGAGTGCGTTGGTCAGTAACATTTTTAATGTTAAGTCCCCATAGCTCTAAAATTTGTCCTCTATTGCTCCTTCTACTCGTATTTGGCTGATAGCCTTGCTATAGCTTCCTAAATCTACTACATGAAAAACCTTATTGTATCCTTCGATTAGTTTTATCGGCTCTTGTTTTATCATCGTGTATCCTGCCTGGGTGTTTATTTCCTCTAGTCTGAAATCAGCTTGGTTTAGTGTAACAGTCGTTAGAAAGATTATCGCAAAGATAAATTCCATATTTATTCTGTGGAAATTGAGTTTAGAACGAGTGTTATTGAGTGCGTTGGTCAGTAACATTTTTAATGTTAAGTCCCCAAAGCTCTAAAATTTGTCCTCTATTGCTCCTTCTACTCGTACTAACAGTCGTTAGAAAGATTATCGCAAAGATAAATTCCATATTTATTCTGTGAAAATAGAAACTGTGTTTAGATATGTCAATTACTGTTTAGTTATTGATATTTTCTTAATGTTAAGTATTAGTCTGGTATTTATTTCGTCGCCTAATTTGATTTTTATAATACCTGTCTTTAGGATCGTCACCATCTACTATATGTTTTTGTTGAACGATATGATTTTGAAATTTTTTTGTATCTGGCATCTGACTTTCCCCTTCGGTTCTTATTGACATAATTATTTCTAAAATTTCTACACTTAATCTATTTCTGTTTATAAAGTTATTTCTATTCACCTTGTTCAAATGTAAACGGTTGGAGATTTGTTGAATAACGTCATCTGACATACAATTATTAATAAAATCAATGGGTTTTATTTTTGTGGTAGAATGTATTGAGTTACTACAGTTTATTATGGCCTTAAAAACGTTGTCTTTTAGTTCACTCTTATTGTTTCTATAAACATTGAACAATCTCATATGTTCATTTAACGTGGAATGCAGTCTTTCTACATCTGAATTGCCTGTTTTTAAATAAGGATACATATAAAAAAAATGAAGCATATTTTTATCGTGGCAGACAACGTGATACCAGATAAAGAACTTTCAGAATAAGTACAACAAATAAAGCTTTAAAAAGAAAATTCTTTTTCATCACTCCGCTCGCTCGTGTGGGTAAAGTTATTTTTCTCATCGTGTGTTGTGACATGCAAACGAACGAGGTTATGAAGTGTAAAGGGGTGTGCGGGAAGGGGCATGAAGATGCATGGCGGTGTGATTTCCATACCACCGCAGCAAAAGAATAAATTTTAATGAATGGAAGTTTTGCAAACGCGTATGGGTTGTATATGAAAAGGTGTAACTGAAGAGCTGGGAAAGTCAATCATTTCGTTGCACTTTGTTATGAAAAGTAGGCGAAAGTTACAAAATATAAAAGTGTGCATCCAGATTTTCAGCTCGATCTTTATATATTATTATATTAATCAAACCTCTTTTCTGTCGTGGATCTGGTATAACTGTATTGGGTTTAACACGTGTGTTATTGAGTGCGTTGGTCAGTAACATTTTTAATGTTAAGTCCCCATAGCTCTAAAATTTGTCCTCTATTGCTCCTTCTACTCGTATTTGGCTGATAGCCTTGCTATAGCTTCCTAAATCTACTACATGAAAAACCTTATTGTATCCTTCGATTAGTTTTATCGGCTCTTGTTTTATCATCGTGTATCCTGCCTGGGTGTTTATTTCCTCTAGTCTGAAATCAGCTTGGTTTAGTGTAACAGTCGTTAGAAAGATTATCGCAAAGATAAATTCCATATTTATTCTGTGGAAATTGAGTTTAGAACGAGTGTTATTGAGTGCGTTGGTCAGTAACATTTTTAATGTTAAGTCCCCAAAGCTCTAAAATTTGTCCTCTATTGCTCCTTCTACTCGTACTAACAGTCGTTAGAAAGATTATCGCAAAGATAAATTCCATATTTATTCTGTGAAAATAGAAACTGTGTTTAGATATGTCAATTACTGTTTAGTTATTGATATTTTCTTAATGTTAAGTATTAGTCTGGTATTTATTTCGTCGCCTAATTTGATTTTTATAATACCTGTCTTTAGGATCGTCACCATCTACTATATGTTTTTGTTGAACGATATGATTTTGAAATTTTTTTGTATCTGGCATCTGACTTTCCCCTTCGGTTCTTATTGACATAATTATTTCTAAAATTTCTACACTTAATCTATTTCTGTTTATAAAGTTATTTCTATTCACCTTGTTCAAATGTAAACGGTTGGAGATTTGTTGAATAACGTCATCTGACATACAATTATTAATAAAATCAATGGGTTTTATTTTTGTGGTAGAATGTATTGAGTTACTACAGTTTATTATGGCCTTAAAAACGTTGTCTTTTAGTTCACCCTTATTGTTTCTATAAACATTGAACAATCTCATATGTTCATTTAACGTGGAATGCAGTCTTTCTACATCTGAATTGCCTGTTTTTAAATAAGGATACATATAAAAAAAATGAAGCATATTTTTATCGTGGCAGACAACGTGATACCAGATAAAGAACTTTCAGAATAAGTACAACAAATAAAGCTTTAAAAAGAAAATTCTTTTTCATCACTCCGCTCGCTCGTGTGGGTAAAGTTATTTTTCTCATCGTGTGTTGTGACATGCAAACGAACGAGGTTATGAAGTGTAAAGGGGTTTGCGGGAAGGGGCATGAAGATGCATGGCGGTGTGATTTCCATACCACCGCAGCAAAAGAATAAATTTTAATGAATGGAAGTTTTGCAAACGCGTATGGGTTGTATATGAAAAGGTGTAACTGAAGAGCTGGGAAAGTCAATCATTTCGTTGCACTTTGTTATGAAAAGTAGGCGAAAGTTACAAAATATAAAAGTGTGCATCCAGATTTTCAGCTCGATCTTCTGCAATAAAACAAGTGGCCAGGCGTTGGCCCTTTAGAGACATTTCATACATATATATTATATTCATATATTAATTAATACAAAGATTAAATTTTATCGATTTATGTACATACATATGTATGCATAAATATTTTAGGTTATCTTATACAAAGTTACTTTAATATTTCAATAACGGTTTGAGAGATTCTGCTCGAATATTAATCATTTAGATTTTCAGGTTAATAACTAACATACATATATATATATTACATACATATATTAAAAAATTAAAAGGCATAAGAAAATTGTCTCCAAGGAAAAAATGTCCTGGAAAAGAACGAAGTGCGCAATTGCATACTGTTCTATAACCAAAAATGAATTGCCTGATGGAAAATTATTTAAATTTCCTAAAAAAAGGAACAGTTAAATACGATGCATGGCTAGCTTTAGCAGAGGAGTATCGGGAACACATAAAAAGCCTTAAACGCCCTATATATTCAGCAAACATTTTGAGAATGCCTTTATTGAAAAGGAATATTTAAAAAAAAAAGCTTACCCTTCTCTCTTGTTAAAACGAAGTGTTGCTATATCTGATGACGAGTTAATTTGTTTCGATCCAACGAGAGCTAAGGTTAGATATGAAAACTGCAATAAATTAGTACTGGATTCGAATGATGTTACAGTAGAAGAACTATACTTGCGCGAACTGTGAGACTCTTATAAAAAGGCAATCTATTTATATTAAAAGAACTGAGAGGCTTAAGAAATTGAACAATAGCTTAAGGATAACAATAAAAGGAAATCGCAAATGGAAAATAAATTTGCTGCAGAGAATTCATCGTTTAAAAGAGGACAAAAAAAGGCTGCAAGTGCGTGAAAAGCAGAGTATCCAAGAGAAAATTGATTTATTGCTTGGTATTGATCAAAATACTAAGACATCTTCGAAGCTCATTCTTTTTCCGTTCGTCTTCCGGATACAACATCCGTGTTCATTACATACGTGGATTAAGATAAAAAGCCTGTCACCTGGAATAAATAGAAATGTTCTAGAGGAAATAAAGAAAATAACTTCGATATTATCACCAAAAGAAAAAGAAGTCGTGATTATATTTGATGAGATGAGCCTTCAGACGAATCTAACCTACAATAAATTCAAAGATGAAATTGAAGGTTTTGTTGATTACGGAAGGAATCAACGATCTAATATGAGCGCTAAGTCTGTGTGCGTTTTTATGATTCGGAATGTATGCGGAAATTTTAAGCAAGTTTTATATCATGTCGTTTGTCCAAGCAATATACCTATGAAACAACTTGAGATTGAGGTATATTATTGTCTTGATATACGCGCAGCTGAAACTAACCGTTAGTCGTTTTTTGCTGTGATCAAGGACCCACAAATTGTAGTTTATATAGTAAACTTAATCTAAATGAAAAAAATTTAACTTCAATTACAAAAATAAATCCATATATGGAATGTATGATATTCCTCATCTTATAAAGAGTATTCGGAACAACTTACTTAAATACAATTTGAAGGTAATTGAATACCTTTATAACACAGAAAAAAGTAATACTACCAAAATATGTCCAAAACTTACATCGGCACACATTGATCCTACTGAGTTTCAGAAAATTAACGTGAAGTTGGCTGCACTAGTTTGTTAGGAGTTGAGAAGTTTTCACTCCATCATCAGTAGATAGAATAGGAAAACGAACGGCAACTCATGTCATAAACCCCTTTGTTTGAGACATAAAGCCAACAATTTATCAAGTTGAGCTATGGCCGGACTGGTTTGTACCCGATCACTGAGCCTAGAGTCGTCGGTTCAAGCCACAGCAGTGGCTTTTCTATCTTTTTATTTATTTTTCATTTTCTCTTCTATCTGGAGGAGCAAGGGGGAGCAAGGGTACAAGGGGAACATTTGACAAAAACCCACCTGTGTTTATTAGATTGTCCAGCTATGACATCTATCATTATAATTTAATAGTTGCCGACAACCCCCCGAAATTGCAATTGTGTTTGGCGGATTTTAAGATCCTAAATTAGAACAACATCAGAGGTAAAAGTTAATTCATTTAATCGTATCGCAATGTGGCTTAGTTCTCTTTAGTGTTTTATGTTCTAGGCGGCTCTGAGCATTTGCCTACTTGAAAAGTACCTGAGGTTTTCCGACAAGCTAAGAAGTCGGAGCCGGACGAAAGCAGATTAAAGTCGCGAGCGAAACCGAGTTGGATTTTGGCGAGATCTCTGTGAAGTGAACTGTGGCCTGGAGAATAAGCCATCAGCTTGTGATACGGGAGACTCGGGTTCGAGTCCCAGGCTGAGTCTTTAATTTTAATTTTTTTTCTCATTATCGTATTTCATTTTTATATCCTTTGATATTTATTTAATTTTTTTTTTCCCCATTTCCTTTTTTTTTCTTATCACTTGACGCTGAGGTCAGTCCTTGGCAATTCTTTTAATATTACCATTAGTAGTTGTATAATTAGTAGCTTAATATCAAGGTTAATTTAACAAAGCCTACTTGTAAGTTACCCGGGTGGTCGAGAGAACCTATAGTTGTGAACAAAAGGGTGGCAACGTTGCGGCGCTTTTGGTTTGTGGATTCAGAATCCGAGGGTACAGGCATTTTTGTTGTTGTTTTGGAATACAAGTTCCTCTTTTCTTTCCCCTTCTGGGATTTTGTATACATTTTTTTTAATAGTAATAAACTTATTTGGATTAACGTTAAAACGAGTTCTTAGTAGACGGTACGCGAATCCTTTTTGGCGGTCGCGATTCTTCCGGAAGGGCATCTCGGGGCAATAAGGTAAATCGCGTGGCACCCATTTTAACATCTATTTTCCCCTATGACCTTTTCCATTGGGTCAGTTATTGTCCTGAATCGCAGAAGTGGAACGTAACATTTTTGATGCCCAACGTGGGGCATTTATTATCAACAGACAACTCAGAAAGTATTAATATTGATATATAGTCTATGAAAATAATCCTAGCCATCGTTCACGTTTCACCCACCGAATATTAGAATTGTTAGAGACGTTTATTACTTATTACGCGTATTAGTCCTGTTCTTAGTGTATTGTTTTATTGTTCATCTAAAAAGAAAAACCTCAGATATTACTCATGGAAATTAATAGGCTTAACTCAGAGGAATTACAATACAAGTTGAAGATTAGGGGGTTGAGTGCATCGACAGTCATCGACATGAGGAAGATGCTAAGAACAGCTCTCAAAAGAGATACTAGTTTCCTTTTGACGGAGTATCCTTATACGTTTGATGAGGATAAGTCTGCAGTTGCCTCAACGTTAGAGGAAATAGAGTCATTAGTTAGGGCGTTCTCAGGCGATGAGCGATGTGGGGACTATATAAAAATAAGAGCTACATCGGAGTGGGTGGTTGGATGACTTAGTAGAATGATAGCGTTGGAGAAAGACGAGCATGAATTTATCTCTGATAGCGGGAACAAGGTAGTTGAACTGCTAGCTGAAGTCGACCTTAAAGCCAATGCTGTAGATTGGGAGGTTTCTAATAAAGCACCGGAAGCCTTAGAACCAGAGGAGCAAAGTCAAGCAACAGATAGCCAAGCGCAACTTCCTGACGTATCACAACTGAATCTGGTTGATTTATACATTCAGGCAGGAAGTAGTCAAGGACAACTTGCTAATGCCGCACAACGGAATTTGATTGACATACCGCTTCAACCACAGGTGACTTCTTCTCCACTTGTGTTTCATGCGAAGTGTGTGCGGGTAATGAAGTGGGGGCTTAAATACAGTGGTGAACCTGGCCAATCCGTTACTAGTTTCTTAGAAAGGGTAGAAGAGCTCAGGGAAGTAAGGAATTGCACGCAAACAGAGCTTTTCAATTCAGCCTTCGACTTGTTTGAAGGGAAAGCTACATTAGGGTTTAGGGTAAATAAGCCTTCGTTTCGGAATTGGAAGGATTTAGTGGAGAAACTCCGAGCTGAATTTCTGCCACCAGGATATGATGACCGATTATGGGAGTAGATTCGACATCGAACGCAGAGATGTTCCGAAACAATTGGGCTGACTGGGCTGTTCTCAAGACTTAGCGAAGTATGTCCAGATGGTGTGAAATTGAGTATGATTCGGAAAAATGTATCTCCATTTTACCAAACGCAACTGGCATTAGTCAATATCACATCTCGTTTTTCGCTTTCATTATTGAGTAACAATATATCAGCGTTAATCTGAATTGATTGTAAGTTTTTTGCCAAATTCATTTGTTCCTCTTTTATATGATTTATAAAATTTTCCATGATTGTTTGATGTTTATTAATTCTATTAACTAAGCCATTTAGATTGCTTTGTAGATCAGTATTTATTCTGATCTGTTTATTTAATTCGGCAATAGAATTGTGGTTATTTCCTTCTATAATTCTCAACTGATCGCTCGTCATCATCCATCACGCCAAATAAAAAATTTAGCCCTTTCCCTACTATATTAATCAAACCTCTTTTCTGTCGTGGATCTGGTATAACTGTATTGGGTTTAATACGTGTGTTATTGAGTGCGTTGGTCAGTAACATTTTTAATGTTAAGTCCCCATAGCTCTAAAATTTGTCCTCTATTGCTCCTTCTACTCGTATTTGGCTGATAGCCTTGCTATAGCTTCCTAAATCTACTACATGAAAAACCTTATCGTATCCTTCAATTAGTTTTATCGGCTCTTGTTTTATCATCGTGTATCCTGCCTGGGTGTTTATTTCCTCTAGTCTGAAATCAGCTTGGTTTAGTGTAACAGTCGTTAGAAAGATTATCGCAAAGATAAATTCCATATTTATTCTGTGAAAATTGAGATTAGAACGTGTGTTATTGAGTGCGTTGGTCAGTAAGATTTTTAATGTTAAGTCCCCAAAGCTCTAAAATTTGTCCTCTATTGATCCTTCTACTCGTACTTGGCTGATGGCCTTACTATAGCTTCCTAAATCTACTACATGAAGAACCTTATTGTATCCTTCGATTAGTTTTATCGGCTCTTGTTTTATCATCGTGTATCCTTCCTGGGTGTTTATTTCCTCTAGCCTGAAATCAGCTTGGTTGAGTCTAACAGTCGTTAGAAAGATTATCGCAAAGATAAATTCCATATTTATTCTGTGAAAATTGAGTTTAGAACGTGTGTTATTGAGTGCGTTGGTCAGTAACATTTTTAATGTTAAGTCCTCAAAGCTCTAAAATTTGTCCTCTATTGCTCCTTCTACTCGTACTTGGCTGATAGCCTTGCTATAGCTTCCTAAATCTACTACATGAAAAACCTTATCGTATCCTTCAATTAGTTTTATCGGCTCTTGTTTTATCATCGTGTATCCTGCCTGGGTGTTTATTTCCTCTAGTCTGAAATCAGCTTGGTTTAGTGTAACAGTCGTTAGAAAGATTATCGCAAAGATAAATTCCATATTTATTCTGTGAAAATTGAGTTTAGAACGTGTGTTATTGAGTGCGTTGGTCAGTAACATTTTTAATGTTAAGTCCCCAAAGCTCTAAAATTTGTCCTCTATTGCTCCTTCTACTCGTACTTGGCTGATAGCCTTGCTATAGCTTCCTAAATCTACTACATGAAAAACCTTATCGTATCCTTCGATTAGTTTTATCGGCTCTTGTTTTATCATCGTGTATCCTGCCTGGGTGTTTATTTCCTCTAGTCTGAAATCAGCTTGGTTTAGTGTAACAGTCGTTAGAAAGATTATTGCAAAGATAAATTCCATATTTATTCTGTGGAAATTGAGTTTAGAACGTGTGTTATTGAGTGCGTTGGTCAGTAACATTTTTAATGTTGAGTCCCCAAAGCTCTAAAATTTGTCCTCTGTTGCTCCTTCTACTCCTACTTGGCTGATAGCCTTGCTATAGCTTCCTAAATCTACTACATGAAAAACCTTATCGTATCCTTCAATTAGTCTTATCGGCTCTTGTTTTATCATCGTGTATCCTGCCTGGGTGTTTATTTCCTTTAGTCTGAAATCAGCTTGGTTTAGTGTAACAGTCGTTAGAAAGATTATCGCAAAGATAAATTCCATATTTATTCTGTGAAAATTGAGTTTAGAACGTGTGTTTTGAGTGCGTTGGTCAGTAACATTTTTAATGTTAAGTCCCCAAAGCTCTAAAATTTGTCCTCTATTGCTCCTTCTACTCGTACTTGGCTGATAGCCTTGCTATAGCTTCCTAAATCTACTACATGAAAAACCTTATCGTATCCTTCAATTAGTTTTATCTGCTCTTGTTTTATCATCGTGTATCCTGCCTGGGTGTTTATTTCCTCTAGTCTGAAATCAGCTTGGTTTAGTGTAACAGTCGGTAGAAAGATTATCGCAAAGATAAATTCCATAATTATTCTGTGGAAATTGATTTTAGAACGTGTGTTATTGAGTGCGTTGGTCAGTAACATTTTTAATGTTAAGTCCCCAAAGCTCTAAAATTTGTCCTCTATTGCTCATTCTACTCGTACTTGGCTGATAGCCTTACTATAGCTTCCTAAATCTACTACATGAAGAACCTTATCGTATCCTTCGATTAGTTTTATCGGCTCTTGTTTTATCATCGTGTATCCTTCCTGGGTGTTTATTTCCTCTAGTCTGAAATCAGCTTGGTTGAGTCTAACAGTCGTTAGAAAGATTATCGCAAAGATAAATTCCATATTTATTCTGTGAAAATAGAAACTGTGTTTAGATATGTCAATTACTGTTTAGTTATTGATATTTTCTTAATGTTAAGTATTAGTCTGGTATTTATTTCGTCGCCTAATTTGATTTTTATAATACCTGTCTTTAGGATCGTCACCATCTACTATATGTTTTTGTTGAACGATATGATTTTGAAATTTTTTTGTATCTGGCATCTGACTTTCCCCTTCGGTTCTTATTGACATAATTATTTCTAAAATTTCTACAATTAATCTATTTCTGTTTATAAAGTTATTTCTATTCACCTTGTTCAAATGTAAACGGTTGGAGATTTGTTGAATAACGTCATCTGACATACAATTATTAATAAAATCAATGGGTTTTATTTTTGTGGTAGAATGTATTGAGTTACTACAGTTTATTATGGCCTTAAAAACGTTGTCTTTTAGTTCACCCTTATTGTTTCTATAAACATTGAACAATCTCATATGTTCATTTAACGTGGAATGCAGTCTTTCTACATCTGAATTGCCTGTTTTTAAATAAGGATACATATAAAAAAAATGAAGCATATTTTTATCGTGGCAGACAACGTGATACCAGATAAAGAACTTTCAGAATAAGTACAACAAATAAAGCTTTAAAAAGAAAATTCTTTTTCATCACTCCGCTCGCTCGTGTGGGTAAAGTTATTTTTCTCATCGTGTGTTGTGACATGCAAACGAACGAGGTTATGAAGTGTAAAGGGGTTTGCGGGAAGGGGCATGAAGATGCATGGCGGTGTGATTTCCATACCACCGCAGCAAAAGAATAAATTTTAATGAATGGAAGTTTTGCAAACGCGTATGGGTTGTATATCAAAAGGTGTAACTGAAGAGCTGGGAAAGTCAATCATTTCGTTGCACTTTGTTATGAAAAGTAGGCGAAAGTTACAAAATATAAAAGTGTGCATCCAGATTTTCAGCTCGATTTTCTGCAATAAAACAAGTGGCCAGGCGTTGGCCCTTTAAAGACATTTCATACATATATATTATATTCATATATTAATTAATACAAAGATTAAATTTTATCGATTTATGTACATACATATGTATGCATAAATATTTTAGGTTATCTTATACAAAGTTACTTTAATATTTCAATAACGGTTTGAGAGATTCTGCTCGATTATCAATCATTTAGATTCTCAGGTTATTTACTAACATACATATATATTACATACATACACTAAGAAATTAAAAGGCATAAGAAAATTGTCCTGGAAAAGAACGAAGTGCGCAATTGCATACTGTTCTATAACCAAAAACTAATTGCCTGATGGAGAATTATTTAAATTTCCTAAAAAAGGAACAGTTAAATACGATGAATGGCTAGCTTTAGCAGAGGAGTATCGTGAACACTTAAAAAGCCTTAAAACGTCCTATATATGCAGCAAACATTTTAAGAATGCCTTTATTGAAAAGAAATATTAAAAAAAAAAAAAATGCTTACTCTTCTCTTTTGTTAAAACCAAGCGTTGCTATATCTGATGACGAGTTCATTTGTTTTGATCCAACGAGAGCTAAGGTTACATATGGAAACTGCAATAAATTAGTACTGGATTCGAATGATGTTACAGTAGGAGAACTAAACTTGTCTTCAAAAAGGTTATCAGGAAAAAGATTCAATGATAAATTTGAATTGTGAGATTCATATAAAAAGGCAATCTATTTATATTGTAACATAATGTAGCATAATAACTACGCTCCAAGAGTATGCAACAATAGTGTAGCATAATAACTACGCCCTGATTGTGATTTGAGGAGAAAGAGACCTTGTAAGGAAGGAGTTTGCGAAGAATAGTATAGGTTGAACTTAATTTGTTCTGTAGACTAGAAAATAAAGAAATAATTTCACAGAATATCGTTTTAGCTACTCGAGTAATAGCTCGCATATTACATTGGTGTCAGAAGTGGGATAAAACTTATTCTGTGAATAACTATTTTCGTGGTGTGAAATTGCACAATAAAAAAAAAAACATTTCTGTGTTGAGTTAATTAGTTGCGCAAAATGGGTCGCAAATTGGGAAAACTAACTATAACTCAACTAAAGGCAGAAATCAGTAAGCGGAATCTCGACACAACTGGGGGAAAAGATGCTCTACTGATTCGTCTTGAAGACGCAGTAAATCAGGAAGGTGAAAATCCGCATGACATGGAGTTTGACGCGGAAGAGGAACCAGCAAGTACAGTAGCCGACCCGGGTATAACAAGTCTGCTCCTGCAACTTAAGTCAGTCATGGACGAACAAAGGAAAGCAATAGAAGACCAAAAGAAGTCTCTGGAACTTAAGCTCGATGACCAAAAGAATTCTCTAGAACTTAAGCTGGACGAACAAAAGAAAGCAATGGACGAACCAAAGAAACCAATGGACGAAGAAAAGAATTCTCTAGAACTTAAGATGGACGAACAAAAGAATTCTCTAGATGCTCTGGAAAGCAAACTTGATGAGCAAAACAAGTATTTGGAATCCAAATTCGAAGCGATCGAAGAGAAAATTGAGAAGGTCGAGACGCAACTCGAAAAAGTCGAAATTATATTCGATGAAAACTTTGAGAAACATGAAACTCAGTTCGGGAAGATAGAGACTCAGTTTGAAAAAGTGGATACGCAAATCGAGAGAGTGGGAAAACAAGTCGAAAATTTTGCTAAGGAACTCAGCAACGTGAAGAGACAGAAAGCACGGGAATATTCCACTGACGGTCTGAGAAGAAAGGAGATGCAGCCTCCTATCTTCGATGGTTAAACATTATGGCCAATTTATAAGAGGCAATTCGAAGCGGCTGCAATGACCAATAGCTGGGACAATGAAGAGAAGTCTATTGCACTCACGCTTGCACTGAGGGGTCCAGCTGCTCTTGCAGACCATCCCGGAAGATAAACAGCAGAACTACGACTCTCTGGTTCAGGCTATCGAGATGCGGTTTGGGGATGAACACATGCAGCAGGTGTACACGGTTCTGTTGCGTAGTCGAGTCCAGAAAAGGGGGAAACGCTCCAACAGCTGCAAGTGGATATAGAGCGACTAGTCCATCTTTCATACCCTAAAGCCCGTGAAGAGCTTATCAACGAAATGGAGGTGGAAGCTTTTATTCAGGCCATAGAGGACAGAGAACTGCAAATGGCTGTAAGGATGGCTGAAAAGCGAACACTCCCCGAGGCATTGGCATTCGCTTTGTCAATGAAGGCTGCCGACCAAGCATACCAGGGAATACACCGTGTCAGGGAAATGCCCGTCGTGGAATGCTCATGCCAGAGAACAGCCGTCATGGATGAAGACAAAGCTCGCGGAAGTCAAGTCCGTTGCTGGAATTGCAACCAAACCGGACACCTACAACGGCAGTGCAGAAGTTCACCTAGACGAGGAAATGGTTCACATTGCGGAAGTAGGAGAAGCAGAGAGGAAGCATCCGGCGGTCAGTCAGACTTCCCAGAACCAGCAGTCAGGAAATGCGTAAGGACCAACTTCGCGGGGCAGAAGTTGGTTACTGGAATCGAGGCCCCCAGGACCACCATTCAAGTTTCGCAAACCAAAAGGGGTAACAAGAGCCTGACAGTGGAGGCACTAATCAGCGAGAAGAAGTGCGTAGCCACCATCGACACAGGTGCCACCGCCTCCATTGTAAGAAGAGATATCGTCAGAAGCTCATGGCTGCACAACACCAACAGCTACTGCCTGAAGACTGCAACAGGGGAAATGGTGAAGGTGTTTGGAGAAGTTGGTCTTACGATTACTCTGGCCGGACTGACGTTCTCCCATGCGTTTCTGGTGGCAGATATATGCGACGAGTGCATCATCGGAATAGACTTCATGAAAGCAAATGAAGTAATTTTGGACATCGGCATGCAAGTACTGAGGTATCGAAATGTGGAGATTCCGATGGTGTACGGAAACGAGAATGCCGTAACTCTCAGGACAGTCATCAGCAAATACGAAGTTTTGCCGCCGTCTTCAGAGACAATCATTTGGACGAAGCTGGAAGGTGATCTTGGGAGCCACCGATTCTGCATAGACCCAGAGAAGCATTCTCAAGACTACATCGTGGGAAAGACGTTAGTCGAACCAAAGAATACCATGGTTCCAGTGAGAGTTTTGAACGCGAGACCACACACTGTCAAACTAAGGCGAGGGGAAGTGACTGGAAAATGCACGCCGATTACCGCCGTCGGAACAATATCTGAACGTGATGCTCAAAAACCTCTCCCATCACCTTCGACAGCGGAAACAAGAGAGGCGATTGTCCAGTCCAGTGAGCTGAATCAGGAGCAGCGAACTATGGCAGAGAATCTTATCAATGAGTACGCTGATGTATTTGCCTCACAGGACGGAGAATACGGCCGAACACGCCTGGTACAACATCGAATAGACACTGGTGATACTAGACCAATTCGTCAGCCTGCTAGGCGCCTTCCATTGGCAAAGCAGACAGAAGTTAAAGAGATGGTGTCGGCAATGGAGAAAGAAGGTCTGATTGAAATTTCCAAAAGTGCGTGGGCATCACCGGTTGTACTGGTTAAGAATAAAGATGGCAGCACGCGGTTTTGCGTGGACTATCGGCAGCTCAATTACATCACCAAGAAAGACAGCTATCCTCTGCCACGGATTGACTGAATGGTTTTCCACCCTCGACTTGAAGACTGGCTACTGGCAGGTACAGATCCATCCAGAAGACCGGGAGAAAACCGCCTTCACCGCAGGAAATGGGCTATGGCAATTCACGGTAATGCCATTCGGGCTGTGCAATGCTCCGGCGACTTTCGAGCGATTGATGGAATGTGTCCTGCAAGGGTTAACATGGAAAACCTGTTTGGTATACTTGGATGATGTCATCGTCGTAGGAAAAACGTTTGCGCGACACCGAGACAATCTAAGGGATGTGTTTCAAAGGCTTCGAAGTGCCCACCTGAAGCTCAACCCCAAGAAGTGCGCCCTGTTTAGAGCGGAAGTCAAGTACTTGGGGCACATAATTTCAGCGAAAGGAGTGAGAACCGATCCAGAGAAGGTCGAAGCGGTGAAAAACTGGCCAGTCCCCAAAGATGAACACCAACTAAAGAGCTTCCTGGGCCTAGCCACCTACTACAGACGGTTCGTGAAGGATTTTGCCGGAATCGCAAAGAGCCTGCACCAATTGACGGAAGAGGGAAAACAATTCAAATGGTCAATTGAGTGCGAGAAGAGCTTCAAGGCACTTAAACAACGGCTATGCGATGCCCCGATACTAGCTTACCCCACTCCCGGGGAAACGTTCATTGTGGATACAGATGCTAGTAATGTCGGGGTAGGAGCCGTACTCTCCCAGGTGCATGATGGCCAAGAGAAGGTGGTCGCGTACTTCAGCAAGATGCTCTCTAAGCCACAAAGGAACTATTGCGTGACAAGGCGGGGAACTTCTAGCTTTGATCTTGGCTACGAAGCATTTTCACAAATACCTCTATGGGAGGAAGTTCGTTCTTCGCACAGACCATGCAGCCTTAAAATGGCTATTACAGTTCAAGAGTCCTGAGGGTCAGGTCGCAAGATGGATCGAAAGGCTGCAAATCTACGACTACGAAATACAGCATCGTAAAGGAAAACTCCACTCTAATGCGGATGCACTGTCCCGGAGACCATGCAGAACGGATTGTAAACATTGTGCGCGTCAGGAAGAACGGGAGCTGGTTTCCATCCAAAGAATGAGAGCCGAACCTATGGCCGGCTGGAGCGTAGATGAGATCCGGAACGCTCAGAAGGAAGACCCGGATATCGAGCCGATTCTGGCCTGGAAGGAAACATGGAGAAACCGGATCATCAGGACATCTCTCACAGAAGCCCGACCTTAAAGGCATATTTTGCGCAGTGGGACTCCCTCCATGTCCAAGAAGGTGTTCTGAGAAGAAAATGGGAATCCTCGGACGGAAAGTCGTTTGTAATGCAGCTTGCCGTGCTGCGGACGAGAGTCAAGGAGGTGTTACAGGAAATGCATGGCGGGGCGTCCGGAGGCCACTTGGAAGTGAATAAGACGCTAGAAAAGGTACGAGAACGTTTTTATTGGTTAAAAGCGAAGGAAGATGTCGAAGACTGGTGCAGAAAATGCGACGTGTGTGCAGCAAGGGTCCGAGAATCAAAACTCGAGGTAAGATGCACCAATACAACGTGGGAGCACCTTTCGAACGAATCGCCATTGACATCGCAGGGCCCTTTCCGGAAACCGACAATGGTAATCGGTATATACTCGTAGTAATGGACTACTTCAGTAAGTGGCCGGAAGCGTTTCCGATCCCTAACCAGGAAGCCAGATCTGTGGCGTAGCAGATCGTCTACAATTGGGTGAGCAGACTCGGTGTGCCCTTGGAATTGCATTCTGACCAAGGGCGGAACTTCGAGTCAAGAATCTTCCAAGAGATGTGTCAACTACTCGGAATCAAAAAGACACGGACAACCCCGCTTCATCCACAGTCGGACGGTATGGTGGAGCATTTCAATAGGACTTTGGATGAACATCTCTCGAAGGCCGTAGGTGACTACCAACGGGATTGGGACCGGCAGATTCCCTTGTTTTTGATGGCCTATAGAGTGCCGTGCATAGCACTACTCGACATACGCCGTTCGAAATCTTGTTTGGAGGAATAGCTCGGTTACCCAGTGAGGTGAAATTTGGATCTCCTCCCAATGAGTCCAGAAATGAAGAAGAGTACGTGACGGACCTTGGGGAAAGGCTTAAGGACATACACCAAAGGACCAGAAGCCAGATTAAGATAACGAGCGACCGCATGAAGACCAGGTATGATGCCAAGGCAACAACGTCAGGATTCCAGGAAGGAGATCTAGTGTGGCTGTATAATCCCCATCGCCAAAAGGGGAAATCACCTAAGTTGCAGCAGAACTCGGAGGGTCCCTACAGAATAGTAACCCGCATCAACGATGTTGTCTACCTCATCCAGCGAGGATCAATTGCCAAAATGAAACTGGTTCATGTGGACCGACTGAGTCGATACAATGGCCGAGGTGAGAATGCACTTGTTCGGGACGAACAAGTCTAAGAGGGGGGCAGTGTAACATAATGTAGCATAATAACTACGCTCCAAGAGTATGCAACAATAATGTAGCATGTTAACTACGCCCTGAAAGAGGCAACACATTCCGAAGTGTCTTTTCATTCGAGCATAATTTTGTTCCGAAGTGTCTTTTAATTCGAGGTTCGTGTCCGCAGTTCATGTCCACAGTTCGTGTCCACGATAAGAGACGGATAATATCTAAGACAACGTCATGGAATTAAGAGGGAATTATAACCGCAAGAAATTATTGTCATCTTGGAATTATTACATCAGAATTTCCTTGTTCCAGTTGTCGAAGAATTTGCTAGAAGTTTCTGGCTATAAGAAATGCTGCTATATAAGGACAGATGGCGATCGAGGCAAGGCAGTTGGTTTTGAACCGCACGAGGAGATTGGAAAAGTGATAACAGCCGAAGTGGTAATTTTGTGATAAATTGAAAGTTGAAAGTTAACAAGAAGAAGTAATTAGTTTGGATTTGTGAATTAAGTAATTGAAAGGAGATAAAGTGATTTGAGAAGAAAGAGACCTTGTAAGGAAGGAGTTTGCGAAGAATAGTATAGTGTGAACTTGAATTGTTCTATAGACTGGAAAATAAAGAAATAATTTCACAGAATATCGTTTTATCTACTCGAGCCGTAGCTCGCATATTATAATATTAAAAAAAATGAGAGGCTTAAGAAATTGAACAATAACTTAAGGATAACAATAAAAGAAAATCGCAAATTGAAAATAAATTTGCTGCAGAGAATTCATCGTTTAAAAGAGGACAAAAAAGGCTGCAAGTGCATGAAAAGCAGAGTATCCCAGAGAAAATTAATTTATTGCTTGGTATTGATCAAAATACTAAGACATTTTCGAAGCTCATTCTATCTGAGGGTACAAAAAAATACACCGAAGAGGAGAAGTGGATTTCGCAGTGCATTTATTTCCGTTCGTCTTCCGGATACAACTTTTTACGGGATCAGCTTGGACTGCACTTGCCGCACCCGTCTTCATTACACAGGTGGATTAAGATTAAAAGTCTGTCACCTGGAACAAATAGAAATGTTCTAGAGGAAATAAGGAAAACAACTTCGACATTATCACGAAAAGAAAAAGAAGTCGTAATTATATTTGATGAGATGAGCCTTCAGACGAATCTAACCTACAATAAATTCAAAGATGAAATTGAAGGTTTTGTTGATTACGGAAGGAATCAAAGATCTTATATGAGCGCTAAGTATGTGTGCGTTTTTATGATTCGGAGTGTATGCGGAAATTTTAAGCAAGTTTTATATCATGTCGTTTGTCCAAGCAATATACCTATGAAACAACTTGAGATTGAGGTATATAATTGTCTTGATATATGCATGGAGCTGAAACTAACCGTTAGAACTCTGTGATCAAGAACCCACAAATCGTAGTTTATATAGTAAACTTAATCTAAATGGAAAAAACTTTAACTTCAAGAAATGAAGGATTATATATTAAACATCGAACCCACAAACGCAAGAAATAGATCATTATGATTTATATAACATTTATGTAAAGAAATTTAATCAAGATCCGTTAGAGAGCTTATTTGGTAACATAAGAGCGCGGAATATTAATAAAAGTAATCCAAGTGTTTCCGAATTTAACTCCCTGCTAGCCAAAGTTTTATCGATAAAATTTTTATTCAAATCGAAATGTTCCAACTGCGAAGAAGACGATTCGGAATATCTACAGGTGGATTGGAATGCTATTTTGCAGAGTGATATAGAAGAACAAATAATACTTACCCAAGAGCTATTACAAAATCACGACATTCTTAAGAATGAGGAATGTTTTGAAAATAACATGAATACGAACAATATAGTTAATCCACTAGATGAAGACGCAATATCAGTCAAGGTACCGCAGTCAACGACCGTGCTACAAGATACTTTGCCGGATACTGCATCTTTAAAACAATAAAAAAAATGAACAAAATCTGTGAAAATTGGGCTGAAGAAATGTCAAAGGACAAACAGAATTTCGATCTAACGGAAGTATTGATAAAATTAAAAGAATATGAAAATTCAAAAGAAAAAAAGGTTCTCTTATGGCCGTCGGAAAGTGATTTTCAAGTATGCCGTCTTCATGTACAAATATTTTTCGAATACTTTCGGAAACTACCTTTTGCATCTAACTTACAAGAAAATATAATCAAAGAATGTATACTCGTAAAGGCAACAAATATACATTTTCCGAATTGGTTCAATGTATGTTATGATTAAGGTGATTTAACTGCAATTTAATACTAACCAAATTTATGTTAATGATTAGTTTGTTAAGTTAGTTAGTTTTTTTTATAACAATTTCGAAGATTAGTCACCTTCACTTAATAAGGCCAAGAGCAGTGATCAGTTATTATAAGGGCATAAATATAAAATGCAGTATGCAAAACTCATATTCATACCCATTTTCAGAGCAAATTTGTGTCCACAAAGTTTACAGAGTTTTTATTTATTTAATCAAGTGCTGAAAATAAGGTACATACAGACAAAGTAACAAGCACACAACATAAGCCTAACCATTTGCACATATGTATATATACTATCTACACAGATACTATCCATCCTACCAATCCGTCGGCATCAGAACTCCGTGACCGCAGTCGCACAAAAAATTTTTTTTGTTTCTTTTTTGCAGTGAAGGTAAACAAGAGTATATGTGAGTGACACGATGGACTAAAAGGTGAGCAGAAAAAAAAATGCTCTGTGTTCTGATTGTTTCCCTTTTGTAAGAAGTTTGCTTTTTAAAAGCTTTTTTTTGTGAATTTGGTTTTCATATATCACTTCTTCCCATATAAATGAGACATCTGGGTAGTTTATTATCTGTGCTAGTACCTAATTCGTTGTCGGTTATTATTAAATTTGGCTTGCTTAGGTATTGAAATCTGAACTTCAGTGCTTCTACAATTGATATCCGTGATCTGTCTTTCAGGGGGTGCACGGTTGCGTATTTTGTTAGTTTATCTATGGTTGTCAAATTCATAATGTATCATAATGTAGCATAATAACTACGCTCCAAAAGTAAGCAACACAAAATTACATTCCGAAGGGTCTTTTCGGAACACATTCGAGGTTCGTGTCCACGGAAGAGATGGAATATGTCTAAGACGACGTCGCGGAATTAAGAGAGAATTATAACCACAAGAGATTATTGGCTGCAGCTGTCATCTTGGAATTATTACATCAGAATTTTCTTGTTCCAGTGGTCGAAGAATTTGCTAGAAGTTTCTGGCTATCAGAAATGCGACTTTATAAGACAGATGGCGATCGAGGCAGGGGCAGTTGGTTTTTGGAACCGCACGAAGAGATTGGAAAAGTGATAATAGGCGAAGTTGTAATTTTGTGATAAATTGAAAGTGAAGAGTTAACAAGAAGAAGTAATTAGTTTGGATTTGTGAATAAAGTAACTGAAAGGAGATAAAGTGATTTGAGAAGAAAGAGACCTTGTAAGAAAAGAGTTTGCGAAGAATAGTATAGTGTGAACTTGAGTTGTTCTATAGACTAGAAAATAAAGAAATAATCTCACAGAATAACGTTTTATCTACTCGAACCGTAGCTCGCGTAATACATTGGTGTCGGAAGTGGGATAAAACTTATTCTGTGAACAACTATTTCCGTGGTGTGAAATTGCACAAAAAAAAAACAAAACATTTCTGGGTTGAGTTAATTAGTTGCGCAAAATGGGTCGCAAATTGGGAAAACTAACTATAATTCAACTAAAGGCAGAACTCAGTAAGCGGAATCTCGACACAACTGGGGGAAAAGATGCCCTACTGATTCGTCTGGAAGAAGCAATAAAGCAGGAAGGTGATAATCCGCATGACGTAGAGTTTGACGTGGAAGAGGAACCAGCAAGTACAGTAGCCGACCCGGGTATAATAAGTCTGCTCCTGCAACTTAAGTCAGTCATGGACGAACAAAGGAAAGCAATAGAAGACCAAAAGAAGTCTCTGGAACTTAAGCTCGATGACCAAAAGAAAGCAATAGACGACCAAAAGAACTCTTTAGAACTTAAGCTTGAGGAACAAAAGAATTCTCTAGAACTTAAGCTCGACGAACAAAAGAAAGCAATGGACGAACAAAAGAATTCTCTAGATGCTCTGGAAAGCAAACTTGATGAGCAAAACAAGAACTTGGAATCCAAATTCGAAGCGATCGAAGAGAAAATTGAGAAGGTCGAGACGCAACTCGAAAAAGTCGAAATTAGATTCGATGAAAACTTTGAGAAACATGAAACTCAGTTCGGGAAGTTAGAGACTCAGTTTGAAAAAGTGGATACGCAAATCGAGAGAGTGGGAAAACAAGTCGAAAATTTTGCTAAGGAACTCAGCAACGTGAAGAGACAGAAAGCACGGGAATATTCCACTGACGGTCTGAGAAGAAAGGAGATGCAGCCTCCTATCTTCGATGGTTAAATATCATGGCCAATTTATAAGAGGCAATTCGAAGCGGCCGCAATGACCAATAGCTCGGACAATGAAGAGAAGTCTATTGCACTCACGCTTGCACTGAGGGGTCCAGCTGCGGAGCTCTTGCAGACCATCCCGGAAGATAAACAGCAGAACTACGACTCTCTGGTTCAGGCTATCGAGATGCGGTTTGGGGATGAACACATGCAGCAGGTGTACAGGGTTCAGCTGCGTAGTCGGGTCCAGAAAAGGGGAGAAACGCTCCAACAGTTGCAAGCGGATATAGAGCGACAAGGATGGTTGAATAGCGAACACTCCCCGAGGCATTGGCACTCGCTTTGTCAATGAAGGCTGCGGACCCAGCATACCAGGGAATACACCGTGTCAGGGAAATGTCCGTCTTGGAATGTTCATGCCAGAGAACAGCCGTCATGGATGAAGACAAAGCTCGCGGAAGTCAAATCCGTTGCTGGAATTGCAACCAAACCGGACACCTACAACGGCAGTGCAGAAGTTCACCTAGACGAGGAAATTGTCCACATTGCGGAAGTAGGAGAAGCAGAGAGGAAGCATCCGGCGGTGATAACATCCATCCTGTCGGTCAGACTTCCCAAAACAAACAGTCGGGATATGCGTAAGGACCAACTTCGCGAGGCAGAAGTTGGTTACTGGAATCGAGGCCCCCAGGACCACCATTCAAATTTCGCAACCAAACGGGGTAACAAGAGCCTGACAGTGGAGGCACTAATCAACAAGAAGAAGTGCGTAGCCACCATCGACACAGGTGCCACCGCCTCCATTGTAAGAAAAGATATCGTCAGAAGCTCATGGCTGCACAACACCAACAGCTACTGCCTGAAGACCGCGACAGGGGAAATGGCGAAGGTGTTTGGAGAAGTTCATCTTACGATTACTCTGGCGGGACTGATGTTCTCCCATGCGTTTCTGGTGGCAGATATATGCGACGAGTGCATCATCGGAATAGACTTCATGAAAGCAAATGAAGTAATCTTGGACATCGGAATGCAAGTACTGAGGTATCGAAATGTGGAGATTCCGATAGTGTACGGAAACGAGAATGCCGTAACTCTCAGGACAGTCATCAGCAAATACGGAGTTTTGCCGCCGTCTTCAGAGACAATCATTTGGACGAAGCTGGAAGGTGATCTTGGGAGCCACCGACTCTGCATAGACCCAGAAAAGCATTCTCAAGACTACATCGTGGGAAAGACGTTAGTCGAACCAAAGAATACCATGGTTCCAGTGAGAGTTTTGAACGCGAGACCACACACTGTCAAACTAAGGCGAGGGGAAGTGACTGGAAAATGCACGCCGATTACCGCCGTCGGAACAATATCTGAACGTGATGCTCAAAAACCTCTCCCATCACCTTCGACAGCGGAAACAAGAGAGGCGATTGTCCAGTCCAGTGAGCTGAATCAGGAGCAGCGAACTATGGCAGAGAATCTTATCAATGAGTACGCTGATGTATTTGCCTCACAGGACGGAGAATACGGCCGAACACGCCTGGTACAACATCGAATAGACACTGGTGATACTAGACCAATTCGTCAGCCTGCTAGGCGCCTTCCATTGGCAAAGCAGACAGAAGTTAAAGAGATGGTGTCGGCAATGGAGAAAGAAGGTCTGATTGAAATTTCCAAAAGTGCGTGGGCATCACCGGTTGTACTGGTTAAGAATAAAGATGGCAGCACGCGGTTTTGCGTGGACTATCGGCAGCTCAATTACATCACCAAGAAAGACAGCTATCCTCTGCCACGGATTGACTGAATGGTTTTCCACCCTCGACTTGAAGACTGGCTACTGGCAGGTACAGATCCATCCAGAAGACCGGGAGAAAACCGCCTTCACCGCAGGAAATGGGCTATGGCAATTCACGGTAATGCCATTCGGGCTGTGCAATGCTCCGGCGACTTTCGAGCTGATGATGATGGAATGTGTCCTGCAAGGGTTAACATGGAAAACCTGTTTGGTATACTTGGATGATGTCATCGTCGTAGGAAAAACGTTTGCGCAACACCGAGACAATCTAAGGGATGTGTTTCAAAGGCTTCGAAGTGCCCACCTGAAGCTCAACCCCAAGAAGTGCGCCCTGTTTAGAGCGGAAGTCAAGTACTTGGGGCACATAATTTCAGCGAAAGGGATGAGAACCGATCCAGAGAAGGTCGAAGCCGTGAAAAACTGGCCAGTCCCCAAGGATAAACACCAACTAAAGAGCTTCCTGGGCCTAGCCACTTACTACAGACGGTTCGTGAAGGATTTTGCCGGGATCGCAAAGAGCCTGCACAAGTTGACGGAAAAGGGAAAACAATTCAAATGGTCAATTGAGTGCGATAAGAGCTTCAAGGCACTTACACAACGGCTATGCGATGCCCTGATACTAGCTTACCCCACTCCCGGGGAAACGTTCATTGTGGATGCAAATGCTAGTAATGTCGGGGTAGGAGCCGTACTCTCCCAGGTGCATGATGGCCAAGAGAAGGTGGTTGCGTACTTCAGCAAGGTGCTCTCTAAGCCAGAAAGGAACTACTGCGTGACAAGGCGGGAACTTCTAGCTTTGATCTTGGCTACGAAGCATTTTCACAAATACCTCTATGGGAGGAAGTTCGTTCTTCGCACAGACCATGCAGCCTTAAAATGGCTATTACAGTTCAAGAGTCCTGAGGTCGCAAGATGGATCCACAGGCTGCAAATTTACGACTACGAAATACAGCATCGTAAAGGAAACTCCACTCTAATGCGGATGCACTGTGCCGGAGACCATGCAAAACGGATTGTAAACATTGTACGCATCAGGAATTCGGGAACTTCTAGCTTTGATCTTGGCTACGAAGGAAGTTCCTTCTTCGCACAGACCATGCAGCCTTAAAATGGCTATTACAGTTCAAGAGTCCTGAGGGTCAGGTCGCAAGATGGATCGAAAGGCTGCAAATCTACGACTACGAAATACAGCATCGTAAAGGAAAACTCCACTCTAATGTGGATGCACTGTCCCGGAGACCATGCAGAACGGATTGTAAATATTGTGCGCGTCAGGAAGAACGGGAGCTGGTTTCCATCCAAAAAATGAGAGCCGAACCTATCGCCGGCTGGAGCGTAGATGAGATCCGGAACGCTCAGAAGGAAGACCCTGATATCGACCCGATTCTGGCCTGGAAGGAAACATGGAGAAACCGGATCATCAGGACATCTCTCACAGAAGCCCGACCTTAAAGGCATATTTTGCGCAGTGGGACTCCCTCCATGTCCAAGAAGGTGTTCTGAGAAGAAAATGGGAATCCTCGGACGGAAAGTCGTTTGTAATGCAGCTTGTCGTACCGCGGACGAGGGTCAAGGAGGTGTTACGGGAAATGCATGGCGGGGCGACCGGAGGACACTTGGGAGTGAATAAGACGCTAGAAAAGGTACGAGAACGTTTTTATTGGTTAAAAGCGAAGGAAGATATCGAAGACTGGTGCAGAAAATGCGACGTGTGTGCAGCTAGCAAGGGTCCGAGAATCAAAACTCGAGGTAAGATGCACCAATACAACGTGGGAGCACCTTTCGAACGAATCGCCATTGACATCGCAGTGCCCTTTCCGGAAACCGACAATGGTAATCGGTATATACTCGTAGTAATGGACTACTTCAGTAAGTAGCCGGAAGCGTTTCCGATCCCTAACCAGGAAGCCAGAACCGTGGCGGAGCAGATCGTCTACAATTGAGTGAGCAGACTCGGTGTGCCCTCGGAATTGCATTCTGACCAAGGGCGGAACTTCGAGACAAGAATCTTCCAAGAGATGTGTCAACTACACGGAATCAAAAAGACACGGACAACCCCGCTTCATCCACAGTCGGACGGTATGGTGGAGCGTTTCAATAGGACTTTGGACGAACATCTCTCGAAGGTCGTAAGTGACTACCAACGGGATTGGGACCTGCAGATTCCCTTGTTTTTGATGGCCTATAGAAGTGCCGTGCATAGCACTACTCGACATACGCCGTTCGAAATCTTGTTTGGTGGAATAGCTCGGTTACCCAGTGAGGTGAAATTTGGATCTCCTACCAATGAGCCCAGAAATGAAGAAGAGTACGTGGAAGAGAAAGTGGTTCATGTGGGCCGACTGAGTCGATACAATGGCCGAAGTGAGGATGCACTTGTTCGGAACGAACAAGTCTAAGAGGGGGCAGTGTAACATAATGTAGAATAATAACTACGCACCAAAAGTAAGCAACACAAAACTACATTCCGAAGTGTCTTTTCGGAACACATTCGAGGTTCGTGTCCACGGAAGAGAAGGAATATATCTAAGACGACGTCGCGGAATTAAGAGAGAATTATAACCACAAGAGATTATTGGCTGCAGCTGTCATCTTGGAATTATTACATCAGAATTTTCTCGTTCCAGTGGTCGAAGAATTTGCTAGAAGTTTCTGGCTAACAGAAATGCGACTATATAAGACAGGATGCGATCGAGGCAGGGGCAGTTGGTTTTCAAACCGCACGAAGAGATTGGAAAAGTGATAAAATTCGAAGTTGTAATTTTGTGATAAATTGAAAGTGTAACTCTTCACTTTACAAGAAGAAGTAATTAGTTTGGATTTGTGAATTAAGTAATTGAAATGAGATAAAGTGATTTGAGAAGAAAGAGACCTTGTAAGGAAAGAATTTGCGATGAATAGTATAGTGTGAACTTGAATTGTTCTATTGACTAGAAAATAAAGAAATAATCTCACAGAATAACGTTTTATCTACTCGAGTCGTAGCTCGCATTTTACAATAACATTCCTCTGTGGAAGCCATCTGTCTATATAGGCTTGTTGATATATTATTCTGTCTAACTAAGACCACCTTACCACTGGTGGGGGGTGGTTATAGTTTAACATTAATACACCTTTCTGTTGGAGTTGTCGCATTCAAATCCGACGTAAAATTTTATTTCACACATTTTTATAGTATAAATTATGCTGACACGCATACTAATATTACCTCATCTCTTATTACATAAAACTTAAAATACGTGGGAACTGCTGCTGACTCGGCGGCGCTGAGCAAAACTGATATCAATGATAAAGTGTTTCCCGCGGTGTCTGTTTCCCGTAAGGTGCATATGTACGCAATTGTACAAGGCTATTTCATTGTGTTGCTTAGGGGTTTCGGTAAGATTAAACTTGTGTTTGATAGGGTGTCTATCGAACTTGGCCATATTGCAAATTTCACAGTTGTTTATTAATTTATTTATTTTTTCTGGAGATTGGGATAGTAGTACTTATCTCTTAATTCTAAGAATATTTGATTTATTCCCCTGTGGTTATTATTAAGATGCTCTTTTTCTATGATTGACAATAATTTTCCCTTGGCAGCGAAATCTTCTAGAAGTGTGTTGGTTTTTAAGATTTTCAAATTTTTATTTTTTTGCAAAAAACTGTCTATAGTTTTCCTGGAATTTTAAAATTAATTGAGCGTCTGAACCATATAGAGCCATTAAACATTTTTCCAGTAATATATTTTTCATAATGTTAACTAAGTTGCTCTCCGGGCCTATTTTTACAATACTTTTAGCTTTTTTAAACAATATTTTCATAGTTATAGATTGCTTTTCACCTAGAAATAGGTCGGAAATAATCGGATTCTTAAATAGGTATAATGCTTTGTCTGTAATAGGGATAAAATCTGCACTATCAGTATCTGCACAAAAAGCTCATTCATGTTTATCAATAATTCGTTTTCACTATTGGTTTTTTGATAATTTATTATACTACATTCTCCTTGCCTTTGATATATTCCACATTAAAATCAAATTCTGTTAATTTAATCTTCCAGCGTTGGAGTTTGCTATTTGATTGCTTTAAAGAATTTAACCATACTAAAGGCCTGTGATCTGTTTTAATCGTAAATCTTCTTCCGAATAAATACGGCATAAAATACTTTGTGGCCCAGACTATGGCCAAAAGTTCTTTCCCAGTGGTACTATATCGTTGTTCGTGACCATTAAGAGAGCGACTTGCATAGCTAATTGCCCTACTATTTTGCATCAAGACTGCACCTAATGCATAATTGCTTGCGTCCGTGATAATTGTACAGTTTTTGCTGAAATCTGGATGTACTAAGATCGGGTCATTCTTTATCAGTTCCTTAAGTTTGTTGAAAGCTTCTACATAATCTCTATCTTTTATATTAACCTTTGAATTTATTTTTTAGATACTTTGTTAGGTGGTGAGCAATTCTGGAATAGTCTTTAATAAATCGTCTGTAATATCCTGTTATGCCTAAAAAGGATTTGATCTCTTTCTGATTTTCGGGACATCGATTTTATCTATGGCTTCTGCTTTCTGTGGGTTAGTTCGAATACCTTCTGGGGTAATAACGTGTCCTAAAAAATTGGTTTCTCGATACATTTTTCTAACTGTATTTTAAGGTTGGATTGGACAAGTTTAAGAACTAGATTTAGTGATTCAATGTGTTCTTCGATACTGGTCGAGAAAATTAGGATGTCATCAATATAGACGAGACATATTTTTCCAATATATTCCTTCAATATACGAATAATTTCGTAATGTCCATTAGCGGTGGAAAACGCAATTTTGTGCCTATCGCTAGGGTGCATTTCAATTTGGTGAAAGCCCTTAGCGAGATCTAGGGTACTAAAGTACAAGCATCTTCCTAATTTGTCAAATATCTCTTCAATATTTGGAATAGGAAATCGGTCTTCTGTCGTTATCTCGTTGAGCTTACGATAGTCGATGACGATACGCCAGTTTTGCTTTCCCGATGAGTCTATCTTTTTGGGGATGATCCAAATTGGGCTATTGTACGGACTATTTGATTCTCTTATTATGCCCTGATTAAGCATTTCTTCGATCTGTCTATTAACTTCATTTCTATGAATTTGAGGGTATCTGTACAATTTTGTAAAGACAGGGAAGTCATGTTTAGTAACAATACGGTGTTTAATTTCATTGGTAAACCTTAAATCATCACCTTCCTTGTAGAAAGCGTTCTTGTGAGTCTTGACTACTTTATGCAGAAACATTTTCTCATGCTTATTAAGATGATCTGTACTAATAAAATCGAGTATATTGTTTTCCCTAATTTCGCTGTGAAATATTTCTATCGCGTTCTCTTTACATGATCTCTTCTCGTAGTTCTCATCTTTTTTATTGAAATACAAACGTAAAGATGTTTTTTGTGTTGTTAATTGTTTATTAGAGTAATCAATGACTGCATTAAATTTTGTTAAAATATTATTCCCTATAACACCATCAAAGTTATTTTGTAAGTCGTATTCATTTCCGTTGAATTCTTTAAAAACTGGAATTCTACACAACGTTTTTATAAAAAAAATGTCTACGCATTGCCCTTACAGGTGCTACTACTTTGGTCTTCCATTTAGAATGACATACATTAGGATTGATGATACTAAATTCAGCCCCAGTATCAACAATAAAATACAAGGTTCTTATATTGTTTCTGATTTTTATATAGGGAAGTTGCCTAAGGCGGTCCCCGAAAAATTTCTCATTTCCATTGGCTCCATACTACTGGCCCTATTCATTCGACTATTTCTCGAGTTTCTAGAATTCTGACTATTTCTATAGCTGTTCCCTTATCCCTGATATTCGTTCTGATGGTGGCTCTGATCTTGATTCCTATTTGGGTACCGATAGCTCTGACTTTCATTATGGATTTGATTTCTATTTGAGTATTGCTTCTGATTCGGGTTATGAGGTTGATTTTTATAAAAGTATTGGGTTTGATTTGAGTTATGAAATTGCTTTCTATTCAAGTATTAGTTTTGATTCGAGTTATGGAATTGGTTCTTATTCAAGTATTGGTTTTGATTCGGGTTATTTTGCCCACTATAGCTTTTAGTAGTCAGGCCATATAAGGTATAATTCTGATGTCTAGCTTGTAAAATAATATTGAAAGCTGTAAAATCTATCCTTGATAGACTTTAATAATTCTTAATTAATAGCTACATTACCGCAGGTGGGGGGATAGCTATCAATAGGAGATCGTATACTTATTGCTTAGATCTGATTTTATTTATTTTCTTAATGGGTATTTATACATAAATTTTGCTTACTGTGCTAACTTAATTTTAACTGATTATTCCAGTCATCGCAGGTTCACTGCTGTTCGGCTGTTGTGCTGACTCGGCTGTTGTGCTGACTTGGTTGTTGTTCTGTTACTCAACCACTTGATGTAGGTCGTGATTCAATTCATCGCAGGTGCCCTATTTAGGTCATTCACCGTTGTTCGGTCGTTGTGCTGACTCGGCTATTGTACTGACTTGGTTGTTATGTTGTTACTCAACCATTTTATGTAGGTCTTGATTGAGTAACATGTTTATGCGCAAATTGCTGATGTTAGCGCTTGTTGGTTGGGGTTCGGTTGGTTTTGTTTTTTCTTTTGTTGATGTATTGAACATTTTGCCACCTCCGGCGTTGTTTACCAATTAAACTCAAACCTGTGATCCGGTATGTTCTTGTGTTCCTTTAACTCAATGTTGGCAGAGTGATTAATTCTAGTTCGAGGATTAAGTATCACAGCCAATACAAAGAGTATGATCACAACGACTGCAAAAACTGAGCAAAATCCAATTGTCCAATACTACTGTTTTTTGATTGTCTTCCAGTAGTGTTCATGTATCCGGTTGGGCGCTTCGAATGCCTCTCGATGGTTGAATATTGACGCCTCTATTAGATCCTTATTTAGCGGGATGTCGGTTTCATTTGTTCCGTCCATCGTGGTATTCTTACATTTTCAAGCGTCCGTGTTATGAACAACCAAAGGATATTGAATAAATTTGGTTGTAAATACCATGGATCCGCCAACTTCAAACCTTGAATGTGTGGCCACTGGTTGGGTGAAAATTGTTGTAGTGGCAGTCTCGATGCAATAACAGGCATTACTAGAGCTTCTACCTCAACGTTGACTCCTTCATCGTGAATTGATTGAATGGTGAAGTGGCATGCTGCAACGATTTGTGTAGCATGACCGTTGATTCCATTTATCCTTGACTCATACTTGACCAATGGTACCCTTAGTTGATGAGCTAATTTTTCTGTCACGAAGTATGATTGAGATCCTTGATCGATCAGAGCTCGTACGAGTTTCACTTGGCCTCTAACGCATATTTTCACCATGGCTGTAGCTAATAGTACTGTTCTGTCACTTTGACATGCTGTGGCTATTCTCGTTGTCGATAGTGTTTCTTCACTTGTTGTTTTTCCTGCAACCAAGACGGCTGCACTCTCACTTCGTGGGAAATGAAGTAGGGAATTAGGCTGTTGTGTGCATATCCTGCAACCCTTCTTCGATGAGCATTCCCTTGCTGTATGTCCATCTCACAAACAGTTGAAACACGGCTTCGACTTCTGGACCACTTCCATTCGGTTTTTTTGCTCAATACTGTGAAATATTGACGGCCGGAGGATGAATGTTCCAGTGGTAATGTTCCAGTGGTAATTCGAAATACCTCTGTAGATTATAGTTCACTCCCAGCACCGTCCGCTGTATGTGCATGTGTAATAAGATATGCGTTCGTCACATGTAGATTTATTTTATTTTCGTCAACCAATCTGTACCAAGATTACATCCTGCTGATCTTTTCCAGACCTGTATTCAGCTTCTTTGTAAAGGCAACATGAACAAGACGAAGGATCAAATAATGAAGTTATGCAACAAAGCGAAATCAGTGACAAAAGAGAGTCAGTGCGATGGATTACGTCATCACGTGGAAGAAGAATGGAACAATGTACTCTGGATTTTCAACAGACTTCAAGTGACTCATTTACTAAATTTTTGTACTTTTGATCAGTCCCTTCTGATTACTGTCTAGGAATTCGATGTTATGGTATACTTCGTCATTGACTCGGAATAATGGGTTGAGAATAGTTCCCAGTAGTCCTCGTTTTTGTCTACGCAAAGGTGTCACTTGGAGTCTGTTGAAAATCGAGAATACATTGTTCCATTCTTCTTCCATGTGATGACGCAATTCATCGCACTGACTCTCTTTTGTCACTGATTTCGTTTTGTTGCATAACTTAATTATTTAATCCCTCGTTTTGTTCATGTTGAACTGATCACGTAAAATGTCTTCGATTGGGAATCGAATGCTCGTGCGTAGCACTCCTCGTTGAAACTTGGCAGTTCCAATTTGTTCCACGAACAATCCAATATCCGGATGGGTGATTGTATATTTTGTCGATCCCGGCATAACAAATGCAAGCAGCGATAGAGTCACAAGGGCTATGGAGAAATTTGCTGATGGAGTGGTTGACTTCTGCTTTTTATCTTTCAGATTCCTTCCGGGCCTACTGGATGGTGACTGCTCTGAGGATTCTTTCCATGGTTGAACTCTGACGTCTTCGGGTTTTTTGATATTGTCTTCTATTGGCAGCAAACATACCTTGGCTATTGGTCGCTTGAATGTTCCGCAAGATGTGCAAAATAATTTGGGAATCTTAACAATATTAATACAATTATATATATATATTTGTTAAAATAAAAAAAAAAAAATAAGAAAATAAAAATTTTAAATATGAACAAAATATGAGCAAATAAAAATTATTACTTGAAGGAACTTAAACTTAAACGGATGTTAAACTTAATACAGTGTACGCTCGATATAGTGAACATCGATATATTTGTATATTTTCAATTAGCTTAATCCAGTATTAATCGGCGCTTTGAACTCGCATGACGTTCTTTTGTTCCTGTGCGGTACTACAAAGTTAAAAACCAAAATTCCTAAGAGAACTTGTTCGTCTAGTGCTGAAGACAATTTGTCTTCAATCACTAAACACCCCAAAATGTTCCTTAGAGAAAATAACTCTAGAACCAATTATTTTACACAACTTCAATGTCTACCAGATTCGGACAACGAAATTGATTGTGATGATGAAGTCCAAACACCACCTACTTCTCACCGAAAAAACAAAATACCATCTATCTATGTTCTTCAGAAAACCAGTGAAAATATTCATAACCTTTTCCGCGAAGTGAAAATCCAAAACTATCCCATCAAAAAAATGTCAATTGGCATTAAAATTATAAGTGACACCTTAGATTCATTTAATGCTATATGCACAGTGCTACAAAGCAAAAATTGGCAATTCTTCTCGCATGATCTTCCTTCTGCAAGGTCATTCAAAGTTATGTTGTACGGTTTGAATGAATTACCAGTTGAAAGCCTAAAAAACGAACTCATATCAATTGGTCTTAAAGTGCAAAACATAAGAACTATTAAAAAACAATACACCAATTTCACTGACATCTTTTATTTAAATTTCCTTGAGTTCGGGTCAATCAAACTAAACGATCTTAAGAAAAATATACGATCTGTATTTAAAACCCATGTCAAATGGGATTTCGCCCGCAGCCAAAGAAACAAAATCACTCAGTGTTATAATTGCCAAATGTACGGCTATGGTGAAAAAAATTGCCATATTAAAACACATTGTGCCAACTGCTCTGAAAATCATCCCACTAACGATTGCAAGTTTAACAACCTCAAGTGCGCTAACTGCAGTGGTACTCATAAGTCTACTGACCTAATCTGCGAAAGCCGGAAAAGTTTCTACGAAATTAGGGAGAGACTCTCTAACAAAAACAAAACTTATCCGGCGAAGAGAGTTGCACAAAATACTTTCACATCAACCGACACAGATTTTCCCGCTCTGAAATCTCAACGAAGGAATACTCTCGCCAACTCATTAGCAACACCAGCGATCAGCTCAACCAACTACTCGAACGTGTGGACCAACAACAATACCATCACTGCTACTGAACCCAAGGAAAGCAATAATTCCTCACTTTTCTCTACAGAAGAAATCTACGCATTAACTGCAGAATTAATTACATTACTTGGAAAATGCAACACCAAGGCAGAACAATTCAATACTATTGCTCAATTAGCTGTTAAGTATTTGTATCAAGAAGCTAAATAATGAATGTTAGTCTTAATGTTATATGTTGGAATGCTAGAGGCATTCGAAGTAAAGCTGTTGAATTTGTTGCCTTTTTAAGGAAACACAGCATTGACGTAGGTTTAGTTAGCGAAACTGGATTGAATCAAAATTAGAACAAATTGTCTAACTCAATGTATAAATGTTTTCGTCTTGATAGGAATGAGAGAAAGGGTGGCGGTGTTGCCATTGTCATTAAAAGGAGTATAAAACATAAAATTCTTCCAATTGTAAAAACAAAAGTAATCGAGAACATAGGCACTGAAATTCCTTTTATCAATGGTCGTTCTATTTAAATATTTTCTGTTTATTTTCCTGATGGTCGTGATTCGGTGGAAAAGCGTTTTGCATTAAACAACGACTTATGAAAATTTGTTAGTTTAAGTGACTTGTTTCTTATAGGAGGTGATTTTAATTGTAGGCACAGAAATTGGGGATGCTTTAGAGCAAACTCATGGGGAAATCTGTTAGCGGATTTAAACTCTAGACACCCCTTTCATATTTTATATCCTCCACACCCTACATACATTCCCTCTGATAGTCGCAAAAAACCTTCGACGTTGGATATTTATCTGACTAACATTCGTGAATTGTTTACTCAACCAGTGGTTTTGAATGATTTAAGTTCTGACCATTTACCCGTTAAATGTAGTGTTCTTTTGGCACCTGAAGAAAGATTATAAAAACGCTAATTGGAATCACTTTAAAACAAAAATATGTCAAAAATTAGCAAATATACAAGTATCCTTAAACGGCGAAGTTAGTTTAAATCAAATTGACGAAGCTGTTAGTTTTTTTTACGGCGTCTGTGCTAGATAGTATTGATCAAAAAAAGTAACTGATTATAGTTGCTCAAACTCTCTACCTAATCATATTGTGGAACTTATTAAGATCAGAAAGAGAGCTAAATCTAGGTGGATAAGAACCAGAATAGAGCTTTATTTTACTGAAACTAAAATACTAACTTCAATTATTAAAGACTTAATCTTGTGCTATTGGAATAGAAAATGGAACTCGAAACTTCAGAGCCTAGACAAAAATTGCAATTCATTCTGGAATATCGCAAAAGTTATTAAAAGAAAAAATCGCTCTATTCCAGGTTTTAGAGTAGGTAATACACTTATGTTGTCTAGCGCTGAAAAGTCGAATGCTTTAGCGAATATGTTTTATGCAAACCACTCCACTTCAAAAAATCTTGTGAGTAGCGATGAGCAAGCAGTGGAGCACTCCATTGATCAACTCTCATGGTATTAACATTGATAAAGCCTCATTATTACTTGTAATGAGGTAGTGTCTGTCATTCATAATCTCAAAAATTCGAAGTCCCCTGGATTTGATGGCATCAAAAATATTTTTATCAAAAATTTGCCCAAAATCGGCATAAAATTCATCCAAAATCTTTTTAACTGCTGTCTGGTAATCGGATACTTCCAAAAGCTTGGAAAACTGCCAAAGTGGTTCCTATCTTGAAACCAGGGAAGAATGCTAGCTTGCCTAATAGCTATAGGCCAATTAGCTTATTAAGTTCTTTAAGCAAGTGCTTCGTAATAAAAAATAAACTTTCTCTTCACCTTAGCGAAAATAACATTTTGCCCCCTGGGCAGTTTGGCTTCAGACCACATCATTCTACGATCCACCAAATTAATCGCATCACGAAACATATCAAAATGAATTTTGTCATAGGTAACAGCACGGGTATGGTCCTTCTTGGTGTTGAAAAAGCTTTCGATACAGTATGGCACAATGGCCTACTGCACAAACTTTACAGGTTAAATTTTCCAATACATCTAGTCAGAATCATTCAATCCTTTTTATCGGGGCGAACGTTCAAAGTTATTGTAAGTAACTCTCTTTCGAATGACTTCATTGTTGAAGCGGGTGTTCCCCAAGGTTCGGTGCTTGGTTCAATCCTCTTTAATATATATATATTCGACTTTCCTAGACTTAGTAACTGCGACACTGCAATTTTTGCAGATGATACATGCATTTATTCATCCGATTCACTTGGTCTTACTATTGAAACCAATTTGCAATCGGGACTAAATGTAGTTCAAAGATATTTTGAGAACTGGAAGATTAAAATTAATGCTTCTAAGACTCAGGCTGTCTTTTTTACTAGGAAAAGAAAAGCCTGCTTCTTACCAAGCAACAAAATTACTTTCAATAATATAGAAACGGATTGGAAGAGCAGCGCTAAATACCTTGGGGTATACTTAGATAAAACATTAAATTACAGTTTAAATACACAGGAATTCATAGAAAAAGTGAATACCACAATTAAAATAATGTATCCCTTTATAAATAGAAAATCAAAACTGAGCAATGAAAACAAGCTTATTATATTTAAAGTTATTTTTCAGGCTATTATGTTCTGTGGCTCACCTGTATGGGGAAATTGTGCCAAGAGCCTTATTCGTAAATTGCAAATAAAACAAAGTGAAAAACTTAAAATGATGTTAAATCTACCTTGGTACTTTTCAACTGACGAATTGCATAAACTTACGGCTATTGAAAAAATACCCGTAAGACTAGCAAGATTGTATGAGCGCTATTGTTGGTCTTGCAGCTCATCGGATAAATCCTTGATATCAGGTCTGTTATAACAATTAAATATTGTAATTTATTTATCTATTTATTTATTTATTTATTTATTTATCCATTCATCTAATCACTTATTTATTTATTTAATTATTTATTTATTTATTTATTTATTACATATTTAGTTATTTATTTATTTATTCATTTATTTATTTATTTATTTATTTAATTATTTATTTATTTATTTATTATCTATTTAGTTATTTATTTATCTATTTATTTATTTATTATTCATTAATTTATTTATTTATTTATTTATTTTTTATTTATCTATTCACTTTCCTGATTGTAGTTGTACCTTAGTATAGTATTATATTAATGTTATTTGTCTTGACCTGTAATCAAGGTTTCGTCACGTTCTTGTCGCGCTACCTTCTCTCATTCCAGGACGAAAATATCTACTTATTTACACTTTGTTCTATTTTTGTAAAATTACCTGCTTATTTTTAGTTTTTGGACCATAGAACAAATTTCCATAAGTCTATTATATTGAAATATTGTTACTTTTTTACTGTTACTAATTTGATATATATTTTCCTTGTTCTCTTTCTTAAATTAGAGGTTTTGTTCGTATTTTCCTCTAAAATTGCATATATTACTATATACATAACTTTGTTTTCTAAACATATAATGTTTCAGTAGTAAGATATTATTATATCATATCCCTGTATTGTAAATTATGAAAAATTGAAAATTGTAATACAAAATAAATAAAAATAAAACAAAAAATTAGCTTAATACAAGCGGTAAAGAGACTTATAAATTATTATTTACAATGTTTACTTAGTAGCTAGTATACATAAATTTAAATCAAGACCTGAGTGAGGAAGGGGAATAAAGGGAGTTTCTAAGTGAGTTTTTGCTGCACTGAAAATCAAAAAGGTTATGGCAGTCATTAGCCATGCGTACCATTCGAGACATAGGCTCATTACATCAGTAATTCGTACGGTGAAACTTGAGACGGAAGAGAGGTACTGACCTCAGAATACGCGGATTGGTGCTGAGTGAGATGGTTGCTAATAACTGATGTACAAATAGTATATCGGCAACTTTTCTACGCTTTTCAAGCGATTGCATGTTCAGCAAGTTCAAGCGATGCTCGTACGGAGGTAGGTTGAATCTGTCAGGCCACGGGAGTCCAAGTAGAGCAAAACGGATGAATCTCCGTTGGACACACTCAATTCGATACGAATGTGTATCGAGATAGGGAGACCAAACTTCGCAGGCATATTCTAGAATTGGTCTTACAAATGTGAAGTACAGAGATTTCGTGACGAAAGGATTTGAGGATTCCTGGGACCAAGGTTTCACATAACCTAACGCAGAATTTGCTCTGCTAATAATATTGTCAATTTGACTACGAAAATTAAGCTCACTGTCGCAAATGACACCCAAATAACGCAGAAAGGTGACAGTGGGAAAAGGCTCATCGCAAATCATGTACGTTCTAGGAGCTGTCGGAAGACGCTTCCGGGAATAAGTAATAGCTTGGCATTTATTGACATTTAATTCAAGAACATTTTTAATACACTAAGTAGAAAAGTTGTTCAAGTCAGATTAAAGTGCACGGGAGTCAGTGGGAGTGGAGACGTGTGCAAAAATGTTCATGTCGTCCTCATAAACTGACAGACGGGAATGTTTAATAATGCCATCAACATCATTAATTGACAAAATCAAAATCAGGGGACCAAGATGACTACCTTGAGGGACACCAGAGGGGGCCATAAAGGGGTCAGATATAAAGGATCTAAAAAGGACTTCACACAATGTGCTGGATACGAATTCGGTTAGATTTGTGGTTGTTGACCTTCCCTTTTAAGAAACCGTGTTGGTGAGGGGAAAATATAGACTTACAATGGAAAAACATTGCATCGTAAACAATACTTTCGAATAGCTTAGGTATGCAAGAGAGTTTAGCTATGGGACGATAATTAGAAATTTCATTTTTCGGCCTTTTTTATGAAGGGAAATAATAAAAGAACTTTTCCAAAGCCTAGGGAAAACAGACTGTGAAAGCGACAGTTGGAATAGAGTCGTAAGGGGTTGAGCTAAAGAGTCTACACATTTTTTTAAAACTACGGCAGGTATACCATCCGGACCAGCGGAGTATTCGCATTTAAGTCTTTCGATCTTTTCTTTCACGAGAGCCACTGTTATATCGATTGAAGTAAACGAGGATTGGGCACAATCTCTGATATAGGAGAAGTAAGAATGGCCGGGCTCTGATGTGTGGTTAGAGAATGATTGACTGAAGAAATGGGCGAATAAGTTTGCTATTATTCGAGGATCGCTTGACGATGTATTGGAGAATATCAGTGTTGACGGGTAGCTGTCTGACTTTTTCTTGGTATTAAAAAAGTGAAAAAATCATCTAGGGTCAGCGATGATGTCAGATTGAATACGGTCAATATAACTGATATAAAGAAACTCACAAAGTTCGGAAAAATGCGTATGTGCAAGGAGGTAATTGGAAAAGTTAAAATCAGGCCGAAATTCGAGGTAGATACGCCAGAGCTTATTTCTTCTGTTGCGAAGTGAGCGTAATTCCTTAGTATACCAAGGTGGAGATGACGAGAAACTCTTTTGGGGCATATATGGGACGGATTGCATAAAACAGCCGAAAATTTCAGAGTAGAACAATCCAAGTGCATGATCGAAAGAAATGTGTGTACTGTTAGAAATGCTATTGAGATTGTTAGCACTTAAAAGGTTACTAGGTTTTGTGTACTGTGCCTTGCGAAAATTAAAGCTATACGAATACTCTGACTGGACAGTATTATTATCGTTATTGTAAGACAATGTAAGGGATAGAGGAGGGTGGTGATGATCCAATTTGGATAAAGGGTGGTTGCTTGCTGAAACAAGGTTATTAGTAACTCCACTTAACTGATATAGGCTGGAGTCTGACAGAAAGTCAATGAAAATGACTTCCTTATCTGAAGAGGGGTTAGTTGCTATATAATGGGACTGATCGTCTGATGGAGCCCATTGGAGGTTGGGAAAATTAAAATCCCCCAGAATTAAAACTGTGTCGCGAGGATCAATAACATTAAGCAGAGAATCGAACGCGTCTATGGCAAGCTGGTAACTCTGCGTGGGCTGAGATGGTCGAATGTAACAGCAGAGGATAAAAATATTTGAAATAGTTATTTTGACACAAAAGTACCCAAATTTAGATGTGTTCCAATGTTTTAACTAGTGTTGAGTCAAGACGATTGTGTACTGCCAGAAGAACACCTCGACCCAAGGAATCGTCCTCCTTCTCAAGACCATCATCTCTAAAGACGTTAAAATCGGACGTAAACAATTCATTGTTGTAAAAATCTTGAGTAAGATTAGTTTCGTTAAGGGCGAAAATGTCATAGGGGAGCTTTTGGGAATTAAGGTAAATAGAGGATGTCTTAGTTCGAAGCCCTCGGACGTTTTGATAGTATAAACAAACACTCAGGGGGAGTTACAAACAGATAAGGAATATCGTTTTTTGAATGCGACGTTACTGGTGCATGTACTGGAGTTTTTTTTTTATATAATTTGCACGTGTGAAAGGGGTTATGAATACCCTTATACTTATTTTAGGACACGGGCGTTTTGAGGAAAGGGGAAGAGACAGAGGAAAAGACAGATTGGTGTTGTTGGTTTGAAACTCAGCTGGTATTAAGTTTCAGTGAACTCCAAGGGTGGCTGTCCAGATAACTGGGGAGCTTGTTTGATTTTGCTTTTGTCATTGCTCATGATTCACAGTATTTTTTCCGTCCTCCTGATGTTATCATCACGATCAAGTTGCATTTTAGCCATATGACCGCCCTACTGCCAGTGTTATGCCTTCGCCGTAGAGTTGACATAAACTTTCGCAATTAATCGACTTTGTATTTATTTCATGCGAAATAAATAGATGATTATTGACATCAGGATTCGTACCGTGAACCTGTAGCGTGACAAGCGATGATGTTACCACTACACCACGGCAACCCTCATGAATGACGTATTAGTCCGAGAAACATATTCATGGACTAAAGTTCCATCAGGCCAAAATTCTCTCGATAGTAGCAGTTCAAGGTGAGAGTCAGGAGTTAGTAGTTTAAAAGATGATATTTCGCGGGGTTCCTTAAAATTATATCTGATGCATTTGAGGGATGAAGGCACCACCGTTTTGATGCTGATGTAGTTCATAATATCATTGATAGAGATAGCAGGAGAAAGTCTCGAGATGAAGATTGTTCTACGAGGAGTCTTTTTCACTACCACTAGATTGACGGATGAAGATGTTAGATGCGACGATTCCTGACGAGAATTAGGTTAAGGTAGAGAGTCGTTTTTTTTTTGCATTTTTATTAATTATTAATTCATTATAACTTACTTGCTAAACAAAAAACGCTTAAAACTAGCCTAACTAACTTATCTGTGTTATTGTAACTTACTGGCCCTATGCGGGCGCTCTAAGCCAAACTTAATACTTAAAAATATGTCTTTCGACGTAACCTAACTTAAATTTGTATTTATTTGTTTTTTTTTATTTTTATTACTAATAATTACTAAGAAAAGTTTTATTTAGATAAAAAAAACTTTGTAAATGAACTTTTTGTTTGTTTCTTATATATATAAAACTTATGGACTATCTTAAAATAAATCTTAACCTACCTTATTCTACCTTAATCTACTTACTCTAACTACGTAATTATATACGTATTTTTTTTTTTTTTTTTTTTTTAAATATATATATGTTATCTAAAAAATCTACCGCAATATCGCTGAAACTTATCGAAGTCATGTTACAAGAGCAGTGCAATGACCTCGAGGTTTGGTCCTGATCTGTACGCAATCAAGTCGTCTACGTACGCTATGGCATGGTGAAGTGATCCTATTAGATCGCTCGTGTAAATATTGAAGAGGATCGGCGAATTAACCGCACCTTGTTGCAGACCGTTTTTAATTTGAAATGTTCCAACAGAAGTCACATTGCCATTTTTGACAATGAACTCTCTACTGGTGAGCATATTATAAAGTATGTACAGCAGTGGTTTGCTTATGCCCAGCCTGCTCAGCTTGTAGAAAAGTCCCTCTAACCAGCGCATTGTTAAACAGAGTGGTGTAAATGTCCACCTCTTCTAGAGGGAGATGTCGAAGCACAATGTTCCACACTCTGTCGATTCCCATAGATTTCTTTCTTCTCAATGATTCAAAGATCGCTTGGAGTTCCACCTTCGATATGTACAGGGGATGTACCCTTTCATCGGCGATGACATTGTTTGCCATAATATCGTCATTGAACTCGGTAAAACCTATGTTCTCGGATCGCCACTGCTCTATATCATTTCGAAGGCAGAAGTTATTCACAAAGACGCGATTTTCCAATTCGCGGTTTGGGCAAATGGTATCATTTACCTTATACACTTCCTGGAAAATCGCTCCTATAGCTTCTACCTTCTCCTGCGGATCTTCGATCATAAAGAAGTTGTCATCCTCTACTGCGTTATTTGGATCTATAACTGCTGTTATCATTAATCGTGCATTGTTCGTCGTTCGGGGGATCTTAAGACACGGAAGGTCGTTTTTATTATTATTCCGAAATATTTTATTTATTTGCGGGAACATACTCAGGTTGTTGGATTTTATAGCCCGAATTTTGTTGTTCCAATGCAGATTTACAGAAAGTCTGTAGTTTTCTCTGATTAATTTCTGGAGGTTTTTAATCAACGACTTCAGCGTCCTAACCGCCGAGTTTTGTATGTCAGTAAACTGTCTGTACAAGGTTTTTAGTCTCGACTTTTTGTGTTGGTGTAGTGCGTCAATTTTTGCATTGCGGAATATGTCTGCGTTGTCAGTATGTTGATACCGAGGTATCGTATTGTCCATAGTTCGTTTAATTGTCTCGTCCATTTGTTTTAGGCACCAGTCAATCTCCTCGTTTGACAGATTCCTATTGGATGGTGGGTAGAGCGAATTCGAGGAGAGTGCTCTTGTCAAAGTTCTGGAGAAGCGAGTCCAACGCGTCCTACTATAATTGTAGGAGTACGTTTAGACAAACTCCTCCAACTCCGCAATTTCGTTGGGAATCGTTATTACGGCACTGAGTCCGCAATGGTCACTGTCATACACAAATGTGTGCAGGCAGTTTATAGTTTGTCGGTCCATGTTAGTCAGTTGTAACCGTACGTCGAACAGCATAAGATCCAGATAGGAGCCACTTCTAGGAAACGACGGACTATCTGTAGCTTTCAAATCGAGTTTATACACGACACTGTGCCGACCCCACCAATTGAACAGTAGGTTCCCTCTAGGATTTGGTGTGTTATTTCCCTAATCTCTGTGTTTGGCGTTTAGATCTCCAGCCATGATGAAATAATTCTCCTCCGACTCCAGCCTTAGGGATCGAAAAAGTGTCTCGAGCTCTGAAATAAATAAAGTAGATTGAGTGGCTTCAGTTGCATAGAGTGCTATCATATATATCCTCTTTCCACTGTGGAGAGCGATGCACACGATACACGCTTCCAGCACCTGGAACCTTCGCACTTCACCGCTGTACACTACTTTAAATTGCAGTTTTTTAATGAAAATCGCAACACCTCCTCCTTGTGTGGAGTTGGGTCGGTCTCTTCTGACAATATTGTATTTATTGTGTCCCAATTTATGCTTCTGGGATAGCTTTGTTTCGCTAACCACGAGCACATAAGGGGTTTGGTCTTCTAGCAACTTAAACAATACGGCTCTTCGCTCAATTTTTTTCATTTTTAATGCATTTTTATTATTATTTCATTAAACTTATAGCTAGACAAAAAACGCTTAAAACTAGCTTAACTAACTTAACTATTCTTATTCGAGCTTTTCGCTCGATCCTAGTCAGCGAATTCACATTCACCGCAAGAATCTTCAAGGATTGCTCCTCCATGTTCGTACCCATTACGACTGGAGGTGCGTTAGGCCCGGCAGAAGTGCGTAGATCTGGTTCACCCGCTTCACCTGCTCCTGTACCTGACGTTGAAGCTGCTCCATCTGCCCTTGGATAGAGTGCAAGATGGCCAGCAAGTCAGTTTGAGCCTCCGGTGCTCTAGGCGCTGGGGCCTGAGAAACAATCTTCGGTCTTTTCTGTTCCGCGTTTCCCCGACCTGCCGCCATTTGGGCGTAGGTCACTTGGGGAGTCACGGATTGTGTTTGAATTGGAGCAGGTGGACGTTTCACTACGACCTTCTAGTGACGAACCAGATTTACTTTCTTAATATACTGGAACTTAGGATAACCCCGATAGTTTGCGGTGTGTCCCGAGTTCCTGCATAAAGCACACGAGAGCTGGCTTTTATCTGACACTCCATCCTTACCCAGAGTGCATTCCTCTGCTTTCTGGTTCTTTCCACACTTGAACTGCATTTCGCAGTTCGACGCGGCGTGCCCGAACCTTTGGCAGCGAACACATTGTAAAATGTTTTCGCTCCTTCTTAATTTTTCCCAGGCGACAACTTGGTAGTCTATTACTTTAATACTAATTAGACCATCCAGTTTGCTACAAAAACAACAACAACAACAACAACAACAACAACAACAACAACAACAACAACAACAACAACAACAACAACAACAACAACAACAACAACAACAACAACAACAACAACAACAACAACAACAACAACAACAACAACAACAACAACAACAACAACAACAACAACAACAACAACAACAACAACAACAACAACAACAACAACAACAACAACAACAACAACAACAACAACAACAACAACAACAACAACAACAACAACAACAACAACAACAACAACAACAACAACAACAACAACAACAACAACAACAACAACAACAACAACAACAACAACAACAACAACAACAACAACAACAACAACAACAACAACAACAACAACAACAACAACAACAACAACAACAACAACAACAACAACAACAACAACAACAACAACAACAACAACAACAACAACAACAACAACAACAACAACAACAACAACAACAACAACAACAACAACAACAACAACAACAACAACAACAACAACAACAACAACAACAACAACAACAACAACAACAACAACAACAACAACAACAACAACAACAACAACAACAACAACAACAACAACAACAACAACAACAACAACAACAACAACAACAACAACAACAACAACAACAACAACAACAACAACAACAACAACAACAACAACAACAACAACAACAACAACAACAACAACAACAACAACAACAACAACAACAACAACAACAACAACAACAACAACAACAACAACAACAACAACAACAACAACAACAACAACAACAACAACAACAACAACAACAACAACAACAACAACAACAACAACAACAACAACAACAACAACAACAACAACAACAACAACAACAACAACAACAACAACAACAACAACAACAACAACAACAACAACAACAACAACAACAACAACAACAACAACAACAACAACAACAACAACAACAACAACAACAACAACAACAACAACAACAACAACAACAACAACAACAACAACAACAACAACAACAACAACAACAACAACAACAACAACAACAACAACAACAACAACAACAACAACAACAACAACAACAACAACAACAACAACAACAACAACAACAACAACAACAACAACAACAACAACAACAACAACAACAACAACAACAACAACAACAACAACAACAACAACAACAACAACAACAACAACAACAACAACAACAACAACAACAACAACAACAACAACAACAACAACAACAACAACAACAACAACAACAACAACAACAACAACAACAACAACAACAACAACAACAACAACAACAACAACAACAACAACAACAACAACAACAACAACAACAACAACAACAACAACAACAACAACAACAACAACAACAACAACAACAACAACAACAACAACAACAACAACAACAACAACAACAACAACAACAACAACAACAACAACAACAACAACAACAACAACAACAACAACAACAACAACAACAACAACAACAACAACAACAACAACAACAACAACAACAACAACAACAACAACAACAACAACAACAACAACAACAACAACAACAACAACAACAACAACAACAACAACAACAACAACAACAACAACAACAACAACAACAACAACAACAACAACAACAACAACAACAACAACAACAACAACAACAACAACAACAACAACAACAACAACAACAACAACAACAACAACAACAACAACAACAACAACAACAACAACAACAACAACAACAACAACAACAACAACAACAACAACAACAACAACAACAACAACAACAACAACAACAACAACAACAACAACAACAACAACAACAACAACAACAACAACAACAACAACAACAACAACAACAACAACAACAACAACAACAACAACAACAACAACAACAACAACAACAACAACAACAACAACAACAACAACAACAACAACAACAACAACAACAACAACAACAACAACAACAACAACAACAACAACAACAACAACAACAACAACAACAACAACAACAACAACAACAACAACAACAACAACAACAACAACAACAACAACAACAACAACAACAACAACAACAACAACAACAACAACAACAACAACAACAACAACAACAACAACAACAACAACAACAACAACAACAACAACAACAACAACAACAACAACAACAACAACAACAACAACAACAACAACAACAACAACAACAACAACAACAACAACAACAACAACAACAACAACAACAACAACAACAACAACAACAACAACAACAACAACAACAACAACAACAACAACAACAACAACAACAACAACAACAACAACAACAACAACAACAACAACAACAACAACAACAACAACAACAACAACAACAACAACAACAACAACAACAACAACAACAACAACAACAACAACAACAACAACAACAACAACAACAACAACAACAACAACAACAACAACAACAACAACAACAACAACAACAACAACAACAACAACAACAACAACAACAACAACAACAACAACAACAACAACAACAACAACAACAACAACAACAACAACAACAACAACAACAACAACAACAACAACAACAACAACAACAACAACAACAACAACAACAACAACAACAACAACAACAACAACAACAACAACAACAACAACAACAACAACAACAACAACAACAACAACAACAACAACAACAACAACAACAACAACAACAACAACAACAACAACAACAACAACAACAACAACAACAACAACAACAACAACAACAACAACAACAACAACAACAACAACAACAACAACAACAACAACAACAACAACAACAACAACAACAACAACAACAACAACAACAACAACAACAACAACAACAACAACAACAACAACAACAACAACAACAACAACAACAACAACAACAACAACAACAACAACAACAACAACAACAACAACAACAACAACAACAACAACAACAACAACAACAACAACAACAACAACAACAACAACAACAACAACAACAACAACAACAACAACAACAACAACAACAACAACAACAACAACAACAACAACAACAACAACAACAACAACAACAACAACAACAACAACAACAACAACAACAACAACAACAACAACAACAACAACAACAACAACAACAACAACAACAACAACAACAACAACAACAACAACAACAACAACAACAACAACAACAACAACAACAACAACAACAACAACAACAACAACAACAACAACAACAACAACAACAACAACAACAACAACAACAACAACAACAACAACAACAACAACAACAACAACAACAACAACAACAACAACAACAACAACAACAACAACAACAACAACAACAACAACAACAACAACAACAACAACAACAACAACAACAACAACAACAACAACAACAACAACAACAACAACAACAACAACAACAACAACAACAACAACAACAACAACAACAACAACAACAACAACAACAACAACAACAACAACAACAACAACAACAACAACAACAACAACAACAACAACAACAACAACAACAACAACAACAACAACAACAACAACAACAACAACAACAACAACAACAACAACAACAACAACAACAACAACAACAACAACAACAACAACAACAACAACAACAACAACAACAACAACAACAACAACAACAACAACAACAACAACAACAACAACAACAACAACAACAACAACAACAACAACAACAACAACAACAACAACAACAACAACAACAACAACAACAACAACAACAACAACAACAACAACAACAACAACAACAACAACAACAACAACAACAACAACAACAACAACAACAACAACAACAACAACAACAACAACAACAACAACAACAACAACAACAACAACAACAACAACAACAACAACAACAACAACAACAACAACAACAACAACAACAACAACAACAACAACAACAACAACAACAACAACAACAACAACAACAACAACAACAACAACAACAACAACAACAACAACAACAACAACAACAACAACAACAACAACAACAACAACAACAACAACAACAACAACAACAACAACAACAACAACAACAACAACAACAACAACAACAACAACAACAACAACAACAACAACAACAACAACAACAACAACAACAACAACAACAACAACAACAACAACAACAACAACAACAACAACAACAACAACAACAACAACAACAACAACAACAACAACAACAACAACAACAACAACAACAACAACAACAACAACAACAACAACAACAACAACAACAACAACAACAACAACAACAACAACAACAACAACAACAACAACAACAACAACAACAACAACAACAACAACAACAACAACAACAACAACAACAACAACAACAACAACAACAACAACAACAACAACAACAACAACAACAACAACAACAACAACAACAACAACAACAACAACAACAACAACAACAACAACAACAACAACAACAACAACAACAACAACAACAACAACAACAACAACAACAACAACAACAACAACAACAACAACAACAACAACAACAACAACAACAACAACAACAACAACAACAACAACAACAACAACAACAACAACAACAACAACAACAACAACAACAACAACAACAACAACAACAACAACAACAACAACAACAACAACAACAACAACAACAACAACAACAACAACAACAACAACAACAACAACAACAACAACAACAACAACAACAACAACAACAACAACAACAACAACAACAACAACAACAACAACAACAACAACAACAACAACAACAACAACAACAACAACAACAACAACAACAACAACAACAACAACAACAACAACAACAACAACAACAACAACAACAACAACAACAACAACAACAACAACAACAACAACAACAACAACAACAACAACAACAACAACAACAACAACAACAACAACAACAACAACAACAACAACAACAACAACAACAACAACAACAACAACAACAACAACAACAACAACAACAACAACAACAACAACAACAACAACAACAACAACAACAACAACAACAACAACAACAACAACAACAACAACAACAACAACAACAACAACAACAACAACAACAACAACAACAACAACAACAACAACAACAACAACAACAACAACAACAACAACAACAACAACGCATGCAACACAGATGCGACTTTCACTCGACTGGTAAACCAACATATTGGCCAACTGATAACAACAAAATACCCGACCTGATCGATTTCTTTGTTGTAAAAGGAATACCAGACAAATGTATTAAAATTGATGAAAGTTTTGATCTCTCTTCCGATCATTCCCCTATCATTCTAACGATGAGCGAACGCCTAATTAAAAAAGATGTACCTGCTAGACTAACTAGCAGAAAAACTGATTGGGAAGGCTTTAAAAAAGACGTTGAAGAACGTACCGAACTGAGAGTATCACTTAGGACGTTTTCTGAACTCGAAATCGAAATTGATCGTTTTGTTGAAGTTCTGCAGCGCGCCGCGTGGAAAAATACTCCCTATCAAAGGAAAACGCCAATCAATCATGCCCAAAAATATCCACCGGAAATAAAAGAAATGGTAAGGGAGAAGAGAAAAGCGCGTAAAAAATGGCAACAAACTCGTGCTCCGCAACATAAATCGCATTTGAATCACTTGTGTAACTTGCTAAAAAAGGCCATTATTGATTTTAAAAACCGGACAATACAAACCAGCATTGAAAGCTTAACAGCGGACAAAGATTCCAATTATTCGCTCTGGAAAGCTATAAAATGCATTAAAAAACCGAAAATACAAGCGGCCCCAATCAAGAAAAATGACAACGAATGGGCCAAGAATGATAAAGACAAAGCAGAAGTCTTTGCCGCCCATTTAGAAGAAACATTTAAACCATTTGATGGGCAAGCGCTTGCTGAAAATCATAATGCGTCGGATATAGCATTTCACAATTACACAGTAAGAAATGCAAGGCTGACCGAACTTCAACACGAAATAAAGAAACTGAAACCGAATAAAGCTCCTGGATACGACCTAATCACAGGAGAGCTTCTTAAATCGTTACCTAGAAAAGCGTTAGTTAAGTTTCTTTACATTATAAACGCAGCGATAAGATTAGAATACGTTCCGAGTCAATGGAAAGTTGCGGAAGTAATAATGATTCTGAAGCCAGGAAAACCATCGAATGATAAAAAATCGTATAGACCTATTTCGCTGCTGCCGATTATGTCTAAAGTTTTCGAAAGAATAGTACTTAAGCGATTACAGCCGGTTATAGAAAAAGGATCTCTTATTCCCAATCACCAGTTTGGGTTTAGAACCAAGCACTCAACAATAGACCAAGTGCATAGAATAACTGATTTAATTGAAAAAGCTTACGAAGAAAAAAAGATTTGCTCGAGCATATTCCTTGATGTTTCTCAAGCTTTTGACAAGGTCTGGCATGAAGGCCTGAAATATAAATTACGACAAGTTCTGCCGGAACACTTATATAATATTCTAGAAAAATACTTGACGAATCGACTTTTCCGAGTCAAACACGGAAACGAATATTCGGAATTTAAAGAAATAAGGGCTGGGGTGCCGCAGGGAAGTGTCCTTGGACCGCTTTTGTACCTATTATATACTCGCGATATACCGCAAGAAGAAGGCACCGTCTTAGCTACATTTGTCGACGACACTGCCATCCTGGCAACGGGTAAAACGATCGAAGAATCGACTGAAAAATTGCAAGAAGCATTGAATAAAGTAAATGAATGGACAAAGATTTGGCGACTAGCTTTAAACGAAAACAAATCTGTTCATGTCAATTTTACTTATAAGAAAATAAATAATTTGCCCATCTTTTCAAACTCGGTTCAAATTCCGTTTGCAAACGAGGCTAAGTATCTTGGAATGACACTTGATGCTAAGCTGAAGTGGAAATCGCACGTGAAGAAAAAACGTAAAGAACTCGAAACCAAATACAGAGAAATGTACTGGTTACTTGGAAAACATTCCAAGCTTAATGTAGAGACCAAACTGCTTTTATACAAGCAAGTGCTAAAGCCGATATGGACATATGGAATACAACTTTGGGGTTGTACCAAAATAAGTAATGTCAATATTTTACAAACTTTTGAAAATAAAGTGCTAAGATCAATAGTTAATGCACCGTGGTTTATTAGAAATAGCGATATCCATAGAGATTTAGGAATTGCGACAGTCGAATATGAAATCAAAAACTTCGCGCGTAAGCATAAAGACAGATTACAAGGACACGTTAACAATGAAGTCCTTCGAATTCTAGATGAGAGGAATCTACTGCGTCGTCTACAAAGGACTAAACCTTTCGATTTAACGCGATAGCAAGAAACCACGCCTAATTTGTGGAACAAGCAGGAACTTTCAATGGAAAGGGACCTGCCAAACGATCTCAATACGTGAAAGAAAAACTGCTGGATAAGTCAAAACTTAGTTGTAGTATGTAATCAAAGAATTTTATCACGAAGGGAGGTTTTTTTAGTGAGTAAAAATCTCACACTACTATGAGCACGCGCTACAGATCCTCATAGTGTCTTCATGAAGATTTTTTACCTACCCTCGGGGAAAAAAAAAAAAAAAAAAAAAAAAAACAACAACGACAACAACAACGACAACAACAACGACAACAACAACGACAACAACAACAACAACAACAACAACAACAACAACAACAACAACAACAACAACAACAACAACAACAACAACAACAACAACAACAACAACAACAACAACAACAACATTTATTCAGCTGTTGTTGCAACTGGCCTTCTGATGGCTGCTGCTGTGTTTGTTGCTGCTGCTGCTGTAGTTGCGGCTGTTTTTGTTGTTGCATATGGCCTTCTGATGGCTGCTACTGTGGTTGTTGCAAAGCGCACTGGATCTCTTACTGCCGCTCCTTCTCTCGTCTCTCCATTTGCTTGGCCTTGATAGCACGTGCACGTTCTTTCAGCTGCCTGATGCTGCTGTTCAGAGTCTCTACTTCATCATCTTCGTCTTCTGACTCAGAGGCAGCAAGAACTGAGAAGTTGTTACTATCCCCCATATAGTAGCCTTCCCCACCGTCGGAGACGTATGGGTATTGGTCATCGTCATCTAACCTTTGCCGCTTTTTTTCTGCAGCTACTGTTGCTGTACTAGACGCCTCTTCCATCACTCCGCCCGGCAGCTGTTCAGATGAAGCTGTTATGGAGGGGCGCTTTACCACTTTGGGAGTCGGTTTTGTCTTCCTTCTCCTCTTCCCTGTACCATCGGCGGCTACCGTTGCTAGGTGGTCAGTACCTACATTAACTGCCTTCTCGGCTGATGGCATCGTTTCATCCGCTGGCCCCGCTATTGGGAGCGCGGACCGCTCGTTTTCCATCGCCTGATTATTATTTGCACTTTGTTATTATTATTTTTTTTTTTTTAAGCTAAAAAAAAAAAAAAACCTCCACAAATTGGATTGGGAATTGAACCCGGGGTGCTGGGTTACCACTCCACTACCACTTGTATTATTCTAACTCGCCACTTGATTAACCAAATTCTAATAGTCAACTAGAAATTACTCCGAATGTAATGGAAAAGCCGAAACACGTCTGCACTCTACGAAATAAATGGCGGAATTAACGAGGACGAGGCATCAGTCGGAGATTTATCGCTTGATACGTCAATAGCGGGAAGACCCGCGAGTTAATTCGTGTATGAACGTAGAAATCTTTTCCGCTGCGGTGGTTCCAATTGCATAGAGGGGTAGTTGCTTGTTGAGCACATCAGGTCTGTTATATGTTGTTTGTGTGTTGACAATGTTGACTCCTGAATAGATAAGACGGAAGTCTGCGATGGTTGATGCTGAAGCGGTGTTAACTCCATTTTCTTTAGTTTTTTTTGTTTTTGTTTTTGTTCTTATTGTAGATGTTCATGTTGCTGACGTTGGTTTTGTAGAGGTTCTTGTTGTTGTTGTTCGGATTGTTGTTGTTGTCGTAACAGTTGTTGCTGTTGATGTTCTTGTTGCTGATGTTGATCTTGTTGATATTGTTGTCGTTCTCGTTGTTGCTGTTGTTGTTGTTGCTGTTGAAGTTCAAGTAGATGTTGTTGGATAAGGTTTAGTTGACTTTGTTGCTCAATTAGCAGCTTCTGCTGCGCCAGTATGGTGAGTTGATGTTCGCTGGTAGTCTGATGTTCTTGTAGCAGATGATCAATATTATTGAAACCCTCCAACATTAGTGGTGTCAAAAATAAATACCTCCCGAATTTCCGCAAATATAGCAGATAGAGTAAGAAAGGTTTTTTGCAACTTTATAACCTTCCATTGCTGCAATGATTTTTACAGTAGAAGCAGAGGCCAGGGGTTGACACAATTTTATGAATGTCTTTCCCCTTAATATTAATACATTTGGCATGCACGTTCTCAAGACATATTGCACAAGATAATTTAACATCATAATTTAACATTTTTTAACATTCAGAATCACTCATGATTAAGAATATATTTCCACAAGAAAATTCGGAGAAAAACGGTTGGAGTATCAGATAGCAAATATTTTCGGCGAAAAAGTCAGTTGTAATTAAGTAATTCTTAATATGTTAATGTGGATTGAAGAGAACCACTCAAAAAGTTCTTCTGTTATGAAATCAGAAACTTTTAATTTTGTTTAAAAATGTATATGTATATATGTATGAATTTAGTTTTATTTTTATTTTTAAATTAAATAATTTAGAGCTCTTTAGCGTGTGCTAATGCCACAAGTCACCATAAAGTCAAACCATTTGTCACAGGGAAAGCTCAGAAACCTCATTCGTTTAAAAATGTGTCCTTGCCTGTGCATTACCGGAACTCCAAGTGGGCCTGGATGACCTCAGCAATTTTTAGGAACTGGTTCTATACTCTATTTGTTCCGGAAGAACAACGTTTTCTTCACCAAAACGGCTTACCAGTTAAGGCCTTGTTAATTTTGGACAATGCCCCCAGCCATCCTTTTGAAAGTGAGCTTCAAACTCAAGATGGTAGCATTTCAGTCATGTACATGCCTCCGAATGTAACACCACTAATTCAGTCTATGGATCAAAATGTCATCCGCCTGACCAAACTTTTTTATAAAAAGAATTTGCTGCCATCAATTGTTGCTTCTGAAAAATGTAGGTGCTTTTCACAGATATTTAAACATTTTCTTGAATGTTAAATAAAATTAGGTTTTTTTTCTGGCAACATTTGTAAAGCTATTAAGGAAGTATCAATAAAAGACGCTGTTTTAAACTTGGCAGCAGCATGTGACAAATTAGACGCTTCAGTCATTGCGAAATGCTGGAAAAACGTCCTTTCGATTGAAGTAGACCCGAAAGATGATTTGAGGATGAAGATGAAATACCCCTCAGTATTCTTCGCAACAATTTAGAATCTAATGTTGGCACGGTGGCCGCGGAAGAAGTGATTAATCTTCTGAACTACATACATAAAGGAGTAGCATATACGGCAGCCGATATGAGTAATTGGAACGAAGACCAGATATTGTCTGATATTGAAGAAGCTGAAAGGGAAGGGGAAGAAGAACAACAACCATATATAGATCATCCGATTTGTTCAGTGTCTTCTAGAGATGCTGTTCAATTATTTGAGAAAACACTTAAATGGGCAACTAGCAATAAAGTAGATTACACGGATGTTTTGGTTCTTAAAAGGTTGCAAGAAAATGCGATACTAATTGGCATAAATTCAAAGAAAAGCAAACAAAGATGACTAACTACTTTAGCACAGCATAAGTTTGATGTATTTTTTTGTTTTCTAAGTATATGGAATGTATTATTTTTGCTATGTTTTACGATATTTTTAAAGAGCAGTTGCTTTTGTTAAAAATAAATTATTCTGTTTAATAAATATTCTCTTGTTTTTTAGTAATTGCAAAGAAAAATTGTAATTATATTCTATTTGCCATGTACTGCATGTAAAAACATACACATTTTGATGAAATTTGCTTCAAGGAGTCCACGCTCGTTACAGTGAACAATCTCGTTCCAGTGAACAGGCCCGGTTTTTATTAGTTCACTATATCGAGCGTCTACTGTAGTTATAATAATTTTAAATAAAATAAAAAAATTCAAATGCAACGAAGTCATGTGCAGAGAGGAAAATTTCAATTTAGGAAACTAACTTTTCTGGCCTTAGCTTTAACCAATTCTGTTACAAGGTCACCATAGTCTAAAGACTTTAATAACTCCCTTTATATTGACATTATAGACAAACCTATCAATCTTTCTTGAGTCATGGTTGTCCTAAGGTAATTTTTTATTATCTTGAGTTTAGAAAAACTACCTTCTCCTGAAGCTGCTGTGATTGGCATTGTGTTTAAAATTTGGAGGGCAATAACTAAATTGGGAGCAAGATTTTCTAGGCTTGAACTAAATATAAAATTTAACACTTCTAAACATGAGCTTTCTGGTTTTTCAAGCAGGGATAATACTGTTAACTCTTGATACAATTCTGCCCCATCTAAATCTTTAAAACCTCCAAAAATTAAAACGCTTTGCAAATTAAGGCATGAGGAACGAAAATTGTTATTTTTCAAACATTCGCTTATGTTGTTTAAAGTGAAAAATTTGTGTGGTATGCTTCAACCTGCTCAAACCTTTCTGTAATTGATTGAATCGCTTGATCCAGTATTTTGAAAAAAATTCAACCTTAAATCTTTGTTTCGTTACTAAAATAGTTTCGGAACATTCATCAGCATAAAGTCTTTTTCGCGGACGAGATCGTAATTAAGATGTTTCTGGAAATTTAGATGGTGTTTCGAGGAGAATCTCTTTTGATTCCATTATGGACTAACAGAACGATTCGTCAAGGCAGTATCACCCTGATGATTTGTTGTTGTTAAAATGCCACTTGTTACCACTTCAACCCTTGGTTCCTAATTTACTCCTTACCTAGGGTGGGGGGTAGCAAATAATAAAAACGACTCTCTTTTCGAACGACAAAAACAAAGTAACTTTATTCAGTGCACTTACAAACTATTTATATATGATTTACAGGTGATTTCATCAAATGTTCTCACGAATAATTCTAACGAGTTGGCATTATCATAATGCGCCTGGACGCAATGTGACACTGCCTGAAGTTTAGTGGGATAATTCTATCCTGAGCGTGAGAACATTTGATGTGAACATTTCTATGGTGAATCGACTATGTGCATTACGATATCTTATGTTCTGTGTGAGAGCGTGTGGGATGAGGTGAATGGACAGTGTGTATTATGATATCTTACATTCTATGTGGAAGCGTGTGGGATAAGGTGATGGACAGTGTGTATTATCATATCTTACGTTCTATGTGAGAGCGTGTGGGATAAGGTGAATAGACACTGGACAGTGTGTATTGAGAATGCTTATATTAAGCTAGGTTAGGGATTAGTGGAACAGCTGCAGGTGTGATGTGATTCCTAGCATTCTGCCCCGCGTTGAATATGCAACATATGTATAGGAAATTCTTATTGTTGAGGAACGTATATCATGTGCTTGGATAGTGAATAGTTGTTGCTTGATGACACATCCTGGTTGCCATTTCAACAGTCCTGAATTTTCGATAATGAGTTGCTTAATAGTGTTACCGCAGACCACGTTTAATGATGTTCTTTCCGCCAACGAGTAAATCCATTGATTTGCAGCATGCAATTGTATCCAGTGTGGGCCTACAATTTTTGCTATGCAACATGAAGAAGATTGTTTGCCTTGGTTCATAAAATGTATCTAACAGGCGCTGACTAGTGATCCATTTCTGTACATGGGACGACGCTGTTTGCAAATAATTTTTTCTTCCTTAAGATAAATGCAGGAGCTCAACTCTTGTTCAGTCATCGGATAATATTGGTCTCGAAACAAGTTCACCAGCATATGCGGAAAAGAAGGTTGTATGGCGATAAAGGTGGTTTTGGCCTTCACTGGAACGGGTATGACGTGAAACAGTTCTAGGTTGTCTGCAGCTAGGATCGGTAGAGTGATCTTGAATATGATGTAAGTTAAACTTGGTCTTCCTTCAATGTGCATTAGACTGTAGAAACTTAGAACGTCATCCGGTTGATCCCAAAGCTTCATTGAAGGTGGGAGGTGTGATTCTATTTTGCTTATTTCTTCAAGAAGCTGAGCTGGTGGTAGCAATTGGGGGCTCATTCTTCCATGCTGTGAGTCCATCATTATATCAATGATTGCGCGTTGAATCCGGCAGACGTTGAAAATCAATAATATTGATTAAATAGTTATGGAAGCGAACAATTGTGACAACTACATCTGGTAGATATCTTGTTGAGTTTGGTTAGTGGCTGATATGACTTGACTTAACTGGTGTTCCAGTTGATTAAAATGTTGGCTAGTGGTGTCTTGACTCTTCTTCATCACGTTAATTGTAGCATCTATTGCCGAGGTCTGATTTTTTAATAGTTCAGACAGGTGCATTTTGTTTTATATTGTGGATGTCATTTTGTCGGCATATTCAGAGTCGAGTACTCCAAACAATGTATTCGCGATGTTGCCTATAATGTTAATGGCCCCTCTTCTGGCTCTTTCTTTCCTTTGCCTTATTAGGACTTCATTACTCTGCATCAGCTCTTTAATAAGATGTTCAAATTGGTCGTTTATTTGGTGACAGTCGTTAGGTTTATGCATTAGATTACAGACCTTCACTAATCGATTAACGTACCTATTTAAATTATCGAACTCCTTCCAATACGAATTCATATTGTAGTAGGCAATCAAAGTCCATTCACTATTAATCCGAGATTTTCAAAGAAAATTCCCGGCTGGTTTATGAGGTCTTTTCGATGGGTATGGTAATGATACTAGGAGTAATAAGACATGCAATAAGCAATGTAACGAAAGTGGACCCCAAAGACACCTTCATCTTCTTTTTGGGCTGCGAGTTACTGTGACTGCCCTTATAATCTGATTCTTCTCCTTGTGTACTCATTGTTTCATGATCAGCGTTAATGTCTTCAGTTGGGAGTGGTGCCAGCTTCGACTCCTGTCGAAGTGCGAACATCAGCTACCCGAATCAGTCCATCGTCTCCTGGGTAAGTTTTTCGATACGTCCTAATTTCCATCGTAATTGTCCTACTTCATTATTATCATTGTTCCCAGTTTTACGTTTGGAACCCGCTGTTTCCACTTCGACCGATACTGTAGTTGGTTTAGATACTCCAGATGCCATCGTCGCCAAAATTCATTTTTTAAGTGGGTCATTAGCTGCCATCGCTGCATGGGAGTCCACCGACGAGTTTAGTGGTTCTCCAATGAGGAAGTGTCTCTTTGTTAAAAACATTAAATCGTTAGGATCTGCTGATATTGGTGTTATTGGTCTTGAATTTAGTATTGCCTCTACTTCAGTGACAACCGTATCCAACGTTAATGCTGCCGCTTCTAATGTTGACTGTAGCAAGTGTTTGGCCGACTTAACAGCAGGTTCCCAAAGACCGCCGAAGTCTGGTGCTCGTGGAGGTATGAAATGGAAATTTGTTCTCTTCGAACTGCATAATGATGTGATCTTGTTTAAGACATACTGGGATTCAATAAATTCCTTCACTTCATGCAGCTGATTTTTTGCACCTACGAAGTTTGTTCCGTTGTCACAATAAATGTGTCGACAGGTTCCTCTTCTTGCAGTAAATCTTTTCAACGCTCCGATGAAGACTTCGGCGGAAAGATCGATGACCAGCTCCAAATGTATTGCCTTTGTAGCGAAACAGCAAAAAAAGCCAAAGTAGGACTTTTGAGGGAGTTTTCCTCGTGCCTTAAAATGAGTCCATATGGGTCCGCAGAATTCTACACCCGAATTTACAAACGGTCGCGCGGGTTGAATCTTCGCTGTAGGAAGATTTCCCATTAACCGATTTAGTGTCTTGGGTTGAGCCCTTACACAGAAGAAACAATGCTGGACCACAGATCTTGCTAACATTTTTTCCTTTGTGGGCCAATAATTTGCCTCATAATTCCCAATAGCGCCTGAGGGCCGACATTCCGATTCTTCAAATGAATTTCTGTGAGTATCACCTTTGTCAATGGGTTATTGTAAGGAAGTAAGATGGGCTGCCTTGCGTCATAGGATAGATTTGATGCTTCTAGTCTGCCACCAACTCTTATGATACCTTGATGATCAACGAACGGCTTTTGATACTTCACCGTACGTTTTTTGTTGCGCCGAGCCTGTGACAAACTCCTGATTCTGTACAGTTTTTAAAATGAGAATTCGTGCATCCTCTAATTCCCCAGCTTGAAGATCCAGTGAATGAGCTCTGTTTCTTCGAATTGCATTGACAAACCGTGTCATGTAAGCTACAATATGCTGCAGCCTTTTAAATGAGTTCCTTTGATTTATGGCATCAATCACGGTAACTTACCTTTCTGGTATCGTAGTTGTAGCTAGTGCCAATTATTTCTGCTCCAAGTCACAATTACTGGGTTTTATGTAAGGCGGAGGCCAAATCTTCTCCTCGTCATGTAGAAACGATGGTCCATAGAACCACAAGTTATAAATAGGTCCTTAATTTTTCTGCGAGTATACCTCTTGATAGTGGGTCTGCTGGATTTTCTTTGGTTCTGACATGTCTCCATTGTTTTGGTATGGAAAATCGATGAATGGAAGCTATTCTGTTTCCAACAAACATTTGGAAGTCAGTTGACGCTAAGTTTATCCATGCTAAGACTATTTCCGAGTCAGTCCATAGGAAAGTGAACTTATCTTCAATCTTAAGGCACGGTCTTACTCTATCAACTAACTTGCCTTGGAAGAGTAATTTTCATTGGTGGAGGGGGAGCCAGTCTGCACTTTGAACACAAGAGTCTTACTATCGTCCTTCCGTCGTTGTCCGTAGACCGCATGTATATGACAGCACCATAAGCCTTCTCCGATGCATCAGCGAATGCATGCAACTGTACAGTACGAGGAATTCGGTCGGCAAAAAAAATGTCGGGGAATCTGGACATCTTTATTCTTTCTAGTAAATAAAGGCTTTGTCGGAAATGGGTCCATCGGGTGTGTAGTTCCAGCGGTGAGGATGCGTCCCAATCCTGTTTAAGTCTCCATAACTCTTGCAGAAATAACTTGGCGGTTACGACTACTGGTGCAAAAATTCCCAGCGGATCGAATAGTCGGGCTATTTCAGATGCCACAGTTCTTTCGGTTATTTTCTTATATATCGGAGGACTGATCTTTAAACTGTTATCAGATTTGGGCATCCATATTAAACCGAGAGTTGTGATGGATGAATCACCTCCATCTGAGAAGTTTAATTGTACTGCTTGATCTTCTGGTGCAATATTGCGTAATAGTTGAGGATGATTCGCACATCATTTGTGTAGTTTGAAGCCTGCCATATTGAGTAATGATGATAACTGTGATTGCTTATCCCGGGCTGTAATTATGGTCTAAGCTCCTGCCATAACATCATCTACATAACAATTACGTTGTAGTACTTCAGCCCCTAAGGGTAACTTGGCGCTCTCCTCTTGGGCCAGGCATTGTAAACATTTTATAACTAAATATGGAGCGGAAGACGTTCCATACGTTACAGTCTTAAGCTGATAGCAGCGGATAGGTTGATTTGGATCATTTCGCCACCAAATTAATTCACATTTTTTATCCTCGTCCTTTAAGTAGATTTGTCTGTACATTTTTTGTATGTCGACAGTGAATACGAATCGAGGTAGCCGAAATTGTAATAATACACTGAATAACTCTTCCTGTAGTACAGGTCCTGTATGTGAAATATCGTTTTGTGAGGTATTTCTCGATGTTTTTGCTGATGACTCTCAACTTCGTAGTGCTTCTATCGGGCTTTAGAACGCAATGGTGTGGAAGGAAGTAGTGCGTTGACGGAAAAGATTCCGTAACCAGTTCTTTCATATGGCCTAGCTGCTCGTATTCTTTCATGAAGACTCTGTATTGATGCCGCAGCTCGGGATTTTTTTGCAGTTTTCTTTCTAATGCCATGAAACGACGAAGAGCCACCTCCTTAGATTGTCCTAAGGTTTGTGGATCATCAGAGAACGGCAGGCTTACCACAAATCAGTTATTGTTATCTCTACTAACAGTTTGATTGAAGTGTGTCTCGCATCGCCTTTCTCCTATCGTTAACTGCTTTCCCTGTGTTTCCTCTGGGTCTTCGGTATCCCAAAATTTTTCAATTGCTTCTTCCACGCTCTGGTCATTGGTGCAAATTCCGCAGCTTACCGTGGTGGAAGGAATCCTCCTAATTCTGCCCGCTACTATCTACCCGAAAACAGTATTCTGCAGGGTTGGCAGCTCGTCGGATAGTTTTATTTGTCCGATTGCAAGAAATTTATGGTAAAATTCTGCTCCAAGCAGAAGATCTATGTGATCAGACTGGTAAAATGTTGGATCAGCTAACTTAATATTTTGCGGATCCATTTGACTAGGCTGTGGTGAAATTATTCTTGGAAGCGCAAAGGCTTACGTTGTTATCAGTCCGAGTTTCTTGATCATTCTGTCGGTGATTATGTTGATTTGTGAGCCTGAATCTAATATTGCTCTGCAATCGATTTTATCTCCTGCTTTAGTTTGCAGCTGAACTATTACCGTGCTTAGTAGGACGTTTGTGCCTTCTTGCTTCGAATTCGCTTTTAGAGTAACGGATTTCGCAGTGAGATTACCTAATCTCTCCGTGTTGTTGGGAGACGGTTTTGTATTTCTTACAGCCGTAGAGTCCGAAAATTCTCCCTTCCAGATGAAGAAGTGTGTTGTGTTTCTTTTGGCATTTCATACAGCACCTGGAACTGCAATCACTTGCGTTGTGACCTGGACGCAAACAGTTTCTGCAGTACTTTGCCTTCTGCACAACGTTCAAGCGATTCCTTGGGCTTAAGTTCAAAAACTTCGGGCAACTATATAATTGATGATCACCCCTGCATGATATGCATGCCCTGTTGTTGCAATCGTCGGTAATGCTCGTGACATTCCTTGTCGTTTATGTTGCTCTTCTTGATACGTCTTATATGCTCTCGGTCCTAATGCTTCTAAAGACTGGAATCGGGTTTCCAGAAATGCCCAGAAGTCTTTTACTGATGGCAGTGATTTTGGTTCCTTAAGCGACTGTTCCCATAACGAATGAGTGGTTCGATCCAATCTTTTGAGAAGCATATGCATTAGTAGTGGGTCCCAATTTGTTGTATCAACACCTAGGTTCTTTAGACTAAGAAGACATTCTTGCGTAGTATCATGTAGGTCCTTGATGATTGATGCACTTTCAGTTTGGATTGTTGCTTGCATCATTAACTTATAGAGGAGCGCTGTGACCAATAAACGGGTGTTCTCGTAGCGATCTGTAATGACCTTCCACGCCGCGCTATAATTGGCCTCAGATGTTGTAAAGTGCCGATTAAGTTTCTCGGCTTCGCCTGTGAGGATAGTTTTAAGGTACTACATTTTCTGGCAATGAGGAATCGGCTGGTTATGCACCAATTCCGTGTAGATATCGCGAAACTGTCTCCATTTTAAATAGTCTCCATCGAATCTGGGTAGCACTATTTTCGGTAATTTTGAAATTTGGTTAGTCAGTGCGTGAGGATTCCGATGAGCAGTCACTGAGAGTTCTGAGGATGACCTTGATTGTTCATGCAATTTGATAACTGCATTCTGAACCTCTTCTTCGATCAGAAAATACCTATACCCTGCTGTATGCTGCTCCTTATCCTCTGCCAGTTGTGTTAATGTCTTCTTTATCACATTAATCACTGTCTTTTGTTTTTGGATTAGCCCAGAAATCTGAGTTCTGGGTTTGGTGATAGGACCGAATATGTCGCCCATCTCCAGCAGACTTAAATCTTGCTTTGGGTTTCAGGCGAACTAATTTGCCTCTTGTACTGAGGCTGCAGCGCCATGATCTCCCCAATCCACCAGTTGCTTTTCCTGCCCTTGGGATTTGCCTGGTTCTTCCCTGACAGAAAATGATTGATATGCTAGATTCTTTAATGCTTCGATCTTGAGCATGATGTCTGACTTGCTGAGGCCGCTGTAGTATTCCTTGGTGCAGTAGTGGTAGTCCAATACCGTGCTATACTTATGTTGAATCGCCGAGTCGACCTTCTTGAAGTTCTCCCACAGAGACTCCAACTGCAGCAGCCTTTTTTGCAGATTGTCGGAGGTCCACCTCGAGGGTCCATCTTTCCGACAATTCGCGATGACTCGCTGAATCTCCCTTCCCGTCGAGTCTTGATTTGATGCTACTTCCTCTAGACTCATCTCAATGCCTAGTGAACCAATGTTATAGCCCTAGTCTCTTTTACCAGTATATGCCCTGGTAACGCTGTGCGCGATTTAATGGCTGTACCTACCAGTGTTTTAGTTCTGGTAACGCTATTCAATTTTACCAGTGTATGCCCAGGTAACGCTGTTCAAATGATGTGAGAGTTCTCAATACCTGCTCCTTACCTCTGGTGGGGGACAGCAAATATTGTGGTTGTGACATAAGCAATGTACTTGATCACAATGTTTTGAGGAGAATCTCTTTGATTCCCATATGGACTAACATAAAGATTCTTTAAGGCAGTATTACCCTGACGATTTGTTGTTGTTAAAACGCCACTTGGTACCACTTCAAGCCTTGATTCCTAATTTACTCCTTACCTAGGGTGGAGGGTAGCAAATAATAAAAACGACTCTCTTTTCGAACGACAAAAACAAAGTAACTTTATTCAGTGCACTTACAAACTATTTATAAATGATTTACAGGTGATTTCATCAAATGTTCTCACGAATAATTCTAACGAGTTGGCATTATCATAATGCGCCTGGACGCAATGTGACACTGCCTGAAGTTTAGTGGGATAATTCTATCCTGAGCGTGAGAACATTTGATGTGAATATTTCTATGGTGAATCGACTATGTGCATTACGATATCTTATGTTCTGTGTGAGAGAGTGTGGGATGAGGTGAATGGACAGTGTGTATTATGATATCTTACATTCTATGTGGGAGCGTGTGGGATAAGGTGAATGGACAGTGTGTATTATGATATCTTACGTTCTATGTGGGAGCGTGTGGGATAAGGCGAATGGACACTGGACAGTGTGTATTGAGAATGCTTATATTAAGCTAGGTAAGGGATTAGTGGAACAGCTGCAGGTGTGATCTGATTCATAACAGATGGTATTTCAAGACTACTAGCAATACGCTCAGTTAATTGAACATAATCATTAAATTTTTTATATAAACGCATTTCAACCAAAGTATGTTTGGTATTTTCTAAAACCTTAACACTTGCTGACAAATTAACTTACGGACTTTGCAAATATTTACTGGTTATGTTTATTTTTTCTAGTATATCGAACCAAATCAATAAGCAACATATAAATGTTAAATCGAAAATTTTATTTCTAGCTTCTCAGCAATGTTTTTTTCTTCAGGATTTCCTCTCTCAAGTATTTCAATAAGGACTTCATATATATCTCCTAAGTTTGTTTTTAAGGGTTTTAATGCATCTAGCCTGCTTTCCCATCTTGTTTCTGAAAGAGGTTTCAAAGTAAGGTTTGGCACATTTTTTTTATAAATGTCCCATCGCGTTGTAGAACTTGAAACAAAGTTATATAAGCATTGAACTGTGTCAAAGAACTCAACAGCATCTAATGAGTACCGAGCTGAATCATTGACTACTAAATTCAAGGAATGCGAGCAGCATGGGACGAAAAATGCTCTTGGTTTAAGGGTTCCATTCTGAGCACCAGCTTCTTTTCCCTTCATATTTGAACCATTATCGTAACTTCGACCTTGACAGTTGCTTATTGAAATTCCATGGACGTCTAGTTTGTCTAAAATTAACTTTGTAAGTTCATCTCCGGTCTTGTCTTCTCCTTTCAAAAACCCTAAGAAATGCTTTTGAACCTGAAATATGTTTTGTTTTCTATGCACAAACCTAACGACAATAGTAACTTGTACTATACGACTTTTGTCGGTTGTTGAGTTGACAATAAGGGAAAAGTATTTGGCCTCTTTTAGCATTGACATAATTTTATTGGGAACAGTTGTGGAAAAGATACTTATTATTTCATTCTGTATATTTTTGCTCAAATATTTATTTTGGGTTTCTTGATTCGTTATTCTCCTCAAGTGCTCTCCTAAAACCAAATCAAATGAGGCTACTTCCTCAACAAGCTGTAAAAAGTTACCATTATTGAACTCAAACAATACGTCAGAAGATCCTCGAAAGCTAATTCTTGAAAACCAAGAAATTTAACCAAACTAAATAGTCTTTGCAAAACAGCTTTTTTTTGCGATCAAAAGTATCTTTTTTGTATTATTATTATTTGATCAAATTTATTACATTATAAATATAAAATAGAAAGATACAGAACAATAAGGGCATTAAGTGCTAGAGGCGAACGACCCTCCATCAAAACAACAATTCTTTTTAGGGTGGGGTAGTATCCGGAAGATATACAACAAGTTGAATTATTATGATTTATCTATTATACCTACTACACTGTAAATAATTTTATTAAACAATATTAGCGAAAATATTTTTGAGCTCAGAGCAATTCACTGTAAAAAGACATTTTTTTGTTTCTTTCAAAAACAGATGAGTTTCTTTTAAAATACGTACCTCATATGGCAACTGATTGAAAAGCTTTGGCGGTGTAACAGTGTAAAAATTCGAAAAAATAGTTTTCTTTGAAGCCGGGATATTTACCAATGCCTGAGTATTAACCTTTAAATTAAAAATACGTGAGTTTCTAAGAGTTATGCTATACCCGCTTCGCAAAAAGATTACTTTAAGCACTTTATATACATATATAGTAGATGCTTAAGAGGCAATGCTTTGTTTCAGTTTGGATTCAGCTTTCGAAAATTGAGTCTATCGTTGTCAAACCTTTTTCGAAAAATGTTCACGACTTAAAATTTTGCATGTGAAATAAACTACTCTCACGACTTTTTAAAACTGCACTTAAATGTGGCTAGTCGGAACATCCTGTACCTGTGTTTGAAAAAGCTTGAGAATTTTTATTCGTTGGAAACAAAACACAACAAAAACAAAACACAGAATCTCTTGATTTCGAATAAAACAGCCAAGCCCTCGAAACTACCTTGCCATTTGCTAAAGTTCGTTGATAACTGGAAGTTGTAAATCTCCTGTTATTAGTTTTTGGAAAAGAATGATCCTGAACTTGAATTGGGCCCTTTCCTAAGATTTGTTTTGTATCTTCGCCTGATAAATTTGTCCAGTTACATGGATCTTCAAAAAACTCCTCCGAACTCAACTGTACCTAAACTACTTTCTGCTTCTACTCTATCGACATAGCTATTTACATTAATTGTGTTTCCCAAAGAACTTACCTCAACGTCAGATGCAACGCTGCATTTCGAAAATGTGTACAGTCTTTTTTCTTGTTTTTTATTTTCGGTTTCAACAAGTCTACGCCTTTTTCTATTTTCTGCCCCCGAAGGCTTTTTTTTGTCCATTTTCTTTGCTAATTACGAACAATACAAAAAACTGTTCGTTTTCAGAACAGGCACATCCACAGTCTGACCTTTCACGTAACTTTCGTAAAATATAAAATCTCGACTTTGAAAAGAAATAAGTTATGGATGTATTATTTATTTTATTATTATTATTTTCCATTGTCGCGTATTCTTTAATTACACAACAACTCAGCATCGAAAAACAATCCAAGTCATCTGGGCTAACTCAAAAACAATAACAAGTGCAACCAGAACAATAATGCACCGTTATTTCTTCATTTTTCTCTTCTTGCTTGTTCGTGTGTGTGAGAACGAGTCGAAACTATACCTACCTTATCCATTCTCTTTTCAAACAATATATCAAATTAGTAAATCTCATACGTGCAGAAATAAAATCTGTACGTTTTTACTCAAATGATTCCATAGGAATTGAGGATTGAGTTTATTATTTTGAGATGTTTTCCTATTGAAATTTTTGACTGTTTGTGCAAGAAATTACCCTGCACAGTCTAGGTGGGATTTTTGTTTTTCTTTATTCGAATTAGTTTCTTGTGTCGTGTGTGATTGGTATTTTGTGTGAACAGATGAAATTATGTAATTTGTATTATTAAAAAATAATTGCGTTCAGACAGCTTTTAGAAATGCATAGGTAGCTGATTGGACGAACTAAAATTTAAAGAATGGCAGTATATCCATAATTTTTTTTTTTTTTATTTAGGCTTCACAAGCCTACGCGCTTTGCGCCCTGTGCATTTGCACATCCTGCACATATTGTGGGTCCGGCCCTGACAGTACTTCAGTGTACTCTATTCATCGCAATCATACGAGTAACTGGACTGTAAAAATGAGTACCACATTAAAAGAGACAGTTACTGTACACTATTCGATCACCTGATACCAAAATGAGTACACTGTTTGGTTTAATTCATACAAGTGGGTGCTTGCACAAAAACAATATGTACCACTTTAACTGTTAAAAATACACTGAGTTGACTGAGTACAATGAGTGCACCCATTTAAAATGAGTGCACCCGCTTACGTAAATGCAATGGGTAGTTGGTTTTTAGCTTTGATAAAGTGAAGACAAAAAAGTTGCTGGTATTACAATTGTGTATTAATCTTATTTAATAAAATGGAAGTATATGATGCAAGTTAATTTTTGTTTTGAAATAATTGCATATATTGTAGTTATTCACATTTAATTTTAAACAAAGATTTAACAAACCAATCCGATATTTCGATGGGTAGCAATATTATCGTTGCTAAATAGTTCAGTCATTGAAGCAAAAATTATAAGTGGCGACATTAAAATTATCAACAAAGAGGCAGGAGGAAAGTATGGGATTTGTTTGGAACAATCGGAAATGAAAATTGTGATCAAATTCTAAATGTAGTGGCCTGCAGAAAGTGTTTAAGTGTGTTCAAATTTAATCCCAAAAGCACTTAAAATATTTGAAACATAAATGTTATGTATTAAAAAAAAAGGAGAAACTGACATCGCAGAAAAAATCAAAGTAAAAATTGAAGATAAAAAAAAAATAGTGCACGCGTTATAACACAGTGGGCTATAGAAAATTGTCGAAGTTTTAGAATTGGGAAAGATTCAGGATTAAGGAATTTTGTACAGTTTTAATATCAATAGGTGCAAAATATGGTCAAAATGTGGATACTGACAAGTTGTTACCACACCCCACAACAATTTCACGAAATGTTTAAAACATAAACATTTAAAAATTGTAAAACTTAAAATAATATCAATTAAAAATGTTGGCCATGGGCTTACATCAAATACTTGGACAGGCAATTATTTGAGAACTTCATACATTTCATTGACCATTCACTACATTAAAAAAGGAACATTAATTACCAGACTTCTATGCCTGAAATTTATGAAGGGCGAATGGTATACGGGTACGTATAAGTAACATAAGTAACGGACATAAAGTTTTTGTGATAAAAATACCTAAATTTGCTTAGCTTAGGTATGCTAAGTCCGAAGAAATACAATTCTTTCATATTATTATTCATATTTTCTTTTTAGGTTTTCTAATAAGAAAATATTGTAATATGCGAGCTACGGCTCGAGTAGATAAAACAATTATTCTGTGAAATTATTTCTTTATTTTCTACTCTATAGAACAATTCAAGTTCACACTATACTATTCTTCGCAAATTCTTTTCTTACAAGGTCTCTTTCCTCTCAAATCACTTTATCTCCTTTCAATTACTTAATTCACAAATCCAAACTAATTACTTTTTCTTGTTCACTCTCAACTTTCAATTTATCACCAAATTACAACTTCGCCCATTATCACTTTTCCAATCTCTTCGCCACGGTTCTAAACCAACTGTCTTTTTTTGATCGGCATCTGTCCTTATATAGCAGAAGTTTCTGATAGCCAGAAACTTCTAGCAAATTCTTCGACCACTGGAACAAGAGAAATAATTCTTGCAGTTATAATTCCCTTTTATTCCTGATATTATTCGTCTCTTTCGTTGACATGAGCTGTGGAGACTTCGTCCCAGACACGAACCTCGAATGAAAGGACAGTTCGAACCAAAATTCTGCCAGAATGGAAAGTCACTTCGGAATTTGCTGCATAGACATAGGAGCGTAGTTATTATTATGCTACAATATATATAAATTGTTTACCACATTGATCCTATGTCATATTCGTGTTTTGCAAACTCAATTTTAAATATTGTATAAGTAACACAACAAATTTGAGGGTGCCAAGCCTACGAGCTCAGATAAGTGTTTTCGACTTTCCCCTGTTTTGGAATTACATAATTCTTTGTGTGTGTTTTACTTTTTATTACAGATCTTGTTTGCCACTAGATATAGTCGACTTCGGGGGCCTCTCTCAATTCGCTCCCAAACTTTTGTTCGACCTAATGCTAGGGACATTACCCCTCTGTCGAACTGATTATCAGAAACGAAAATTAGTTGTTAATTGTAAGTCGATACAAATATACTTTAAAAAATACACAAGAACAATTCTTATTTAGACTACGTTTTAATTTTATGTTGGCGTAAGGTACCAAATTATTTAAATTAATTATTTGCTAAATTGTTCATCCAAATATCGTGTAATACTATATACATAATAATAAAATGAAATCAATGCTTTCATCATTGAACCAAAATGTATGCTCATTTGTGTTGTCTATTGCAATTAGGGGTATTCCCGCTTCGTTATATCTGGTCTTGTATCAGTGTGAAAGTGTATCGTTTTCCTACAATAAAACAAAAAAATATACCAGCTCTCAATTTTTTACTCTCTTACACTTATGAAATTCTCCAACCCTATTGTTACGGAAAGTATATAAGTGTATCGTTGTGTGAGAGATCCACTGCGTGTCCGCACTAAACTTCTACCTTCAGATGCAGCCATCTAGCTCTCGACTTTGCCTCCCTGCCGCGGTTGGCACTTCCTTCAGCTGTCAAACTCTTTTTGCTTATTCGTTCTTTATACGTTTAAAACCGACAAGGAAGGAAGTGCAAACCACGGTAAGGAATTTAATTGGTACACATATATGTAATTATTATTCTGATTTCTCTCTAGAAATAAATACTACACTACACTTTACTATACTACGACTAGTGCGATTCATTTCGAACTTCCATTAAACAACATTCTTTATTTCGTGCACTTGAATTCTTTATTTCGTGCACTTGGATTGCGCACGCCGCCGAATATATATTGTAATATGCAAGCTACGGCTCGAGTAGATAAAGCGATATTCTGTGAGATTTATTTCTTTATTTTCTAGTCTATAGAACAATTCAAGTTCACACTACACTATTCTTCGCAAATTCTTTTCTTACAAGGTCTCTTTCCTCTCAAATCACTTTATCTCCTTTCAATTACTTAATTCACAAATCCAAACTAATTACTTTTTCTTGTTTACTCTCAACTTTCAATTTATCACCAAATTACAACTTCGACCATTATCACTTTTCCAATCTCTTCGCCACGGTTCTAAAACCAACTGTCTTTTTTTGATCGCCATCTGTCCTTATATAGCAGAAGTTTCTGATAGCCAGAAACTTCTAGCAAATTCTTCGACCACTGGAACAAGAGAAATAATTCTTGCAGTTATAATTCCCTTTTATCCCTGATATTATTCGTCTCTTTCGTTGACATGAGCTGTGGAGACTTCGTCCCAGACACGAACCTCGAATGAAAGGACAGTTCGAACCAAAATTCTGCCAGAATGAAAAGTCACTTCGGAATTTGTTGCGTCATATTTTTAGGGGGCGTAGTTATTATTATGCTACACTGCCCCCCTCTTAGACGTGTTCGTCCCGAACAAGTGCATCCTCATTTCGGCCATTGTATCGACTCAGTCGGTCCACATGAACCACTTTCATTTTGGCCCTCGGTCCTCGCTGGATGCGGTAGACAACATCGTTGATGCGGGTTACTATTCTGTAGGGACCTTCCCAGTTCCGCTGTAATTTAGGTGATTTCCCCTTTTGGCGATGGGGATTATACAGCCACACCAGATCTCCTTCCTGGAATCCTGACGTTGTTGCCTTGGCATCATACCTGGTCTTCATGCGGTCGCTCGTCATCTTAATCTGGCTTCTGGTCCTTTGGTGTATGTCCCTAAGCCTTTCCCTAAGGTCCGCCACGTACTCTTCTTCATTTCTGGGCTCATTGGTAGGAGATCCAAATTTCACCTCACTGGGTAAACGAGCTATTCCACCAAATAAGATTTCGAACGGCGTATGTCGAGTAGTGCTATGCACGGCACTTCTATAGGCCATCAAAAACAAGGGAATCTGCCGGTCCCAATCCCGTTGGTAGTCACCTACGACCTTCGAGAGATGTTCGTCCAAAGTCCTATTGAACCGCTCCACCATACCGTCCGACTGTGGATGAAGCGGGGTTGTCCTTGTCTTTTTGATTCCGAGTAGTTGACACATCTCTTGGAAGATTCTTGACTCGAAGTTCCGCCCTTGGTCAGAATGCAATTCCAAGGGCACACCGAATCTGCTAACCCAATTGTAGACGATCTGCTCCGCCTCGGTTCTGGCTTCCTGGTTAGGGATCGGAAACGCTTCCGGCCACTTACTGAAGTAGTCCATCACTACGAGTATATATAATTATAACAAACCACTGACATCATAAGAGAGCAAAATAAAATCACGTCTAGAAACAATCACAACCGAATCACAATTGTAGACGATCTGCTCCGCCACGGTTCTGGCTTCCTGGTTAGGAATCGGAAACGCTTCCGGCCACTTATAGTCTATTACTACGAGTATATACCGATTACCATTGTCGGTTTCCGGAAAGGACCCTGCGATGTCAATGGCGATTCGTTCAAAAGGTGCTCCCACGTTGTATTGGTGCATCTTACCTCGAGTTTTGATTCTCGGACCCTTGCTAGCTGCACACACGTCGCATTTTCTGCACCAGTCTTCGATATCTTCCTTCGCTTTTAACCAATAAAAACGTTCTCGTACCTTTTCTAGCGTCTTATTCACTCCCAAGTGGCCTCCGGTCGCCCCGCCATGCATTTCCTGTAACACCTCCTTGACCCTCGTCCGCGGTACGACAAGCTGCATTACAAACGACTTTCCGTCGGAGGATTCCCATTTTCTTCTCAGAACACCTTCTTGGACATGGAGGGAGTCCCACTGCGCAAAATATGCCTTTAAGGTCGGGCTTCTGTGAGAGATGTCCTGATGATCCGTTTTCTCCATGTTCTCCTTCCAGGCCAGAATCGGCTCGATATCCGGGTCTTCCTTCTGAGCGTTCCGGATCTCATCTACGCTCCAGTCGGCGATAGGTTCGGCTCTCATTCTTTGGATGGAAACCAGCTCCCGTTCTTCCTGACGCGCACAATGTTTACAATCCGTTCTGCATGGTCTCCGGGACAGTGCATCCGCATTAGAGTGGAGTTTTCCTTTACGATGCTGTATTTCGTAGTCGTAGATTTGCAGCCTTTCGATCCATCTTGCGACCTGACCCTCAGGACTCTTGAACTGTAATAGCCATTTTAAGGCTGCATGGTCTGTGCGAAGAACGAACTTAATCCCGTAGAGGTATTTGTGAAAATGCTTCGTAGCCAAGATCAAAGCTAGAAGTTCTCTCCTTGTCACGCAGTAGTTCCTTTCTGGCTTAGAGAGCACCTTGCTGAAGTACGCAACCACCTTCTCTTGGCCGTCATGCACCTGGGAGAGTACGGCTCCTACCCCGACATTACTAGCATCTGCATCCACAACGAACGTTTCCCCGGGAGTGGGGTAAGCCAGTATCGGGGCATCGCATAGCCGTTGTTTAAGTGCCTTGAAGCCCTTCTCGCACTCAATTGACCATTTGAATTGTTTTCCCTTTTCCGTCAACTGGTGCAGGTTCTTTGCGATCCCGGCAAAATCCTTCACGAACCGTCTGTAGTAGGTGGCTAGGCCCAGGAAGCTCCTTAGTTGGTGTTTGTCTTTGGGGACTGGCCAGTTTTTCACCGCTTCGAACTTCTCCGGATCGGTTCTCACTCCTTTCGCTGAAATTATGTGTCCCAGGTACTTGACTTCCGCTCTAAACAGGGCGCACTTCTTGGGGTTGAGCTTCAGGTGGGCACTTCGAAGCCTTTGAAACACATCCCTTAGATTGTCTCGGTGTTGCGCAAACGTTTTTCCTACGACGATGACATCATCCAAGTATACCAAACAGGTTTTCCATGTTAACCCTTGCAGGACCGATATTCCATCAATCGCTCGAAAGTCGCCGGAGCATTGCACAGCCCGAATGGCATTACCGTGAATTGCCATAGCCCATTTCCTGTGGTGAAGGCGGTTTTCTCCCGGTCTTCTGGATGGATCTGTACCTGCCAGTAGCCACTCTTCAAGTCGAGAGTGGAAAACCATCGGGCTCCTGATAGTGTGTCTAGCGTGTCGTCAATCCGTGGCAGAGGATAGCTGTCTTTCTTGGTGACGTAATTGAGCTGCCGATAGTCCACGCAGAACCGAGAGCTGCCATCTTTCTTCTTTACCAGTACAACCGGTGATGCCCACGGACTTTTGGAACTTTCAATCAGACCTTCTTTCTCCATTGCCGACACCATCTCTGCAACTTCTGTCTGCTTTGCCAATGGAAGGCGCCTAGCAGGCTGACGAATTGGTCTAGTATCACCAGTGTCTATTCGATGTTGTACCAGGTGTGTTCGGCCGTATTCTCCGTCCTGTGAGGCAAATACATCAGCGTACTCATTGATAAGATTCTCTGCCATAGTTCGCTGCTCCTGATTCAGCTCACTGGACTGGAGAATCGTCTCTCTCGTTTCCGCTGTCCAAGGTGATGGGAGAGGTTTTGGAGCATCACGTTCAGATATTGTTGCGACGGCGGTAATCGGCGTGCATTTTCCAGTCACCTCCCCTCGCCTTAGTTTGACAGTGTGTGGTCTTGTGTTCAAAACTCTCACTGGAACCATGGTGTACTTTGGTTCGACTAACGTCTTTCCCACGATGTAGTCTTGAGAATTCTTCTCTGGGTCTGGTTCTACTATGTAGAATCGGTGGCTCCCAAGATTACCTTCCAGCTTCGTCCAAATGATTGTCTCTGAAGAAGGCGGCAAAACTTCGTCTTTGCTGATGACTGTCCTGAGAGTTGCGGCATTCTCGTTTCCGTACACCATCGGAATCTCCACATTTCGATACCTCAGTACTTGCATCCCGATGTCCAAGATTACTTCATTTGCTTTCATGAAGTCTATTCCGATGATGCACTCGTCGCATATATCTGCCACCAGAAACGCATGGGAGAACGTCAGTCCTGCCAGAGTAATCGTAAGACGAACTTCTCCAAATACCTTCGCCATTTCTCCTGTTGCAGTCTTCAGGCAGTAGCTGTTGGTGTTGTGCAGCCAGGAGCTTTTGACGATATCTCTTCTTACAATGGAGGCAGTGGCACCTGTGTCGATGGTGGCTACGCACTTCTTCTTGTTGATTAGTGCCTCCACTGTCAGGCTCTTGTTACCCCGTTTGGTTTGCCAAACTTGAATGGTGGTCCTGGGGGCCTCGATTCCAGTAACCAACTTCTGCCCCGCGAAGTTGGTCCTTACGCATTTCCCGACTGCTGGGTCTGGGAAGTCTGGCTGACAGGATGGATGTTATCACCGCCAGATGCTTCCTCTCTGCTTCTCCTACTTCCGCAATGTGAACAATTTCCTCGTCTAGGTGCACTTCTGCACTGCCGTTATAGGTGTCCGGTTCGGTTGCAATTCCAGCAACGGATTTGACTTCCGCGAGCTCTGTCTTCATCCATGACGGCTGTTCTCTGGCATGAGCATTCCACGACGGACATTTCCCTGACACGGTGTATTCCCTGGTATGCTTGGTCCGCAGCCTTCATTGACAAAGCGAATGCCAATGCCTCGGGGAGTGTTCGCTTTTCAGCCATCCTTACAGCCATTTGCAGTTGTCTGTCCTCTATGGCCTGAATAAAAGCTTCCACCGCCATTTCGTTGATAAGCTCCTCACCGGCTTTAGGGTATGAAAGATGGGCTAGTCGCTCTATATCCGCTTGCAACTGTTGGAGCGTTTCCCCCCTTTTCTGGACTCGACTACGCAGCTGAACCCTGTACACCTGCTGCATGTGTTCATCCCCAAACCGCATCTCGATAGCCTGAACCAGAGAATCGTAGTTCTGCTGTTTATCTTCCGGGATGGTCTGCAAGAGCTCCGCAGCTGGACCCCTCAGTGCAAGTGTGAGTGCAATGGACTTCTCTTCATCGTCCCCGCTATTGGTCATTGCGGCCGCTTCGAATTGCCTTTTATAAATTGGCCGTGATGTTTGACCATCGAAGATAGGAGGCTGCATCTCCTTTCTTCTCAGACCGTCAGTGGAATATTCCCGTGCTTTCTGTCTCTTCACGTTGCTGAGCTCCTTAGCAAGATTTTCGACTTGCTTTCCTACTATCTCGAATTGCGTATCCACTTTTTCAAACTGAGTCTCTATCTTCCCGAACTGAGTTTCATGTTTCTCAAAATTTTCATCGAATCTGGTTTCGACTTTTTCGAGTTGCGTCTCGACCTTCTCGATTTTCTCTTCGATCACTTCGAATTTGGATTCCAAGTTCTTGTTTTGCTCATCAAGTTTACTTTCCAGAGCATCTAGAGAATTCTTTTGTTCGTCCATTGCTTTCTTTTGTTCATCCAGCTTGAGTTCTAGAGAATTCTTTTGTTCGTCCATTGCTTTCTTTTGTTCATCCAACTTAAGTTCTAGAGAATTCCTTTGGTCGCCCATTGCTTTCTTTTGTTCGTCCATCGCTTTCTTTTGTTCATCCATTGCTTTCTTTTGTTCATCCAGCTTAAGTTCTATAGAATTCTTTTGGTCATCGAGCTTATGACTTTGATCTTCTATTGCTTTCTTTTGTTCGTCCATGACTAACTTAAGTTGCAGGAGCAGACTTGTTATACCCGGGTCGGCTACTGTACTTGCTGGTTCCTCTTCCACGTCAAACTCTATGTCATGCGGATTTTCACCTTCCTGCGTTACTGCTTCTTCCAGACGAATCAGTAGGGCATCTTTTCCCCCAGTTGTGTCGAGATTCCGCTTACTGAGTTCTGCCTTTAGTTGAATTATAGTTAGTTTTCCCAATTTGCGACCCATTTTGCGCAACTAATTAACTCAACGCAGAAATCGTTTTTTTTTTTTTTTCTTGTGCAATTTCACACCACGGAAATAGTTATTCACAGAATAAGTTTTATCCCAGCTTCTGACACCAATGTAATATGCAAGCTACGGCTCGAGTAGATAAAACGATATTCTGTGAGATTTATTTCTTTATTTTCTTGTCTATAGAACAATTCAAGTTCACACTACACTATTCTTCGCAAATTCTTTTCTTACAAGGTCTCTTTCCTCTCAAATCACTTTATCTCCTTTCAATTACTTAATTCACAAATCCAAACTAATTACTTTTTCTTGTTTACTCTCAACTTTCAATTTATCACCAAATTACAACTTCGCCCATTATCACTTTTCCAATCTCTTCGCCACGGTTCTAAAACCAACTGTCTTTTTTTGATCGCCATCTGTCCTTATATAGCAGAAGTTTCTGATAGCCAGAAACTTCTAGCAAATTCTTCGACCACTGGAACAAGAGAAATAATTCTTGCAGTTATAATTCCCTTTTATCCCTGATATTATTCATCTCTTTCGTTGACATGAGCTGTGGAGACTTCGTCCCAGACACGAACCTCGAATGAAAGGACAGTTCGAACCAAAATTCTGCCAGAATGAAAAGTCACTTCGGAATTTGTTGCGTCATATTTTTAGGGGGCGTAGTTATTATTATGCTACAATATGATAATTCATACGCCGCCAGCAAGACGTAGTCCATGTTTGCCAAACATGGCCGCTACGCTTATCGACGCCACTCCTGCCATTGCAGAACAAAGTGTTTATGTGCCAAACTCAATTGTCGCCATCGAATCCTCCACAGAATTCGACTTTGCCACCACTAGTGCTACACTCGCAGCAGTTTCCATCGAAATTTCCGCAGCCGGATTCGACGTCTCTGCCGCCTCGTCAAAATCAAGCTCAATAAGCACATCAGCTTCGACTCAACTGCTGCAAGAGCAAATAGCCGCCGTAGAAAGCCAACTCAGGAGCACGTAGATGATGTTGAAAAGCAGCGATTCGCAGTGCAGCACACTCAAATTGTCACTCCAGACGCAAGCCTCGCCTCAGCCTCCATCTCACATGCCAGCTGTCTCCGTTCGGCAGCCACAGAATACAACGGCACCAGTCCAACAGCAGATGTTTCCCGTTGTTACACCATTTCATACGGGTCTATTTGAAACCCAGCCATGGCAAAGCAACCGTAGTTGTACAGTTACACAACCATTGGTAACTGTGTCATCGATCCATACCGCAATGCCGTCGTATACTTGTCACAGTTGCCACACTCGTGCACGCAGCCGCCACACTCATGCACACAGCCGTCGTATACATGTACACAGCCGCCACATACATGTGCACAGCCGCCACATACATACACACAGCCGTCATATTCTTATACTCAGCATGGCGGCACACAGATGCCGCACATGTATGCGCAGCCGCCGGCACCAATTTTGTCTCACAATGCCGTCGGCCAAATTCCTACGATGAATACGTACACCATGATGCCACGCAAGGTTCAAGATTTACCAACGTTTGCTGGGAATCCTGATGTTTGGCCGACGTTTTATAGTACATTTGTGCAATCAACCGCCGCCTATGGTTATACCAATCTCGAGAATAACGAGTTGCAGAAATGCTTACAAGGTGAAGCGAAAGAGGTGGTCAAATCCCTCTTAATCCACCCAGACAACGTTGGAGAATGGAGTGGGCAAGGTATGCATCCCAGATTTACCCTTATCCGACCGTCGTCAATTTCAGTGAATGGCTCTCTGATGTGGCCAAGCTAATCTGTTCGGTTCAAGACAACGAGGAAAAAGAGCCGAAGCGACGCTTGACGGTACTGCGTACAGCGGGTAGGCAGCAACAAGATGCTGCTGCATGCCCTATATATAAGGACCAACATAAGACCAGCGAATGCAAGGAGTTCATCGGAGCAACAGTACGAGATTGGTGGTTCAGTGCAAAGCGACACAGTCTGTGTTTCACATGTCTGCAAAGGGGACATGCCACTCGCAATTGCCATGTCAAGAGTATCTGTTCCATTGAGGGTTGCCATCGAAGACATCACAAGCTGCTTCACGAAGCACAAGCCATTCGAAAGAGTCCAACCGTAAGCAATGCCGGCCAAGAAGTCCCTGCACACTCTGCCGGTAGTGTTCTATCCACCAAAGCTATCGGCGCCGATGAACATCTTTTGTTCCGAGTCCTACCCGTCACGCTTTATAGACCGAATAAAGCCATCAACACTTACGCTCTCTTCGACGAAGGATCATCTATATCCATCTTGGATGCCTCGTTGGAGAATTTGCCGATTAAGCCATACATCAATGCCGCACCGAAACTCCTGATTGGCCTTGATCACTGTCAGCTGATAATATCGAAGAAGGTTCACCATTTGCGCAAGGATGAACCATATGCTACCCGCACAAAACCTGGTTGGGTTGTATTCGGTTCAACAGCGGAACACATTCGCACCACGCCATCTTACCTTCTGACATGTACCAAGCCTGGCGATGCAGCCCATGACCTGGTCAGCGGTCCAAGGACCTGGTATTTGCCACATTTCGGGGTTGTCAACCCCAATAAGCCACAAAAACTTCGCCTCGTTTTTGACGCCGCCGCCGAAGTGATAGGAGTCTCACTTATGGAGATATCAAAGTTATGTTCGAAAAGATCCGGGTTCGTTGCGAAGATAGATGTGCCCAGAGGTTTCCTTGGCGTGACGGTGAGGACAACAAGCCGCCAGATATATACGAGATGATGGTCAAGACGTTTGGAGCTGCATGCTCACTTAGCTCAGCCCAGCACGTCAAAATTACAAACGTCTTGGAACATAGCAATCTATACGACGCGCGTGCCATCAAAGCTATCTCAGATTTCCACTACGTCGATGACTTCGTGGTTAGTTTCGAATCCCAAGAACGTGCAATCGACATATCGACGCAAGTCCGGGAGATACACGCAGCCGCCGGTTTTGAGTTGAGAAACTTCACGTCTAATTCAGTAGCCGTTCTCAGCGCCTTGAAGCGCAATAAATCGGATCTACCACCCGGTGAAGAGAGTCTTCTACAAGCCGAGAAGATTTTGGGCATGTTTTGGCAACCAGCCAGTAATAATTTCCAGTACAAGCTGCAGTTCCACCATGTGGATAAAGACGTCATGGCAGGCGTAAGGCGTCCAACAAAGAGAGAGCTGTTAAGCATAGTGATGTCGGTGTTTGACCCACTCGGGTTCTTAAGCCCCTTCGTTGTAGCCGCCAAGATAATAATGCGTGATGTCTGGCGCCGTGACATGCTATGGGACGAACCAATGCCGGAAGAGATCTCTGCTCTTTGGGACAAATGGCGCATGCAGTTGCCGAAGGTAATCGACTTTGCCGTTCCACGCTTTTATTTTTGAGGTGGTACCCCAAAGGATCTCCAACTTCACGTCTTTGTTGACAGCAGTGAAGACGCATATGCCGCTGTCGCGTATTGGAGGGTCGTGAACGAGGACAGTATAGTGGAGGTTGCCTTTATCTGTGCCAAGACAAGGTGTGCGCCTCTGAAAACGATGAGAAAACTCCTGGCCGCTGTTTTGGGCTCTCGTCTTATGAAAACTATGTTGCAAGGGCACTCCGTCAATGTCAGCCATAAGGTTCGTTGGAGTGATTCGGCTACAGTTATCAAATGGATCAACAGCGAGAACCGACGATACAAGCCGTTCGTTGCCCACAGGGTAGCGGAAATATTGGCAACCACTAAGCAGTAAAGTTTGAGATGGGTGCCGTCCGGTGAAAATCCAGCCGATGACGCTACCAGGTCCAAGCCGCATGTGGACTTTGCCCCGACATCACGTTGGCTTAAGGGACCGACATACTTGCGTGAGGCTCAAGAACGCTGGCCAGTCAACGCCGCAGTCAAAGAGCACTATGACCACGAAGAGGAGCTTCGCCCAAAATACGCTCTAATAGTGGTGATTAGCAATATGATTGATTTTAATCGTTTTTCTTCATTCAAAAGACTCGTGAGAACTATGGCTTGGGTACTGCGATACTTGAGTAGATGTCGCAGAGCAGTTAGTAGCAACGAAGATGACGGGTTCACCGCGGCCGAAATGGATGCTGCAGTAAAGCTGGTGTGCCGTCACGTCCAAAAGGAAGCTTTCAGCGCTGAGATCAGCCTAATTCAGCGTGGACTGCTTGTGCCGGAGGGAAACGAGTTGCGCAGACTCACGCCATATCTTGATAGCGACGACCTTCTTCGAGTTTGTGGTCGAATTGATGCCGCTAGTTGACTCTCGTACGCTGCCAAACGACCGATCATCTTACCGTCTAATCATCGTTTTACAACACTCTTGGTGGTCCACCATCACCAAGAAATGAAGCACCAGAACACCGAGGCCGCGATCTGCGAAGTTCGTCGCAAATACTGGGTTCCTCGCCTACACCAAGTTATGCGTAGGGTCATCGCCAACTGCCAAATTTGCAGGATCGCCAAGGCTATGCCAATCACTCCAAAAATGGGTCCTTTGCAGAGGATCGTTTGATGCCGTACGTAAGACCATTCACGTATACTGGTCTCGACTATTTCGGCCCACTGACTGTATCGATCGGTCATCGCATAGAAAAACGCTGGGTAGCTCTGTTCACCTGCCTCACGGTGAGAGCTCTACATTTCGAAGTGGCTCACGACTTGTCAACGGATGCATGTGTCCTAGTCATCCGCAACTTTATTAATCGTCGAGGGATACCGTTGAGAATGCGTAGCGACAATGGGAAAAATTTTGTTGGAGCTGATCATTAAGCTAAACGCTTTGCAGAGGTCTTCGACTGTCAACGCATTCGAGATGAGCTGTCGGTGAAAGGTGTTGAGTGGCTGTTCAACTGCCCAAATAATCCATCTGAAGGAGGAGCCTGGGAACGTTTGGTAAAGTGTGTCAAAAGCGTACTACAATACACACTTAAGGAAGTCTCCCCACGTGAACACACACTCCAGTGTTTAGTGATCGAAGCTGAAAATGTCTCACTCACCTGCCAGTAACCGTCGATCAAGAGGAGCCACTCACCCCCAATCATTTTTTGCTGGGCTCAGCCAATACTCCAAGGATGACTGAGCCAGGCGAAAAATTGTGTGTTCTACGTAAGCAGTGGAGGATCGCCCGCCAGCTAAGAGACCGATTTTGGAAGAGGTGGATACTGGAGTACGTACCGACCCTGACGCGCCGAGTCAAGTGGTGCCGAAGAACGAAGCCAGTCAAAGAAGGCGATTTAGTGCTTCTCTGCGATGCGAGTGTTCCCAGACGACAATGGCGGAGGGGAAAGATTCAGCGAGTTTACCAAGGTGCAGATGGAGAAGTGAGAAAAGCTGACGTGGTGACAGCCACGTTAGTATTACGCCGTCCAGTGTCAAAATTGGCAGTCCTGGATCTGATTGTGAATCGGACCGATTCACGGGGCCGGGATGTGAGAGATCCACTGCGTGTCCGCACTAAACTTCTACCTTCAGATGCTGCCATCTAGCTCTCGACTTTGCCTCCCTGCCGCGGTTGGCACTTCCTTCAGCTGTCAAACTCTTTTTGCTTATTCGTTCTTTATACGTTTAAAGCCGCCAAGGAAGGAAGTGCAAACCACGGTAAGGAATTTAATTGGTACACATATATGTAATTATTATTCTGATTTCTCTCTAGAAATGAATACCACACTACATTTTACTATATTATGACTAGTGCGATTCATTTCGAACTTCCATTAAACAACACGTTGTATTTTAAATTTGTGACAGCTTTCGTCGTTTGACCACTTCGTCAAAACAAAATAAATCAGTTTTTTATCGGAATAATCGGCATTTCCAAAATTCTTCTAAATTTTTTTTATTATTATTTTCGAACCTTCAATCTCATAATTTGATTTACATCATCTTCCACTAAGAATTCAACAGTTTTAATTTATTTCGCTTTTTTTGCATTAAAATTAATTGGTTTTAACATACGCTTCAGAACTGCTACAAATACGAAAAAGTGCGTTGACTCTTTAGTGTAAAAAAAATCCACTTTTACAATTATATGTACAATACCAGATACAATAAAGCGTGAATACCCCTATTGTTCCTAAAATATTTTTATATGTACATTATATACAAGTGCTAGCGAACATTTTTGATAAATTTCAAGGTCAATGATGTTTTAAGAGAATTTGAATTTGAACTTAATTACAGGGGCGCAAACATGACCTTATACATAGCGCTATAGAAAAAGTATGAAAGAAACCCATAAAATAGCTGAATTATGTATTATGTGCGCCAAACTCGTCAAATTCTTTAAGAAATCCGGTATTAATTCTAATTTGAAAACATCTTTAAAAATTTATTTTTGCACACGATGGAACACAATTTTTTATTTATTTAATTCCATAGAAACAAACTGGGCCGAAGATACTATATATTACGAGAAAAAAATGTAATAGGTACAAAGAATAAACAATATTAATTTAAATTAGTTCAAATCTTAAGATCTTGTGAAGAAACATCAAAATTTAGAAGGCGAAAACTATGCAACCCTTCATTTAACAATAGTTCATATTAATCGCCTAAAAGAAATATGTGCTAACACAAAATAAAATACTTTTTTGGATTGCATTGTGTTACAAAATTTAACAGTAGTTCATAAAATAGCCATTTTTTGTATCCTCCCCCAAATAAATTAATTCAATTTAACGAAGACGAAAAAAAAAATATTAAAGACGAATGCAAAGGCATTATGCAAATGAAATACCGGAACACGAAGATCAAGAACGACTGTTAAATGAAGGGTTGCATAGTTTTTTTATCACATGATAATGACCTGTTTGAAGATTTCCTTCCACCTGTGGAAGTTGTAAATTCGACTGATGCAGTAAATAATGAACTATGCACATGAAAATAAAAATGTAATTTTTCATAATGATTTTAATGTTTTGCAATGGGGCACTTGCATCAAGTAGAATTTCCACTTTCATTTAAGGTCTATCTACTCTAGTACTCGTAAGTAGTGGTGCTCCAGAAAGAATATTTTCTTCAACTAATCAATTGATATCTGAAAAAAGAAGTTTAATTGATTCCGACACAGTTTTGGTAAACCAAATAATGTTCTTACAATCAAGCATTAACAAATCTGATATTTATAAAGATCTGGAAGAAATGTAAAATATAGTTTTAAAAAAAATTAAAAAAATAAGAAAAAAAAATTATATATATGTACATACTCGTATTAACAAAATCTGAAACTCGTATTAACAAAATCTGAAACAGCCGTCGTCTAACACAATTACATTATATCAATTCTGCAACAATCATAAGTGAAGTACTGACGGAATTCAGTGTAGTGAGTGCACTCAGTGTACTCAGTGCAGTGCATGCATTCTATATGTATACATTGAGCTAAATTTTTTGTTATAAATGGGTGTAATATGCCCAAAACACATGTGCAGAACTCTATATGCAGTGAAATTAGAATACACATGTTTTAATTCGCGAAGCTACATAATGCTGCATGCAGTGCTGTTCTGCAAGTCATCTCTATTTCTGAATTCGCTGCAATCGACGGTGTTGGCACAACACAAACAAAAAAAAAAGTTTGAGGTATTTGGTATCACTAACTTTTGAAGTTTCATTGTTTGTTTACTTAAAAACTTCCAGTAAGACTAATAAACATTTAAAATCACTTTCCGAACTTTATCAATCATATCAATTCACAGGAAAATTATTTTCACAAAGGCATATGAAATTGCAATTCAGTACCCGTAAGTTACATCAGCTGTAAAATGAAAGTATCCGATGCGATGCACGTCAAAAACCTGTCGTGAATTTACATCGGAATGCTTTTTCCCTGGGAATCAGTTTTACCACCATGAATATTATAAAACAATGCTTTCGAAAATGAATTCGAATGTTTTGACAGCGGTCAATCATCACATAAACATATAGTAATTTGGAGACAGTTGAATATAAATAGTAAATTTTGAAATAAAAGTGGGCCTTTCGTATCGGCAGAAGAGCACGAGGAAATGGACAGGACTAGGCAAAGGTCAATCGGAAGAAACTTAAGGGATGCTTCTAATCCTCTAGATTTACCAAAAGGTTTGTTAGTAGAAATTAAATATCTTCCTTAACTTTTTGTTGTATATTTTCAGAACAATTTTCTTATATTCCATAAATATTACCGAGTAAACAAGCCATGTTTAAATACTTGCTTGTAGATTCCTCCGTATCTGACCCCATTACAGCCACCTCCGGAGTTCCTCAAGGCAACCACCTGGGTCCGCTGATATTGATTGATTGTGTCATTAAAAATTCATATCTTTCTATTTACGCTGATGATATGAAAATCTTCAGATACATTTCAACTCCCGAAGACTCTTACCCACTCCAAGAAGACTTAAACAATCTTTCAGCATGGTGCCAAACAAAATTCCTTGAGCTTAATGTGAATAAATGTCAAAATATAACATATTCTGCAAGCGTGTTCCACCTGTCCTCCGATCATACTTCATCGGTAATGAGCTTGTTCCCCCCGTCTCTCTGTTTCGCGATCTGGGTATCATCTGCGACAGTGAACTTAATTTTCGCTGCCATATAGACCATAGTATAAGCAGAGCCAACTCAATGCTGGGTTTCGTAAAACGCTGGTCTAAGGAATTCTCGAACCCCTATGTCACAAAATCCCTCTACGTCACATTTGTCAGACCAATTCTTGAATATGCTAGCCAAGTGTGGTCTCCGCACCACGATGTCCATTCTCTCCGAATAGAAGCAGGTTCATCCATTTCGCTCTACGCGGCCTCCCATGGACTGATAGATATAACTTACCCCATATGAGGATCATTTTAAACTGATCAATTTACAATCACTCGTAAAATGTTGAGAAGTAGGCGACATACTCTTTCTCCATCAGTTGATAACAGGAAACATCGACTGCCCTACGCTGCACCGAATAATTTCATTTGAAACAAATCCACGCAACCTTAGGTCTGTACCACTTTTCACCTACATTTTCACCGCACCAATTTTGGTCGTAACGAGCCAAATATCAAGAATGCTACGACTGGCGAACGGAATGCAAAGCTCGTTTGATTTTCTCCGTAGCAAATTTGTATTGAGAAACTGCCTTCACTCAAATCCCTCACCCTCCCTTTCTTAAACTCACTCTCCTTCACACCATCTCTGGCCTTACAATTAGTTTTATGCATCTAGTTTTAAGTAGTTTTAGTTACAGTTTCAAAATAAGTGGGACCGGATAAAAAAAAAAAATAGCTAAGTTAGGTTAAGTTTGGTTTAAGTTAGATTAAGTTAGCTCGCTCAATAAATAAATAAATAGATTCTTTGAGGGAAACCAAAAAATCATTTGGCGTTTGCCCGATAGTGAAGCTGAGCGCATGTTTGCGCTTATTTGAAGAAGGTGGCTAGCAGACAGGAGCGGGAAAGGATCACGAAATTGGATTAGCACAATCATCTTTTTCGAAGTGTTTTCAAGTGTGTTAAATACATTTGAAAATAATCTTTGTTGAACTTGTACTATTGACGGATTCGCAGTCATCATCAGAGTTGAAAGGCCATTCAGTTAAGTGTGTTTCGTCGAAATCTGGAGATTTGTGATTACATTACAATGTTTTTTTTTTATTCTGGGATGATCCCGCGACTGCGTTTTCTTTATCTGAATCATCGCAATCTTGAGACGTAGACGTAGACAAAACGTCATGGTTGACGGACATTTTTGTCCAAGAACTAAAAAAAATGCCAACTTCCGGTACATTTTTTTTGATTTTCATAGGCATAAGAAAGAAGAATAAATGACTAACCATTCGATAGAGGGAGTTAAATAGCACTTAAACCCATTGGGTTGGCAGCCCCCAACCGGCCATAAACCCCCGCCTACCCAATTTTAACTACGCTTATTGGTTGATTATCTATAGCCGCGCGACTTACACGCTCTGTATATGATCATATGGAACGCTCTCTCGTAAAAAGTTGGGAGAACCCATCAAGTAAATATTTTAATTACTCATCGCACGTACACAATGCACTGATTTGCATTTTGGTTTTATCATTATTAATGATCAATAGACTGCTTGTTTGCTTCAGTGGTTCAAAACAAAGTGTTAGAAATAATCTTCCGGTTGTTTTCTTTTTCCGAATTGATAAAAAATGAAGAAGTGTTTTTGTTGTGGTAAATGCGAAAACTTATTAGACTTCACAGATGAAACTTTCGTGAAGATCTCAAAATCGGTAGCTTTCCGCCGCATGAAAAACTTTAAATATGGTGACATAGTATTTTCTCGTGAAAACGCTAATGATATTGGCTACCACTCATCATGCTACAAAAGGCTACATTTTGGAGGAGCTGCTAGAGCAGGTAACTGCTGCGGAAGGTACCACTTCTTCAGATAAAACTCAGAGGAATTGTATATTTTGTTTAAGGGTTGCATCTGTAAGTAATGCACATAAAACGATTAATCATATAAAACAAATTGCAGACTTGTTACAAGATTAATTTAGTCAATGATTTGACTAATTGTAATACAATTACTTATCATCCAATATGCTATAATTACTATATATCCAAGTATAACCAATGTTTTGCTGACGATAAAACAAGTGGGCCTTGGCACGAGATGCGGAAAGTACATAAAACTGCATTTGAATCTCTTTCGGAATTTATAATTGAAGAAATCATCGAGAAAGAGCAATTTTTTTTATATTAATGATTTATTTTCTCGATATGTATCTATATTATTAGAGGAAAGTGATGGTAAGTTTTGTAAAGATTGCTTCAAAAGTTATACGCATATAAAATTTTATAAGCCTTTGACTACATACGAGTAGTTACCATTAAAGCATCTAATGCACCTCATAATAAAAAAATTGTCTGCAAAAAGGAACTTGATGTAAATAAACTCATTAACGAAAATGCAATAGGAAAAAATTCCGAATCAAATAAGTTAGAAGATTTTGCTTACGTGATTAGAAATGCAATAAAATCGTTGAAAACAAAAAAAACTTCCTCATAAATTGAAAGTAGAAGATATTATTAGTGATGAATGTGGTATTCCTGATATATTAATTAATTTCATTAGCAATCTTGTTCAAGGACCCGTCGTACGCAGAAAACGATCAGATGACGATTACACAAAAATAAAATCATTATGCTCAGATATAATTTATATTGTCACAAAAGGCAGACTCAAACCGTCTAAGCACTTAATGTTAGGGTTGGCAATGAAATCAATAACGAGTAGTAGGAAAGTATTAACGATTTTAAATAAATATGGTCACACGGTGGGGTATACTTACTGAAGAATTAGAAACGGAAGCAATCGGAAGCTAATGTCATAATTCTACGTTAAGTTTCGTTCAGTATTGTCAATTGCTCAAGTAGCCCCCATAATAGGCGTATGTGTTCGGAAGCAGAAGTTCTCGTCCGATCGCCGAAATCAAGCATCGCCGGGCGCCGTTAGTACTTGGATGGGGGACCGCTTGTCAAATTTTCATACGTACACTTACTTACTTGAGCAAAAGTGAACGAAAACTTAACGAATAGAAGCAAAAAGCTATTATGGTCACACAATACAAATCCTTTGTATTCGTACTGTGGTCGTATAAAACACTTCTTCTATTATAGTTCAGCCTTTAGCGTTCGATAATTATGACCGCTTTGTAGACACTTTTTCTGGTAAGCACACATTGCACGATACAGTTGGAATCATACAACAATTCTGTCAATTAGATAACGTGGCACCTGCTGCAAGCGCAGTTCCTGCAATAACTAACATACTGTAACATAATGTAGCATAATAACTACGCCCCCTCTTGTTCCAGTGGTCGAAGAATTTGCTAGAAGTTTCTGGCTATCAGAAATGCGACTATATAAGGACAGATGGCGATCGAGGCAAGGCAGTTGGGTTTTGAACCGCACGAAGAGATTGGAAAAGTGATAATAGGCGAAATTGTAATTTTGTGATAAATTGAAAGTTGAGAGTTAACAAGAAGAAGTAATTAGTTTAGATTTATGAAATAATTTCGAAGAATAGTATAGTGTGAACTTGAGTTGTTCTATAAACTAGAAAATAAAGAAATAATCTCACAGAATAACGTTTTATCTACTCGAGCCGTAGCTCGCATATTATTTTGGTGTCAGAAGTGGGATAAAACTTATTCTGTGAACAACTATTTCCGTGGTGTGAAATTGCACAATAAAAAAAAAAAAAAACGATTTCTGTGTTGAATTAATTAGTTGCGTAAAATGGGTCGCAAATTGGGAAAACTAACTATAATTCAACTTAAGGCAGAACTCAGTAAGCGGAATCTCGACACAACTGGGGGAAAAGATGCCCTACTGATTCGTCTGGAAGAAGCAATAAAGCAATAAGGTGAAAATCCGCATGACGTAGAGTTTGACGTGGAAGAGGAACCAGCAAGTACAGCAGCCGACCCGGGTAAAACAAGTCTGCTCCTGCAACTTAAGTCAGTCATGGACGAACAAAGGAAAGCAATTGAAAACCAAAAGAAGTCTCTGGAACTTAAGCTCGATGACCAAAATAATTCTCTAGAACTTAAGCTGGACGAACAAAAGAAGGCAATGGACGAACAAAAGAAAGCAATGGACGAACAAAAGAATTCTCTAGATGCTTTGGAAAGCAAACTTGATGACCAAAACAAGAACTTGGAATCCAAATTCGAAGCGATCGAAGAGAAAATCGAGAAGGTCGACACGCAACTCGAAAAAGTCGAAACTAGATTCGATGAAAACTCTGAGAAACATGAAACTCAGTTCGGGAAGATAGAGACTCAGTTTGAAAAAGTGGATACGCAATTCGAGAGAGTAGGAAAGCAAGTCGAACATATTGCTAAGGAACTCAGCAGCGTGAAGAGACAGAAAGCACGGGAATATTCCACTGACGATCTGAGAAGAAAGGAGATGCAGCCTCCTATCTTCGATGGTCAAACATCATGGCCAATTTATAAGATTCAATTCGAAGCGGAAGCAATGACCAATAACTGGGACGATGAAGAGAAGTCCATTGCACTCACACTTGCACTGAGGGGTCCAACTGCGGAGCTCTTGCAGACCATCCCGGAAGATAAACAGCAGAACTATGACTCTCTGGTTCAGGATATCGAGATGCGGTTTGGGGATGAACACATGCAGCAGGTGTACAGGGTTCAGCTGCGTAGTCGGGTCCAGAAAAGGGGAGAAACGCTCCAACAGTTGCAAGCGGATATAGAGCGACAATAATGGTTGAATAGCGAACACTCCCCGAGGCATTGGCATTCGCTTTGTCAATGAAGGCTGCGGACCCAGCATACCAGGGAATACACCGTGTCAGGGAAATGTCCGTCTTGGAATGTTCATGCCAGAGAACAGCCGTCATGGATGAAGACAAAGCTCGCGGAAGTCAAATCCGTTGCTGGAATTGCAACCAAACCGGACACCAACAACGGCAGTGCAGAAGTTCACCTAGACGAGGAAATTGTCCACATTCCGGAAGTAGGAGAAGCAGAGAGGAAGCATCCGGCGGTGATAACATCCATCCTGTCGGTCAGACTTCCCAAAACAAACAGTCGGGATATGCGTAAGGACCAACTTCGCGGGGCAGAAGTTGGTTACTGGAATCGAGGCCCCCAGGACCACCATTCAAGTTTCGCAAACCAAACGGGGTAACAAGAGCCTGACAGTGGAGGCACTAATCAACAAGAAGAAGTGCGTAGCCACCATCGACACAGGTGCCACCGCCTCCATTGTAAGAAGAGATATCGTCAGAAGCTCATGGCTGCACAACACCAACAGCTACTGCCTGAAGACCGCGACAGGGGAAATGGCGAAGGTGTTTGGAGAAGTTCATCTTACGATTACTCTGGCGGGGCTGACGTTCTCCCATGCGTTTCTGGTGGCAGATATATGCGACGAGTGCATCATCGGAATAGACTTCATGAAAGCAAATGAAGTAATTTTGGACATCGGGATGCAAGTACTGAGGTATCGAAATGTGGAGATTCCGATAGTGTACGGAAACGAGAATGCCGTAACTCTCAGGACAGTCATCAGCAAAGACGAAGTTTTGCCGCCGTCTTCAGAGACAATCATTTGGACGAAGCTGGAAGGTGATCTTGGGAGCCACCGATTCTACATAGTAGAACCAGACCCAGAGAAGCATTCTCAAAACTACATCGTGGGAAAGACGTTAGTCGAACCAAAGAACACCATAGTTCCAGTGAGAGTTTTGAACGCGAGACCACACACTGTCAAACTAATTCGAGGGGAGGTGGCAACACTCGGACTATCGGCAGCTCAATTACGTTACCAAGAAAGACAGCTATCCTCTGCCACGGATTGACGACACGCTGGACACACTATCAGGAGCCCAATGGTTTTCCACCCTCGACTTGAAGAGTGGCTACTGGCAGGTACAGATCCATCCAGAAGACCGGGAGAAAACCGCCTTCACCGCAGGAAATGGGCTATGGCAATTCACGGTAATGCCATTCAGGCTGTGCAATGCTCCGGCGACTTTCGAGAGATTGATGGAATGTGTCCTGCAAGGGTTAACATGGAAAAAGTGTTTGGTGTACTTGGATGATGTCATCGTCGTAGGAAAAACGTTTGCGCAACACCGAGACAATCTAAGGGATGTGTTTCAAAGGCTTCGAAGTGCCCACCTGAAGCTCAACCCCAAGAAGTGCGCCCTGTTTAGAGCGGAAGTCAAGTACCTGGGACACATAATTTCAGCGAAAGGAGTGAGAACCGATCCAGAGAAGGTCGAAGCCGTGAAAAACTGGCCAGTCCCCAAAGACAAACACCAACTAAGGAGCTTCCTGGGCCTAGCCACCCACTACAGACGGTTCGTGAAGGATTTTGCCGGGATCGCAAAGAGCCTGCACCAGTTGACGGAAAAGGGGAAACAATTCAAATGGTCAATTGAGTGCGAGAAGAGCTTCAAGGCACTTAAACAACGGCTATGCGATGCCCCGATACTAGCTTACCCCACTCCCGGGGAAACGTTCATTGTGGATACAGATGCTAGTAATGTCGGGGTAGGAGCCGTACTCTCCCAGGTGCATGATGGCCAAGAGAAGGTGGTTGCGTACTTCAGCAAGGTGCTCTCTAAGCCAGAAAGGTACTACTGCGTGACAAGGCGGGAACTTCTAGCTTTGATCTTGGCTACGAAGCATTTTCACAAATACCTCTATGGGAGAAAGTTCGTTCTTCGCACAGACCATGCAGCCTTAAAATGGCTTTTACAGTTCAAGAGTCCTGAGGGTAAGGTCGCAAGATGGATCGAAAGGCTGCAAATATACGACTACGAAATACAGCATCGTAAAGGAAAGCTCCACTCTAATGCGGATGCACTGTCCCGGAGACCATGCAGAACGGATTGTAAACATTGTGCGCGTCATGAAGAACGGGAGCTGGTTTCCATCCAAAGAATGAGAGCCGAACCTATCGCCGACTGGAGCGTAGATGAGATCCGGAACGCTCAGAAGGAAGACCCGGATATCGAGCCGATTCTGGCCTGGAAGGAGAACATGGAGAAAACGGATCATCAGGACATCTCTCACAGAAGCCCGACCTTAAAGGCATATTTTGCGCATTTGGTGGAATAGCTCGTTTACCCAGTGAGGTGAAATTTGGATCTCCTACCAATGAGCCCATAAATGAAGGAGAGTACGTGGCGGACCTTAGGGAAAGGCTTAGGGACGAACACCAAAGGACCAGAAGCCAGATTAAGATAACGAGCGACCGCATGAAGACCAGGTATGATGTCAAGGCAACAACGTCATTATTCCAGGAGGGAGATCTAGTGTGGCTGTATAATCCCCATCGCCAAAAGGGGAAATCACCTAAGATGCAGCAGAACTGGGAGGGTCCCTACAGAATAATAACCCGCATCAACGATGTTGTCTACCGCATCCAGCGAGGACCAAGGGCCAAAATGAAAGTGGTTCATGTGGACCGACTGAGTCGATACAATGGCTGAAATGAGGATGCACTTGTTCGGGACGAACACGTCTAAGAGGGGGGCAGTGTAGCATAATAATAACTACGCTCCCTAAAAGTATAATGCAACAAATTCCGAAGTGTCTTTTCATTCTGGCAGAATTTTGGTCCGAAGTGTCCTTTCATTCGAGGTTCGTGTCTGCGGTTAGTCTCCACAGTTCATGTCTACGAAAGAGACGGATAATATCACGGATAAGAGAAAATTATAACTGCAAGAAATGATTGTCGTCTTGGAATTATTACATCAGAATTTTTCTTGTTCCAGTGGTCGGAGAATTTGCTAGAAGTTTCTGTCTATCAGAAACTTCTGCTATATAAGGACAGATGGCGATCCAGATCACGCAGTTGTTTTAAAACCGTGGCGAAGAGATTAGAAAAGTGATAATGGGCGAAGTTGTAATTTTGTGATAAATTGAAAGTTGAGAGTTAACAAGAAGAAGTAATTAGTTTGGATTTGTGAATTAAGTAATTGAAAGGAGATAAAGTGATTTGAGAGGAAAGAGACCTTGTAAGAAAAGAATTGCGAAGAATAGTATAGTGTAAACATGAATTGTTCTATAGACTAGAAAATAAAGAAATAAATTTCACAGAATATCGTTTTATCTACTCGAGCCGTAGCCAGCATATTACAATACATATAACTGAAGTTCACGAAAAAAGTATTGTACGTAAAATGAGGAAATTACGTACGGCCAAGTCGTACCCTATATTTTAACTGCGCTAAAAATCTTGGGTTGTCGAGGTGCCTGGCCAATGATGTTGAACTTTATTCCTCGCAACCGGCTGATAAGATGAGAGAGCTAGTCTCGGAGTTAAATGAGGATCTACTCGCGATCAATCAATGGGCCATGTCTAACGAACTAATCTTAAACCCAGGGAAATGCCAAGCGAGACCTATGTATGTCAAAGAGACCACTCGAACTATCTTCCTATCGGACACAAAAATGAAGCTAGTAGAAACTGCAACATGCCTCGGCTTTGTCATAAATCGAAACTTATCTTGTTACAATCACATCAATGTCGTAATTGGTCATATTTGTGGATGCGCTCAAATTGTGGATTTCAGCTAGTTTCCTTCCGCTTGAGATACGTCGAAGGCTTGTGCAAACTCTCATTATGCCTATAATAGCATACGCTGCAGTGGTTTACAGTAGCCTTGATTCGCTTTCTTTTCCTAAGCTGCAAATAGTTTTCAATGATGCTGCCTAATATATTTACCAGCTACGAAAGTATGATCGAACCTCTTAGTATTCGAAAGATTTTCTAAGCAGTACACTACAGCAGTATATGAACATTCGAATTTGTATATTCATGCACAAAATTATTAGAACCCAATCACCGTCATACCTATACTCCAGAGTTGAATTTTCGCGCTTACTTAGAACTTTCAACATTGATCTCGACTATTTTTAATTCATGCTATCCGGTTATGGAACTCCTTACCGTCAAATATTAAAAATGTGTCTAACGACAAAAAGTTTAAAACTACACTCTCAAGATACATAGCAACATTAAAATTAAAAATAGAAATATGTAACTATTTTCATTTACTTCCTTTCTTTTCTAACTCTGTTCTGTCATTTCACTGTTTCTAATTTCTTCCTTTCCTTATTTTGTAATCATAATTATGAATTATATTATTATTATTAACTTTAAAATGTGTATAAATTCAACATGAACACTTTACTCTCTGTACTATTAAAAATTATGCCTTAATGTACTATTTATATACCTCTTCTTTATAAATAAATGAATTGAAATTGAACCCTGGTTATTAAATCCTTTTAGAACTAACGAGGAAGACTCACTGGAAGTTAATTTTAACAAAGCCCACTCCAGCGCACGAAATATAATTCAAAGAACAAATGGAGTTCTCAGACACAGATGGAGATGTTTACTGGGTGCAAGAGAACTTCACTACCATCCGAAAAAAGGTGTCAAAAGTGTGAATATGCTGTGCTTTGCACAATATTTGCATTCATTTCAACACCGATCTGTACAAATCGCCTAGTTCACCTGAAACAATATTTTGTGATGAATTTGCAATATTTATGGAAGAAATTTTTGGATCAAAGGATGATTTAATAACCTGAGAGATTTTAATGTTAATTGGTTTTGATCTAATGACACATATAGAAAGTGTCTCGATGACATTATTAATTATTATATATTTACATGTATGCAAATGATGAAACAAGCAACAAGTATAACGCGAACAATAATAAATACGTTGAAGCTACTACGGTGAGTGAATTAATGATCAGTGATCGCTAATCTTTATTGGTAACTACAAGTAATAAAGAAAGGGATGAAACATCAAAACCGTGTAAATGGGTAACTCAACTCAGATAGTTTATAATAAAAACGCATTTTTGAATACCTTGAAAAATAGTAAAATAAATCATATGGGAGAATTTTTTATAAAAGGGATCAACGAAACACTATAAACGTTTTTGAGAAAAAAGTGTGATAACGATATTCGGAAAGAATGGTTTAATAGTCTTCATATAAAACTAAGAAAAGAAAAAATTAAACAAATATAGTATGACAGTGGTTACAAATACGGGAGAAGATTGGACGGCCTTCAAAAATGCAAAGAACAAATATACAGCTGGAGTGAAGAAATCGAAAAGCTAATTTTAAAAAAATAAAATCGAGAATTCTGTAGACAAAAAATATATGTGGAGAAATCTAAAAAATATGTCCTTAAAAATCGAAAATCAAGTGGTATCCTCGACATTCGTTTTGCCAACCACACTTATAGTGATCAAAAATTAGTTGTTAATAAACCTAATCATTATTTTATTGAAATTGTCATAGAAATTGCTAACTTTATTCAATATGTGGCTATTACTAGTTACGAGGGCAAGGTGAAAAGTTCTCGGCCTGACACATAGATGCCGTTCCAAACAGCAAAAATTTATGTTTCCTGCCTGGGTGCACTTCTCATTAGTTGGTATGATAAGTTTCAACTTGTTCTCTCAAGTAGTTTCTTTACACGAATTTTTGCAGTAGACGTCTTGTGTGTTTTTCGTTAAAATGGATAATCTTGAATATCGTGCGGTGATAAAATTCTTCGTTTTGGATGGGTTAACCCCTAAGGAAATTCATCCAAAGTTGGCAAAAGTTTACGGGACTTTGCTCCTTCCATGTCAACCATTAAAAGGTACACGCCAGAAACGAAACAGCGGGTGGAAGCAGGTGGTTCAGCGTCAAAGAAAGCGAAGTCGATCGCATCTGCCGGAAAGGTCATGGCCAGTGTGTTTTGGGATGCGAAAGGGATCCTGTTAATTGATTACCTTGAGAAAGGCAGAACAACTACTGGCGAATATTACTCCAACCTTCTTGACCAGCTGGATGCCAAAATTCGCGAGATTAGGCCTGGCTTGAAGAAGAAAAAAATCATCTTTCACCAGGACAATGCATCTGTACACAAGTGTGCGTTGGCGATGGGAAAACTGCGGGATTTAGGGTACGATTTGCTCGGTCATACCCTCTATTCACCTGATTTGGCACCCTCAGACTTCCATCTGTTCCCAAACTTGAAGAAATTTGTTTCTGGGAAGCGCTTCGCATCCAATGCAGAAGTTGAGAGGGCCGTAGATGAATATTTCCACAGCCTTCCAGACTCTCACTTCCGAGAAGGAATACTGATGTTGGAGATACGCTGGACCAAGTATGTTGAATTCAAGGGAGATTATGTAGAAAAATAAAATCATTTTTTAACTGAAAATCGCAGTCTTTCATTGTCAGGCCGAGAACTTTTCACTTTGCGCTCGTATGTTAACGAATCTAATGTTAATTTCCGAATTTCAATATGTCTCCGTTGAAGATATCCGATTAACTCTTAAAGAGATTAATAATAAAAAAAGACTTATACTTCATGTGCACTCGAAGTTCATGACAACTTCGAAATTATAGGACCATCGCTACAAAAAATTAACAATGGTTCCGGCATCGAATACTGCATTTTTCCTGACACGTGGAAAGGCAGTTGTTACGCCGATTGAAAAAGTTGCTAATAAACGTATGTGCGAAAAATTTAGATCGGCAAGAGAAAATAATATTTTAGCAGCTCAATAGCTATTTCGAAGAAAATAATTTAATAACTGACATTCAATAGGAATTTAGAAAAAAACATTCCTGTAAAAGTGCGATTAATTTCCTGGTTACGAGCTGGAAAGAAGAGTTATCTATAAAAAAAAGAGGGTGAACTGTGTTTTTTTGGACTTTAAAAGAGCTTTTGAAACGATTGACAGAAATATTTTATTGTTAAAACTCAAACGATGTGGTAGAAAAAATAGAGAGTTAAAGTGGTTTCCTTCATATCTCTCAAATAGAACTCAAATAGTTGAAATAAATGAAATCAAATCGGACTCTATTAAAGTAAACCTCAAAGAACTGAATTAGGTACATTCTTCTCATAATATACATTAACGACATGCAAAAAGAAATACAGAATGCGAATCAAGCTCTTTTTGTCGACGATGCGGTAATATATGTAGGGTTCCAAATGAAACACAAGACACGATTGTCCTTTTTTCTTATAAGTCGTTATAATTTATTCACGTTATAATTTATTCATAGGTTATAACTAGACAATATTTAATTCAAATCAGTCCCAAGCTGGCAAACGCCGTGAAAAGACGTGTGTGGTAAAGTCATAAACAAAGTAATTCTTCCTCTAAGAAGAATCCTAAATATTTAAATAAAGTAAAAAAAAAATAATAATAAAAACTAAAAAACGTGCCATATAAAACACAAACATGAACCGGGGATCCCCCCAACCAAAACCGGTTTAAATTACTCGATTCTGAGGTAATTTTAAGCCGAGGGAGAAAAATAAACGTAAACGAAATGGTGAAAAATTCTCTAACCTACCGGCAATCCAAAACGATGATAATATTCCTCGATATATCGTCATCACTGGACTAGAGAAAGAAGGAGAGCAACTGCGTAAATTATCCATCTAAAATCTAATTAGAATTAATCGCGGACTAGAGCACATATCCAAAGACATATAGGAGGTTAAGGCAATGAGGTCAGGTGACTTACTCCTAAAAGTACTTAATGTTGCGACAGCGGATAAATTCATTAAAGCTAGACTCATTGATTCAATTCCAGTCAAAGTGACTAATCATGTGAGCCTCAATTCTGTGCAAGATAGAATTTATTCCAAGCACATCGAAGAGGAATTGCTCGAAGAACTAAAAAAATTCAAAGTTATCGAGGTTCGAAAAATGATGAAGAAAGAAAAGGAATTATTGGTTGCAACTGGAGCAGCTATTCTCATTTTCGATCAAATTCGCCGTCCACATGAAGTCATTAAATTGCAAGGTTGAGGAATATATACAAAATCCCATGTGTTGTGTCAACTGCCAAAAACTAGGCCACACCAAAAATCGATGCACAAATACTGTAATCTGTAAAAATTGCTGTCTCCCTCCACCTCACGACAACTGTGCACGAATTTTCTGTTTTCATTTCACACGTCATACGATCCCTCTGGCCCTGCATTCCTTAGGTACAAATCTGTCAACAAAATTAAAGCTGATCGCCGTTGAACTGTCCGCGACGCGTGGCAAATTTATAATGACAACCCCACGCTGCATCAACTACCTCCAACAAAAAAGAGAAATAGTACTAACCCTACCATGGCAGAAATAATAAAAAAGGGAATTGAGAATTAAAAAATAAAATCGCAGTCTATAAAACACTTCTCATACTCCAACAACAACACCAACTACACATTACATATCCCACGGTCAAGATCTAATACCGAACAAGCTCTCCCACGACGAAACCAGTAACACCAACGATCGCACAACTCAATCCTCTCATCTCCAAAACAATTAATCTCTTCTGCACGAACTAAGCTCAGTTGACAAATCTTTCACCACCACAATTCCGACAAACTCTGAAAATTATGATATTAATACTCTTACAGACGGTTCGCAAATATCATCGTTATCTGACGCAGAAATGTCAGACATAATTCACTCAGTAAACCCTCAAGGTACAGCAACTTCTACAAACAAAAAAACAAATAACACAAATACCATCAACACCTCACTTCCGCTCCCCAACTAACTTAACTCAACTAACTTTACTCAATCAACAAAAAATTTTAAAAATCAATAATGACTCTGTTGGATAATGATTTCATTTCAATGGAACATCCAAGGCTATACTAACAACAAACATGCTCTAGAACAATTAATCGCAGAACACAACCCAGATATTATAGCACTACTGTTGGTTCCCAACAAATGGATATCACAACATCACTTCAGTTCAACACAGTTTATCTTCACGCAACGAACAAACGATTTGAGCTATCATAGTATCTACCATGTATTTGAATTACAAACTTCACACGAACCGAGCACATTTGACACCTCAGGAGCGATGCAAAGTGTTTTAGCACATTGAATTAAATATCGAGATAGGAAAGATATATTGAGTTGCAGATGCAAGCTCCATATCATCGATATCTAATAACAACGCACATATAAACACGATATATAACAAAAATATCACTTTCGTCACTAAATTTAAAAAGTACACAAAAAAATCACAAAACAACCACCGCGCGATTAAACATCGAAAACTGAACTGTCAAATGTGCAAGGCTAGATCGTTCACATGCATGCTATCTCTTTCTAACAGTAACAAAACTCATAAGAATCAGTTTGTCGTCACTCATCTACAGTCAAGCGAAAAGGAAAGTGCATTAAATTTATAACGTTTTTAAAGATTGAGTTTTTTTCTTTTGAATTGCAAGAAGTTAGTGCCATTTTCATTAAAAAAAAAAAAATAATTTTCGGCTTCAACTTAGCCCGAAACATGGTCCTTCGAGCTTTTTTTTAATAAAAGAACAGTGTAAAATAATAATTATTTCGACAAAATTATTAAACCAGTGAAAATCAGTGCGTAAAACCGAACAAATCCGATACAACGGATTAGCAACGGCAAGAAACGACTCCAAACGGATCCTGTTGCAGCTATCCAACCGGTGTCAAGCGGATACACCGGATTAGCAGCGGCAAGAAACAACAAACGGATACAGCTATCCAACCGGTGTCAAGCGGATACAACGGACCGAATTGTGGTCTCAACAAGATCAACAGTGGCCTAGCGGTTGAAAAGCGGACATCGAACAGAGCAACGGTTGGCAAACGGTCATCAGCGGTGCTACTACAATTTTCCTCATCAAGGAATAAAGGATAGATCACATAACAAGGTGAGCTTAAAGATATTCAATTTTTCAACAAAAAATTTAACAATCATTGAATAAAACACCAATAAATCTTTTACCAAATACCTTTATATTTAAACAAGTGTTGTGAATTTAACTCTTTTCCACGCCATGTCTAAAGTGGCTAAAAATATCGAAGCGCAAGAAATAGCGCTTAAAGAAATACAAAACGACTTCAACGACTTCCAAAAAGATAGCGCGTCGCGAAAGTTAAGGGGGTACGTGAGTGCGCGGTTACAAGACTTAGAGGAAGTGTTTAAACGGACAAAAAAAGAACACCACGCGATTGTTAATAGTACCGCAGATGCTCTTAAAGAAAAATATTCTGAGAATGAAACCTTTCCAAAAATAATGAAAATGTATTTCAATTTCATTGGTCAATTGCGTGACGAATTAGACAAGTTCGCGGAAACAACTGAGTCGACTTTAGAAATTTCTCGGTTAAACACAACTAAATCCTCGGTTTGTGAAATACACCTCCCTCCAATTCAAATAAAGCCATTCTCTGGCAAATTCGAAGAGTGGAGTGAATTTCATAATTTATTCGAGAACATGATACATCATAATGTTGATCTATCAGATGTTTAAAAAATACGCTATCTGAAAACATATGTGTGCGGCGAAGCTGCGCGCTTAATTCAACACCTTCCCATCGATGGTAAAAATTATATATCAGCATGGGAAATATTAACCGAAAGGTTTAAAAACAAACGGAAGCTTGTTAATACACAGTTAAGGCTTCTAATGGAACAAAATAAGCTTGCTCATGAAACCGCTGCAGGTTTAAAAGTCTTGCACGATACAAGCATAGAATGTGTCCATGCACTTGCGAATCTGGGGATAACAGTAGATGCATGGGACAGTATTTTAATATACGTCATCCTAAATAAACTTCCTCATCAAACTCAAAGGGATTGGGAAGATAAATTAGGCACATCTAAGGTTCTTACGGACTGGAAATCATTTACATCTTTCATTGAAGGTAGGTTCAGTTCTCTTGAAAATATTCGGGAATTAAATATTTCTCCAAAGCAGACTGTACCTAGTACCTCAGTTAGGAAAACTAACACCTTTCACCTAAACTCACCACAAATAGGTAGGCAATTCTGTTGCCGACTTTGCTATGCTTCTCATGGCATTCGGCATTGCAAAAAGTTTTTGAACATGGACGTAAGGAATCGTACAGATGCTGCAAGAAAAAACGCAATTTGTTCTAATTGTTTAGGGTATGATCACCATGCTTCAATTTGCAGCAGCAGCAACAGATGCTACAAATGTGGGCATAAACACCATACATTGTTGCACATAGAGACAGAAAATTTGCAACAGCAAAATCGTAACCACCAAAGATTTCAACAAACTACAAATTTCCAAGGCCGTAATAATTCTCGGTATGAGACACAGAGCCATTTAATTCAAAATCCAAATAATTTCATAACGCCAGACTCCTTACAGAGTGAACGCGATGGTTCTTCCACATCAAAGGCAACTTTCAGTTCGCATTTCAACCAAATGCGAACTAAGGCATTGCTGGCTACCACGCTGGTAAAGGTTTTTGCCTCTAATGGAACCAGTCATGTTTTTAGAGCATTAATTGATCCAGGTTCCGAGGCCACATTCATCACTGAAAGCGCAGTTCAATTACTTAAACTTAGAAAAGAAAGAATATCAGCGAACGTCACTGGGTTAGGTCTAACGTCCACTGGCACTTCAAACTATCAGGTCAGTCTTACTCTTTTCTCGCTATCCAATCCGTCTTTCTCCCTGGATATCAAGGTTTTTGTTTTCCCTCGTTTAACTTCGTTGTTGCCATCTCACCAGGTACAGAGGGAAAATTGGGATCATTTGTCGAAACTTTCATTAGCAGATCCATCATATAATATCCCAGGAAAAATCGATATTTTATTAGGTGCTGATGTTTATGCATCCATTATCCTGGAAGGGCTGGTAAGGAGTCAAATGGGTTCCCCAGTTGCACAACAGACTGAGCTGGAGTGGTTTCTCACAGGAAGCACCAGCTCGACTTCACAACGAAACAGTCTCACAGTACAAAATCACCATAAATCCTTAGATGATCAACTAAAACAATTCTGGGAGATAGAGGAAGATTTCGGTGACAGAAAGCTGACGGCAGAGGAGGAGAGATGTCAACAACATTACAGAGAAAACGTTAGAAGACGAAGTGATGGCAGATACGAGGTTCGGCTCCCTTTCAAAGAAAATATGCGTCCATGCTTAGGTAATTCTAAAGAGCCGCCATGGCAAGACTATATCAAATTGAGAAGCGTCTGGCTACCGATGTTAAGTTCCGGGAAAACTACAAAAACTGTCTGGAGGAATATGGTACCTTAGGGCACATGAGATCGGTATCATTCGATGAGGAACGCCTGATTGGAGAGAACTATTTCCTGCCGCACCACGCGGTACTTAAGGAGTCAAGCACCACCATAAAACTTCGTGTGGTTTTCGATGCTTCGTGCAAGACTTCTAATGGTAAGTCTTTAAACGACCAATTGATGGTAGGACCGCGTTTACAACCAGACATAGTAGACCTCATAGCTGAATGGAGGAAATTTAAAGTAGCATTCTCGGCAGACATAACGATGATGTACAGACAAATATGGATGGCAGAAGAGCATACGTCGTATCAACTAATCCTGTGGAGATCCAAAAGGGAAGATCCTGTTAAAACATACGCACTCAACACAGTGACGTTCGGTACCGCATCAGCACCCTATTTAGCAGTGCGGACCTTGCACCAGCTTGCTGCTGATGTGGAAAAGACCCACCCACAGGTTTCAAAGGTACTTACCGAAGGTTTTTACGTAGACGATCTGATATATGGATCAGACAACGAAGAAGATGCAATCATCCTGCAAAGAGACGTTGTAGCCGTATTACAGTCGGCTGGATTTCCGCTACGCAAATGGGCGAGCAATTCGCCGAAGGTTCTGGAGCAAGTTCCTGAAAATCAAAGAGAAGTAAATCTTCCTCTAAATTTCGATTCGCAAGATGTCATCAAAACTTTGGGCATACAATGGCATCCAGCGAATGATGTCTTCAAATTCAAAATCAATTTACCTGAAGAGGATAGATACACAAAACGATCCGTGCTTGCAGATATCGCTCGCCTCTTTGATCCGCTTGGATGGATAGCTCCGTGTATTGTCAAAGCCAAGTTGGTACTACAAACACTTTGGCGCAACAATCTTTCTTGGGATTCACCAATACTCCAAGAAATTGAAAGGCTTTGGGTTGATTTACGAGATGGATTGAAAGGGTTGCAGGAGATACATATCCCACGGTGGATCGGATATGCAAATGGTGCAAAGGTGCATGGCTTTAGTGACGCCTCTGAAAGGGCATATGCAGCCATGATATATGCACGCATTACTCATAACAATCAAGAGAGTATACGCTTAGTGACCTCTAAAACTAGAGTAGCTCCAGTCAAGAGTGTATCTTTACCACGCTTAGAGCTTTGCGCGGCTCTGCTGTTAGCCAAGCTCTTACATAAAATTTGAAGATCCATGCAATTTGATAACGCAGAAAGTTTTGCATGGTCTGACTCTACGGTTACCTTAGCATGGATAAAGGGAGACCCAGCGATACGTACCACAATCGTTGCAAATAGAGTTGCCGAGATTCAAACTCTAACGAGTCCTAATGTTTGGCGACATGTAGGTACCAAGGACAACCCAGCAGATATGGGATCGCGAGGATTGTCATAGAAGATCTGATGAGTAACAAGATGTGGTGGAGCGGACCCTCATTTCTCCGAAATTTTTCACTAAACACCAATCCAGCTGAAATCCTAATCGATACGGATGAGGAAACTAGAAAGGTAAATAGAAATGATCAAATTAAATCAGATTTTTTTAAAAATGCAATCAAAACCTTACATACCAATTTCGCTCACATTATTTCTCACTGCTTTGCCATCAACGATGCATTTGTTGAAAAATTTTCAACACTTAAGCGTCTTATCCGTATCGCAGCAATATGGCGAAGATACTTTTACAACGTACGTGCGGGGGAAAGGATGCCTTATAAGATAAGTATCCACTCACAGCCGAAGAGCTGATCTCATCTCAGAACCAGCTCATTAAAATCATCCAAAAGGAACTGTTTGGTGAAGACATCAAGGCGCTGAAGGAGAAAAAACCTATTCCTAGGGGGAGTGCGATTTTCAGTCTGAATCCCTTCGTCGACTCGGATGGACTATTAAGGGTAGGAGGCCGGTTAGCGAACTCAGCGCTACCATTTACTCAGCGACATCCCATAATTTTGAAAGATTCACATCACTTTACAAGGTTGATTGTTAGTGAAGTGCATCAACGTACACTCCACGGCGGGCAGCAAATGATGATGGCTGAAAAAGGAAATACGTACTGGATAACGAACCTAAAGAGAGTAGTAAAGTCAACGATTCACAAATGCGTTCGATGCCATCGCTACAACGCAAAAATGCAGATGCAGTTAATGGGCAACCTTCCAACAGAACGAGTCACTGCCTCTAGGCCATTTACAAACACTGGCGTAGGTTATGCTGGACCTGTAGAGGTAAAAATGTGGAAAGGTAGATGCAACAGATTTTCAAAGGGATACATAGCCGTGTTTGTATGACTATCAACAAAGGCGATTCACATCGAACTAGCAAGTGACCTCAGCGCAGCAGCATTCATTGCAGCGTACAGGAGATTTGTGTCCAGACGTGGCACCTGTGCCAATATGTATAGAGACTGTAGCACAAACTTTAAGGGAGCAAACAACGAGCCAAGGAAGGACAGTAAGTTCATATCAGCGGAATGGTCAGCAGAAGTTGCCCAGAGTCTTGCTTCCCAAAATACAACGTGGCACTTTAACCCTCCATCGTCACCACACTTTGGCGGTCTTTGGGAAGCAGGAGTCAAATCAATCAAGCACCACCTGAAGAGAACCATTGGCGCCTCTAAACTGATGTTTGAGGAATATGCAACACTTCTCGCGCAAATCGAAGCATGCTTGAACTCAAGGCCGTTGTGTCCCATGACAGCTGATCCCGACGATTTGACAGTGTTAACGCCTAGACACTTTCTCGTAGGAGCCCCACTCACCACTCTTCCTGACAGAAACTTGAACGAAAGAAACATCAACAACTTAGATAGATGGAGATATCTTCAAAGACTGACGCAGGACTTTTGGAAGCAGTGGAGTGCAACTTATCTTTATTTACTCCAACAGTTCCCAAAATGGCGTCGACAACAGCCGAACATAAAGGTCGGAGATATTGTACTGGTAAAGGAGGACAACCTTCCTCCATCATTATGGGTACTTGCTCGAGTGCAAGAGCTACACGCCGGTTCGGATGGTCTGATCTTGGCGGCCAATTGACATCGCCACCACGTGAGATAACACGGCCATTGAATTTGTCGCGCAAAAGAGCCATTGTTTCGTTAGCTGTGTGGCAAGTGGCACTATCCTGTTGAAACCACATATCGTCCACATCCATATCTTCCAATTCGGGCCATAAAAAGTTCGTTATCATCTCACGATAGCGAACACCATTCACAGTAACTGCCTGACCGGCCTCATTTTGGAAAAAATACGGCCCGATGATGCCGCCAGCCCATAAACCGCACCAAACAGTCACTCTTTGTGGGTGCATTGGTTTTTCGACAATCACTCTTGGATTATCATTCGCCCAAATGCGGCAATTCTGCTTATTGACGAATCCACTGAGGTGAAAATGTGCCTCATCACTGAAGATGATTTTCTTCGAAAATTGATAATCCACTGTTGCCATTTCTTGCCACCATTGTGACCATTGACGACGCTTGAAATGGTCAAGAGGCTTTAGTTCTTGAGTCAATTACACCTTGTAAGCGCGTAAATGCAATTCTTTATGCATAATGTTCATCAACGACGAGCGTGAGAGGTGCAATTGTTGGGCACGACGACGAGTTGAGGTGGACGGCTCTTCAGCCACACTATCGCGAACAGCAGTAATATTTTCTGCAGTACGAGCTGTACGAGCATGCACTGGTGTTTTCACATCTCCTACAGACCCGGTTTGCACAAATTTTTGCACGATTTTTCCGATTGTACGCACATTTGAACGATTAAATTGACCGAAAGAATCACGAAATGCACGATATGCATTTTGATTTAAACGCCCATTTTCATAATAAGCCTGAATAACTTTAACGCGTTGTTCGATTATGTATCTTTCCATGGTTCAAATTGAGTTAGTCTGAAATTGAGAAATGTCAAATGAAATGCAGACAAAAACTTGACGTTTAGGTGTGGTTCACATTCAACATCGGCCCTTAAAATTTAACCACCCTTTATATCAACATTATGCTCCTTTCATGTTAACACAATCTAATTCATGTTTTTTTTCGTTACATGCACGAGCGAATAAAACTCCATTCAAAAGCAGATAGCAACAAATCACAGCGAAAGATGACAACAAGATGCACTGCTGCACCAGATTTAAAATACAACAAGGCACTGCAAACAAATATGGACATCACAACTCACATCTCAGAGGCGGGGAGCATGTTGGTTCCCAACAAATGGATATCACAACATCACTTCACTTCAACACAGTTTATCTTCACGCAACGAACAAACGATTTGAACTATCATAGTATCTACCATGTATTTGAATTACAAACTTCACACGAACCGAGCACATTTGACACCTCAGGAGCGATGCAAAGTGTTTTAGCACATTGAATTAAATATCGAGATAGGAAAGATATATTTAGTTGCAGATGCAACCTCCATATCATCGATATCTAATAACAACGCACATATAAACACGATATATAACAAAAATATCACTTTCGTCACTAAATTTATAAAGTACACAAAAAAATCACAAAACAACCACCGCGCGATTAAACATCGAAAACTGAACTGTCAAATGTGCAAGGCTAGATCGTTCACATGCATGCTGTCTCTTATGCTAAAACCTTATTAATGGCCGACTTGAAGAAAGAGAAAGCATGCATGTAAAGCTCTAAGAAATTAAGACATGCATCTCTCTCTAACCTCATATTTGTCATAAGGGGCTTTAATATGTAAATGTAGTAAAGGAGAAATATTTCACTCATTTAAAGGAGAAATTTTGATTATATAATTATGTATGTAAAAGGGTCACCAACCCAATATAGAATGTAAAGCTTAACAGCTGTTAGACACCGAGGCTACATTGTAATATGACAAAAAGATTGTCGTCACTCATCCACAGTCAAGTGAAAAGGAAAGTGCATTAAATTTATAACGTTTTTAAAGATTGAGTTTTTTTCTTTTGAATTGCAAGAAGTTTGTGCCATTTTCATTAAAAAAAAAAAATTATTTTCGGCTTCAACTTAGCCCGAAACAACTACAGGAAACGCACATCATTGCAAAAGCCTCAATCATGTTTAAGCTAAAAAATTATAAACCATTTTACCATAATAAAGACTATGGCTACTCGAAAACAGGCATAGGGATTTTCGTTAGAAATAGTATACCAGTGACATCACCAACATATCCTCCACAAATCTTCTCTACCACACCCTAGAAATTCCTGGAAAAATACCGTTAAAACTTACAAAAATATATAGAGAGCATGAAGTTCCCATCGCAATTGAAAGCCTTAGAGATATTCGATAACAATCATCATCTTAACTTGGGAGATTTAAATGCTAAAAACACAATATGGGGGTCAACCACCACCAATAGATCAGGTACACTTTTTGAAAACTTTGCTAATGATCAAGACCTTGTGATTTTAAATGATGCCACTTTCGCATCTGAGGACCTGGCTCCACTTCTTCACTGGGAGGTACTCCCCTATGTGGAAAGTAGAGACCACATACGTGAGTTGGGGAACGAATATGAAAAACTGAGGGTACTGTCATCAGCGAAGGAATGGATAGAATTAGATGTTGCAGACAAGAGATCATTTATAAAAATAAGAAAGAGAGTCGGAGACAAAACAGAGCCTTGGGGAACACCAGCATTTATTTGGTGAATTGCAGACTTGAAGCCGTCCAAAACAAATTGTATTGAAAGCCCTGAAAGGTAATTTCTAATCCATTGAAGAAGAGACTCATCGACGAAATATGCACGCATTTTCGACAAAATAGCCTGATGCCAAACTCTGTCAAATGCCTTTGAAATATCAAGCGCAACCATCTTGGTTTCGCCGAAGTGATGGAGAGATTGGTTCCACTTCTCGGTGAGATATGCCATAAAATCACCAGTGGACCTGTTGCTACGAAAACCATACTGCTGTCATAAGGAGTTTTCGTGAATCGAGATATTTCATAATTTGACGATTTATCAGCGTTTCCATGACCTTGGAAAGAAGGAACGTAAGTGCAATGGGTCGGTAATTGGACGGAGAGGAAGATTCGCCTTTTTTAGGGACGGGCTGGACAAATGCTGTTTTCCATCTACTCGGAAAGAGCCCTGAAAAGTAGGATAGACAGAAAAGCTTACGCAGAGGTTTTACCAGCGTAGAAGAACACCTCTTCAAAACTATGGGTGGGATACCATCTGGACCGGCGGATTTGTGTATGTTAAGACCTTTGAGTACTCCTGCAACAGTTCGAGTGCGAAAGTGGATTTGTCCCATGAAAAATTTTACGCTCTCAAATACAGGTGGAGACAAAGCATTTTCTTGCAGCATGGAGTTCGCTACAAAGTAAGCAGCAAGCAGATTAGCTTTGTCAAAGGAGCTGACAGCTGAAATGTCATTATAAATGAGCGTGGGGATGGTAGACGAGGCAGAATTTTTAATATTTTTGACGAATTACCAAAAATTGTTACTACCTTTGGGACATTGTAGGATTTTTTGCCTCAATTTTTGGTCATGTAAGAATTTTACACGTCGAATATGGGCATTGCAGTCTTTTCTGGCTTGTTTAAAGTTCTTTCAGTTTTCCTCAGATTTGTTGGCTTTATAAGACCGAAAGCTTACTTCTTTCAACCTCTTTACAGCTCTGGTCAAACCACGAGTTTGCCTTAGGTTTAATGCTCCTTATTATGTTACGAATAAAGTCATTCATACCTAAGAGTATAGTGTTAGTGATCATATCGGCCGCGGCATCCACGTCACTATCGAGGAATCATAGCGACCAGTTAAAACTCCAAAAGAAGCTATTAAGACCGTTCCAATTGGCTTTCTCGTATTGCCATACTTTTCTTTTAGGCGTTTTTTCTTTAACTGAGTGGTCGGAGTACGCGAATTTAGCTGATACGATATTATGGTCAGACCGACCTAGAGGCGCTAAAACATCAATTGTGTATTTATTAGGGTGCGAAGTAAGAAACAAATCCAGTATTGGCGGAATGACTTTCAATGTCCGGTATACGTGTAGGCTCATTTACAAGCTGAGTTAAATGGTTTACCTCAGCAAAAACTTCAACATATTTCCTTCGGGTGTTGTCTGGCCAGAATGTTGAAGCCAATCCGAATTGTGTATATTGAAATCGCCCGCAATGACGATTTCAGTATTAGGATACAAGGAGACAATTCGAGTGATGGAATCGGACAACGCATCAAATTCATCAAAAGTTGAGTTGCTGCCCGCACTAGGGCTTCTGTAAATAAAGCAGCAGTGAATTATTTGCTTACGGACGGTGAATTTCAGCGATTTGAAATTAAATTCCGGGTTGGAACAGTGGCCATACTGTGGTGGAACTTCGTAAGCAATATCACTACGGACGTAAATGGCGAGGCCACGGTGGTTAAAGAATAATGACACTAAGTTATATCCAGGCAGTTTCAAATCGGAAGATTCGCGTGGGCGTACATATCGAAGAAATTCGTTCGAAGTAGAAACACGAAAAGACGCAACTCTGCCGTAACGAAGCAAAACTGTAGAAAGAACAGTTTTCCAAAACAAACTGTCGAAGGTGCTATGCCCAAACGACAATCAGCTATGCATCAAATGTTACACTCTTTCAGACATCGCAACTGGAAGTATGTACATATATAGCACATGCTAAAATTGCAATAACGAAGAAGCGCAACAGCGAGTGCGTGGGGCTGTTAAGATGGGATGCACCGGCACTGAATTGTGTTAATGATTTTTTAATTTATTTATTTTTTTTTATTTTTTTTACACTAAACTGCACTGAATTTGATTTGGCGCGCGCGATTAATTTTTTTTTTGTTTTTTATAGATGGAATTTTTTAGTTTTAATTTTTTTGTTTTGTTTTTTATTTTATTTTTTGGCACAACGATGTCACATATAATCGCGTGTGCGCTCAACGGCAAGCAAAAGGCAACTGCTATCAAAAGGCAACTGTAATCCTCTGGCAGACTTAGCAACAATGGCCAGCAATTAGTAGTCCATTTGCGTAAATTAAAACCTCCGGACTTGAGCAAATCAACTAGTCCCATCCGTAGAGATGTAACCTCTTCGATTGAATCGGCACCTGTCTTCACGTCATCCATATAAAAATCATTAAGCAATACCTTAGCTGCTCGAGGATGTGTATTTGAAGAATCAAGTGCTAATTGCTTCAAGGACCGTACCGCCAGGAAGGATGCACTCGCAGTGCCATAGGTGACTGTAAGCAAACGATAATGCTTGAGAAGAAGATTAGGGGCATTTCCCCACACAATTCTCTGATAGTTTATGTGGTTCCTTGACAGCCATCTTCTCGATATCTCCAGATATGGTATAAAGATAACGACGAAAACGAATGCATATAGAGAGTAGATCACGCTGAATAGTAGGGCCTATCAGCAAGGTTTCATTCAAAGACTTTGACCCATTTTCTAGAGGAACCATCCAAACGACCCTAATTTTAGTGGTACTACTTTCATCCTTGAACACCGCATGGTGTGGTAAATAATAACACTTTGTAGACGGCATCTCTATCTCATGAAAAGGTTTCTCCTCCATATGTCCTAAGATATATATATTCGCTCATGAATCTCGTATAACTATCCTTTAAATTCCGATTACTCTCTAACTTCAAGGTAAAAGAAGCGCTGCTTTGCAACATGAAGGTTATAACCAAAATCCTTAACTTAAAAAATGTTAGGATCGTAGGAAAAAAATTAAGTGAATTTGAAATTTTTAAAGGTAGATCTCAGTTAGTGTCGGGTAACGTTCGAACTGACCATTTAAACAGAGAGGAAAAAAGAAAGCCTAGTCGAAATTGTTAAAAAATATAGTGACATCTTCAGTACCGAAAACGAAAAATTGTCTAAAACTTCTATCATAAAACATAAAATACGGACACGAAATGATTGTGAACCTCTTTTCACCAAAACTTACAGGTACCCTAAGGTACATGATGAAGAAGTTCGTAAACAGATAGGAAAATTAAAAGAAGACGGAATAATCCAAAATAGCAGTTTTTCCTGGAGCTCTCCGCTATAGATAGTTCCGAAAAAGTCAGACGCAAGCGGTATAAAAAAGTGGCGGGTGGTAATTGACTACCGCAAGTTGAACGACTTGACTATTTCGGACAATTACCCCCTACCCAATATAAACGAGATCCTCGACCAATTGGGAAAAGCAAAATATTTTTCAATCTTAACGTCTGGCTTTCACCAAATCCCAATAGACGAAGAGGACATCGTAAAAACAGCATTTAGTACTCCATACGGCCATTTCGAGTATACAAGAATGCCGTTTGGTCTAAAAAATGCTCCGGCCTGTTTCCAGAGATTGAAGAATACAGTTCTGGCAGGTCTACAGGGAAACAGATGTTTCGTCTACTTAGACGACATCGTCGTATACGGAAAGAATCTACAAGAGCATAATGAAAAATTAGTGGAAGTTTTCGAGCAACTGCGAAAGGCAAACCTCAAATTGCAGCCTGATAAGTGCGAGTTCCTTAGGAAGGAAGTCTCAAACTTAGGGCATGTAATCACCGACCAGGGAGTTACACCCAATCCAGGGAAGGTAGAAAGTATTAAATGAATGGAAGCACCAAATAACCCTAGAGGAATAAAGTCATTCCTTGGAATGATTGAGTATTACAGAAAATTCATTAAGAATTTTAGTAAAGTCGTGGACTCAAGACCACGAAGAAGCATTTAATAAACTAAAGGAATTAATAACAACACATTCCATACAACAGTACCCAGACTATGGTAAAATATTTATCATAACAAGAGATGCCTCTAATAAAGGTATTGGTGCAGTGCTTAGTCAAGAGAGCAGCGGTAAAGACTTACCAGCACACTTTGTTAGTCGGACGCTGAACAACGCTGAGATTAAGTACAGCACGACCGAGAAAGAGTGTCTAGCCATCGCATGGGCTACAAAACAATTTCGACCGTACATCTACGGAACAAAATTTATTATACAAACCGACCACAAACCTCTAAAGTGGTTGTTTAAAGTAAAAGATCCTGGTAGTCGACTCGTAAGATGGCGTCTCAAATTAGAGGAATTCGACTATACTATTGTTTATAAGAAAGGTAAGGATAATGTTGTAGCCGATGAGCTTAGCAGAAATAACAGAAAAAAAAGAGAATAAACATGACAGGATTTGATGAGTTTGTTGGAAGAAGAGGGTATCGAAATAAATAACGAGGTTAGAGAAAATATTGAAAATAATAACGGAATCACAAATGAAAGCAATTTGTTAGAAGAGAATAGGAACATAAGAGATGATAGCATAATAGAGGATATCGAAGACAACCAAGAAGACGATGTTATATAGCAAAATAAACCTCCTAGTGAAGAAAATGTTTTAGATAATAAAGAAAAAGTATTCGACCCTGAAAGGAGACGAGCCATAATAAAAGAATATCATAAAGGACTGTTAGGAGGACATACCGGCCAAAAGGCAACTTACACCAGAATTAGAAAGAAATTTAAGTGGAAAGGTATGCAGAAAGATATAGAGCATTTTGTAAAAAATTGTCCTCAATGTCAAACAGAAAAGGTAATTAGAGTTTCTGCAAGGAACCCCATGAAAATTGTTACGTCAGCGGATAGGGCTCTAGAGAACATTATGATAGATCTTATAGGACCTTTACAAGAAACGGAAGATGGGTTTAAATTTGGCCTGACAATCCAGAACTACCTTTCCAAATTCATTAAGTTTATTCCTTTCAAAACCAAAGAGATGGGCACTGTCACTCGTGCAATAATGGAGAAATGGATAGTGAATTCTGGAATGCTCAAATTATTCTACCTGACAATGGCCTAGAATTCTGTAATGGTCTTTTCAAAGAATTCTGCGAATTGCTCGGTATCAGCCACATAACAACAAGCGTGGCCTATCCACAAACCAATGAGAGAGTATAAAGACCCCATTGTAGGCTCTTAGAGTATAGTAAGTAAGTCCACAGGAAGGGAACTAAACCAACTGAGAGAATGGCACTAACAAATGCCATATGCAGGATTTTGCTATAATAGCACAGTGCATAACACCACAGGCTATATGCCTTACGAAATAGTATTTGGATTCGAAGTAAACAGGCCGAGCGCGGTAGACACAGTTAACGAAACAACCGTCTATGACTACGTTGATGAACTAAAATCAAATCTCTTTGAAAAACAAGAAATCGTTAAGGAAAATAAATGCAAGAAAATGCAGACAAAAATCGAGATTAAGGTATGACAAAAAATTAGGCAAATCAATAGAATATAAAGTAGGCCAAAAGGTAGTTATACGAAATGAAAGAAAAGGAAAATTATTGAGTTTCCCATTCTAGAAGTACAAAAACAAAACAAGCAACAGAAATTCAACAAAGCTAATGTGAAACCCTATTTTTCAGGATCTCGTGCGTCCGCACGACAATTGCAGGGAACTTAGTCATAAGAGACTTCAGAAACATACCGGGATATATTTCAACCACATTGAAGATGGAAAAGAAATAAATAGTATATTAACATTAATAGCACATTTACATTAACCATTCAGGAGCAGACAAGTTTTAACATTAGAAACATGATTAACTCAATAGACAACCTTTATATAGTGTACTATGCGAGCTACGGCTCGAGTAGATAAAACGATATTCTGTGAAATTATTTCTTTATTTTCTAGTCTATAGAACAATTCAAGTTCACACTATACTATTCTTCGCAAACTCCTTCCTTACAAGGTCCCTTTCTTCTCAAATCACTTTATCTCCTCTCAATTACTTAATTCACAAATCCAAACTAATTACTTCTTCTTGTTAACTCTCAACTTTCAATTTATCACAAAATTACAACTTCGGCTGTTATCACTTTTCCAATCTTCTCGTGCTGTTCAAAACCAACTGCTCGGACTCGATCGCCATCTGTCCTTAAATAGCCGCATTTCTAATAGCCAGAAACTTCTAGCAAATTCTTCAACCACTGGAGCAAGAAAATTCTGATGTAATAATTCCAGGATGACAGCTGCAGCCAATAATCTCTTGTTCTCTCTTATCCGTGATAGTATCCGAACTGTGGAGACTAATTTGCAGACACGAACCTTAAATGAAAAGACACTTCGGACCAAAATTCTGCCAGAATGAAAAGACACTTCGGAATTTGTTGCATTATGCTACATTATGTTACACTGCCCCCCTCTTAGACTTGTTCGTCCCGAACAAGTGCGTCCTTACTTCGGCCATTGTATCGACTCAGTCGGTCCACATGAACCACTTTCATTTTGGCCCTTGGTCCTCGCTGGATGCGGTAGACAACATCGTTGATGCTGGTTATTATTCTGTAGGGACCCTCCCAGTTCTGCTGCAACTTAGGTGATTTCCCCTTTTGGCGATGGGGATTTTACAGCCACACTAGATCCCCTCCTGGAATCCTGACGTTGTTGCCTTGGCATCATACCTGGTCTTCATGCGGTAGCTCGTCATCTTAATCTGGCTTCTGGTTCTTTGGTGTATGTCCCTAAGCCTTTCCTAAGGTCCGCCACGTATCCTTCTTCATTTCTGGGCTCATTGGTAGGGGATCCAAATTTCACCTCACTGGGTAACCAGTCTCATCCAAGTATACCAAAAAGGTTTTCCATGTTAACCCTTGCAGGACACATTCCATCAATCGCTCAAAAGTCACCGGAGCATTGCACAGCCCGAATGGCATTACCGTGAATTGCCATAGCCCATTTCCTGCGGTGAAGGCGGTTTTCTCCCGGTCTTCTGGATGGATCTGTACCTGCCAGTAGCCACTCTTCAAGTCGAGAGTGGAATACCATCGGGCTCCTGATAGTGTGTCTAGCGTGTCGTCAATCCGTGGCAGAGGATAGCTGTCTTTCTTGGTGACGTAATTGAGCTGCCGATAGTACACGCAGAACCGAGAGCTGCCATCTTTCTTCTTAACCAGTACAACCGGTGATGCTCACGGACTTTTGGAACTTTCAATCAGACCTTCTTTCTCCATTACCGACACCATCTCTGCAACTTCTGTCTGCTTCACCAATGGAAGGCGAATAGCAGGCTGACGAATTGGTCTAGTATCACCAGTGTCTATTCGATGTTGCACCATGTGTGTTCGGCCGTATTCTCCGTCCTTTGAGGCAAATACATCAGCGTACTCATTGATAAGATTCTCTGCCATAGTTTGCTGCTCCTGGTTCAGCTCACTGGACTGGAGAATCGTCTCTCTCGTTTCCGCTGTCCAAGGTGATGGGAGAGGTTTTGGAGCATCACGTTCAGATATTGTTGCGATGGCGGTAATCCAGTCATCTCCCAGTCACCTCCCCTCGCCTTAGTTTGACAGTGTGTGGTCTTGCGTTCAAAACTCTCATTGGAACCATGGTGTTCTTTGGTTCGACTAACGTCTTTCCCACGATGTAGTCTTGAGAATTCTTCTCTGGGTCTGGTTCTACTATGTAGAATCGGTGGCTCCCAAGATCACCTTCCAGCTTCGTCCAAATGATTGTCTCTGAAGACGGCGGCAAAACTTCGTCTTTGCTGATGACTGTCTTGAGAGTTACGGCATTCTCGTTTCCGTACACCATCGGAATCTCCACATTTCGATACCTCAGTACTTGCATCCCGATGTCCAAGATTACTTCATTTGCTTTCATGAAGTCTATTCCGATGATGCACTCGTCGCATATATCTGCCACCAGAAACGCATGGGAGAACGTCAGTAACGCCAGAGTAATCGTAAGACGAACTTCTCCAAACACCTTCGCCATTTCCCCTGTTGCAGTCTTCAGGCAGTAGCTGTTGGTGTTTTGCAGCCAGGAGCTTCTGACGATATCTCTTCTTACAATGGAGGCAGTGGCACCTGTGTCGATGGTGGCTACGCACTTTTTCTTGTTGATTAGTGCCTCCACTGTCAGGCTCTTGTTTCCGCGTTTGGTTTGCGAAACTTGAATGGTGGTCCTGGGGGCCTCAATTCCAGTAACCAAGTTCTGCCCCGCGAAGTTGGTCCTTACGCATTTCCCGACTGCTGGTTTTGGGAAGTCTGACCGACAGGATGGATGTTATCACCGCCGGATGCTTCCTCTCTGCTTCTCCTACTTCCGCAATGTGGACAATTTCCTCGTCTAGGTGCACTTCTGCACTGCCGTTGTAGGTGTCCGGTTTGGTTGCAATTCCAGCAACGGACTTGACTTCCGCGAGCTTTGTCTTCATCCATGACGGCTGTTCACTGGCATGAGCATTCCACGACGGACAGTTCCATGACACGGTGTATTCCCTGGTATGTTTGGTCCGCAGCCTTCATTGACAAAGCGAATGCCAATGCCTCGGGGAGTGTTCGCTTTTCAGCCATCCTTACAGCCATTTGCAGTTGTCTATCCTCTATGGCCTGAATAAAAGCTTCCACCGCCATTTCGTTGATAAGCTTCTCACCGGCTTTAGGGTATGAAAGATGGGCTAGTCGCTCTATATCCGCTTGCAACTGTTGGAGCGTTTCTCCCCTTTTCTGGACTCGACTACGCAGCTGAACCCTGTACACCTGCTGCATGTGTTCATCCCCAAACCGCATCTCGATAGCCTGAACCAGAGAGTCGTAGTTCTGCTGTTTATCTTCCGGGATGGTCTGCAAGAGCTTCGCAGCTGGACTTCTCAGTGCAAGCGTGAGTGCAATAGACTTCTCTTCATCGTCCCAGCTATTGGTCATTGTGGCCGCTTCGAATTGCCTCTTATAAATTGGCCATTATGTTTGACCATCGAAGATAGGAGGCTGCATCTTCTTTCTTCTCAGACCGTCAGTGGAATATTCCCGTGCTTTCTGTCTCTTCATGTTGCTGAGTTCCTTAGCAAGATTTTCGACTTGCTTCCCTACTTTTTCAAATTGAGTCTCTATCTTCCCGAACTGAGCTTCGTGTTTCTCAAAGTTTTCATCGAATCTAGTTTCGACTTTTCCATTGCTTTCTTTTGTTCGTCCATTGCTTTCTTTTGTTCGTCCAGCGTAAGTTCTAGAGAATTCTTTTGGTCATCGAGCTTAAGTTGCAGAGACTTCTTTTGGTCTTCTATTGCTTTCTTTTGTTCGTCCATGACTAACTTAAGTTGCAGGAACAGACTTGTTATACCCGGGTCGACTACTGTACTTGCTGGTTCCTCTTCCACGTTAAAATCTATGTCATCCGGATTTTCACCTTTCTGCTTTACTGCTTCTTCCAGACGAATCAGTTGGGCATCTTTTCCCCCAGTTGTGTCGAGATTCCGCTTACTGAGTTCTGCCTTTAGTTGAATTACAGTTAGTTTTCCCAATTTGCGACCCATTTTGCGCAACTAATTAACTCAAAACAGAAATTTTTTTTTTTTTTTTTTTTTTTTTCTTGTGCAATTTCATACCACGGAAATAGTCATTCACAGAATAAGTTTTATCCCACTTCTGACACCAATGTAATATGCGAGCTACGGCTCGAGTAGATAAAACGATATTCTGTGAAATTATTTCTTTATTTTCTAGTCTATAGAACAATTCAAGTTCACACTATACTATTCTTCGCAAACTCCTTCCTTACAAAGTCTCTTTCTTCTCAGATCACTTTATCTCCTTTCAATTACTTAATTCGCAAATCCAAACTAATTACTTCTTCTTCTTAACTCTCAACTTTCAATTTATCACAAAATTACAACTTCGGCTGTTATCACTTTTCCAATCTCCTCGTGCGGTTCAAAACCAACTGCATTGTCTCGATCGCCATCTGTCCTTAAATAGCCGCATTTCTAATAGCCAGAAACTTCTAGCAAATTCTTCGACCATTATAGCAAGAAAATTCTGATGTAATAATTCCAGGATGACAGCTGCAGCCAATAATCTCTTGTTCTCTCTTATCCGTGATATTATCCGAACTGTGGAGACTAATTTGCAGACACGAACCTTAAATGAAAAGACACTTCGGACCAAAATTCTGCCAGAATGAAAAGACACTTCGGAATTTGTTGCATTATGCTACATTATGTTACACTGCCCCCCTCTTAGACTTGTTCGTCCCGAACAAGTGCGTCCTTACTTCGGCCATTGTATCGACTCAGTCGGTCCACATGAACCACTTTCATTTTGGCCCTTGGTCCTCGCTGGATGCGGTAGACAACATCGTTGATGCTGGTTATTATTCTGTAGGGACCCTCCCAGTTCTGCTGCAACTTAGGTGATTTCCCCTTTTGGCGATGGGGATTTTACAGCCACACTAGATCCCCTCCTGGAATCCTGACGTTGTTGCCTTGGCATCATACCTGGTCTTCATGCGGTAGCTCGTCATCTTAATCTGGCTTCTGGTTCTTTGGTGTATGTCCCTAAGCCTTTTCCTAAGGTCCGCCACGTATCCTTCTTCATTTCTGGGCTCATTGGTAGGGGATCCAAATTTCACCTCACTGGGTAACCAGTCTCATCCAAGTATACCAAAAAGGTTTTCCATGTTAACCCTTGCAGGACACATTCCATCAATCGCTCGAAAGTCGCCGGAGCATTGCACAGCCCGAATGGCATTACCGTGAATTGCCATAGCCCATTTCCTGCGGTGAAGGCGGTTTTCTCCCGGTCTTCTGGATGGATCTGTACCTGCCAGTAGCCACTTTTCAAGTCGAGAGTAGAATACGATCGGGCTCCTGATAGTGTGTCTAGCGTGTCGTCAAACCTCACTGGGTAACCGAGCTATTCCAAAAAACAAGATTTCGAACGGCGTATGTCGAGTAGTGCTATGCACGGCATTTCTATAGGCCATCAAAAACAAGGGAATCTGCCGGTCCCAATCCCGTTGGTAGTCACTTACGACCTTCGAGAGATGTTCGTCCAAAGTCCTATTGAAATGCTCCACCATACCGTCCGACTGTGGATGAAGCGGGGTTGTCCGTGTCTTTTGATTCCGAGTAGTTGACACATCTCTTGGAAGTTTCTTGACTCGAAGTTCCGCCCTTGGTCAGAATCCAATTCCGAGGGCACACCGAATCTGCTCACCCAATTGTAGACGATCTGCTCCGCCACGGTTCTCGCTTCCTGGTTAGGGATCGGAAACGCTTCCGGCCACTTACTGAAGTAGTCGATTACTACGAGTATATACCGATTACCATTGTCGATTACCGGAAAGGGCCCTGCGATGTCAATGGCGATTCGTTCGAAAGGTGCTCCCACGTTGTATTGGTGCATCTTACCTCGAGTTTTGATTCTCGGACCCTTGCTAGCTGCATACACGTCGCATTTTCTGCACCAGTCTTCGACATCAATAGACTTCTCTTCATCGTCCCAGCTATTGGTCATTGTGGCCGCTTCGAATTGCCTCTTATAAATTGGCCATTATGTTTGACCATCGAAGATAAGGGGCTGCATCTTCTTTCTTCTCAGACCGTCAGTGGAATATTCCCGTGCTTTCTGTCTCTTCACGCTGCTGAGTTCCTTAGCAAGATTTTCGACTTGCTTTCCTACTCTCTCGAATTGCGTATCCACTTTTTCAAACTGAGTCTCTAACTTCCCGAACTGAGTTTCATGTTTCTCAAAGTTTTCATCGAATCTAGTTTCGACTTTTTCGAGTTGCGTCTCGACCTTCTCGATTTTCTCTTCGATCGCTTCGAATTTAGATTCCAAGTTCCTGTTTTGCTCATCAAGTTTGCTTTCCAGAGCATCTAGAGAATTCTTTTGTTCGTCCATTGCTTTCTTTTGTTCGTCCAGCTTAAGTTCTAGAGAGTTCTTTTGGTTGTCTATTGCTTTCTTTTGGTCATCGAGCTTAAGTTCCAGAATCTTCTTTTGGTCTTAGATTGTTTTCCTTTGTTCGTCCATGACTGACTTAAGTTGCAGAAGCAGACTTGTTATATCCGGGTCGGCCACTGTACTTGCTGGTTCCTCTCCCACGTCAAACTCTATGTCATGCGGATTTCCTCCTTCCTGCTTTATTGCTTCTTCCAGACGAATCAGTACGGCATCTTTTCCCCCAGTTGTGTCGAGATTCCGCTTACTGAGTTCTGCCTTTAGTTGAATTATAGTTAGTTTTCCCAATTTGCGACCCATTTTGCGGAACTAATTACTCAACACAGAAATCGTTTTTTTTTATTTTTTTATTTTTTTATTGTGCAATTTCACACCACGGAAATAGTTGTTCACAGAATAAGTTTTATCCCACTTCTGACACCAATGTAATATGCGAGCTACGGCTCGAGTAGATAAAACGATATTCTGTGAAATTATTTCTTTATTTTCTAGTCTATAGAACAATTCAAGTTCACACTACACTATTCTTCGCAAACTCCTTCCTTACAATGTCTCTTTCTTCTCAAATCACTTTATCTCCTCTCAATTACTTAATTCACAAATCCAAACTAATTACTTCTTCTTGTTAACTCTCAACTTTCAATTTATCACAAAATTACAACTTCGGCTGTTATCACTTTTCCAATCTCCTCGTGCTGTTCAAAACCAACTGCTCGGACTTGATCGCCATCTGTCCTTAAATAGCCACATTTCTAATAGCCAGAAACTTCTAGCAAATTCTTCGACCACAGGAACAAGAAAATTCTGATTTAATAATTTCAGGATGACAGCTTCAGCCAATAATCTCTTGTTCTCTCGTATCCGTGATATTATCCGAACTGTGGAGACTAATTGCAGACAGGAACCTCGAATGAAAAGACACTTCGGACCAAAATTCTGCCAGAATGAAAAGACACTTCGGAATTTGTTGCATTATGCTACATTATGTTACAATAGAATCTAAAACGGAGTGTAAACAATTTCAAAACTTTGCGAAACAAGAGATAGCTAAAGCAGATCATAGAATTGACATTATTTCAGGCGTAGTAGGAAAAGCGAAAAGATTAAAACGAGATCTACCTAATGTAATAGGTTCAGGTCCTAAGGTGTTATTTGGAACGATTTACAACGAGGATGCTGAATATTACTCGACAGTAATTCAAAGCATTTCTGAGAATGAAATCAGAATAAAGAACGGCATGGAGGAAAACATAAAAGTAATGAGCCATCTAAATAAACAAGTACTTGAAAGTATAAAGAATGCAAATGTAAAGTTGAAGAAGATCAATGAAGTTATTGATGAGATCAATAAGGTTAATACTCGGGAGGACAATCTTAATCAATCTATCATTTTAGCTTCCTATTATGATGAAATATCTAACAGAATTAATCATAAGATTATGCGACTTGAACTTGATTTAGCACAAATAATTGGCAGTCTTTTATTTATTCAATCTGGAATTTTGCATCCGCATATCATTGAGCTTTCTGACTTACTAAACGAGCCAAGAGATCCGAACACAATAATATACTTGCAATAGAACCAAATTTAGAAAACTGCGTGGAAATTTTAAAAAATGCTAGAGATCAAAGCATTCACAAGACCGTACTATTATCTTTATAATTCATGTCCCAGCAGTTACAAAAAGTGGGCGTCGTGGCGTAGTGGTTAGTGTGTCGGATCACTACGCAAAAGGTTCCAAGTTCGAATCCCAGAAAACACCACGATTTTCACGATCCCACCTCTCGCGAACGTCTGACAAACATCCGAGAGTATTGTTGTCACGAGAAAGCTTTTCAAAACAAATTGCCGTTCGGATACGGCACTAAACTGTAGGTCCCTTCCATTCGTGTGAAAAATATAACGCACACAACACGAGTGGTTGCGAGAAGCTAGGCCCTGGCACTTAAAAGAGCTGTTGCGCAAAATATTTTTTTTTTTAGCAGTTACAAAAGAAACCTTTGACGTATACGAAACAATCACTCTCCCAAAAATAGTAACAAACGGAATTGTAATCTTAACCTTAAGTAATAAGTACCTAATTATCAACAAAAACAGAGAAGAATAAGTATTAAAGGAAAAACGATTGTAATATACTGTAACATAATGTAGCATAATGCAACAAATTCCGAAGTGTCTTTTCATTCTGGCATAATTTTGTTCCGAAGTGTCTTTTCATTCGAGGTTCGTGTCTGCAATTAGTCCCCACAATTCGTGTCCACGATAAGAGACGGATAATATCACGGATAAGAGAGAACAAGAGATTATTGGCTGCAGCTGTCATCCTGGAATTATTACATCAGAATTTTCTTGTTCCAGTGGTCGAAGAATTTGCTAGAAGTTTCTGGCTATTAGAAATGCGGCTATTTAAGGACAGATGGCGATCGAGACAAGGCAATTGGTTTTGAACCGCACGAGGAGATTGGAAAAGTGATAACAGCCGAAGTTGTAATTTTGTGATAAATTGAAAGTTGAGAGTTAAGAAGAAGAAGTAATTAGTTTGGATTTGCGAATTAAGTAATTGAAAGGAGATAAAGTGATCTGAGAAGAAAGAGACTTTGTAAGGAAGGAGTTTGCGAAGAATAGTATAGTGTTAACTTGAATTGTTCTATAGACTAGAAAATAAAGAAATAATTTCACAGAATATCGTTTTATCTACTCGAGCCGTAGCTCGCATATTACATTGGTGTCAGAAGTGGGATAAAACTTATTCTGTGAATGACTATTTCCGTGGTATGAAATTGCACAAGAAAAAAAAAAAAAAAAAAAAAAAAATTTCTGTTTTGAGTTAATTAGTTGCGCAAAATGGGTCGCAAATTGGGAAAACTAACTGTAATTCAACTAAAGGCAGAACTCAGTAAGCGGAATCTCGACACAACTGGGGGAAAAGATGCCCAACTGATTCGTCTGGAAGAAGCAGTAAAGCAGAAAGGTGAAAATCCGGATGACATAGATTTTAACGTGGAAGAGGAACCAGCAAGTACAGTAGTCGACCCGGGTATAACAAGTCTGTTCCTGCAACTTAAGTTAGTCATGGACGAACAAAAGAAAGCAATAGAAGACCAAAAGAAGTCTCTGCAACTTAAGCTCGATGACCAAAAGAATTCTCTAGAACTTACACTGGACGAACAAAAGAAAGCAATGGACGAACAAAAGAAAGCAATGGAAAAGTCGAAACTAGATTCGATGAAAACTTTGAGAAACACGAAGCTCAGTTCGGGAAGATAGAGACTCAATTTGAAAAAGTAGGGAAGCAAGTCGAAAATCTTGCTAAGGAACTCAGCAACATGAAGAGACAGAAAGCACGGGAATATTCCACTGACGGTCTGAGAAGAAAGAAGATGCAGCCTCCTATCTTCGATGGTCAAACATAATGGCCAATTTATAAGAGGCAATTCGAAGCGGCCACAATGACCAATAGCTGGGACGATGAAGAGAAGTCTATTGCACTCACGCTTGCACTGAGAAGTCCAGCTGCGAAGCTCTTGCAGACCATCCCGGAAGATAAACAGCAGAACTACGACTCTCTGGTTCAGGCTATCGAGATGCGGTTTGGGGATGAACACATGCAGCAGGTGTACAGGGTTCAGCTGCGTAGTCGAGTCCAGAAAAGGGGAGAAACGCTCCAGCAGTTGCAAGCGGATATAGAGCGACTAGCCCATCTTTCATACCCTAAAGCCGGTGAGAAGCTTATCAACGAAATGGCGGTGGAAGCTTTTATTCAGGCTATAGAGGACAGACAACTGCAAATGGCTGTAATGGCTGAAAAGCGAACTCCCCGAGGCATTGGCATTCGCTTTGTCAATGAAGGCTGCGGACCCAGCATACCAGGGAATACACCGTGTCAGGGAAATGTCCGTCGTGGAATGCTCATGCCAGCGAACAGCCGTCATGGATGAAGACAAAGCTCGCGGAAGTCAAATCCGTTGCTGGAATTGCAACCAAACCGGACAAATACAACGGCAGTGCAGAAGTTCACCTAGACGAGGAAATTGTCCACATTGCGGAAGTAGGAGAAACAGAGAGGAAGCATCCTCTCGGTTAGACTTCCCAAAACCAGCAATCGGGAAATGCGTAAGAACCAGCTTTGCGGGGCAGAAGTTGGTTACTGGAATCGATTCCCCCAGGACCACCATTCAAGTTTCGCAAACCAAACGGGGTAACAAGAGCCTGACAGTGGAGGCACTAATCAACAAGAAGAAGTGCGTAGCCACCATCGACACAGGTGCCACTGCCTCCATTGTAAGAAGAGATATCGTCAGGAGCTCATGGCTGCACAACACCAACAGCTACTGCCTGAAGACTGCAACAGGGGAAATGGCGAAGGTGTTTGGAGAAGTTCGTCTTACGATTACTCTGGCGGGACTGACGTTCTCCCATGCGTTTCTGGTGGCAGATATATGCGACGAGTGCATCATCGGAATAGACTTCATGAAAGCAAATGAAGTAATTTTGGACATCGGGATGCAAGTACTAAGGTATCGAAATGTGGAGATTCCGATGGTGTACGGAAACGAGAATGCCGTAACTCTCAGGACAGTCATCAGCAAAGATGAAGTTTTGCCGCCGTCTTCAGAGACAATCATTTGGACGAAGCTGGAAGGTGTTCTTGGGAGCCACCGATTCTACATAGTAGAACCAGACCCAGAGAAGAATTCTCAAGACTACATCGTGGGAAAGACGTTAGTCGAACCAAAGAACACCACGGTTCCAATGAGAGTTTTGAACGCAAGACCACACACTGTCAAACTAAGGCGAGGGGAGGTGACTGGAAAATGCACGCCGATTACCGCCGTCACAACAATATCTGAACGTGATGCTCCAAAACCTCTCCCATCACCTTGGACAGCGGAAGCGAGAGAGACGATTCTCCAGTCCAGTGAGCTGAATCAGGAGCAGCGAACTATGGCAGAGAATCTTATCAATGAGTACGCTGATGTATTTGCCTCACAGGACGGAGAATACGGCCGAACATACCTGGTACAACATCGAATAGACACTGGTGATACTAGACCAATTCGTCAGCCTGCTAGGCGCCTTCCATTGGCAAAGCAGACAGAAGTTGCAGAGATGGTGTCGGCAATGGAGAAAGAAGGTCTGATTGAAAGTTCCAAAAGTCTGTGGGCATCACCGGTTGTACTGGTTAAGAAGAAAGATGGCAGCACGCGGTTCTGCGTGGACTATCGGCAGCTCAATTACGTCACCAAGAAAGACAGCTATCCTCTGCCACGGATTGACGACACGCTAGACACACTATCAGAAGGCCGATGGTTTTCCACTCTCGACTTCAAGTGTGGCTACTGGCAGGTACAGATCCATCCAGAAGACCGGGAGAAAACCGCCTTCACCGCAGGAAATGGGCTATGGCAATTCACGGTAATACCATTCGGGCTGTGCAATGCTCCGGCGACTTTCGAGCGATTGATGGAATGTGTCCTGCAAGGGTTAACATGGAAAACCTTTTTGGTATACTTGGATGATGTCATCGTCGTAGGAAAAACGTTTGCGCAACACCGAGACAATCTAAGGGATGTGTTTCAAAGGCTTCGAAGTGCCCACCTGAAGCTCAACCCCAAGAAGTGCGCCCTGTTTAGAGCGGAAGTCAAGTACTTGCTGCACATAATTTCAGCGAAAGGAGTGAGAACCGATCCAGAGAAGGTCGAAGCGGTGAAAAATTGGCTAGTCCGCAAGGATAAACACCAACTAAGGAGCGATTCTGGCCTGGAAGGAGAACATGGAGAAACCGGATCATCAGAACATCTCTCACAGAAGCCCGACTTTAAAGGCATATTTTGCGCAGTGGGACTCCCTCCATGTCCAAGAAGGTGTTCTGAGAAGAAAATGGGAATCCTCCGACGGAAAGTCGTTTGTAATGCAGCTTGTCGTGCCGCGGACGAGAGTCAAGGAGGTCACTTGGGAGTGAATAAGACGCTAGAAAAGGTACGAGAACGTTTTTATTGGTTAAAAGCGAAGGAAGATGTCGAAGACTGGTGCAGAAAATGCGACGTGTGTGCAGCTAGCAAGGGTCCGAGAATCAAAACTCGAGGTAAGATGCACCAATACAACGTGGGAGCACCTTTCGAACGAATCGCCATTGACATCGCAGGGATTTTCCGGAAACCGACAATGGTAATCGGTATATACTCATAGTAATGGACTACTTCAGTAAGTGGGCGGAAGCGTTTCCGATCCCTAACTAGGAAGCCAGATCCGTGGCGGAGCAGATCGTCTACAATTGGGTGAGCAGATTCGGTGTGCCCTCGGAATTGCATTCTGGCCAAGGGCGGAACTTCGAGTCAAGAATCTTCCAAGAGATGTGTCAACTACTCGGAATCAAAAAGACACGGACAACCCCGCTTCATCCACAGTTGGACGGTATAGTGGAGCGTTTCAATAGGACTTTGGACGAACATCTCTCTAAGGTCGTAGGTGACTACCAACGGGATTGGGACCGGCCGATTCCCTTGTTTTTGATGGCCTATAGAAGTGCCGTGCATAGCACTACTCGACATACGCCGTTCGAAATCTTGTTTGGTGGAATAGCTCGGTTACCCAGTGAGGTGAAATTTGGATCTCCTACCAATGAGCCCAGAAATGAAGAAGAGTATATGGCGGACCTTAGGGAAAGGCTTAGGGACATACACCAAAGGACCAGAAGCCAGATTAAGATAACGAGCGACCTCATGAAGACCAGGTATGATGCCAAGGCAACAGCGACAAGATTCCAGGAGGGAGATCTAGTGTGGCTGTATAATCCCCATCGCCAAAAGGGGAAATCACCTAAGTTGCAGCAGAACTGTGGGGGTCCCTAAGGAATAATAACCCGCCTCAACGATGTTGTCTACCGCATCCAGCGAGGTCCAAGGGCCAAAATGAAAGTGGTTCATGTGGACCGACTGAGTCGATACAATGGCCGAAGGAAGGACGCACTTGTTCGGGACGAACAAGTCTAAGAGGGGGGCAGTATAACATAATGTAGAATAATGCAACAAATTCCGAAGTGTCTTTTCATTCTGGTATAATTTTGTTCCGAAGTGTCTTTTCATTCGAGGTTCGTGTCTGCAATTAGTCTCCACAGTTCGTGTCCACGATAAGAGACGGATAATATCACGGATAAGAGAGAACAAGAGATTATTGGCTGCAGCTGTCATCCTGGAATTATTACATCAGAATTTTCTTGTTCCAGTGGTCGAAGAATTTGCTAGAAGTTTCTGGCTATTAGAAATGCGGCTATTTAAGGACAGATGGCGATCGAGACAATGCAGTTGGTTTTGAACCGCACGAGGAGATTGGAAAAGTGAATTAAGTAATTGAAAGGAGATAAAGTGATCTCAGAAGAAAGAGACCTTGTAAGGAAGGAGTTTGCGAAGAATAGTATAGTGTGAACTTGAATTGTTCCATAGACTAGAAAATAAAGAAGTAATTTCACAGAATATCGTTTTATCTACTCGAGCCGTAGCTCGCATATTACAATACATATTTAATAAAATACATGTTTGTAGCCCTCAATTATTACGTAGTACTTCCTATACAGAACGAACACAAGGTGTACTGATGTCAATATCTGGAGTCCTGAGTCTATTCGCAATAAGCTATGTTATCTGGAAATGTAACTGCGGATCTGGAAGGACAACAATAACTCTCTTATAAATAATAAATGCTTCAACATAAAGAACAGAGTTAACCCTGAAGTAAGGTTAGGCGTTACAATACACCGGAGCAATCTACATCGGCGGAGGCCCTTGAATTAAGGACACCTAAGCCCAATCTCAGGATAAAATATCCTTAGATGTGTCTGAAAGGGGGACGTCTTATGGATAATAATAAAAAAAAAATTTTAAAATTAAGGTCATGAATGCAACGGAACATTGACATGCGAAACAACCAGACGCATCATCAGCAGTTTATGCACAAGCCACATACAGCAGCGGTGTCAAATTTTGCCTACAAATAATAGTTCGAACTGCATGTCAAGTTCAAGTTTTGATTTTCCGCCCTTCTGGCAAGACATACACATTGTAACCGAATTATTTTTATTTTACTTAATAAAGAATTATCAATTACATGAAGAAAAGCGTACGATTTTAATTGCTTGAAACATTTTTTGGTGGTTGTTTAATTTTGCTAAAAACATTTCGTTAGTTGTCTTTCTTTACAACACTAAAAAGTGTTGTCGTGCTCTATCAACTCTTGCAATAAAGTCCAAGGAAATACCGGAGGTTTCTGACCCCAGCCATATCCGGCTTGACGACGAGTAGTGGACCTTTTTCTAGTGTATAGCCAAACCAGGCATAGCAATATATATATATATAAATACTTAATATTTTTCAATTTCTAACAAAAATTTCATTATTACCTTTGTACATTAATGTTAAAAAATTTAATACAAAATTTACCTATATAATTGGTAGACGACACCTATGGTCTTGCTGCCCTGGTGTCTTAAATGTAAATAATTTATAAATTATTTTTGACAGACAAATAAATAAAAGAAATTCAAATGTGATAATAACTTAATGGTTCGATCTGTGTTTCGGTTGGAGGTAGGGTAGTTTGACGACTTCCTCTGTTTGTTTCGTTTGATCTGTCTTAGTTTCGTCTTATTTCAGTTTGGCGTCGTAGGATGTTACTGTTATGTCCTTTATATTGTAATATGCGGGCTACGGCTCGAGTAGATAAAACAATATTCTGTGAAATTATTTCTTTATTTTCTAGTCTATAGAACAATTCAGGTTCACACTATACTATTCTTCGCAATTCTTTTCTTACAAGGTCTCTGTCCTCTCAAATCACTTTATCTCCTTTCGATTACTTAATTCACAAATCCAAACTAATTACTTCTTCTTGTTAAATCTCAACTTTCAGTTTATTACAAAATTACAACTTCGCCCATTATCACTTTTCTAATCTCTTCGCCACAGTTTAAAAACTACTGCTCCCTTTTTGATCGCCATCTGTCCTTATATAGCAGAAGTTTCTGATAGCCAGAAACTTCTAGCAAATTCTTCGACCACTGAAACAAGAGAAATTCCAAGATGACAATCATTCTTGCAGTTATAATTCCCTCTCATCCGTGATATTATCCGTCTCTTTCGTAGACATGAACTGTGGAAACCGCAGACACGAACGGTCCTTTCGAATGAAAGGACACTTCGAACCAAAATTCTGCCAGAATGAAGACACTTCGGAATTTGTTGCATCATACTTTTAGGGGGCGTAGTTATTATTATGCTACAATATGTATAAATGGAGAGTATATGCGTTCGTTATGTAGTTTATCGTTTGGCCCAATTACATATATGTGACTGAAAAAAGCATAGATGGAAGTCATAGATTACTTCATGATGACTTGGAGCGAGTAAATATGTGGCTGGAACAAAACAGATTGAAACTCAACATTTCAAAACGAAGCAAATAATGATCAACAGTAGGCAAAATTTTAATTTAAGAATGTCAATTGGTGGTGAGTTCATTGAGCAAATTGAGGAGATTAAATACCTAAGGGTTATTGACTACAAGCTTAATTTTTCTAAACATGTAGATTATATATGTAAACACAATTGCTAAAAAATTGGTTTCCTAAAAAGAATAAGGAATGAAATATCAACTTTATGTGTAGTAAATATTTTTAATGTGATTAAAACCTCACTTTGAGTATTGTTCAACGATTTTGTTTTTGTGTAATGATAGTTTGATTCACAGACGACAATTATTACAAAATAAGGCTATGTGAAGTATTTTAAAGTGCAATAGATCTCTGCAAAACAAAGATTAGTAATGAATGTTGTCATTTTTGTGTACAAAATTAAAAATAACTTGATGCCTAACTAGCTGTTAAATTATGCGAAATATATAGGTGATGTTCAACCATATTACCTTAATAATTTTAGATTGCCTTACTTAAGGACTAGTAACACCAAAAACTCTCCAATTTATAAAGGAATTGAATTAATTAAAAAAATGGATGATGATGCTAAGAATAAACCAAATATTTACTGTTTAGGAAGTTTGCTTTAAGTTGGCTAGATAAAAATGTATGCCATATTCAATTATTATATAATTGTTTTTTTTTTTTTTTACACCTTATTAAAAAAATTGTTCTTCAAATTGTACAGTGATGTAATTAGCTACACAAAGCTAGTAAATAAAGATTTCTATCACCTATCTTTTCTGACGAAGGAATTGAAATAGGTGAAAGCAATGATATACAGGAGCCCAACGGCTCAGAATTCCTTGCTGAAGCACAGCAACTAAGGAGAGAAATAACAAGTTCCTTTTAAAATTCATACATTTATTTTATAAAGAAAAGAGTTAATGCATATGTATCTGCATAACTAAAAGAATTCATTCAATTCCAACAACAAAAAATAAGGAATTGTTGTAACGTAAGCTTATGTTGTTCATAAAATAATCTGTCTCCGAATGGCTCCATTTGAATCTGATGATTTTTGATTGCATCTACATATTCCAACGGCCACCTTATCACAGAGTTCGCGCTGTACTCAGTTTTTTTTTTCTAGAATCTCGGTTGTACTCTTACATTGCCCCGATCCGTCCCTTTTTGTTGTATTGGTGTTTTTACGTTAAGGTGTTTCCTGAATTTCATTGGTCATCCAAAGTTTCCAGATCTACGTCGGATGAACATGGAGGTATTCCAAAATATTTGAAATTCTTGAAACTAATGAACTTCTTGAATCACTAATTGCACATATTTTTCATATAGTTTCTTCCAGAGTGGAAAATTTTAAATCTTTCGAAGGGCTGTTGTTTTAGAAAATAAAAGTAAATAAAAATAGACTAATTAATATTGAAATATTTTACTTTCTTCCAAAATATGCATACGAGGGTGGGTCAATAAGTCCCTGAAATATGAAATAAGTAACACTCTTTTCGGTATAAAAACATTTGATTCTTCAACGTAGTCTCCTTTTAGCTCTATACATTTCATCCAACGTTTCTCCAATTTTTTGATGCCCTCCAAATAATACGATTTCTCGAGCCCCTCAAAATAAGTGTTTGTTTCAGCGATGACCTCTTCATTCGACCTAAATCTCTTAATCCGTGCCATTTCTTCATGTTTGAAAAGAAAAAAATAGTCGCAGGGGGCTAAATCTGGGGAATATGCTGGATGAGGGAGGAGTTCGTATCCCAACTCATGCAATTTTGCCACTGCGACTGCGGACTTGTGCGCCGGTGCGTTGTCCTGGTGAAAAAGAACTTTTTTCTTCGTCAAATGTGGCCGTTTTTGCTTCAAATCGGCTTGGAATCGATCCAGCAGCTCTGCGTAATATGCGCCGGTGATCGTTTTACCCTTTTCAAGGTAATCGATGTGAATAACACCGCGCATATCCCAAAAAACTGTCGCCATGACCTTGTCTGCTGACAAACCCGCCTTGGCCTTCTTCGGCTTCGATTCACCAGGAGAAGTCCATTGTTTTGACTGTTCCTTGGTTTCTGGTGTGTTGTGATGAATCCAGGTTTCATCCACGGTTACGAAACAGCGCAAAAACTCAGCCGAATTTTTTTGGAACATCGCCAAACACACCTTTGAAGTTGTCAAACGAATGCGTTTGTTGTCGATTGTGAGCAAACGCGTCACCCATCTTGCGGAAAGCTTTTTCATGTTCAAATATTTATGTAAAATCGAAATCATTGAGCCATGTGATAAGCCTGTGGCCTCTTCAGGCTCGCGCACTTTCACTCGCCGATCGTCCATTATCAAACCATGGATTTTGTCGACCATTTATTCTGTGGTGACCTCAATTGGGCGACCAGAACATTCGGCGTCACTTGTGCTTGAACCACCGCACCGAAATTGAGTAAACCAGTGGGGAATGGTTCCAATCGATGGTGAAGAGTCCCCATAATATTTGTGATAGTTTTTTCTCGCAAAAAATAGTGTTTAATGAGCACTCAAAATTCACTTTTTTTCATTTTAACGAAAATGCTAGTAGGCGTCTATATAAAATGGATGCCACAACAAAACTATTTGACAGATCTGTCTGAAAATTTGGGTGCGTTCTTTTGAAAGATGATTCTTGACAAAAAAAAAATTAATTTTAAGGTGACGACACAATTTGTGTTAATTTTCAGGGACTTATTGACCCACTCTCGTACACATGTCCTCTTTTTTATTTTTATTTTTTTGTAAACCCATTGGCGATGTTCGGATGCCTTTTCATAAGTTCAATAAGGACCTCTAATTGGCTTTTATTCGATGCATTTGACCTAAAATTAATTAAAAATTAAATATTTCAAATTGAAATCAAAGTAACTCTTACATTTTGCCTTCTTCACCAAAATTACCCAGCAAAATGACAGGGAAATAACTCGGAGGAAATATGGCAAGCCGCTCTTTTGATTTCCTTGAAAAAATACGGTAGCCACTCGTAGGATAATTAGCGTCACTAACTCTACCAAAGCAAAGAAAAATAAATAGCATGTCTCCCACCATTACTTATTAAGGTTCGAAGTCGAAGATGAAAGTTTATGTTCACTTCTGCAAACAAATTGTTTGCTACTTAGAATATAACTAAACAAAGCCTCGCCTTTACTGCCAGTATCTACACCACACATAATATGACGGGCTCAAGGCCTATAATAAGTTTTTCTTACTTTGTTGAGACATTGTTATTAATGCTTTCATTTTTCCGGAGGAACATCAATGCTTTCGTCACGTGGTAAGTATATGGACGCCACGTAAGGTTTATCCTTACCTTTTACTTCCACCGCCGTTTGATTCAGAGCAGTAATTGCATAGCATTAGTATGTGAAGATTATTTCTGGCAACGATACAAGTTCTAAACTTACCTTGGTTGCCAGTAAAGTAAGTTCTAAATTAATTTGATTATTAAGAATCCATGGTTCTTGCATTAGGGTCAAGTGTAGTTGCTTCTCATAGGGGGAACAGTATTTATTTGAATGAGGCGGCTTTCGCAATGTGTCTGCCGATTCGCTCCGAAGAATAGTCGCATATGGCTCTTTTTCAATATTTCCATGGGTTATGACAAATATGATATAATGCCCCTGGTACCGTCGTCATTCTCTTCTATAGCAACAATCTCCCAATCGTTCATAGAAACCGCATGGTTTTGTGCTTCTACGAAGACGAAATTTTACCCACTTCCAACCCAATGCTAGCTATTGTTAACTTACCGGTCTCTTCGCTGGGTTGCTTGCTTCTTCCTGTGAGGATCATTTGGACTTTCTCCTGGGTGTCAGCAAACAAACACCTAAGATCACTTTTGCTTGGTCGGATTCCACCACTTCGACAGCGTTCGCCACCGATTCAAGCGTTCTCTTTAATTTTGGACTTTGTTTAAATTAAAAAAAAACAAAGCTATCCGCCTTCTTAACGAAAAAATTATCCTAAGCAGTTTTTGCAATGGCCTCATACCTCAGCTAAAGTTCTGGTAAAGAGCGCGGGATGTGAAGACCTCGACACAGCTGTCGACATCGCTATGGAGGAAGAAAAACTAGAGGTAGCGGAAACAAATTTAATTCTAAATCAAACTCACACTAACGGACGAGATCCGGAACAAGTCACAAATCCAAACCGATTCTTAACTCAAACTCCTGTTTCAAGTAGCGAAACAAATCTGTTGCAACAAGGAAAAACCGCTAAAGTCGAGTTTGATAATTTTTCAGGAGAGCATATTAAACTTTTGCTAAAAAGTTTAAAATTACAAATAGTTCTAGACTATCTATTAAACATTGTACATTGTAGCTCCAATTTTGAAGATAAAGAGCTAGAACAAAATTTATCTTGAAGATTTGGGCATGCTGAATCTAATGGTATTAAAAACTCAATTTCGTCTAAACTCGAATTTAGCGGTTTTTCCTTGTTGCAACGGAAATATCCAAACCAAGGTCCCCAAATCGAATGCCAATATCAGTTCGCTTAACATAACATCAAGCTTCAGAAGCCAGAAAAAATATCATCAAAGGAATTCAACGTGCGGAATATCATAATGCCCCTAGACACGGGCGCCGCCCTAAGTCTAATTAAACTGAAAACACTAAAGGATGATGCTTGGGTAAATACGATACTACTACCCAATTAACCTGCCATCAGCGATAAACCTACATCAACCCTAGCAACCATTAACCTAGTTTTAGAAATTATTGCAGGCCAAAAGAATACGCATTTATTCCACGTAGTGCCCAACAACTTCCCAATTTCACAGGATGGCATTATAGGTGAAGATTTTTTTCCGAAAATTCAACGCATTCAATACATTATAAAGACAACACCTTTAAATACCACTACAAAGATAAACAATATGTGACCGAATATTGCTACGAGCACAGAACTCTTACGATCTCTGCAAGATCAGAAAAATGGATTAAGTACGGACCAGTAAAAGAAAAAGCAGACCAAATATACTTTTCTCAGGAAATAGCCCCATAAGTTTATTCGGCATCAACGATAACGACACCTAAAGATGGTTATGTATTCATATCAGTTTTGAACAACAACGAAGACGTCAATATTGAAAACTTGAACCTTAAGCCTGAAAACATGGACCACTACGGTATATAACCTAAACTCTAGCTTAGCAAATCAAATAGTTGTAGAAAGATTAGAGAAACTAGAAACAGAATTAACCCTTAACCATCTCAACCCAGAGGAAAATCAGTCGATAAAAGATATCTGCAGAAATTTTAATCACTTGTTCCTTATTGAAGGTGATAGACTATCTTCCACGTTAGGAATAACACATTCCATTAAAACGACTGAAAACAGTCCCTGCAAATGTACGCCCATACCGCCTAGCATAAATTCACAAGCAAGAAAAAAAAAACAGGTTGATCAAATGCTGCAAGACGATGTGATTAGACCAAGCACTAGTCCATGAAACGTGCTACTCCTCGTAGTCCCGAAAAAGGGAGATTAAAAATGGAGAGCCGTAATAGACTATCGAAAATTAAATGAGGCAACTATTCCAGACGCATGCCAAATTCCTAATATAGACGAAATTCTCGGGCAGCATTCAAAGTATTTTACCACGCTAGACCTGGCAAATGGTTTCCACCAAATCGAGAGTACTGAAGAGGATAAAGAAAAAAAACAGCGTTTAGTACTACCAACGGTCATTTCGTGTTCAACAGAATGCCATTCATTTTAGGAATACGCCGTACTCTGGATTCCAAGGGATAATGTGATTAGTTCCGTAGATTACTAGCTTAGACATAGTAATCTACGGAAAAAAAATTGCAAGATCATAACAAGAAGTTAATTGAAGTTCTCAACGCCTTAGACAAATACAATCTAAAAATCAAATTGTCTAAATGCAAATTCCTTCAAACAGAAGTTATGTATTTAGAACACGTCATTACAGCGGACGGTGTAAAACCAGGTCCCGATAAGATCGCAGCGATCAACAATATCGAAACCCCAAAAATCCAAAAGCAGGTAAAATCTTTCTTGTCCGATTATCGAAAATTTATTAAAAATAAATAAAACTTGAAGAGTATGACTTCACGGCTTCGCATAAAGCAGGGCATCTAAATACTAATGCAGATGCACTGTCACGGTTAAATATGGCTGAAATAAATGTGGTAACCCGTAGTCGTAATAAAATAACGTCAGGCGATCGACAGCAAGACAACCAAGTGTTGGAAAACACAGACCCAGAAAAAATACATAAAGTAATGTACGAATTCCATGACACACCCTTGGGAGGTCACCAAGGAATCAAACACACACTAAAGCGTATCAGAAAGGTATACAAATGGAAGAATATGTATGTGGATATAAAAAAAAATATACCATGGCTTGCGAGGCATGTCAACAGAGCAAAAAGTATGCAAGTAACATCATCCCTATGGTCTTCAATACAACGGCAAACGTTCCATTCGAAAGGATAGTCCTTGATATAGTACGACCACTCTCGATTACTGAAAACAATAACAATTATATACTTACTTTCCAAGATGATTTAACAAAATTCGTCCAAGCAATAGCCATTCCCAACCAAGAAGTTAGAACAGTGGCTCAGATAAAGAAAACAGTTTGCACGTTTGGAATACCACAAACGATACTTACAGACCAAGGAACAAATTTCACAAGTGAACTGTTCAAAAGTACATGTAAAACTTTAAAGATTCTGAAGATACAAACCAGCCCGTATCATCCGCAACCGAATGCGTGCACTAAATTTATATTAGATAAATTTTGTTCCCGCAAGAGTTGCTGGTTATCAGAGTAAACTCAATATATCATAGGTCTCTCGCCTGTGTACTATGAGATCTCGTTAGTGGTTGCTTTGACCTCCAACTGTTCATTCTTGTGTGCGGGTTACATACCTCTCACACCGCCAATGCAGTTAGTTTGATTGACTTCTTACTTTTCCAGCGCAACTGAGATCTGTTCGGCACACCTAACCCTGAACTTAGCGTGTATAACCACTCCCACCGACATAACTCCTCGGAATCTTTGACTTTAGATAAGCACTGGCACCCCAAAGTGGATTAGTCGCCATCAAGATTTTTTGCAGTAGGTGAGGTTGAATTGCGGGGAGAAGAAACCCCATTCCCATAAACTAGAAAAGACCGATTTTGATTGATTACAACTTTGAAGTCAGTTAAATGAAAAAAAAAGTTAATATTGATCTGAAATGACATTAAAATCGCTACAACTCCCGAACGGCAGGAGCCGGACTTTTCTTTATCGGTTTCGAAACCAGCACAATAAAACATGTCGAATGCAGTGCCGTAACTAGGGCGGTGCCAGCGGTGCCCAGGCACAGGGCGTAGACCAGGAGGGCGGAAAAATGACCAGGACCAACTTTTAGGTAATGCGCGTTGAAAGATCTTTAAACTGTCACTCGTAAGTGTCACAACAATACAAACTCAAACAAGATAAGTTTACTAATAAAAATATTACCTATAAAAAGTTGCAGGAGTTATGAATATGAATCAGGATCTGGGGTTTTCTTAAGTTCAGTGGATATGATTTCAAATTTCGATCCTGAACTAAGAGCACACATCGAATCGCTCAAGAAAGGAAATATTTCATATTTTACGCCATATATTCAAAACGAAGTAGTGGATATTCTTGCGTCTGAAGTCAAAAAACAAATTTTAGACGACGTTCGTGCGGCAAAATACTTTTCTATAATTTTTGATTGTACGCCAGACGTATCGCATCAAGAACAGATGTCACAAATATTGAGATTCGTAAAAATATCCGAACAAAAAGTGACAATCGAAGAACGTTTTATAGATTTCATCCAGTCTCATGAAAAGACTGGCGAGGAACTGTCGAAAGAAATTTTAGAGAAACTAGAAGTGGACGGATTGAACATACAAGAATTCCGTGGCCTAGGCTACGACAATGGAAGTAATATGGCTGGCAAATATAGCGGAGTGCTAGCCAAAATAAAACAAATAATTTAAAATACTGATTACGTGCCCTGTGTAGCGCATTCTTTGAATTTATCTGGCGTAACCGCTACTAGTGTGACACCCGATATGATCACCTTTTTCGGAATAATCCAGAAAATATTTGTTTTTTTTCGAGTTCTACGGTCAGATGGGAAACTTCAATGAAGCACTCGCAAATTTTTGTAAAAAAACATGCTGACTCTAGATGGGCCTCTAAAGCTAGAGCCGTTAAAGCTTTAAACATGCAAATACCACAAATTTGGCAACAACAATTTTAATACGGAAACAACTGCTGCAGCTAAAAACTTAATGGTCCTAATAAACTTTTTTAAATTTATATGTATCCTGCAAATTTGGGATCAAGTTTTAGAATCTGTTGATAGAGTAAATGTTGCTTTACAGTCGAAAAACATAACTATCGACAAAGCCTCAGAATTAATCAAGGGATTGACAAGGCAGATTCAAAATGTTCGGGAGACTGTGGATAATGTTTTCGAAAAAGCTACAAAAGTTTGTGAAGAATGTGACATTGTAGATAATTTTCCTGAAAAACGACGAAAGCTAGTAAAAAAAAAACAAGATGCAAGCGAAAGTTCAGACGCCGGTTACATTCCCCAACAGAAAAAATTCAAAATTCAGATAAATGAAGTAATTGATAGAATAACTTCTGAATTCAAATGGCGATTTGAAAAACTTCATAACATTCAAGTTATGTTCAATTTTTTGACGATAAAAAGTATATCTTCATATTCAGTTCAACAATTAAAGAAACATGCAGCTGATTTGAGTATTAAATATTCTACAGACATAAATGCGACAGAATTTTGGCCCGAAATAGAAACTTTGAAGAATCAAATTGAAGCGACTTACATTTAATGTTTGTATTCGGTGTTTTATGTCTATTATACCTACCTATATGTATGTACATATTTTGGCAAATATATTTGTTTTGTTTACCTAAAGTTAATATATTTTTAATTCTAACAAGTAACTAAAGAAAAACTTAGATATCCGAACCTCGTAAAATCAGTGTATTTTTCGAAGGCACAAATATAGAAGCTCGCACCGGGCGCATAAAAGCCTAGTTACGGCACTGGTCGAATGCCATGGAATAAATTCACTTGGAAGCCTAAATTGCACTCGTGCCGCTAAAAATAAGTAATCAAATTGGCAGTGTAAAAAAGCTAAGTCAGATAACTGCACTACATACTTGCGAACAAAATTAAAATATAAATATACTATACCATCCTGCCCCGTATTAGTGTATACGATTTGAAAAGTTGTTCACTACGTCAAATGAAACGAACGCAGCTCAGCTCGCAGATTTAACTTTTTTCAAGCCATTCGATGCGTTATTGTGCTGATTTCAAAACCGTAATTAAGACGGGTTCTTCTCGTGCAGAACTTATAGCAATTTTAATGTAATTTCAGCAAAAAATGTATGTCGTACATCCGAATATGAATTCTGTATTGTTTTTGGTCTTAACGGGTATTAATACTGTTGCAAAAGTTACTGGATAAGTCGCTCTCGCGAGATGTTAATTCTTGTATTTCATGAATTTTGCTCTAATTTCAAACGTCTATAACTTCTGAGCAGGAATCCGACTTTTTTTTAATTAGTTTTAAACTCAGCACAATAACATGCATCAGTGGCATGAACAAAATTAAAGAACTCGCCTGGGAGCTAAACTGTATTCATGTCCGTCAAATTATTGCTTCTCTAATAATGTGCACATTTAAATTTAAGATTTTCTGTATGAGTTGGTTTCCATACTCACAAAATCGTATAACTTCCCACCCATTCCTGAAGCAATCATTTTAATATACATATTAGTATCTGTAACTCGTACAAACCTAAGCCCACGTCATTTCCATTATGCAAACTATGAAACTCCACGTGCTAAAAAAAAAAAAATAAACCAAAAAATAATAGAAAATAAAAACATCTTGTAACTTTTGATGTTATTTTAATAAAATTCTGTTATTGGAATAGAAATACTATGCTGTTTCCATTGGTTGGGCAGCAGTTTCTTCTGTATATTTGCCCTTATCCTTTCCAAGTGCGGCCAAACGTCCCTTTCCTCTTCTTTCCAAAATTGCCTTACGGTCTTTATCCAATTTAAGCTTGACAATCAGACACTTTGAGGGGTGGATGCCAACATAAACGTTAGTACCGCTAGCATTTTCACGTTGGATTTTCTCGATGTAAACAACGAACTTCTTACGATAGGATTGGACAACCTTTCCAACCTGGTTGCCCTTGTAGTGACCACGAACAACCTGGACTTCATCATCTTTACGAATTGGCATAGACCGAACGTTATATTTTTGGCGAAGCTCTTTGGAAAGCGGTGCAGACATCAGTCGCCTACGGATGTGTGATGGTGCTTGAAAATGTCGTTTGCGATTCTTCCTACGAGAGGAACTCACAAATCTGTTACACTTCATGTTGCCCAAATTGTTTTCTATGGATGAAAATAAAACATTTACAAACCACTCACAGAAACGCACTGAATGTAAAAAGCGGTACAACAATAAGCTATCATTTGGGATAATCGAGAAAAATTCGCTATTTTAAATATATGCCCAAAAATGCATATACCCATTCAAAGAGTATAAACTACTGAGCATATTTTTATAGGTTTCAGCAAATTTTGATAGATATTGCCACCGATTTATCCAGATTAAAAATTGATGAAACTCACGTCAAACAACTATCGCAAACACAACTAAATGAAAGAGTTTGAGGCTTCGCATGTCGGAAGTTCCATTTTTTTTTTATTTGACATTATAGTGTGAAGTTGTTTCAGGTTAATTTTTGTTGTTATGTAATGAATTTCCGCTGAATGCAATTTGGTGAGGTGGAAATACCGACGTGGTAGGTATATAATCATCGTAGGTACAACTAGTTTTTGATGACGGTGCAAATTTGACATAATGGAATCAGGAACGAAAATTTTGGTTCTTCTTTTCGATGTTCAATATGCAGTTCAAGTATGGTATGTATTTTGTACATCGTATTTAAGAAAATGTAAATGTGGAGTGTGATAACTGAAAATTTGTTATGGAATGTAGAAGAAGCAGGCGTATTTCCGGAGAGAAATTCGAAAAGAAAGATAAGTCAGCATTTCGCAATGAATTAACGTTTCAAACAATTTCGTGCAAAACTGGATGCGGCGATAAAAGTCTGCACTGAGTTTTCGCGCTAAATTAATTGCCTAGGACATTTATTCATAGCGAATCGTTTCATCTCTTTTACGTTTTTTGTCGACGTTTGCTACTTTCATAGGGCCACTTCTTATTAGTATTCTTACATCTGTTGTCGAACCGGTTTATTTAATGGTGAATAATAATAATTCCACTTGACTTTCATACGTCTTCCATTTAAAATCGATTTTACAACTGATGACAAACATAGCACAGATTGCATAAATCATATCAGATTAAATTTGTTAAGACTTTTTTAAAATTCAAATTTATTCCATAAACTTGTCTCTCTTGATTTTGTATTATTTGTGCTGTCAAATCTACCAGCTGTTACTCATTTGACAAATCTCTGTCACCGACATTAGTATAGGTACTCAGCCAAATCTATAATCAAACATACCTTCTATACTTCTGCTGCAGTTAAACTGTTTAGCAGGCAGATGGCGTACTTGGAACGTTCAATTTAAAATAACGAAATCGTCTAAAGCTGCAGGCACAGAAGCATTCACGAATTCCTGAGACATGGAAGCAGACAGTATTTGAGTTGCTTAGGTATTTTCTTACATTACTATTATTATTATTATCTATAGCCCGCTCAGGAATTTAACCCAAACACACACCAGAAGAGGATGAGCGCGAAACACCCTCATATATAGGTAGGAGTAGATTTGCTCCGTATTAAATTAAATTTTTGGCTTTTTCACAATTTTGAAATAATATGCTTTCAATCTCATCAGTAAACATCCACACTCACTGGTAGGTAAGAGGCATATTCAATTATTTTCACTAAGCATTTCAAATTTGTAGATCGATATATTTTTATTTGGACAATAAAAATGGAAGAAAAAACTAAGATATCAATGTCAATGCAAAGAATGAAATATTGTTGAAAAATTGTGCAAAGAAGTAAACATTGGATTCAAGGGCAGGGAACAATCCTACGATAGATATGGTTTTGGCCACCAGTGCTATTACTCTGATCAATTCTCCAACATCGTAATTCGCTGCCCTATGTGTTTCTTGTTATACGGCTTATAGCTAATTAAGAACAATAATTCACAAGTAATCATAACGAGGACATTTATGTACTTTATACAGTTGTTCCTGCTCAACATCATAGAAAGTATTCAACAAAATTGCGAAGAAGGCTCTTTAGTTATAGTGGATAGTCAGTGCAGGAACAAACTGCAATTAACTTCTCAATCATTAATAAAATTCGATCAAAAATATGAATAAAAAAATACACCATATCCCAAATCTGCTAACTTACCCCTAATAAAATGAACTTGACGTGAAATTTTTACAACAGATGCAACGATAACCTTCTATATAGAGGATATTTCCACGATTTTTACGAACAAAATTTATCACAGAACTGTTACAAAATTATCTTATCTGAAAATGGGAGTGGGTTGCAAAGTTTTTAACCGAAGTTCATGGAATCTGATGACATATTTACAATACGACTTGACCATCACCGAAAATAACTTTGAAATAGTAAGTTCTTTATTTTTTAAAAAAAAAAGCAAGACAAAAAGAGGACGTGGCCATGTATTTAAAATGTATGGACAAAATGTAGATAAAGTCAAAGTTTACATATTTTACCTATACAATATTTTTCTATTCCTACCAAAAACATTGAGAAAAACAGTATGCTTTGAAAAGCAGGCGAGTCTGTGGACGGATTTCGAAAATATGTATACTCGTACTGGTTTGGATTCCAAGCTCAAAATGTAAAGTGCAAAATGTGGTAGCATACGGACAGACGGTGGTATGACGGACATGGTTAAATCGATATAACATTTGATGCCGAGTACAAATATATATACTTTTTGGGGTTCACCGTTATTATTTCTCTATGTTACAAAATATGTATCGAAATTAATAATTTTGATTTACTTTATATGCATTGATGGAACGGGTGAATCTTTTTATCCTCGCACATCAGCATTGTCAGCAACCAAAGGAATAATTTCGGCTATAACACAACACTTCATTTCACTTTTTTGACTTTTGTCCGTTATACTTTATTCTTCAACTGTTGATTTAGATTAAATTGTTACTGTTGGAACTGGCTAAACATAATAGAATGCTCTTTTTTTGGCAAATATGAACATAATAATTTATAATACACTCATACCTCGCTATACGTCTGCTCTTTATACGGCCTTTCGCTATAACGGCCTTTTTTTTATTACTTTGTTTCCGTTTTACGGCCAATATTTTTCGTTACTTACTAACTTGGCTAACTGCCTCCAGTTGCGCACTCCAAGTTGGTTGAGGTCCCCTTCCACTTGTGCGCGCCACCTAAGGCGAGGTCTTCCTCTACTGCGTTGTCCCTCCGGGTTGGAATCGAAAACTTTTCGGGCCGGAGCGTAGACGACTGATGTGCACTTTTCTGACCAGGTCGATGTCGCTGTACAGCTCGTAGAGTTCACTGTTAAATCTTCACCTCCAAAGCCCGTCAACGCAAACGGGACCAAAAATCACTCGAAGAATTTTGCGTTCGAAACGACCAAGAAGATCTTCATCCGCTTTTGCTAGGGTCCATGCTTCTGCGCCATAGAGTAGGACAGGGATGATAAGGGTCTTATATAGAGTCTCCTTAGTGTTTCTTGACAAGGCCTTACTAATCAATTGCCGTGTTAGGCCAAAGAAACAGCGGTTGGCAAGTGTAATTCTTCGCTTGATTTCCGCTGAGGTCATTATCAGAGTTTACAGCGGAGCCGAGGTAGACAAAGTCCCTAACTACCTCAAAATTGTAGCTGTCTATCGTGACGTTCTGTCCGATTCGTCGATGTTGTGTGTCCCTTGACAGCATATATTTTTTTCTACCTTCATTCACCACTAAACCCATTTTTGTCGCTTTTGCACTAATACTTGCAAACACACCAGTGACAGCTCGCTGTGTTCTGCCAATAATGTCAATGTCAATGCGTATGCAAGAAGTTGCACAGACTTTTGGAAAATTATGCCCCTGGTGTTGGCTTGCGAGTTTCGCACAATTTTCTCAAGAATGATGTTGAAGAAGTCACATGACAGTGCGTCACCTTGTCTAAATCCTTTTTTGACATCAAAGGTCTCGGTGAGATTGTTTCCAACCTTTATGGAGCAGCGAGCGTAGGTAGGTAGGTAGGTAGGTAGGTGTAGTTGTGACAGCATACTATGCTGAAACATAATTAGCGCAGAGGCGCCGTTTTAATATCACAACTCAAGTGACCTAAATTGTTATAGAAACTGAAGTTGTACTTGTGGGAAGGGAGAGAAAAGTTTATTTAAAACCACACCGTGGCATTGAGGAAACTGATTATGTCTCCGCTAGCTCACTAATATTATCAAAAAGGTGTCTGCCGCTACTAAGGGCCGGACACTTACAAAGGAAGTGAAGGATTGTTTCAGGCTCGTTGGCCATATTGCAGCTATGACAATGTGCATTAAAAGTAATGCCCAGTCTGGCTGCGTGGACCCCTATGGGCCAATGACCAGTGCTAATTGCCAGAACTCTAGCAATAACTGCCCGGTTTCTGTTTAATAGCTCTTGTGTTCTGCACCAGTTTTACTTGGGCCACATCTGCCTGGATATGACACAGTTCTGCAACCCTCGCCATCTATTACCAGCATCTGCAAGGAAATGAACAAAGATTCTACCCTTAAGGGCCCCTAACGGAATGTTGACATCCTCCGCACGGGAGCAGTCAAGGGCAGATCCCTGCCTCGCCAATTCATCAGCCCTTTCGTTTCCGTTAATGTTACTATGACCAGGCACCCAGATGAGGCTGATCCTAGACCAATGATCGAGTGCGGCAAGCTCCTCCTTGCATTGTTCAACAAGTTTGGAGGAGGAAGCCGCAGATACGATGGCTTTGATAGCGGCCTGGCTATCAATGAAAATGGCTATGGTGTTAAGTTCTATCGATCTATGTTTGAGGAGACGGCACGCCTCTCGCACAGCAAGAACTTCCGCCTGGAATACGCCGCATGAATTGGGAAGACGGAATGAACTAGAGATATTGAGGGATTCAGAAAAGAATCCCGCCCTTACCCCGCAGTCCATTTTCGACCCGTCAGTGAAAATGGTTGTTTTGAACTCGTGAGTCACCGTGCCACATTTCCATTCCGCCCTGGAAGGGAATCTCACAATGACATCATTGCGAAAGTTCAGATTTGTCGCCAACTCCCGGGGTAGCAGATTAAGGATACTGTTGTGGCCGTAGAGACTATCGCACCAGCTACCTGTTTCTCTTAATCTAACCGCACTACATGCTGATATGTACTTTATATGAAGGTCGAGTGGTATAAGGTGAAGGATTACGTTCAAGGCTTCAGTTGGGCATGTTCACATCGCCCCTGTAGCACCTAGAGCCGCAGTCCTTTGTACTTTGTTGATGAGTTTGGTAATGTATGCTTTATTAACCGCCGGCCACCAAACTAGCGATTCATAGGAAAGTATAGGGCGCACCACCGCAGTATACATCCAAATGACCATCTTCGGAAGGATTCCCCATTTCTTACCGAATGTTTTGCTACAAGCATAAAAAGCCACACAGGCTTTCTTTACTCGCTGTTCAATGCTAAGCTTCCAGCTTAATTTAGGGTCGAGTACCACACCTAGGTACTTAGCACTAGATGATAACGAGAGTAATTGGTTATTAAGCCGTGGAGGCGTGAAAGCCGGTATTTTGGTTTTTGTGGTAAAGAGCATCAGTTGAGTTTTGCTCGGATTGACGCTAAGTCCACATCCAGTGGCCAATGTGCTAATCTCATCCAAGGCACCTTCCATAATTTCACTGATCACAGAAGGAAACATCCCCCATACCAACACTACCACAACATCCGCATACGCGACAACCTTGACTCCGTCTCGGTCAAGCCTACACAGAATTTTGTTGATTACCATAAGCCAAAGAAGAGGAGAGATAACCCCACACTGAGGAGTTCCCCTTACAACGGATATGGTGGAAACACTATTACCGAGTGTCGATTAAATGATTCTGGTTTTTAGCATAGTCACTATCCACTTGCTAATAAACTCCCCTACACCCAGTTGGGACAGAGCTGCCTGAATCGATTCAGTACTAACATTATTGAAAGCACCTTCAACATCTAAAAACGTGGCAAGAGTAAATTGTTTGTAGTGTATTGTCTTTTCTATCGTACGCACAACTTCATGGAGCGCCGTCTCAGTCGATCGCCCCTTAGTGTACACATGCTGAGATTTTGATAGAAGGGATGTATCTATTTTATTGCGGATGTGCGTATCTAATATACGTTCCAACGTATTAAGGAGGAAAGATGACAAGCTGATGGGTCTGAAATCCTTTGCAGATTCATGCCCCCCTTCCCCGCTTTCGGAATAAATACAACACGAACACGCCTCCAACTCAGGGGGACGTGGTTTAGAAGAATACAGCTTCTATAGATGGGAACTAGCCATGGGACCACCCGATCCAGTGTTTTTTGCGGAATTACCGGGAGTATGCCGTCAAGTCCAGCCGATTTATAGGGAGAGAAGCTGGAAATGGCCCAAGAGGTATTAACCTCTGTAATTGTTGTCTTAATGCCATTCCAAGATGAGGATTGCACATCTTGAGGACAATTTGGGTGAGTAAACTCATTTTTGCACCCTGGAAAGTGAGTTTGCATTAAAAGCTCCAGAGACTCGCTAGAGGTATCCGTCCAAGTCCCGTTCGGCCTTTTGATAAAGGACGGACTGGAGTGTTCCTTGGATAGGATCTTACTCAGTCTGGCAGAGTCCTTAATGGTTTCAATGGACTGACAATAGTCCATCCAAGCCAGAGACTTAGCCCTTTTAATTAATTTCTTTTATTCATTTAAGCAATCCTTATATGGTTGCCAAAGCTTGTGTCGATAGCAGACATTGAAGATTTCTCTGGTAATCTTCCTAAGATTAGAAAGATCTTCATTCCACCATGAGGAAAATTTTGTCTTACTGAATTTAATAGGGCACGAAACCTTAAAAGCCGTACCCATGGCTTTTTCTATGGTTGTGATCTTATCGTCAAGTTCCTTGACTGATTCGATTTTTGCGCCGGGTGTTCTGTGAAGTTTAGATTTGATAACCTGACCAAATTTGCACCAGTCAATTCTCTTAGGGATTCTAAATGGCTTAGGTGTCTCGACCTCGAGGCTAACATTAAAGATTATCCATTTGTGATCAGACAAAGATGGACGATCGGATACCCGCCAATTAGTTACTCTAAGGTTGTCAATATTGATCTTGAGTGTAATGTCCAAGACTTCCTCCCAACCTCTGAAATTATCCGAACTCGGAAAGACAAAAGTTGGTTTGTTACCCACATTACAGACAGAAATGTTGGACATCACAAGGAAATCGAATAAAGACTCACCGCGTTTGTTGATTTTCGAGCTGCCCCATAGCGTATGTCTGGCATTCGCATCGCAGCCTAAAATCAATTTGCCATTTTTCTCCGCGATCGCTGATGTCAGCTGTCGTACCTCCACAGGCGGTGATGGACTGTCTCGATCCATATAAGCTGAGGAAATAAAAAGAGTGTCAGTTGCAACCTCCAATCTAATTACAGTTAAATCGGCAGAGCTAAAATTAGGACATAGAAATACATTTATATGTTTTTTAGCTAGGATGCAAGTCCTAGGTTTATTACTAACCTGGTTAATGGTATTGTAAAAGATGTTTTACCGGTTTGCGGCTCTTTAACGACTGAACCTTTCACCCAGGGCTCCTGAATAAGGCAAATGTCGATGTCTTCCTCGCCTAGGAAAACACGCAGATTACCTGACGCACTCTTCGAGTGGCGCAGATTAATCTGTGCGATCTTTAACATTCGGAATGGTGGAGTTGGTAATGGTGTCGACAAGCATGTCCTCCGACGACTTGTCGGTGCCATCAATTTCGCCTTTCTCATCTTCAGGACCAGAGGGGCGGAAAACCTTGATTTTGGCATGCCTTATGCCAAAATGCAGTTTATGGTCGGCTTCTTCGAGTACCACCAGGCACGCTTCGTTAATCAGAAGCAGGAAAGTGGAGCTGTTTTTCTGAGGTTTCTCTACCTTGATGACTGCCCAGTCATCCATCGGAACCGCCGGGTTGTGTAGTTTTAGGCATTGGAGAAGCCTTCCTCCGTCAACCTTCATATTGGGCAACCAGATGCGGGCCCTAGATCTCCTGGGGATATCCTTGGCAGGGATAAGCTTGAGCTTCAAGCCCTCCCAGGCATCACTAACCTTAGTGATACACTCTCCAAGGTAATCCTTAGAGAATTGGTCCTTGCATCTGATGACCCGATATCCCCTGACCAACTGGGCGGAGTCGAAACATGGCAGAGGTCCCCCTGGGTTTGCCAAAAGGTAGTCCATGACCATATTGGACAATCTAGCCTCTATGCTGACCCAAGCTTCACCTATCGTCTTTCCGTCGGAGGAGCGCTTGTCCACCAGAGCGACCTGCAGATGGTCCCTTGCCACCTCGGAGAAGTGTCGCGTCATCTGGTTCGCACTCGCAGCATCCGTACTTTGCTGTTGAAAAGAAGAAGAGGGGGTCCTGGCAAACTTGGTCTTTTTTGCCGCGCGATTGGTCTCATCTAGAGACCTGTTGCGCTTGTTAGCAATGGGTACCTTTATTTTCAGTTGTTGTTTTTCAAGGTGGGCGATGTATTCATCGACCACAGCTTGGTACTTGCATCTTTCTCATGAATGCAGCCGCCGCTTTATTTTTGGCAATCTTGCCGAGAATGAGCCATATTGTACTTGCGTTTCATGGGGGGCCCCGACTATTTTTTCTTCTTAGGCGAACCGTTACCACTAACCTTAGTGGACTTGTTTGCCGTTTTGACAGTGCGTTCTGTTGTTAACTTGTGAGCCACCCCTGTGCACCAGAGGGAGTACTGCTAGTACTGGCTGCGGCTGAGGGGAAGACTGTCGACTCCTGACTGGAGGCCGCCAATTCGTCTTCAGATGAGGGGCCAATGTCTGGCGTCCTCTCGTTTTTTTCCTTCTTTGGATTCATTTTTTGGTCCCACGAGTAAGTCTGCAAAAGAGAGTCCATCCTGGCAGAGCCGACATACCAGGATAAGGCATTTATACTACCGACCTCGCCAGGGCATCGATAGGGACCGTTAATGACTAGCACCTTTAATCACCTGCTGGCCACGAAACCATCGGCACGGGTACCTCAACACCTTGGCTTAAGTGAGATTTATGGTTTACTCCAACTTCGACCTAATGGACCACAGCGCACGATTGAAGCATGCGTGTAAATTCTTAGCTGACACTAAACACCCGAAAGGTGAATATCCATTTTCGGCGGGCGCCCACGGGGAGGACCAAGGACGAGGATTTTGTCCGCCAAAGCAGCGAGCGTTCTCCATCGTCATTCTGCACAATCTGACGAGTTTGGCAGGGATGCCAAAACTAGACATGGCTCTGTATAGCTCGTCTCTATAAATGCTGTCATATGCGGCCTTAAAATCGATAAAAGATGATGACTATCGATCTGGACTTCTTGGGTTTTCTCCAGGATCTGCCGTAGTCCGCACTGATAGTGCCTAAAACCGCACTGATAGGGACCTATCTGATCGTTGACGAATGGTTTCAGGCGTTCACACAGTACAGCAGGCATGATCTTATACTCTATAGTTGGCGCAGTTTAGAGGGTCTCCTTTCTTGTGGATCGGGCAAACGATGCTGAGATTCCATTCATCAGGCATACTTTCTTCTGACCAAATCTTGGAGACGAGTTGGTGTATGCTTTCCACCAGGTCATCTCCCGCCGCCTTAAATAGCTCGGCAGTTAAGCCGTCCGGTCCGGCAGCCATGTTGGATTTAAGCTTAGATATTTCTATCCTCACTTCATTTTGGTCAGGTGGACGGAAATCTTGGCTTTCATCGTCCAGGTTGAATGGTTCATTCTGCCTGACACCGGAATTTGTGTCGTCTTCGCCGTTTAGCAGTCTGCAGAAATGGTTTTTCCATGTCCTCAGCACCGACTGTGACTCTACTACAAGGTTTCCTTGTTCGTCTCTACAGGTCTCTGTTCGGGTCTTTTTGGCATGACACGTTTTTTTTACCTTTTGGTAAAACTTCCGAACATTATTCCTGGAGTAGCACCTCTCTATATCCTCGATCGTGCGCTTCTCATGCTCTCTCTTTTTTCTCCGGAGGAGCCGATGTTCTTCCCTCCGTTTTTGCTCGTAGAGCTGACGAGCTGCTCTCGTCCTTCTATGCAGCGACGCTTCGTAGGCATTTTGTTTTGCTGCATTTGCTTGCCGCCACTCTTCGTAAAAACCAGGGGTTTCGTGGGGGTAGGCTGGTGAAACCGAGCACATCAGTTGCGGCGTTTTTGATGGCTTCTTGGCATCGGCGCCACTGGTCTTCGGCACTTGATGCTGGCAGCATAGGACTTCTCTAGAGGTATAAGGATACGCGATCGGCAAAGTTTATGGCGTTTTGTTGCGTTTGTAGCCGTCCAACGTTAAATCTCCTCACAGTATTTTCTCGTTGTTTTGGCGTCCGGGATATCCGCATCCGTACCTTGGCTACAACAAGGTAGTGTCCGAGTCAACGTTGGCCGCTCGGTAAGTTCGGACATCTAGAATACTGGAGGAGTGCCTTGCGTCGATCGAAACATGATCAATTTGGTTGACGGTTTGATGATCTGGTGACCACCATGTTCCTTTGTTTATATTAAGGTGGTAAGGAGGAAACCGTGAACTAACTATGGTAACATTTCGTCCCGCAGCAAAATCAATCAGCCTAAGTACGTTTCCAGGTGTGGTGTCGTGTAGGCTGTGCTTTCCGATTGTACTACCAAAGAGGTCCTCCTTTCCTATTTTGGCGTTGAAATCACCTAAGACGATTTTAACGTCATATTTAGAACATTGCTCATATGCTTTATCGAGGAGCTCATAGAAACAATCTTTGGTAGCATCGTCTTTATCTTCTGTGGGGGCGTGAGCGCATATAAGGCTGATGTTGGCCTTGATGCTGATGGTTGCAAGGCGTTCACTTACATGTCGAGAGCTCAAGACTTATTGCCTAAGTCTGCCGCTTAAAACGAATCCGCATCCAAATAGACGCTGCTTCTGTTCACCGTAGTAGATATCACAGTCTTTCATCTCCCTTTTGCCCGGCCCATCCCACCGCACTTCCTGGATGGCGGTGATATCTGCTTTGTAGCAGTCTAGGGCCCCCTCTAGTTGTTCGGATGCACGCGGTCTATTCAGGGTTCGAACATTTCACGTGCAGATCCGAACGTCATTGTCCTTATTTCGTTTAGCCGGGTCGTCAACAGTAAATTCATCCTTATCCGAGGCTATTGGTTGCTTCGTAACAACAAATTTTTTCCGCGGTAGGATTGTTAGCCCCACGCACAACCCCCAACCTGGGGAACCAGGCCCTTTCTGCGACCCCTTGGACAAAACGAGCCGGAATATTCCGGAGTCAGTAACCCGCTGCGGGGATGTGAGAGCTGTCGTTGACCCATTAAGGGCTCTTCCGCCACCATCTCTATTTCAACACCCTGACTAGTGTTGAAAATCCTCAATGACCTCAGCTCCAAATACGTCGAAGTAGCTCATTGAGGTATCTGCCATGTTGACTGTGGACGCCACCGTTGATTCAACCATGTGAATTCATCCGCCGTACGTCCTCTTTCTGAGGGGCTCACGTTAGACTTCTGAGACTCGAGCAGACAGTTAACTCCGACAGAGCATTATAGTGTTGCTTTATTTTCTACTTTATCAACACTCGCACTTATAAGTTCAACAAGTCAAGTCCGGATGGACATAGAACCAGTACCCGGTGGTGACCACGGGGCACAATTGATGAGTGTGAGACAGACAGTTGCGACACTGGACATCGCCAGGTTGATGCCAAACAAATGCCCATCCCTATTCAAACAACATCCACATTTTTCGTTACAACAACAAAAAAAATTACTCGTTATACGGCATTTCGCTTTACGGCCTGATTTTGTTTAACTTATCTAGGCCGCTAACCGAGGTATGGGTGTATTGGAACTATATCCGCTTTTTCACCGCGCTTTAATAATGAGTTGAATTATTTATTTTCATTTTTATAAAATATTTATTCCTTTTTTTAAGCCCAATAGACAAGCAGTGATTTATGCCGCAACTAAAATCTCTACAAATATTTTTCTAGCATTTATTGACAATAAATTATAGCCAAATTTTCGTTTGCAATCATTAATCATTTTGAGAACTGAAACTAAACTTTTAAGAGCTGTTGAAGGATTTTTTAGTACAAACAAAGTTTTAAATGGTATGTAACCCAATGCTATATAACACAAGCCTGTATCAGTATTGACTGAAATTGGTCTTAATTATGCAGGCAGTTTGGAGCTTAGCAAAAGTTTACTTTTTTTTAAAATAATGTATTAAGTAGTTAATTAATAATGTATTAATTATTAAATGGTAAAAACAACTACAATTTACTAGGACTTAAGCGCCGAACAGAATGCTTCCGATCCGTTCTGATGCTTCCGACAAGTTGAACACTTTATAGCTGATATATTTCGTATGCCTTGCCGTAAAACTGCAAACAATGAATGGGTCTCACAGGAAAGGTCGACCTTTGCCGGATAGATCAGAAAGCATAACCTATGAATTTGCTAATTGTTGGTAGAATTGGGTCAAATAACTTCGGAAAGTGCTTTGCAGAACAATTTGAACATCGAGAGTTTTTAGAAAAAAATAAATTGCATTTGGGAACCCACAAGAAAGGAACTGAGATTATGTTCAAATAAAAGTCTGCACTGAGTTTTCGCGCCAAATTAATTGCTTGGGACATTAATTCATAGCGAATCGTTTCTTCTCTTTTATGTTTTTTTGTCGAAGTTTGCTACTTTCATAGGGCCACTTCTCATTAGTATTCTTACATCTGTTGTCACACTGGTTTTTTTTATAAAGGCAAAAACAGATTTCATTAATAAATTGTTTTTGTTTGGTTGTGAATAAAATGCGTGTCATAAATGTGTAAAAATATGGGATTGGACGAACCAACGGATCGAACGATCGAATGGAAAAGATCAGGGGTCGAATTACCACATCAGTTATCGAGCAACACGTAACTGATAAATGTTGATTTCACATGACCGCTTAAGAGATCGAGTATCGAGTATCGAAATTTAGCATTCTGTCATCAGTGATCGTGTATTTATTTATTCGATATGGTTTCTGCTGACGAGCTGAGGTGCATTTGGGAGAATATATGTGAGAATATCTTTGTTTATTGTTATGTTTGCGTGTGTTTAAATTTATTGATTGAAATTTAGTTCAAGTTGAGTCTAAATAAAATTAACCCTCTGCAAAAGGAGATCTTGGCAAATTTTATGGGTTTAGGTGCATCCTCTAAAATTCATCTTCTCTATTATAAATAAGAATGCACTCTTATTTGCCCTGACTGTTTTGATATCATAGAACTGCAATCAAAAGTGTATGTTGTGAAAGATATTTTCAGAAAATTATAGTTTTGTATAAGTACTCAGAGTCTTGTAAAGAAAAAGGATCGTTTTTATGTCTCAAACGTCTTCGTTCAATACACTCATAGCGATCAATTCTCTGAATCAGAAGTTGAAAAATAAGGTAAATATTCAATTTTAATTGAAGAAAATAAATAATTTTGACATTTGTCAGCCATCTCAATTCAATGTAGTAGAATTGTACTAGTACAATTTTCAAAGTGCACTCGATACGTGACCATTCTTATGCGATCATCCCAATGGAGTTACTCGATCACTCGATAGCGTATGGATTTCACTCACTCGTTAACTGATGTCGTAATTCGACCCCAGATTGGAAGCATTCTGTTCTTCGTTTTAAGCTTAATCCAGTTCCACAAAGCGCTCATCTCAATTTGAGTTAAGTCATATGTGACAGACCGTCTTCCTGATCACGATCAGTGAGTTAAGTGGGATTAACCATTTTGGTTTGTCATGGTATAAATTACTCAGCATGCGGGTGTTTTCAGATGTATTAGCTCTCGATCTCGATTAACATTAATCCCGCTCAATAATTTAACTCTGGCATACTGGAACAGGATGAGCCCGAAACGCATTCATACCAACACTACCGCTTTGACTACGATAGGGATAGGTCAGTAAAAATTCATGAATTTTGATGCGATCTGGAAATAATATCCATCACCGTAAGTAGATTAAAATACACATCTAGAATGGATCGTATGATATCCCATTCCTCATCCTTTAAATAACTAATAGAGTGATTGTGCCGTTGAGAAATTTTTAAAGAGATGGAATGATATCTTTTTATATACATTTTTAGAAGTTTTATGACAAAACTGTTTTCACAACTTTTTCTTAGCAGAAAGTTGGCTCATCTTCCAAAATTTGTAGCCGAAGTTGATGGATTCTGATGAGATATTCACAATAAAACGTAACCATCACCGTAAATAGCTTTGAAAAGCAATGTACTATTTTTTTTTTTAAAGAAAACGTTCGTCTCCAAAAAGTCTGTGTGGCGATGTATTATATATGGATAAATATATAAAAATGTAGAGAAAGTCAATCTACATATATTTTACCTCGACGATATTTTTCAGTTTCTTGCAAAAATAACGAGAAAATAGAATTTTTTTTTTTACAAATATTCGGATTAAATTTTGTTTGTATGTGTACTTTTGGAGGTCTACGTTATTATTTGTCTATGTTACAAGCCATTTATCTAAATTAATATACCCTAGATACGGTATAAAAGAGGGACTTTGCTGTTTTAATTTACTTTAAAAATTTTGAATTATTTCATATTAACATGGAACGGATGAATCTTTTGATCCTAGGACAAATTTCAGTTCGTTCATCATTATCAGCAGAGCATATGGGAGTTAGAAAAACTTTTTTCTAGAGTTGAAGCTAGGTACTACTTTCCTAAGATAATGTGAGATATTGCAAAGTATGTATGTATGTTAGGAATTGTAAGATTTACCAGCTAGTTTGATGGTTGAGAAAAGAATGATCTCAAATCCCTGGGAGATGATCTGCGTTGACTAAGTAGGTTCTGTTCCAAAATCGAGTAGGGAAATCTTTCGAAATCCTTTCCGCAGCCTAATCCTGCGGAAAGGATTAATCAAAGAATAAACTCTACGCTTCGTGCTTACATATGTATCCGAGAATCACAGGGCCTGGGATTCGCATTTGGCGAAGGTGGCCTGAAGTATTATAACGTTCCAACACGAGGTACTCGGAGTATCCCCGTATTACGCGAACTTTGGCAAAGAGATGGTAACATATTTGTACCCACCTCAAGTGGTACGTAGATAGGGAAGTAGTGTCAGGAGATAAGGAATTAGATTTACGAGATAGGGAATTCGATTTATGAGATAACCAACAAAATTTAGGGGATAGGGAAATAAATATTTCCGAGCTAGGGAAAAGATTTATGTGACTTAGAGAGGATATTATTAGAATGTTAGCTACGACAGCCAAGAAAACTTCGGAAACATACACAACATAAGATGTGAAGAGAGGAACGTTAAGGACCTCAAGCCATATCGGGACGACCCAGATGACTAATAGATCAGAGGTAACATCTATATATATATGATAAAACTAAGTGGCAAAATGCGTATGCTTCCCTCAACCAGCCGTAATTTTTAGGACTTTCCTGTCCACCGAGGACAGCCAACATGTATGCGGCCATGAAACGCATTTTTTAAGTCCTTAAAGAAAAAAAAATACAAAACATTCAAAAACATTGAAAAAAAACTTTAACATTTTTGTGTCGATACGGCTGAGTACAACAACAGTATTTTTTTTTGCGCGGCGAAGCGGGCGGCGTTTAAGCTAGTACATATATATTCTTCAAACTGGTGTGGTGCATGCTGTTACGAAACTGATATCAGATGTCAACTGGAATTTAAACTCCAAACGATGTACAGCTGCTTGCTTAATAGATATCGAAAAAGCCTTCGACACGGTGTGGATCAACGGGTTATTATATAAATTTTTGCGATATGAATTATCTTATGAAGATGATTCTATCTATGGTGTATGAGAAGAAATTTGTTGTGACAGATAGACAATACACGATGACTAAAGTTTTTAATGTCATTAATGGCCTCCCACAGGGCACAGTTACTGCACCGCTCCTATTTATTATCTATGTTTCTGAAATGCTGAGGGACATGTGTAATTCGCTAGCGTTTGCTGATGACGTTACTTTCGCTCGAGAATTCAAGAAATTCAGAGTGAGTTCTAGAGAAACTTTGATTAACTCCAGACATTCTGCTCAGAGTGGAAGCACAAGATAAACGAAGAAACATGTGAGACTATACTGTTCCGCATCGCAGTAAGATGCGGTAGTTCAGATCTAAGACGTAACTGGAAAAGCCTACGAATAACTAGTTCTAGTGGTCTTTGCATCGTGTCAAAGATTGTTGTCAAGTATTTAGGTGTTCATTTGGACAAATCTTTGTACTACAATGAAAACATAAATACGCAGTTACAAAAGGCAAGAGCGGCATTTATGTCACTCAAAAGCCTTTTGGTATTGTTGGTGATTCAACTCAATTTAATTAAAAATGCATTTAATTAAAATAGTATATTGGTAATTCTAATTATGTATAACGTAACGTAATGTAAAGGTCAAACCCATTATTATTAATTGACAGATATCGAATGTATATATATATAACCTGTAATTTCCAGAATTTTATATTTTATATGTACAGTCGATAGTGTAAGTGAATAAATCAATTTTTATAACGTGTGAGATTCCGTTGTTTTATTTAATAGATTTTTTTCCAGTAATTCCCCGTATACTGCGCGTGTGCTAACATTTGTTCATATCGAGCCGGATTGTGTGTGCGAGAATTTAAACAATTTAAACAATAAAAACAGAAAACATTAAAGTGTGTGACAAACAATTTAAATTAGAACAAAACTTACATATAGTACAGGTGTACACAGATACTATACAGTGTGAAAGTGCAAAGGGCAAAATTGTGAGTCTGCAGAGGGAGTGTTGCGAGGCCCTAGAGACTGTAAAACACACACGCACACAACAACAAAAAAAAAAAAAAAAACACTTAGTTGAGGTGACACTAGTCACCAAAAGTGACACCAGTCACCAACGGTGGAACTAGTCGTCAAGCACTCAACGCAAATATAAAATTATAAACAAAGTCGATCAAGAAATTACGAATACTAACCCATGCAGAACTACCGCAGGTCTACAGCCAAACATCCAAACAAGTCCTATTCGCTGGCACTGCATCTCAGGCCAGTGTAATCTCAGGCAATGAGACTTCATTTGGTCGTCCACACTCACACCGAGTCCGAGTTCACGGCACGAATCCAGGCGCGTGGAATCCCCTTCTGCCAGGAGTATTTCATTTAAAAAAAAAAATAAAGATGTGGCTTGCGCGTCCGATACGTAGCTCTACGCAAGCAAGTGACTTATTTACAAAATTACAAAAAAAAAAAAAAAAATCAACCGCCTCAAAGAAGAAAACATCGCTTATTTGACGTAAGCGTACAGGCTAGTAGGCCTGTTCGCACACAGCTAAGCTCTCCCTCTCGGAAAGAAATTCGACGAAAGAGAAAACTTCAAAACGAAAAACCGAAGGGAAATGGAAAAGATCCCTATTTAAAAATGTTATACGTTCCGTTGGTAGTATTTTCCGTAGTTTGTCATTAGTAAATAGATTTGAGGTTAATTAGGGTAGGTTAGTTATGTTAATGTAAGGTATGTTGTATTATTTTATTGTTCGAATTTAGGTAAATGTATTAATTTATTAAAGTGTTATATCTAAGTATTATCATCTTGACGAAGGATATTGGCAAAGGGAATTTCCCTTTTCCAATGTTCCGAAAGCAGTAGGGATGCTGACAAGGACGACCGACATGACACAGAGGGAGACAGAGAAGACATAGATGAACGAAGAGAAACGTAGCAAACGACCATGATAAAGAGAAAAAAAATCAAGAAAGATGAGAAACTAGAGCAAAAGAGCACCGACCGTTGATCACTTTCTGATTAATTCAATCGAGAACGGTCGTTGCCCCGACAATACAGATAGTGGAAAAAGCAACAGACAGTGACACACACAATAAAGGGAAGGAACCTTCTTTTTTTTTTTGATAGACAAACGCTAAGACCAACAGACCCATTTGATATTAGCTATCTTGCGCGAATGGAGACTCCGACGTTCAAGACAGGAGGCGTGAGCCTAATGGTCCTCCAAGTCTTGGAAAGCCGGTAGAAGTTTACAAGTGGGGGGTTAAGTTTGATGGTTCGTCGAAATCAATGTCGGTAGAAAGCTTCTTGTTCCGGGTAGAGACTCTCAGAAGAAAACATGGGTTGACAGAAGAGCAACTTTTCGCCAACTTCCACCACTTAGTGTCAGGGCCTGGAAAAGTGGTACTGGGAGTATATGCAGGAGAATGAAGGCGATGAGCTGCTCAACTATTTTGATTTAAAGACGGAACTGGTAAGCCAGTTCAAACATCAACAACGAGACCACGAAATCCTAAGGACAATAATGGACAGAAGACAGCAACCCCATGAAACGTTTGACGACTTCTACAGCGACATACGAACTTTGACCTTGCAGATGAAGATCCGACCACACGAAGACGACTTGGTAGCCATACTCAGACAAAACATTAAAGACAGGGTAGCTACACTGATATTCGGGTGCACCATCAGGAGTATACAGGAGCTGAGGGAGGAGTGTATACGTGCCGAAAAGCACATGGCGGCGAGAGATTCTAGGATGAGACGCACCGTCAACGAAATAGCTGACGACCAAGGAGACCGAAGTTTACGGATAGTCATGCTGGGTGATGTAGAGGACGAAGATTTTGAAGTGGCAGCACTCCAGAACAAAAGAACGAACAGACCATCAAACTACTTACACACAGACCCTACTAACAGAATAACAAACGCCTTAACGAACAGGACAGACTTGACTAGGAGTACGGAACAAACCCCACCAGCATGTCCCTCTTCGTTTCACACCCTGACATGTTTCAGTTGTGGGCAGGGTAACTTCGCCTTCAACTGTCCGAAGTGTCAGGGGAACTTGAAGGTCGGCGGTGCGTCCGGGAATCACTCGTCGATGGCGTCTGCACTCCCGGAGAATCAGGTCACACCGGGGCAGTCCTAATCTTGAAGAGGGACCCAAATGGTCCGGATACCGCAACGAAGAAGGAGATCCCTCCGAGAAAGAGCCTCCACAGACGACTGCAAGAGTACGAAGAAGCTAGACGACGAATTTTCGTAGAAGAGATAACACGACCTTCAAATCTCCGAAACTTTAGAAAGATACATAGGCTTAGGGGAAAGTTTGCAATATATAGACGACGAAAGAATCAAATATCTGTGATATGTACCTCGGACGATAATAGGCCATATGCAAAAGTGAGAATAGAAGGAGAGGAGATTCTAGGGCTATTAGATAGTGGAGCCTCTGTTAGCTGTTTGGGGAAAGGTGCACTCGAATTCATAGCTAGGACGAACGTAACGTTAACTAGGATGGCAACAGACATTAGGACCGCGGACGGGAACCACCAACGGATACAAGGACGTTTTACAACTTTTGTTTCATGGGGCGGCAAAACCCAAGAAATGGAGCTGTATGTTGTTCCTAGTTTGCAACAGCAACTCTATTTAGGGGTAGATTTTTGGAGCGCTTTTAAGGTCGCTCCGCACATTATCGACGAACTCGACACTCCATCTCCGACGATAGAGAGTTCTCCTGTCCAGGCATTGTCACCCGCACAAACAGCTCAACTGGAAAGAATCAAGCAACTGTTCCCATCGTTTGCAGTGCAAGGTCTGGGTAAGACCTCCCTCGAAAAGCATGTTATCGAGGTGGATGACGAGCAAATTCCCATTAAGCAGAGGCATTACCCGATCTCGCCAGCAATACAGAAGCAGCTTTTCGATGAACTTGACCGAATGCTTTCTCTCGGGGTCATCGAAGAGAGTAACAGCGCATGGAGCTCTCCAGTTGTGTTGGTGCGGAAACCTGGCAAAAATAGACTTTGTCTGGGCTCGCGAAAAGTAAACGCAGTCACCAAATAGGACGCTTACCCGCTTCCTCACATCGAGGGTCTGTTGAGCAGACTTCAGGATACACGATTCATATCGGGTATTGACCTGAAGGATGCTTTCTGGCAGATTCCTCTGGAGAACAAGTCGAGAGAGAAAACAGCCTTCACAGTCCCTGGACGGACTATGCAATGCCGCCCAGAGAATGTGCAGGTTGATGGACAAGATCATTCCCTCTCGGCTGAAAGAGAATGTCTTTGTCTACCTTGATGACCTCTTGGTTTGTTCTCCAGATTTTGAGTCACACGCCAGGTTTTTGGAAGAGGTAGCTAGATGTTTAAGGGAACCGGGTTTGACGATCAATGTCGAAAAAAGTAAGTTCTGCTATAAGGAGATAAGGTACCTCGCATATATCGTCAGGGATGGATGTCTACGGATGGACAAAGACAAGGTGTCGGCGGTCGAGAATTTCCCGATACCGAAGACTCCCAAGCAACTCCGTGGGTTCCTAGGGATGACAGGTTGGTACAGACGTTTTATCCCAAATTTTGCTTCTGTATTGGCTCCCATGACCCATTGCCTCAAGAAAGGATAGACATTTACAATGACCGACGAGGCGCTCAGGGCATTCCAACAACTCAAAATATCCTTGGTGACAGCGCCGATACTGACAAATCCGGACTTCACCAAATATTTTTACATACAATGTGATGCTTCGACGTCTGGTGTGGGGAGTGTGTTGCTCCAAATAGATGCCGAGAAAAACGAAAGACCAGTAGCATTCATGTCCTAGAAGCTTAACTCCGCTCAGCGAAATTACAGTGTGACGGAACTTGAATGCTATGCGGTCGTTCTGTCAGTAAAGAAGTTCAGGGCCTATGTGGAAGGATTACCATTCACTATAATTACTGATCACGCAAGTTTGAAGTCGTTGATGACTCAGAAGGATCTGTCTGGTCGATTGGCCATTGGCGTTTTGACTTCGTGGTCGAACATAGGAAGGGTGTCCAGAACGTAGTCCCGGATACTCTCTCGCGTGTCCATATGGAGGACCTCACTTCCGATACGATAATGTTAGAGGCAGACCTTGGTTCGCCATACTTCACTTCGGGGGAATATTTTTTTTTTTTTTTTTTTTTTTCCGAGGGTAGGTAAAAAATCTTCATGAAGACACTATGAGGATCGGTAGCGCGTGCTCATAGTAGTGTGAGATTTTTACTCACTAAAAAAACCTCCCTTCGTGATAAGTTTCTTTGATTACATACTACAACTAAGTTTTGACTTATCCAGCAGTTTTTCTTTCACGTATTGAGATCGTTTGGCAGGTCCCTTTCCATTGAAAGTTCCTGCTTGTTCCGCAAATTAGGCGCGGTTTCTTGCTATCGCGTTAAGTCGAAAGGTTTAGTCCTTTGTAGACGACGCAGTAGATTCCTCTCATCTAGAATTCGAAGGACTTCATTGTTAACGTGTCCTTGTAATCTGTCTTTATGCTTACGCGCGAAGTTTTTGATTTCATATTCGACTGTCGCAATTCCTAAATCTCTATGGATATCGCTATTTCTAATAAACCACGGTGCATTAACTATTGATCTTAGCACTTTATTTTCAAAAGTTTGTAAAATATTGACATTACTTATTTTGGTACAACCCCAAAGTTGTATTCCATATGTCCATATCGGCTTTAGCACTTGCTTGTATAAAAGCAGTTTGTTCTCTACATTAAGCTTGGAATGTTTTCCAAGTAACCAGTACATTTCTCTGTATTTGGTTTCAAGTTCTTTACGTTTTTTCTTCACGTGCGATTTCCACTTCAGCTTAGCATCAAGTGTCATTCCAAGATACTTAGCCTTGTTTGCAAACGGAATTTGAACCGAGTTTGAAAAGATGGGCAAATTATTTATTTTCTTATAAGTAAAATTGACATGAACAGATTTGTTTTCGTTTAAAGCTAGTCGCCAAATCTTTGTCCATTCATTTACTTTATTCAATGCTTCTTGCAATTTTTCAGTCGATTCTTCGATCGTTTTACCCGTTGCCAGGATGGCAGTGTCGTCGGCAAATGTAGCTAAGACGGTGCCTTCTTCTTGCGGTATATCGCGAGTATATAATAGGTACAAAAGCGGTCCAAGGACACTTCCTTGCGGCACCCCAGCCCTTATTTCTTTAAATTCCGAATATTCGTTTCCGTGTTTGACTCGGAAAAGTCGATTCGTCAAGTATTTTTCTAGAATATTATATAAGTGTTCCGGCAGAACTTGTCGTAATTTATATTTCAGGCCTTCATGCCAGACCTTGTCAAAAGCTTGAGAAACATCAAGGAATATGCTCGAGCAAATCTTTTTTTCTTCGTAAGCTTTTTCAATTAAATCAGTTATTCTATGCACTTGGTCTATTGTTGAGTGCTTGGTTCTAAACCCAAACTGGTGATTGGGAATAAGAGATCCTTCTTCTATAACCGGCTGTAATCGCTTAAGTACTATTCTTTCGAAAACTTTAGACATAATCGGCAGCAGCGAAATAGGTCTATACGATTTTTTATCATTCGGTGGTTTTCCTGGCTTCAGAATCATTATTACTTCCGCGACTTTCCATTGACTCGGAACATATTCTAATCTTATCGCTGCGTTTATAATGTAAAGAAACTTAACTAACGCTTTTCTAGGTAACGATTTAAGAAGCTCTCCTGTGATTAGGTCGTATCCAGGAGCTTTATTCGGTTTCAGTTTCTTTATTTCTTGTTGAAGTTCGGTCAGCCTTGCATTTCTTACTGTGTAATTGTGAAATGCTATATCCGACGCATTATCATTTTCAACAAGCGCTTGCCCATCAAATGGTTTAAATGTTTCTTCTAAATGGGCGGCAAAGACTTCTGCTTTGTCTTTATCATTCTTGGCCCATTCGTTGTCATTTTTCTTGATTGGGGCCGCTTGTATTTTCGGTTTTTTAATGCGTTTTATAGCTTTCCAGAGCGAATAATTGGAATCTTTGTCCGCTGTTAAGCTTTCAATGCTGGCTTGTATTGTCCGGTTTTTAAAATCAATAATGGCCTTTTTTAGCAAGTTACACAAGCGATTCAAATGCGATTTATGTTGCGGAGCACGAGTTTGTTGCCATTTTTTACGCGCTTTTCTCTTCTCCCTTACCATTTCTTTTATTTCCGGTGGATATTTTTGGGCATGATTGATTGGCGTTTTCCTTTGATAGGGAGTATTTTTCCACCGCGCTGCAGAACTTCAACAAAACGATCAATTTCGATTTCGAGTTCAGAAAACGTCCTAAGTGATACTCTCAGTTCGGTATGTTCTTCAACGTCTTTTTTAAAGCCTTCCCAATCAGTTTTTCTGCTAGTTAGTCTAGCAGGTACATCTTTTTTAATTAGGCGTTCGCTCATCGTTAGAATGATAGGGGAATGATCGGAAGAGAGATCAAAACTTTCATCAATTTTAATACATTTGTCTGGTATTCCTCTTACAACAAAGAAATCGATCAGATCGGGTATTTTGTTGTTATCAGTCGGCCAATATGTTGGTTTACCAGTCGAGTGAAAGTCGCATCTGCGTTGCATGCAGGCATTGTAAAGTGCTCTGCCTTTTTGTGAGACACATCTTGAACCCCAGAAGGTGTGTTTTGCATTAAAATCACCGCCAATAATAAAATTCGGTCCAAGAGAGTTGAAAATATTTGTAAAATCATTTTTTTCAAGCCTGCAACGCAGTGGACAATAAATAGACGAGACATTGAAAGAGTAATGCCCATTTTTCACGCGTACAGTGCTCACTTGCATTGTTTCAAGCTCTATCATAATCTCTTCAGAGTGTTCGATGCAATCTTTTATGATTAAAGACGATCCGCCTCTGGCTCTTTCCGACGGGTGATAAGCGTGATAGGTACTGTATCCAGTAATGTTTACACGCGATAGTTTCGTCAGGTGAGTTTCACAGATCAAACATATGTCAATGTCATTTTCCCGTAGAAATATTTCTAGCTCTTCTAGTCTTTGTATGAGACCGTTGGCGTTCCATGCAACAATTTTAAGAAGTTTCTTCATGTTCGTTTTGAAATGCTCCTATTGTTAAGCTTATATTCAAGCTTCTCCAACCTGTCGACAATTAGCGTGTTTGTTTCTTCGGGGGAATATGACGAATTAAGGAAGACAGTCGACATGAAAAAAGACAAACTACCAGACATATGTGTGTCTGACGGATTTGTCTACAAACGGACTGAAATACGGACAGGTGACGAACTGCAAGAAGATCGGGCATGGAAACTCTGGGTACCGAAGGAGTTACGTGGGAGTCTTCTACAATCTGCTCACGATTCTCTTGCTGCAGGACATGGGGGGATAAGCAAGATACTGGCAAGATTGAGACAGAAGTACTTCTGGCCAGGTATGGCATCTGATGTGCAGGCTTACGTGAAAGCATGCGTAATCTGCAAGTGCAGCAAATCACTAAACGTGATATCCCGACCGCCGATGAGACAACAAACGATTACTGAACGACCTTTTCAACGCCTCTACATCGACTTCTTAGGACCATAACCACGAACGAAGACAGGACATACACACATATTTATAGTCTTAGATCATTTTAGCAAGTGTGTTTTATTGCGGCCTATCCGCAGAGCAACGGCAGCTGAGGTAGTAAAATATTTAGAAGAAAATGTTTTCCATGTTTTTGGGGTGCCCGAATTTATCCATTCAGACAACGGGAAACAATTCGTTGCAGAATTGTTTTCCAGCTTGCTAAACAAATATGGGGTCAAACACGTTCGCACCGCGTTCTACTCTCCTCAGGCAAATGCTTCCGAGAGGGTTAATCGTTCCTTACTGGCCAAATTACGGTCGTATATTGATGGGGACCAGAAGAACTGGGACCTACATGTCAGTAGTGCGGCATTCGCCTTGAGGAGCGTAGTACACGATGCGACCTCATTCGAGCCCTACTATGCAGTATTCGGGATACCCATGGTACAACATGCAAGTGCCTATGAAGGCCTGCGCAGACTGGACATGATTAAGGATCCAAGCGTACACATTGAAAACAAAACGAATAAATTGGCATTAATTAGAAACAAAATCTTTGAGAACCTAAGACTAGCTCATCAAAAAGCCACCAAAGTGTACAATACGAGGAGCCGAGATGTCAAGTACGCCGTTGGACAAACCGTCTATAGGCGCAACTTCAAACAGAGTAGCCTACCCGATGGATACAATGCCAAATTAGGCCCGAAATTCTTACCATCGGTAATCTTGAAAGTGATCGGCAACTCTCTGTACGAAGTAGGCAACCAGAGAGGTACATCGGTGGGCAAGTTTCATGCCAAAGACCTTCACGTATGAAGGACAAGAAGACTGAGATATACCTGACGCACATAAGCTGTCGTTGCTATAGATATGATAGTTTATAAGTAAAGATATAGATAGTTATTTATTCATATAGAGATATAGTTCATTTATTGATTATAGAGAGTTATTTTTTTATGTAAAGGTATAGTATATTTATTTATTGTAGATAGATATTTATTTATTCAGAGATTCATTTATTTATGTCTAAGTATTTATATATTTAAGATATACTTTTTTCTGGTCATAAAGTAGGTATATTTATAGAGTTATTTATTTATTTATATATAGAGTTTATTTAGTCAGATTATATTTTGTTTATTTATTAGAAGAGCAATTTAATTTCTTTACATAGATTAATGTGTGTAGAATAGAGTTCTCTAGGCGTATAACACACCCAGGATAGAGCCTATATGTTTTAATTTAAACCCCTAGATATATGTTGGAGTCCCACCAAAACCACCAGAACCCATACAGGCACCCAAATGCGCATAACACAGAAAGTCGTAATTAGCACACACTCACACACACACACGTAGGCCATAAGTCTCCGTTATAATAATTAAACGAGCAGAGCTAAGAAAATCCTAAAGCCCAGCCAGCCTGTAGAACATGAGACTCCTAACCACAGGGCGCGGGCCCTTGCCACACGTTAGCCTAAAAACACGCGAAGAGCAAGAAGGAACACCGCAGTCATCACAGGCCCCTTTTTTAAGAGGCCAGTGTCCTCACGGCCATTCAGCCACTGTCGTCGATCCTGTTGCGAGGACCTAGAGACTGTAAAACACACACGCACACAAAAAAAAAAAAATTTTTTTTTTTTTTTTATAATTTGCGCGTGCCAAAGAGGTTATGAATACTCTTATACTATTACAGGACACGGGCGTTTGTGAAGAAAGAGAGAGAGAAAGAAAGATTTAGTGTAGTGGTTTGAAACTTAGATGGTATTAAGTTTCTGTAAACTCCAAGGGTAGCGTCCAGATAACTGGGGAGCTTGTTTGTTTTGCTTTTGTCGTTGCTCATGATTCACAGTATCACTTGGTTGAGGTGACACTAGTCACCAAAAGTGACACCAGTCACCAACGGTGGAACTAGTCGTCAAGCACTCAACGCAAATATAAAATTATAAACAAAGTCGATCAAGAAATTACGAATACTAACCCATGCAGAACTACCGCAGGTCTACAGCCAAACATCCAAACAAGTCCGATTCGCTGGCACTGCATCTCAGGCCAGTGTAATCTCAGCAATGAGACCTTCCTTTGGTCGTCCACACTCACACTGAGTCCGAGTTCACGGCACGAATCCAGGCGCGTGGAATCCCCTTCTGCCAGGAGTATTTCATTTAAAAAAAAATAAAGATGTGGCTTGCGCGTCCGATACGTAGCTCTACGCAAGCAAGTGACTTATTTACAAAATTACAAAAAAAAAAAAACAAATCAACCGCCTCAAAGAAGAAAACATCGCTTATTTGACGTAAGCGTACAGGCTAGTAGGCCTGTTCGCACACAGCTAAGCTCTCCCTCTCGGAAAGAAATTCGACGAAAGAGAAAACTTCAAAACGAAAAACCGAAGGGAAATGGAAAAGATCCCTATTTAAAAATGTTATACGTTCCGTTGGTAGTATTTTCCGTAGTTTGTCATTAGTAAATAGATTTGAGGTTAATTAGGGTAGGTTAGTTCTGTTAATGTAAGGCATGTTGTATTATTTTATTGTTCGAATTTAGGTAAATGTATTAATTTATTAAAGTGTTATATCTAAGTATTATCATCTTGATGAAGGATATTGGCAAAGGAAATTTCCAAGGACAAGGACGACCGACATGACACAGAGGGAGACAGAGAAGACATAGATGAACGAAGAGAAACGTAGCCAACAACCATTATAAAGAGAAAAAAAAATCAACAAAGATAAGAAACTAAAGCACAAGAGCACGGACCGTTGATCACTTTCTGATTAATTCAGTCGAGAACGGTCGATGCCCCGACAATACAGATAGTGGAAAAAGCAACAGACAGTGACACACACAATAAAGGGAAGGAACCTTCCTTTTTTTTGATTTTTGCGGGTAAGTGAAAATTGACTAAAAGGGGTATTAGAAAAAAAAAAATATTATTTTATAGAAGACAGAGAAAAAAAAAGGTGCGGAGGGGCCATAATATACTATTGGTGGTAATATTATAGTATTCTTCGAGAAGAGGACCCGGGGCGAAAAGCAGATGTAGGTGTAGTATCAGAGACCATCGTGGGATCAGTATTTTTTTTTTTGTGCAACGATTAGTGCAGTGAATCACCAGAATTTTTTTTAGTTTGAAGTAGTTTTTTTTTCTTTTGAGTTTTTTAGTTTAGTATTTTTTTCTGAAGATTTTCTTTTGTCAATCGAGTGTAAAGTAAGTTTAGGGATACCAAAAGTTCTGTGCTTAACACTCTTATATTTCGTTCGCGAGAATATAGCTGGAGCATCAGCATCTACATCTCTTCTTGTGCTGCCGGCAGGACAACGGGGGACAAAGAAACCGTGAGTAAATTTTGTTGAATTTATTTTTTATGAATAGTTTTTTTTAGTGTTAAGAACAGAATTTAGGTTAGGTTAATTTTAATTTAGTTTAATGGAATTTATTTGATAGAATTACGTGCATAATTTTGAGATCCGAAGAGATCATTCGAATAAAGCTAAATGTATGATGATGAAAGTTTAGTGTTCATTATATCATATTAGTGATGTGCCGGTGAAATTTTTTGTGCAACGATGGTGTGTGGGGTAATGGGAAGGCCGTCCTTTCGCTGACCAGGTGTGACGATGACTTAACAGGACGACTATACTGACTGGACAAGGACCATACATGACGACCATACGCACGTAAAGTAGAGGATATGAGACCATAGTGGCTGGATTGAGGCATTAGGGGCCATCTTCAGTGAATATTGGCCAAGGGGATGGCGAAGGTTGTGCATTTCAGACACAAGGGTGGGTTGGCCATGCCGGTGCCATCAACACCTGGCACGTCTCTGGGACGAGACGAACCCACATCCTGGAGAGACTAGGGGATACGGATGCCGTAGTATAGGACTAGAATAGGATAGTTATAAGTTAGTTTAGGTATAGATTAGGGCATATCATAAGTTTTTAGAGTAGATTGGGTTTAGATTAGAATAGTTAGATTTAGGTTAGATCTGGCATACCCTTCTTTCTCCAGGATATGGGCATAAGCCCTTGAGCTTCTTCTTCTTCTCCTGTCTTTTTTCCTATCTTTGGTCCTATCCGTGGTCTAATTAGATTAGCTTTTCTCTTCTCTATTAGGCTCTTTTTTTAAATACACATATGGCATGATTTGTTTTGTGTTTGAGCAAGTGGTGTGAGAGTGATGGGAGGCAAGAACCAGCCCCGTCCGACGAGTTAAGCCGTGCAACCGCGTGCGTGCCACCGTCCCCTTCACCCACACTGAAGATGCCTCCGTGGCCTGCCCCTAGCACCAAAAAAAAAATTCTGCACTGTGTTTTCACTCAAAAAAAAAATTCCTTTGTTCCCTCGCTGTTTTTTTTTTTCAGCACCTCACTTCAGTTGCGGAGTGGCCTTTGTTCCTTGTTGTACCTTGCCCCTTGTATTATACCGCTTGGCCGTCTTGCGGGGTGATTAGCGGTCTCCGCTAGCCGTTGCTTACGTACCGAAAACCGGTTCTACCCAAAAAAAAAATTTTTTGCGAGGCTTGGGCGTATTGGTTCGACCCAAGTCCTAGGAATTGCCAACAGTTCCCCAAGTTAAATTATTTGGTTCGTAGAAATCAAGTTATATGATAACATACCTCTGCTGTCTTGTTCTGCCCTGTCCTCTTCTCGAGCGGAGCTATTAACCTTCGAACCTCTGCCTACCCTTTTTTTTTTCTTCTTCTAGAAAAATTACTATTAAACTAATATTACATTGGTTTTTTCTCTTGCCCTAGGCAGGCATCACTTACCAAACAAAATTTTCAGATTTATTTCCTTTTTTGTCTTTCCCTTTTTTTTCTGTATACCACTGTGAACTATTTCTTTTTCTTTATTATCTATGGAGTCGGAGCATCGACCGTTCCCATATGATCTAATCAAAAAAGTGATCAACGGTCGATGTTCTTTGCCCTAGTTTCTTGTCTTCCTCAATTTAGTCTTTGTCATATTCTCTTCGTTACCCCTTCATTTTCATTTGTTGCCTACATTTCTCTTCGTCCATCTATGTTATCTCTGTCTCCCTCTTCGTCATGTCGGTTGTCCCTTATCTTTATCCATATTGCTTTCGGAGTATTGGAAAAGGGGCAGAATGCCCCTGGACGTGGTTTTCGCCCGCACCGCTGACTCCATTTACTTGTGGCCGTCTGGGATTACAGGATCGGATTTAAAGCTTCACCCTTTCTCTAGTAAGTTTATTTATTTATCGTTGTTTATTTTTTTGTGTTTGGATTATGGCTAGATGGCTATGGTCGCCTTTGGTGGCTGGTGGCACATTTGTCACATGTGTCACCTCCACCACACAATTTTCATTTATTTTTTTTGTGTTTACCTTTTACTGCTGATTCTAGGGCCTCGTAACAGACTTGGCAGTACGAAGGAGCTACCTACCATGTCTGAATTTACAGATTTTTTGGAAACGCGGTTTCGAACACTGGAGGCCATCGGGCAACAATCAACACTGAAGCCCAACGCCAAGTCAAGGTCAAGATCGGAGAGCATGCCGAAGGTGTTTCACGCTAAAACACAGGCGAAGCAGTTTCAATGTAAGGTGTGTCAGAAAGGACAACACTCTTTAAGAAAATGTCTCCGATTTTTGGGTATGGACGTGACGCAGAGACTTCAGATTGTTCGCCAAGTTCGTGTTTGTGACAACTGCCTCGCCTATAGCCACTTCAGCCGAGATTGTCCTAGTTCCAAAGACTGCTACTTCTGTCATAAGCTACACCACACACTTCTGCATACAACTCCACCCGCACACACTTCCTCACTTTACACACAGCCACGCGGGCACACATCGTTACCCCACACTCACACATCAGCACTACGGAGTCAACACCCTAATGGTAGCAGTCAACCGGAGCAGATAGTCATGAACCCAAATGCGCCTGACTTCCATACGACAACTACCGAACAACCGAGCTCCAGTATACGCAACACTTATTTCGCATCGTCAAAGGTCAACGCGAGCATTTTGTTGGCCACAGCGGTGGTCAAAGTTGGGTCGGCTGACGGGGGATATGTCAATTTACGTGCCCTAATTGACTCCGGTTCTGAACATTTATCTCCGAATCAGCTGCCCAATTACTCCGCCTTAAAAAACACCTCACTTTGGTTAAAATATCAGGGCTGGGGAAGGTCAGCAACGGCACTAGTCAGAGCTACATCGACATTGCGTTCATGTAGAGCGATTCGAATTTTGAGAGCTCTGCCAGGGCCTACGTTTTCAAGTCGCTGACTGGGCTTCTTCCGGCCCAACCAATGATGCATGCCAATTGGCACCATATAACTGGGTTACAGTTAGCCGATCCCGCCTTTCATTTACCTGCCACCGTCGATATTCTGTTCGGTACCGATGTTTACTCAGACATCATCCTCCCAGACATCATTCGAAATGCCGATGCCAACGCCTCTATTGCACAAAAGACGCAATTAGGTTGGATCATTTTGGGAAAGGTCGCCGAAAGGGTTCCAAGGACCCTTCAAAGTTTTGTGCATCTAGTAGATCTCGACACAGAGATGAGAAAGTTTTGGGAGATAGAAGAAGCATCGTTTCAACCCCAAGCGGCGGAAGAGGACACGCTATGCGAACAGCATTTTACTACACATACAAGACGATTAGCCGACGGAAGATATGAGGTAGCACTACCATTTAGAGGAGGGAAACCTCCTGCGTTAGGTTCAAGTAGGGAGGTTGCGGTTAAAAGACTGACTTACCTAGAAAAACGTTTCCAGAACGACGAACGGCTACACGATGGATATAGCCAGTGTATTATGGAGTATCTGACACTGCAACAAATGGAGGAGGCCGATCTGGACAGCGATGTCATTATGAAGTCACCCTACCACTCTTTTCTCCCGCATCATGCCGTTCTAAAGGTAGCCAGCTCTACGACCAAGCTCAGGGTCGTGTTTGACGCTGCTTCAAAAAGCATGGATGGGACGTCATTGAATGATCATTTGATAGTGGGCCCCAAACTTCAGACCAACATCGTCGATATAATCCTAAGGTGTAGAAACTATCGATACACATTTACGGCGGATATCAAAAAAATGTATCGTCAAATCTGGGTCACTCAGGGGGATAGCTACTATCAGCTTATTTTATGGAGGCCAAATAAAGGTCAGCCTGTCAAAGCCTTTAAGATGAAAACGGTCACCTTTGGCACGGCATCAGCGCCTTTCTTAGCTATTCGCGTTCTCCATCAAGTCGCCGAAGATGAAAAGGAGAAGTATTCTATAGGGGCGACAGTCATCAAGTGCAATATGTACGTTGATGACCTCATTAGCGGAGCGGATATCATCGGAGAAGCACGGCAAAAGCGGGATGAAGTCCGGAAAATGCTCACAACCGCTGGATTCATTCTCCGGAAATGAACCTCCAACGACAAAAGCTTGATAGACGACATTCCTGTTCAGGATCGTGAAATTAACTTCGAGTTACCCTTCGGTTCTTCGGATCATGTGAAGACGTTAGGCATCAGGTGGTACCCCAAAACGGACTCATTTTCTTTTCAGAATTTCCAACCGGAGGTCGAAAAGGTCACCAAAAGAACAATTCTGTCAGCGATTGCCAAATTGTTCGATCCTCTGGGATGGATATCACCCTGCATCATTAAAGCAAAAATTGTTATGCAGCAATTATGTTATTAAGGAACTGATGGGAAGTATTTCGCCGGGAGCTTCCACTCGTTCAGCGGATCAAAATTCCCAGATGGACTGGGATTCGAAAAAACAGCAAGTCGACAGAGCTACATGGTTTCTCCGATGCTTCACTCAAAGCCTACGGCGCAGGGGTCTACCTACGAGTATTGGATGACGACAATAAAATACGCATGCACCTTATTATTGCGAAGACCAAAGTGGCTCCTTTAAAAACGGTAAGTCTTCCGCGACTAGAGCTGTGTGGAGCAGTCATGCTAGCCACACTGCTACATCACGTCAAAAGGGTCCTAGATTCATCGCACGCAAAGGTCTATGCATTGTCGGACTCTACGATCACCCTAGCATGGATTTCCGGACACCCTACAAAATGGACAACATTTGTCAGCAATAGGGTCTCGGAAATTCAGCGGCTCACTAACCGCGACGAATGGAGTCATGTACCAACTCAACATAACCCAGCTGATTTTGCATTCCGAGGCATCTCTCCTTCAGCCTTAGAAAGCCAGGATATATGGTGGAGAGGTCCAGTCTACCTGAGAGATCAGTGGGAATTCGAGGAACCCGACCAACTAGCAGTAATGGAAACCGAAGAAGAATTGCGGAAAGTCAAGGCTCTCCACATTCGAACTTGCGACACCAACAATGAGATACGAAAACTCATCCAAAAGTTCTCTAAGGTGGTTAGAGTTTTGGCTTACTGTCGTTTCTGCCAAAATTGCAGGGCAGGGTCTACCTCCAAACAGCTTGGTATACTCGGACCAGAAGAACTTCAAGCAGCAACACAGGTGGCGGTTCGATCTGCTCAAATGGACATGTTCTCTAACGAATTATATGACAATGTCACTATTCCGAAAAGCCTAAAATCACTAAATGCCTTTAGGGACGGCCAGGGTATTATACGAGTGGGCGGTCGACTTCAAAATACAATACTGCCATATAGCCAACAACACCCTAGTCACCCCTTCACAATCCTGATAATCCACGACGCACACGAGCAAACCTTGCACGGTGGAATTCAGCAAATGACAGCATTCATTCGTACTGCATACTGGGTGCTCAATATCAAAAGAAGCATCAAGAAGCATATCCTCAAATGTGTGATTTGCTTTCGATTCAAGAAGCAACATATGCAGCAGTTGATGGGGAGTCTGCCAGCTCCTCGAGTAAGAATGGCTCGACCATTCAGCAACACTAGGGTGGACTATGCAGGTCCAATAGAAATTAAGACCTGGAAAGGGCGAGGAGCGAAGAGCTTAAAAGGCTACTTCGCAATATTCATTTGTCTACCTACTAAGGCAATACACCTAGAAATGGTTTCCGACCTTAGTACACAGGCGTTCTTGGCAGCCTTCCGCCGCTTCACGGCTCGGCGGGGTACCTGCTCTCAAGTATACAGCGACCGCGGTACTAACTTCGTCGGAGCGAACGCAGAACTCAGACGTATGATGGAGCACACTCAACACGATTAGAAAGAAAACGCGGACACGTTAGCTACTCAGGGTACGAAATGGAGTTTCATTCCCCCTGCTTCCCCACACTTCGGTGGACTATGGGAAGCCGGGGTGAAGTCGGTGAAACACCATCTCAAGCGGGTTGTGAAAGATACCAGGCTCAAGTTCGAGGAACTTTACACGGTATTCACACAAATTGAGGCATGCCTGAATTCTCGGCCGCTGTGTCCGATTTCAGACAACCCGGATGAGATGGAGGTCATAACCCCAGGACACTTCTTAATCGGCCAAGCGATCAACAGTGTGCCCCAACGAGATGCCTCAGCGGACAAGGTCAACTATCTGGAGCGTTGGAAGCGCCTTCAAACCACGTTGGACACGTTTTGGCGAAAGTGGAGCGGAGAATACCTATAGCGTCTGCAGCAGCGTCCAAAGTGGGTAGATACGGTCGAGACACCAAAAGTAGGGGACCTAGTTCTACTCAAGGATGAACGCTTACCACCCTCTCAGTGTATGCTCGCGCGCATCCTTGAACTTCATCCCGGAACCGATGACTTGGTACGAGTGGTAACTCTGAAAATGAAAAACGCAACAATCAAGAGGCCAATAACAAAACTTTGCTATTTACCATCGAACAAAACCAATGAAATCGACACACTAATCTAACAAATTAAACACAAATAACAAAATATGCTACACATTTAGTATACAGTCCACTAAAACTAAACTAATAAACTAAACAACACAATTACGAATACCTATTGCCAAAAAGCAATTCATATCTCATACACAACACAACACAGAAACGCTAAACGACATAATACAAAACTACACAATTTCGGCATTTTCTATAACTCTACACAACACAAAATTTACATTGATCTTTACGCTATTCTCACATGAAACAATCAACATGATCAGAAACAGCTGTTAACAAAAAAAACCCCCGCTGATTCTCGCAGGTCATTGCACGCAACGAAAAACTCCAGTGCAATCCAAAAGCACTGTATGCTAAAATAATACAAAAAACCGACGCGTATCACAAAACATCCGCTCGCCTTTACCCCCAAAACTAACGGGTGGTTAAGTTTTAAGGGCCGATGTTGATTTTGAATAAAACACAAATTATTTAGGAAATTACTGTCATTTCTTTTTATTATGATAATATTGGTATGGTTCAATTATGAATGGAACAAAATATCGGCCAAATGGCCGCCGCGACCTCGGCGGCACACCTCCATCCGATGGTCCAAATTTTCGATGACGCTGAGGCATAATTGAGGTTCTATGTCGTTAATGTGCCGAATTATCTCATCCTTTAGCTCTTGAATTGTTGCTGGCTTATCGACGTACACCTTTTCTTTCAAATAACCCCAAAGAAAGAAGTCCAACGGTGTCAAATCACATGATCTTGGCGGAAAATTGACATCGCCACCACGTGAGATAACACGGCCATTGAATTTGTCTCGCAAAAGAGCCATTGTTTCGTTAGCTGTGTGGCAAGTGGCACCATCCTGTTGAAACCACATATCGTCCACATCCATATCTTCCAATTCGGGCCATAAAAAGTTCGTTATCATCTCACGATAGCGAATACCATTCACAGTAACTGCCTCATTTTGGAAAAAATACGGTCCGATGATGCCGCCAGCCCATAAACTGCACCAAACAGTCACTCTTTGTGGGTGCATTGGTTTTTCGACAATCACTCTTGGATTATCATTCGCCCAAATGCGGCAATTCTGCTTATTGGCGAATCCACTGAGGTGAAAATGTGCCTCATCACTGAAGATGATTTTCTTCGAAAATTGATCATCCACTGTTGCCATTTCTTGCCACCATTGTGACCATTGACGACGCTTGAAATGGTCAAGAGGCTTTAGTTCTTGAGTCAATTGCACCTTGTAAGCGCGTAAATGCAAGTCTTTATGCATAATGTTCATCAACGACGAGCGTGAGAGGTGCAATTGTTGGGCACGACGACGAGTTGAGGTGGACGGCTCTTCAGCCACACTATCACGAACAGCAGCAATATTTTCTGCAGTACGAGCTGTACGAGCATGCACTGGTGTTTTCACATCTCCTACAGACCCGGTTTGCACAAATTTTTGCACGATTTTTTCGATTGTACGCACATTTGGACGATTAAATTGACCGAAAGAATCACGAAATGCACAATATGCATTTTGATTTGAACGCCCATTTTCATAATAAGCCTGAATAACTTTAACGCGTTGCTCGATTGTGTATCTTTCAATGGTTCAAATTGAGTTAGTCTGAAATTGAGAAATGTCAAATGAAATGCAGAAAAAAACTTGACGTTTAGGTGTGGTTCACATTCAACATCGGCCCTTAAAATTTAACCACCCTTTATATCATGCATTACATGCACTCACACACATACACCTGATCACACAAAATCAAAAAAAATTAAATCATCAAATAACACGATTAATATTACAATTATTATTACGATTAATAACGATCACTTTACTTATGAAAAAATTATCAAAACATAATAAACTACGACACCGAAGTAATACAATCAAATATACTACAAAACACTCATGTCAATTCATCTCATTAATAATCACAACACAAAACCAAACCAAGCAATGCTAGGGCGAAAGGGAAAGCTGGACAACGACGAGTACATATGATGACAAAAACAAGAGAAGGACAGGAGATAATATTAACACCGATCGTCTCTTTGATAAAGCAAAGACATCGACCAATAATGTGTTCGTCTCATCACTCCACATACTTCCATATATGTCGCATTGTGTTGTCTCTTTTATGTTCCGATTCACTAATCCCATTTCTCTTTACATGTAACCTTTACAAAATCGACATATATACAGTAGATTGACTCAGCAGCACAGGGCCACAGGGTGGTCCGAAATTAAAACTTGAAGACTGAAAATTGAAGAGGTCTATGGGCAGCAATTTGCGAACTCCGTCCACGGCCGGGGAAATGTTGGTGATTCAACTCAATTTAATTAAAAATGCATTTAATTAAAATAGTATATTGGCAATTCTAATTATGTATAACGTAACGTAATGTAAAGGTCAAACCCATTATTATTAATTGACAGATATCGAATGTATAAATATATATAATCTGTAATTTCCCGCCAAATTATGCGTATAAAAACCAAAAAGCAGAATTTTGTATGTACAGTCGATAGTGCACAGTGAATAAACCAATTTTTATAACGTGTGAGATTCGGTTTTTTTATTTAAGAGATTTTTTTCCAGTAATTCCCCGTATACTGCGCGTGTGCTAACAGGTATCAAGCCTTTTTCGTCCAATGCTGACCTATGCGAGTCCAGTATGGTGGAACATAAGTCCATCTTATATGGAAAAGTTTCGTCCATCTTATATGGAGAAAATGTCTTCGAGCCTGCATGTGAATGTACAGAAGTGCATATTCCGACTCGAAAGTTTATATAATAACCCGTTAATCCAGACCATGTACATCGTCTAGCGTTTGGATTCCAGTTGACATCTGAAATCAGTTTCGTAACAGCATGCACCGCCGAATGATTTCTCTTGAACTCAAATTGGTTCCGCGGTATAATCTCCTTTCTTTCGCACGCGAATAAAATGGACTTACTAACAACTACTTCGAAGACCTTCCTGATATTAGGCAGGAGACTTTTTGGCTTATAGTTGGAAGGATCAGAAGGATCCTTCTTCTTTTTTATTATGGGAAAAACTCTCAATGTCTTCCAACAATTCGGAAAGTAGCAGTTGTGTAATAAATTATTGAAGATAACGCAATATTGCCGTATGATTTTGTCCCGTACATGTTTTAGGATAATGTTGGCAATGTTATTTAAACCACTTGACTTTTTGTCATTCAGTTGTCTGAAAGCCGAAGCATTACGTCTCTAATAAGAGACTATTGGATGCTTCCAGTGTGTCCAGAATCGACAATGTCATTCTGGATCTCGTGAAGAATCATTTTACGCAATCAGCCAGCGTTACAGAAAATGAACTTGTGTCGGGTTCGTTTTACCCTAACCCTGGGCATTTCCGAAATACTTTGGTGAGTAGGTACATCCCACCTGAGACATTTTTGCACCTGGATGCACATGGCTACTTGTCAGATTCGACGAACGTGCCAATTATTTACCATCTTGCTAGAAGGAAGACAGATAAATGTATCCTCTATGAGCCGATTGATTCGGGGGATGAAAGCGCTGACTTGAGATACTTTGTAAGCATACCTGAAAGGGATAAGGTCAATGTCGACAGGTCGAATCGGGAGAAATATTTTTGGCTCGACTGGGTTGAAGCCAACGAGCAGTTTAAGTAGGGCTGGGCCCTGGCATTTGATTTCTGACCCGCCAATGTAATTGTCAAATGAATGGTTTTTTTTAACATTTGCTCTGCGTTTGTGTTGACGGCCTGAAAATCATATTTTATTTTTAGATTTTTATTGAGTAGGTTGACTTCTAAGAAAAAAAAAAATTAAGGTCTTCGAAAAGGCTTTCCCACATTCTTCCCTGCTGCGAAATTAAATAATAAGGCGATATTAAATTATTGTAAAAAAATAAAACGAAAACGCTAGACGTAAGCTCTTATAAGAATCATAGCATAAGTATTGAGTACCTATCATTCAGGTCATTTACTTTAAGCGATAAAAAAAAAACATATGACAGCCAATAATTTCCTTTCAATTAACTTTATTTAAAACTTAAAGCAAATCGTACATCAGCACTCTATACAGTCCGACTAACTACTGACCCTGCCGTCGAAGTGCAGCCTCCTTTTATTCACCCCGCTGTACCATGGTGAGTACCGCTTATTGCAGTGGTCCGCTGGTTAGCCCATCATATTCGCCAATAGCAAGCTGGATTGCTGTCATCGTCCGATGGAGGTGCGATTAAACTTTGTGTCAGTCGATGTGGTGTGATCTGGTGGTATGATTTCTTGTTATGGGTTGCGTGGTTGGATCTGGTGTGGAACGATATGGTGTGATAGAGCTTACAACTCGTCCATCCTGATGTTGGGCGCGTTTGAAGTGCGGCTCCAACTTCCGTGATTCACCTGTGCTTACAGATTCTTTCTCGAAAAGTATCAAGTCATTTACCTGGTACTTCATTGGTTTTCCACGCCTTCCGTCGTACCTTCCCTTCTGATATTCCTGTTCCCTTATGATGTTTTGCAATGCTTCTCTTCTTCTTTCTGCCATCTCTTCCAGTCCAGCGAATGGTTTTCTAATACCCTGAGTAGTTGATCCTTCGCTATGCTCCTTGGCGTGTAAGCAAATAGCAGCTCGTGTGGCGTAGCCCTTGTCGTTGCACTTTTAGTGGAATTTAGACTCCACTGGAGGGACCGTAATTGGCGTGCCCAGTCTTGACCACTGGAGTGGGCGCATTTTAATGCCGCTGGAATCGTCCTATTAATCCTTTCAACCTGCCCATTGGCCCTGGGTGTCCTTGTGGTCGTTTTGATGTGTTGTATTCACATTTTCTCACAAAGCTTTTCGAACTCCTTTGCTGTGAAACCGGTGCCTCTATCGCTTATTAATCTCTCCGGGGCTCCAAAATATCCCGATATCTCCATTAGCGCATTCAGAACACACTTCGTGGTAGCTGCCTTTACTGCCTTTAGTACCACATACTTGTCCACGAGTGCAAGTACGTAGCGTGTACCCCCTTTTCCTAACACGAAGGGTCCCAGGTGGTCCATGTGCACCGTATGGAATGGAATGGGAACTCGTTCGGTATTATATAGTTCTCCTTCGGCCATGCCTCCCTTTCGTTTGGCATATGCGCATTCCACGCATGATTTAATATACCCTTTCACAAACCGCCACATTTTTGGGAACCAGTAGGTGGTTTGTATTCGCTGCTGGGTTTTTTCTGCTGCAAAGTGCCCACAGTCGTCGTAGCACATTTTCAGAATCTTCCATCTGATTGCCTTTCAATCTCTCGTCGTCGCTTATTCGCCGAAACAGCCAGTTTCCTCTGACGGAATACTCTTTTTTTAGTTGTTTGGTTTTGGGGCCCGCTTCTCTCTTTTGGAGTACGTTAATGATGTCACACAGAGCCGGATCTTGCCACTGCATGCTGGCTACCCAGTCTTCATCCGAGATATTGATTTTCAGTACTAGGGTAGATGCTTCTTCTACCACGTGGTGTTCTTCGACTGGTTGGCGGCTTAGCGCATGGACGTACGTTGCCCGTTTCCCCGGTTGGTGGACTGTTTGGAAATCGAATTACTGTAATTTGAGCCACCATCTGGCTATTCTAGGAATCATCTTCAGTTTATTTTGCGTGGCTACGATGGCCTCGCAGTCAGTAACAACCTTGAATTCGGGTCCAAGAAGGTGTACTCTAAATCTCTCCAAACTTCCCACCACCGCTAATACCTCTAGCTCGTAGCTATGATATTTACTCTCGCTCTCTGTTACTCTGCGACTGTAATATGCTACTGGCCGCAAGTTGAGGTCCTCCTTGGACCGCTGTAGTAGGATACCTGCGAGTCTTTGGGCTGACGCGTCCGTGTGTACCTCATGGGCGCACTCGACGTCGTATAGTGATAATACTGGAGGGTTTATGAGTGCATCCTTCAGCGTCTTAAACGCCCTTCCTGGTCTTCTGCCCATTTGAAATGCGTTTCGTCTTTCAGCAAATCAATTAGCGGCGCTGCACAGCATATCCCTTTACAAACTTCCTGAAAAATCCAGTCAGGCCCAAGAATTGCCTTACAAATTGTTCTATTGTGACCGTTATCCTCTGGTTTGGTATAATCCCATCTCCGATGAGTCCTCCAACTTCACTCTTTGTCATGCCGTCACTAATCTCTAGTTTCTGGTACGATTTCTGGATTCTTACCTGCGGTTGATCCAATGGATGGGGATGGCTGGTCTGGTGTGGTGTTTTTTTCGGACGGCTGGGTTGCGCTGTGCGCGGTGGGCGCTCGTCGGCTGTGGCTTCTTCTTTTATTTTAAAGTTACTTTACTTCATTCGGCGTCGGCTTTCGAATGATTTGGATGCTCATTTATGTTGGGCGACGCACACAGGTTGCCCTCCACTGAAGTATAACGTAGGGCAGTTAATTATGTTATTCCTTTTGTGAAGCGAAAACATCTTCCTTAATCTGATGGGCAAACCTAACGCAGTCTCCTGTTTGCCACTTAGCCGAACAAATCATTATTTCATCTTGTTAATTTTGTTTAATATTACGCTTTAATCTTTACAAATCTTTTAAAACTTTATTAAAATAAAATTGAATTGTACTAATTGTACATTTGGTCTTTTCAGTTACCAACATTTGGGGGCTCAACCTATATTAAAACAGCAGTAAAAAAAAAGAGAAAACTGATTAGATAAGTGGTCGACACGGCTGTGCTTTGCTGTTATCTCTATTTTGCTGTGGGTGTTTTTTTTTCGGGGCATTGTGTTGCTGCAAATACAATGAAATTGGAGGCCCAAAACAAAATACTGAACAAGGCAGTGGAGCTGACAACTCAGGAGATAAAAAGCCTATTGGAAGGCTATAATCTGTGTCAAGATGGTACAAGGCGGGTGCTACTAAAACGATTGCGACAGGGTTTACTTGGTGAGGTGGACTACGACGTGGGCAACGGTGAATCTGATGGTGAGAGCAAGAAAGCGGATGCAGGTGCTGGCTTTGTTGGTGATGCAAGCACAGGGGAAGATGCAGGCGAAGATAAGACAATACCAGATGGATCTTCTTCACAGTTAAGGAATACACAAAATGGAGAACCACACGTTAAAGTTGAGACTCAGGCACGTTTGACATCACAAACCACGTGCGGAGGTAATTTTTAATTTCATGACATTGAACAAACTGTCCAGTCATTCTCAGGTGATGACGATTTGAGTATTTCACGATGGTCAAAGAAGTTTGAAGAAATGGGGAGCATTTTGGGATGGAGCAAATTACAGATGCTAGTTTACGCAAAACGGCTGCTAAGGGGTTCAGCAAGAGACTTTGGTTGTTCGTTGCATGGGGTGCGATCGTGGGCAGTGCTAAAAATTCGTCTTCTTGAGGAATTTCAAGAGAAAAAATCTGCTGCTGAAATTCATTCCATGATGCAAAAGCGGAAAAAATTACCAACGGAGACGTACAAGCAATATTTTTATGCAATGCAGGGGATTGGGAGCAATATAGCAATGGATCCTGGTTCAATTATTCATTATGTCATCAAGGGAATTACTGGCGATGAAGTGACTAAAATGGTATTGTATGGTGCGTCAAATTTCAGAGAATTCAAGAGAAAATTAGAATGCTATGAACAAATAATTGCAAGTCGTGGTGGGACGAGCTGAAGTTCGAGAAAGTTGGAACGCGGTACTGGTGGGGCTGGCAGCGGAGAAAAAAGGGAGATGACGCGAATGATAATTGAGAGCGTGGAAAATGCTGGAAGTGTGGTGTTAGCGGGCACTTTGCTGCAAAGTGTGAAGCTAAAACAGCTGGAACCTACGCTGAAAAGAAGAATTCAGATGTAACAAAACAAAAAGCTCATACTAGTGTGGTCCGCGACAAAAACAATTTTTTGAAAACAGTTTCTATAAACGGTAAGAGTTTTACTGCCTTGGTCGACACTGGAAGCGTGTTGAATATTATTACAGAGCAGGCTTATTCTGTAATAGGAAAGTCAAAACTTTTTAAGACTTCAAAAACTCTTGTCGGTCTTGGAGTGAAAGAAGTTGTTCCTCTTGGTTGTGTTGAATTGCATGTACTAGTTGATTCTGAATCATTTTATTGCATGTTCTATATTATTCCAGATTGCTCGTCGTATGTTAAAATTATTATTGGACAGGGACTTTTGGCAAACGCAGTTATGGAGGTGAGTCCTGAAGGCCTTAAAATTTCGAAATGGAATCTTGATCCTGGACAGACATCAGACAACGTGCAGGAAATTATGAACGTATCATACGTAGAAGAAAATGATGTAGATAGAACTCAGCGCTTCCGAGAAAGTGGAAATTATAAATCTGGTGAAAAATTATTGTTCACGGAAGAATGCTGACACACCTATTCAGACGAAAATAATATTAACTGATGACACACCGGTGCATTCAAGACCCCGACGCTTGGCTCCAAAGGAGAGTGCCGAATTGGAAAAACAAGTAAACGATTGGATATCGTCTAATATAATTGTGCCTAGTAATTCGGACTTTGCTAGCCCTGTGGTGATTTTTAGGAAAAAAGACGGAGGCATGCGAATCTGCATTGATTACAGAAGCCTAAACAAAAAAATTGTCAAAGATCGGTTTCCTATGGCACTAATTGAGGATCAATTGGACCAGCTATCAGGTGCGTCTATTTTCTCAGTTCTGGACCTACTCAATTGTTTTTTCCATGTCCGTGTGGCGGTAGAATCAAGAAAATTCACGGCGTTTGTCACTCCCTGGGGTCAATACGAGTTTCTGCGAACTCCTTTTGGCATGTGTAACTCACCGGCAAGTTTTCAACGATTCATGAACCACGTTTTCAAGGATTTAGTGTTTTCAAGGATTTAGTTGTAATTTTGTATATGGATGATCTGATCGTTCCAAGCAAGAACAAAGAAGAAGGCATGCTGCGGTTGAAAATGGTGTTAGAGACAGCAGCGCGAAACGGATAAATTGGAAAAAGTGCAGATTCTTAAAACGATGTGTGGAGTTTCTTGGACATGTTGTAGAAGATGGTAAGATCCGTCCATTTCCAGGTAAGATTTCGGCGGTAAAACATTTTCCGAAACCATCCAATTTAAAGCAGATCCTAAGCTTTTTAGGACTTAGCGGATTTTTTAGAAAATTCATACCAAGATATTCATTAATCGCTAAGCCTCTTACAGATCTGCTGCTCAAAAACGCAACTTTTCATTTTGGTACTGAGCAAAAGCAAGCCGTAGCTCATTTAAAAAGTTTACTCTCGTCGAACCCAGTTCTACGCATTTTCGATCCGGTTTCAGTAACAGAAGTGCATACAAGTATCGATGGGTTTGGTGCTGTCTTGTTGCAGCGGAAAATTTATGAAAAGAATCTTCACCCTTTTTTTTTTTTTTAAATTCGCACGTGTGAAAGGGGTTATGAATACCCTTATACTTATTTTTAGGACACGGGCGTTTTGAGGAAAGGGGAAGAGAGAGGGAGAAAGACAGATTGGTGTAGTTGGTTTGAAACTCAGCTGGTATTAAGTTTCAGTGAACTCCAAGGGTGGCTCTCCAGATAACTGTGGAGCTTGTTTGATTTTGCTTTTTTGTCATTGCTCATGATTCACAGTATTTTTTTCCGTCCTCCTGATGTCATCATCACGATCAAGTTGCATTTTAGCCAAATGACCGCCCTACTGCCAGTGTTATGCCTTCGCAGTAGAGTTGACATAAGCTTTCGCAATTGATCAACTTTTCATATATTTCATGCGAAATAAATAGGTGATTATCGACATCAGGATTCGAACCGTGAAAATGTAGCGTGACAAGCGATGATGTTACCACTACACCACGGCCACCCTGTTTATTTTATGCGTAAGAAGACATCACCTGCTGAAAGGAATTACTGCAGCTTCGAGCTTGAGGTGCTAGCCGTCATAAATACTGTAACGAAATTCAGAGTTTATTTGCTGGGAACGAGCTTCAAACTGGTTACGGACTGCGATGCATTTACAAAAACGTTGAAGAAAAAAGATTTGTCACCGAAAATTGCCAGATGGGCAATGTTCCTGGAAGAACTTGAGTACACTCTAGAGCATCGAAGTGGGACAAGCATGAAACACGTTGATGCACTTTCAAGGCACCCAGTCTTTTTTGCCGAACCAGTTATAACTACACTCATTAAGAATCGTCAGGACGCAGATGATTCGATCAAGGCGATAAAGTTGGCGCTACAATCTCAGGCGGATTATGATGGGTATGTTATAGTTAATGACGTTTTGTACAAGCAGATCAGAGGAGAAAATTTGTTGGTCGTCCCTGATGTCTTACAACCTGCAGTCATTCATACGGTTCACGAAAATGGACACATAGGTTCCAAGAAGATGGAAGATATCCTCACCCGAGAATTTTTCATAAAAAATTTACACGAAAAAGTCATGCGCTGCGTTAGCTCTTGTGTTTCCTGCATTCTAGCGGAAGGGAAACATGGTAAAAAGAGGGTTTGTTGAACTCTATTGAAAAGGGAGAGGTTCCTCTCTGTGTTTACCACTTGGATCACCTGGCTCCTATAACAGCGACAAGTAAGCAGTACAAATATATTTTTTCGGTAATTGATGGATGTTCCAAATTCATTTGGCTGTACCCAACAAAAACCACGAATGCAGCCGAGGTCTTGAACAAGGTGAAAAGTCAACAAGCGGTATTTGGAAACCCAAAAACTATTGTATCGGACAGAGGAACGGCGTTTACCTCACAGGCGTTTAAGGAATTCTGTGACTCCGAAAGTATAAATCACCATCTTATAACCACCGGCGTACCCCGTTCAAACGGACAAGTAAAAGGGATACACCAAATTGGCATTCCGATGTTGAAAAAACTTTCCGATGACAATCCCGATCATTGGTATAAACATGTCCATAAAGTTCAGCGTGTTTTGAATTCGACCTTTCAGGTTCTTATGTGCGTAAAGATGAGACAAAAAGAAGACGTAAAGCTGCTGGAGACCCTTCAAGAGGAAACGGTAGCCGAGTTCGAAAGAAGCAGAAATCATTTAAGGGCAGAAGCAAAAGCTCAAATCAATAAGGTGCAGGACAAGATGAGAAAATCATATAACTTAAGGAGGAAAAAGGCAAATTTATTTTCTTTAAATGACATTGTTGCTATAAAGCGGACCCAATTCGGGCCCGGTAACAAGTTAAAGACTCTGTTTCTAGGTCCCCATAAAGTAACTAGCTCTGATGGAAGAGATCGCTATTCCTTGTATCGAATTGGTGATGGTGAATGACCTAAAACTACGACATCAGTTGCGGACTTTATGAAGCCATGGGGCTCTGCATTCAGTCGAGACGGTTGAAAAGAAGGATGGCCGAATGCTGGGCGATGCACACAGGTTGCCCTCCACTGAAGTATAAAGTGGGACAATTAATTGATTAACTGATTGAGCAATTAATTGCGTTATTCCTTTTGTGAAGCGAAAACATCTTCTTCTTAATCTGATGGGCAAACCGAACGCAGTCTCCTGTTTGACACTTAGCCGAACAAATCATTATTTCATCTTGTTAATTTTATTTAATCTTACGCTCTAATCTTTACAAATCTTTTAAAACTTTATTAAAATATAATAATATTACCAACATTTATATGGTTGAGCAATTTTCCTTAGTAAATTTTATTGTCAGCGGTACTTTTTCAGCGATATATTTTTCAGCGTTATTTTTTTTTTAATAGCAATGGGTGTATCTGTAGTTTCTTGTTCTGTTTGTAGGAAAACGAAAAGAGATTACCCTAATTTGAATATTTTTCAATGGCCTTCTAGGGAAAAAAATTAAATTTTAAATAATTTGTGGAGGCAGGCGTGTGGTTTCACAAATTAAGGCAAGTACTTTGTTTGTGGAAACCATTTTTGTCCCGAGTTTGTCGGAAGAAAATATCTTGAGAAAGATGCTGTTCCTTTCTTAAATTTAAATTTTGATTTAGATTCAGACTTAAAGTTTGAAGATCTTAAAGGCTGAAGAACTATAATAGTAGAATGCTTTCGTACGACCACTTCCCAAACAGAGCACACAGGTTTTGTATTGTGTGACCATAATAGCTTTTTGCTTCGATTCGTTAAGTTTCGTTCGAAATGAAAACTTGACAAGCGGTCCCCCATCTAAGTACTAACGGCGCCCGATGTTGCTTGATTTCGGTGAGAACCTTTGCTTCCGAACACATACGCCTATTATGGGCTACTTGAGCAATTGACAGTACTGAAACTTAAAGTAGAATTATGACATTAGCTTCCGATTGTTTCCGACTATTATAGTTCAGCCTTAAGACCCCTCCAACTAAACGAAGAAGAATTTCGAGCAGATGTAGCATTTCGTGTGTCTGTCTTTCTCTCTTTCTCTTCCCCTTTCCACAAAAACGCACGAGTTCTAAAAATTAGTATAAGGGTATTGTTGCCGCCACCCTGCAATGCACTAACCAATATTACCGACATCTAGTGGTGAGATGAGGATTTTTATGCTAAACGTCAAAGCCATGTGCAAATTAAAGAACTTGCTGTTGGTAGAAGCCATTTTTCTCTTGCTGTTGGTGGGAGCCATATTTTTACGGCTTTGAAGCTGTTGTGTGGTGACCATTTTTGCTGTAGAGGGTTGTTCTGGACTGTGCTTTAGTAGATTGATCACGAGTGAAAAATAAAACTTAATTTTTTAAAGAATTTGCTATTAAAAGTAGTTTTTTTAATTCTTTTTTTTCAAGTTACATGCGTAACATTTCTTTAAAAAATTAATATATTTCATCGAACACTGAAATTAAAGTCCTTTGATAAAAAAAGAATGTCGTCGCCAAAGAATTCACTCGCCAACAATAATCATTGTGAAATCGGCACCCAAACAGACACAGATGAGATGGTCCAGTGCGATAACTGCGATCTTTGGTATCATTTCGCATGCGTCGGTGTCGATGCTTCTGTGGCCAACCAGGAATGGAAGTGCAACAATTGTTCACCACCAAATCCCAGCGAACAACAGGACACAGCGCCGCCAACTGCACCAACTCTACCAAATGCACCAGCAGCATCAGTTATTCCGATGGCAGAAGACGCAGGGTCATCAGTGTCAGCAAAGTCTGCAACAAAGAAGAAGCAGCTGCTATTACAACGACTGGAGGAAGAGAGGCTCTTGCGAGAACAAAGCAACCAACAATATCTCCAACAAAAATACCAAATTCTCTCTCTTGAATCGGATGACGAGGATGCAGAGTCCATCGTCTGCAAACAGCAACAACGAATGGAAAATAGTGCCTAGAAGCCAACCCAACAACACTTTCACTCCGGTTGTAGCAGTTCAGTACAACAGAACCAGGTAAAACTTAACCGAAGTGCAGCACAATCTCCCGTCGAGAGTGGTAAGTTACTCTCCTCTAGTCAACTAGCTGTAAGGAATGCCATTCCGAAGGATCTAACCAAGTTCAGCGGCAATCCTGAAGACTGGGCAGTTTTTATCAGTTCCTTTGAACAGAGTACGGAGCTCGCAGCGTTTTCAAATGGCGAAAACCTTATTCGCCTACAGAAGTGTCTGTGTGGGAAAGTAATGGAGGCGGTAAAACACCGACTTATATTAACGGCTATGGTGTCTGACGTCATTAAGACACTGCGAATGCTATTCGGGCAACCAGATCAAATAACACACGCATTGATTGAAAGGGCAAAGCACACAACACCTCCAAAAGCCGACAGGCTGGAATCGTTAATTGAGTATGCCCTAGCTGTCAAAAATGTATGTGCAACCATGGAAGCAACAAACTCCATAGCACACCACAACAACCCAGCACTTTTAAGGGAATTCGTGGACAAGCTGCCGCCGCATCTCCTGTTGAATTGGGCAATCTTCTCAAAAAATTTGCAACCTGCTTCGCTGTTGGAACTTAGTGACTGGCTATATGACATCGTTGAGGCCGCATGCACCGTGACAACGACACATTTGTCAGGCGGAAAACGTTCATCAAAGTAAGGTGCTCATTTACATGCACATACAGCGACTAACGAATCCGACATGAGACCCCGATCCGCCGCAAGCTACAAGGCCTGTAACATCTGTCAAGGTAGCCATCTCACTGCAAATTGCGAAACTTTCAAAGGCGCTGGATTGTCCGGAAGGTGCCAGATGGTACGAGAACACAATTTGTGTCGTTCATGTCTTGGAAAGCATGCATACTCGCGGGGCCGAAAGGAAAAGGTATGTGGCATTGGCGGATGTCAGGCAAAGCAACATGTTCTTCTACACAACTATGCAAAGCAAACTCCAACCACCCGCTCGTCAACATCGTCGCTTCTAACCCACCACACACACAAATTCCCCAAAGTCCTCTTTCGAGTTCTGCCGTTGACCTTGTATGCTAATGGCAGAACAGTCGAGACGATCGCCTTCTTGGACGGAGGATCTTCGCTAACCCTTCTGGACGAGGAACTTGCGCGCTTATTAGGACTATCTGGAAGAACTGAAGAACTATGTTTGAGGTGGACCTCTAACACAACATGCATCGAAAGCACTTCCCAAGTAGTGTCTCTAGGAATCGCTGGCAGGAGCGCCAGTAGCCGCAGATACCAACTAAACAACGTGCGGACAGTTCGCAGCCTTAACCTAACAGACGACTTCCGGACAGAAGTTAGCCAATCAATATTCGCATATGTCTGGACTTCCTATACCATCATATCAACAAGCACGTCCAAGAATCTTGATAGGAATGGGCAATTGGAAGTTAGGCGTTCCGCTTAAGGTCTTTGAAGGTAGCTGGTCGCAGCTAATTGCCACCAAAACACGGCTTGGTTGGTCAGTGCATGGACCCTATGAATTCGATAGAAATAGAGTTGAAAGTGACTCGCCTCACCTCCACATGTGTGAGTGCAATGCAGACAGGGAGCTTCACCGCCTTGTGAATGACTTTTTCTCAATTGAAAACGTCGGTGTACGCATTCCCACGCAGCAGATCATTTCGGCAGAAGAGAAACGAGCAGCTAAAATTCTGGAAGATACTTGCGTCCGTATCAACGATCGTTTCGAGGTAGGACTGTTATGGAAGTTTGACGATATTTCCCTACCAAACAGTCTACCCATGGCACTTCGTCGGTATCATCGACTACAGAAGGTGATCGATAAGGACAAGGAACTTCGCAGCATCCTGGACCAGCAGGTAGACAACCTGGTAACAAAAGGCTACGCCAAAAAATTATACTCGGACGAGAAGAATATCGCCCAAGAGCAGATTTGGTATCTGCCAATATTTATTGTGCGAAACCCCAATAAACCATCAAAGGTTAGGCTTGTTTGGGATGCAGCAGCAAAGTGCAATGGGGCATCCTTGAACGATTTTCTTCTCAAGGGCCCTGATCAGCTGGTGCCCTTAGTGACAGTCTTATATAGTTTTCGATGCGGAAAGATTGGAGTGTGTGGAGACATTGCTGAAATGTTTCACCAAGTGCGAGTTCGAGAGGAGGACCGACACGTTCAAAAGTTCCTGTGGAATGATGGTCGCGATGTGCAGAGCCCCAGTGTCTTCGAGATGAACGTAATAACCTTCGGCGCAAAGTGTTCGCCATGTATAGCCCACCACGTAAAAAATAAAAATGCTATGCTCTTCATGAGTAGTATACCAAGGGCCGTGGAAGGTATACTCGAACACTACTACTTAGATAACTTCATCGATAGCGTCCATACCGAAGCTGAAGCAGTCAAACTAGCTAAGGAGGTGAAGCTCATTCATCAGAACGCTGGATTCCACATCCGCAACTGGGTGTCCAATTCGTCAAAGGTTCTAGAGGCCCTGAAAGAAGACAGCGGTGGATCAACTAAAGCATTCGGTGTGAATGACACTCCCGCAGTAGAAAAGATCCTGGGACTTTATTGGTGCACCTCATCTGATGCGTTTACATACGTCCTCAAATTCAACCGACTTAAACGAGATGTGCTCGATGGGTGGGCAGTACCTACCTAGCGTGAGGTCCTTAAAATTCTTATGTCAGTATTCGACCCCATGGGATTCTTTTCACATTTCCTAATTTGCCTCAAAATGCTATTACAAGAGATCTGGAGGACATCTATTGGTTCGAACGATCAGCTGCCTGCAAGCATGTTTGAAAAATGGCTCCGATGGACAGCTTTATTGCACAATGTGACGATGATAAAGATTCCTAGATGCTATTCGCCATTGCTGGGTCAAGCGGGTTCGAGAGTTCAACTCCATACTTTCGTAGATGCAGGCAAGAATGCATATGCAGCTGTGTCAAGACACATAGACGTTACGATTATGTGCGCTAAAGCAAAGGTAGCTCCACAACGTCCAATTTCCGTTCCACGCCTGGAGCTTCAGGCTGCAGTCCTTGGTGTAAGGCTTGCGACTTTCATCTGCAGGTCACACAAGTTTCCTATTAGCCAAAGGTTCTTTGGACCGACTCGAAAACTGTGCTGTCATGGCTGAAGGGAGATCCCCGCAAGTTCCAGCAATTTGTTATGTTCCGAGTCGGCGAAGTTTTGGAAGCATCTCATATCTCCGAATGGAGATGGATCCCAACGAGACTCAACATAGCGGACAAGGCCACCAAATGGAATTCGGAGCCTGACTACCGCGCTACGAGTGAATGGTTCAGCGGTCCTGCTTTTCTACGGAAGTCTGATGCAGAGTGGCCCCAAACGCCGCAAATCGATACCAGCAATGAAGAAGCTCGCTCATATCTTCTGCACACTAGTGCATTGTCAAGATGTCGCCTAGTGGATGAAAGCCGCTTCAGCAGTTGGACACGTATGTATCGTTCTCTAGCATATGTTATTCTATTTATAGATATGAAGATAAAAAGACAGCCATTTATTAACATTGCTGGACCAACGTCGGAAGCAATCAGGCGGTCGCAGGCATCGCTCTATCGGCAGGCCCAGTTTGCCGCGTATCCATACGAAATAGACATACTGAAGAAGATACAATCTCGGAAGAAAGTTGTCGAGAAGCAGTCCGTTAGCAAAACTCTCGCCATTTTTGGACGATGATGATGTCCTAAGGATGAGCGGTCGCATCTCGTTCACGGAATATGTGGGCCAGGACTGTAAAACACCGATCATTCTCCCGAAACTTCACCGAATAATGTTCCTCATAGTCGACTCGTACCACCGAAGATTTCATCATTGTAATCATGAGACTACACTTAACGAGATCAGGCAGAAATATTTCATCGCTAATCTACGAACAATTCTCAAGACGGTTCGACGAAGCTGCCAACTCTGTAAAATCAAAGACCCCCTGCCTGTCGTTCCAGAAATGGCTAATCTGCCTATCGCACGGATGAGTGCCTTTTGCCGTCCCTTCTCCTTTGTAGGCCTGGATTATTTTGGTCCTATCATGGTGACCGTTGGAAGACAAATCGAGAAGAGATGGGGTGCTATTTTTACGTGCCTCACCATTAGAGCGTTACATATCGAGTTGGCTAACCGCTTATCGTCAGACTCCTGTATTATGTGCTTAAGCAGCTTTATGGCACGGAGAGGCACTCCATTGGAAATTTATTGCGACAACGGCACCAACTTTCGAGGCAGCGAAAAGGAACTACGCGAAGAACTAGCAAAACTGGACTTGGGAAAAGTGGCTACGCAATTTACGACGGCTGAGACGACCTGGAACTTCAACCCACCATCTACACCTCACATGGGCGGTGCATGGGAGTGCCTAGTACGGTCGATTAAGCAAGTGTTATACAGCATCCTTCCGTGCAATAAAGTCGGCGACCAAACTCTACGAAGCGCACTTGCGGAAGTTGAGAACACGATCAATTCGAGGCCCCTCACTTTCGTATCGCTGGAAGCAGCCGATGACGAAGCCCTGACGCCCTGTTGCTAAGCTTGCTGTTCTGGACGTAGGATCGAGTGGCGGCAAAGGGAGTAATGCGGAGATGAAGATAACTTCAGCCCCACTTACTGGTGGGAGTATGTTGCCGCCACCCTGCAATGCACTAACCAATATTACCGACATCTAGTGGTGAGATGAGGATTTGTATGCTAAACGTCAAAGCCATGTGCAAATTAAAGAACTTGCTGCAGGTGGAAGCCATTTTTCTCTTGCTGTTGGTGGGAGCCATGTTTATTCGGCTTTGAAGCTGTTGTGTGGTGGCCATTTTTGCTGAAGAGGTTTGTTCTGGATTGTGCTTTAGTAGATTGATCACGAGTGAAAAATAAAACTTAATTTTTAAAGCATTTGCTACTAAAAGTAGTTTTTTTTTCATATTTTTTTCAAGTTGCATGCGTAACAGGTATTCATATCCCCTTTAACACGTGCAAATTATAAAAAAAAGGTGCGATCATTTATTAGAGAGATGCGCAAAAGAGGATAAAAAAATGCAATTTAAAAAAAACTTAAAATAAAAACCTAAAAATAAAACATTATAAAAAAAGAGAGCGCATACTGATTTAAAAGTTTTAAAAAAAGGAAAATATCTTTATCGTCTCAAATCCAAGTGCTCAATATTTTCGACCACTCAAAAACATTTTGCGATATGTTGATGGGATTGTCGAAATTTACAAAATACAACAAGAACGAAAAGAACTTTCCCAAAATATTTTTTATAGATCGCAAAGGGCCTATAAATTTCTGAGAGATGGGCTGGGCTTCAAACTTCCTCACATATCCTCTTTTTATAGATGGGCTCCTGTAAAAGGATTATAACCAGGATATGAGAACAATGCCCATTTGTATCTAAAATCAAAGTTCGCTTCATTAAACCAGCGAGAACGTTGTGTTGTCTTGATATTTGATGAGATTAGGATTCGTCAAGACCTCATATATAATATTAAAAATGATTTATTAGATGGTTTCAAAGAAAAGCCATTTACAATTTTTAATGATGAAAAAATATTTTGTTTTTATGATTTTCCTCACTTATTAAAATCACTTCGTAATGTTGTATTGAAACCAGATTTACAAACTCCAGATGGTAAAGTTTCTTCAGAGAAATATACAATTTGAAAATTGACAACGTGGCTAAGACATGTTTGAAATTCAGAAGTTCTCATATAGCACCAGATGCCTTTGAAAAAATGCATGTTTGCCTTGCAACTCAAATATTTAGCAGGAAAACTGCGGCATCGATTCAAACTGCTTTTGAACTTAATTGCTTAAAAAAAGCTCCAAGGAAGCTGTAGCAACGAAAGAGTTCACACTTAAAGTAAATAATGCATTCAACTGCATGGATAGTGGTTCACATTATGTCAAAAATATTTTGAAGCGCGGAGTTTAGCTGAGGAATCCAGCTTATAATGAGTTGAAACAATGTTTGTCTTACTTAAAAGTAATACAAAAATCAGATAACCCTCCAAAAAACTTTTCTTTAAAAGGAATGGAACAGATTATAAACGGGGTTTTATTACTTAATCATGATATAAGTAATGGCCTATATGAGAACGTGGATTATTTACTCACAAAGAGAATTCATCAAGACATATTAGAAAATTTACTTTCTATTATCCGCAGCAAAGGTAGTAATAACAAAAATCCGTCTGCTTACGAATTTAATGTTTTGATATCAAAAATTCTTTCATCAAATCTTATTACTTTTTCTTCTTACAGTAATTGTGATGATGATGATGTAGAATTTTTGAACCTAGACACATCCCAAACTCAACCTAATACTTCAAAAACTTCTTCACTTCCTAAGGCTCGTAAAGAAATAGTATGCGATGAGACTCTGTACGAAAAAGTCATAAGCGATATGGAAATCGGAACTGAAATCACATTAGAAACAACTGCAATGCGATATTTTACCGGATATCTCGCTCTTAAAATGCTTTTAAAGAACAAATGTTCAAATTGTTCCAAATTATTCTTAAAAACTGATGAAGAAATAACATGTCCTTCGGAATTTTTCATCTTTGCAAAAAAATATTCTCAAAACAGTAACTTTGGAAGTCTGAAGGCACCAACTGATGCTTTTTTTAATATTTGTAAACTTCACTTTAAAGTATTTAATAGTGTTTTCAGAGAACGTCCACAAGAAAGAAATATAAGAGAGACAATGGCCTTGGAATGCATAAGGATAACAAACATCAGAGATTCAAGCTGGTTTGATGAAAAAAATCCTTGCTATGGGCATCGCAAGGACCTTCCATATTTTGCCCTCCTCATTCTATTACGGAAACATTGTTCGAGGAAGATGCAAAAAAGTATAACATCAAAAAATAAAAAAAATAAAATTTTATCAGGAAAAAAAAGTAAAAAAACAATCCAACAAACACAACAAGCAACTTGATAATACAATACAATTAAGAGTAACATCATGTCTGAGTATGATTCACGCTAGTTTAATCAAACTGGGACGTAGCGGTACGTCCCATTGAATTGACAAATGGTAATTTTTTTCCTCTGCGTGCGATGTCTATGGAACTATAGTATCTGTGATGTGACTTTAATGTATGTGATAGCGAATTAAAGAAAAAAAATGGCTATATCCAAACGTTACAATTTATTAAACCTTTAATTCGATCAAGACAATCGAACTAATCAAAGAAAAAGATCCCCACTGATTCGATAGAGGGAACGGTGCTACGCGCTTGGTGGCTGCTAGTCAAGAGAGCGAGAAAATTCACTGCACAATAGCAAGAAGCTGAAAATATACAAAATTCAACCGGCTTATGCAATTGAGCAATGTCGTACGGTTGTGCTGATAACAAATATAAATCTAATTGATATCATTTACAGATCACGTAAAACGACATAAAAATAAAGTTAAATTTAAATATTAAGCAAGTTTTCTATTTCATAACAATATGAGTGGAGAAATAAACGTAAAAAAAAACAAGTTCGTTAGCCTTACAATTTCCTGGAATGTCCCTATGCTGGACAGGATAAATAAATATAAAACGTATTGTCCAATTTAGCAGAGATTTTATTGAAATAGATTTTAGCTTTTGTAATCTAATCGAATCAGCTATAATATTAAAATATGAATTAATAGATTAAGAAATAAAAGAATTAAATGTTAGGCTTAAGGAAGCATAATAAAGAGTTAGCGTTGCATAAAACTGAACTATTAAGTACAACGTACATGGATTTAGGTAGAATATTAAGGTAGAATTTGAAGAAACAAACAGCTTGAGCATGCTAAAACTTAGATCTAATTAAAACGAACATTTAAACTTGATACCTTTATACTTAAGGGGTAAAAATTAGTACGAAGGATTTGGAAATTTCAAATCGGTCTACGAAACAAAAGACTGCAAAAAACATCTTAGTAGGAGACATGAACATAAAACTTGGCGAGATGACGCATGTGTTTGAAAATACATTTTTATCGAGTTATATCACGCAAACCACAATATCCAGAGATGAAGTTGTGGATAAAAAAGGAAAAATATTTATGAACTTTTGTAATGATTACATGTTGTTGGTCCTTAAATGAAGAACAAGGGATGATCTAGGCGACGAACTTACTATACATATATCAACGGTGGGCGAATGAGTTAACGAATTTGTGCAGTGTTGGATAATATTATATATTATCCAATAACATTTAGTCAGATCATATACCAATTATACTTTTGTTAAACTTCGGACAAAGAGATGAAAACGGTAAGAAAGCAACAGGTCGTTAAATAAAGCACCTTATCTCTGAGTTGAAACAGTTCTCATATAAAAAGGACACTTTCAAAAACTTCTTAATCCAGTTCTTCTAGCCCCAAACACAGAATATGCAGATCCTTTCATTGAAGTTGAGGAAATAAATACAGCTCGTACGATAGAAGAAATTAAAACGGTTTAGCAAAACAAAGCAACAACAAACGAACCAAATGAACTCAAGAACAGATCCATTAATTATATATATACATATGTGCTTACACATGTATATATAATAATAACAAAATTATCCCCGCAAAAATAGAAACAACTCAAATCGTCACTTATAATATATAAACATATTCATAAAAAAAGAGAAATATTATTAATAATACCATCAGAAAACACTAGACATTTTAAAATCCACGGACATTCATTTATCCACACCACTGTCTGTTTCCAATGGCAGGGTCGGGTTTTACTCCATTTTCCTTCGGGCTTCCCAGTATATCGCTGTTAGGTTGTTTTCTTGTTGGGGTTGCTGGTTGAGGTTCGGGCAGGTGAGGAGGTTTTGTTAGTCCGCATTGGTTTCGTTACAGAGTGGGCAGTTGGCATTTGGTTTTATCCCGATTCTGAATAGGTGTTGGGGTAGACAATCATGTTTAGTAGTCATTCTCAACTCCGCTACTGCTTCTCTTCTTCGGGCATCAGAGTTTGCCTTGCCTAGTCTAATGTTCTTCCAGCATTTGGTGTCAGCTATTTGCTTGTGTTCTTCTATGTCTATTGTGTTTAATGATTTTGTTATGTTGGTTTTTATTCTGGCGAAAGGTTTTTCCTTTGTGTTAATTCTGTTGAGTCTGGTTGCAAGGTCGTCGGCAGCTTCATTTTCGACCAGTCCTACATGGGACGGTATCCACTGAAGAACTATATATTTATTTTGTTTGGAGATGAATTTGAGTTTCTGTTTTATGTCTGTTATGGCAGGTTGATCGTAAGATACTATCGATTGGATGGCGGCTTTCGAGTCGATCAGAAGGACTATATTTTTTATTTGGTGAATTCTCGTTATTAGTCCTTGCAGGGCTGTATTAACTGCGGCTACTTCTCCGTCGAAAGCTGTGTTGTTGGTGCCCAGGGGGGATGTAGTGGCTGAAGATAGTGCAGTGTTACTGTCATCATACAAAATACAATTCAATCGTACTCAAATTTAAATGCAAAATCACAACACTCACTCTCAAACAAATCCATCTGCAACTGTAACCCAAACGCTTATTTAAACTTTTTGAATTCACGCAGTTTTTCAAGTGCTTTGAAGGAATTGCAAGTACAAGTGCAATTCCCGGTACTGGCACTTGAAATTTTTAAGTAAAAGTACCAAGGAATTGTACTTGTACTTAAAAAAAAAAATAAGTACGAGGTAATTGTACTTAAGTTGTACTTCAGTACCAAAATACTTAAACTTTACAGGTCTGCTTTCAAGCGGCGAGTTAGCCTAGAGGTACTGATAGTGGTCTATCAAACCAGGGACCCTGGTTCAATTCTCGGCCGGGGAAATTAAGATTCTCGACTTTTTTTTTTCATTAGAAAAATAATTGAAACAAATTAAGAAGAAAGTGACGAAAGCAGAGTCATGGAAAGTGAGCAGTCCGCGCTCCCAATAGCGGGACCAGCCGGTGGAACCATTTTATCAGCAGATGATGCAGTAAAATCAGCCCACCCAACAACAGTAGCAAAAGATGGTACTGGGAAGGGAAGGAAGCTGAAACAGACCAACCTAGTAAAGCGCCCCTTCATAACAGCTTCAGCCGAAAAGTTGCCAGGTGAAGTAATTAAAGGGACGCTTGGGACAGCAATAGCAACAGCATCAGAAAAGAAGCGGCAAAGGTCGTCAGATGATGACAAATACGTATAAGTCTACTACACAGCAAGAGCAGCAATAACAACAGCAGCAGAAACAGCAGCAAAAACAACAGCAATACAAACTGCAGCAACAACAACAGCAGCGGAAACAACAGCAACAACAGTTCTGGGTGGAGGAGGCTACCAGTGATTGACTGGAAACGATTATGGAGTCGCAATCGCTCAAAGCATGCTATCCAAAATTATCACTGAGACAACAAACATTTTAGACTTTGTCCATTATGGATAAGATGGGGATTTCCAATGATCCAGAGAAGGCTGAAGTAAAACGATGGTTTTATCAAAAGTATTCAGTGCCAGGAGATAAGTTAAACCCTACCATACAATCAATATAAATGACAAATTATAGTTCTATTTACTTGTTACTTAATCGTTGCATAGACGGCATAGATAGCACACATTTGTTTTTTCAAAGACCACGACGAAATGAAGAAATGTATTTCAGTAGGAAAAGGTAAACACAGTCTGAATGCGATGGTTGTGAGTAACATTGGAAACACAACATATTGTATCTGATATTATTTTCCCCTAAGATCAGCGACCATAAAACAGAAATAATGGCAATAAAGCCCAGATACGCTGGTTCTTCTCGCGACTCCCTAGTATGGAAACATTTCAATGAAAGGACATTCTTTGAGAATAATTTTAAGAAATTTTAATAATTTCAATAAAATTTAATAAATTGCTTATATTTTGTGATTTGCTTTTGATGACCGCTGGTGCCGAAAGTAAACACAAAAAAAAAAAAAAAAAATATATTTTTGGCACAAATATAATTGATGACAACATGACATTTCAACTAAAATTTGACAGTCAGTGAAATCTACTAAACGTTCTCAATCTTTGGACGATAGACGACACGATACTGATAAAGTTATGTGAAGCAAATTAATGACGATAGCGTTCACTAGTATCGTTCGGACGCTGATCGTAATAAAAATTACCGAATGAGTACCCATGTTGTCGCAAGGGATAAATTAAAAAGGAGCGAAAACATTTTACAATTTGTTTGCTGCCAAAGGTTCGGTGAAGCCGCGTCGAATTGCGAAATACAGCCTCGATGTATTAAGTGTGGAAAGAATGACAAAGCAGAAGGACACACTCTGGGTAAGGACGGAGAGCCTGATGAGAGAGATTGATGTCATCATCATAAGTTACTTCGCTATTGATCATACATCCCAGATATTTGAAATTTTCGCACTTGGGAAACATTTTCCATTCAAGTAAATGTCTGGAATAGGCCAGTGTGGATCAGAGAACGGGCAACGCAGATACTCTGTTTTTTTTTTTTTGAAATAATACGGTACCCATTTCCCTCCAAAACATCCACCCATATATCAAGGGCTCGTTGCAGGGACGTTTGATCTTCACTTATGACATCTCCATCGTCAGCAAAAAATAAATGATGCACTATGGGGTTCGTCACTTTTGTTTCAAGCATATAATCAAGGACTGCAATAAATAGCAAAGGACTGAGAACGCTTCCCTGGTGTACACCGACTTTGATTGTGAACTCTTTGGTGACTCCTACATGTAGGTTTCTGGAACTCCTCGTTGTATTAGCGCTACCCATAAGAGATCTCTTGGTTGTCTATCAAAGGCTTTTTCAAAATCAACCAACAAGTCCCTTAAGGAATCACGATGTTTTTCCATTATGATCCTTATATTTTGGATTGCATCTGTAGTTGATTTACCCGAGACAAACCCGCACTGGTCATCAGATAGCCGTATTATTTTCCGCAGTCGGCCGTCTAATACCCGCTCAATGATCTTCATGGTGTGTGACATCAGTTTGACAGAACGGTAGTTACGCAGTTTCGTGTATCGCCCTTTCCTTTGTGCAAAGGAAAGGAAGAAGATACCTTTTCCCCCACTAATTAGGCGATGAATCACTGCTCATAACTTTGGAGATACAAATCATAAGCCATCTGTATCCGATGTCTCCCATCTTTTTCCAGAACTCAGAGGGTATCTCGTCTGGCCCAACCGCTTTTCTTTTTTGGAGTATTTGACCGCATTCCTAACTTCTTCGTCAGTAATGCCGGATACTTCGTCATGGTTCGGAGCGGCTCTTGGAAGTATACCCGGGGAATCTTTTCGTCCAGAAATCTTTCACAATACTGTCGCCATCTGTGGAGAATTTGGTCGTCTTCCACAAGAAGCTGGCCTTGAGCATTGTTAATGAACTTTGGGGAACGAATCTCCCGAGCATTTCTTCTTCTCGGGGCGGCTATTTTGAAGATAGTTGTTCCCTTGTTCAAGTGGTTTTTTCGAAGCTCTCGGATAGCCTGGTTCGTATTAGACGCCGAAGACGATATATCCTCCAACACCTCATAGAGACCTTCTATACTTTTTGCTAGAAAATGGGGAGCACTTTTACTTCGCGAAACCATTGCAACATCTATATATCACTCCAAGGCGAGCTTTTTCATCTATATTATGGAATCCCACATATCTTGTGCTCTGCACTCCTCATCATCGACCTCATCGATGATGCCAAAGAGGTAATTTGTCATGCTGGTAATAAAAGCTTCGCCTTTTCCTTTGTCCAGCTTGTACCAATTGATTTCCTCAGCCACCTTTGTTTGTGTATTTATGTTCGTCCCCGTCTCCATAAAAATTTCTGTCAGAAGAAGACTCTCCCAGAATCACCTTGCAATCTTTAACCCGGGGCTTCATGAAATAGGCTACCAAATGGTAGTCAATCTGGATTTCATTTCCGCCACTGCTGTGAGTGATCAGGTGCCGGTTTTGTTTGACTTACACATGCTTAGGATGTCTTCACCTGGAGAATTCCTGTTGCTGTACCATAGTCCTCCACGGCAGTCTTCATAGTCTTCATTTGACTTCCCGACATGTCCGTTCAAATGTCAACTTAGAGTTGCGACATAAAGGCATAACAAATTTTTGGTGGCAGCGGTAAAATACCGTAAAGGAAAGGTGTTATCCCCAGCACGTTGAGTGGCACCATACAATCCGAAAAAAAGTTCCCACAGGCCCTCATTTTTTTGTATTAGCATTTAGACTTTAGTTATTGTAATCGGAAATTGATTTAAGAAATTTTTATTTGCTCTTTTATATATGAATTTTACCGTTATTATTTGGCGGTGACACATTTGTCTCGCGCGGCCCCCAGGTATGAAGTAAATCTCGAAGGGTCGCATGAGTCCAATATGTCGACGTAAATACGAACGAGAGAAAGTGACTTCAGTTTGTGTTTTTTTTATTCTTACAACTGAGAGGTAGTTTTCCCGGTTGCAAAAATCCGCGAACCAATAACAGTTGTGTTGTAGGAAGCAAAGTGAATTTACCAATTTGGCAAAATGTCGTTCGAGAAAAGAGAAAAGCGCTTGAACAAGATGTTCCAAGAAATGATGTCAGATGAAGAAATTGAAGAAGCGGATGCATTTGAAGGAGATGGCACATCTGATGAATATCAACCGGACTCCCAAAGTTCCGATTCGGATTCGGATTATGAACCCCCAGCGAGAAAAGTCAGGCAACAATTAGCTGATTCAGTGGCATCAACTTCCAAAGCAGCAGGATCCACAGAGCAGCTTCAAGAACCAGCATCATCAGAGTCTGCAAACAGTATCCAAGTTATCAATACTGTGGATGAAATAATAGACGAAGTAGTCGGAAACGCAGTCTACAGCGATATTGAGAACGATAACAATGCTGAAGAAATGCGCAACCCGACCGTTGACTTTGAGTGGCAAACAGCAACCGGGGAGCATCTAAAGGACATACCTTTTTGCGAACCAACGCATGGCTTCAATGTTCAACTTTATGAACATTATGGCAAATCCCCCTATGAATTTTACAAAATTTTTGTATCAGATGCAATCATACAATTCATAGTAAGTATTTTTTGAAAAGTGACTAACTACATTTCAAAATAAACTAGCAATAACTATAATTTATTTTGATTAGGTGGATGAAACCAATCGCTATGCTGAACAATGTCTTCAGCAAACCGCTCATCCAAAAGCACGGATATTGAAGTGGACACCAATAAACTCTAAGGAAATTGAACAGCTTCTGGGTGTCGTGATATGGATGGGCACGGATATTGAAGTGGACACCAATAAACTCTAAAGAAATTGAACAGCTTCTGGGTGTCGTGATATGGATGGGCTTATGCTCCCTACCAACCATTCAATCGTACTGGAGAAAACACAAGCGATTGAGCTTCCGAAAATATATTTCCAACGAGGGATACAAGTTTGGAATTAAACTGTTCAAATTATGTCTGAAAGATGATTACACGTTTGAGTTTCAAGTGTACTGTGGCAAATCAAAAGATGCCAATACAATGGTACCATCAAAGGTTGTAATGGACATGATGGAGAATCTCTTGGACAAAGGACGTACTCTGTGCACTGACAATTATTATACATCCGTAAGCCTGGCATGCTCCCTCTTGCAGCGCAAAACCCATCTAATTGGAACTTTGAGAACAAATAGCAAATTCAACCCAAAACAAGTGATTGAAAAAAAATAAAAAATTGGAGAATCTATTGCTCAGGAATGTAAGCAAGGCATCGTCGTCCAAAGGTGGAAGGACAAGAGAGATGTCCTCATGCTCAGCACAAGATACGGAGGTGAGATGATAACTATGCAGAAGAGGGGCAAAGAAAAACAAAAGCCCAAAAACGTACATGAGTACAATAAATACAAAGCATATATCGACTTGTCAGACCAACTGAAGTCATATAACACCGCCCTTCGACGCAGCGTAAAGTGGTACCGAAAATTAGAGTTTGAGCTGTTGACGGGAACTACAATTGTAAACGCCCATATCGCATTCAGAGAAATCACAAATAACAGAATGAGCATAACCGAATTCAAGGAAAAGATTGTTGAGGGTTTGCTAAATAGCGAAGAGGATGACCAGAGTGTACAAGAAGAGAACCAGCCAGAGCATAGGCTAGAAGATGTAACCCGTGCTAATAGACGAAGATGTGTCATCTGTTACCAGAAAATTACAGCAGAATCGGGGAGAGCATTTGCATCAAGCAACCTTGAAATGCACTGCTTGCGACAAATTTTTTTGTTTGGAATGTTTTTTTGATATGCATAAGGCCAAAAAAATATAATAAATGTATTCCTATGTAATTTGCAGTATCTATTATTTTTTTATAACCTCTTTATTTATGCTCTAATAAATGTTATACTTAGAAAGTATTATTTTTTTCTATAGCAAGTTCAAAACTCCGTATGGTGACACATTGGTCTAACAGCCTCAAACCATTGCAACTCAAACAGTCTGCTGGGTGTATAGCTTACGATGGTATGAGATTCAATACATGTTGTGAGTTCAATACAATGCTGCATAGACAAATGCGTGTGAACCAACTGTGAGACCACTCTGGTCTCACGCGGAACAGGAGATCCAAATTTTTGTGAGAACACTTTGGTCTCATATGGCACTCAACGTGCTAGGCACAATGTTTAACTTTCTTTCTTTTTTTTTTCTTATTAACGCACCTTGCCGTCAGCGTTTCCTTTGTCCAATTAAAAGATGCGATTTTAAAGTAAAAACAATAACCCCGATGAATAATGCACATACAAAAGGCGGAGCAGTTGATTAGAACAAACACTACGACATTTATTACTTAGATAATATTTAATTGATTATTATTAATTATTTGATGTGTTACTTAATTAATTAACAAAAATAGATTCTGATAAGATAAAAGATTTCGTACATGGTGGAGGTCTGGTTAGAACTGATTTTCAATTGCTCTACATTCATTTTCATAAGTCATAATGCTGACGCTACATAATAAAACATTCTCAAAGAATAATGACCAATGTAAACTTAATATGCTGTTGCCGCATACGCTGCTCTGGTTGCATTTCCTTTGCAAAATTGTCTCACGTGAATTTTTGCATTGCGATGTATTTTATTATTATTTTTGCTTGACGCGTGTAGACTGCCGTAACAGTTTTAGGGGTACCTGATCCTTAAACTTGGCTCCTTATGTTCCAATGATATGTTTTCTGATGTTGGGGATGATGACCCCTCGAGCCTTGGCATTATTTTTTTTGTATTTTGTATCCTTTCTGTTAAAACATCTTTTTTTTTCAATCACTTGTTTTGGGTTGAATTTGCGATTTGTTCTCAAAGTTCCAATTAGATGGGTTTTGCGCTGCAAGAGGGAGCATGCCAGGCTTACGGATGTATAATAGTTGTCAGTGCACAGAGTACGTCCTTTGTCCAAGAGATTCTCCATCATGTCCATTACAATCTTTGATGGTACCATTGTATTGACATCTTTTGATTTGCCACAGTACACTTGAAACTCAAACGTGTAATCATCTTTCAGACATAATTTGAACAGTTTAATTCCAAACTTGTGTCTCTCGTTGGAAATATATTGTCGGAAGCTCAATCTCCCCCGAAAGGGAACAAGAGTTTCGTCAATGCAAATGTACTCGCTGGGTGTTATTACACTCTGGAACGTCTCCCGTAGACTGTTCAAAAGTGGTGTCAATTTCCTCAATCTGTCTTCGGTAACTTCTTCATTATTGCAGAAATGCAATGTTCTTAGCATTAGTTGATTTCGGGACATCACGGTTGATATTGCTGTCGAGTATAGCTTGTGTTTTCTCCAGTACGATTGAATGGTTGGTAGGGAGCATAAGCCCATCCATATCACGACACCCAGAAGCTGTTCAATTTCCTTAGAGTTTATTGGTGTCCACTTCAATATCCGTGCTTTTGGATGAGCGGTTTGCTGAAGACATGGTTCAGCATAGCGATTGGTTTCATCCACCTAATCAAAATAAATTATGGTTATTGCTAGTTTATTTTGAAATGTAGTTAGACACTTTTCAAAAAATACTTACTATGAATTGTATGATTGCATCTGATACAAAAATTTTGTAAAATTCATAGGGGGATTTGCCATAATGTTCATAAAGTTGAACATTGAAGCCATGCGTTGGTTCGCAAAAAGGTATGTCCTTTAGATGCTCCCCGGTTGCTGTTTGCCACTCAAAGTCAACGGTAGGGTTGCGCATTTTTTCAGAATTGTTATCGTTCTCAATATCGCTGTAGACTGCGCTTCCGACTACTTCGTCTATTATTTCATCCACAGTATTGATAACTTGGATACTGTTTGCAGACTCTGATGATGCTGGTTAATACAAAAAAATGAGGTGGCCTGTGGGAACTTTTTTTCGGATTGTATGGTGCCACTCAACGTGCTGGGGATAACACCTTTCCTTTACGGTATTTTACCGCTGCCACCAAAAATTTGTTATGCCTTTATGTCGCAACTCTAAGTTGACATTTGAACGGACATGTCGGGAAGTCAAATGAAGACTATGAAGACTGCCGTGGAGGACTATGGTACAGCAACAGGAATTCTCCAGGTGAAGACATCCTAAGCATGTGTAAGTCATACGGTCTAATCGTGCTAAATTACATGTTCGTCAAACAAAACCGGCACCTGATCACTCACAGCAGTGGCGGAAATGAAATCCAGATTGACTACCATTTGGTAGCCTATTTCATGAAGCCCCGGGTTAAAGATTGCAAGGTGATTCTGGGAGAGTCTTCTTCTGACAGAAATTTTTATGGAGACGGGGACGAACATAAATACACAAACAAAGGTGGCTGAGGAAATCAATTGGTACAAGCTGGACAAAGGAAAAGGCGAAGCTTTTATTACCAGCATGACAAATTACCTCTTTGGCATCATCGATGAGGTCGATGATGAGGAGTGCAGAGCACAAGATATGTGGGATTCCATAATATAGATGAAAAAGCTCGCCTTGGAGTGATATATAGATGTTGCAATGGTTTCGCGAAGTAAAAGTGCTCCCCATTTTCTAGCAAAAAGTATAGAAGGTCTCTATGAGGTGTTGGAGGATATATCGTCTTCGGCGTCTAATGCGAACCAGGCTATCCGAGAGCTTCGAAAAAACCACTTGAACAAGGGAACAACTATCTTCAAAATAGCCGCCCCGAGAAGAAGAAATGCTCGGGAGATTCGTTCCCCAAAGTTCATTAACAATGCTCAAGGCCAGCTTCTTGTGGAAGACGACCAAATTCTCCACAGATGGCGACAGTATTGTGAAAGATTTCTGGACGAAAAGATTCCCCGGGTATACTTCCAAGAGCCGCTCCTAACCATGACGAAGTATCCGGCATTACTGACGAAGAAGTTAGGAATGCGGTCAAATACTCCAAAAAAGAAAAGCGGTTGGGCCAGATGAGATACCCTCTGAGTTCTGGAAAAAGATGGGAGACATCGGATACAGATGGCTTATGATTTGTATCTCCAAAGTTATGAGCAGTGATTCATCGCCTAATTAGTGGGGGAAAAGGTATCTTCTTCCTTTCCTTTGCACAAAGGAAAGGGCGATACACGAAACTGCGTAACTACCGTTCTGTCAAACTGATGTCACACACCATGAAGATCATTGAGCGGGTATTAGACGGCCGACTGCGGAAAATAATACGGCTATCTGATGACCAGTGCGGGTTTGTCTCGGGTAAATCAACTACAGATGCAATCCAAAATATAAGGATCATAATGGAAAAACATCGTGATTCCTTAAGGGACTTGTTGGTTGATTTTGAAAAAGCCTTTGATAGACAACCAAGAGATCTCTTATGGGTAGCGCTAATACAACGAGGAGTTCCAGAAACCTACATGTAGGAGTCACCAAAGAGTTCACAATCAAAGTCGGTGTACACCAGGGAAGCGTTCTCAGTCCTTTGCTATTTATTGCAGTCCTTGATTATATGCTTGAAACAAAAGTGACGAACCCCATAGTGCATCATTTATTTTTTGCTGACGATGGAGATGTCATAAGTGAAGATCAAACGTCCCTGCAACGAGCCCTTGATATATGGGTGGATGTTTTGGAGGGAAATGGGTACCGTATTATTTCAAAAAAAAAAAACAGAGTATCTGCGTTGCCCGTTCTCTGATCCACACTGGCCTATTCCAGACATTTACTTGAATGGAAAATGTTTCCCAAGTGCGAAAATTTCAAATATCTGGGATGTATGATCAATAGCGAAGTAACTTATGATGATGACATCAATCATCGCTTAGGCGCAGGGTGGATGAAGTGGCGGGAAAACTCCGCTATCTTCTGTGATCGAAAAATGCTCCATAAGCTGAAAGGAAGTCTCTACCGCAGTTGTACGTCCGGCGCTCACATACGGTTCACAATGCTGGACAATGTACAAAAAATATGAGGGCAAATTAACGGCACCTGAGATGAAGATGCTTCGCATGACAGCAGGAGTAACAAATCTTGATAAAATAAGAATTTCAAGGATTCGAGGGAGCCTTCATGTAAAAGAACCGATCACAAGCAAGATAGAGCACGACTGGCTCAGTTGGTATTGTCATGTTCAAAGGAGAGATCCTTCGAACCCCGTCAAAAAGGCAGTATCAATCAACGTTTCTACAAAATCGCGCAAAAAAGGCAGACCAAAAACAACTGGATCGCACAAATGCTAAAACACCAGCAAGTGTTCCGAAACCGGGAAGGCTGTCGGTACTTCCTGAGGTCAAACTGACAAACCCCACAGGCGGCCCAGTAGGGATGTAGTAAAATGGGTGATTGTGATCCTTCTAAACCGGATCATAACTTCGCCCTAAAGAAAATAAGAAGAACAATTACCCAGAAAAAATGTTTAATAAAATTAAAAAACTTAGTACATGAACAAAAATTTTTTTTTCTTTGTTCTAATATATAAAACTTAAAAAACTACCTTAAAATAAATCTTAAACTACCTTATTTCATCTTATACTAATTACGTAATTGAATACATAATTTTTTTTTGATTATCAAGTGGTGTGGTAAATTATTTTTTTTTTTTTTATGTATATATACATTTTTTTTATTTTTATCCAAGTGCCGTGGAAAAAAAATAATTTTTTTTTTGCCTACAGCTAACTACAAGTATCTACTACCTACTACCATAAACTATGTAAGTCGGCCAATTAACCTAACATCCACCTTTAAAGGTGCTTCCCCGGATTGTGAGGGAACGACGAAGACGTTCCCTTTCTTTCGGCTAGCCACTAGAAATGTACAACTGACGTTGTACGTCCTCTATATCGCGACCCGATACCGCCCTACTAAAGCGGAGAAGCTCCACACTCCTGTGTGCAACGTCTCTGTTATAATTGAGTCGCCTATCCACAACTGTACGAGCCAAATGGAATATTAGCGGCACCACCAATCTGTCCTGGATCAGACCTTTTTCATCAAGATAGTGGAATGCCTCTAGGGGAACAAAGCCGTTAAGGCGCACTCCCCTCGTAATTGATGTAATAAGCCCCGGATATCAGGTTGTTCATCATGATCATACCCATTACGACTGGAGGTTTGTTAGGCCCGGCATAAGTGCGTAGATCTGGTCCACCCGTTTCGCCTGCTCCTGTACTTGACGCTGAAGCTGACCCACCGGCCCTTGGATAGAGAGCAAGATAGCCAGTAAATCAGTTTCAGCTTCCGGTCCACTTGGCGCCGGGGCCTGAGAAGCAACCTCTGGTCTTTTCTATCCCGGCCTACCGCCACTTGGGCGTAGGTAACATGGGGAGTCAGGGATTGTTTTTGAATGAGAGCAGGTGGACGTTTCACTTCGATCTTCTGCTGATGAACCAGATTTACTTTCTTGATATACTGGAACTTTGGATAACCTTGATAGTTTGCGGTGTGTCCCGAGTTCCTGCATAAAACACACGAGAGCTGACTCTCCGTCCTTACCCAGAGTGTGTTCTTCTGCTTTGTCATTCTTTCCACACTTAATACATCGAGGCTGTATTTCGCAATTCGACGCGGCTTCACCGAACCTTTGGCAGCAAACAAATTGTAAAATGTTTTCGCTCCTTTTTAATTTATCCCTTGCGACAACATGGGTACTCATTCGGTAATTTTTATTACGATCAGCGTCCGAACGATACTAGTGAACTATCTATCGTCATTAATTTGCTTCACATAACTTTATCAGTATCGTGTCGTCTATCGTCCAAAGATTGAGAACGTTTAGTAGATTTCACTGACTGTCAAATTTTAGTTGAAATGTCATGTTGTCATCAATTATATTTGTGCCAAAAATATATATTTTTTTTTTTTTTTCTGTGTTTACTTTCGGCACCAGCGGTCATCAAAAGCAAATCACAAAATATAAGCAATTTATTAAATTTTATTAAAATTATTAAAATTTATTAAAATTATCCTCAAAGCATGTCCTTTCATTGAAATGTTTCCATACTAGGGAGTCGCGAGAAGAACCAGCGTATCTGGGCTTTATTGCCATTATTTCTGTTTTATGGTCGCTGATCTTAGGGGAAAATAATATCAGATACAATATGTTGTGTTTCCAATGTTACTCACAACCATCGCATTCAGACTGTGTTTACCTTTCCTACTGAAATACATTTCTTCATTTCGTCGTGGTTTTTGAAAAAATAAATGTGTGCTGTCTATGCCATCTATGCAACGATTAAGTAACAAGTAAATAGAGCTATAATTTGTCATTTACATTTCAATGAGATTGTATGGTAGGGTTTAGCTTATCTCCTGGCACTGAATACTTTTGATAAAACCATCGTTTTACTTCAGCCTTCTCTGGATCATTGGAAATCCCCATCTTATCCATAATGGACAAAGTCTAAAATGTTTGTTGTCTCAGTGATAATTTTGGATAGCATGCTTTGAGCGATTGCGACTCCTTAATCGTTTCCAGTCAATCACTGGTAGCCTCCTCCACCCAGAACTGTTGTTGCTGTTGTTTCCGCTGCTGTTGTTGTTGCTGCAGTTTGTATTGCTGTTGTTTTTGCTGCTGTTTCTGCTGCTGTTGTTATTGCTGCTCTTGCTGTGTAGTAGACTTATACGTATTTGTCATCATCTGACGACCTTTGCCGCTTCTTTTCTGATGCTGTTGCTATTGCTGTCCCAAGCGTCCCTTTAATTACTTCACCTGGCAACTTTTCGGCTGAAGCTGTTATGAAGGGGCGCTTTACTAGGTTGGTCTGTTTCAGCTTCCTTCCCTTCCCAGTACCATCTTTTGCTACTGTTGTTGGGTGGGCTGATTTTACTGCATCATCTGCTGATACAATGGTTCCACCGGCTGGTCCCGCTATTGGGAGCGCGGACTGCTCACTTTCCATGACTCTGCTTTCGTCACTTTCTTCTTAATTTGTTGCAATTATTTTTCTAATGAAAAAAAAAGTCGAGAATCTTAACTTCCCCGGCCGAGAATTGAACCAGGGTCCCTGGTTTGATAGACCACTATCAGTACCTCTAGGCTAACTCGCCGCTTGAAAGCAGACCTGTAAAGTAATTAAGTATTTTGGTACTGAAGTACAACTTAAGTACAATTACCTCGTACTTATTTTTTTTTTTAAGTACAAGTACAATTCCTTGGTACTTTTACTTAAAAATTTCAAGTGCCAGTACCGGGAATTGCACTTGTACTTGCAATTCCTTCAAAGCACTTGAAAAACTGCGTGAATTCAAAAAGTTTAAATAAGCGTTTAGGTTACAGTTGCAGATGGATTTGTTTGAGAGTGAGTGTTGTGATTTTGCATTTAAATTTGAGTACGATTGAATTGTATTTTGTATGATGACAGTAACACTGCACTATCTTCAGCCACTACATCCCCCCTGGGCACCAACAACACAGCTTTCGACGGAGAAGTAGCCGCAGTTAATACAGCCCTGCAAGGACTAATAACGAGAATTCACCAAATAAAAAATATAGTCCTTCTGATCGACTCGAAAGCCGCCATCCAATCGATAGTATCTTACGATCAACCTGCCATAACAGACATAAAACAGAAACTCAAATTCATCTCCAAACAAAATAAATATATAGTTCTTCAGTGGATACCGTCCCATGTAGGACTGGTCGAAAATGAAGCTGCCGACGACCTTGCAACCAGACTCAACAGAATTAACACAAAGGAAAAACCTTTCGCCAGAATAAAAACCAACATAACAAAATCATTAAACACAATAGACATAGAGAACACAAGCAAATAGCTGACACCAAATGCTGGAAGAACATTAGACTAGGCAAGGCAAACTCTGATGCCCGAAGAAGAGAAGCAGTAGCGGAGTTGAGAATGACTACTAAACATGATTGTCTACCCCAACACCTATTCAGAATCGGGATAAAACCAAATGCCAACTGCCCACTCTGTAACGAAACCAATGCGGACTAACAAAACCTCCTCACCTGCCCGAACCTCAACCAGCAACACCAACAAGAAAACAACCTAACAGCGATATACTGGGAAGCCCGAAGGAAAATGGAGTAAAACCCGACCCTGCCATTGGAAACAAACAGACAGTGGTGTGGATAAATGAACGTCCGTGGATTTTAAAATGTCTTTAGTGTTTTCTGATGGTATTGTAGCATAATAATAACTACGCTCCTATGTCTATGCAGCAAATTCCGAAGTGACTTTCCATTCTGGCAGAATTTTGGTTCGAACTGTCCTTTCATTCGAGGTTCGTGTCTGGGACGAAGACTCCACAGCTCATGTCAACGAAAGAGACGAATAATATCAGGGATAAAAGGGAATTATAACTGCAAGAATTATTTCTCTTGTTCCAGTGGTCGAAGAATTTGCTAGAAGTTTCTGGCTATCAGAAACTTCTGCTATATAAGGACAGATGGCGATCAAAAAAAAGACACAGTTGGTTTAGAACCGTGGCGAAGAGATTGGAAAAGTGATAATGGGCGAAGTTGTAATTTGGTGATAAATTGAAAGTTGAGAGTGAACAAGAAAAAGTAATTAGTTTGGATTTGTGAATTAAGTAATTGAAAGGAGACAAAGTGATTTGAGAGGAAAGAGACCTTGTAAGAAAAGAATTTGCGAAGAATAGTATAGTGTGAACTTGAATTGTTCTATAGACTAGAAAATAAAGAAATAAATTTCACAGAATATCGTTTTATCTACTCGAGCCGTAGCTCGCATATTACATTGGTGTCAGAAGCGGGATAAAACTTATTCTGTGAATAACTATTTCCGTGGTGTGAAATTGCACAAGCAAAAAAAAAAAAAAACCATTTCTGTGTTGAGTTAATTAGTTGCGCAAAATGGGTCGCAAATTGGGAAAACTAACTATAACTCAACTAAAGGCAGAACTCAGTAAGCGGAACCTCGACACAACTGGGGGAAAAGATGCCCTGCTGATTCGTCTGGAAGAAGCAGTAACGCAGGAAGGTGAAAATCCGCACGACGTAGAGTTTGACGTGGAAGAGGAACCAGCAAGTACAGCAGCCGACCCGGGTATAACAAGTCTGCTCCTGCAACTTAAGTTAGTCATGGACGAACAAAAGAAAGCAATAGAAGACCAAAGGAATTCTATAGAACTTAAGCTGGACGACCAAAAGAAAGCAATGGACGAACAAAAGAAAGCAATGGACGAACAAAAGAAAGCAATGGACGAACAAAAGAATTCTCTAGATGCTCTGGAAAGTAAACTTGATGAGCAAAACAAGAACTTGGAATCCAAATTCGAAGTGATCGAAGAGAAAATCGAGAAGGTCGAGACGCAACTCGAAAAAGTCGAAACTAGATTCGATGAAAATTTTGAGAAACATGAAACTCAGTTCGGGAAGATAGAGACTCAGTTTGAAAAAGTAGAAAAGCAAGTCGAAAATCTTGCTAAGGAGCTCAGCAACGTGAAGAGACAGAAAGCACGGGAATATTCCACTGACGGTCTGAGAAGAAAGGAGATGCAGCCTCCTATCTTCGATGGTCAAACATCATGGCCAATTTATAAGAGGCAATTCGAAGCGGCCGCAATGACCAATAGCTGGGACGATGAAGAGAAGTCTATTGCACTCACGCTTGTACTGAGGGGTCCAGCTGCGGAGCAGACCATCCCGGAAGATAAACAGCAGAACTACGACTCTCTGGTTCAGGCTATCGAGATGCGGTTTGGGGATGAACACATGCAGCAGGTGTACAGGGTTCAGCTGCGTAGTCGAGTCCAGAAAAGGGGGGAAACGCTCCAACAGTTGCAAGCGGATATAGAGCGACTAGCCCATCTTTCATACCCTAAAGCCGGTGAGGAGCTTATCAACGAAATGGCGGTGGAAGCTTTTATATATATAGCTATAGAGGACAGACAACTGCAAATGGCTGTAAGGATGGCTGAAAAGCGAACACTCCCCGAGGCATTGGCATTCGCTTTGTCAATGAAGGCTGCGGACCAAGCATACCAGGGAATACACCGTGTCAGGGAAATGTCCGTCGTGGAATGCTCATGCCAGAGAACAGCCGTCAAAGCTCGCGGAAGTCAAATCCGTTGCTGGAATTGCAACCAAACCGGACACCTACAACGGCAGTGCAGAAGTGCACCTAGACGAGGAAATTGTCCACATTGCGGAAGTAGGAGAAGCAGAGAGGAAGCATCCTGTCGGTCAGCCTTCCCAAAACCAGCAGTCGGGAGATGCGTAAGGACCAACTTCGGGGGGCAGAAGTTGGTTACTGGAATCGAGGCCCCCAGGACCACCATTCAAGTTTCGCAAACCAAAAGGGGTAACAAGAGCCTGACAGTGGAGGCACTAATCAACAAGAAGAAGTGCGTAGCCACCATCGACACAGGTGCCACCGCCTCCATTGTAAGAAGAGATATCGTCAGAAGCTCCTGGCTGCACAACACCAACAGCTACTGCCTGAAGACTGCAACAGGGGAAATGGCGAAGGTATTTGGAGAAGTTCGTCTTACGATTACTCTGGCAGGACTGACGTTCTCCCATGCGTTTCTGGTGGCAGATATATGCGACGAGTGCATCATCGGAGTAGACTTCATGAAAGCAAATGAAGTAATCTTGGACATCGGGATGCAAGTACTGAGGTATCGAAATGTGGAGATTCCGATGGTGTACGGAAATGAGAATGCCGTAACTCTCAGGACAGTCATCAGCAAAGACGAAGTTTTGCCGCCGTCTTCAGAGACAATCATTTGGACGAAGCTGGAAGGTGATCTTGGGAGCCACCGATTCTACATAGTAGAACCAGACCCAGAGAAGAATTCTCAAGACTACATCGTGGGAAAGACGTTAGTCGAACCAAAGAACACCATGGTTCCAGTGAGGGTTTTGAACGCAAGACCACACACTGTCAAACTAAGGCGAGGGGAGGTGACTGGAAAATGCACGCCGATTACCGCCGTCGCAACAATATCTGAACGTGATGCTCCAAAACCTCTCCCATCACCTTGGACAGCGGAAGCAAGAGAGACGATTCTCCAGTCCAGTGAGCTGAATCAGGAGCAGCGAACTATGGCAGAGAATCTTATCAATGAGTACGCTGATGTATTTGCCTCACAGGACGGAGAATACGGCCGAACACACCTGGTACAACATCGAATAGACACTGGTGATACTAGACCAATTCGTCAGCCTGCTAGGCGCCTTCCATTGGCAAAGCAGACAGAAGTTGCAGAGATGGTGTCGGCAATGGAGAAAGAAGGTCTGATTGAAAGTTCCAAAAGTCCGTGGGCATCACCGGTTGTACTGGTTAAGAAGAAAGATGGCAGCACGCGGTTCTGCGTGGACTATCGGCAGCTCAATTACGTCACCAAGAAAGACAGCTACCCTCTGCCACGGATTGACGACACGCTAGACACACTATCAGGAGCCCGATGGTTTTCCACTCTCGACTTGAAGAGTGGCTACTGGCAGGTACAGATCCATCCAGAAGACCGGGAGAAAACCGCCTTCACCGCAGGAAATGGGCTATGGCAATTCACGGTAATGCCATTCGGGCTGTGCAATGCTCCGGCGACTTTCGAGCGATTGATGGAATGTGTCCTGCAAGGGTTAACATGGAAAACCTGTTTGGTATACTTGGATGATGTCATCGTCGTAGGAAAAACGTGTGCGTAACACCGAGACAATCTAAGGGATGTGTTTCAAAGGCTTCGGAGTGCCCACCTGAAGCTCAACCCCAAGAAGTGCGTCCTGTTTAGAGCGGAAGTCAAGTACCTGGGACACATAATTTCAGCGAAAGGAGTGAGAACCGATCCGGAGAAGGTCGAAGCGGTGAAAAACTGGCCAGTCCCCAAAGACAAACACCAACTAAGGAGCTTCCTGGGCCTAGCCACCTACTACAGACGGTTCGTGAAGGATTTTGCCGGGATCGCAAAGAGCCTGCACCAGTTGACGGAAAAGGGAAAACAATTCAAATGGTCAATTGAGTGCGAGAAGAGCTTCAAGGCACTTAAACAACGGCTATGCGATGCCCCGATACTGGCTTACCCCACTCCCGGGGAAACGTTCGTTGTGGATGCAGATGCTAGTAATGTCGGGGCAGGAGCCGTACTCTCCCAGGTGCATGACGGCCAAGAGAAGGTGGTTGCGTACTTCAGCAAGGTGCTCTCTAAGCCAGAAAGGAACTACTGCGTGACAAGGCGGGAACTTCTAGCTTTGATCTTGGCTACGAAGCATTTTCACAAATACCTCTACGGGAGGAAGTTCGTTCTTCGCACAGACCATGCAGCCTTAAAATGGCTATTACAGTTCAAGAGTCCTGAGGGTCAGGTCGCAAGATGGATCGAAAGGCTGCAAATCTACGACTACTAAATACAGCATCGTAAAGGAAAACTCCACTCTAATGCGGATGCACTGTCCCGGAGACCATGCAGAACGGATTGTAAACATTGTGCGCGTCAGGAAGAACGGGAGCTGGTTTCGATCCAAAGAATGAGAGCCGAACCTATCGCCGGCTGGAGCGTAGATGAGATCCGGAACGCTCAGAAGGAAGACCCGGATATCGAGCCGATTCTGGCCTGGAAGGATAACATGGAGAAACCGGATCATCAGAACATCTCTCACAGAAGCCCGACTTTAAAGGCATATTTTGCGCAGTGGGACTCCCTCCATGTCCAAGAAGGTGTTCTGAGAAGAAAATGGGAATCCTCCGACGGAAAGTCGTTTGTAATGCAGCTTGTCGTGCCGCGGACGAGGGTCAAGGAGGTGTTACAGGAAATGCATGGCGGGGCGTTCGGAGGCCACTTGGGAGTGAATAAGACGCTAGAAAAGGTACGAGAACGTTTTTATTGGTTAAAAGCGAAGGAAGATGTCGAAGACTGGTGCAGAAAATGCGACGTGTATGCAGCTAGCAAGGGTCCGAGAATCAAAACTCGAGGTAAGATGCACCAATACAACGTGGGAGCACCTTTCGAACGAATCGCCATCGACATCGCAGGGCCCTTTCCGGAAACCGACAATGGTAATCGGTATATACTCGTAGTGATGGACTACTTCAGTAAGTGGCCGGAAGCGTTTCCGATCCCTAACCAGGAAGCCAGAACCGTGGCGGAGCAGATCGTCTACAATTGGGTTAGCAGATTCGGTGTGCCCTTGGAATTGCATTCTGACCAAGGGCGGAACTTCGAGTCAAGAATCTTCCAAGAGATGTGTCAACTACTCGGAATCAAAAAGACAAGGACAACCCCGCTTCATCCACAGTCGGACGGTATGGTGGAGCGTTTCAATAGGACTTTGGACGAACATCTCTCGAAGGTCGTAGGTGACTACCAACGGGATTGGGACCGGCAGATTCCCTTGTTTTTGATGGCCTATAGAAGTGCCGTGCATAGCACTACTCGACATACGCCGTTCGAAATCTTATTTGGTGGAATAGCTCGTTTACCCAGTGAGGTGAAATTTGGATCTCCTACCAATGAGCCCAGAAATGAAGAAGAGTACGTGGCGGACCTTAGGGAAAGGCTTAGGGACATACACCAAAGGACCACAAGCCAGATTAAGATGACGAGCGACCGCATGAAGACCAGGTATGATGCCAAGGCAACAACGTCAGGATTCCAGGAAGGAGATCTGGTGTGGCTGTATAATCCCCATCGCCAAAAGGGGAAATCACCTAAATTACAGCGGAACTGGGAAGGTCCCTACAGAATAGTAACCCGCATCAACGATGTTGTCTACCGCATCCAGCGAGGACCGAGGGCCAAAATGAAAGTGGTTCATGTGGACCGACTGAGTCGATACAATGGCCGAAATGAGGATGCACTTGTTCGGGACGAACACGTCTAAGAGGGGGGCAGTGTAGCATAATAATAACTACGCTCCTATGTCTATGCAGCAAATTCCGAAGTGACTTTCCATTCTGGCAGAATTTTGGTTCGAACTGTCCTTTCATTCGAGGTTCGTGTCTGGGACGAAGTCTCCACAGCTCATGTCAACGAAAGAGACGAATAATATCAGGGATAAAAGGGAATTATAACTGCAAGAATTATTTCTCTTGTTCCAGTGGTCGAAGAATTTGCTAGAAGCTTCTGGCTATCAGAAACTTCTGCTATATAAGGACAGATGGCGATCAAAAAAAGACACAGTTGGTTTAGAACCGTGGCGAAGAGATTGGAAAAGTGATAATGGGCGAAGTTGTAATTTGGTGATAAATTGAAAGTTGAGAGTGAACAAGAAAAAGTAATTAGTTTGGATTTGTGAATTAAGTAATTGAAAGGAGACAAAGTGATTTGAGAGGAAAGAGACCTTGTAAGAAAAGAATTTGCGAAGAATAGTATAGTGTGAACTTGAATTGTTCTATAGACTAGAAAATAATGAAATAAATTTCACAGAATATCGTTTTATCTACTCGAGCCGTAGCTCGCATATTACAGTATTATTAATAATATTTCTCTTTTTTTATGAATATTTTTATATATTATAAGTGACGATTTGAGTTGTTTCTATTTTTGCGGGGATTATTTTGTTATTATTATATATACATGTGTAAGTACATATGTATATATATAATTAATGGATCTGTTCTTGAGTTCATTTGGTTCGTTTGTTGTTGCTTTGTTTTGCTAAACCGTTTTAATTTCTTCTATCGTACGAGCTGTATTTATTTCCTCAACTTCAATGAAAGGATCTGCATATTCTGTGTTTGGGGCTAGAAGAACTGGATTAAGAAGTTTTTGAAAGTGCCCTTTTTATATGAGAACTGTTTCAACTCAGAGATAAGGTGCTTTATTTAACGACCTGTTGCTTTCTTACCGTTTTCATCTCTTTGTCCGAAGTTTAACAGAAGTATAATTGGTATATGATCTGACTAAATGTTATTGGATAATATATAATATTATCCAAATCTGCACAAATTCGTTAACTCATTCGCCCACCGTTGATATATGTATAGTAAGTTCGTCGCCTAGATCATCCCTTGTTCTTCATTTAAGGACCAACAACATGTAATCATTACAAAAGTTCATAAATATTTTTCCTTTTTTATCCACAACTTCATCTCTGGATATTGTGGTTTGCGTGATATAACTCGATAAAAATGTATTTTCAAACACATGCGTCATCTCGCCAAGTTTTATGTTCATGTCTCCTACTAAGACGTTTTTTGCAGTCTTTTGTTTCGTAGACCGATTTGAAATTTCCAAAACCTTCGTACTAATTTTTACCCCTTAAGTATAAAGGTATCAAGTTTAAATGTTCGTTTTAATTAGATCTAAGTTTTAGCATGCTCAAGCTGTGTATTTCTTCAAATTCTACCTTAATATTTTTCTTTCTTAGCTCTCAGCAAAGACGAAGTTTTGCCGCCGTCTTCAGAGACAATGATTTGGACGAAGCTGGAAGGTGATCTTTGGAGCCACCGATTCTACATAGTAGAACCAGACCCAGAACAGAATTCTCAAGACTACATCGTGGGAAAGACGTTAGTCGAACCAAAGAACACTATGGTTCCACTGAGAGTTTTGAACGCAAGGCCACACACTGTCAAACTAAGGCGAGGGGAGGTGACCAGAAAATGCACGCCGATTACCGCCGTCGCAACAATATCTGAACGTGATGCTCCAAAACCTCTCCCATCAATTTGGACAGAGGAAACGAGAAAGACGATGCTCCCGTCCAGTGAGCTGAATCAGGAGCAGCGAACTATGGCAGAGAATCTTATCAATGAGTACGCTGATGTATTTGCCTCACAGGACGGAGAATACGGCCGAACACACCTGGTACAACATCGAATAGACACTGGTGATACTAGACCAATTCGTCAGCCTGCTAGGCGCCTTCCATTGGCAAAGCAGACAGAAGTTACAGAGATGGTGTCGGCAATGGAGAAAGAAGGTCTGATTGAAAGTTCCAAAAGTCCGTGGGCATCACCGGTTGTACTGGTTAAGAAGAAAGATGGCAGCACGCGGTTCTGCGTGGACTATCGGCAGCTCAATAACGTCACCAAGAAAGACAGCTATCCTCTGCCACGGATTGACGACTCGCTGGACACACTATCAGGAGCCCAATGGTTTTCCACTCTCGACTTGAAGAGTGGCTACTGGCAGGTACAGATCCATCCAGAAGACCGGGAGAAAACCGCCTTCACCGCAGGAAATGGGCTATGGCAATTCACGGTAATGCCATTCGGGCTGTGCAATGCTCCGGCGACTTTCGAGCGATTGATGGAATGTGTCCTGCAAGGGTTAACATGGAAAACCTGTTTGGTATACTTGGATGATGTCATCGTCATAGGAAAAACATTTGTGCAACACCGAGACAATCTAAGGGATGTGTTTCAAAGGCTTCGAAGTGCCCAAATGAAGCTCAACCCCAAGAAGTGCGTCCTGTTTAGAGCGGAAGTCAAGTACCTGGGACACATAATTTCAGCGAAAGGAGTGAGAACCGATCCGGAGAAGGTCGAAGCGGTGAAAAACTGGCCAGTCCCCAAAGACAAACACCAACTAAGGAGCTTCCTGGGCCTAGCCACCTACTACAGACGGTTCGTGAAGGATTTTGCCGGGATCGCAAAGAGCCTGCACCAGTTGACGGAAAAGGGAAAACAATTCAAATGGTCAATTGAGTGCGAGAAGAGCTTCAAGGCACTTAAACAACGGCTATGCGATGCCCCGATACTGGCTTACCCCACTCCCGGGGAAACGTTCGTTGTGGATGCAGATGCTAGTAATGTCGGGGCAGGAGCCGTACTCTCCCAGGTGCATGACGGCCAAGAGAAGGTGGTTGCGTACTTCAGCAAGGTGCTCTCTAAGCCAGAAAGGAACTACTGCGTGACAAGGCGGGAACTTCTAGCTTTGATCTTGGCTACGAAGCATTTTCACAAATACCTCTACGGGAGGAAGTTCGTTCTTCGCACAGACCATGCAACCTTAAAATGGCTATTACAGTTCAAGAGTCCTGAGGGTCAGGTCGCAAGATGGATCGAAAGGCTGCAAATCTACGACTACTAAATACAGCATCGTAAAGGAAAACTCCACTCTAATGCGGATGCACTGTCCCGGAGACCATGCAGAACGGATTGTAAACATTGTGCGCGTCAGGAAGAACGGGAGCTGGTTTCCATCCAAAGAATGAGAGCCGAACCTATCGCCGGCTGGAGCGTAGATGAGATCCGGAACGCTCAGAAGGAAGACCCGGATATCGAGCCGATTCTGGCCTGGAAGGATAACATGGAGAAACCGGATCATCAGAACATCTCTCACAGAAGCCCGACTTTAAAGGCATATTTTGCGCAGTGGGACTCCCTCCATGTCCAAGAAGGTGTTCTGAGAAGAAAATGGGAATCCTCCGACGGAAAGTCGTTTGTAATGCAGCTTGTCGTGCCGCGGACGAGGGTCAAGGAGGTGTTACAGGAAATGCATGGCGGGGCGTTCGGAGGCCACTTGGGAGTGAATAAGACGCTAGAAAAGGTACGAGAACGTTTTTATTGGTTAAAAGCGAAGGAAGATGTCGAAGACTGGTGCAGAAAATGCGACGTGTATGCAGCTAGCAAGGGTCCGAGAATCAAAACTCGAGGTAAGATGCACCAATACAACGTGGGAGCACCTTTCGAACGAATCGCCATTGACATCGCAGGGCCTTTCCGGAAACCGACAATGGTAATCGGTATATACTCGTAGTAATCGACTACTTCAGTAAGTGGCCGGAAGCGTTTCCGATCCCTAACCAGGAAGCCAGAACCGTGCCGGAGCAGATCGTCTACAATTGAGTGAGCAGATTCGGTGTGCCCTTGGAATTGCATTCTGACCAATGGTGGAATTTCCCGTCAAGAATCTTCCAAGAGATGTATCAACTACTCGGAATCAAGAAGACAAGGACAACCCCGCTTCATCCACAGTCGGACGGTATGGTGGAGCGTTTCAATAGGACTTTGGATGAACATCTCTCGAAGGTCGTAAGTGACTACCAAAAGGATTGGGACCGGCAGATTCCCTTGTTTTTGATGGCCTATAGAAGTGCCGTGCATAGCACTACTCGACATACGCCGTTCGAAATCTTGTTTGGTGGAATAGCTCGGTTCCCAAGTGAGGTGAAATTTGGATCTCCTACCAATGAGCCCAGAAATGAAGAAGAGTACGTGGCGGACCTTAGGGAAAGGCTTAGGGACATACACCAAAGGACCAGAAGCCAGATTAAGAAGACGAGCGACCGCATGAAGACCAGGTATGATGCCAAGGCAACAACGTCAGGATTCCAGGAGGGAGATCTAGTGTGGCTGTATAATCCCCATCGCCAAAAGGGGAAATCACCTAAGTTGCAGCAGAACTGGGAGGGTCCCTACAGAATAATAACCCGCATCAACGATGTTGTCTACCGCATCCAGCGAGGACCAAGGGCCAAAATGAAAGTGGTTCATGTGGACCGACTGAGTCGATACAATGGCCGAAGGGAGGACGCACTTGTTCGGGACGAACAAGTCTAAGAGGGGGGCAGTGTAACATAATGTAGCATAATGCAACAAATTCCGAAGTGTCTTTTCATTCTGGCATAATTTTGTTCCAAAGTTTGTTTTCATTCGAGGTTCGTGTCTGCAATTAGTCTCCACAGTTCGTGTCTACGATAAGAGACGTATAATATCACGGTTAAGGGAGAACAAGAGATTATTGGCTGCAGCTGTCATCCTGGAATTATTACATCAGAATTTTCTTGTTCCAGTGGTCGAAGAATTTGCTAGAAGTTTCTGGCTATCAGAAACTTCTGTTATATAAGGACAGATGGCGATCGAGACCTGGCAGTTGGTTTTGAACCTCACGAAGAGATTGGAAAAGTGATAATGGGCGAAGTTGTAATTTTGTGATAAATTGAAAGTTGAGAGTTAACAAGAAGAAGTAATTAGTTTGGATTTGTGAATTAAGTAATTGAAAGGAGATAAAGTGATTCGAGAAGAAAGAGACCTCGTAAGAAGGAGTTTGCGAAGAATAGTATAGTGTGAACTAGAATTGTTCTATAGACTAGAAAATAAAGAAATAATTTCACAGAATATCGTTTTATCTACTCGAGCCGTAGCTCGCATATTACAATACTAATAGCCCGAGTGCTACTAGCATGCACGATTCGCAAACCTGAGTAATCGATGCCAGGAATACGCCTAGGTACTAAACACACACCTCACACACTTCAGCCACACTCCCCGCGGGACAGCCGTTAGGTATTACTTCGCGGGGCTGGTTAGCAGTTTATGCTATGCTTCTTATGTCAGCTTCTTCCGCTGCTTCAGTTGGCCTTCTTAGCTTTTCTATTCTCCGCAACTCTTTTTGTAGAGTTGTTACGAAGGAACATATTGCCATCCAATTTTCTTCCAACCGTAACATATGGTCGAGGAGTAATGACGGACTTGGCAGAGTAATTTTCCATGCCGTGAAACGTGTGCAGTAAAACACTGCGTGCTCCGTATCTTCATCTTCACCTGGGCATTCCGGGCAGGATGGTGAGTTGTCGTGTCTGAATCGATGTAGATATTTGCGGTAGCCTCCGTGGCCAGACAGGAACTGCGTTAGATGGTAGTTGCAGTCTCCAAGCTTTCGACTTATCCAATCTTGGATTGTCGGTATAAGTTTGTATGTCCATCTGCCTTTTGTTGTATTAGCCCAACGAGCTTGCCACATAGCTGCCGACGCTGACCTTTCTTCAATTTTTATCACCTTGATACCAGTGGCGTCGTGTTGACTCAATGCTCTTCTGTCAAATATCCCCAGCATTTCATCTGCAAGAATATCGATGGGGACCATTCCAGCTATGACAAATGCAGCTTCGTCAGAGATGGTTCGAAAGCCGCTGATTGTCCGTAGCGCACAGAGTCTGTATGATGACGATAGTCTCCTTTTGGTCTCCTTCGTCCTCAGTGCCTCCGCCCAGACTGTGGCGGCATATAACAGAACTGAGGTGATTACTCTAGAGAGTAGAATCCTTCTAGCGTATCCAGGTCCACCGATGTTAGGCATGATACGCGAGAGAGCTCCCAGCATTTGCGATGCTTTTTTGGTAACAAAATCAACATGCGTTTTAAACCGTAGCCTGTTGTCCAGCATTACTCCAAGGTATTTAACTGCCTCTTTCGACCTGATGGTTTGGTTACCAACCTGAAAGTTGGCAAATTTGACGGTTTTCCAGCTGGTTATAAGAACAGCTTCTGTTTTATGGTCAGCTAGTTCTAGTCCGGCGGATATTAGCCAATCTTTTATCCGGGCAATTGCTTCATTTGTAGCTGATTCTACTGCACGGATTTGTTTAGCTACTGTCACGACTGCAATGTCATCGGCGAATCCAATCATCGTTGCTCCCACAGGTCGTTGGACTTTTCACCGGGCTTGTAGACATTTTGCCCGAAGCTCGTCTATTTCCTCGTTCCACCAGTAACACGGTGATGCCTTCCTAGTGATTGCTCTCCTAGGCATTGATGCGTCGCACGCTGTGGTGATGATGCCTGTGAGGTGGTGCGCGAGGGTCTCCGCTGTTCCGTTTGGAGTTTGATCACCGTTCAACATCTCTTTGAATGCATCCTTATCGAAAGATCTGTCATTCCATTTTGGGCCAGTAAGTTTTGGGAGCTGGACTGGTTTTTTTCCTTTTTATTTCCAGTATTATCACCTGATGGTCGCTGTGTGAATATTCCTCACTGACCCTCCACTTTATGGTTTCAGGATGGAGTTGCTCGCAAAGGTGATGTCAATGATGGAGCTTACTTCAGCCTTCCGGTAAGTATTTGCTCGGCCCTTATTAGCAATACCTATCCCTATTGGAGCGAATGTTTCCAGTAAGACCTGTCCTCTGGTGTTGGTGAGCCTGCTGCCGCATTCTGTGGCCCACGCGTTGAAGTCTCCTCCTATAACCACTCTCTGGAGCACATCCGCGGTTAGATTATCCAGCATTAGTTGGTACCCGCTGGCCGTCAAACTAGGTCAGGCATAGCAGCTATAAGCTTAGAGGGTGGCCGTGGTGTAGTGGTAACATCATCGCTTGTCACGCTACAAGTTCACGGTTCGAATCCTGATGTCAAGAATCATCTATTTATTTCGCATGAAATAAATAAAAAGTCGATCAATTGCGAAAGCTTATGTCAACTCTACTGCGAAGGCATAACACTGGCAATAGGGCGGTCATATGGCTAAAATGCAACTTGATCGTGATGATGACATCATGAGGACGGAAAAAAAAATACTGTGAATCGTAAGCAACGACAAAAGCAAAAACAAACAAGCTCCCCAGTTATCTGGACGCCACCCTTGGAGTTCACTGAAACTTAATACCAGCTGAGTTTCAAACCAACTACACCAATCTGTCTTTCTCTCTGTCTCTTCCCCTTTCCTCAAAAACGTCTGTGTCCTAAAATTAGTATAAGGGTATTCATAACCCCTTTCACACGTGCAAATTATAAAAAAAAAAAAAAATAAATAAAAATGGATTCCATTTATTTTCGCCCGCACGAAGCCGACTTTTTGTTTCTTGAAAGGCATAGCGTCCACACATCCATATCGCCGCCTGTTTTGCCTTATCGCAGATCCAATTGTTGTTCTCTTTGGGACATTTATATAGTTCACTGATCATAATAACGTCCGCGCTTTCGTCCTTGGCCGTTTGTGCTAGGATGTTCTGGGCTATTCTACAGTGATTTAGATTTATCTGTAGAATCTTCATGGTATTTTGCTTGTAATAGCTCTCCGAAATACTGGGCATTTGCTACTGCTAGCTACATGCTGCAATAGCAATTCTTCGCCTTCTGCTCCACATCTCCTATATAGCTTGGAGCGGTCTTCTTCGCTTTTGAATTGCCAGGCTAGATGACCAAACTCTAAACATTTGAAGCACTTTTTAAGGAGGGTTCGTTCGCGCATGCGACGGTTAACCCAGCCGATTTTAATCCTTCCTGCTTCTAACAGCTTTCTTACGTCTACTGGGGGAAAGCTGATCGTTGCTGTTTGGGTTCCTCCGTACGCCCTCCGCAGGGACAAAATACCTGCCTGTGAAACTTTCACTCCAAACTGGGCTTCGATTGCGTTGATTACGTCGTCTATAGTCGCGATCTCATCGATGTCTTTGATCTCAAGGGTAGTGCGCTTGCTCTGCTAGAGCTTCACTAATGATGCCTTTAAATTCATTTGTCTTATTTCCCGTCTCCTTGAATTGTATAAGGAGGTCTCCCTTCTGTGTCCTCCTGATTTTAGTTACCGCCTTTCCCACTATTTCCAGTTTGGGGTCTGCCTTCACCTTGCGTAGTATCTCCGCGAATGAGAGGGTCTCCGTCGCTTTAATGACGACAGCGTCAGGTCTAGGTCTTTTGACCTATTGTTGCTTCTTTTTTGCGATCTTCTTTTTGATGGTATTTACCCATTCTTCTTCTCCTGCCGCTTGCTTCTTGTTTTTTCTTAGGTCTGACCACTGGGGTCTCTACGCCGGTGGTCTCATCCTTCTCCATGGTGTTTATCAATGGAGTGTGTTTTTGTTTACGCTTTGGCTCCGAGCGCTTTTTGCCTGTAACATCGTTTGATGTATTTTTCTGCGTCTGTTTTGGCTCCGGTGGTTCGTTGTCTGCCGCGCCATTCGGTGGCTGTTGCTGCTTTCGTTTTGGCTCCGGGGGTTCGTCGTCTGCAACTTGTCTTCTCTTGGGCTCAGATGTTGTTTTTAGCCATGGCGAAGTTTGCGACGGGTTGTTCCGGCGAATCACTTGCTTTGCTTCCTCATCGTGTAGCTGAATCGCCGAGAGCTCGTAGAGAGCTCTGATGCTTTCAATAGCATCTCGCATCGTTCGGTGGATTGAACGTCTTTTGCCATCTTCCAGCATTTCTACCAGCCCTCTAATTTGCTGACCTAACTTGTGGAAATCAGTTTTATGAGTTGGTGGTTCGACTGTTACCTTTCGTATTGCGGGTGACTCGCGTCGTTCCGCACTTCTTTGTGATGCTGCTACTTGGCCGATTGGTGACCTCAGCATCCTCGATCCCCTCTGGAAGGGGTTCTCCTCACTCTCCTCTACTTCAATTTCTCCGGTGTTTTTGTTTGTTTTTGTTGTAATCATTTCTAGTGGATCCCCACTCAAAGCCGCTATCAATATTCGGATGTGTAGTCACCTAAGGATCCCATGGTTGTCTTTGCAAGCAGTGAGGCCATGCGAGGGTTGACACAAGCCCTTATGGGGTTCTGTGCCAGAGCCGGATCGGTGCTAACCAGGAATGTTACATCTGGACCTACACCACCAACTTAATGGTAACGAAACATTGAACGTACTTTTAGGCCTGCCAAGGTTTTAACCGGATGGAGGTGCTTGCAGCATTAGCCTGAAAGCCACTTCCGCAGGATTTCTTACTCAGGTAACAGAAAACTACAAACGTCAGCCCTCATAGCTGTCATTAAAATTCGTTTTCCAGTATGCCATAATTAAGACCTTACTGGGCTCAGTCTTAATGTTTTAGGTTAGTGGTTAAGGTTATTTACATATATACATATATATATATATATATATACCTATGTATATACATGTATATATGTACGTATATGTGCAGCAACCCTTTCGAGCAAAGAAGCTGCGCGTTTTACGATGTGGCGGGTTTGTCCGGATCTCGCCATTTTCTCCTTTCTGTATCCCTCGTAGCCACCTTGAGGTGGAAAGCACATATATGGCAGACGGTGCTTACTCGTCTTGTCGCAGAGAGTTCATAGGGGTTCCTTTAACCTTTTCAGCCAAACTATCCTTCTCTGCCGCTCTTGGTCGGAGACTGCTTATTGGGTATTCGCAGTTAGCCTCCATTTCTGCAGGCCGTTCACTATCTGCCACCTGTGACCCTCACAGTCGCCTGAGCTTAGCCTCACCAGCCCGCCCGGCTTGGTGCCTGTGTCCATCCATGTACATATGGATGTACAATTGTACATACGTACACAACACAACACAGAACAGGGCTACAGCTGCAAGTCAATTCATTTCTTCGTCATAGACGATAAACAGCTGATTGCCGCCCATCGCCACCCATCAGTATTACAACCATCAAACGGCATGCTTAATAGTATCCACATCGTACATAAACAAAACACTGCGTTGTGTATCAACTCGACGCGTACCAACCCATTAGACTGAAAACGTAATCTATGTATGCACAACAAAAGTAAAATTTCTCTGCACTAAAATTTAAAACTATTTTATTGCACTCCACACAAACTTAAAATGCACAAATTTTTATTTTATCTTTTTGCACTCAAACTCACAATTACCGCCACCGCCGAAAATCGCGAACAAAAAGAAAAAAAAAAAACCCAAAATAAACCAAACTTTTTATGAACCAGTAAAGGTTCATTGATCAAATAATAAAATTACAATCAACAAAATAAATCAATAAAACAAAAAACAAATATATATAACTCACTCTGAAATAAATTATACCTCGTTGTTCAGAAGACATTTCGAAAAAAAAAATAATAAATTGATTTAATAAACTAAAACATAACAACACAACACAACCGAAATTCAATACGCGGAATCATTTACTACGGTGTTCATGTCCAAAGCATTCCATTCATAAACCGAAGACCAAAAACTAATGCAAGTGCGAAAGGGAAAGCCGGACAACGACGGGCATATATAATGGTAATAATAAAGGACAGGAGATAATCATTAATAACCGATCATCTCTTTTATGTTTCAATTCATTAATCGCATTTCTCTTTACATGTAACCATTGCAATCAACATGTAGTAGATTGGTTCTGCAGCAAAGGTCACAGGGTGATCCCGAAATGAAGCATGAAACTTTCAAATTGAAGACATTTATGGGCGAAGACATTTGTTTTGCGAACTCCGTTCACATCCGGGGAGAATGTTGGCGATTAAAAGATTGCAGAACAGAGAGACGACACCAAGTGACAGTTCTTCTATAACAACATGATTATAAAACAAACAACAGTAAATTCGATGTTTTTTGTTACTATAATATTAAAATCAATACATTTGTAAATTAATACATGTTCACAGAAATCTACTAAATATATGAAACAAATACATTGGCAAATTGTATTTCGCGCCAAAATCTAAAGTAAATAACAAAGGCTTAAATACTCTTAAATGTAAAGTCAAAGTACATTCGAATAAATAACTTTATAACGTTTAGTTCGGTGCGTTTTTCTTTCATTTTACTTTTACATATATCTCTTTGTTCTTAAGTCTGGAAGTAAAGTCCATTTTTATTAATAACCCTAAAGTACAATTCCGTGGTAAAAACACATGTGGTTGGCATTATGTGCGTTTCTAATCTTCTCATCTTCTTAGAAATATACTTGAGAGTGTTGCCTATTGTTTGTTATCTCTAACGTAACTCCTCCCCCCCTTTGTCTTTTGTTTCCCCCCAAACAAATGATATTAAAATTATTATAATTATAACTAGCTGACCCGCCAAACGTTGTCCTGCCATATAAATTATTTCTAGTGAATATTATGGTTGTTAAATAAAAAATTACGAATGTATTGTAAGTGTGTTTGAATGTTTTAACGATCTATAAAATTGATCGAATGTGATCGATAAAATAGAACGATCGTTTATCGATAAAATAGAACGAATGAAACGATTTGAATGAAAGTGTGTTTGATGTCTATGTTGCCGGCAATGACGGTGCGCATTGTCATTCGATAAACAAACGTGAAACGTTCGTGACTCTTGTATTCTATTGAGAAGGAAAATGTCGCAGCACTATATCGGTGCAGGGCACCTCAGAAATACCGGTGCAATCAAGCATTTTATGACGTATCCAGGTGGGATCTCAAAGAAATCGAACGTAAGTATAAATTGAAAGTGAAATATTAAATTTGAAACTGAAAGTATGCTGTTGTTGTGTTTCGCAGTTCTGTTCTAGGAATTTTTCAGGCCCGATTTCGTATGCAGCTGTACCGGGCCGGTTACCTTAAGTACGACAACAGTGGACACAACTTTTTCGCCATTGAGGATAGATTCCACGTGGATACCGAGCAAATACGTAAAGATTTGACCGTGTTTGGCGTTGCGCCGTGGGAAAATTGTCTTTCCGAGCCTGAGTATGATGACGATCCATTTTTTGATGAAGATCAAACGGATATGTGGGGATGGAATCTATGACAGAAAGAGGAATGGAGCGCTGTAGACGATGACTGCCGATAAAAATAAAAAAACACCAACCATTCCTTTTCTCAATTCAATGTATTTCATTAATGTAATTGACATCTCTTAAAAGTTAAATGTAAAGTGAAAAAAGTAATACATTTTTTATCGTAAAGTAGAAAAATTAAATAAAGAAAATCAATATTAATTTCGGAGAGCAATTGAGTACGATATTTTTTGTCAGTCCGTCTTTAGCCAACACAAATAAGCTCGATGGCTTGCCCACGCAAGAACATGCCACGTATAATTGTCCTTGTGAAAAACATGGTGTGCCCAAATCTAAGCCGCAAATGGACATCGCTTGGCTTTGCGACTTATTTTGTGAATACTAATCTAATAGGAAAATGAACGCGTCTGAATTCGATTGGCTCGTCTGTGGGAATCATTGGAATGCGTGGCAGCAAAACATTTTCGCCTCGGAATTTGCCATTCAAAATGGTGGCTTCGATAATGTTTTTCATCAATTTTTTAATGACCAATTACGTGCCATTGCACAGCCGTAGTTGGTTCAAATTCCGAAGTAAAACAACCGGATATCCAACTTTCAGTCGTAGAAGGTGTGGTAGCATATCTGGCAAATCCAGTAAGTTCAAAAACTCTGTTGGATAATTAACAGCTTCGTTGGCATCGCAAACTGTATCGACCGATTTGTACCTTGAAGTTTAAATCGTCGACGTCCACATTTTTTTGCTGCCAAAATGGCCCTTTCTACGCATGGTTTATGTATTGTGTGCGTACATCGGGGAATATGCGGTCAATGAGAACATTTTGCGAGTCAACGATTGTGCAGAAATCGGTGGGCAATTTTATGCAGCCACTATTTTCACAGACAGAAACTTTTCCATCGCCGATATCTAACAATTGTTTCGAGAATGTGCCAGCGGATGGATCTTGTAGCATTTGGACGCACATGTTTATTTTTAGCTGGACTTTTTCAACATTACGCCACAGTGGCGATAATTTCAAGCAAGAGTTAATCTCATCGGCGTACGTTGAACGTGGAATGACGGGAAGTGTTTGTCGGAAATCACCTGAGAGGAGTAACAGAGTGCCGCCGAATAGTTTGTCGTTGTTTTTTATATCCTTGAGTGTTCTCTTCAACGCCTCAAGAGAATGTTTGTGTGCCATAGTGCATTCACCACAGATGATAATTTTGCATTGTTTCTGCTCTGTGGCCATCGATGATTGTTTTTTATGTTACACACTACCTCTGGGTTATTTTGAATATCCAGAGGCAGCTTAAATGCTGAATGAGCTGTTCTGCCTCCATCCAAAATGCGATGCCATTATTTGATCGTATTTCGGCGAGAATTAGCGAAATATTTTTTTTTTTTCCCCGAGGGTTCGTGAAAAATCTTCCATAGACACTATGAGGATAGCAAGCGTGTGAGTTACGTCTGCCCGCTGACCCCCTTCCACACCGCAACATCCATCCACGGCACGTGTATATGGTTACATCCGCCGATGACACCCCTTCACATCGCATTTGCTTTATTTATTGTACCTTTCATATTGTACGTTCAATTAATTCTTGGAATGTGATTGCATAGGTGATCTGTGAAACTACAACCTAAGCGTCTGGCAATTCACCTAACGCAAGTTCAAGTTCTCAAAAATCACCTTTGCAAGTAAATTACTCCATAATAATAAAAATGTAAATCAGTTAATGTTTGTAATTCGGACCGAATGGTCAAATAAAATATATTTTTTTAATCCCCGGGATTTACCTTAATATAACTCGTGCTCATAGTAGTGTGAGATTCTTACTGACTAAAAAAAGACCACCCTGTTTTTGTTATATATTGCAACTAAGAAGGACCTTATCAAGCAATTTTTCTTTCATAAAAAAAAACTCGTTTGGCAGGTTACTTTCGACTGAAAGATCCAGCATGTTCCGCAATATAGGCGCGGTTGATTCCTATCTCGCCAAGTCGAAAGGTTTCGTCCTTTGTAGTCGGCGCAATAAATTGCTTTCATCCAGAATTTGTAGGATTGTATTGTTGACATGTCCGATTAGTCGGTTTCTATGCTTTCTCGCGAAGCTTCTAATTTCATCTTCGATTGTCGGAATTCCGAGATCCCTGTGGATATCATCTTTTCTAGTATACCACGGTGCGTGGATAATTTCTCTTAGCACTTTATTTTGAAAAGTTTGTAAAATATTGGCGTTCGTTTTCTTAGTACAGCCCCAAAGTTGTATACCGTAAGTCCACACCGGCTTTAGCACTTGCTTGTATAAAAGCAATACTGAGCTGGGAGTGTTTTCCGAGCAACAAGTTCATTTCTCTATATTTGATTTCGAGTTCTTTACGTTTCATTTTCACGAGCGAATTCCATTTCAGTTTTGAGTAAAGTGTCATTCCAAGATTTGGCCTCGTTTGCAAAAGGTATTCGGACCGAGTTTAGGAAAATTGGCAAAACATTAGTTTTCTTATAAGTGAAATTCACGTGAACAGATTTATATTCGTTGAAGGCGATCCGCCAGTCGCTCCTCCATTCATTTACTTTATTCAGTGCGTTTTGCAGTTTTGCAGTCGTTTCTTCGATTGTTTTACCTACGGCTAGGATAGCGGTGTCGTCGGCAAACGTAGCCAGGATAGTGCCATCTTCTTTCGGTATATCTCGAGTATATAACAGATAGAGAAGTGGCCCAAGAACGCTTCCTTGCAGTACACCGGCCGACATTTTTTTGAGCTCCAATTATTCATTTCCATGTCTAACACGGAAGAGTCTATTCCCGAGATATGATTCTAGAATGTCGTATAGGCACACAGGGAGAACTTGTCGTAATTTGCAATTCAAGCCATCATGCCACACCTTATCAAAGGCTTGCGAGACGTCAATAAATACGCTTAAACATGTCTTTTTCTCTTCAAGTGCTTTCTCGATTACGTCAGTAATTCTACGCACCTGGTCAATTGTCGAATGATTACTTCTGAACCCAAACTGGTGGTCAGGGATAATATTATTTCCTTCTATAACCGGTTGGAGACGCCTTAGTAATACCCTCTCGAAAATTTTGGATATAACTGGAAGTAGCGAAATTGGTCTATAAGATTTTACCTCATTTGGCGGCTTTCCTGGTTTTAAAACCATTATAACTTCCGCAACTTTCCATTGGTTAGGTACGTGTTTTAATCTGAGCGCAGCATTTACAATATAAAGAAGCTTAATCAATGCTTTTCTAGGTAAAGCTTTGAGAATTTCTCCGGTGATCAAGTCATAACCAGGAGCTTTCTTAGGTTTTAGATTCCCGATCTCATGTTTGAGTTCCCTTAGCGTTGCACTTGTAAGTGCTAAATTGTCAGATTGTAAATTCGGCCTATTGATATTGTCGTAAGACACTTGACCATCGTACGGTTTAAAGGTGTTCTCCAGGTGGGCCGCAAAAACGTCCGCTTTTTCTTTATCTTCCCTTGCCCATTCATTGTGATTTAATTTAACTGGCGGCGCGCGGACCTTGGGCCTTTTGGTGCCTTTTACAGCTTTCCAAAGTGAATAATTGGAATCTTTTTTTCGCTGTTAAACTTTCAAGATAAGAGCCTATCGCACGATTCTTAAAATCCTTTATAGTCTTCTTCAACGAATTGCACAGTTGATTCAAGTGAGCTTTGTGTTGCGGAGCACGACTCTGTTGCCATTTCTTACGCGCTTTTCTTTTTTCCTTGACCAATTATTTTATTTCCGTATGATATCGTAGACCGTATTTGTCCGGAGTTTTCCTTGGATTGGGAGTATTATTCCAAGAGGCGAACTGTACGATCTCAACGAAGCGATCAACTTCAACCTCAAGTTCATGGGGTGTCGTAAGTGGAACACTCAGTTCAACATTATCTTCAATTTTGTTCCTAAAGCCTTCCAGTTAGTTGTTCTACCGGTTAATCTCGCTGGCTCTAGGGTATAGACTAGTTTTTCGCTCAATGTCAAAACAACTGGGGAATGGTCAGACGACAGATCAAAGCTCTCTTCAACTTCAATGTGGTTGGTAGAAATTCCTTTCACGACGAAAAAGTCGATCAGGTCAGGTATTTTCGAAGTATCAGTTGGCCAGTAGGTCGGTTTACCCATCGAATGGAAATCACAACTGTACTCCATACCTCCCTCGTAGAGCATTCTGCCATTTTGAGAGCCGTATCTTGCAATAAGCGGCTCTCATCAGAATCCGTAGAGCCGACCTCCGAAGATGGTGGATTTTCCAGTAAAGCTGGACTGCCACCTGGGGTAATATATCTTTTTGTTTTGTTCATTGCATATTTTGTATATATTATATACACGGTATACGGAGATTGGACTTTAGTCCCCTCTTACGACAGGCATGCTTACCTCGGGTATATTCTTTCCCCTATCCGAAGGGGGCGAAATGAGAAATTTTTTGCCAGTTCCACCTGGTGCATCCAAAAAAAAAAGAATCCACCTTGTCCCGCCGAAACTGTCACCATAATGCGGTCATAAATGATTTTTTGTTCATGAGTCAGTAGTGTGACATTGCGAGTTAAAATCGCTGCCATTTCTGCGGTATTGTACTGCAATTCACGATTCATTTCGGTGTGCATTAAATCAGGTGCACTTCGATTTGGCGAACGCATACCAAAATGACTGAGTGGTAAATTGGCAATGACAACGCAAAGATCCTCGATAGCAATCAAGATGGGCGGCTAAATGTATAACTGCTGGGTCCCGTTCATGAATTGCGAAACCAAAGATACACCAGACAGCTTCATTGAAGCTGATGTACCGACCAATTTGGTAGCGCATTATTTCGTCGTTGTCATTCAATTGAGGAACATTCACATCGGTATTCTGAATTTGGAACACAGCCATATCGCTGCCTTTATTCACATACTTGCAAATGTATTTTATTGACTTCACCGAACTGCAAAACTCAAAATTAATATGAGCATTGAATGTTTTGCTCAGCAGAGGCGAATATGGTACCACCCAACAATTGTCACATTGCAGAATGACGTTGTCCTGACCGCGTCGAATCATCAATCTTGTTTGTTTCGGCTCCTTTAACAACATATTCATAAATATTAATTCAAAGTGAGTAATAATGTTCATAATGAATGAAGTACCCGTGGCGGGATCTCGTTGTTTAATGTTTATGCAATATCCGTCTTGTCACTTCCAGAAAATTAGCGGATATTGGAGAGCTTCGTATGAACGAGGTGTGTCGGCAATGAACTCCGGAATATTGTTTGTTCTTCGAATCACAATTTCTCCCGTTGCTCTGCGGTCGCCAACCATGATCCCAGCAACGTCGTCAACAACAGGCGCATTGAGTCTACGCACGTGCTTTCCAGCTGTTGTTTTATCAGAATTGATAACAATAGCGTGATTGTCACTTTGCAATTCGTGCATGTGTGATTTGAAGAATTTCAATAATTCATTGTGCTCATTCAATAGGGCGTCCAGCTCGCCGACGATTCGCCTGGCTTTAGGCGAATTGGGGTTGTTATAGTCGCAACGTGCATCCACGCGATTGACGAATGCGCTTTCGGGGTCCACACGATTGATGTCCTCACCGCCCATGAAGTAGATTTGTAAAAATTTATGTGGTTCGTTTGGCATTGGCAGCAATGAGCCCACTTTGTAGTACACTTGGCCTTTGATTTTGAACGTTGAGTTGAATTGTTGACCATTTGCAGCAATAGTGTAAACTATTTCTGTTGCTCCGAACGCGTACACGTAATTTAAAATAAATCGTGAAAAATTTTTCACGCACTGCGTTGTGATATATAACAAATGCAGAACGAAATGTCAAAGCGACGTGACACTTCAAGTTAATGACTTGCGCATGTGTTGATGAAAGTTCGAGAAGGCGGACGTAGCGCCATCATCATTCAACAACATAAATAATTTCGTTCTGTTTGAAAAACGAACGACAGTTAAATTTCGGAGGATTGCGACGACAAACACCGTGACAAGAGATTAAGAGAAGATTAAATTGTCAGATTGTAAATTCGGCCTATTGATATTGTCGTAAGACACTTGACCATCGTACGGTTTAAAGGTGTCCTCCAGGTGGGCCGCAAAAACGTCCGCTTTTTCTTTATCTTCCCTTGCCCATTCATTGTGATTTAATTTAACTGGCGGCGCGCGGACCTTGGGCCTTTTGGTGCCTTTTACAGCTTTCCAAAGTGAATAATTGGAATCTTTTTTCGCTGTTAAACTTTCAAGATAAGAGCCTATCGCACGATTCTTAAAATCCTTTATAGTCTTCTTCAACGAATTGCACAGTTGATTCAAGTGAGCTTTGTGTTGCGGAGCACGACTCTGTTGCCATTTCTTACGCGCTTTTCTTTTTTCCTTGACCAATTATTTTATTTCCGTATGATATCGTAGACCGTATTTGTCCGGAGTTTTCCTTGGATTGGGAGTATTATTCCAAGAGGCGAACTGTACGATCTCAACGAAGCGATCAACTTCAACCTCAAGTTCATGGGGTGTCGTAAGTGGAACACTCAGTTCAACATTATCTTCAATTTTGTTCCTAAAGCCTTCCAGTTAGTTGTTCTACCGGTTAATCTCGCTGGCTCTAGGGTATAGACTAGTTTTTCGCTCAATGTCAAAACAACTGGGGAATGGTCAGACGACAGATCAAAGCTCTCTTCAACTTCAATGTGGTTGGTAGAAATTCCTTTCACGACGAAAAAGTCGATCAGGTCAGGTATTTTCGAAGTATCAGTTGGCCAGTAGGTCGGTTTACCCATCGAATGGAAATCACAACTGTACTCCATACCTCCCTCGTAGAGCATTCTGCCATTTTGAGAGCTGTATCTTGCAATAAGCGGCTCTCATCAGAATCCGTAGAGCCGACCTCCGAAGATGGTGGATTTTCCAGTAAAGCTGGACTGCCACCTGGGGTAATATATCTTTTTGTTTTGTTCATTGCATATTTTGTATATATTATATACACGGTATACGGAGATTGGACTTTAGTCGCCTCTTACGACAGGCATGCTTACCTCGGGTATATTCTTTCCCCTATCCGAAGGGGGCGAAATGAGAAATTTTTTGCCAGTTCCACCTGGTGCATCCAAAAAAAAAGAATCCACCTTGTCCCGCCGAAACTGCCACCATAATGCGGTCATAAATGATTTTTTGTTCATGAGTCAGTAGTGTGACATTGCGAGTTAAAATCGCTGCCATTTCTGCGGTATTGTACTGCAATTCACGATTCATTTCGGTGTGCATTAAATCAGGTGCACTTCGATTTGGCGAACGCATACCAAAATGACTGAGTGGTAAATTGACAATGACAACGCAAAGATCCTCGATAGCAATCAAGATGGGCGGCTAAATGTATAACTGCTGGGTCCCGTTCATGAATTGCGAAACCAAAGATACACCAGACAGCTTCATTGAAGCTGATGTACCGACCAATTTGGTAGCGCATTATTTCGTCGTTGTCATTCAATTGAGGAACATTCACATCGGTATTCTGAATTTGGAACACAGCCATATCGCTGCCTTTATTCACATACTTGCAAATGTATTTTATTGACTTCACCGAACTGCAAAACTCAAAATTAATATGAGCATTGAATGTTTTGCTCAGCAGAGGCGAATATGGTACCACCCAACAATTGTCACATTGCAGAATGACGTTGTCCTGACCGCGTCGAATCATCAATCTTGTTTGTTTCGGCTCCTTTAACAACATATTCATAAATATTAATTCAAAGTGAGTAATAATGTTCATAATGAATGAAGTACCTGTGGCGGGATCTCGTTGTTTAATGTTTATGCAATATCCGTCTTGTCACTTCCAGAAAATTAGCGGATATTGGAGAGCTTCGTATAAACGAGGTGTGTCGGCAATGAACTCCGGAATATTGTCTGTTCTTCGAATCACAATTTTTACCGTTGCTCTGCGGTCGCCAACCATGATCCCAGCAACGTCGTCAACAACAGGCGCATTGAGTCTACGCACGTGCTTTCCAGCTGTTGTTTTATCAGAATTGATAACAATAGCGTGATTGTCACTTTGCAATTCGTGCATGTGTGATTTGAAGAATTTCAATAATTCATTGTGCTCATTCAATAGGGCGTCCAGCTCGCCGACGATTCGCCTGGCTTTAGGCGAATTGGGGTTGTTATAGTCGCAACGTGCATCCACGCGATTGACGAATGCGCTTTCGGGGTCCACACGATTGATGTCCTCACCGCCCATGAAGTAGATTTGTAAAAATTTATGTGGTTCGTTTGGCATTGGCAGCAATGAGCCCACTTTGTAGTACACTTGGGCTTTGATTTTGAACGTTGAGTTGAATTGTTGACCATTTGCAGCAATAGTGTAAACTATTTCTGTTGCTCCGAACGCGTACACTTAATTTAAAATAAATCGTGAAAAATTTTTCACGCACTGCGTTGTGATATATAACAAATGCAGAACGAAATGTCAAAGCGACGTGACACTTCAAGTTAATGACTTGCGCATGTGTTGATGAAAGTTCGAGAAGGCGGACGTAGCGCCATCATCATTCAACAACATAAATAATTTCGTTCTGTTTGAAAAACGAACGACAGTTAAATTTCGGAGGATTGCGACGACAAACACCGTGACAAGAGATTAAGAGAAGATTAAATTGTCAGATTGTAAATTCGGCCTATTGATATTGTCGTAAGACACTTGACCATCGTACGGTTTAAAGGTGTCCTCCAGGTGGGCCGCAAAAACGTCCGCTTTTTCTTTATCTTCCCTTGCCCATTCATTGTGATTTAATTTAACTGGCGGCGCGCGGACCTTGGGCCTTTTGGTGCCTTTTACAGCTTTCCAAAGTGAATAATTGGAATCTTTTTTTCGCTGTTAAACTTTCAAGATAAGAGCCTATCGCACGATTCTTAAAATCCTTTATAGTCTTCTTCAACGAATTGCACAGTTGATTCAAGTGAGCTTTGTGTTGCGGAGCACGACTCTGTTGCCATTTCTTACGCGCTTTTCTTTTTTCCTTGACCAATTATTTTATTTCCGTATGATATCGTAGACCGTATTTGTCCGGAGTTTTCCTTGGATTGGGAGTATTATTCCAAGAGGCGAACTGTACGATCTCAACGAAGCGATCAACTTCAACCTAAAGTTCATGGGGTGTCGTAAGTGGAAAACTCAGTTCAACATTATCTTCAATTTTGTTCCTAAAGCCTTCCAGTTAGTTGTTCTACCGGTTAATCTCGCTGGCTCTAGGGTATAGACTAGTTTTTCGCTAAATGTCAAAACAACTGGGGAATGGTCAGACGACAGATCAAAGCTCTCTTCAACTTCAATGTGGTTGGTAGAAATTCCTTTCACGACGAAAAAGTCGATCAGGTCAGGTATTTTCGAAGTATCAGTTGGCCAGTAGGTCGGTTTACCCATCGAATGGAAATCACAACTGTACTCCATACCTCCCTCGTAGAACATTCTGCCATTTTGAGAGCTGTATCTTGCAATAAGCGGCTCTCACCAGAATCCGTAGAGCCGACCTCCGAAGATGGTGGATTTTCCAGTAAAGCTGGACTGCCACCTGGGGTAATATATCTTTTTGTTTTGTTCATTGCATATTTTGTATATATTATATACACGGTATACGGAGATTGGACTTTAGTCGCCTCTTACGACAGGCATGCTTACCTCGGGTATATTCTTTCCCCTATCCGAAGGGGGCGAAATGAGAAATTTTTTGCCAGTTCCACCTGGTGCATCCAAAAAAAAAAGAATCCACCTTGTCCCGCCGAAACTGCCACCATAATGCGGTCATAAATGATTTTTTGTTCATGAGTCAGTAGTGTGACATTGCGAGTTAAAATCGCTGCCATTTCTGCGGTATTGTACTGCAATTCACGATTCATTTCGGTGTGCATTAAATCAGGTGCACTTCGATTTGGCGAACGCATACCAAAATGACTGAGTGGTAAATTGGCAATGACAACGCAAAAATCCTCGATAGCAATCAAGATGGGCGGCTAAATGTATAACTGCTGGGTCCCGTTCATGAATTGCGAAACCAAAGATACACCAGACAGCTTCATTGAAGCTGATGTACCGACCAATTTGGTAGCGCATTATTTCGTCGTTGTCATTCAATTGAGGAACATTCACATCGGTATTCTGAATTTGGAACACAGCCATATCGCTGCCTTTATTCACATACTTGCAAATGTATTTTATTGGCTTCACCGAACTGCAAAACTCAAAATTAATATGAGCATTGAATGTTTTGCTCAGCAGAGGCGAATATGGTACCACCCAACAATTGTCACATTGCAGAATGACGTTGTCCTGACCGCGTCGAATCATCAATCTTGTTTGTTTCGGCTCCTTTAACAACATATTCATAAATATTAATTCAAAGTGAGTAATAATGTTCATAATGAATGAAGTACCTGTGGCGGGATCTCGTTGTTTAATGTTTATGCAATATCCGTCTTGTCACTTCCAGAAAATTAGCGGATATTGGAGAGCTTCGTATGAACGAGGTGTGTCGGCAATGAACTCCGGAATATTGTTTGTTCTTCGAATCACAATTTCTCCCGTTGCTCTGCGGTCGCCAACCATGATCCCAGCAACGTCGTCAACAACAGGCGCATTGAGTCTACGCACGTGCTTTCCAGCTGTTGTTTTATCAGAATTGATAACAATAGCGTGATTGTCACTTTGCAATTCGTGCATGTGTGATTTGAAGAATTTCAATAATTCATTGTGTTCATTCAATAGGGCGTCCAGCTCGCCGACGATTCGACTGGCTTTAGGCGAATTGGGGTTGTTATAGTCGCAACGTGCATCCACGCGATTGACGAATGCGCTTTCGGGGTCCACACGATTGATGTCCTCACCGCCCATGAAGTAGATTTGTAAAAATTTATGTGGTTCGTTTGGCATTGGCAGCAATGAGCCCACTTTGTAGTACACTTGGCCTTTGATTTTGAACGTTGAGTTGAATTGTTGACCATTTGCAGCAATAGTGTAAACTATTTCTGTTGCTCCGAACGCGTACACGTAATTTAAAATAAATCGTGAAAAATTTTTCACGCACTGCGTTGTGATATATAACAAATGCAGAACGAAATGTCAAAGCGACGTGACACTTCAAGTTAATGACTTGCGCATGTGTTGATGAAAGTTCGAGAAGGCGGACGTAGCGCCATCATCATTCAACAACATAAATAATTTCGTTCTGTTTGAAAAACGAACGACAGTTAAATTTCGGAGGATTGCGACGACAAACACCGTGACAAGAGATTAAGAGAAGATTAAGGTTATTCCATGCATGCTAAAGTTTACAGTTTTGTGTGAATGGAATTTTACTTCTATTACGTTAATATTACTTATGTTACAATCAATATTTCTTTGGTTTTACACTCGAATGTATATTGCATATCTATAGAGATGATTTGGTTCACAATTGCATAAAGAATTCTACTATAACATTTTTATTTTTATTTATTTTTTAGTACAATTTTTAATTTTATTGGAACAGTTTACAAATGCTTTTAGGTGTATTATTTCTTATTTTTCTTTGTAGACACAAATACGATTGATTGTAGTCAAAGGATTACTTTCAAAATTGAAGTCTTCATTATCTTTATTAGGTATTGAAGTAAGGAAATATTTATCGCAACTTAACATTTTATCAGAAATTTGGATAACAAATATCAATAAATTTTCATGAAGTTCTCCAACTGATAGTTTAATGTTCTTCAATTTATATAAATCAACATTATACTTATCAATTTCTTCAGAAGTTAATATACTTTCTACCATTATTTGCAAACTATTGTACTAGCTAGGATTATGCTTAGGATCTTTTTTTAAGTTATTTAAATGAATCTAATCTTCTCTGGTATTCTAGGAGATTTAATCTTTGTTCAATTAAATTTAATTTTCCTTTATGTCGCAACTCTAAGTTGACATTTGAACGGACATGTCGGGAAGACAAACGAAGACTATGAAGACTGCCATGGAGGACTGGGGTACAGCACCAGGAATTCTCCAGGTGAGGACATCCTAAGCATGTACAAGTCATACGGTCTAATTGTGTTAAATATCGTGTTCGTTAAACAACTGGATCACTTACAGCAGTGGCGGAAATGAAACCCAGGTTGACTACCATTTGGTAGCCAGTTTAATGAAGCCCCGGGTTAAAGATTGCAAAGTGATTCTGGGAGAGTCTTCTTCTGACAGAAATTTTTATGGAGACGGGGAAGAACACAAATAAACAAACAAAGGCGGCAGAGGAAATCAATTGGTACAAGCTGGACAAAGGAAAAGGCGAAGCTTTCATTATCGATGGATGAGGAGTGCAGAGCACAAGATATGTGGGATTCCCTACAGCGATCTTAATGGAGAGAGCTTAATTACAGCTTGGAACGTCGAAAGGCTTCTGCCAACACTCCAAAGAAACATGGTGGTGGACAGATGAAGCTAAAGTAGTGATAAGAGAACACAAAACGGCTTTCAAGGCTTGGTCAAAGTACTCTTCTACTAATATAGGTCAAAAGCTCACCTTGAAGTGATATATTGTTATGCCTAGGCGCAGTGTTTAACTTTGTTTTTTTTTTTTTTTTTTTAATTAACGCACTTTACAAGACGCAGGCTGTTTTATTCGGGTGTGAAATGTGCACGATCTTTTATGTGTGGGAATAATTGAAATAACTTTCAATTGTATGAAAATATGAACAATAAAAAAGAAAAGACTAACTTGCTTGACGTTATAAATGATAATGAAATTCATTTCAGATTTCTCTAATTCTAAATTTGACAATTCTATGTTTCTTGACAATTCGTAATCATAACCTTCACTTTAGATTGGCCATAATTGAATTTAATTGAATTGAATAAAAATTGAATTCAAGTGTTGAAAACAAAGTGTTCCAATCATTTTATAAATATTTAATTCAGCTTAAACATTCTCCGGGCCCGTGAACTAGTTTCGCAACTAAACCACCTTCAGCTGCAATAAATGTAATCAGCACTGGGTAATTATCTTCGGACACATCCCTGATAGCCAAATTCTCGAACTACCTTATCATCTGGTTTTTCTCTTTTACTGTTCTTATTCTCACATGAAAGTAGAAAATAAATGGATTAGTAGAAGAGATAACACATACATAATTAAACGACAACACGATCAACAGGGAATTGATTAAAGAAATGACAACACTGTCTGTCCCTGTTCTGCTGCAGGTGTCCTCTATAATTTCTGCCGTTGGTCGCCTTCTTACTACAGAAGCCGTAATCTGCGCTTACGCTACTGTGTTGTTGCCCATTGATATAAGTGCCGTAAATGTACGTCATAGACGGTGGTGTAATTGTTTTCGAGTGCTTGTCTTTCTTTTTTGATTTTATTTTAATTTAATGTGCAGTGATTGCACCAGCGCGGGATATTCCAGGTGAGTGTAGTTATTTTGATATATTATAATTTCTTGAGGTTAATATTCAAAATTCTTTTAGTGTTTGTTAATATTTCCATTCATGGTTTCGGTATAGGGTTAGAGATGATCGTGTCGAATTATCGACTTAGGGATGGCCACGAATGTGTAATCGATTTTATCGATTTTCGAATTGCATTCGATGACTTTTTTTTATAATTATAAGGATTTAGTGTCGTGTAGAATATTATTTTCTAGGAATTTAGTTGGTGTAGAGTGTGTTTTTTTTTAAATGAGTTGTGTAGTGTTGAGTGAGTTTTGGTGTCGCCTAGAGTGTGTGTGAATGCGAATGAGTGTGAGAGTGGATGCGAATGAGTTTGAGCGTGGATGCGAATGAGTGTGAGAGTGGACTGTATCGATGATTATGGTAGAGCATCTGTTTTGAGAAAGAGTGTAAGAGGCATAGGTGTCGTTATACAAGCATTTTATCGGTGTGAGTATCGTTAGAGGGTAGAGGGCATGTTTTGGTTATCGGTCGTTTTGCTATTCCATTTTGTGTCTTCAGCGTAACGACACGTGTGAGGTTGTCCTTTCCTAAGTGCTTCTCGGTTATGCGCGCTAAACTCCATTTCGTTGGTGGCAGTCGTTCATCCTTTATGAGCAATAGGTCTCCAACTTTGGGTAGTATCTCACTTTTAAGCTTTTTCGGTCTATGTTGAAGTCGAGCGAGATATTCGGAACTCCACTGCTTCCAAAAAACTTGATATAGAGTTTGAATTCGTTGTCACCGTTCTAGTCAGCTGATTTTCTTTTCGGTCTGATCCGGATGAGGTACTCCGATGAGAGGATGACCAATTAGAAAGAGACCCGGGTGAGAGTTGCGAAACCGTCTGGGGTGTCGGTTAACGGACAAAGGGGGCGTGAGTTTAAACACGCCTCTATTTGGGCCAGCCAAGTGGTAAGCTCTTCAAAGGTGAATGTTTCACTCCCGATAATTCGCTTGAGGTGGTACTTGATAGATTTGACTCCTGCCTCCCATAATCCCCCAAAGTGGTGAGAAGCTGGTGGAATAAAGTTCCATTTTGTCCCATCGTTGGCAAGCGATGCTGTGACCTCCTTCCAATCCTGTTGTGCCGCTTATAGCAATCGATTGAGTTCAGAATCGGCTCCCATAAAATTCTTGCCACAATCGCTGAAAACTTGCGAAGGTAAGCCTCTCCTTGCTGCGAATCTTCGGAATGCTGCTAGAAACGTTTGAGTGGTCATATCGCTGACTAAATCAATGCGAATTGCCTTGGTCGCCAAGCATACGAAGATGGCAAAATAAGCCTTAAACGTCTTGGAGCCCCTACCTTTCCAAGCCTTTACGTCGATAGGCCCGGCGTAGTCAACGCCAGTGTGACTGACTGGTCGAGAGATACGGACGCGTGGAGCCGGTAAGTTCCCCATTAACTGCTGTTTTGGTTTGGCCTTGTAGCGAAAACAAATAGTGCATTCATGAATACATTTTTTCACACTATTCTTGATATTTACAATCCAATATTTGCTTCGCAGATATGAAACCATCGTTGGATTCCACCATGCAAAGTTCTTTCATGCGCCTCCCGTAGTAACAGTTTTGAAAAGTGGTGTGTAGGGTTGAGTATGATTGGATGCCGCTGATCGTAAGCCAACTCAGAATGTTGCAATCTACCTCCTATTCGAAGAATGCCTTCCATATCTACAAATGGTGTGAGAGAGTTGAACGTTTTGCTATTCAAACCACCCCTAATCGCCGCAATTTCCTTTGGAAAAATTTGGTGTTGGACCACTTTCACCGCTTTCAAAGTTGAATTTCCTTCGGTGATAATGTCATAAATTCCCGCTCATGAGGTCGTTTTCGTAAATTGTTGACGAATCTCGTACACCAAGCAATGATCCTTACCAATTTCAGCGGATTAGAGTGCTGGTTGATCAAAGTGCTGATTGCATCATCGGTGACATGGAATGGTAAATTGCCATTCCCTTCGGAGAAATTCTGGGCCATTTCACCAGAGTTGGTTTCAGGACTGGAATCTGATGGGAGGAGTCCGCGCGACAACAAATCCGCAGGGTTGTGTTCGGTGGGAACGCGCTTCCAAATGCTGCAATTGGTGAGTCGCTGAATCTCTGCTACCCTATTAGCAACAAAGGTCTTCCATTTAGGTGGAGGTACATTGATCCAGGACAATGTAATTGCAGAGTCTGACCACGCGAATCTCTTCACCTTCTCCCTGCGTAACGTCTTCGATGTATAGTGTAAGAGTGAAGCCAACATAACTGCTGCGCATAGCTCTAAACGAGGGGGAGTTACAGTCTTCAGTGGAGCCACCTTGGGTTTGGATATCAGTAAATGAGTATGACTGTTTTTGTACTCATCTAAACTCCGCGCGTAAATTACAGCACCATATGTTTTCTCCGACGCGTCGCTAAACCCATGGAGTTCCAGGTCCCGTTGTCAGGGACAGTTCTTTTCGAAAGGATTCCCATTCTTCTTGGAGCTCAACAGGAATCGGTTTCTTCCCACGACATTCCGCGCCACCAAAGTTGCTGCATCATCATTTTTGCCTCCTTGACAATGCACGGCGAAATCCAGCTAAGGGGATCGAAAAGTTTTGCGATTGTGGAAAGCATTGATCTCTATGTGACTTCCGAGGTATCTGCTTGGAGGTTCTGAAAGGAAAATGAATCATCGAGTGGAAACCACCTTACCCCTAAGGCCTTAACATGCTCTGCGGAATCAAAAGGAAGTTCAAAACCTAACTCTCTCTGATCTGGTGGAATATCCTGAAAGAACTCCTCAGTGTTGCTCGTCCACTTTCGAAGCTTGAAGCCTGCAGGTGATAACATATGTTTGATATCATCTCTCCTTTCCAGAACTTCCTCCACGAAGTTTGAATCGGCTCCTGTGATGACATAATCGACATACGTGTCTTCTCGGATAATCCTGGCCCCAATGGAATGTTGCTTTCCTCCGTCTGCTGCTAACTTGTTAAGTGTTCGAATAGCAAGATAAGGAGCGCTGGCAGTGCCAAAAGTTACAGTATGTAAGCGGTATACCTTCACAGGCTCATGGATTTCATCGCGCCAGTAGATGAGCTGGTAGTAGGTGTCGCTGTGATTCATCCGAATTTGACTGTACATCTTTTCGATGTCGGCTGTAAAGGTATACTTGTACGTCCTCCATCTCAGCAGAATATCCGTAATATTATTTTGCGTTTTAGGTCCTATCATCAAATGGTCATTCAACGAGGTTCCATCCCAAGTCTTTGCAGCAGTATCGAAAACAACTCGAAGCTTGGTGGTCGAGCTTGATTCCTTAACCACTGCATGATGCGGAACGAAGTAATGGAATGGAGTTTTGAGGATTTCGTCGGAGTGGACATCGACTTCTACCATTTGATAAAGTTCCAGGTATTCTCTGATACATTTGGTATATTCTCTGTGTAGTGTAGGGTTGTTTGCAAAGCGTCTCTTCAGCTGATGAAACCTACGCAAGGCGCCTTCCTTCGAGGATCCAAGCTCAGGTTTACATCCTTCCTTAAATGGTAACGATACCTTGTAGCGTCCATTCGCTAACCGTTTTGTCGTTTTTACAAAGCGTCTCTCACAGGCTATATTTGCTTCGGATTCCTGGACCTGAAAGGGAACCTCTTCCATCTCCCAAAACTTTCGGAGCTGAGTATCGATGTCCAAAACCTGGAGAAAACTTTGCATTGCTTTTCTGGACTGTAAAGGTACCTTCCCCAGCAGAAACCATCCCAGTCGTGTCTTTTGAGCAGTGGGTGAAACAGGATCGACCCCTCTTTTACATCCGGTAGTAAAATTACCGAAAAAATGTCGTTTCCTAGAAGCAGGTCGGCCGGTGCGGGCTTGTAGTAAGAGGGATCAGCTAAAGTTAACTCCTTTACATGAATCCACTTCTTAGGCGACAGCTCATTGGACGGCAGTAAACCAGTTAGAGTTTTGAAAACAAACGCCTTCAACTTAGTTTCGTAGGTGGAGTGTAGGGACCCTAGCGTCAAATCTACAAAGTTGTGATAAGAACCATTCCTAACTTTGCCTAGACCAGACACTTCGATGAACGTACGACGTTTCTTCAGGCCTAAGGTTTGAGCTGCTGCCTCGGTCACAAAAGTTGCTTCAGAACCTGGATCTACTAAAGCGCGAAGTTCTATATACTCTCCGTTGGCTGATCTTACCCTAACAACAGCAGTAGCTAAAAGGACATGCACATTTGCATTTGGCTGAGTGTAAAAGTTATTGATGTTCGAATTGCTTCCTGGTACTGGTGCATCGTTCGGAAGAAACACTGGAGCCTCTGGGTTAATCGTGGAAACCTGATATGTATGGGTAGAATTTGGAACAACTGGTGTGTGTGAACGTGTAGGGTTAAATGTGTTGTGAGCTGCTAAACTGTTTGGATTGTATTGTGTGTTTGAATTAGAGTTTTGTATATTTGTGTTGGGTGGAATGGTTGATTTTGTGTAGTGGAGCAGAGAATGATGTGGCTGCTGACAGAAGTAGCACCGCGCTCGACTCGGGCATTGATGAGCACTGTGGCTATAAGCGATGCAGTTCTCGCAAACCCCAATCTTGTTGATCGTACCTTTGCGCGCACCTACGTCCGTCTTCAGAAAACGGTTACAGGTTCTAAGGGAATGAGGACCTTTGTTGCAAACCTTGCATCCAAATTGCCCCTTTTGTTTAGGCCTGATGTGAAATGTGCTCGCATTTGCTGATCCATTTCTTTAATTGCTACCCTTCTGCCCCTGCTGATCAATTACAACTTCTAACGCCCTAAACCTTGCTTCCAGAAACTCAGAGAACTCTATAAATGTGGATAACTCCTTTTTTATCCCCGGCTTTTCCTCCCACAGTTGTTGAGTTATTGCGGGAAGTTTCTGCAACATGGTGTAAATAAGGATGGAGTCCCAATGCTCAACCGGAAGCCCTAGATTCTGAAGCGAATGACGACACTCTGTAGAAGTATCAAGAACCTTTTTTAAGCCCATAGAATTTTCCTGACTAATTGCTCCTTGCCCGAAGAAACGATTTAACTGCGTGTTAACACGGATGCGCTTATGATCATACCGAGAAGTTAGAATTGACCAAGCCCTTTCATAGTTTCCCTGAATAATACCTAAATGCTGTATTAAACGATCAGCCTCACCCATTAAACTGAATTTTAAAAAATGTAGTTTTTGAATTTCTGACAGGAATTTGTTATCGTGGATGATCGACACAAAAATATCATGGAAGGACCTCCACTCTTCGTAACTACCAGTAAATGTAGGTAGCTTCACCACAGGTAAATTTAAATCATGAAAATTTATTGACACAGAACTCACCGGATCTCCTGTTTCGTTTTTAGCTGGCTGTGTTGGTGCCGATGATGATGCTCCTGCAGATTCCGATGGTATTGCTGCTAGTGTCGATGCTAACTTGTCCAAGGCGTCCATCATTGCACTCCGATAGTCGACGTACAGATCCTTTATCTGATCGAACAGCTTCTCACACTCTTATTGGCCTTCAGTTTCCTTCGATGAAACTACATCCTTGTTGTAGTCGCAGCTGATTTTAAAATTTATTTTCCAATATGGAAATCCTCGCGGTGAGATAGTTTTTGCTTCGATCGGCCTCCGATCTTTTTTTGAAATTGATAAAATCCTTTAGAATTTGCGAACAACGCATCGGCATGGATTTGTGTGAGGTAGAACAAGGGAACAAAAAGAAAATTCTGTGTTGCGAGCTCTCCTACTATGCAGTCCGTCCGAAATGGTCAGCTCATCTCTATAGTTCCAGTATAGATATTCTGTTTTATCTAGAAACGACTTGGTATTCGGCCATACTCTAAATATGCGGTCTTTAAATATTGTTAATTCCTTGTCTTTAATAGTTTACCAGAAGAATTTTCTTTTTGTTCCCTTGTTCTACCTCACACAAATCCATGCCGATGCGTTGAAAAGGTTAGTTCGGTTATATTGGGCATTGTAATGGCATCTAAGTTTGACCATCAGAATTCTGCAAGCAAAGAGAACAGTTAGAACATAATTGTTTAATGTGGTTCGATATATTTGGCCAAAATACTGTGTTGCGAGCTCTCCTACTGTGCAGCCTCTGCAAAATATCCTGCCGTAGACTTCGTGGAACAAGTATTTGCGATCATTTGAAAATAAGTCCATCCGAAATGGTCAGCTCATCTCTATAGTTCCAGTATAGATATTCTGTTTTATCTAGAAACGACTTGGTATTCGGCCATACTCTAAATATGCGGTCTTTAAGTATTGTTAATTCCTTGTCTTTAATAGTTTCCTCCCTAATGCATTGCAAACGCGAATCTTTTATGCGCAAGTCATGAAGAGGATTTACTTCAGAAATTTGTAACAGGATTTTTTCAATTTCTTGCATTCATGACATTTAAGTTGTAACGTTGTAAGCTGAGTTACATTCGTTGTAATCTTTTAGGTGCACTAAGCAACGATTTTTTAAATATGGATTGCAGCAGAAGATGGTCCGTCTCTACTAAAATTTGACTTTTTCCGCATATGTATTGATCAAAACGTTTACAAGCAAAGACGATGGCAAGGCACTCTTTCTCTATTTGGGCATACTTTTTTTCCGTCGGAGTCAAAACTCTCGAAGCATAGGCCACCGGATGTCCTTCTTGTTTTAGGACAGCTCCCAATCCAATACTGCTTTCATCGCATTCAATAACAGTGTCTTTTTTTAAAATCGAAGTACTTCAGAATAGGAGCATCTATTATCATCTCTTTTAGTTTGAAAAACGCCACTTCTTGTGCCTGCCCCCAACCCCACTCACTATCCTTTCGACATATTTGTCTTAATGGATCGGCAACTTCTGAAATTCTGGGCACAAATCTCGATAAATATGTGCATAAGCCTACGAACCTTTGTGTTTCTTTCACGTCTTTCGGACGTTCCATGTTAAAAATAGCGTTCACTTTATTTTTGTTCACTTTTAGTCCGTCCGCTGATAGTGTAAATCCATAAAATGGTACCTCCCTCAGTCCAATTCTAGCTTTTTCTGGATTTAATTTTAAATTAGCCTCTCGTAGTCTTATCAACAGTTTTTCCAAATTCCGATTGTGATGATACCGCCTCTTCCATTGTGTCAGCGCGTCCGTAAATTAAGTAATCGTTTACTAGAACTTCTACTCCCTCCAGTCCGCTTACAATCTCTTGCTGTTTCTGCTGCCAGATTTCGGGTCCGGCTTTATTCCAAAAGGCATTCTTAGCCAACAATACCTTCCGAAAGGTGTCCAAAATGTTGTTAAAAGACTACTATCTTGATATAATACCACTTGCCAAAAACCATTCTTAGCATCAAGCGTTGAAAACTTTTGCGTTTTGCGTTAGCCAGACTAGGTAACATTTCTTCCAATGTATTGGTTTGTAGATTTCTTCTTTTTAGTGCCTTGTTCAAATCTTGGATATCTAGACATATTCTCAATTTATTATTTCGTTTTACAATTATTAAATTGCTTATCCACTGATGATTTACCTTCTTAATAATATTTCGCTTTTCTAATTCTGCTAGTTTTAATTTCAGGTCTTCTCTCAGTGATATCGGAATGCGTCGTGGTGATTGTTGTGTTGGAATCATTGTTTTGTCAATTTCTAGTTTTACGCATCATTCGAGCAGTCCATCTCCTTTAAAAATATCACTATATTTCTCCATAATTTGTTTAGCATTAACTTCAATATTGTTTACTAGATTTATAGAACTTACCTGAATTATCTCAAATAATTTGGATGTGTGTGCTGATAGAAACGGGTGACACTTCTCCTTCACTAGTTAAAATGTTAGATGCTTTTTTATACCGCTATATTGATCAAAAAGGCTTCCAGTACCAACAGGTTTTATTATATTTCCATCGAAGGCTTTTAATCTTATTCTGCTCTCACTTAACTCGTATTTTCTTTTCACTATTTCTTTAAAATCGTTTAAATTCATTATGTTGCACAACGAGCCTGTGTCTATAATGCACTGCATTAATTTTGGTTTACTTTTGATATCCACAGAAAATTCTATTTCTTATTCGCTCTGTGCTGAAGTTTTTTGTTTTGTCTTACTCGATCACTTGTTCTATCTTCTCAGTAATTCCTTTTTAGCATATACATATGTCTCATTGTCGCTGAATTCTTGTAAGTTGCTATATGTTGTGTGTGTAATCGTTCGCATTGTTTCTGCTGTTTGTTGTGCTAATGAGCATGATTTCTGTGCTTTGTCTAACGTGAGCTCTTCTTCCATCAATAATCTCCTTCGCATATTATTGCACTTAATTCCCGGTATGAGCCGATCGCATATATAGTCGTCTTCGTATTCTGCTGGATAACCGCAAGCTTTAATGAGATCTCTCAATCTGCATATGTTTGCTTTCACATTCTCCGACTCTTGCTGTATGGCTGTATTGAATATATAACGCTCATATCGTATTCTTTGTGGGTGCACACAATTTTTCCAGAGCGTTTAGGATTCCTTTCGTAGTTTCTTTCATCTGCCGCTGATAATTTTAGTTTATCTAAAATCCTAAAACATTCGTCCCCTATACATGGTTTTAATATAGCTACTCCTACCCCATCCGTTCGTTTGTTGAGTTCTGCCGCTATTTCGTAGTTTTCCCATTGTTTTTTAAACAGTTTGAAATGTTCCAAAGCGTTGTCCCGGACAATAAATGGACGAGGAGGGGGAATAAAAAAAAATTACGCGTTTTGTGAAATTTCGCCTTCACCATCCGTGGTTGCCATTTTCGCGTATACTTATTTTCGCTTTTAAATTAAAAATCTAAACAGGCATTTCTGACACCATGTTACTTTATTGAATGCTGGACAAGAACTGTCGTTTATTCGGTAAATGTAAAGTGTACATTGGCGATTATATAAAGTTGTAATATAGAACAATGTATAGAACGCCAGTACAGTATACACATACTATAACAACGACCTAATACATCCAAATACTCTCTTATTTTTGAACTAACAATTGAGAATTATGCCCATATAATTAAAGAAATTGATATTAAAGCTTATACAAAAAATAAAAATATAATAGTACTTCTACAAATACCGTTGATAACTCATGAAGAATATGATTAATATGAAATAATTCCACTACCAAAACTTATCAAAAATGGTCTCGTGCTAATAGATGTAAACAATAGATTTTTAATGACAAATAAAGATAAGGAATTTTATACACTGTAAAGAAATAAATGAATTTTATGTATGTAAAAGCCAAATTTTGAAAAGCACATTCGCTTTAAATAGTTGTGAACTTAACTTATTTATGAGAAATAAGGCAAATAATTGTATGTTAAAAAGTATAGACTCAAAAATAGAAATGTTCTACAAAATTAGAGAAAACATGTTTTTATTTATCGTAACTGAATAGGAAGAACGATCATTAAGATAAAGAAGAAGGATCATTAAGAAATTTAGGAATTCTAGTTTTAAGCCAACATTGTAAATTCGAAACGGTAGAGACAGTAATAAAAAGCAATAACATTGAAAGATAAATACACATTTAACGAATTGGAAGATTGTTGTATGAACGTAAAATTGGCAACCGTAAATATCGATAGTAGACCTATTCAAAAGTTGAACATTAAGAACATAAATGAACTTCACGATCTGGCCATTAGTATTCAAAATCAGAAGCACTTTTGGGAAAGCATTCTCGATCCAATCCCGGAAGATAGTAGAAGTATTGTCGGAGGAATAACTGGAGCCATCATTTTAATAATCATGGGAGTCATCGTTTACAAATCTAATTGTAGTTCCGGCTGTCGAACGACCGTGTATATATTCAACAGATGTTTTAACAGAATGGATACAAAATATAAAGAAAGAATGCCAAGGCTCAAGAGGTCATGATCCCCAACATCAGGAAACATATTATTGAAACATAATGAGCCAAGTTTAAGGGTCAGATACCCCTAAAACTTTTCTCAGGAAGAAGGTGTTACGGCAGTCTACACGCGCCAAGCAAAAATAATAATAAAATACATCGCAATGCAAAAACTCCCATGAGACAATTTTGCAAAGGAAATGTAACCAGAGCAGCGTATGCGGCAACAGCATATTAAGTTTACTTACTTCATTAATGTTTGAGAATGTATTACTATGTAGCGTCAGCATTATGACTTATGAAAATGAATGTAGAGCAATTGAAAATCAGTTCTAACCAGACCTCCACCGTGTACGAAATCTTTTAAGTTATCAGAATTTATTTTTGTTAATTACTTAATTAAGTAACACATCAAGTAATTAATAATAATCAATTAAATAGTGTTTAAGTAATAAATGTCGTAGTGTTTGTTCTAATCAACTGTGCCGTCTTTTGTATGTGCGTTATTCATCGGGGTTATTGTTTTCACTTTAAAATCGCATCTTTTAATTGGACAAAGGAAACGCTGACGGTCGAAATTTCCTGACCAAATAAATTAGCCTGTGTTTAAGCTGAATTAAATATTTATAAAATTATATTATTATTTAGTTTATCTAAAATCCTAAAACATTCGTCCCCTATACATGGTTTTAATATAGCTACTCCTACCCCATCCGTTCGTTTGTTGAGTTCTGCCGCTATTTCGTAGTTTTCCCATTGTTTTTTAAACAGTTTGAAATGTTCCAAAGCGTTGTCCCGGACAATAAATGGACGAGGAGGGGGAATAAAAAAAAATTACGCGTTTTGTGAAATTTCGCCTTCACCATCCGTGGTTGCCATTTTCGCGTATACTTATTTTCGCTTTTAAATTAAAAATCTAAACAGGCATTTCTGACACCATGTTACTTTATTGAATGCTGGACAAGAACTGTCGTTTATTCGGTAAATGTAAAGTGTACATTGGCGATTATATAAAGTTGTAATATAGAATAATGTATAGAACGCCAGTACAGTATACACATACTATAACAACGACCTAATACATCCAAATACTCTCTTATTTTTGAACTAACAATTGAGAATTATGCCCATATAATTAAAGAAATTGATATTAAAGCTTATACAAAAAATAAAAATATAATAGTACTTCTACAAATACCGTTGATAACTCATGAAGAATATGATTAATATGAAATAATTCCACTACCAAAACTTATCAAAAATGGTCTCGTGCTAATAGATGTAAACAATAGATTTTTAATGACAAATAAAGATAAGGAATTTTATACACTCAAAAATGATTTAAATGACTGTAAAGAAATAAATGAATTTTATGTATGTAAAAGCCAAATTTTGAAAAGCACATTCGCTTTAAATAGTTGTGAACTTAACTTATTTATGAGAAATAAGGCAAATAATTGTATGTTAAAAAGTATAGACCCAAAAATAGAAATGTTCTACAAAATTAGAGAAAACATGTTTTTATTTATCGTAACTGAATAGGAAGAACGATCATTAAGATAAAGAAGAAGGATCATTAAGAAATTTAGGAATTCTAGTTTTAAGCCAACATTGTAAATTCGAAACGGTAGAGACAGTAATAAAAAGCAATAACATTGAAAGATAAATACACATTTAACGAATTGGAAGATTGTTGTATGAACGTAAAATTGGCAACCGTAAATATCGATAGTAGACCTATTCAAAAGTTGAACATTAAGAACATAAATGAACTTCACGATCTGGCCATTAGTATTCAAAATCAGAAGCACTTTTGGGAAAGCATTCTCGATCCAATCCCGGAAGATAGTAGAAGTATTGTCGGAGGAATAACTGGAGCCATCATTTTAATAATCATGGGAGTCATCGTTTACAAATCTAATTGTAGTTCCGGCTGTCGAACGACCGTGTATATATTCAACAGATGTTTTAACAGAATGGATACAAAATATAAAGAAAGAATGCCAAGGCTCAAGAGGTCATGATCCCCAACATCAGGAAACATATTATTGAAACATAATGAGCCAAGTTTAAGGGTCAGATACCCCTAAAACTTTTCTCAGGAAGAAGGTGTTACGGCAGTCTACACGCGCCAAGCAAAAATAATAATAAAATACATCGCAATGCAAAAACTCCCGTGAGACAATTTTGCAAAGGAAATGTAACCAGAGCAGCGTATGCGGCAACAGCATATTAAGTTTACTTACTTCATTAATCTTTGAGAATGTATTACTATGTAGCGTCAGCATTATGACTTATGAAAATGAATGTAGAGCAATTGAAAATCAGTTCTAACCAGACCTCCACCGTGTACGAAATCTTTTAAGTTATCAGAATTTATTTTTGTTAATTACTTAATTAAGTAACACATCAAGTAATTAATAATAATCAATTAAATATTGTTTAAGTAATAAATGTCGTAGTGTTTGTTCTAATCAACTGTGCCGTCTTTTGTATGTGCGTTATTCATCGGGGTTATTGTTTTCACTTTAAAATCGCATCTTTTAATTGGACAAAGGAAACGCTGACGGTCGAAATTTCCTGACCAAATAAATTAGCCTGTGTTTAAGCTGAATTAAATATTTATAAAATTATTGAAACACTTTGTTAATTATTGTTCAATTATAATTCAATTTTTATTCAATTCAATTAAATTCAATTATGGCCAATTTAAAGTGAAGGTTATGATTACGAATTGTCAAGAAACATAGAATTCTCAAATTAAGAATTAGAGAAATCTGAAATAAATTTCATTATCATTTATAACGTCAAGCAAGTTAGTCTTTTCTTTTTTATTGTTCATTTTTTCATACAATTGAAAGTTATTTCAATTATTCCCACATGTTAAGGAGTCTTTAGCTTACCTATGTTAATAAGGAAAAGTCTTTAAAAAATAAAAGAGATACTGCGCTCACGTTCGCTTCAAACCACGTTTTTTAATGAGTGCCGTGCAATCGGTTGGATCGTCAGAAAGAGCTGACAGCGGCCTGAAGTTGAGCACAGCCTCGATTTGTTTCAACACCGTGTAAAATTCTTCAAATGTCAGCAGCGCCTCACCAATGGTCCTCTTCAGATGGTGTCTCATGCTTTTAATGCCGGCCTCCCAAATACCTCCAAAATTCGGAGACCCCGGTGGGATGAAATGCCATGAGACCCCGTGACATGCGACCAGTTGCGCGCCAGCATCGAACTGACTTTAGACGGCTAGTAAATCTTCTCTGAGGATTGCGTTAGCGCCAACAAACGTCGTTGCACAGTCGCTGTATACATCAGCACTGTATCCGCGTTGTGCGAAAAAACGTCGAAGTGCAGCCAGAAAGCTTTCTGTTGTCAGGTCGCTTACGAGCTCTAAATGTACCGCTCGTGTGCTGAAGCATACAAAAAGAGCGACATATCCCTTGTAGCTTTTATGCCCCCTGCCTTTTGTAGTTCGGATCTTGTAAGGACCGCCGTAATCTAGTCCACAATGCTGGAATGCCTTTGCCGCAGCGCAGCGATGAGCGGGGAGGCTCCCCATCATCTGATTTGTAGTTGGCGGATTTTGGCGGAAACATTTGACGCATTGACGAATTTTTTGATTAAGTATCGGGCATCAATCACCCAGTACAGTCGGCGTAGAGAATTAAGTGTTGCTTGCGTACCACCATGCATGGTGTTCTCGTGAGCTTTGGCGACGAGGAGTGTACTCAATAGACTGTCTTTCGGTAGAATTATCGGAAAGCGTTCCGACAGCGTTTTTCAAACGCCCATTGAGACGCAAAAGGCCATCGAGATCTATCATCGGGTTAAGTTTCAATAGCTTGCTCTTCGAGACGATGGGCTTATTCTGAAGTAAACAAGAGATTTCATTAGAAAAATATGTATTTTGAACATACTGTAATATGCGAGCTACGGCTCGAGTAGATAAAACAATATTCTGTGAAATTATTTCTTTATTTTCTAGTCTATAGAACAATTCAGGTTCACACTATACTATTCTTCGCAATTCTTTTCTTACAATGTCTCTTTCCTCTCAAATCACTTATCTCCTTTCTTCTACTTAATTCACAAGTCCAAACTAATTACTTCTTCTTGTTAAATCTCAACTTTCAATTTATCACAAAATTACAACTTCGCCCATTATCACTTTTCTAATCTCTTCGCCACAGTTTAAGAATTACTGTTCCTTTCTCAATCGCCATCTGTCCTTATATAGCAGAAGTTTCTGATAGCCAGAAACTTCTAGCAAATTCTTCGACCACTGGAACAAGAGAAATAATTCTTATAATTCCCTTTTATCCCTGATATTATTCGTCTCTTTCGTTGAAATGAGCTTTGGAGACTTCGTCCCAGACACGAACCTCGAATGAAAGGACAGTTCGAACCAAAATTCTGCCAAAATGAAATAGTCACTTCGGAATTTGCTGCATAGTCGTAGGAGCGTAGTTATTATTATGCTACACTGCCCCCCTCTTAGACGTGTTCGTCCCGAACAAGTGCATCCTCATTTCGGCCATTGTATCGACTCAGTCGGTCCACATGAACCACTTTCATTTTGGCCCTCGGTCCTCGCTGGATGGGGTAGACAACATCGTTGATGCGGGTTACTATTCTGTAGGGACCTTCCCAGTTCCGCTGTAATTTAGGTGATTTCCCCTTTTGGCGATGGGGATTATACAGCCACACCAGATCTCCTTCCTGGAATCCTGACGTTGTTGCCTTGGCATCATACCTGGTCTTCATGCGGTCGCTCGTCATCTTAATCTGGCTTCTGGTCCTTTGGTGTATGTCCCTAAGCCTTTCCCTAAGGTCCGCCACGTACTCTTCTTCATTTCTGGGCTCATTGGTAGGAGATCCAAATTTCACCTCACTGGGTAAACGAGCTATTCCACCAAATAAGATTTCGAACGGCGTATGTCGAGTAGTGCTATGCACGGCACTTCTATAGGCCATCAAAAACAAGGGAATCTGCCGGTCCCAATCCCGTTGGTAGTCACCTACGACCTTCGAGAGATGTTCGTCCAAAGTCCTATTGAACCGCTCCACCATACCGTCCGACTGTGGATGAAGCGGGGTTGTCCTTGTCTTTTTGATTCCGAGTAGTTGACACATCTCTTGGAAGATTCTTGACTCGAAGTTCCGCCCTTGGTCAGAATGCAATTCCAAGGGCACACCGAATCTGCTAACCCAATTGTAGACGATCTGCTCCGCCACGGTTCTGGCTTCCTGGTTAGGGATCGGAAACGCTTCCGGCCACTTACTGAAGTAGTCCATCACTACGAGTATATACCGATTACCATTGTCGGTTGCCGGAAAGGGCCCTGCGATGTCAATGGCGATTCGTTCGAAAGGTGCTCCCACGTTGTATTGGTGCATCTTACCTCGAGTTTTGATTCTCGGACCCTTGCTAGCTGCATACACGTCGCATTTTCTGCACCAGTCTTCGACATCTTCCTTCGCTTTGAACCAATAAAAACGTTCTCGTATCTTTTCTAGCGTCTTATTCACTTCCAAGTGGCCTCCGGACGCCCCGCCATGCAATTCCTGTAACACCTCCTTGACCCTCGTCCGCGGCACGACAAGCTGCATTACAAATGACTTTCCGTCGGAGGATTCCCATTTTCTTCTCAGAACACCTTCTTGGACATGGAGGGAGTCCCACTGCGCAAAATATGCCTTTAAGGTCGGGCTTCTGTGAGAGATGTCCTGATGATCCGGTTTCTCCATGTTCTCCTTCCAGGCCAGAATCGGCTCGATATCCGGGTCTTCCTTCTGAGCGTTCCGGATCTCATCTACGCTCCAGCCGGCGATAGGTTCGGCTCTCATTCTTTGGATGGAAACCAGCTCCCGTTCTTCCTGACGCGCACAATGTTTACAATCCGTTCTGCATGGTCTCCGGGACAGTGCATCCGCATTAGAGTGGAGTTTTCCTTTACGATGCTCTATTTCGTAGTCGTAGATTTGCAGCCTTTCGATCCATCTTGCGACCTGATCTGTGCGAAGGCTGCATGGTCTGTGCGAAGAACGAACTTCCTCCCATAGAGGTATTTGTGAAAATGCTTCGTAGCCAAAATCAAAGCTAGAAGTTCCCGCCTTGTCACGCAGTAGTTCCTTTCTGGCTTAGAGAGCACCTTGCTGAAGTACGCAACCACCTTCTCTTGGCCATCATGCACCTGGGAGAGTACGGCTCCTACCCCGACATTACTAGCATCTGCATCCACAATGAACCTTTCCCCGGGAGTGTAGTAGGCTAGTATCGGGGCATCGCATAGCCGTTGTTTAAGTGCCTTGAAGCTCTTCTCGCACTCAATTGACCATTTGAATTGTTTTCCCTTTTCCGTCAACTGGTGCAGGTTCATTGCGATCCCGGCAAAATCCTTCACGAACCGTCTGTAGTAGGTGGCTAGGCCCAGGAAACTCCTTAGTTGGTGTTTGTCTTTGGGGACTGGCCAGTTTTTCACCGCTTCGACCTTCTCCGGATCGGTTCTCACTCCTTTCGCTGAAATTATGTGTCCCAGGTACTTGACTTCCGCTCTAAACAGGGCGCACTTCTTGGGGTTGAGCTTCAGGTGGGCACTTCGAAGCCTTTGAAACACATCCCTTAGATTGTCTCGGTGTTGCGCAAACGTTTTTCCTACGACGATGACATCATCCAAGTATACCAAACAGGTTTTCCATGTTAACCCTTGCAGGACACATTCCATCAATCGCTCGAAAGTCGCCGGAGCATTGCACAGCCCGAATGGCATTACCGTGAATTGCCGTAGCCCATTTCCTGCGGTGAAGGCGGTTTTCTCCCGGTCTTCTGGATGGATCTGTACCTGCCAGTAGCCACTCTTCAAGTCGAGAGTGGAAAACCATCGGGCTCCTGATAGTGTGTCTAGCGTGTCGTCAATCCGTGGCAGAGGATAGCTGTCTTTCTTGGTGACGTAATTGAGCTGCCAATAGTCCACGCAGAACCGCGTGCTGCCATCTTTCTTCTTACCCAGTACAACCGGTGATGCCCACGGACTTTTGGAACTTTCAATCAGACCTTCTTTCTCCATTGCCGACACCATCTCTGCAACTTCCGTCTGCTTTGCCAATGCAAGGCACCTAGCAGGCTGACGAATTGGTCTAGTATCACCAGTGTCTATTCGACGTTGTACCAGGTGTGTTCGGCCGTATTCTCCGTCCTGTGAGGCAAATACATCAGCGTACTCTTTGATAAGATTCTCTGCCATAGTTCGCTGCTCCTGATTCAGCTCACTGGACTGGAGAATCGTCTCTCTCGTTTCTGCTGTCCAAGGTGATGGGAGAGGTTTTGGAGCATCACGTTCAGATATTGTTGCGACAGCGGTAATCGGCGTGCATTTTCCAGTCACCTCCCCTCGCCTTAGTTTGACAGTGTGTGGTCTTGCGTTCAAAACATTCACTGGAACCATGGTTTTTTTTTTTTTTTTTTTTTTTTTGGTTGCGCCTGGAGGTGCAGGAATCTTCAAAAGATACCAATGGCCCGTACCATTGGTTATGCCCGATTCATATATCTGACCTGATGATTCATAAGCGTCTGCCAGTATATGCCTACGGGCTAAACCTCACCCCCCAGAGAGGCACTATGAGAACCGGCCGCTCGTGCTCATAGTAGTAGGAAATTCGTTCCTCTCATTTTTTCGTTTTGTGGTGACTACGACTAAGTTGCCTTAACAAGTAGTTTACGCTTCTGTAGTGTTAATCGCGTTAGGTAGGTAGCTTTCCTGCGAAGGCACCTACTAATACCGTCATTACATGCGGTTTTCCCTTACTGCGCCAGATCGTACGGTCTTGTTCTTTGTAGTCGGCGCTCGAGGTTTGTCACGTCCAGAGTACGGATTATTTCATTATTGCAATGATCATGAAGGCGAGTACGAAGTTTGTGAGCAAAGTTTGTTACTTCATCCCTCACGGTAGCAATTCCTAGATCTCTGTGAATATCACTATTCCTTATATACCATGGAGCATTCACAATTGCTCTTAGTGTTTTGTTTTGGAATGTTTGCAGAACAGTCATATTGCTTGGCTTGGTACAACCCCAAAGTTGTATACCGTATGTCCAAGATGGTTTTAGCACTTGCTTGTACAGAAGCAGTTTGTTGTATACGCTTAACTTCGAGTATCTCCCGAGTAGCCAGTACATTTCTCTAAGTCTGATTTCGAGCTCGTCGCGCTTCTTTTTAACATGTGGCTTCCACTTAAGTTTTGCGTCTAGTGTCATTCCTAGATATTTTGCCTCGTTTGCGTACGGTATTTGTACCGAGTTAATGGAAATAGGTAAGTTGTTTATCTTTTTGTACGTAAAATTGACATGCGTTGACTTGGTCTCGTTAAGGACGATTCTCCAGGTCTTTGTCCACTCGCATACTTTGTTTAAAGCTCGTTGGAGTTTTCCAGTTGATGATTCGACTGACTCATCTGTTGCGAGGATAGCCGTGTCATATGCGAACGTTGCTACGACAGTCCCTTCATCTTGTGGTATATCTCTTGTGTAGAGGAGGAACAGGATTGGGCCGAGAACGCTTCCTTGCGGAACACCGGCATGGATTTCTTTGAATTTCGAATATTCTGCCCCATGTTTAACACGAAAGAGTCTGTTATTAAGGTAAGATTCCAATATTCTGTAGAATTTATCTGGTAAGATTTCCCTTAGCTTATATCTCAGGCCTTCGTGCCATACCTTGTCGAACGCTTGCGATACGTCGAGAAAAGCGGTAGAGCATATCTTTTTCCCTTCTAGAGCTTTTTCAATTTCATTTGTAATTCGATACACCTGATCGATTGTGGAATGTTTAACCCGAAACCCGAATTGATGATCCGGGATCAATCGCCTTTCTTCAATTACTGGGTGCAATCTTTTTAGCAGAAGTTTCTCAAAGACTTTAGATATTATCGGCAGAAGCGAAATGGGTCTATATGATTTCTTGTCGTTTGCACATTTCCCCGGTTTCGGAACCATTATTACTTCGGCGACTTTCCATTGCCTTGGAACATATAGAAGTCTCAATGAAGCATTTATAATGTAGAGTAACTTAACTAACGCTTTTTTCGGTAGCTCCTTCAAAACTTCGCCAGTGATTAAATCATATCCTGGAGCCTTGTTATTTTTCAGTTTTCTTATTGTCATTCGAAGTTCAGACAGGGATACAGTTTTTAATTTAAAGTTGTCGGGTGCCGTATTTGCATCCGGATCTTCGATCAATGGTTGTCCATCGAATGGCTTGAACGTTTCCTCTAAATGTTCGGCAAATAATTCCGCTTTATCTTTGTCTCCTTTTGCCCATTCGCCGTTAGCTTTTCTTATTGGTGGCGAGTGCATTACGGGTTTCCTTATGGACTTTAAGGCTTTCCATAGAGAGTAGTTTGAACACTTATCAGCGGTCAAGCTCTTGAGGTAAGTAGAAGTCTCGCGATTTCTTAAGTCCTGCAGCACATTTTTTAGCTTGTTGGAAAGGTGGTTAAGATAAGTTTTATGCGGTGGCGCGCGGGATTGTTGCCATCTCTTGCGCGCTCTTCTCTTTTCACGTATGAGGTCTTCGATATCAGGCTGGTATTTGACTTTGCTGTTCCGTGTTGCTGTTTTTCGAAAAGGGGTATTTTTCCATGCTGCGCACTGAATGGCTTCCACGAGCTTGTCAATTTCGTCTTCTATTTCAAGTGGTGTCTTTAGCGGCACATTTAGAGCAATATTTTCCTTGCAGTCTTTTCTGAAAACGTCCCAGTTTGTTTTGTTACTAGTTAACTTAGGCGGTCCTTCTTTTTTTGCTAGACTTCCACCGATTTTCAGAATGACTGCTGAGTGGTCTGAGCATAAATCATAACATTCTTCTACTTCCGTTAGATTTTTAGTTAGCGCTTTTGCGATAAAGAAGTCGACGAGGTCAGGGATTTTATTATTGTCAGTTGGCCAATACGTTGGCTTTCCCGTCGAAAAAAATTCCAAACCACGTTTCATACTGGCTTTGTACAATAATCTGCCTTTCGTTGAATTACATCTTGAACCCCAGAAAGTGTGTTTCGCGTTAAAGTCACCACCGATGATAAAATTAGGCCCGAGTGAGTCAAAGAGGCGAACGAGGTCGTCGTCCACCAACCTATATCCCGGAGGGAAGTAACACGATCCGATCTGGTAGTCTAAATGATTTATTTTTACGGAAACTGAGCTTATTTGCATAGAATCCAGTTCTACTTTTATGTTTTCGGAGTGCTTAATGTATTCTTTAATGTACATAGAGGAACCGCCTCTCGCATTTTCCGAAGGATGATGCGCGTGATAATCACTGTAGCCTTTTATTCTGGGTCCAGGTCCTTTTTTTAAGTGGGTTTCCGATATCAAGCATATATCAATATTGTTTTTCCGTAAAAAGATTTCTAATTCGTCTATTTTTGCCAGAATGCCGTTTGCATTCCACGTTAGTATCTTTAGCAGCTGTTTCATATTCATGTTTTGTTGTTTGTCTTGCGAGGCTTGAACTCGAGCTTGCTCAATTTGTCGAAAATAACTTGATTAACCTTGGTTTGCTCCTCAAGTTTTTCCAATATCACAGTTAGTATTTGGCAGACCGGATCTGTTGTGGCTGACCTTGATGCGACTTGCGCGTACGATTTCGTACTTCCAGCCAGTGGCAGTTTTTCCGTTGGACTTGGACCAGCGACGTTCTCTTGTGCAATTTTTATATTTTCCTTTATCGGTCTCGTCTTTTTGACTGGCTTAACGGTCTTAGGCTTATCGATTTTAGGATCTTTTAAGTTTGGTTTCGGGTGTAGCGGTTTTTTTTAGAGAATCGCGTCTTTTTTGAAGTTCTTTGGCGATTTCGCAACCTCGATAGTTCGCTGGGTGGTTTCCCATGCAATTCGCGCAGACCGCTGGGACCTGCTTGGTTATGTTGCACTCTTCCGAAAGATGTGTACCGGCACATTTTACGCACCGTGGTTCTTTCTGGCAGTATGCCTGCGTATGGTTAAAGCCTTGGCATCGCTTACACTGAGGTATCGATCTCTTGCTCTTACGCATGGGCTCGACTTTTACCTTGATGTTTAGAATGGTTTTCATTTTGAATGGAACCATGGTGTTCTTTGGTTCGACTAACGTCTTTCCCACGATGTAGTCTTGAGAATTCTTCTCTGGGTCTGGTTCTACTATGTAGAATCGGTGGCTCCCAAGATCACCTTCCAGCTTCGTCCAAATGATTGTCTCTGAAGACGGCGGCAAAACTTCGTCTTTGCTGATGACTGTCCTGAGAGTTACGGCATTTTCGTTTCCGTACACCATCGGAATCTCCACATTTCGATACCTCAGTACTTGCATCCCGATGTCCAAGACTACTTCATTTGCTTTCATGAAGTCTATTCCGATGATGCACTCGTCGCATATATCTGCCACCAGAAACGCATGGGAGAACGTCAGTCCTGCCAGGGTAATCGTAAGACGAACTTCTCCAAATACCTTCGCCATTTCCCCTGTTGCAGTCTTCAGGCAGAAGCTGTTGGTGTTGTGCAGCCAGGAGCTTTTGACGATATCTCTTCTTATAATGGAGGCAGTGGCACCTGTGTCGATGGTGGCTACGCACTTCTTCTTGTTGATTAGTGCCTCCACTGTCAGGCTCTTGTTATCCCGTTTGGTTTGCGAAACTTGAATGGTGGTCCTGGGGGCCTCGATTCCAGTAACCTACTTCTGCCCCGCGAAGGTGGTCCTTACTCATTTCCCGACTGCTGGTTTTGGGAAGTCTGACTGACAGCCAGATGCTTCCTCTCTGCTTCTCCTACTTCCGCAATGTGGACAATTTCCTCGTCTAGGTGCACTTCTGCACTGCCGTTGTAGGTGTCCGGTTTGGTTGCAATTCCAGCAACGGATTTGACTTCCGCGAGCTTTGTCTTCATCCATGACGGCTGTTCTCTGGCATGAGCATTCCACGACGGACATTTCCCTGACACGGTGTATTCCCTGATATGCTTGGTCCGCAGCCTTCATTGACAAAGCGAATGCCAATGCCTCGGGGAGTGTTCGCTTTTCAGCCATCCTTACGGCCATTTGCAGTTGTCTGTCCTCTATGGCCTGAATAAAAGCTTCCACCCCCATTTCGTTGATAAGTTCCTCACCGGCTTTAGGATATGAAAGATGGGCTAGTCTCTCTATATCCGCTTGCAACTGTTGGAGCCTTTCCCCCCTTTTCTGGACTCGACTACGCAGCTGAACCCTGTACACCTGCTGCATGTGTTCATCCCCAAACCGCATCTCGATAGCCTGAACCAGAGAGTCATAGTTCTGCTGTTTATCTTCCGGGATGGTCTGCAAGAGCTCCGCAGCTGGACCCCTCAGTGAAATCGTGAGTGCAATAGACTTCTCTTCATCGTCCCAGCTATTGGTCATTGCGGCCGCTTCGAATTGCCTCTTATAAATTGGCCATGATGTTTGACCATCGAAGATAGGAGGCTGCATCTCCTTTCTTCTCAGACCGTCAGTGGAACATTCCCGAGCTCTCTGTCTCTTCACGTTGCTGAGCTCCTTAGCAAGATTTTCGACTTGCTTTCCTACTATCTCGAATTGCGTATCCACTTTTTCAAACTGAGTCTCTATCTTCCCGAACTGAGTTTCATGTTTCTCAAAATTTTCATCGAATCTAGTTTCGACTTTTTCGAGTTGCGTCTCGACCTTCTCGATTTTCTCTTCAATCACTTCGAATTTGGATTCCAAGTTCTTGTTTTGCTCATCAAGTTTACTTTCCAGAGCATCTAGGGAATTTTTTTGCTCGTCCATCTTAAGTTCTAGAGAATTCTTTTGTTCGTCCAGCTTAAGTTCTAGAGAATTCCTTTGATCTTCTATTGCTTTCTTTTGTTCGTCCATGACTAACTTAAGTTGCAGGAGCAGACTTGTTATACCCGGGTCGGCTGCTGTACTTGCTGGTTCCTCTTCCACGTCAAACTCTACGTCGTGCGGATTTTTACCTTCCTGCGTTACTGCTTCTTCCAGACGAATCAGTAGGGCATCTTTTCCCCCAGTTGTGTCGAGGTTCCGCTTACAGAGTTCTGCCTTTAGTTGAGTTATAGTTAGTTTTCCCAATTTGCGACCCATTTTGCGCAACTAATTAACTCAACACAGAAATCGTTTTTTTTTTTTTTTTTGGCTTGTGCAATTTCACACCACGGAAATAGTTATTCACAGAATAAGTTTTATCCCGCTTCTGACACCAATGTAATATGCGAGCTATAGCTCGAGTAGATAAAACAATATTCTGTGAAATTATTTCTTTATTTTCTAGTCTATAGAACAATTCAGGTTCACACTATACTATTCTTCGCAATTCTTTTCTTACAATGTCTCTTTCCTCTCAAATCACTTATCTCCTTTCTTCTACTTAATTCACAAATCCAAACTAATTACTTCTTCTTGTTAAATCTCAACTTTCAATTTATCACAAAATTACAACTTCGCCCATTATCGCTTTTCTAATCTCTTCGCCACAGTTTAAGAATTACTGTTCCTTTCTCAATCGCCATCTGTCCTTATATAGCAGAAGTTTCTGATAGCCAGAAACTTCTAGCAAATTCTTCGACCACTGGAACAAGAGAAATAATTCTTGCAGTTATAATTCCCTTTTATCCCTGATATTATTCGTCCCTTTCGTTGACATGAGCTGTGGGGACTTCATCCCAGACACGAACCTCGAATGAAAGGACAGTTCGAACCAAAATTCTGCCAAAATGAAATAGTCACTTCGGAATTTGCTGCATAGTCGTAGGAGCGTAGTTATTATTATGCTACAATACTTTATCCAAAATTGTAGGGCATTGGTGCGTTCCGCCGCCGTGCACCATGGTGCCATTTCATGAGGCCGCTTAAGTCTAGCAGCGATGAATCGTTTACACCACGCTGTGACAGCCAGAAGCATGTTGAGATTAGAAAACTTTTGTAGTAGCTGTGTGGCAAGACTATCTTGCATCTTTTGTCCACATGGGACTGCATGTAGGGCTGATACATTTTCGGATCCAGATTCCAGTAAGGCGATTTGGTTTGGCCAGAGGGTATCATCGTTGTACAGCCATGGTGGACCTAGCCACCATAGGTCGAGATCGGGTAATGCTGATGGGAATACTTCACGTGATGCTATGTCAGCTGGATTCGTTTTGGTCGGCACATATCTCCAAAAGTCGATCGACGTCAGCTTCTGGATTTGTGTGACTCTGTTGGCAATATACTGTTTATGTTGACCAGGACTAGAACGTATCCAACAAAGAACGGTCTTAGCGTCTGACCAGCAAAAGGTTTAATGGAAATTTAAGAGATTCCAACACCTTATTGGCCACTTTGGCAGCAAGCAATGCAGCGTTCAGCTCCAGGCATGGCACGGAAATTTTCTTTAGCGGAGCCACTTTCGTTTTTGCCATGAGAATGGACACTCTTACCGGTTCGTCTGGCGATTCGACCCGCAAATATGCGACAGCGGCATATGCAGATGTAGATGCATCGGAGAATAAATGTAGTTGATAGCTTGTAACGCAAGGTGATGAAAAAACCCATCTAGGTACTTTAATGTTTTCAACTAGATGCAACTCTTCTCGGAATTTCATCTACGATTGCTGGTATGGCTCCGGTATAATATCGTCCCAAGTGCAGCCACATAACCATAGTTGTTGGCACATTATCTTTCCGGTCACTATGACAGGTGCAAGGAGACAGGACGGGTCATAAATTCGAGCAACATCGGAGAGCTGTTGTCGTTTTGTTATAGGGCCAGCTAGTGACGTTACATCTATCTTGTAACCGATGACATCAGATTCACGAAACCAGTAAAGGCCAAGAGCTCTTGCTTCTCGATCTAAGTTTAGATCACAGTAGATAGCGATTTCTTCTTCGTTGACGTTAAGGCTCTGGAGAAACTGCGACGAATTCGAGTTCCACTTTCGAAGCAGAAAACCACCACTCTGCAGCAGCTTTTGAAGTTGACTTTGAAGCTCGATTGCAATCTCCGCAGTGTGCGCCCCGTGTAGGTAGTCGTCCATGTAAAAGCATTCACGAAGTATGCGCGCTGCCTGCGGATACGTTTTTTCTCCTTCTTTAGCCAAAGTATGAAGTACTTTTATGGTCAAATATGGCGAACAATTTAAGCCATACGTGACAGTTAAGAGACGATGAATATCCGCGATGCCATCTTTGTTGGTCCAAAATATGCGTTGCATATCGGCGTCAGCTGGGTCGATCAAGATTTGTCGACAACATTTTTCGATGTCGGCCATAAACCCAATACGATGGGTTCGCCATTTCATTAAAACTGTGGGTAAATCATTTTGTAGTTTTGGGCCAATATAAAGACAGTCGTTAAGCGAAATACCAGATTTATTTTTTCTTGAAGCATTGAAGACGATTCGCAATTTTGTGGTGGAGCTCGTTTCCTTGTAGACACCATGATGTGGGATATAACATACCTGTTTAGGCTCGACTTCTTGTGCGACAGGTTCCATGTGTCCAAGGCGAATGTACTCTGCCATAAACTCTTCGTATAGTGCATGCATTTTGGGATCCTTTAAAAGAATATTCTGTTGAAAGGTGAAAAGTTTTAATGCATCTGCTTTTGTGTCCGACAGCTCAGCCAAGTCGATGTCATTTTCGAACGGATAACGAACTATAAAACGACCATCTTTGTTGCGGCGGGTAGTTTGTTCAAAGTATTTCTCGCAGTAAATTTCATCCTGTGTCATCTCAGCATTCGGTGATACGTCTTCACCTTCGACGAATTTCCACATACTCTGAACTAAATTAGAGAGTTCGATTAATGTGAATGCACTATAGCTCGTAGTCAGCTGAAGTGTGGCTGGTTTTGGCAAACGGCCATGAATGACCCATCCCAGATGGGTATTTTGTGCTACCGGAGCACTGTTCGACAACTGTTTTATATCGTTGCATAGCAAAGATCCATACAGGTCAGCGCCTAGTATGATATCTATGGACCCAGGCTTGAAAAATGTAGGATCAGCTAGGTCTAAATCCATAAATTCACCCAAGTCCTTGAGGTCGATGTGATCGTTGGGCATCAGGTGCCCTAATCGTGGCAAAATTAATGCGGCGCAGTCGAAAGTCATATCTGGTTTTTGAGAGAGCATACACAAATTTGGACCAGACCTGTAGATGTGCCTACAGCCGACCCGCCGACACCAGTTACCGGAACGCGCAGCCGTGTTCGACGCCGCCGCAATTGTTGCACGGCGAATTCGCTGATGAAAGTCGCTTGCGATCTATTGTCCAATAGCGCGCGTAGTTGTAGGTAATGTCCCGTTGCCGTACGTACTCCAATCCGTGCGGTGGCGAGTATTACTGGTGCCAACGGTAGGGACTCGCCTGTTGTATTTTGACAATCGGAGTGAACATTTTCTGTACGCGAGTGATTTGTGCTAACGCTGCTTGGTCGTGCATTTATAGATTCATGCAACAATGAATGATGCTTTTCCTTGCATTTTAGACACACGAATTATGACTGGCAGTCAGCTTGTACATGATCACTTCTGGAGCAATTTTTGCATAATTTTGATCTCAACACAAATTGTAATTTCTCCGACGGCGGTAGTTTTCGGAAATCAGAGCAATACATCAAAATGTGTTTGCCCGAGCATCTCTGGCAGCCTTTAATGTTAGACTGGTGGCTGCGAATTGGCTGTGTGTACGTCGTAGACTTCGAAGTGGCATCTTTCGTCTTCATGTTAGGTGTGTTTATCGCCTCTAATCCCTGGATACGATTCTCTAGAAATGAAACTATTTCCTTATATGTTGGAATTTCATCAGGTGATTCGAGAAACATCTCCCAGTCTTTCAGAGTGCCCGAATCTATTTTTTCAACCGTAAGAAAGACGAGCCAGTCGTCCCACTCTGACATCGGTCGTCCTTATTGAGAGAGAGCGCGAACTGCCTCGGTAGTTCCATCAACAATCCTACGTAAAGATGCAGCAGAATCAGTAGTCATTATCGGCAGCTTAATGATATCACGCAGATACGTCTTTACTAATCGCCGTTTGTTGACATAGCGTTGTCGCAGTATGCCCCAAGCTATCGGAAAATTGCTTTCCACCACTGACAAATTACGCAAGAGCGCCTCTGTTTCACCTTTCAAACTGCTTTTCAGATAGTGCATGCGCTGCACATTAGATAGAGAAGAATCATTTTTTACGCATGCAACGAACATATCTTTAAAACTTAACCATTGCTGGAGGCTGCCGTCGAACGTTGGCAATTGTATTTTTGGCAGAATGGACGTGGCCATGTGTGACTGACAGTGAAAAGTTGGGTTAGGTGTCGAATGTCCGAGTGCTTCGTGAGATGATGTCGACATTTCGTCAATAATGTGTTTAGTTCTCCTAGGGCTTCGCAATACGCTGACTCGATAGTTGCAAGGCGCTCGCCATCGCGGAATATCTGCAGATCAGCTTTCTTGTCATCGCTCTCCGCTTGCACTAGAATTTCGTTATACACGGCAGTGTAGCGCGACCAATAATCCTCCAACAAGTTTCTTCGCGCACACAAGTAGCCTTTTGTTTGCTTTTGTTTGGCTGTCTTGTGCGTATTTGCAGAAAAGTTTTGGATAAATTTTCGTAACGATTCCTCCTTAGCTAAAGACATTATTTTAAACGAGTATGTTTGTTCGTAATTTCAATTACTCACTCGATTTGGAATTTATTAGGCAGAGAAACACGTTCCCCGCAAGGGATGCCAATGTTAAGGAGTCTTTAGCTTACCTATGTTAATAAGGAAAAGTCTTTAAAAAATAAAAGAGATACTGCGCTCACGTTCGCTTCAAACCACGTTTTTTAATGAACCAAGGAAAGCAAATTTGACACTTTTAGTTTTACAAAGTTTCAGATAGCAACATAAATGAGAGAAAGAGAAAGACGTAATATACGAGTGATGAAACATTAAACCTCGAGCACACTTAAAGCAGGGCTGCCACTTCTTTAAACACCACACATAAAAGATCGTGCACATTTCACACCCGAATAAAACATTGGTCCTTTCGAGCCTAAAAATAAAAGAACAAAATAATTGTTTACTGTGTAAAAATTTTGTGAGAAATTTGTTTTTACATTTGCTAAGCGTGGCTTTTCGTGACTCTTCGTAATTTTTTTGAAACCTTTGAACAAAGGCAAAGTGCACAACGGACTTCTGCGCTTCCAAGAGACTGCATTACGGTACGTTATACCACAACTGTTCGGTGTACTGTGGCAAGTGGAAGTACATTATGTGACCGTTCAACAATATGGTGCGTTATACCGCAATCGTCCGGTTTACTGCTCAAGTGGAATCGTCCGGTTTACTGTTGCAAGTGGGATCGCATCGTAGGACCGTTTCATAATACGGTACGCCACACCGCAACTATTCAGTGTACTTCAAGCAATAACGCATCGTGGAGCCGTTCACTGTATACAGCAACCCATTCGGTACTACGCAACGGAGCGCTAAAAGGAAAGAGTGAGTAGAGTGTGTGTTTTAATAATTAATTGATCAATTTCTTACGTGGATTTTTTTTCTCTGCGGTGCAATGAGCGCAATGGATAAACTTTTGAAAAATATTTTGGCGCAAGTTCAAAAGGATTTTATCAATTTCAAAAAAAGATCGGAGGCCGATCGAAGCAAAAACTATCTCACCGCGAGGATTTCCATATTGGAAAATAATTTTAAAATCAGCTACGACTACAACAAGGATGTAGTTTCATCGAAGGAAACTGAAGGCCAAGAAGAGTGTGAGAAGCTGTTCGATCAGATAAAGGATCTGTACGTCGACTATCGGAGTGCAATGATGGACGCCTTGGACAAGTTAGCATCGACACTAGCAGCAATACCATCGGAATCAGCAGGAGCATCATCATCGGCACCAACACAGCCAGCTAAAAACGAAACAGGAGATCCGGTGAGTTCTGTGTCAATAAATTTTCATGATTTAAATTTACCTGTGGTGAAGCTACCTACATTTACTGGTAGTTACGAAGAGTGGAGGTCCTTCCATGATATTTTTGTGTCGATCATCCACGATAACAAATCCCTGTCAGAAATTCAAAAACTACATTTTTTAAAATTCAGTTTAATGGGTGAGGCTGATCGTTTAATACAGCATTTAGGTATTATTCAGGGAAACTATGAAAGGGCTTGGTCAATTCTAACTTCTCGGTATGATCATAAGCGCATCCGTGTTAACACGCAGTTAAATCGTTTCTTCGGGCAAGGAGCAATTAGTCAGGAAAATTCTATGGGCTTAAAAAAGGTTCTTGATACTTCTACAGAGTGTCGTCATTCGCTTCAGAATCTAGGGCTTCCGGTTGAGCATTGGGACTACATCCTTATTTACACCATGTTGCAGAAACTTCCCGCAATAACTCAACAACTGTGGGAGGAAAAGCTGGGGATAAAAAAGGAGTTATCCACATTTATAGAGTTCTCTGAGTTTCTGGAAGCAAGGTTTAGGGCGTTAGAAGTTGTAATTGATCAGCAGGGGCAGAAGGGTAGCAATTAAAGAAATGGATCAGTAAAAGCGAGCACATTTCACATCAGGGCTAAACAAAAGGGGCAATTTGGATGCAAGGTTTGCAACAAAGGTCCTCATTCCCTTAGAACCTGTAACCGTTTTCTGAAGACGGACGTAGGTGCGCGCAAAGGTACGATCAACAAGATTGGGGTTTGCGAGAACTGCATCGCTTATAGCCACAGTGCTCATCAATGCCCGAGTCGAGCGCGGTGCTACTTCTGTCAGCACCCACATCATTCCCTGCTCCACTACACAAATTCAACCATTCCACCCAACACAAATATACAAAACTCTAATTCAAACACACAATACAATCCAAACAGTTTAGCAGCTCACAACACATTTAACCCTACACGTTCACACACACCAGTTGTTCCAAATTCTACCCATACATATCAGGTTTCCACGATTAACCCAGAGGCTCCAGTGTTTCTTCCGAACGATGCACCAGTACCAGGAAGCAATTCGAACATCAATAACTTTTACACTCAGCCAAATGCAAATGTGCATGTCCTTTTAGCTACTGCTGTTGTTAGGGTAAGATCAGCCAACGGAGAGTATATAGAACTTCGCGCTTTAGTAGATCCAGGTTCTGAAGCAACTTTTGTGACCGAGGCAGCAGCTCAAACCTTAGGCCTGAAGAAACGTCGTACGTTCATCGAAGTGTCTGGTCTAGGCAAAGTTAGGAATGGTTCTTGTCACAACTTTGTAGATTTGATGCTAGGGTCCCTACACTCCACCTACGAAACTAAGTTGAAGGCGTTTGTTTTCAAAACTCTAACTGGTTTACTGCCGTCCAATGAGCTGTCGCCTAAGAAGTGGATTCATGTAAAGGAGTTAACTTTAGCTGATCCCTCTTACTACAAGCCCGCACCGGCCGACCTGCTTCTAGGAAACGACATTTTTTCGGTAATTTTACTACCGGATGTAATAAGAGGGGTCGATCCTGTTTCACCCATTGCTCAAAAGACACGACTGGGATGGATTCTGCTGGGGAAGGTACCTTTACAGTCCAGAAAAGCAATGCAAAGTTTTCTCCAGGTTTTGGACATCGATACTCAGCTCCGAAAGTTTTGGGAGATGGAAGAGTTTCCCTTTCAGGTCCAGGAATCCGAAGAAAATATAGCCTGTGAGAGACACTTTGTAAAAACGACAAAACGGTTAGCGAATGGACGCTACAAGGTATCGTTACCATTTAAGGAAGGATGTAAACCTAGGCTTGGATCCTCGAAGGAAGGCGCCTTGCGTAGGTTTCATCAACTGGAGAGACGCTTTGCAAACAACCCTACACTACACAGAGAATATACCAAATGTATCAGAGAATACCTGGAACTTCATCAAATGGTAGAAGTCGATGTCCACTTCGACGAAGTCCTCAAAACTCCATTCCATTACTTCGTTCCGCATCATGCAGTGGTTAAGGAATCAAGCTCGACCACCAAGCTTCGAGTTTTTTTCGATGCTGCTGCAAAGACTTGGGATGGAACCTCGTTGAATGACCATTTGATGATAGGCCCTAAAACACAAAATAATATTACGGATATTCTGCTGAGATGGAGGACGTACAAGTATACCTTTACAGCCGACATCGAAAAGATGTACAGGCAAATTCGGATGAATCACAGCGACACCTACTACCAGCTCATCTACTGGGAGTATTGGGAGTATTGTCTCAACCGATGGCGGAACCGAACTGGATATAGCCAGCCGAATAGGTAAAGCAAAATCTGCGTTTGGGATGCTATCCATAGTTTGGCGAAGTAATGCAATTAGCTTAAACACCGAGCTACGACTGTTCCGTTCCAACGTTGAATCCGTGTTGCTATATGGATGTGGTACCTGGAGAGTGACCGTCACTATCACGAGGAAGCTGCAAACGTTTGTCAATAGGTGTCTACGTTACATCTTAAGGATATTCTGGCCAAGCCGTATCTCTAACGAACAGCTTTATCAGAGAACGGGCCATGAACCTATAGGCACAACCATACGACGACGAAAGTGGCAGTGGATCGGTCACACTCTCCGAAAGGGTGACAGGTCCATAGCTAACCAAGCGATGCAATGGAACCCGCTTACCCAGGATGGCAGGATACGCGGCGGTCCTAGGAGTACGTGGCGCAGAACAGTTGAGAAGGAAGCACGGCATCTGGGAAAGAGTTGGGGAGAGCTGAGGCACATTTCCAGAAATCGCACACGATGGCGCGTAGGCGTTGTAGAGGCCCTAGGACCCACAAGGGGATACAGGACATAAGAAGAAAGAAGAAAGCTCATCTACTGGCGCGATGAAATCCATGAGCCTGTGAAGGTATACCGCTTACATACTGTAACTTTTGGCACTGCCAGCGCTCCTTATCTTGCTATTCGAACACTTAACAAGTTAGCAGCAGACGGAGGAAAGCAACATTCCATTGATTATGTCATCACAGGAGCCGATTCAAACTTCGTGGAGGAAGTTCTGGAAAGGAGAGATGATATCAAACATATGTTATCACCTGCAGGCTTCAAGCTTCGAAAGTGGACGAGCAACACTGAGGAGTTCTTTCAGGATATTCCACCAGATCAGAGAGAGTTAGGTTTTGAACTTCCTTTTGATTCCGCAGAGCATGTTAAGGCCTTAGGGGTAAGGTGGTTTCCACTCGATGATTCATTTTCCTTTCAGAACCTCCAAGCAGATACCTCGGAAGTCACATAGAGATCAATGCTTTCCACAATCGCAAAACTTTTCGATCCCCTTAGCTGGATTTCGCCGTGCATTGTCAAGGAGGCAAAAATGATGATGCAGCAACTTTGGTGGCGCGGAATGTCGTGGGAAGAAACCGATTCCTGTTGAGCTCCAAGAAGAATGGGAATCCTTTCGAAAAGAACTGTCCCTGATCGAGAAGCTGCGGGTGCCACGGTGGATCAACACACGAAGCAAACAACGGGACCTGGAACTCCATGGGTTTAGCGACGCGTCGGAGAAAGCATATGGTGCTGTAATTTACGCGCGGAGTTTAGATGAGTACAAAAACAGTCATACTCATTTACTGATATCCAAAACCAAGGTGGCTCCACTGAAGACTGTAACTCTCCCTCGTTTAGAGCTATGCGCAGCAGTTATGTTGGCTTCACTCTTACACTATACATCGAAGACGTTACGCTGGGAGAAGATGAAGAGATTCGCGTGGTCAGACTCCGAAATTACATTGTCCTGGATCAATGTACCTCCACCTAAATGGAAGACCTTTGTTGCTAATAGGGTAGCAGAGATTCAGCGACTCACCAATTGCAGCATTTGGAAGCACGTTCCCACCAAACACAACCCTGCGGATTTGTTGTCGCGCGGACTCCTCCCATCAGATTCCAGTCCTGAAACCAACTCTGGTGAAATGGCCCAGAATTTCTCCGAAGGGAATGGCAATTTACCATTCCATGTCACCGATGATGCAATCAGCACTTTGATCAACCAGCACTCTAATCCGCTGAAATTGGTAAGGATCATTGCTTGGTGTACGAGATTCGTCAACAATTTACGAAAACGACCTCATGAGCGGGAATTTATGACATTATCACCGAAGGAAATTCAACTTTGAAAGCGGTGAAAGTGGTCCAACACCAAATTTTTTTAAAGGAAATTGCAGCGATATATTATATATTGCCACTGCTGTAAGTGATCCAGTTGTTTAACGAACACGATATTTAACACAATTAGACCGTATGACTTGTACATGCTTAGGATGTCCTCACCTGGAGAATTCCTGGTGCTGTACCCCAGTCCTCCATGGCAGTCTTCATAGTCTTCGTTTGTCTTGCCGACATGTCCGTTCAAATGTCAACTTAGAGTTGCGACATAAAGGAAATTTAAACTTAATTGAACAAAGATTAAATCTCCTAGAATACCAGAGAAGATTAGATTCATTTAAATAACTTAAAAAAAGATCCTAAGCATAATCCTAGCTAGTACAATAGTTTGCAAATAATGGTAGAAAGTATATTAACTTCTGAAGAAATTGATAAGTATAATGTTGATTTATATAAATTGAAGAACATTAAACTATCAGTTGGAGAACTTCATGAAAATTTATTGATATTTGTTATCCAAATTTCTGATAAAATGTTAAGTTGCGATAAATATTTCCTTACTTCAATACCTAATAAAGATAATGAAGACTTCAATTTTGAAAGTAATCCTTTGACTACAATCAATCGTATTTGTGTCTACAAAGAAAAATAAGAAATAATACACCTAAAAGCATTTGTAAACTGTTCCAATAAAATTAAAAGTTGTACTAAAAAATAAATAAAAATAAAAATGTTATAGTAGAATTCTTTATGCAATTGTGAACCAACTCATCTCTATAGATATGCAATATCCATTCGAGTGTAAAATCAAAGAAATATTGATTGTAACATAAGTAATATTAACGTAATAGAAGTAAAATTCCATTCACACAAAACTGTAAACTTTAGCATGCATGGAATAACCTTAATCTTCTCTTAATCTCTTGTCACGGTGTTTGTCGTCGCAATCCTCCGAAACTCCTCTACCGATTTCTATGGAATTTTTTTGTGTGTATTTAGTAGGTATGAGAATAGGTCGTAAAGTATATTTCATACCGCTAGGTCATACCTATGCCTCTTACACTCTTTCTCAAAACAAATGCTCTACCATAATCATCGATACAGTCCACTCCCACACTCATTCGCATCCATTCTCAAACTCATTCGCATCCACGCTCAAACTCATTCGCGTCCACTCTCACACTCATTCGCATTCACACACACTCTAGGCGACACCAAAACTCACTCAACACTACACAACTCATTTAAAAAAAAAACACACACTCTACACTAACTAAATTCCTAGAAAATAATATTCTACACGACACTAAATCCTTATAATTATAAAAAAAAAGTCATCGAATGCAATTCGAAAATCGATAAAATCGATTACACATTCGTGGCCATCCATAAGTCGATAATTCGACACGATCATCTCTAACCCTATACCGAAACCATGAATGGAAATAATAACAAACACTAAAAACACTAAAAGAATTTTGAATATTAACCTCAAGAAATTATAATATATCAAAATAACAATACTCACCTGGAATATCCCGCGCTGGTGCAATCACTGCACATTAAATTCAAATAATAAGGGTGTCCCTATCCACAAATTTTTTTTCTATTTTTTTGACTAACATTTTTTTGTATTTTTTTTTAGATTTGGCATCAAAAAATACCTATAACCCCAACTTTCACCCTCCTACCCCAACCGCCCATTTTTTAATCGCGATTTTAGCTTTTTTGTATGATTTTATGTATTTGTATATAAATAATTTAACTGTCGTTCGTTTTTCAAACAGAACGAAATTATTTATGTTGTTGAATGATGATGGCGCTACGTCCGCCTCATCGAACTTTCATCAACACATGCGCAAGTCATTAACTTGAAGTGTCACGTCGCTTTGACATTTCATTCTGCATTTGTTATATATCACAACGCAGTGCGTGAAAAATTTTGCCCGATTTATTTTAAATTACGTGTACGCGTTCGGAGCAACAGAAATAGTTTACACTATTGCTGCAAATGGTCAACAATTCAACTTAACGTTCAAAATCAAAGGCCAAGTGTACTACAAAGTGGGCTCATTGCTGCCAATGCCAAACGAACCACATAAATTTTTACAAATCTACTTCATGGGCGGTGAGGACATCAATCGTGTGGACCCCGAAAGCGCATTCGTCAATCGCGTGGATGCACGTTGCGACTATAACAACCCCAATTCGCCTAAAGCCAGGCGAATCGTCGGCGAGCTGGACGCCCTATTGAATGAGCACAATGAATTATTGAAATTCTTCAAATCACACATGCACGAATTGCAAAGTGACAATCACGCTATTGTTATCAATTCTGATAAAACAACAGCTGGAAAGCACATGCGTAGACTCAATGCGCCTGTTGTTGACGACGTTGCTGGAATCATGGTTGGCGACCGCAGAGCAACTGTTGTGAGCTAGGGTTGGCCACGGAGGCGTCTTCGGTGCGAGTAAGGAGGACGGCGGCACGCTCGCGGTTGCTCGGCTCAGCTCGTCGGACGGGGTGGTTCTTGTCCACCTTACTTCACACCACCTGCTCAGCACACAAAATCTCGTGCCATTTTAAAAAAAAGAAAGAAGAAAACTACTCTACTTTAGACATCGGACGGAATAAAAAAATTAGAAAAGAAAGAAGAAGGAAAATCCAAGGGCTTGTGCCCATGGCCAGGAGAAAGATTGGGAAGGACTCCGCGAACTTACCCTAACTATCCTAAACTAAACCTAGACTAACCTAGCGACTTAAGCTAAATCCTAGAACTAACCCTAACTATCTTAACCTAACCTAACTCTACTCCCTACTGCGTCAATTGTCCTTCCCATTTTCTCTCCCTGCCAAACGGGTTCGTCCGGCACCCGAGGAATGCCTGGTGGAAGTGGCAGAAGCTGGCCTGCCCACCCTGTGTGTCTAGTGACACAACCAATTGCCATCTCTCTGGCCAATGATTGCGAGAGATGGCCCCTGAACGCGCTTCCCAGTCACGACCTAAGTCTGTTGTAGTGGAGGTTAGTCAGTCGTTACGTTGTGTCGTCATCGTTCGTAGTCGTCCTGTCCTGTCACCGTTCATCTATAGAAGGACGGCCCGACCGGCCATCCACACACCAAATAAAAAAATTATTCACTCATATTAGAGTAGAAATACCCCATATCCTTTTAAAAATTCTTTGGTTGGCTCATCGCCCTATTCACTTTATTATAAATTTTCTTTTTGTCTTAAATATACTATTCAATCCTATCCTTTCTGCTAAGAATATATATATATATTTTTTTTTTTTGACACAATTGACTCAAAAGGTACTCACGGTTTTTTTTTTTCTTATATACGGCTTTCTGGTCCCCCGGTGTCCTGCCGGCAGCACGATGAAGGATGTACACTTTATTCTATTATGGAGTTCAACGCGACGTTCGACACTATAAATTCTCAGCAGAATTCACAAAAACTAATTCTAATCTTAATTTACCTTAATATTCAAGAATTTTAACTCAAAATTTGAATTCACACAAAGCAAAATCTGAATGAAATTAAAAATCAAAAAAAAATATGCAGCCTCAAAGAGTTCACTGTCACTCAGAAGGAGTGGTATCTAACACTTTAGAAAAATTTTAATTCTACTTTAGATTCTTTCACTTTCACTGGTGTCCCACGGAGCACCTCCTGGAACGTTGAATTTTTCTTTTCCGTTTTTTTTTTTTTTTTTTTTTTTTTGTTATTGGACGGGGTACAGGCCCTCGTAACAGGCTCGACGACGGTTGGCGAGTGGTCGTGAGCCAACCGGCCTCGTAAAAAAAGGGGGCCTGGTTCGTCGTCTTTATGTTGGCTTGTTCAAGTGCTTTAGGCTATCTCTGGTTGTTGTTATTGCCCAATGTGTGGCAAGGGCCTACGCCCTGAGATCCTCTACTCCAACCGTTGAGGCTAGCTGGGCACTTCTTTATATTTTCGCTAGCAAGCACGTCCTATATCACAGATCTTTGTATCACAGCTACTATATCACAGGGGTGTATGTGGATGTACCCGTATGCTACCTACAAATCATTATAGGGGTGCATTTGGATACATCCAGGTCGCCCCACCTAACACTAATAAATAAACTATAAAATAAATATACAATAATAAATAAACTCTATATGTAAATAAACTATATAGTAAATAAGTAGGCTCTATATATAAATAAATAATCTCTATAAATAAATAAACTCTGTAAATAAATATACTCTATAATAAATAAACTATCTCTATCAATAAATAAACTCTGTAAATAAATATACTCTATAATAAATAAGTAAATAAATAAATAAATAAATACTCTATCTATAGGACATAACTAAATACATACATACATATATATCACAGCTATTCCGGCAACGGCCTGCCTGAGTGTGTCAAGAGTGTTTTCTAACACTTGCCTCTAGGTGTGCAAATCTTTGGCGTGGTATTCGCCCACCTTTTCGCCTCTTAGGTTACTTACTTCATATAGGGAATTACCCTTTGCTCTCAAAATAATTGATTTTAAAAACTTGTGTGCTTAGCATTGTAATTGTCAGGTAAACTGCTTTGCTGGAAATTTCGTCTATATACGATCTGTCCTACTCTATACTTGACTTCTCTGCTTCGCGTGTTGTATGTTTTGGTTGCTTTTTGATGTGCTAGCCTTAGATTGTCAAATATTTTACTTCTTATTAGCTCTAATTTGTCCTTATTGTCGGTAATTTCCATGTCCATATCTTTGACCGTACCTAGTTTGCGGAGAACATCATACGCTCCCGCGTGTTGTACCATGTGGGTACCAAACACAGCGTAATAGGGTTCCAACGTGGTCGCATCGTGAACTACACTCCTCAGTGAGAAAGCCGCGTTGCTGACGTGGATGTCCCAAGTTTTCTGATCACCGCTTAGGTACGATCTTATCTTCGTCAGCACGGAGCGGTTAACCCGTTCTGAAGCATTGGCTTGAGGAGAGTAGATCGCGGTGCGAATATGCTTGACCCCGTATTTTCCCAGAAAGCTGGCAAACAGTTCTGAGATGAACTGTTTCCCATTGTCCGAATGGATAAACTCCGGTACGCCAAAGATATGGAACACGCTTTCTTCTAGGTATTTCACTACCTCAGCAGCCGTTGCCTTCTTAATAGGTTTTAAAAACACAAACTTAGAAAAATGATCTAGGACTATAAAAATGTGCGTGTGTCCGTTCTTAGTACGTGGGTATGGTCCTAGGAAGTCAATATACAGTCTTTGGAAAGGCCGCTCCGTAATAGTCTGTTGTCCCATCGGCGGTCGAGAAACGATGTTGAGGGGTTTGCTGCACTTGCAGATTTCGCAGGCTTTGACCAAAGTCTGCACGTCTGTAGCCATGCCTGGCCAAAAGAACATCTGTCTCAATTTCGACAGAGTCTTTTGGATACCCCCGTGACCTGCAGATGGTGAATTGTGTGCAGCCTCCACTAGACTACCACGCAACTCCTTCGGAATCCAGAGTTTCCACGCTCTGTCTTCTTGTATCGCGTCGCCAGTTCGTATGTCTGTTCTTTTGTATACGAATCCATCGGAAACGCAAACATCTGGAAGTCGGTCTTTGTTTTCGTTTATTGTCTTCCTTAATTCGTCGTACTCCTCCGAAGAAAAGTATGGTGAATTAAGGTCAACCTCCAGCATTACACTCTCAGGATTGAGCTCATCCATGTGAACACGTGAGAGAGTATCAGGGACTACATTTTGGACACCTTTCCTATGCTCGATCTGGAAGTTAAACCCTTGAAGTTTAAGGCTCCATCTAGCCAGGCGGCCAGATAGATCCTTTTGGGTTATTAGCCACTTCAGACTCGCATGATCGGTTATAATAGTGAAAGGTAATCCTTGCACATAGGCGCTGAACTTCTTCACTGACAAAACGGCCGCATAGCATTCAAGTTCCGTTACGCTATAATTTCGCTGGGCAGAATTGAGCTTCTGGGACATGAATGCTATCGGTCGTTCGTTGTTCTCCGTGTCCATCTGGAAAAGCACACTCCCTACACCAGATGTTGATGCGTCGCATTGTATATAAAATCGTCTTGTGAAGTCCGGGTTCGTTAGTATCGGTGCTGTCACTAGAGTCGTCTTAAGTTTTTGAAAGGCTGTCAGTGCTTCGTCTGTCATGTCGAATGTCTTGCCTTTCTTCAGACAGTCGGTCATTGGGGCTGCCATAGACGCAAAATTTGGAATAAAGCGCCTATACCAGCCCGTCATCCCTAGAAATCGACGGAGTTGCTTGGGAGTCTTTGGAACTGGGAAGTTCTCGACCGCCGAAACCTTGCCAGGGTCAGTTCGTAGGCAACCATCGCCGACGATGTATCCCAAGTATTTGATCTCCTTGTAACAGAATTTGCTTTTCTCTACATTTATAGTCAGACCCGCTTCCCTCAGACACTTGGCCACTTCCTGCAGCAATCTGGCATGGGACTCGAAATTTGGAGAGCAAACCAAGAGGTCATCGAGATAGACAAAGACGTACTCTTTCAGACGAGAGGGTATGACCTTGTCCATAAGCCTACACATTCTCTGGGCGGCATTACACAGTCCGAACGGCATAACCGTATACTGATATAATGGCCTTCCAGGGACTGTGAACGCTGTCTTCTCCCTTGACTTGCGCTCCAAAGGAATCTGCCAGAATGCGTCCTTCAGATCGATACCTGCAATAAATCTGGTGTCCTGCAACCTGCTTAGCAGTCCTTCGATATGAGGAAGCGGGTAAGCATCCTTCTTCGTTACTTCATTCACTTTTCTCGAGTCCAGGCACAGTCTGTTTTTGCCGGGTTTTCTCACCAGCACCACTGGGGAGCTCCAAGCACTGTTACTCTCTTCTATCACTCCTAGGGAGATCATCCTATCCAACTCGTCATATAAGAGCTTCTGGATCGCAGGTGAAACTGGGTAGTGCCTCTGCTTGATGGGAATCTTCTCGTCATCCACCTCGATTATATGTTCTTCGAGGCTAGTTCTACCCAGTCCCAACATCGCGCAAGAGGGAAACAGTAGCTTGATTCTCTCCAGTTCTTGGGCTTGTGCTGGTGAGAGTGCCTGGACCGGAGACCGTTCTTCCGTCGGCGATGGGATGTCGAGTTCGTTGATTATGTTCGGAGCGACCTTAAATGTTCTCCAGAAGTTAACCCCCAGATAAAGGACCTGCTGTAAGTTTGGCACAACGAAAATTTCTAACTCATGAGACTTGCCACCCCAGGAGACTACTGTCTTAAATCGTCCTAGTATTCGTTGGTGGTTTCCGTCTGCTGTTCGTATGTCCGTACTCATCCTAGTCATTACTATGTTATGTTTGTCTAAAAAGTCAGTCGCTCCCTTCCCTAAACAACTAATTGAAGCTCCACTATCCAATAGGCCCATGAGCTCCTCACCGTCTATCCTAACCTTAGCGTAAGGCCTATTGTCGTCCGAAATATTTATCACAGTCGCTACTATATCTCTCTTTCGTCGTCTGTTTATTGCACATATTTCCCTTAGCCTCCTAATTTTCAAATAATTCCTACTCTTCTCCACCGGCGTAGTCAATTCCTCTCCAAAGATACGCTTTCTGGCGGCTTTATACTCCTGCAGGCGTTGGTGAAGACTCTTCCTTTGAGGGATTTCCTTCTTCGTGGAGGTATCATCACCTTCTAGAATCCTCTTCAAAATTTGGAAGTCTTCTCCTCGCTTTCCGGGAGTGTGGTCTTGGTCGGCTGGTTCGTCCCGGTCGCACTGCCGACTCTCAGGTTTCCCTGGCACTGTGTGCAACTAAAGTTTATGTTTCTTTGACCACAACTAAAGCACGTCAGACTATGGAAAGTAGACTGACACGCCGACGGAGTTGAAGCAGGACTCCTAGTCAGGTCTGTTCTGTTGGTCGAGTTCGTATTGTTTGTTCTGTCTGTCTTCATGTAAGTTGGTTGTCTGTCAGTCCTGTTTCGTTGAAGCGCAGCAATTGCCACTTCTTCGTCCTCTAAGTCCCTAAATGTTTCCCTATTTCTAAAAATTTCTTCGTCTCCTAGTTCGTTAACATGTCTTCTAAATTTCGTCTCCCTAGTCGTCAAGTACTTCTCCGCGCGCCTGCATTCATCCCTTAATTCTTGGATGCTCGTAATAGAGCACCCGAAGATTAGCGTCGCAACTCTGTCCTTAATGTTGCTTCGGAGGATGTCCACTAGGTCAAGTTCGTTCGGTCGACTCGTCATCTGTAGTACCATCGTCCGTACGTCGCTGTATAGGTCGTCAAATGACTCCTGGGGTTGCTGCCTCCTATCCATTATGGCCCTCAAAATTTCATGGTCCCTAATATTATTTTTAAACTGTTTCAGCAGTTCTCTTTTGAGTCGCTGGTAGCTCAGGCACCTATCGCTTTCATTTTCCTGCAGGAATTGCCAGAACCACCTCTCTGCAGGACCGCTTACAAGGTGGTGGAAGTGGGTGAACAGCTGGTGGTCGCTAATACCGTTTTGGCGTTGCAAAGTCTCCACGCGAAACAGGAAACTTTCTACGGACATCGTCTTTGGTGTCCCGTCAAACTTAATGCCCCATTTATGAATGTCCACCTTCCTTTCCGAAAACCGTGGAAAAGGTTCGGTGAAGCGTGGAGCTTGTTCATGTAGTGGGTCATTTAGAGGTATTTGCCGTTCGTGTGGTGGCGGGTTAAAAGTCTGTCTGTTTAGTGTCGGCGTTGGTTGGTGTAACAGTTCCGTCCAGTTAAGTGGGTGCGAAGGAGTGGACTGTCCTTGTCGGGTGTTGTCTTTTCGTCGGTCGTTCGTTGTCGGTGGTTCCCTCTGCGCAGCTGCGGAGAGCTCCAAGTTGCAGATCTTGTCGTTGATCGCCTTGATGTTCTCCTGGAAAGTAGTCATCATATCTTTCATACTTTCGGCGAACACCGACATGATCTCAACCTGGTTCTTCTTTACTGCTTGAGAGACCACCTTTTGTATTTCTTGTGTTATTCGTTTTGTGTCCTCCACAGTCTTACTTCGCAGGTCAGTTAGGTCGTCTTCGCCGTCAGAAGTTTGTTGTCCGACCCTGGTTGCTGCTACAGTTGCTGTCGCTTGGTTGCCTAGCGACAGACTTAGCCGTTGGTTGCGTTGTCCTACGAGTTCTCTGGCTTGTAGTCTTGTGTCTGTTGTATTTAGTCCTTTTTGTACGTCGTACAGGTCAAGTAGGTCATGTTCATTTGGAAGGGATCTTCTCTCTAAGTCCTCACGGAGCTCTACCGTGGACCGAGTTACCTTCTGTCTGGTCGTCGCAGTATGGTCTGAAATGTTGAAGTTCGTAGGGTAGTTTCCGTCGTCTTGGCCAAAGAACAGATAGTCGTCGTTCGTTCCTTGTCTTGCGTAATTGCCGTCAGTCCCTGTAGCAGGTGGCAAGTCATATCCGTCAGTTCCCTGTTCGCGTTCCAATCTAGCTCTTAAACGCGTTACCCGCATTCCTGACGGAAGTACTCCTTGGGACCCAGTGTTCTTCGGTACTGCCCCTAAACTCCTATTGTCTCCCTCCATGATAAAAAAATTCAATAAATTCCCTACTATGCTCAATTCAAATTATGCGAAATTCAAAAAAAAATTCAGAAAATAAATAAGATAAGTAGTAGTAGAAGTAAAAAAAACGCGAAACCCTAATAAAATAAATAAAAAAATAGTAAAAAAAAATTCAAAGAAAAGGTAAAAAAAAAAATATAGAATAGAAAAATAAATAATAAAAAAAATTCAAAAACAGGAAAAAAAAATTGTAGTAAAAGGAATAAAATCGTAGAATCGTAAAAATAGTAAAAGAAATCAAAAAAAGGCATATAAAAAAATAATAAACGGGCGAAAAACAAAATGCTAAAAAAAAAACAAAATGCTAAGAAATATTATTAAAATGGGTGTATTATGTGCTTTGGTGTGTGGATTTTTGTTCAGGTTCTCCAGTAACCGTTCTATAGATGTGAGTCTGTCTGTTCTCGTCAGGGTAAAGTCAGTATCGTCGGGTAGTGACTGGTGCCTCGGATACTTGACGAGGTGTTAAAGCCGATCCTTTCCTTCCTTACCACTACTTGCTATCAGGTAATACCCAATAGAAGGCTGGCCAGGATTTCCCAGATCAACTCCAACACGGACAAACCTTCGCGGCTTATGCTTGCGCCTCACGAAGAATATGACTACACGTCACCATTCTAGGACAGCGGCTAGCATTCGGCCTTTCCACCTTGTCCCGCTCTTTGCTTATTCACAGACCTCCAATTACCTCACAGGATCCACTAGCTTATAGCCTGAGGATAGGAGTGCTGTCTTCAGTCTGTGACTAAGCAAGGAGCATTTACAGCCCTTGAATGTAAAAGATAGGAAAGTAAAAAAAATTATTTAAAAATGAAAAAAAATCTAATCGCGAATGAGGCTGATTGATATGAGTCCAAGGTGACGACCTTCAAAAAGGAAAATCGTCCCCTTGGAGTCGCAATCGTGCCTCTATTAGCCGGTGTTGGTAAAAATACCGTTGGGCGCGATTGTTGTGAGCTAGGGTTGGCCACGGAGGCGTCTTCGGTGCGAGTAAGGAGGACGGCGGCACGCTCGCGGTTGCTCGGCTCAGCTCGTCGGACGGGGTGGTTCTTGTCCACCTTACTTCACACCACCTGCTCAGCACACAAAATCTCGTGCCATTTTAAAAAAAAGAAAGAAGAAAGCTACTCTACTTTAGACATCGGACGGAATAAAAAAATTAGAAAAGAAAGAAGAAGGAAAATCCAAGGGCTTGTGCCCATGGCCAGGAGAAAGATTGGGAAGGACTCCGCGAACTTACCCTAACTATCCTAAACTAAACCTAGACTAACCTAGCGACTTAAGCTAAATCCTAGAACTAACCCTAACTATCTTAACCTAACCTAACTCTACTCCCTACTGCGTCAATTGTCCTTCCCATTTTCTCTCCCTGCCAAACGGGTTCGTCCGGCACCCGAGGAATGCCTGGTGGAAGTGGCAGAAGCTGGCCTGCCCACCCTGTGTGTCTAGTGACACAACCAATTGCCATCTCTCTGGCCAATGATTGCGAGAGATGGCCCCTGAACGCGCTTCCCAGTCACGACCTAAGTCTGTTGTAGTGGAGGTTAGTCAGTCGTTACGTTGTGTCGTCATCGTTCGTAGTCGTCCTGTCCTGTCACCGTTCATCTATAGAAGGACGGCCCGACCGGCCATCCACACACCAAATAAAAAAATTATTCACTCATATTAGAGTAGAAATACCCCATATCCTTTTAAAAATTCTTTGGTTGGCTCATCGCCCTATTCACTTTATTATAAATTTTCTTTTTGTCTTAAATATACTATTCAATCCTATCCTTTCTGCTAAGAATATATATATATTTTTTTTTTTTTGACACAATTGACTCAAAAGGTACTCACGGTTTTTTTTTTTCTTATATACGGCTTTCTGGTCCCCCGGTGTCCTGCCGGCAGCACGATGAAGGATGTACACTTTATTCTATTATGGAGTTCAACGCGACGTTCGACACTATAAATTCTCAGCAGAATTCACAAAAACTAATTCTAATCTTAATTTACCTTAATATTCAAGAATTTTAACTCAAAATTTGAATTCACACAAAGCAAAATCTGAATGAAATTAAAAATCAAAAAAAAATATGCAGCCTCAAAGAGTTCACTGTCACTCAGAAGGAGTGGTATCTAACACTTTAGAAAAATTTTAATTCTACTTTAGATTCTTTCACTTTCACTGGTGTCCCACGGAGCACCTCCTGGAACGTTGAATTTTTCTTTTCCTTTTTTTTTTTTTTTTTTTTTTTGTGTTATTGGACGGGGTACAGGCCCTCGTAACACAACGGGAAAAATTGTGATTCGAAGAAGAAACAATATTCCCGAGTTCATTGCCGACACACCTCGTTCATACGAAGCTCTCCAATATCCGCTAATTTTCTGGAAGTGACAAGACGGATATTGCATAAACATTAAAGAACGAGATCCCGCCACAGGTACTTCATTCATTATGAACATTATTACTCACTTTGAATTAATATTTATGAATATGTTGTTAAAGGAGCCGAAACAAACAAGATTGATGATTCGACGCGGTCAGGACAACGTCATTCTGCAATGTGACAATTGTTGGGTGGTACCATATTCGCCTCTGCTGAGCAAAACATTCAATGCTCATATTAATTTTGAGTTTTGCAGTTCGGTGAAGTCAATAAAATACATTTGCAAGTATGTGAATAAAGGCAGCGATATGGCTGTGTTCCAAATTCAGAATACCGATGTGAATGTTCCTCAATTGAATGACAACGACGAAATAATGCGCTACCAAATTGGTCGGTACATCAGCTTCAATGAAGCTGTCTGGTGTATCTTTGGTTTCGCAATTCATGAACGGGACCCAGCAGTTATACATTTAGCCGCCCATCTTGATTGCTATCGAGGATCTTTGCGTTGTCATTGCCAATTTACCACTCAGTCATTTTGGTATGCGTTCGCCAAATCGAAGTGCACCTGATTTAATGCACACCGAAATGAATCGTGAATTGCAGTACAATACCGCAGAAATGGCAGCGATTTTAACTCGCAATGTCACACTACTGACTCATGAACAAAAAATCATTTATGACCGCATTATGGTGGCAGTTTCGGCGGGACAAGGTGGATTCTTTTTTTTGGATGCACCAGGTGGAACTGGCAAAAAATTTCTCATTTCGCCCCCTTCGGATAGGGGAAAGAATATACCCGAGGTAAGCATGCCTGTCGTAAGAGGCGACTAAAGTCCAATCTCCGTATACCGTGTATATAATATATACAAAATATGCAATGAACAAAACAAAAAGATATATTACCCCAGGTGGCAGTCCAGCTTTACTGGAAAATCCACCATCTTCGGAGGTCGGCTCTACGGATTCTGATGAGAGCCGCTTATTGCAAGATACAGCTCTCAAAATGGCAGAATGCTCTACGAGGGAGGTATGGAGTACAGTTGTGATTTCCATTCGATGGGTAAACCGACCTACTGGCCAACTGATACTTCGAAAATACCTGACCTGATCGACTTTTTCGTCGTGAAAGGAATTTCTACCAACCACATTGAAGTTGAAGAGAGCTTTGATCTGTCGTCTGACCATTCCCCAGTTGTTTTGACATTGAGCGAAAAACTAGTCTATACCCTAGAGCCAGCGAGATTAACCGGTAGAACAACTAACTGGAAGGCTTTAGGAACAAAATTGAAGATAATGTTGAACTGAGTGTTCCACTTACGACACCCCATGAACTTGAGGTTGAAGTTGATCGCTTCGTTGAGATCGTACAGTTCGCCTCTTGGAATAATACTCCCAATCCAAGGAAAACTTCGGACAAATACGGTCTACGATATCATACGGAAATAAAATAATTGGTCAAGGAAAAAAGAAAAGCGCGTAAGAAATGGCAACAGAGTCGTGCTCCGCAACACAAAGCTCACTTGAATCAACTGTGCAATTCGTTGAAGAAGACTATAAAGGATTTTAAGAATCGTGCGATAGGCTCTTATCTTGAAAGTTTAACAGCGAAAAAAAGATTCCAATTATTCACTTTGGAAAGCTGTAAAAGGCACCAAAAGGCCCAAGGTCCGCGCGCCGCCAGTTAAATTAAATCACAATGAATGGGCAAGGGAAGATAAAGAAAAAGCGGACGTTTTTGCGGCCCACCTGGAGAACACCTTTAAACCGTACGATGGTCAAGTGTCTTACGACAATATCAATAGGCCGAATTTACAATCTGACAATTTAGCACTTACAAGTGCAACGCTAAGGGAACCCAAACATGAGATCGGGAATCTAAAACCTAAGAAAGCTCCTGGTTATGACTTGATCACCGGAGAAATTCTCAAAGCTTTACCTAGAAAAGCATTGATTAAGCTTCTTTATATTGTAAATGCTGCGCTCAGATTAAAACACGTACCTAACCAATGGAAAGTTGCGGAAGTTATAATGGTTTTAAAACCAGGAAAGCCGCCAAATGAGGTAAAATCTTATAGACCAATTTCGCTACTTCCAGTTATATCCAAAATTTTCGAGAGGGTATTACTAAGGCGTCTCCAACCGGTTATAGAAGGAAATAATATTATCCCTGACCACCAGTTTGGGTTCAGAAGTAATCATTCGACAATTGACCAGGTGCGTAGAATTACTGACGTAATCGAGAAAGCACTTGAAGAGAAAAAGACATGTTTAAGCGTATTTATTGACGTCTCGCAAGCCTTTGATAAGGTGTGGCATGATGGCTTGAATTGCAAATTACGACAAGTTCTCCCTGTGTGCCTATACGACATTCTAGAATCATATCTCGGGAATAGACTCTTCCGTGTTAGACATGGAAATTAATAATTGGAGCTCAAAAAAATGTCGGCCGGTGTACCGCAAGGAAGCGTTCTTGGGCCGCTTCTCTATCTGTTATATACTCGAGATATACCGAAAGAAGATGGCACTATCCTGGCTACGTTTGCCGACGACACCGCTATCCTAGCCGTAGGTAAAACAATCGAAGAAACGACTGCAAAACTGCAAAACGCACTGAATAAAGTAAATGAATGGAGGAGCGACTGGCGGATCGCCTTCAACGAATATAAATCTGTTCACGTGAATTTCACTTATAAGAAAACTAATGTTTTGCCAATTTTCCTAAACTCGGTCCGAATACCTTTTGCAAACGAAGCCAAATCTTGGAATGACACTTTACTCAAAACTGAAATGGAATTCGCTCGTGAAAATGAAACGTAAAGAACTCGAAATCAAATATAGAGAAATGAACTTGTTGCTCGGAAAACACTCCCAGCTCAGTATTGCTTTTATACAAGCAAGTGCTAAAGCCGGTGTGGACTTACGGTATACAACTTTGGGGCTGTACTAAGAAAACGAACGCCAATATTTTACAAACTTTTCAAAATAAAGTGCTAAGAGAAATTATCCACTCACCGTGGTATACTAGAAAAGATGATATCCACAGGGATCTCGGAATTCCGACAATCGAAGATGAAATTAGAAGCTTCGCGAGAAAGCATAGAAACCGACTAATCGGACATGTCAACAATACAATCCTACAAATTCTGGATGAAAGCCATTTATTGCGCCGACTACAAAGGACGAAACCTTTCGACTTGGCGAGATAGGAATCAACCGCGCCTATATTGCGGAACATGCTGGATCTTTCAGTCGAAAGTAACCTGCCAAACGAGTTTTTTTTTATGAAAGAAAAGTTGCTTGATAAGGTCCTTCTTAGTTGCAATATATAACAAAAACAGGGTGGTCTTTTTTTAGTCAGTAAGAATCTCACACTACTATGAGCACGAGTTATATTAAGGTAAATCCCGGGGATTAAAAAAATATATTTTATTTGACCATTCGGTCCGAATTACAAACATTAACTGATTTACATTTTTATTATTATGGAGTAATTTACTTGCAAAGGTGATTTCTGAGGTTGTAGTTTCACAGATCACCTATGCAATCACATTCCAAGAATTAATTGAACGTACAATATGAAAGGTAAAATAGATAAAGCAAATGCGGTGTGAAGGGGTGTCATCGGCAGATGTAACCATATACACGAGCCGTGTGTAGATAGGTGGATGTTGCGGTGTGGAAGGGGGTCAGCGGGCAGACGTAACTCACACGCTTGCTATCCTCATAGTGTCTATGGAAGATTTTTCACCAACCATCGGGGAAAAAAAAAATATTTCGCTAATTCTCGCCGAAATACGATCAAATAATGGCATCGCATTTTGGATGGAGGCAGAACAGCTCATTCAGCATTTAAGCTGCCTCTGGATATTCAAAATAACCCAGAGGTAGTGTGTAACATAGAAAACAATCATCCATGGCCACAGAGCAGAAACAATGCAAAATTATCATCTGTGGTGAATGCACTATGGCACACAAACATTCTCTTGAGGCGTTGAAGAGAACACTCAAGGATATAAAAAACAACGACAAACTATTCGGCGGCACTCTGTTACTCCTCTCAGGTGATTTCCGACAAACACTTCCCGTCATTCCACGTTCAACGTACGCCGATGAGATTAACTCTTGCTTGAAATTATCGCCACTGTGGCGTAATGTTGAAAAAGTCCAGCTAAAAATAAACATGTGCGTCCAAATGCTACAAGATCCATCCGCTGGCACATTCTCGAAACAATTGTTAGATATCGGCGATGGAAAAGTTTCTGTATGTGAAAATAGTGGCTGCATAAAATTGCCCACCGATTTCTGCACAATCGTTGACTCGCAAAATGTTCTCATTGACCGCATATTCCCCGATGTACGCACACAATACATAAACCATGCATAGAAAGGGCCATTTTGGCAGCAAAAAAATGTGGACGTCGACGATTTAAACTTCAAGGTACAAATCGGTCGATACAGTTTGCGATGCCAACGAAGCTGTTAATTATCCAACAGAGTTTTTGAACTTACTGGATTTGCCAGACATGCTGCCACACCTTCTACGACTGAAAGTTGGATATCCGGTTGTTTTACTTCGGAATTTGAACCAACTACGGCTGTGCAATGGCACGTAATTGGTCATTAAAAAATTGATGAAAAACATTATCGAAGCCACCATTTTGAATGGCAAATTCCGAGGCGAAAATGTTTTGCTGCCACGCATTCCAATGATTCCCACAGACGAGCCAATCGAATTCAGACGCGTTCATTTTCCTATTAGATTAGTATTCACAAAATAAGTCGCAAAGCCAAGCGATGTCCATTTGCGGCATAGATTTGGGCACACCATGTTTTTCACAAGGACAATTATACGTGGCATGTTCTTGCGTGGGCAAGCCATCGAGCTTATTTGTGTTGGCTAAAGACGGACTGACAAAAAATATCGTACTCAATTGCTCTCCGAAATTAATATTGATTTTCTTTATTTAATTTTTCTACTTTACGATAAAAAATGTATTACTTTTTTCACTTTACATTTAACTTTTAAGAGATGTCAATTACATTAATGAAATACATTGAATTGAGAAAAGGAATGGTTGGTGTTTTTTTATTTTTATCGGCAGTCATCGTCTACAGCGCTCCATTCCTCTTTCTGTCATAGATTCCATCCCCACATATCCGTTTGATCTTCATCAAAAAATGGACCGTCATCATACTCAGGCTCGGAAAGACAATTTTCCCACGGCGCAACGCCAAACAAGGTCAAATCTTTACGTATTTGCTCGGTATCCACGTGAAGTCTATCCTCAATGGCGAAAAAGTTGTGTCCACTGTTGTCGTACTTAAGGTAACCGGCCCGGTACAGCTGCATACGAAATCGGGCCTGAAAAATTCCTAGAACAGAACTGCGAAACACAACAACAGCATACTTTCAGTTTCAAATTTAATATTTCACTTTCAATTTATACTTACGTTCGATTTCTTTGAGATCCCGCCTGGATACGTCATAAAATGCTTGATTGCACCGGTATTTCTGAGGTGCCCTGCACCGATATAGTGCTGCGACATTTTCCTTCTCAATAGAATACAAGAGTCACGAACGTTTCACGTTTGTTTATCGAATGACAATGCGCATCGTCATTGCCGGCAACATAGACGTCAAACACACTTTCATTCAAATCGTTTCATTCGTTCTATTTTATCGATAAACGATCGTTCTATTTTATCGATCACATTGGATCAATTTTATCGATCGTTAAAACATTCAAACACACTTACAATACATTCGTAATTTTTTATTTAACAACAATAATATTCACTAGAAATAATTTATATGGCAGGACAACGTTTGGCGGGTCAGCTAGTTATAATTATAATAATTTTAATATCATTTGTTTGGGGGGAAACAAAAGACAAAGGGGGGGAGGAGTTACGTTAGAGATAACAAACAATAGGCAACACTCTCAAGTATATTTCTAAGAAGATGAGAAGATTAGAAACGCACATAATGCCAACCACATGTGTTTTTACCACGGAATTGTACTTTAGGGTTATTAATAAAAATGGACTTTACTTCCAGACTTAAGAACAAAGAGATATATGTAAAAGTAAAATGAAAGAAAAACGCACCGAACTAAACGTTATAAAGTTATTTATTCGAATGTACTTTGACTTTACATTTAAGAGTATTTAAGCCTTTGTTATTTACTTTAGATTTTGGCGCGAAATACAATTTGCCAATGTATTTGTTTCATATATTTAGTAGATTTGTGTGAAAATGTATTAATTTACAAATGTATTGATTTTAATATTATAGTAACAAAAAACATCGAATTTACTGTTGTTTGTTTTATAATCATGTTGTTATAGAAGAACTGTCACTTGGTGTCGTCTCTCTGTTCTGCAATCTTTTAATCGCCAACATTCTCCCCGGCTGTGAACGGAGTTCGCAAAACAAATGTCTTCGCCCATAAATGTCTTCAATTTGAAAGTTTCATGCTTCATTTCGGGATCACCCTGTGACCTTTGCTGCAGAACCAATCTACTACATGTTGATTGCAATGGTTACATGTAAAGAGAAATGCGATTAATGAATTGAAACATAAAAGAGATGATCGGTTATTAATGATTATCTCCTGTCTTTTATTATTACCATTATATATGCCCGTCGTTGTCCGGCTTTCCCTTTCGCACTTGCATTAGTTTTTGGTCTTCGGTTTATGAATGGAATGCTTTGGACATGAACACCGTAGTAAATGATTCCGCGTATTGAATTTCGGTTGTGTTGTGTTGTTATGTTTTAGTTTATTAAATCAATTTATTATTTTTTTTTCGAAATGTCTTCTGAACAACGAGGTATAATTTATTTCAGAGTGAGTTATATATATTTGTTTTTTGTTTTATTGATTTGTTTTGTTGATTGTAATTTTATTATTTGATCAATGAACCTTTACTGGTTCATAAAAAGTTTGGTTTATTTTGTTTTTTTTTTTTTTCTTTTTGTTCGCGATTTTCGGCGGTGGCGGTAATTGTGAGTTTGAGTGCAAAAAGAAAAAATAAAAATTTGTGCATTTTAAGTTTGTGTGGAGTGCAATAAAATAGTTTTAAATTTTAGTGCAGAGAAATTTTACTTTTGTTGTGCATACATAGATTACGTTTTCGGTCTAATGCGTTGGTACGGTCGAGTTGATACACAACGCAGTGTTTTGTTTATGTACGATGTGGATACTATTAAGCATGCCGTTCGATGGTTGTAATACTGATGGGTGTCGATGGGCGGCAATCAGCTGTTTATCGTCGATGAGGAAGAAATGAATTGACTTGCAGCTGTAGCCCTGTTCTGTGTTGTGTTGTGTACGTATGTACAATTGTACATCCATATGTACATGGATGGACACAGGCACCAAGCCGGGCGGGCTGGTGAGGCTAAGCTCAGGCGACTGTGAGGGTCACAGGTGGCAGATAGTGAACGGCCTGCAGAAATGGAGGCTAACTGCGAATACCCAATAAGCAGTCCCCGACCAAGAGCGGCAGAGAAGGATAGTTTGGCTGAAAAGGTTAAAGGAACCCCTATAAACTCTCTGCGACAAGACGAGTAAGCACCGTCTTCCATATATGTGCTTTCCACCTCAAGGTGGCTACGAGGGATACAGAAAGGAGAAAATGGCGAGATCCGGACAAACCCGACACATCGTAAAACGCGCAGCTTCTTTGCTCGAAAGGGTTGCTGCACATATACGTACATATACATATGTATATACATAGGTATATATACAGTGCTGGCACGCTAATTAGCACACCCTCATAAAAGAATAAACTTGTGCCTTATTTCATAATACAACATAATTTATAAATTACTATATGTCCATATTACATATTTAACAATCTCTAATCACATTTTGAAATGTTCAAATTTTGAAATTTCAGTAGGCTTTGCTTTATATTTTTTTTATTTTTAAAATAGATTGCCTTTCGCATTGGCATTTTAATTAGCACACCCAAACAAAAAATTGCGTTTCATTTAAAGCCGTTATTTTTCATTCATCCTATTGTTGTGGTGAGTTATAAAGTATTATTTTGAAGTGTTTAAGTGCATTTAGGAATAGTTATGGGATTAAACAAGAGTTCTACGCCGGAGGAGAGGAGGTTAATATGGCTAATGTTCCAGAAGGAGCAAAACGTCAGCAAAATTGCACGGAACATAGATTGTTCGCGAAAAAAAGTGCAAAGCGCTTTGAAGCATTATGAAATCCATGGAACATTTGCGGATAAAAGAAAATGCAGACCTAGAAAAACAACAAAAAGAGAGGATTCCATTATAGTCCGACATGCTCTTAGAGATCCTTTTGCCACTTCTTCTGAAATTAGAGCGCGCATGGAGCAAGAATATGGTGTAAACATCGCGGCTAGGACGGTGCGACAACGGCTTTTGGAGAACAACCTTCGAGGATGCCAGAGTCTTAAGAAACCGAAGGTAATAGATGGTAATAGGAAGAAGCGAATTGCATTCGCAAGAGGCCATTTGAATTCTCCTTCATCTTTATGGAATTCAGTGATATGGAGCGATGAATCCAAATTTAATATCTGTGGTTCTGATGGAAGAACTTTTGTACGACGACCTCCAAACAAGCAACTCGATCCCAAGTACACCAAAAAGACGGTAAAGTTTGGTGGAGGAAGCGTAATGGTATGGGGTTGTTTTAGCTGTCATGGTGTTGGACCTCTAGTCCTTATAAAAGGTAAATTAGATGCTCTAGCATATAAGACTATGTTGTCGAACCACCTCATACCATATCTTGAGAGTTTACCGCTATCATTGTACCGGGAAGCTGTTTTCCAGCAGGACAATGCGCCTTGCCATAAGGCCAGGTCTGTAAAAGAGTGGTTTGAAGAACACCAAATATCGGTAATGGATTGGCCCCCTCAGAGCCCAGACCTAAGCCCAATCGAAAATTTGTGGGCTATTATTAAGAGACGTGTCATGGCTTTAAAACTGAGAAATGTGAAGGAGTTATGGGACACAATCCATCAAGAATGGTTTAAGATACCAAAGGAAGAGTGCGCACGCCTCACGTGCTCCTTGAATAAACGATGTGCCGCCGTAATTACCCAAAAAGGGTACCCAACTAAGTACTAGGTAAGTTTACATAAGTTAATTTTAATTTTAACTTGTTATTATTTATTTTTTTATATTTTCAGATGTCTTCGCCGAGACTCTGGCGTGTTACGAAAACACATATTTTTTTATTTTTTATTTTTTATTTTTTTTTATTGTTTTTATTTTTAAATTTTTTTTTATAAATTAATAAGTATTAATATCAATAAAAGCAAACATTGAAGATCCTTATTAAATTGTTTTACTTTAACATTCGTTTTATCTTATCATAACTTTGTATGATAGGGTGTGCTAATTAGCGTGCTAGCACTGTATATATATATATATATATATATATATATAAATAACCGTAACCACTACCCTAAAACATTAAGACTGAGCACAGTAAGGTCTTAATTATGGCATACTGGAAAACGAATTGGAATGAGAGCTATGAGGGCTGACGTTTGTAGTATTCTGTTACCTGAGTAAGCAAGAGTGAAATCCTGCGGAAGTGGCTTTCAGGCTAATGCTACAAGCGCCTCCATCCGGTTAAAATCTTGGCAGGCCTAAAAGTACGTTCAATGTTTCGTCACCATTAAGTTGGTGGTGTAGGTCCAGATGTAACATTCCTGGTTAGCACCGATCCGGCTCTGGCACAAAGCCCATAAGGGCTTGTGTCAACCCTCGCATGGCCTCACTGCTTGCAAAGACAATCATGGGATCCTTAGGTGACTACACATCCGAACATTGATAGCGGCTTTGAGTGGGGATCCACTAGAAATGATTACAACAAAAACAAACAAAAACACCGGAGAAATTGAAGTAGAGGAGAGTGAGGAGAACCCCTTCCAGAGGGGATCGAGGATGCTGAGGTCACCAATCGGCCAAGTAGCAGCATCACAAAGAAGTGCGAGTCACCCGCAATACGAAAGGTAACAGTCGAACCACCAACCCATAAAACTGATTTCCACAAGTTAGGTCAGCAAATTAGAGGGCTGGTAGAAATGCTGGAAGATGGCAAAAGACGTTCAATCCACCGAACGATGCGAGATGCTATTGAAAGCATCAGAGCTCTCTACGAGCTCTCGGCGATTCAGCTACACGATGAGGAAGCAAAGCAAGTGACTCGTCGCAAACTTCGTCATGGCTAGAAACAACATCTGAGCCCAAGAGAAGACAAGTTGCAGACGACGAACCCCCGGAGCCAAAACGAAAGCAGCAACAGCAAACGATGTTACAGGCAAAAAGCGCTCGGAGCCAAAGCGTAAACAAAAACAAACTCCATTGATAAACACCAAGGAGAAGGATGAGACCACCGGCGTAGAGACCCCAGTGGTCAGACCTAAGAAAAAACAAGAAGCAAGCGGCAGGAAAAGAAGAATGGGTAAATACCATCAAAAAGAAGATCGCAAAAAAGAAGCAACAATAGGTCAAAAGACCTAGACCTGACGCTATCGTCATTAAAGCGACGGGGACCCTCTCATACGCGGAGATACTACGAAATGTGAAGGCGGACCCCAAACTGGAAATAGTGGGAAAGGCGGTAACTAAAATCAGGAGGACACAGAAGGGAGACCTCCTTATACAATTCAAGGAGACGGGAAATAAGACAAATGAATTTAAAGGCATCATTAGTGAAGCTCTAGCAGAGCAAGCGCACTACCCTTGAGATCAAAGACATCGATGAGATCGCGACTATAGACAACGTAATCAACGCAATCGAAGCCCAGTTTGGAGTGAAAGTATCACAGGCAGGTATTTTGTCCCTGCGGAGGGCGTACGGAGGAACCCAAACAGCAACGATCAGCTTTCCCCCAGTAGACGTAAGAAAGCTGTTAGAAGCAGGAAGGATTAAAATCGGCTGGGTTAACCGTCGCATGCGCGAACGAACCCTCCTTAAAAAGTGCTTCAAATGTTTAGAGTTTGGTCATCTAGCCTGGCAATGCAAAAGCGAAGAAGACCGCTCCAAGCTATATAGGAGATGTGGAGCAGAAGGCCACATAGCGAAGAATTGCTATTGCAGCATGTAGCTGGCAGTAGCAAATGCCCAGTATTTCGGAGAGCTATTACAAGCAAAATACCATGAAGATTCTACAGATAAATCTTAATCACTGTAGAATAGCCCAGAACATCCTAGCACAAACGGCCAAGGACGAAAGCGCGGACGTTATTATGATCAGTGAACCATATAAATGTCCCGAAGAGAACAACAATTGGATCTGCGATAAGGCAAAACAGGCGGCGATATGGATGTGTGGACGCTATGCCTTTCAAGAAACAAAAAGTCGGCTTCGTGCGGGCGAAAATAAATGGAATCCATTTTTATAGCTGCTATGCCTGACCTAGTTTGACGGCCAGCGAGTACCAACTAATGCTGGATAATCTAACCGCGGATGTGCTCCAGAGAGTGGTTATAGGAGGAGACTTCAACGCGTGGGCCACAGAATGCGGCAGCAGGCTCACCAACACCAGAGGACAGGTCTTAGTGGAAACATTCACTCCAATAGCGATAGGCATTGCTAATAAGGGCCGAGCAAATACTTACCGGAAGGCTGAAGTAAACTCCATCATTGACATCACCTTTGCGAGCAACTCCATCCTGAAACCATAAAGTGGAGGGTCAGTGAGGAATATTCACACAGCGACCATCATTTGATAATACTGGAAATAAAAAGGAAAAAAAAATAGTCCAGCTCCCAAAACTTACTGGCCCAAAATGGAATGACAGATCTTTCGATAAGGATGCATTCAAAGAGATGTTGAACGGTGATCAAACTCCAAGCGGAACAGCGGAGACCCTCGCGTACCACCTCACAGGCATCATCACCACAGCGTGTGACGCATCAATGCCTAGGAGAGCAAACACTAGGAAGGCATCACCGTGTTACTGGTGGAACGAGGAAATATGCGAGCTTCGGGCAAAATGTCTACAAGCCCGGTGCAAAGTCCAACGATCAAGAAGGAGGGCGGATTTCCAACAATGCCTGGACACCCTTAGACTGGCGAGACGTAGCTTAAATAGAGCCACCAAGGAAAGCAAAACTGCATGCTTTAACCGTCTCTGTCAAGAAGCCGACATCAACCAATGGTGATGACGACATTAAAAAGCTATATTACTCCTCAAATAACATGTCCGATAATGCTGAGATTCATAGTAGAGCACCTCTTCCCTCAGAGGCCTGCTGCTATGTGCAATATTATACGAGAGGTCAATCCAGCAGATATTCCTTTAATTACTCACGAGGAACTGCTAAGGGCACGCAGCAAGATAGGTAACAACAAGGCGCCGGGACCCGACGGCATCCCGAATAAGGCAGTAAAAGCAGCTGTAACAAAAAGACCAGACCTCTTCATAACAATGTAGAAGTGCCTTGAAGAGGGAACCTTTCCCGAGAAATGGAAAACGCAGCATTTGGTCCTACTGCCAAAAGGAAAGAAGCCCCCAGGAGGACCATAATCCTATCGCCCAATATGCCCATTAGACACCATGGGAAAGATCCTCGAGAAGATAATCTATAATAGATTACTCGCAGTAGCAGAAGAGAAAGGAGCCCTCTCAGATCACCAATTTGGCTTCAGAAGAACACGACCTACTGTTGATGCCATAAGAGCGGTAGTTGATATAGCCAAAGGTGCCATCGAAGGAGAAAGATGGCTCTACGGCACAAAGGAGTATTGTGCAGTAGTAACGCTGGACATTAAAAACGCATTTAACTCTGCGAACTGGTCGTTTATTAGAAGGTCACTTGCCAGGATGGATACGCCATATTACCTGCTACGGATAGTGATGAACTACTTCAACAACTGGAAGCTGAGGTACAATACCGATGAAGGGGTAAAATACTAAAACGTAACTGCGGGAGTTCCACAGGGATCGGTTTTAGGGCCACTATTGTGGAACATCATGTACGACGGAGTCCTACGATTAGCGCTACCTGGGGGAGTAACGATGATTGGATTCGCCGATGGCATTGCAGTCGTGACAGTAGCTAAACAAATCCGTGCAGTAGAATCAGCTACAAATGAAGCAATTGCCCGGATAAAAGATTGGCTAATATCCGCCGGACTAGAACTAGCTGACCATAAAACAGAAGCTGTTCTTATAACCAGCTGGAAAACCGTCAAATTTGCCAACTTTCAGGTTGGTAACCAAACCATCAGGTCGAAAGAGGCAGTTAAATACCTTGGAGTAATGCTGGACAACAGGCTACGGTTTAAAACGCATGTTGATTTTGTTACCAAAGAAGCATCGCAAATGCAGGGAGCTCTCTCGCGTATCATGCCTAACATCGGTGGACCTGGATACGCTAGAAGGATTCTACTCTCTAGAGTAATCACCTCAGTTCTGTTATATGCCGCCACAGTCTGGGCGGAGGCACTGAGGACGAAGGAGACCAAAAGGAGACTATCGTCATCATACAGACTCTGTGCGCTACGGACAATCAGCGGCTTTCGAACCATCTCTGACGAAGCTGCATTTGTCATAGCTGGAATGGTCCCCATCGATATTCTTGCAGATGAAATGCTGGGGATATTTGACAGAAGAGCATTGAGTCAACACGACGCCACTGGTATCAAGGTGATAAAAATTGAAGAAAGGTCAGCGTCGGCAGCTATGTGGCAAGCTCGTTGGGCTAATACAACAAAAGGCAGATGGACATACAAACTTATACCGACAATCCAAGATTGGATAAGTCGAAAGCTTGGAGACTGCAACTACCATCTAACGCAGTTCCTGTCTGGCCACGGAGGCTACCGCAAATATCTACATCGATTCGGACACGACAACTCACCATCCTGCCCGGAATGCCCAGGTGAAGATGAAGATACGGAGCACGCAGTGTTTTACTGCACACGTTTCACGGCATGGAAGATTACTCTGCCAAGTCCGTCATTACTCCTCGACCATATGTTACGGTTGGAAGAAAATTGGATGGCAATATGTTCCTTCGAAACAACTCGACAAAAAGAGTTGCGGAGAATAGAAAAGCTAAGAAGGCCAACTGAAGCAGCGGAAGAAGCTGACATAAGAAGCATAGCATAAACTGCTAACCAGCCCCGCGAAGTAATACCTAACGGCAGTCCCGCGGGGAGTGTGGCTGAAGTGTGTAAGGTGTGTGTTTAGTACGTAGGCGTATTCCTGGCATCGATTACTCAGGTTTGCGAATCGTGCATGCTAGTAGCACTCGGGCTATTAGTATTGTAATATGCGAGCTACGGCTCGAGTAGATAAAACGATATTCTGTGAAATTATTTCTTTATTTTCTAGTCTATAGAACAATTCAAGTTCACACTATACTATTCTTCGCAAACTCCTTCTTACGAGGTCTCTTACTTCTCGAATCACTTTATCTCCTTTCAATTACTTAATTCACAAATCCAAACTAATTACTTCTTCTTGTTAACTCTCAACTTTCAATTTACCATAAAATTACAACTTCGCCCATTATTACTTTTCCAATCTCTGCGTGCAGTTCAAAACCAACTGCCAGGTCTCGATCGCCATCTGTCCTTATATAGCAGAAGTTTCTGATAGCCAGAAACTTCTAGCAAATTCTTCGCCCACTGGAACAAGAAAATTCTGATGTAATAATTCCAGGATGACAGCTGCAGCCAATAATCTCTTGTTCTCTCTTATCCGTGATATTATCCGTCTCTTATCGTAGACACGAGCTGTGGAGACTAATTGCAGACACGAAACTCGAATGAAAATACACTTCGGAACAAAATTATGCCAGAATGAAAAGACACTTCGGAATTTGTTTCATTATGCTACATTATGTTACACTGCCCCCCTCTTAGACTTGTTCGTCCCGAACAAGTGCGTCCTCCCTTCGGCCATTGTATCGACTCAGTCGGTCCACATGAACCACTTTCATTTTGGCCCTTGGTCCTCGCTGGATGCGGTAGACAAGATCGTTGATGCGGGTTATTATTCTGTAGGGACCCTCCCAGTTCTGCTGCAACTTAGGTGATTTCCCCTTTTAGCGATGGGGATTATACAGCCACACTAGATCTCCCTCCTGGAATCCTGACGCTGTTGCCTTGGCATCATACCTGGTCTTCATGCGGTCGCTCGTCATCTTAATCCGGCTTTTGGTCCTTTGGTGTATGTCCCTAAGCCTTTCCCTAAGGTCCGCCACGTACTGTTCTTCATTTCTGGGCTCATTGGTAGGAGATCCAAATTTCACCTCACTGGGTAACCGAGCTATTCCACCAAACAAGATTTCGAACGGCGTATGTCGAGTAGTGCTATGCACGGCACTTCTATAGGCCATCAAAAACAAGGGAATCTGCCGGTCCCAATCCTGCTGGTAGTCACTTACGACCTTCGAGAGATGTTCGTCCAAACTGTGGATGAAGCGGGGTTGTCCGTGTCTTTTTGATTCCGAGTAGTTGACACATCTCTTGGAAGATTCTTGACTCGAAATTCCGCCCTTGGTCAGAATGCAATTCCAAGGGCACACCGAATCTGCTCACCCAATTGTAGACGATCTGCTCCGCCACGGTTCTGGCTTCCTGGTTAGGGATCGGAAACGCTTCCGGCCACTTACTGAAGTAGTCGATTACTACGAGTATATACCGATTACCATTGCCGGTTTCCGGAAAGGGCCTGCGATGTCAATGGCGATTCGTTCGAAAGGTGCTCCCATGTTGTATTGGTGCATCTTACCTCGAGTTTTGATTCTCGGACCCTTGCTAGCTGCATACACGTCGCATTTTCTGCACCAGTCTTCGACATCTTCCTTCGCTTTTAACCAATAAAAACGTTCTCGTACCTTTTCTAGCGTCTTATTCACTCCCAAGTGGCCTCCGGACACCCCGCCATGCATTTCCTGTAACACCTCCTTGACCCTCGTTCGCGGCACGACAAGCTGCATTGCATTTTCTTCTCAGAACAAATTCTTGGACATGGAGGGAGTCCCACTGCGCAAAATATGCCTTTAAAGTCGGGCTTCTGTGAGAGATGTTCTGATGATCCGGTTTCTCCATGTTATCCTTCCAGGCCAGAATCGGCTCGATATCCGGGTCCTCCTTCTGAGCGTTCCGAATCTCATCTACGCTCCAGACGGCGATAGGTTCGGCTCTCAGTCTTTGGATGGAAACCAGCTCCCGTTCTTCCTGACGCGCACAATGTTCACAATACGTTCTGCATGGTCTCCGGGACAGTGCATCCGCATTAGAGTGGAGTTTTCCTTTACGATGCTGTATTTCGTAGTCGTAGATTTGCAGCCTTTCGATCCATCTTGCGACCTGACACTCAGGACTCTTGAACTGTAATAGGCATTTTAAGGCTGCATGGTCTGTGCGAAGAAGGAACTTCTTCCCATAGAGGTATTTGTGAAAATGCTTCGTAGCCAAGATTAAAGCTAGAAGTTCCCGCCTTGTCACGCAGTAGTTCCTTTCTGGCTTAGAGAGCACCTTGCTGAAGTACGCAACTACCTTCTCTTGGCCATCATGCACCTGTATATCTGTATCCACAATGAACGTTTCCCCGGGAGTGGGGTAAGCTAGTATCGGGGCATCGCATAGCCGTTGTTTAAGTGCCTTGAAGCTCTTCTCGCACTCAATTGACCATTTGAATTGTTTTCCCTTTTCCGTCAACTGGTGCAGGCTCTTTGCGATCCCGGCAAAATCTTTCACGAACTGTCTGTAGTAGTTGGTTAGGCCCAGGAAGCTCCTTAGTTGGTGTTTATCTTTGGGGACTGGCCAATTTTTCACCGCTTCGAACTTCTCTGGATCGGTTCTCACTCCTTTCGCTGAAATTATGTGCCCCAAGTACTTGACTTCCGCTCTAAACAGGGCGCACTTCTTGGGGTTGAGCTTCAGGTGGGCACTTCGAAGCCTTTGAAACACATCCCTTAGATTGTCTCGGTGTTGCGCAAACGTCTTTCCTACGACGATGACATCATCCAAGTATACCAAACAGGTTTTCCATGTTAACCCTTGCAGGACACATTCCATGAAGCGCTCGAAAGTCGCCGGAGCATTGCACAGCCTGAATGGCATTACCGTGAATTGCCATAGCCCATTTCCTGCGGTGAAGGCGGTTTTCTCCCGGTCTTCTGGATGGATCTGTACCTGCCAGTAGCCACTCTTCAAGTCGAGGGTGGAAAACCATTGGGCTCCTGATAGTGTGTCTAGCGTGTCGTCAATCCGTGGCAGAGGATAGCTGTCTTTCTTGGTGACGTAATTGAGCTGCCGATAGTCCACGCAGAACCGCGTGCTGCCATCTTTCTTCTTAACCAGTACAACCGGTGATGCCCACGGACTTTTGGAACTTTCAATCAGACCTTCTTTCTCCATTGCCGACACCATCTCTGCAACTTCTGTCTGCTTTGCCAATGGAAGGCGCCTAGCAGGCTGACGAATTGGTCTAGTATCACCAGTGTCTATTCGATGTTGTACCAGGTGTATTCGGCCGTATTCTCCGTCCTGTGAGGTAAATACATCAGCGTACTCATTGATAAGATTCTCTGCCATAGTTCGCTGCTCCTGATTCAGCTCACTGGACTGGAGAATCGTCTCTCTCGTTTCCGCTGTCCAAGGTGATGGGAGAGGTTTTGGAGCATCACGGTCATATATTGTTGCGACAGCGGTAATCGGCGTGCATTTTCCAGTCACCTCCCCTCGCCTTAGTTTGACAGTGTGTGGTCTCGCGTTCAAAACTCTCACTGGAACCATGGTGTCCTTTGGTTCGATTAACGTCTTTCCCACGATGTAGTCTTGAGAATTATTCTCTGGGTCTGGTTCTACTATGTAGAATCGGTGGCTCCCAAGATCACCTTCCAGCTTCGTCCAAATGATTGTCTCTGAAGACGGCGGCAAAACTTCGTCTTTGCTGATGACTGTCTTGAGAGCTACGGCATTTTCGTTTCCGTACACCATCGGAATCTCCACATTTCGATACCTCAGTACTTGCATCCCGATGTCCAAGACTACTTCATTTGCTTTCATGAAGTCTATTCCGATGATGCACTCGTCGCATATATCTGCCACCAGAAACGCATGGGAGAACGTCAGTCCCGCCAGAGTAATCGTAAGACGAACTTCTCCAAACACCTTCGCCATTTCCCCTGTTACAGTCTTCAGGCAGTAGCTGTTGGTGTTGTGCAGCCAGGAGCTTCTGACGATATCTCTTCTTACAATGGAGGCAGTGGCACCTGTGTCGATGGTGGCTACGCACTTCTTCTTGTTGATTAGTGCCTCCACTGTCAGGCTCTTGTTACCCCTTTTGGTTTGCGAAACTTGAATGGTGGTCCTGGGGGCCTCGATTCCAGTAACCAACTTCTGCCCCGCGAAGGTGGTCCTTACGCATTTCCCGACTGCTGGTTTTGGGAAGTCTGACTGACGGGATGGATGTTATCACCGCTTCTTCTACTTCCACAATGTGGACAATTTCCTTGTCTAGGTGCACTTCTGCACTGCCGTTGTAGATGTCCTGTTTGGTTGCAATTCCAGCAACGGATTTGACTTCCGCGAGCTTTGTCTTCATCCATGACGGATTCCACGACGGACATTTCCCTGACACGGTGTATTCCCTGGTATGCTTGGTCCGCAGCCTTCATTGACAAAGCGAATGCCAATGCCTCTTGGAGTGTTCGCTTTTCAGCCATCCTTACAGCCATTTGCAGTTGTCTGTCCTCTATGGTCTGAATAAAAGCTTCCACCGCCATTTCGTTGATAAGCTCCTCACTGGCTTTAGCAAGATTTTCGACTTGCTTTTCTACTTTTTCAAACTGAGTCTCTATCTTCCCGAACTGAGTTTCATGCTTCTCAAAGTTTTCATCGAGTCTAGTTTCGACTTTTTGGAGTTGCGTCTCGACCTTCTCGATTTTCTCTTCGATCGCTTCGAATTTGGATTCCAAGTTCTTGTTTTGCTCATCAAGTTTGCTTTCCAGAGCATCTAGAGAATTCTTTTGTTCGTCCATTGCTTTCTTTTGTTCGTCCAGCTTATGTTCTAGAGAATTCCTTTGGTCTTCTATTGCTTTCTTTTGTTCGTCCATGACTAACTTAAGTTGCAGGAGCAGACTTGTTATACCCGGGTCGGCTGCTGTACTTGCTGGTTCCTCTTCCACGTCAAACTCTACGTCGTGCGGATTTTCACCTTCCTGCGTTACTGCTTCTCCCAGACGAATCAGTAGGGCATCTTTTTCCCCAGTTGTGTCGAGGTTCCGCTTACTGAGTTCTGCCTTTAGTTGAATTATAGTTAGTTTTCCCAATTTGCGACCCATTTTGCGCAACTAATTAACTCAACACAGAAATGGTTTTTTTTTTTTTTTTTTTTTTTTATTGTGCAATTTCACACTACGAAAATAGTTGTTCACAGAATAAGTTTTATCCCACTTCTGACACCAATGTAATATGCGAGGTACGGCTTGAGTAGATAAAACAATATTCTTTATTTTCTAGTCTATAGAACAATTCAAGTTCACACTATACTATTCTTCGCAAACTCCTTCCTTACAAGGTCTCTTTCTTCTCAGATCACTTTATCTCCTTTCAATTACTGATAGCCAGAAACTTCTAGCAAATTCTTCGACCACTGGAACAAGAAAATTCTGATGTAATAATTCCAGGATGACAGCTGCAGCCAATAATCTCTTGTTCTCTCTTATCCGTGATATTATCCGCCTCTTATCGTAGACACGAGCTGTGGAGACTAATTGCAGACACGAACCTCGAATGAAAACACACTTCGGAACAAAATTATGCCAGAATGAAAAGACACTTCGGAATGTGTTGCATTATGCTTCATTATGTTACAGTATCTATGAAGATTACGCATCCCTGGCGCAATCCAAAAAAAAAAAAAAAATAAAAAAATAATTTACATGGATGGATGGGTTGAAATGCTGAAATGTATGGGTTGAGTGTCTACATTTTGTATTGTGTTGTTTTTTTTATATTTGTAATTATTAATTGAAAAATAAATTTTAATAAAGATTAAGTTAAATTAAAGCAGAAGGCCAAAACCACCTTTGACAACCGAGAGAACTTACGGATCAGTTTTCTCACACTATCATTCGTGTCTTGTGTCGTATTGCGATGAGTTTGAAGTTTTTTTATCTCTTCCACTGTCTCTGTTGGCAATGGTTGATCCAACTGTGTGTCAAGACTTGTGAGATGTACGAAGGTTTGCATGGAACGTGGTATCATTTCAGGAACTTTACCTATAACGACCCATCCCAGCTTGGTCTTTTAGGCAATTGGTGAGTTGGCGTCGTCGGTCCTGATAATTTCCGGAAGAATGACGTCAGAATATACATCGACTCCGAATAACACCTCTATTTTTCCAGGTATGTTGAAGCTTGGGTCGGCTAACTGCAACCCATTTATATGGTTCCACTTATCAGGTATCACGGATTTGACCGGAAGAAGCCCAGTCAACGACTTGAAAACTAAAGCCCTAGCAGAGCTCTCGAACGTCGACGTAAATGTAACGTCGACATAGTGCTGAGTGGTGCCGTTACTGACCTTCCCTAGTCCCGATATCTGGACATGTGTACGTTGTTTAGGTTGTTTAAGGAATTTAAGTTGCTTTGCAGCTGATTCAGAGAGGAACGTTGCCTCTGATCCCGGATCGATTAAGGCACGTAAGTAAACGTATCTTCCGTCCCTTGACCTTACCTTAACAACTGCTGTAGCTAGCAAAACATTTGTTGTGTTGACCTGCTGCGATGCGTGAAATGCGTTACGCCTGCTTCTACTGGGTTGGTTGTCACTCATTGAATGAAATGTTGGTGCGTTGTGGTTCACGGCTACCTGCTCCGTTTGAGTGCTACCATGCTGGTGTTGAATCCGTGGTGTTGTTGTGTACGTGTAGGGTGTGCGCGTGTGTTCTTGGGTGTAGTAGTGAATGGTGGCGTTCGTGGCAGAAGTAGCAGTGTTTACTACTAGGACATTCTCGGGTCGGATGGCCATAAGCGAGACAGTTCTCGCAGACTTTGGCTTGTCGAAAAGACTGTTGTTATGCGTCACGTCCATGCCCAAAAATCGGTTGCATTTTCTCAAGGAGTGTTGCCCTTGGTCGCACACCTTGCACGAAAACTGCTTCGATTGTGCCGAAGCGTAAAAAACCTTGGGGTTAGACTCCGATTTTGACCATGTGTTGTGAGCTAGGGTTGGCCACGGAGGCGTCGTCGGTGCGAGTAAGGAGGACGGCGGCACGCTCGCGGTTGCTTGGCTAATCTCGTCGGACGAGGTGATTCTTGTCCACCTTACTTCGCACCACCTGCTCAGCACAAAAATCTCGTGTCATTTCGATAAAAAAACAAAAGAAAGAAGAAAGCTACTCTACTTAGACTTCGGAAAATAGAAAAGAAAGTAAAAGGAAAATTCGAGGACTTGTGCCCTTGGCCAGGAGAAAGATTGGAAAGGACTCCGCAAAGCTTACCCTACCTATCCCAAACTAAACCTAAACTAACCTAATGTATTAAGCTAACACCTAATCTACACCTAACTATCTTAAACTAACCTACAACTACTCCCTATCGCGCAATTTGTCCTTCCACTTTTCTCTCCTCGCCAAACGGGTTCACCAAGTACCTGTGGTATGCCTGGTGGAAGTGGCAAAAGCTGGCCTGCACACCCTTTGTGTCTGATGACACAACCGATTGCTATCTCTCTGGCCAATGATTGTGAGAGATAGCCCCTAAACGCGCTCCCCAGTCACGTTGTAGAAGAGGTTTGTCAGTTGACACGTTATGTCATCATTGTTCGTAGTTGTCCTGTCTTGTCACCGTTCATCTACAGAAGGACGACCCGACCGGCCATCCACATACCAAATAAAAAGACTCCTACGCACACATATTTAGGTAAAACCAGACCACTGAAATTTTAGTCGGCACATCGCCTTATTGAATTTATTATAAAATTTGACTTAGAAACTACTATTAAAACTAAATACCTAACTTTTCTGCCAAGAATATCGCATTTTTTTTTTTTTCAAAAAGGAAAATACAGAGAAAGGTACTCACGGTTGACTTCCAGGTCCCCCGTTGTCCTGCCGGCAGCACGATGAAGGATGGTACTCTCCTATTGTGGAGTTCAACGCGACGTTATATTATACTCGCACTATATATTCTCAGTAGAATTCGCAAATCTTAATCTCAATTTAACTTACTCTTATTTAACTTAATCTTCAAAACAAATTAACACCAAAACAAAAAAAAGCTATGCAGCCTCAAATAATTCACTATGGACTCAGAAACTCTGAAGGAGTGGTAGCACTTTCAAAAATCAGTTTTTAAATTTAACTTTGGAATATTTCACTTAATCTTGTTCACTAACACTGTGTCCCACGGAGCACCTCCAGTAACGTTAATTTCTTTTTTGTTGGGGAGCACTGCTTGCTGCCTTTCCTTATTGCGGACCACCACTACCGCTACCACTGCCTGCACCGGATCTTGTCCAGTTGCAACGGTGTGGCCCTCAACCGGCTCTGACAAGAAAACGGCAAACGACAGGGTTTCTGGGGCCTACGCCACTCTGATACTTTCACTACCTAAGGTTTTACATTATTTTATTATTGCCCACAAGTGCTCCTAATTTCCATTCCACATGCCTTTATACCTGTTGTCGCCTGCGTTCACCTCCTTTACTATATGTGCTCTCCCGATTCTCTGTGTGTCTTCAGATTTACCTAATTAAATTTTCATTTTAGCTCACTGAATTTTATTATTTCTATTTGGCCAAACTCACCTTAGAAAAAAGGAATCGAAAAAAAAAAATTGTCTAAACAGAGGGACTCCGCCTCACTGTACCTGGCTTTTGGTCTTTATCAAAAAAATTCCTCTATCAGCGGCAGCGGCCAACTGTTCGTCTCTCGGTTTTTTTTTCAAAATGATTATTGGGGTCGATATCAATCTGGGTTATATGTTTCCCATTGTCCTACTTTTTCCCTTCTTTTCTTGTTTCGACCTTGTCCTCTCTTCGTCAGTCTTTTTTCCCTTTTTCTTTGTCATATATTGTCTTAGTCAGCTGTGAGCAGTGTTTTTTCCTTTTTTTTTTTCTTTGGAACATTGGAAGGAGAAATTTCCCTTTCCAATATCCCACGTCTCGCCATTGTCGGTTACGAAAATTCCATTTGAATAAAAAAATCCTGAACGATAATATACATAAATACACCAACCTGACATATAATATTGTTAACTAACTTACCTAATAACACTAATACGACCTACGAACCCTACTCACGTAACCTAAAACAAAATTTTTTTGACCTACAAAAAAAAGATATCTAAACATATTGTAACATAATGTACCATAATAACTACGCTCCAAAAGTATGCAACACATTCCGAAGTGTCTTTTCATTCGAGGTTCGTGTACGGATTATGCCTAAGACGACGTTGCGGAATTAAGAGAGAATTATAACCGCAAGAGAATTATAACCGCAAGAGATTATTGGCTGCGGCTGTCATCTTGGAACTATTACATCAGACTTTTCTTGTTCCAGTGGTCGACGAATTTGCTAGAAGTTTCTGGCTATCAGAAATGCGACTATATAAGGACAGATTGCGATCGAGGCAAGGCAGTTGGGTTTCGAACCGCACGAAGAGATTGGAAAAGTGATAATAGGCGAAGTTGTAATTTTGTGATAAATTGAAAATAGAGAGTTAACAAGAAGAAGTAATTAGCTTGGATTTGTGAATTAAGTAATTGAAATGAGATAAAGTGATTTGAGAAGAAAGAGACCTTGTAAGGAAAGAATTTGCGAAGAACAGTATATATATATATAGTATGTGAACTTGAATTGTTCCATAGACTAGAAAATAAAGAAATGATCTCACAGAATAACGTTTTATCTACTCGAGCCGTAGCTCGCATATTAGAATATAATGAAAAAATAATATACAAACGAATTCTACGTTCTTTATCTTAGCCCTGAACCGCAGATAATTTCCCGATCGCCATTAATATTCTTGCGAGAGAGAGACGGGTGTATCTCCCTCCCTCATGTCAGCTGATTGTTGACATTTCTTTTATTTTTAATTTCTAATTGCAAGATTTTTATTTCCTTTAAAAATTAAAGCAAACCCGACGAGGACGAGAGGACGACGATGACAAATACCATCGTGGGATCGCCGGAAAATTATCTGGGAACTGAACCCAGGTCTTTTAATTTTTCTTTTCCTTTTTTTTTTGTTGTTGTTATTGGACGAGGTACAGGCCCTCGTAACAGGCCCGACGGCCTCGTAAAGCAAAAAAAAAAAAAATGCTTAAAACTAGCTTAACTATGTTATTCTATTCTAACTTACTGGCCCTATGCGGGCGCTCTTTCGACGTAACTTACTTTAGTTCTTTATTTATTTTATTATTTATTTTATTGTTTATTACTAAGAAAAAAATTTAATTAAGTGAAAAAACTTAGTAAACGAACTTATTTTGATTGTTCTTATATATAAAACTTACAAAGCTACCTTAAAATAAATCTTAAGCTACCTTATTCTACCTTAACCTCTCTTGTTCTACCTTACGTAATTCTCTACGTACTATTTTTTTTTCATCCACGTGCTGCGGATTTTTAATTAAATTTTTTTTTTTTTTTTATTTTTTTTTTATATTTTATTTTTTTTATTTTATTTTTTTTATTTTTTTTATTATTATCTATAATCTACCTAAACCTAAGCTATGTAAGTCGGCCATGGGCAATGTACAGCCAACCTTGAACATCAAACAGACTACCCTGGATTATGAGGAAACGACGAAGGAGTTTCCCCTCTTTCGGCTAGCCTCCAGAAATGTCCGTACTGACGCTGTACGTCCTCAATATCGCGACTTGATACCGCCCTACTGAACCGGAGACGCTCCACACTGCTGTGTGCAACGTCTCTGTCGTAGTTGAGTCGCCTATCCACAACTTTCCGAGCAACATGGAAGATTAGCGGCACCGCCAATCTGTCCTGGATCAGACCTTTCTCATCAAAATAGAGGAACGCCTCCGGGGGGACAAAGCCGTTAAGGCGCACTCCCTCGTGATACTCGTAATTGGGGTAACAAGCCCCAGAGATCAGGTTGTTCGTCGAGCTCATTGCTCTTGCAATCAGCTTGATAACGAATCAGCTTGATAACGAAATTATCCACTCTTATTAGGTTAGCCCTGTTGTATAGGACCTCATTGGGATAGAATTTTATGTACTGGGACTCTGGTGTTCTGTACAAATGAAGGCAGGCCCGAAGGCAAGCCCTCTCAAAAACCCGAATCTTTTCCAACAAGCTTGCTCCCACGTTGAACCACACGGGACATCCAAATACGAGCATGGGCCGAATGAGGGCCATGTAGCAGATTACCTTTACCCTTGCATCGAGTTGCTTGCTATAAAAAAGTCTCTTTGTGAGGGCAAAAGCACCTTTGGCTCTGGCCAGAGCAGCATCTATATGTTTGTTAAAATATAGATATTGGTCTAACCAGAGCCCCAGGTATCTGACTACACTTCGACTCGCAAGTGGCTGTCCGTGCGGTCCCACGATTGAGAACTTTCGCCAATTCTTTCTGGTATCCCTAGAGGCCCCAGACAACGGCGTCCTAAAAAGAATGGTTTCCGATTTCTGAAAGCTGATCTTCAACTTCCAGAAATCGCAATATCGCTGAATCTTGTCGAAGTCACGTTGCAAGAGAAATGCAATGCCCTCGATTTTTGATCCTGATCTGTACGCAATCAAGTCGTCTGCGTACGCTATGGCATGGTGAAGTGAACCTATGAGATCACTTGTGTAAGTTTTGAAAAGGATCGGTGAATTAGCCGCACCTTGTCGCAGACCGTTTTTAATTAGAAATGTTCCAGCAGAAGTCACACTGCCATTTTTAACAATGAACTGTCTACTGGTGAGCATGTTATAAAGTATGTACAGAAGTTGTTTGCTTATGCCCAGCCTGCTAAGCTTGTAGAAGAGTCCCTCTAACCATACGGTGTCGAAGGCCTTCTCCAAGTCAATCAGGCAAGTACCCATGTATTGGTTCTTGCTTTTGTGCCATTGGCTATCCGATACCAGTTTAGACGCGGCATGTATTGTATCATGCCCCGCTTTAAAACCGAATTGATTATCCGGAATTATATTATTGTTCTCAGTCCACTTAAGCAGGGCTCTATTGATTACTTTCTCGAATACCTTACTGATGTTCGGAAGGAGACTTATCGACCGGAGATTTGCCGGATTGGAAGTGTCCTTACCCCTTTTGGGGATGGGTTGTATCACTGCTGTTTTCCAATGCGCTGGATAATGTGCATTATTCAGTGCATTGTTAAACAGAGTGGTGTAAATGTCCACCGCTTCTAGAGGGAGATGTCGAAGCACAATGTTCGACACTCCATCGATTCCTACAGATTTCTTCCTTCTCAATGAGTCGAAGATCGCTTGGAGCTCCACCTTCGATATGTACGGGGGATGTACCCTTTCATCGGCGATGACATTATTTGCCATGTTATCGTCATAGAACTCGGTAAAACCTATGTTCTCGGATCGCCAGTGCTCTATATCACTTCGAAGGTAGAAGTTGTGTACAAGGACGCGATTTTCCAGGTCGTGGTTCGGGCAAATGATATCATTCATCTTGTACACTTCCTGGAAAGTGGCTCCTATAGCCTCTACCTTCTCCTGCGGATCTTCGATCACAAAGAAGTTGTCATCCTCTACTGCGTTATCTGGATCTATACCTGCTGTTATAAGTATTCGTCCATTGTTCGTCGTTCGGGGGATCTTAAGACGCGGAAGGTCGTTTTGATTATTCCCCCGAAATATTTTATTTATTTGTGGGAACATACTCGGGTTGTTGGATTTTACAGCCCGAATTTTGTTGTTCCAATGCAAATTTACAGAAAGTCTGTAATTTTCTCTAATTAATTTCTGGAGGTTTTTAATCAACGACTTCAGCGTCCTAACCTCCAAGTTTTGTCTGTCAGTAAACTGTCTGTACAAGGTTTTTAGTCTCGACAGCAGTCTACTTTTGTGTTGGTGTAGTGCGTCAATTGTTGGATTACGGAATATATCTGCGTTGTCAGTATGTTGATACCGAGGTATCGTATTGTCCATAGTTCGTTTAATTGTCTCGTCTATTTGTTTTAGGTACCAGTCAATCTCCTCGTTTGACAGATTCCTATTGGACGGTGGGTAGAGCGAATTCGAGGAGAGTGCTCTTGTCAAAGTTCTTGAGAAGCGAGTCCAACGCTTCCTACTATAATTGTAGGAGTACGTTTGGACAAACTCCTTCAACTCCGCAATTTCGTTGGGAATCGTTATTACGGCACTGAGTCCGCAATGGTCACTGTCATACACAAATGTGTGCATGTCGGTCAGTTGTAACCGTACGTCGAACAGCATAAGATCCAGATGGGAGCCGCTTCTAGGAAACGACGGACTATCTGTAGCTTTCAAATCGAGTTTATACTCGACACTGTGCCGACCCCACCAATTGAATAGTAGGTTCCCTCTATGTTTGGCGTTAATATCTCCGGCCACGATGAAATAATTCTCCTCCGACTCCAGCCTTAGGCATCGAAAAAGTGTCTCGAGCTCTGAAATAAATAAAGTGGGTTGAGTAGCTTCAGGTGCATAGAGTGCTATCATGTACATCTTCTTTCCACTATGGAGAGGAATGCACACAATACACGCTTCCAGCACCTGGGACCTTCGCACTTCACCGCTGTACACTACCTTAAATTGCAGTTGTTTGTGTATGAAGATCGCAACACCTCCTCCTTGTGTGGAGTTGGGTCGGTCTCTTCTGACAATATTGTATTTACTGTGCCCCAATTTGTGCTTCTGGGATAGCTTTGTTTCGCTAACCATAAGCACATCAGGGGTTTGGTCTTCTAACAACTTAAATAATACGGCTCTTCGCTCGATCCTAATCAGTGAATTCACATTTACCGCAAGGATCTTCAAGGATTGCTCCTCCATGTTTGTACCCATTACGACTGGAGGTGCGTTAGGCTCGGCAGAAGTGCGTAGATCTGGTCCACCCGCTTCGCCTGCTCCTGTACCTGACGTTGAAGCTGCTCCATCTTCCCTTGAATAGACAGCAAGATGGCCAGCAAGTCAGTTTGAGCCCCCGGAACCAGATTTAATTTCTTAATATACCGGAACTTAGGACAACCCCGATAGTTTGCGGTGTGTCCCGAGTTCCTGCATAAAGCACATTCGAGCTGGCTCTTATCTGCCACTCCATCCTTACCCAGAGTGCATTCCTCGGCTTTATGGTTCTTTCCACACTTGACACATCGAGGCTGCATTTCGCAGTTCGACGTGGCGTGCCCGAACCTTTGGCAGCGAACACATTGTAAAATGTTTTCGCTCCTTTTTAGTTTTTCCCATGCGACAACCTGGTAGTCTAGGACTTTAATACTTCTTAGACCATCCAGTTTGCTGTTGGGTGAGAGTTGAACGAGGAAGAACGGCAGTTTCCGCTTCTCCCTTTTGGCCCTAGTTGTAGTGAATGGCTTTACCCCTACGAAATTGAGATCGTCGCACTCTTTCTCTTTGAGCAGCGCAAGGAGCGTCTCCGAATCAGTAGACGGATCCATCCCCCTCAGCAGCATTGTTTGCAGCTTTTCCCCCTTCGGGGTGAAGGAGAAGAACTCCGTCGTCGAGTCCCTCAATAGATTTTTTATTGTTTTATACTGTTCCACTGTACTGCAGTGGATACCATGCCTATCGTTATTAAGTCTTTTAATATAAAAATTATTGCCTATGGCCGACTTACATAGCTCGATTGTCTCTTCAAGTTCCATTTTGTACGTATTTATAGGAGGCACCTTTGTCTTCGTTGCCTTCTGCTGCTGTTGTTGTTGCTGTTGCTGCTGTTTCTGCTGTTGTTGCTGTTGTTGCTGTTGCTGCTTTGGCTGCTCCTTCTGTTGTTGTTTCTGCATCTTCGGTTGCTGTTGTTGTACTAGCTGATTTTGATTCAGCTTCTTCTTCAGCTGTTGTTGCAACTGTTTTTGTGGTACCGGCTTTGGCGGCTTTTGTTGTTGTTCTTCTTCTTGTGGTTGTTGTTGTTGCACTTGCTGTGAGAGTTGCACCTCTAATTGGCGTTCCTTCTCCCTTCGTGCCATTTGCTTGGCTTTGATGGAGAGCATCTTTTGCTGCAGCTGTTTAATGCTGCTGTTCAGCTGTTCCACCTCTTCCTCTTCATCCTCGGACTCTGAGCCTGCTAGAGAGGCAAAGATGTTGCTCTCCCCCGTGTAGCGACCTTCTCCACCGTCGGAGACGTATGGGAATTCGTCACAGTCATCTGACCTCAGACGTTTCTTTACTGCTGCTTCTGTTGCGGTCTCAGACGCCCCTTCCTTCACTCCAACCGGCAGCTTTTCAGTTGAAGCTGATATAGAAGGACTCTTTACCAAGGGAGTTGGTTTTATTTTCCTCCTCTTTTTTCGTCTACCTTCTGTGGCCACCGTTGTTGGGTGGCCTGACGCAACTGCCTCATCGGCTGATGCTTGTTGGTCCGCCACTTCCGCTATTGGGAGAGCGGACTTCCCATTATCTCCCATCACGTGTTGTTACACTTTGATTTTATTATTATGTATAATATTATGTGTAAAAAAAAAAAAAAAGAAAGAGGTCTGGATCTGTTCGGGAAATGAACCCGCGACCACTGATTCGCGGTCCACTGACACTACCTCTAGGCCAAGCTGGCGCTTCTTAATAAAAGTCTTTTTTACTACTTAAATAATTTGCTGTGCACTTATTAGAAGTCGAAACACGTGTATATTCCACGGAGGTCTGTGAACAACTGAGCTTCCATATCACAGGCGTATGTGGATGTACCCGTATGCTACCTACAAATCATTATAGGGGTGCTTTTGGATACATCCAGGTCGCCCCACCTAACACTAATAAATAAACTATAAAATAAATATACAATAATAAATAAACTCTATATGTAAATAAACTATATAATAAATAAATAGACTCTATATATAAATAAATAAACTCTCTAAATAAATAAACTCTATAAATAAATATACTCTATAATAAATAAACCATCTCTATAAATAAATGAATAAATAAATAAATAAATAAATAAATAAATAAATAAATAAACAAATAAATAAATACTCTATCCGTAGGACATAACTAAATACATACATACATATATATCACAGATAATCCGGCAACAGCATGCATGAGTGCGTCAAGAGTGTTTTCTAACACTTGCCTCTAGGTGTGTAAATCTTTGGCGTGGTATACGCCCACCTTCTCACCTCTCAAATTGCCTATCTCGTATAGGGAATTATCTCTAGCTTTTAAAACTATTGATTTTAGGAACTTGGGCCCTAGTTTAGCATTATAATTATCGGGTAGACTGCTTTGCTTAAAATTTCGCCTATATACTATCAGTCCTACCCTAACCTTAGATTGTCAAATATTTTACTTCCTATTAGCTTTATTGTCGATAATTTCCATGTCCATATCTTTGACCGTACCTAGTTTGTGGAGGACATCATACGCTCCCGCGTGTTGTACCATGTGGGTACCAAACACAGCGTAATAGGGTTCAAACGTAGTCGCATCGTGAACTACACTCCTCAGTGAGAAAGCCGCGTTGCTGACGTGGATGTTCCAAGTTTTCTGATCACCGCTTAGGTACGATCTTATCTTCGTCAGCACGGAACGGTTAACCCGTTCTGACGCATTGGCTTGAGGAGAGTAGATCGCGGTGCGAATATGTTTGACCGCGTATTTTCCCAGAGAGCTGGCAAACAGTTCTGAGATGAACTGTTTCCTGTTGTCCGTATGGATAAACTCCGGTACGCCAAAGATATGGAACACGCTTTCATCTAGATATTTCACTAAATCAGCAAACCGTTGCCTTCTTAATAGGTTTTAAAAACACGAACTTAGAGAAATGATCTAGGACTATAAGAATTTGTGTGTGTCCGTTCTTAGTGCGTGGGTATGGTCCTAGGAAGTCAATATACAGTCTTTGAAAAGGCTGCTCCGTAATGGTCTGTTGTCCCATCGGCGGTCGAGAAACGATATTGAGGGGTTTGCTACACTTGCCGGTTTCGGAAGCTTTGACCAAGATCTGCACATCGGTAGCCATGCCGGGCCAAAAGAACATCTGCCCCAATTTCGACAGAGTCCTTTGAATACCCCCGTGACCTGCAGATGTTGAATTGTGTGCAGCTTCCACAAGACTACCACGCAACTCCTTCGGAATCCAGAGTTTACATGCTCTGTCTTCTTGTATTGCGTCACCTGTTCATATGTCGGTTCTTTTGTATACGAATCCATCGGAAGCGCAAACATCTGGTAGTCGGTCTTTGTTTTCGTTTATTGTCTTCCTTAATTCGTCGTACTCCTCCGAGGAAAAATATGGCGAAAGAAGGTAAACCTCCAGCATTACATTCTCAGGATTGAGCTCATCCACGTGAACACCCGATTGTGTGTCAGGGACTACATTTTGGCTACCTTTCCTATGTTCGATCTGGAAGTCAAACCCTTGAAGTTTTAGGCTCCATCCAGCCAGACAGCCAGATAGATCCTTTTGGGTCATTAGCCATTTCAGACTCGCGTGATCGGTTATAATAATGAAAGGTAATCCTTCCAGATAGGCCCTGAACTTCTTCACTGACGGAACGGCCGCATAGCATTCAAGTTCCGTTACGCTATAGTTCTGCTGGGCAGAGTTGAGCTTCTGGGAAATGAATGCTATCGGTCGTTCGTTGTTCTTCGTGTCCATCTGGAAAAGCACACTCTCTACACCAGATGTTGATGCGTCGCATTGTATGTAAAATCGTCTTGTGAAGTCCGGGTTCGTTAGTATCGGTGCTGTCACTAGAGTCGTCTTGAGTTTTTGAAAGGCTGTCAGTGCTTCGTCTGTCATGTCGAATGACTTGCCTTTCTTCAGACAGTTGGTCATTGGGGCTGCCATAGACTCAGAATTTGGAATAAAGCGCCTATACCAGCCCGTCATCCCTAGAAATCGACGGAGTTGCTTGGGAGTTTTTGGTACTGGGAAATTCTCGACCGCCGAAACCTTGCCAGGGTCAGTTCGTAGGCAACCATCGCCGACGATGTATCCCAAGTATTTGGTGTCTTTGTAACAAAACTTGCTCTTCTCTACATTTATCGTCAAACCCGCTTCCCTCAGACACTTGGCCACTTCCTGCAGCAATCTGGCATGGGACTCGAAATTTAGAGAGCAAACCAAGAAGTCACCAAGGTAGACAAAGACATACTCTTTCAGACAAAAGGATATGACCTTGTCCAAAAGCCTACACATTATCTGGGCTGCATTACACAGTCCGAACGGCATAACCGTATACTGGTATAATGGCCTCCCAGGGACTGTGAGCGCTGTCTTCTCCCTTGACTTGCGCTTCAAAGGAATCTGCCAGAATGCGTCCTTCAGATCGATTCCTGAAATGAATCTAGTGTCCTGAAACCTACTTAGCAGTCCTTCGATATGAGGAAACGGGTAAGCATCCTTCTTCGTTACTTCATTCGCTTTTCTTGGATCCAGGCACAGTCTCTTTTTGCCGGGCTTTCTCACCAGCACCACTGGTACTTGGTGAACCCGTTTGGCAAGGAGAGAAAAGGGGAAGGACAAATTGCGCGATAGGGAGTAGTTGTAGGTTAGTTTAAGATAGTTAGGTGTAGATTAGGTTTTAGCTTAATACATTAGGTTAGTTTAGGTTTAGTTTAGAATAGGTAGGGTAAGCTTCGCGGAGTCCTTCCCAATTTTTCTCCTGGCCAAGGGCACAAGTATTTGAATTTTCCTTTTACTTTCTTTTCTATTTTTTTTAAGTCCGTCTGAAGTCTAAGTAGAGTAGCTTCCTTCTTTCTTTTGTTTTTTTATCAAAATGGCACGAGATTTTGTGTGCTGAGCAGGTGGTGTGAAGTAAGGTGGACAAGAACCACCCCGTCCGATGAGCTTAGCCGAGCAAACGCGAGCGTGCCGCCATCCTCCTTACTCGCACCGAAGACGCCTCCGTGGCCAACCCTAGCTCACAACAATGGAGCACAACGTTCTTAGGTACTGCCCCTAAGTTCCTATTCCTCCATGATCGCAAAAAATTCGATATATACCCTACTCCAGATACCAAAACAAACAAAAAAAATTTAAAGCGAACCCTTAGCACCTATTAGTAGTAAAATTCACAAAAATAAAATAAATTGAATAAAAATAATAGAGAAAAGGTAGTAAAAGGTGAATATATAAAAATATAGAAAAACGAGGTGATAATAGTAAAAAAATAAAGGAAATAGTAAAAAAAAATTCAAAGAAAAGGTAAAAAAAAAATAGAATAAAAAAAAAAAATTCAAAAAATTAGTAATAACAATCAAAAAAACCAAAATAGAAAAGATAAAAAAACCAGTAAAATAAATAAAAAAAATTCCAGAAACTAAAAAAACTTGTAAATGTGGTGTATTATGTTCATGCTTTGGTGTGTGGATCTTTGGTCAGGTTTTCCAGCAACCATTCTGTAGATGTAAGTCTGTCCGTTTACGTTAGGGTAGAGTCAGTATCGTCGGGTAGTGACTGGTGCCTCGGATACTTGACGAGGTGCTAAAGTCGATCCTTTCCTTCCTTACCACTACTTGCTATCAGGTAATACCCAATAGAAGGCTGGCCAGGATTTCCCAGATCAACTCCAACACGGACAAAGTTTCGCGGCTTATGCTTGCGCCTCACGAAGAATATGACTACAGGTCACCATTCTAAGACAGCAGCTAGCATTCGGCCTTTCCACCTTGTCCCGCTCTTTGCTTATTCACAGACCTCCAACTACCTCACAGGATCTACTAGCTTAAAGCCTGAGGATTAAATAGCTGTCTTTAGTCTATGACTAAGCAAGGAACATTTACAGCCCTTGAATGTAACAGACATGAAAAAAAAAAAATATTTAAAAATGAAAAAAACTAATCGCGAATGAGGCTGATTGATATGAGTCCAAGGTGACGACCTTCGAAAAAAGAAAATCGTCCCCTTGGAGTCGCAATCGTGCCTCTAATAGCCGGTGTTGGTACAAATACCGTTGGGCGCCATTGTTGTGAGCTAGGGTTGGCCACGGAGGCGTCTTCGGTGCGAGTAAGGAGGATGGCGGCACGCTCGCGGTTGCTCGGCTAAGCTCGTCGGACGGGGTGGTTCTTGTCCAACTTACTTCACACCAGCTGTTCAGCACACAAAAATCTCGTGCCATTTTGATCGAAAACAAAAGAAAGAAGAAAGCTACTCTACTTTAGACTTCGGGCGGACATCAAAAGATAGAAAAAGAAAGTAAAAAGGAAAATTCAAGGACTTGTGCCCTTGGCCAGGAGAAAGATTGGGAAGGACTCCTACGCACACATATTTAGGTAAGACCAGACCACTGAAATTTTAGTCGGCACATCGCCTTATTGAATGTGTTATAAAATTTGACTTAGAAACTACTATTAAAATTAAATACCTAACTTTTCTGCCAAGAATATCGCTATTTTTGTTTTTTTTTTTTTCAAAAAGGAAAATACACAGAAAGGTACTCACGGTTGACTTCCAGGTCCCCCGTTGTCCTGCCGGCAGCACGACGAAGGATGGTACTCTCCTATTGGGGGGTTCAACGGGACGTTATATTATTCTCGCACTATATATTCTCAGTAGAATTCACAAATCTTAATCTCAATTTAACTTACTCTTATTTAACTTAATCTTCAAAAAAAAATTTAAATCAACAAAATCGAATTCAAAGAAAAAAAAAAACAAATGAAATTAACACCAAAACAAAAAAAAGCTATGCAGCCTCAAATAGTTCACTATGGACTCAGAAACTCCGAATGAGTGGTAGCACTTTCAAAAATGAATTTTTAAATTTAACTTTTGAATATTTCACTTAATCTTGTTCACTAACACTGTGTCCCACGGAGCACCTCCAGTAACGTTATTTTCTTCTTTGTTGGGGGAGCACCGCTTCCTGCCTTTCCTTATTGCGGACCACCACTACCGCTACCACTGCCTGCACCGGATCTTGTCCAGTTACAACGGTGTTTTCCTCAACCGGCCCTTACAAGAAAACGGCAAACGACAGGGTTTCTGGGGCCTACGCCACTCTGATACTTTCACTACCTATTGTTTTACATTATTTTACTATTGCCACAAGTGCTCCTAATTTCCATTCCACATGCCTTTATACCTGTTGTCGCCTGCGTTCACCTACTTTACTATATATGCTCCCCCGATTCTCTGTGTGTCTTCAGATCTACCTAATTAAATTTTCATTTTAGCTCACTGAATTTTATTATTTCTATTTGGCCAAACTCACCTTAGAAAAAAGGAATCGAAAAAAAAAAAAAATTGTCTAAACAGAGGGACTCCGCCTCACTGTACCTGGCTTTTGGTCTTTATCAAAAAAATTCCTCTATCAGCGGCAGCGGCCAACTGTTCGTCTCTCGGTTTTTTTTTCAAAATGATTGTTGGGGTCGATATCAATCTGGGTTATATGTTTCCCATTGTCCTACTTTTCCCCTTTTTTTCTTGTTTCGACCTTGTCCTCTCTTCGTCAGTCTTTTTTCCCTTTTTCTTTGTCATATATTGTCTTAGTCAGCTGTGAGTAGTGTTTTTTCCTTTTTTTTTTTCTTTGGAACATTGGAAGGAGAAATTTCCCTTTCCAATATCCCACGACTCGCCATTGTCGGTTACGAAAATTCCATTTGAATAAACAAAATCCTGAACGATAAATATACATAAATACACCAACCTGACATATAATATTGTTAACTAACTTACCTAATAACACTAATACGACCTACGAACCCTACTCACGTAACCTAAAACAAAATTTTTTTGACCTACAAAAAAAAGATATCTAAACATATTGTAACATAATGTACCATAATAACTACGCTCCAAAAGTATGCAACACATTCCGAAGTGTCTTTTCATTCGAGGTTCGTGTACGGATTATGCCTAAAACGACGTTGCGGAATTAAGAGAGAATTATAACCGCAAGAGAATTATAACCGCAAGGGATTATTGGCTGCGGCTGCCATCTTGGAGCTATTACATCAGAATTTTCTTGTTCCAGTGGTCGACGAATTTGCTAGAAGTTTCTGGCTATCAGAAATGCGACTATATAAGGACAGATTGCGATCGAGGCAAGGCATTTGGGTTTCGAACCGCATGAAGAGATTGGAAAAGTGATAATAGGCGAAGTTGTAATTTTGAGATAAATTGAATGTAGAGAGTTAACAAGAAGAAGTAATTAGCTTGGATTTGTGAATTAAGTAATTGAAATGAGATAAAGTGATTTGAGAAGAAAGAGACCTTGTAAGGAAAGAATTTGCGAAGAACAGTATATATATATATAGTATGTGAACTTGAATTGTTCTATAGACAAGAAAAAAAAGAAATAATCTCACAGAATAACGTTTTATCTACTCGAGCCGTAGCTCGCATATTAGAATATAATAAAAAAATAATATACAAACGAATTCTACGTTCGCTCTGAACCGCAGATAATTTCCCGATCGCCATTAATATTCTTGCGAGAGAGTGCCGGGTGTATCTCCCTCCCTCATGTCAGCTGATTGTTGACATTTATTTTATTTTTAATTTCTAATTGCGAGGCGAATCTTTGTGTTTTTCTTTCTTTCGATTTTTTTTATCAAGATTTTTATTTCCTTTAAAAATTAAAGAAAACCTACCCCTGAACGTGGTGGGTGGGTATGCGAAATGGAGAAGGAACAAAAAAAAAAAAACCGGGGAAACCTACAAAAGAAGAAAGGACAAGTTGCAGTAGGGATACTGCCTGTGGACACTACACAGATCCAGGTACGTTGTTTTTCTGTTTTTTTTTTGCTCATTGACTATTAATCTGGAATTAATTCCAAATTGGACTCAAAAAACCCACCCCTGAGATGGGGTGCGTGTGTGCGAGGATGCACAAGAACCAGTAAGATAGGACGAGAGGACGACGATGACAAATACCATCGTGGGATCGCCGGAAAATTGTCTGGGTTTAGGTACTTCTTTTAATTTTTCTTTTTCTTTTTTTTTTTGTTGTCGTTATTGGAGCTCTCCAAAAGACATTTTACACTTTATTTTATAAATAAATAAAAAAAGGACGAAAAAAGAAATAGAAAAATAAGGACTTACGTATTGTGCCTTGAGTGGATATCTGCAGAATCGAAATTGCGCGACGCGGGAATCCCGATTTGCACAATTGGGTATATATTACTTCCGTGTAACAAAGGGAAGACAAAGGAGTTGCACTTGCACTGCACTTGCACAATGTGTATAGTATGTGTTTATATATATATGTTAATTTAATTAATTTCTTGTAAATTTTCTAAATCAATTTTTTTTATTTTATTTAGCACACAATATCTGGCTTCGAAATACCACTGTTTTTACCACAGAATTGTACTTTGGGGTTACTAATAAAAATGGACTTTACTTCCAGACTTAAGAACAAAGAGATATATGTAAAAGTAAAATGAAAGAAAAACGCAGCGAACTAAACGTTATAAAGTTCTTTATTCGAATGTACTTTGACTTTACATTTAAGAGTATTTATGCCTTTGTTATTTACTTTAGATTTTGGCGCGAAATACAATTTGCCAATGTATTTGTTTCATATATTTAGTAGATTTGTGTGAAAATGTATTAATTTACAAATGTATTGATTTTAATATTATAGTTACAAAAAACATCGAATTTACTGTTGTTTGTTTTATAATCATGTTGTTATAGAAGAACTGTCACTTGGTGTCGTCTCTCTGTTCTGCAATCTTTTAATCTCCAACAACATGCTATGTATGTACATCGTTTGCGAAACTGTAGAATGGGCAACTATGTCGACATAAACTTTTATACAAAAACGAATTGTTACGCTTATTTCGAGTTAAGCTGACTTAGTTTATTATTGCAAAATCAAAAAAACACTCACCGAACGACCTTGGCGAAAAGAGATGAAGGGACTATGTTTTCAAGTACAAAAGGGACTTTTACGTTTTTAAGTAAAAAAATCTAAAACAATATTTAATCGTCCACAGATGAATACTTATCATAAACACCTTAAGATATGAAAGACAAATTGCTGATTGGTCTAACGACTAGGTGCAATAAGTGGAAGGCTGGCTCCTGGAAGGGAAACGGGAAGAAGGGGGAAGGGGTTAGTGGGTAAATTTCCCACACTGTTACTGAGTACAGGCTCAGTTTCGTCTTTTGAAGATTACCACCTACCTGCGTAAAAAAAAGAAGTAATTTAACACATTTAAAAAAATTGACGTATATAATAAACTTTTAAAATTAAATATTTAATATTAATTATATTTAAATATTATAAATTATTATTATAAATTAATATTTAAATATTTAAATTAAAATTTGCATTATATTGAAGAACAAAGTTATGCAAAGCCTTAAGACTAAGTAATTTTAAAATTTTTGCCGGTTATTGTGCTACGAAGAACTCTACATTGGTCCTTGTTTTTGCTAAAATAGTTCCCCGGTTGTGCCTAGTCTTATAATTATTTAATTGCTTCCATCTCGCTTTGCTTTTGCCCTACTACCACTCGTTCTCTTAAGCCATGTCTGCTCTTAACCTCCGTCCAAGAGCTACCTCAACAAAGGGTCTGCCATCAACACCCACTCAACCCACACAATCATCTAGTGACAATGCTCCTCTTACTGCTAAAATCTTACAGGAGCACCTCACTAAGCAGGCTGATTTAATGCGACTTGGGTTTGCTGAGGAAATCTCAGTGCAAAAGGAGTTTCTTCTGAGGATCGAGGAAATCAAAGCAATTTGGAGTCAGCGATTTGATGAGATCAGCAAAAATATCACCAGCATAGTTGAGCGCATTGAACAAATTGAAGAGAACACCAACACAGCTATACAGTCGCAAAATGCAGAGATTATAGCTCTTCAAAAGCGATGCAACGCATTGGAAAGTAAGGAAGTAGCATGTGATGCAGTGCTCTTTGGAATACCTGCAATCCCCCATGAGAACATAAAAAATTTGTTTAACCGAGTCTGTCACACTATTGACTGTAAGCCGCCTCTCTTACTAAGCACTTTCCTCTCTAAAAGGCATAACAGCAATAACAACACCGGATCATCTCCAATTGTATTAAAGTTCAGCAACGCGCAAGAGCGAAATGCCGTTCTCATGTCAACAGCGAACTACCGCAAACAAAGTGCGTCAGAACTACGTCTGCAAGATCTAGGCATAGAATCAGACAGCAGCTGTTATCTCAATGAGAGTCTAACAAGACAAACGCGATTTCTCTTGAACAGCGCTCTGGCGCTCAGACGAAAGAAAGAACTGTTTGCTGTCTACTCGAAATATGAATTTGTTTATGTTAAGAAGTCGGCGAATGGAAAAAGATTTCTCATCGAAAGCTCTGAAGATCTGCTTGCTGCTGCTGCGACACATCAATGAAAATTATATAAAAATTGTACGTAAACTTATTCTTACATTGTATCTCTGTTGTCATTATTCCTCTGTATTTCTCATCTCTCTTGAAACCTCTACCCAATTCTCTTCCTTTTCTATAGTTTTAATGCACTTTTTCTCTATTATTTTTAATGGATGCCGTACTCTCGCGAAGTTAATACAGTGTGAATGAAAAATCGACGCACACCATGGTAAATATTCTCTCCAAATGTTTTGAGGGACTTAAAGTTTGTTACTTAAATGCGCGTAGTTTGAATAATCGTAAATTAGACTATTTAAAGTACTTGTTTTCTAATTCCTGTGTTGATGTTATTTGTATAAGTGAAACCTGGTTCGTGCCGGTTGTACCTGATGTGATGTATAAAATACCAAGCTATGAAATCTATAGGAATGATAGAGTCACTGATACTACGGGTGGCGGGGTAGCGATTTATTGTAAATCGAACCTAAAATGTCAAATTATCGCCCAGTCTTCTAGATCTAATTATTGATTCTAATCCGTGGCTTGTTCTTCTGTTTGATCAACTTTCGTTTGATGTTTCTGACCATGATCTACTCTTCTGTACCTATGATGTGAATTTGTCTAAAACAGCTATCCCAGATACCTTCACGTTTAAGGATTATAACTCCATAGACCTAAATAACCTTCAAATCGCTACTTCCTCTGCCCCTTGGGAGCAATTCCGTTTATGCGCTGATCCGAATGAAAAAGTAAAATTGTTTCAGTCAATTTAAACACAATTGTTCGATCAATGTGTACCGACAAAAACAGTTAAAATACAAAACAGAGAATGTCCTTGGTTCACGTCTGAACTGGTTAGATCTATAAAAAATCGGAATAAATTATATAGTAGATGGAAGCGTAGACCATCCAATGCTAACTGGTCTGAGTACAAAGCGGCACTTAACTACTCAACTTCCATTGTACGTGCTTCTAAGAAAAATTACTATGCCTCCAAATTAAATACCTCCCTCCCCGCTAAGAAACTTTGGAGTAACTTACGTAAAATCGGTATCACCAGTGGTAACAACGACTCTAAATGTGTCCTGGACCCCGATGAACTAAATCTTTATTTCCTTGGTAATGATTCCACCACCTGTACTCGAAATACTGGTTACAATCGAACTGAAGATCTTCAGTCGGTCCCAAGACTGGAGGATTTTACAGTAGCAACAGAAGACGAAATTATCCAATGCATAACAGCTATTAAGTCTGATTCAATAGGGGAAGTTGGCATACCAATACGTTTTGTCAAACTTATCCTACCACGAATTGTCTCTCATCTCACCCATGTCATTAACTGGTGCATGACTACATCAACTTTTCCTCAGTTCTGGAAAATTGCAAGAGTTTTACCCATCGCAAAGAAAACTAATCCAACCTCTCCATCAGACTTTAGACTGATTAGCATTCTGCCTTCCTTGTCAAAGGTGTTCGAAAAAATAATAGCAAAACAGGTAACGAAACATCTATTTCTTAATAATTTGCTGAGTGCTCAGCAGTCCGGTTTTAGAGCTAACCACAGCTGTTCCACAGCTATGGTCAACTTACTCGAGGAAATAAGGCAAGACTTCGACAAGGGTTATGTTTCGTTGCTTCGCCTGCTGGACTTCTCGAAGGCTTTTGATAAAGTGAATCATACAATTTTGTGTTGGAAGCTTAGAAATAATTTCGGATTCGGTGAAAGGGTGGTGAAGTTGATGAGAAGTTTTCTTTCTGGTAAATCTCAAAGAGTTATTTCCGGTGAACGTTGTTCATCCCTTAAAGAAATGAAGCAAAGTGTTCCTCAGGGCTCAATTTTGGGACCGATACTCTTCTGCATGTTCATTAATGACCTTCCATCCGTGTGTAAACATGCTTCTGTCCACCTATATGCAGATGATGTTCAATTACTCTTATCGAAACCCTACAATAAACTTGATGAACTCACTCTTCTTATGAACGAAGAGTTGAAGCATATATGTACATACTTGGTCAGAAAGTAACGGATTACTACTTAATCCGACAAAATCTCAAATAATTGCAATATCCAAAAAATACTTTAATTCGAATCTTATACCCAATATATATCTTAATAATAATAAAATTAAAACTGTAGAATCTGTCACTAGTCTTGGCTACATAGTAAATCGAAATTTGTCTGGTTACAATAACACCAATGTGATCATTGGTCGCATCTACGGATGCCTACGTAATTGTGGCTCAGTGCATATTTTACTCCACTGGAAACACGACGAAAGCTGGTGATATCGTTAGTCTTACCTCTAATAACATTTGCCGAGGTTGTTTACAGTAGCCTTGACTCGTTATCCCAGCATAAATTGCAAGTAGCCTTTAATGATGCGGTGCGCTACATATACGGCATTCGTAGATATGACCATATCTTTGCGTATGCAAGAAGCGTGCTTGATTGTACTCTACAAGAATATATCAATGCCAGGAATTGTATATTTTTACACAAAATTATTCATACTCAATGTCCGTCTTATTTGTTTAACAGACTTAACTTCACTCTTTCCTCAAGAACTATAAACCTTATTCCCTGCCGTTGCAATTACTTAAATTCATCGCGTTTGTTTTTCATACACACTGTCAGGCTATGGAACTCTTTACCGTCTCATATTAAATCTATCTCGACTCTATCCCATTTTAAATGTGCAATCATGCTACATTTTTCTGCCTTAACACACCAATGATAAACCTGTATCCCCCCTCTTTAACCGTTCCACCTCCTTCTCCTCAACATCAATACTTTTTTTTCTAGTTTCTAGTTTAAGAAATTTATTGTATAGGTATATTAGTCTTAAGTAATTAATGTATCATTTATAGTTAAAGTACTAAGTACAAAAAAAGATTAGAAATCTTAATGTACATACCTCTAATTAAATAAATGAAATGAAATGAAAAAATTAAATTTTCAGCCATATCAGCATGAGTGTCTAGTATCTTCGGTCGGAGGCGCTTTGTAAAATAAATGAAAGGATGGATCAATAAATGGATGGATTCTTGCATAATCTGAATCATATTCCATATTTGTATGTCCTGGTTCCAAAAATTTATGATCTATCATTTCCAAATTTGAGTGCAGTTGGAAAGCAGTTAGAAACATTCCACTTAAAAAAGAGTTTTTGCTGTGTCCTGCATATGAATCGTTTTAATGCAAGATTATTTGGAAGCCCAGGGACGTGTTTGAAAACACATGATGTGATTTGACAACTTCCTGTTACGCAATCGTGTACCGTCAAGTTATATGTCCATAGTTTCCTTTTATAAAAAGAAAATTGCATGTTTCAAATATGGAGTATGTAAGTAAACATTGTTGTAAATCGAAAGTATAGACTTTCATTGTAGGCTCATTAATAGCAAGACTTTTGTCTGCTGGTGAAGAGTTTTGGAATATGTGGTGAGACTAACTGTTTGAGAATTGTACATACAACATAATCTATACATTTGCGATATATAGGTAAACTAAAATGATAGTACTTGTAGCTTTTATCTCTTCTAGAGTACTTGTAGCTTTTATCTCTTCTAGACTTTCATTGCAGGCTCATTAATTGCAAGACTTTTGTCTGCTTTGGCATGGTGAAGATTTTTGGAATATGTGGTGAGAGTAACTGTTTGAGAATTGTACATACAATATAATCTATACATTTGCGATATAGTTAAACTACAATGATAGCACTTGTAGCTTTTATCTCTTCTTTCGCAGGCAGGAAAGCTATTAATACTCGTATGTTCTTTTATTCTCTCGACAACTTCCTCGTTCAATTTGTTTGATCCTCCTCCTGACCCTCGGTGATCAACAAAATTTGACTGCGGTTATTCCAATTTCTTCTTTGCAACACTTTTAAAGAAGCTTTCCGTTTCACCATGGAATTGTCGAAAGCATTTTTTATTATGGTTGGTTGGTTGGTCTAAGAGGGTAAGCTTAAGCTTACTTAGGCCTCCACTTGGCCCGTTGTGTTCCCCTCGTCCGTCGAGCTGTAGGAAAAGTAATGTAATAGGAATTAAGTGGTGAGAGAGGATGTAGGTATGGTAGTATCAAAAAGGAGATTATGTCATATAGCGATCGGGAAATCGTCTTATTCGTCTAGCGAACTATAATATATCACCGATTAATTTCTTACTGAGGTGTGTTAGATCTTCAGTCTTAATCTCGCTATTACAGGGCAGTGGCAGAGGAAGTGTTCTATATCTTCCTCCTCCTCCTCACAGTTGGCACAGATTGTTGTTTCAGCTAGCCCGAGTCTGTTAATGTGGTATCACAATGGACCTATTATTGGCTAAGTGTGTTGGTTTCTTTTTGCTAACAGCCACTTCAACCTAACCTAACCTAACCCAACCTAGCCCGAGTCTGAACGAGTGTTTATTGAGATTGATGTGCCCTGTTAAAAGTCCCACCATCGCTCTTAACTGTGTTCCGCTTAAGTTAAAAGCGCTTTTAGCTGTGTTGTTACTCGGTTCTGTTACCACTGATCTGGCCACTTTAGACGTGTCTAGATTCGTCCAGTAGTTTAATCTTGGAATTGACCAAATTTCTTAGTTGGCGAAAGCTGTTATAAAATTCTTGGAGCTTGAATCTTTTCCACTTCTTATAGGCTGTATCACGATTGTTTTTTAGGGCAATGATTTCTGGTGTAAACAATGACTTATGGGGATACGTAGTAATTTTAGTTCTGAGCGGCACGTGCGTATTGAACAATTTCAGTACAATTTGTTGAAGGTGATCAACTTGGGTATCAATGAATGTTTCATGATAAATTGGATACCAATTTATTCTTTGAATATCTTGCTCCAGAGCATCAGAATTGAGATTTCTAAAGTCTCGGTATGTGTATTTGGATTGAAGTTTATCTCGTGGAAAGTTAAAAATTGCAAAAATTAGGTCATGTTTGGAGAACGCAGGTGCTGAAACCTGACTTTAGAAAACATCGGCACAGTCGTTAGAGAGGAATAAATCCAAAAGTGTGCTAGCTTGAGTGAAATGTGTTGGCACAGTAGTGTTTAAAATATCCAAGCCAAGAGTTTTCATAGATTGAACGAATGACTCAGAGCCCTCATCATCCAATATGTTACAATTGAAATCACCACATACTATGGTTTTCCAATAATTTGGGGAGTAATTTTCTAATAAGTGAAATATGGGAGTTAAATCAGAATAGCTATTTGGTCTATAAACGACTCCAATGAGACACTTTTTCCGTTCACAAACAACTTCGACAAAACAATACTGAAGTGGACTATCAGGGGGTGAACTTATTAAAAATTTACTAATTAAACTGTTTCGAAGGTAAATTGCAACATCCCCTCCAGTTCTATTGTGCCTATCACCTCGAAGAATTCTGTAGCCATGCAGAGCGTAGGTATCATCCATTATTCCTGTTTTAGACCATGATTCAGTGACACATACTACATCAACATTAGAATCAACAAACAGAAATCTAAATTCATCAATTTTCTTAAAAAGACTTTGTGCATTAATATGACACACACGCAATCCTTGGCGCTGATTATAAAAAAATATTAATTAGTACGCGCAAGATATCATTCACACCATCATATTGAAATGAGCTAACGATAGTTCCAGACATCAATGTAAAGAATGCAATAAAATAAAAAAGAAAAACTAACCTCACAGGAAGGAGAAATAAAGACACAAATTGAAATTAGGGAATCTACTTTCGAGCGGCTGGCAGATAGAGGATACATACACAAAAATACGCACATGATAGAAATTAAATAAAATAATTGAGAGGCAAAAACAATAAAATAAAATAATTGAGAGGCAAAAAAAGTTACAAAATGAATAATCTGGAACCGCCGCTTACGTGTGAACAGGTAGTACTTCATCATAGTTGGTATCGGTAGTAGCAGCAATAGCATCCAAGTGGTGAATGGAATCGATCAAAACAGCTTTAGCATTCAGTGTCTGCCGTACATAAACAAGACCAGTGCGGGTGAAAACGGAAAAAAGCTTCTGCTGTTTTTTTAATTGGAAAGCTCTTCGATAAAGCTCAAGACTGCGTGCAGTTAGGCTTTCATTGAGGTAAATTCGTCTGTCAGATTGCAAACCAAGATTTTGTAAACAAATAGGTTTACGTGTTTTTTTATACGATTGGTTTGCTAGTCTGAGCATGGTGACCTTATCCGCCGCTGATTTAAATTTTATTACTATGGCTGAGTTCACCATAGTCCCTTTAGGTTTCGTACGAAAGATGTCTTTAGGAACCAGAGGAGGAACACAGTCGATGGAGGTGCAGAGTGAATCAAGCATTTCCCGTAGATTTTCCTTAGCTGTCGATGGAACACCATGGAGTATGGCATCAGCGGAAAGTTTGTAGCGCTCTATGGAATCCACTTTGTCAAGTAGATTGGATATTTCATTATCGAGTTGTGTGCACTGTTAATGCAGACATGGATCTATTTACGTCATCGAGGCGGTTACTAAAATCGGCAACAATCTTTTCCAGTTTCTCCATTAGGGTATTGTGGTTGTCCATTATGAGGGATTTCAGTTCTTTTTTGCCGTCTTCTAATTGTTTAGAAAGACGTAGTTCAAACTTACTGGAGAATTTATCTTCTTTGTTGTTGGCTATTGCTGGCGATTGGTGTTGAGGCTTACTGTTTTTAGACCCAAATCTTGTTTTAGCTGGCGTTGGTGGTCCCGACATTTTTGCACTTTTCAACGGATTGAATGTTGACAGGTCCGAAGTTCACCCACTGTCTAACTTTGTTCTTTGTCCAGATTTGACTCGCACTCGATTATGAAAAACACCTTTAAAAGAGGTTTAATCCTTTAAACTCTTACAAGAAGCACTATTAGTCTGCTTAACTTCTCTTTTACTACGATCTTATTTTAATATGTCTTTGCTTAATCTTTGTATTTAAATTTCACAGGGAGCTATATGCTTTGACCAACTATCTTACTGCAGGGTTGCCATTTAATGGTCAGTTCTGTGTCACTCGCTCCTTTCCTTGCTAGTTCATCTGCCTTTTCGTTACCAGGTACACCTTCGTGCTCCGGTGCCCATATAAGGCAGATCCTATTACGCCTGGCAAGTAGGTTCAATTTAATTTTGCACTCTTTTATTAGTCGTGATTTTGACACAGGGTTTGTGATCGCGCTAATTGCTGCTTTGGTGTCCGAGCAGGTGACTATTTGCCTCTCTTCGCTGGTGTTTTCTGCGAGTATTTCTGTTGCTTTTATAATTACAAGGACTTCTGCTTGGAACACGGTTACAAATGGTTCTAGGTGAATAGCAAATTCAATCGGTGGGTTAGCACAGAAGATGCCAGCCCCTGATTCCCTTGATATTTTAGAGTCGTCTGTATATTCTGCTGACCCGTTGGAGTTTCTTGTCGTCCTTCCGTTCGTCTAAGATTCTCTTGTGGCGAAAATTTTTTCGAAGCTGTTGGTGAACGTATAAGATTTTCTCTTATCATTTTGGTGATTTTCTGATGACCTGTTTTAGTGCCTTCCTTGAAAAGGTCGGTAATTCTAAGCCTTACGGCTGACAGACAAGTAATCTACTTCGCTTCGAGGTGCACTGTTGGTGTTGGGGATTGTGCTCCTGTAATGCCCAAGCAAGCCATACGCTGCACCTTTGTTAACAAGTCTCTCGCGTACTTTTTATTTGTCACTGTCCGTCATACAACTACTCCGTAGAAAATGATAGCTTTTATTACGCATGCGTATATTCAGTGCACCTGTTTCGATTTCAGGCACCATGACTTCCCGATGGCCCTCCTGCATATCCAATATGCCCTTTTAGCTTCGGTAACTCTTTCTTCCAGGTTCTTTCTCCAGGTCAGTTTCCTGGCCAATGTTATGCCCAGGCACTTGACACTGTCACGGAGTTGTAGTGATGCTCCTCCAAGTTGTGGAATGTGAAAGTCACTAGTTTTGGTTTTCTTTGTGAAGAGAATCAGTTCCGTTTTATTTGAATTTATTCCTAGTCCATTCTCCTCTGCGATATATATCTACGTACGCTACGCATTTCGCACACGAGCTTTTAGAAGGTTGTCCATTGTGAGCACCCACAGAAAAGAAGATATGATCCCCCCGTACGAACTGTTCTCCTTCTTGTTTCGTCTACCAGTGAAGCTGTGATGAGGCGCTTTGATAGCATGTGTTCTAGCCAATTGTTTATTATTTGATTTTTACAGTATATCGGGAGTGCATCCATTATCTTTTGAGTTTTGACATTATTGAATGCCCCTTCGATATCTAGAAAAAGCATACGACTGATTCCTTCATTTCAAACACATCTTCTATTGTGAATACAACCTGGTGTAGTGCCATCTCAATTGATTTCCCTTTGAGGTATGAATGTTGATTGGGGCACAACCGCGGATTTAAAATCTGTGTTCTGATAAAGTTATCACAGATTCTCTTCATTTATTTTAGTAGGAATGAAGTTAGACTAATAGGTCTATAAACCTTCGCCGTCGATAAAGCTTTCCCGGGTTTTGGTAGGAACACCACTCTCACCTCTTGCAATTGTGTTGGCGTGTATCCTAGGTATAGGCATCCCCTAAAGATATTAACCAGGCTTTCCTTTAGGGTGTCCAATTCTATCTCTTTTGCAAAAAGATGGGAAGTATTCCGTCCTTACCTGGTGATTTATATGGTGCAAATAAGTTAATGGCCCAGGCCACTTTATCTGCATGAACTAGGTTGTCAGTATCTTCCCAATTAGTTTCAGCACGAATAAGCCCGCTCTGGGAAGGTGTGGCTGCCTCATTGAAACAGTTTGGGAAATGTGCGCACTTCAGTGTCTCCAAGGTGTCGGCTGCAGTTGCCAGGTTGGCGCCCGCATGTAGAAGCTGATAACTTAGCGGTTCCTTGGATAGGATCTTCTTTAATCGTTCTGCTCCATTCTTGTCGCATACGTTGGTGAAGAATGTTTTCCATGATTCCCTTTTGGCAGCCCTGGTGAGCTTCTTGAAGCTTCTTTTACTTTCTTTATAAGATTCCCAGTCTGCTCCTTCGTTTGTTCTTAAAGCTTTGTTAAGGCGTTGTCTAACAGCCCTCCTTGTTTCGTGGAGGTCGCCGTTCCACCATGTTTGCTTAGCGCTTCTAGGTACCGATTTCAGACGACAAGTGGCCTCAAAGGATTATATGATGCACTTCTCTATTTTGAGGACTTCTTTGTTTAATTGGTTTATTTCAGTACAGCTTTTAACCTGAGTTGCTGATAGCATTACCTGCAGATTTCTTGCAAAGATGGACCAATCTATTTTCCAAGGGTTCCTAATCATTATTTTGAGTTTGATATCATTTCTAATATGAAAACACAACCACCTGTGGTTCGAAAAGGAGATCTCACTACTGATCTTCCAGTTGGGCACCACACGTATAGACCTATCATCACATAAGGTTATATCTAATACCTCCCTTCTATTTTTATTTATGAAGGTTAGTGTACAGCCCTCGTTTAAAGTAATTAAATTTTCAATACTTAAAAAATCGGCCAAACACTCACCTTTTTTGTTAATGTCTGTGCTTCCCCAGTTAATGTGGTGGGCTTTAGTGACAAAATGATTTGGTTGGTCTCACCATTTCTCGAGGCTCGTTGCTGTTAAATCGCCTGTACTGATCTGCGGGATAAAGAAGATATTAGTATTCTTTTGCGCAACAATACAGGTTCTACACTTACTGTTTCCGTTGTCTGCTATCACTTTCAGTTTGTTTCCCCATACTATTACCTTATTATTCAGGCAATAGGGTTCCTAGATGAGGGCGATATCCGCCTTTCCTGCTGAGAGGTAGGTCAGAGGTTGGCAGTTGCCGCCCTACTATGCTGAAGGTTTGCTTGGATTACCTTCATTTAACCTCTCAAGGAATGAAGGGATCACGAAGCAAACTTGGTGAAAGCCGCAAAGTGCCTTACCTCGTTGTAGAACAAGTGACCCCAGGAATTCCTCGTCAATCCCTACCACGATCAGTTGACCTTTGCCTGCCTGTTCTTTTGCGTGGTAGAGTTTCCACTTCTCCTTCTTAAGGTCCTTATTCTGCAGCTTCATCCGCGCAAACAACGTTGCAGGTTCCTCTACTACCCTTGGGATCCAAACGGACACAATGGTTAGTATTAGAATCTTCTCCGCTGGTAGAACCTCCAGTTTAGTTCCTTCCCAACCATCAAGTCTGACTGTTAATTTCCGCAGCGACTCAGTCAAGGCATTATCCTTACAGCAGATGTGGTAGCGGGTACCTTTGAAACAGGGAAGTCGTCGGATTCTTGCAGAGCATTTTCTGTAGCGTTCAGGGCTTTCTGGAAACGTTCCTGTAATTCCTCTGGTATGTTCCCATCCTCATTGTTCCTATTGTAGACCACCATCTCCAGTAGGTTGGCTGCTACATCCCTATAAGTCTCCGTATGACGGGGCTTAATTGTGCAGCTGAATGCCTTCTTGAAGTTGACGGTCTATTCAGGTTGGATTTCGGTTTAGAGACAGTACTTCCCTTTCTCCTCCCTAGGTGAGCGTTAGCCCGCCCTGGTGGGGCAGAGGTAAGCCCAGATTGTGGTCGCTGATCTTTGAGGACTCTACCTCTTTTATTTTGCGGTAGCTTTGCGTGTGGATGCATTCTCCTCTTGCCATCAGAGTCTACCGAAGCATCCTCTGGTGACAGAGTAGGGTGTTCCAACCGCAGTTCACTGCGCGTTGAAGTTAGTTAGCTTGGGTTTGAAGCAAAATTCCTTTGCTTCTCCATCTTCAGTCTCTGGCCTTTTTCTATGTTGGGCTCCGGAGATTTTCCTTCTTCAGGTTACTGGTTCATCCTCATTGCAAGCGGCCGGTGTTATAGTTTCAGCCCCTTCAGTAACAACTGCTGCAGCGAAGGGGTGCTGTAACCCGAAGCTATCTGGTTTAATAGTTAGACTGGCGACTTATCCTCTTTCTGCGCCAAGCCTTCGCCGACAGCCGTGGCCTCTGCCGACTTTTGGATGTATATCCCTATCCGTGTTTCTTCTGTACTCTCCATTGTCGTTTTTTGTGTTTTTGCTACTTCACTGTAGGTTCTTTTTGTTTACCTTTTAGTTTCTGGACCTCCACTCCGACCTTCTCTGGATCTATTCCAGGTATAGTCCAAGAGTATCACCGGCCCCTACTCATCCCCTCCACCACGACAAGGTAGGTCAACGACGGAAGGGAAACATTTTTAGCATACTTCAGTATTATTTTCCCCATATTCTTAGTTATATTTAATGTTTTATTCACGATTTCGAGGTTTATAAGGGTGTTGTTTTAGGGATTTAGTTTTTTCCGTACTATACCTATATGCATTAAATTGTCAACATATAGTATTCTTTGATTACAAGTTCCTAGTGCCCAGTAGGACTTGTAAATCTGTTTCTGTACTGTCTCAGAAAATTTTTCTTTGCTTTTTTAACGATACAACGCAACCTTTTGATTTTTTACGTACTCGTACATGATGCTGCAATGTTGTGTTTTTTCCTTGATACTCGTGTAGAATATTAAGTTTGTTGTGGTCCATTTGAAATGATTGGTGAAGTGGATTTTAATAGATTCTCTTCAAGACGACAACCCCTCTGCAGAAGCTTGAAAATCAGTATCTTGGAGAGAATTATCGCAATCAAAATCGCTAAAAACACTAAATTTGCTTGGGTCAATAAGTGCCTGTGTTGTCTTATTGTCGTTGCCTTGGTTGAAAAAAAAAAAAATTGTATTATAATAAGAATTTCTATGTACTAACTTATACAAAATCTATATTTGAATAGTGAAGTTAATTAATGAAATTGCCGTTCTCATCCGAATTTTTTTTTTTTATTATCTCTTGAAGAAGACTGCGACGTGACACCCAATCAATTATTTACGTTAAATAATAGCACTCTTAACGCGATGATAATCTAAACTAGAGTGAAACTTGTTGGCCAGTTATGCACGGAACATAAAAATATAACAGTACTTGATGAAATAATTTTTCACATCGTTTGTACGCAATATTCGCTTACCAGAGATAACGCTGGCAACTACTACAAAGTTGACAAGCAAAAATTCTTGCCTCAAGTAACAAATGCATTTAAACTATTCTTATTTGTCAATAAAAGCTTAACTTCAAATGAAATGTTAAAGCAGTTCTTTCGCTTAACTGTGTATAAGCTTATTGTTTAAGCCAAACTAATTGCAGCGCACCCTTAGCTCAATCCACTGCGCATCTTGCATCGAATACACAGTTGGCACCACGTGTCGATTACACCCAAAGTTGATCGATCACCACTCACTTCACTCATTTGCTTATATACTCCTTTTCCGGGAATCATGTCAGCCATTTTTTTCTTTGTTTTTGCTCTTTGTCTGACAAGCCTCGAACGAGTAGGATGTGCCCGATCATCAATTAGCTTTTTTTATATAAGTTTAGAAAGAACATTTTAATAAAGTAAATTTTGTTTTTATCGTGGTTTTTTTTTGTAAGAAACTGTGGTTGCCGTTCCACCACACATTTGGGGTGCGGATCGCCCACGGCTCCCCCCAAAACATTTGGTCCTTCGAGCCGGATTGCACGCTAACCACGCAACCACGCTAACCTGGGCATCAACGACCGCAGCAGCAGTCGCTCCACACGTGGACCTGCTCAGACCACGTATCTGTGTCATTTTTCTTTAGGGCCCAACTTAAACCCGAGTCGCATCTCGGCTTAAGCTCTTGTCGTCGACAACCCAACTGGACAGCTTCCGTCCCAGCATGCGAAATCTCTTGTTTTGACCGAGCTCACCGGGCTTAAACTTGCTGATCCTCATTTCTATAAACCCTCTCGTGTAAATCTACTCATCGGCGCTGATTTGAATCCAGATATTATTCTAGAGGGAGTTACCTACAACCTGTTAGGAAAACTCATCGCTCAAAATACCATATTCGGTTGTATAGTATCAATTCCACTTCCCAATATTCACACATCGACTTCCACAACATTTGCGTCACATTTTAATCAAGTTTGTCTTGAAGAAGAGATAAAGCGCTTCTGGGAATTAGAGGAGATCACCGATCCCAAACCGCTTTCCCAAAAAGACCAGTATTGCGAAAAGCTGTATGCGGAGTCGACATACCGTGAAGCGAATGGCAGATATGTTGTCAAGAACGTCGCCTGAAGAAAGATCCAGTCCTAGAGCGAGAATACAATGCGGTTATAACAGAATATCTTCAGGTAGGTCACATGAAACGCATCCAGTCTGATGAGTTGTAGAATAATAATCACGTTATGTCGTATTATATGCCGCATCATGCAGTGGTCAAGCCGGAAAGTTCCACAACCAAGGTGCGAGTAGTTTTCAATGCATCAAGTGGTTCAGAGAATGGAACCAGCCTGAACGATATTCTTTATACAGGTCCAGTTTTACAGCAAGATTTGAATACTTTAATGCTCAAATGGCGCAAGTACAAATTCGTCTTAAATTCGGACATTGCGCAGATGTACCGACAGATTTGCGTGCATCCTAGTTATACCCCGTTTCAAAGAATTCTTTTTAGAAGTTATCCTGATAATCCTATACAAGATTATGAGTTGCTAACAGTAGCCTTTGGCGTCAAGTGCTCACCCTACCTTGCAATACGTACTTTATTGCACCTAACGGATGATGAGCAAGAGAAATGTCCCATAGGGGCTGCAATGATTTCTACGTGGACGATTTACTTGCTGGATTTTATTCTCTAGAACAAGCCGTAAGGGTTCAATCTTAAACTACAGCAATTTTGAACACTGCTGGCTTTCAGCTACGAAAATGGATGGCGAAGCATTCATTACTGTTGCAGAACGTTCCTCCCGATCATATTCTCAAAGATCAATTTCTCAATTTAAACGATCAAAGTTCCGTTAAAACGCTGGGCGTATTTTGGAACGCTAAGTCGGATACTTTTCACTTTAAAATTTCTCCGATATATTTTTCGAGCGCCTGTACTAAGCGAGAAGTATACTCTCACATAGCCAAGCTCTTTGATCTAGCCGGTTGGACAGATCCTGTCCTCATTAAGGCCAACATTTTTTTGCAGATCATCTGGAAATAGAAGACTCAATGGGATGAGAATCTGACAACTTCATCCTTAGCTCCCTGGAAAACGTTTGCCGAGACGATCACAGATCTTTCAAAGCTAAAAATTCCCCGGTGGGTTGGGACCACTTTACACCTTCGTATGCAAATTCATGGATTTTGCGACTCATCGGAGCAAGCATATGCTGCTGCTATTTACGTTCAGATAAAGGACAGTAGCTTAGGAATCATATCCACACTCTTATGTTCCAAAACGAAAGTTGCTTCCGTAGAATCAGTTACGCTGCCGCGTCTGGAACTCTGTGGTGCCGCTCTATTGGCTAGACTCATGGCAAAAATTCTTCCAATATTTAAGTCTGAGGATCCATCCGTGCATTTAGGGTCCGATTCTTCTATTGTTTTAGCTTGGCTGGCGAAGCCCCCAATCAAAAGGAATAATGTGGGTATATGGTAGACTGGCTAATTCAAATCTATCGTGGTCTGAAAATTCTTCCAATATTTAAGTCTGAGGATCCATCCGTGCATTTAGGGTCCGATTCTTCTATTGTTTTAGCTTGGCTGGCGAAGCCCCCAATCAAAAGGAATAATGCGGGTATATGGTAGACTGGCTAATTCAAATCTATCGTGGTCTGAACCTTACCAATCCGCGTTTGCCAAACTTCTTTCTGATTTGTCCATAAGACATCGCTGCATGGAGGAAACCAACTTATGTTTGTTCTCATTCGTCAAGAATACTGGATTCCAAAACTTTGAAATTTAATCAAAACCAGTATTAACCAATGCAAACTTTGTGTGATCCACAAGAAACATCTTCGCTCACAGCTCATGGCTGCACTTCCCCCTGAACGATCTAACTTTTCCAAACCTTTTCTAGGACCGGAGTAGACTTCGCTGGCCTTTTCGATATAAAAACGTATGTAGGAAGAAACTGCCGCATAACTAAGGGCTACGTGTGTGTATTCGTATGCTTTAGCACCAAAGCCATACATCTGGAAGCAACATCGGATTTATCTACGGCAGCTTTTCTTGTCGCCTTTTACCGATTTGTTGCTAGAAGAGTCGATTACACCCAAAGTTGATCGATCCCCACTCACTTCACTCATTTGCTTATATACTCCTTTTCCGGGAGTCATGTCAGCCATTTTTTCCTTCGTTCTTACTCTTTGTCTGACAAGCTTCGAACGAGTAGGATGAGCCCGAGAATCAATTAGCTTTTTTTATATAAGTTTAGAAAGAACATTTTAATAAAGTAAATTTTGTTTTTATCGTGGTTTTTTTGTAAGAAACAGTGGTTGCTGTTCCACCACACGCCCACGGCTCCCCCCAAAACACTTATGTTGCATAAAAATATTGTTATTATATCTCGTAAGTTCACTTTAGAGGTTATTGTATGTTCTGTTCGATGGATAATCGAGATAAGCGATTATGTTTTTGGAAAATAATTTCAGTAAGACTACCGGTTGGAGCACCGCATTTTAACGATATTTGTACTTTTACCTGCTGGTTAACATAGCAGTCAAATCTCAAATTATTCTTAGGTTGACTTAAGCGATTATCGCTTCAGGCCACAGAAATAATTCATCATACACACTGCAGAACTCCATCATCGTTAACCTCTGCGACAAGCCGAACAAGCACCGTCTTCAATGTGCTGCCCACCTTATAAGGTGGCTACGAGGGATACAGTAAGGAGGAAATGGCCAGATTCAGACGTACCCGCCACACCGTAGAACACGCAGCTCTTTGCCCTAGAAAGGAGTCTGCAAACTCCACTGGGAACCACAATCGGTTCCATATGATGACTTAAACATCAGTAATTTCAAACATTAAGAAGATCTTAATTATAGCATATTTCAGTTTTTTTTTCAATTTCAATTTATTTATTTAACAAATATAGATTTAAGACTTTCTTCTAATTACTATAACATTAATATAGTGGTGAATAATATGAATTTTTATAAATACGTTCATTGCAGAATTTGAAATAAATTTAATTTAGATATAATTCCCAACCTTATTCAAACACAGATATTGCAATAAAGCTACAAAGCTAATAAATAAGAAAATATAATGTAATTTTTATAATTTTTGTATCAACTTCTGTAATGTCTCAAGAGCTCCCTTTCAAAACTAACGTGGTCATTTAATCTTCTTAAATGCGGTATATTGGAAAACAAATTTGAATAGAAGCTATGAGGGCTGGCGTTTGTAATATTCTGTTACCTGGGTAACCAAGTGTCAAATTTTGTTGAAATGGCTTTCAGGCTAATGCTGCAAGCGCCCCCGTCCCGTTAAAACCTTGGTAGGCCTCAAAGTACGTTCACTGTTTCGTGGCCATTAAGTTGGTGGTGTAGGTGCAGATGTAATATTCTAGTTTAGCACCTATTAGGCTCTGACAGGAGACCCCATAAGGGCTTGTGCCAACCCTCGCATGGGACCCTGCTGGCATAGATAACCATGGGATCCTAGGGTGGCTACATATTCAAACATTGATAGCGGCTTTGAGTGGGGGCCAAAAAGAAATGATCACAAACAAAATATACAAAGACACAAGAAAAAAATTGAGGAGAACGAGGAGAACACCTTCCAGGGGGGCTCAAGGATGATGAGGGGCATCACAGCATCACAAAGGTGCACGCAATGACCAGAGTTACCAGCAATACTAAAAATGACGGTCGAACCAAACCCCCAATAATCTGATTTCCCCACGCTAGTTGATCAAATTAGGGGCTAGTAGAAATGCTGGAAGACGGAAAACTCCGTTCGATGAACCAAGCATCAGATCTCTCTACGAGCTCTCGGCGATTCAACTGCACGACGAGAAAATTAAGAATGTGATTCATCAAAACAACTCCTCGCAAACCTCGCCATGGATAAAGCCAACATTAGAGCCTGTCGCGACTATGGCGACCGTAAGGGATGCGATTATAACTTCTCAACTGAAACAATTGCGCTGTTTGCTAGAACGTTTATTTCTACGGGAAAAAAGAAGAGAAATACAATCAATTTACAATATTAAGATATTTCTTACCACAGTTTTACTCCCTTCTTCCTTTCCAGAGAATCATTTGAAAACTCAAGCTTAGAGCAAACGAGGACAAAACGAAACGACAAATAAAAGTCAAAGAGAAGAAGGGGAATAATGCTGCTTTTGTACTATGCTTTCTGCAACAGAGCCCAAGAGATGGTAGGTTGCAGACATGGATCTTATGCAGAGAAAGCGGAAGCAGCAATTAAATGGAGTTGCCGATAGCGCACCCCCCCAAAAACAAAGTGGGAGCACAAAAAAACCAACAAACAGTGTTGCAGACAGTAAATGCCCGGAGGGAAAGCGGAAGCAAAAGCACCCATATTTGGTAAACACCAAGGTGAAGGATGCGTCAATTGGTGATGACACCCCGATGGGCAGAAATAAGCGGATAAATGCAAACACAAGTAAGAAGCAGGTGACAGGAGAAGATGAATGGGTAAATGTCACCAGAAAGGTCTTCAAAAAGAAACAACAAGAGGCCAAGAAAATTAAACCTGACGCTATAGTCATTAAAGCAACAAAAAAGCATTGTCGATGGATGCGAGCAAAGACTCAAACTCACAATAATAGAACAAAACAAAAATTGATTTCATTATAATTTATTCAACTGATGCGACTCACCTGGCGTTTACTGGATCAAAACAAATGTTCAAATTTAGCAAATTTTAAACTTAATAATCATCTGACCATTTAATAAATGCACTACCGAAAATAATTACTTGACCGTGTACAGCGAGAGGATAAACAAAGCAAAACAATTAGAGAAAAATAAATTCATCTGCGCTCGCATAGGAGTGGGATCACATGTGAGATTGACTGCTGAAATAGTTGATGCTCGGCATTTTTCAAAGTATAAAACACTATCTTTTTTATACACATTTCACCCCTCACCTTCGTTTCCACATCTAGCTCTAATGCATTTTTTTAAAAGAGGCCTAATCCTTTATATATATTTATATAACAAATTCATAGACATAAAAAATAAAAGAGGGAATTATATATAAGTGAGTTCCACGCGCCTCTCACTCTAAGGGTGCTTTAAATTTTATAAATTTCATATTTATATTTGATATTGACTGCAAAAAAAATCTTTTTCAACCGGTGTGATGGTTCAAAGTCTAAACAAGTGAAAAAAAAATTATTCATTCGTTCGACTGCAAAACCGTGGAATAATTTTTCCAACCGGTGCGATGGTTCAAAGTCCAAACAAGTGAAAAAAATCATTCATTCGTTCAACTGCAAAAACATTCATTCGTTCGACTGCAAATATATTCATACGTCCGACTGCAAAAACCATCGAACAATTTTTCCAACCGATGCGATGGTTCAAAGTCCAAACAAGTGAAAAAAAATCATTCATTCGTTCGACTGCAAAAAAACTCATTCGTTCGACTGCAAAAACAATCGAATAATTTTCCAAGCGATGCCATGGTTCAAAGTCCAAACAAATGAAAAAAAATTCATTCATTTGCTCGACTGCAGAAACCATCGAACAATTTTTTCAACCGATGCGATGGCTTAAAGCTCAAACAAGTGAAAAAAATCATTCATTCGTTGGACTGCAAAAACAATCGAACAATTTTTCCAACCGAAGCTATGGTTCAAAGTCCAAGTAAATGAAAAAATATAAAAATAGTTCGACTGCAAAAACAATCAAAACATTTTTCCAACCGGTGCGATGGTTCAAAGTCCAAACAAGTGAAAAAAAATCATTCATTCGTTCGACTGCAAAAACATTCATTCGTTCGACTACAAAATCAATCGAAAAATGTTTCCAACCGATGCGATGGTTCAAAGTCCAAACAAGTGAAAAAAATTATTCATTCGTTCGACTGCAAAAACAATCGAACAATTTTTCCAACCCTTGCGATGGTGCAAAGTCCAAACAGGAAAAAAAAATAAAATCATTCAGTCTTTGGATGTGCGATGGTCACACAGTGTTCATACACAAAAGGGCAGAGCAGCCGTCACCAGAGTCAGACAGTGCACTTACACAAAAATCATTCAGTAGAAGTAAACTATCGGACTATTGATAGTGAAACATTTGAATGTGTTTTTCATTCGAATGAAAATAGTAATAACATTTGAATGTTTTTTTTTCCATTCGAATGAATGAATGAAATAGTAATGAACGATTTTCGACTATCGAATAAGTAAACGTTTTGCAACCATCGAATAAGTCGATTGTCTTTATTCGATAGTTCCCAAAAATAGTCGCTAGCAGTAGTCTGAAGAAAAAACATCTCTAACAAATAAATTGATTCAGGAAATTTTTTTTTTTTTTTTTTATTGAACTACCTTTTTTTATATAGTGAGGATTGATACCAATCCCCAGATTAGGTGACCCCGACGACAGTAAGCATGCCTGGTCATACATCATCGTCAACTGACGCTCCATTTACCAACACAACACCACCAACGTTGTCGCCACAACAGCGCAACACGTTGCTGCCGCTAAAATACAAGATGTCATTCTTCATCCTCCTGCCGAGACACCGTATTTAAAGTTAAGAAAAGCATTAGCTGACCCCGACGACAGTAAGCATGCCTGGTCATACATCATCGTCAACTGAAGCTCCATTTACCAACACAACACCACCAACGTTGTCGCCACAACAGCACAACACGTTGCTGCCGCTAAAATACAAGATGTCATTCTTCATCCTCCTGCCGAGAAACCTTATTCAAAGTTAAGAAAAGCGTTCATCGAATGATTAACCTCATCACAGGAGACAAGGCTCCACCATCTGCTTGACAAGGAAATTTTGGGTGACCGTAAATCGTCTCAATTTTTGCGGCAACTGAAAAGTCTTCTTGATAACGTTCCTGACAATATTCTTCGAACAAAGTGGTTGAGCATGTTGCCACCTTCAGTTCAAACCATCTTAGCAACGCAGCAAGACACACCGTTAGAAAAAAAAGCAACGCTCGCCGACCTTATAATATAAATTTCTTTCTTTCTTTCTTTCAACCATGTTGCGGCAGTTGGCGCTAATAATTATGCAGATGTTGTTACACCTTTGGAGTCCCTGCTATTAAGACTCGAAGAAATGATAAATGAGTTGGTATATGCACAGCACATCCCGTTCAAGGTCCCGTTCGCCAACGGTTTCACCTAACGGCCTTTGCTGGTATCACGCCACATGGGGAGAGCTTGCTAAGAATTGTCGGAGTCCATGCACCCTTGCGGGAAACGGAACAAGGAGTCGCTAACGGCGGTACACGACCCCGCACTTCAACCTCACCGTCTCTCCATATTAAATATTGCTACCAAGGTCCGCTTCCTAGTGGACACTGGCGCTGATCTCTGCGTCTACCCGAAAAAGCTCACAGCAAGTCCTCCAGCAGAAACGGGCTACTGGCTTTTTGCAGCAAATGGATTGCAAATCAAAGCCTTTGGCTGCTTTCTATTCACTCTAAACTTTAGCCTGTGACGAGATTTTACTTGGCGTTTCGTAATAGCTGACATCGAAAAACCTATCGTAGAAGCTTCCTAGCCCATTTTGTCTTACTTTCAGACTTGAAGAACAATCGCCTCTTGGATTCAGTGGCCTGATTCACATGTTTTATTGCAGATGTTTCACCTATCAAGGTGCTACCAAACACTTCTTCATGGCTGCACATATTAGCCGAGTTTCCCAGCATCCCCAAGCCCTAAGAAATCTGGAAACCAGCAGAGCATGCAACTCAGCACCACATCACGACCACACCTGGTCCCCCCTGTCGAGTAATGAACGCCGCCTTGCTCCGGACCGACTTGCCGTAGCTAAGCAGGAATTTGAAAAAATGGTAAATCTTGGTATTGCCCCCCCCTCAAAAAGCCCTTGGTCGTCACTACTTCACTTAGTGCCGAAAAAGAATGGAGACTGATGACCCTGCGGCGACTATCGACAACTCAATGCACCCACCGTGCCAGACCGCTATCCAGTTCGAGTTTTCGAGGACTTCACAGCAAATCTCACTCAAGAAAAGGTGTTTGCCACGATTGATCTGGTGCGCGCCTTCAACCAGATTCCTGTGGCGCCAAACGACATTCGTAAAACAACGATCATTACACCATTTGGTTTTTTAGAGTTCCCATACATGACTTTTGGACTACGGAAGTTCATTGTTAAGGTCACAAGGGAACTCGACTTTGTGTTCTCGTATATAGATGATATTTTGGTAGCATCCAGAGACGATAACGAACACCCAAATCACTTTTTAATCTTTTGCCCGAAGTCTGCGAAATGCCAAATCCAATCAATCGCCCCGATACCATCAAACAGTTACGTGAGTTCTTTGGTATAATCAATTTTTATAGCAAATTTCAGAAAAACGCAGCAACGTGCCAAGCTCCTCTGCATGAGTGCCTCCAGGGTCCCAATATCAAAAGTTCAGACCGAGTCAACTGGACAGTAGAACGAGAAGAAGCTTCTCGTCTACCTGGACCATAGGTGCGGTTCTTTAATAATGAAGAGGTACAATTTGGGAGCCTTTCGCATTTTTCAGCCTGAAACTGCAACCAGCTTTAAGAAAACGAAGCCCTTACGACTTAGAACTACATGCAGTTTACGCGACAGGGGGGAAATTCAAACGCTACTTATCCATCTACACAGAACCCCCCAGACGAAGCGATGACGAAGCAATTTCGGCGTCTGGATTTTATCAGCCAATTTTCGACTGATATCCGACATATATACAACATTTTCGCTGACTCCTTGTCACGTGTCGAAGCAATGGCTACTGTTGTGTCTGCAACTGAATTAGCTCAAGGTCAAGCCGCTGACGAAGAAATCCAGCACCCTCTCCGAAATCCGCCACAAGATACACTGCATCTTCAGCTTGTAAGTGTCCCGGAATGCAACCTCCCGATTTACTGAGATATAAATGGTCAACTAGCCTGCCCTTTCGTGCCAAATAGTCTCCGCCAGCAAATCTTCTCGTCTCTCCACAGTGTAAGTCACCCTGGAGCCAATGCATCAATTAATCTTGTCTCACAGCGATACGTCTGGCCCGGTTTGAAGAAAGATTGTCATCGCTAGTCTCGTGTTTGTCTGGCTTGCCAACGCAATACAATTTCTCATCACGTTGTATCGCCAATCAACGATTTTCCAGCTGGACGCAACTGTAGATTCGAGCACATACGAGTACACGTCGACATCATTTGACCGTACGTATTATCAAGAGGATATCGTTACTGTATAACGATCTATGATCCGTTGACGCGTTGATGCATGTTCCTTCTTAAATATTTTGACACTTGAATCAATTATTGTAGTCTGATTTTCCATAAGCAGCATGAGGTGGCTTCCGTTGGTTTGCATGTTCTCAATATTTTTTTCACATCTCTGGGCAAATCGTTGATCCAATATTCCAAATAATTCATTGGCCACTGTTCCAATAAAAGATTTAGTTTGTTAAAGTTGACTTTGTACGAATCGTCGTAACGACGTGTTTTCAAACAATATTTTCTTTACGTTGTTAATTGTGCAGATCTCAGTCACTTGTCCTATACGAGTAATCTCCTTGAATGTAAAAAATTCAGAACAGAAAAGTTCGTCCTCAAAAAATATACCACGTTGGGACCAGCGTAATATATGTCAGTATGTATAAGTGGTAGTGATGAAGTAACCCTTAAAGTTGGTAGAATACCTATTATTTGAGCCTTAGTTGCTGTTTTGAATTGGTGGCATTGTACACAGCTGTGAATTATTTGACGTACCAGCAATATGACTGTCGAAGTGTTGCCTCTGATAGGATATTTGTTGCATAACGCCGCAATTTGTTTGTCGGCCTTAGGGTTCTTACAGTTGAACATGAATCGTCTGCAATATACTATAATACGACCTGATCGGTGATAAGAAGAAAACTTTTAAAACTTTTCTTGGATCATTGATACCTGTGTATATCGGCCGCTGAATTGTTTGACCCACCCAACGTATGGCTGTTAAGTTTATGTTGTTTAATACCTCTTGATGCACAATCAGCAGGGTTATCTTTAGAGCCTCCAAGAATCTGGTTCAGTCACATCTTGTATTTGCGATACTCTGTTGGCCACGAAAGTCATCCAAGTGGATGGACACCACTTTATCCAAGCTAAAGCAATTGTAAAGTACGTCCATGCAACTATGCTTCACTTGTGATTCAAATATTCTTGTCATCTCCACAATATTCTTTTAATTTTTACAAAACGCTAAATTAGGAAGAGCAATTTTTCTTTTGATCGGAGCTACCTTTGTTACGGTAGCTAAAAATGTAAATATGTATCCTTGAGTAACTGCTGCATAGACGGCTTCTGACGCGTCGGAGAGGCCATGTAGTTCAATTTTCTGTGATTTGTTAGTTCCAATCAGTCTCAGAATTTTAATGGATTCTCTTGCCAAAGTACGTTTTTTAAGTTGTCCCAGCAATTTTGTAATTTTGTTTTGAGTGGTTCATCGCAACCCAGATTGTATTTTAACAATGATGGACTCCAGCGTACTCCTAGTGTCTTGATGGTGTCTTCCTTGCCGATTTTAATGGCTTTAATGTGGTGCTGATTTCGGGCCTCCATTGCTGAATAGTTTTGTGTTATTAGTGACCCATTTCCGAAGATTGAAGCCAACTTCCATAAACACGTTTTTCAGTCTGTGCTTCTTTGCAATCCGTTAATGAACTTCGTCCAGACATGACTACATTTGCTGTCAAAACACTTCAACAACTAGTCATTGATGAACAATAAAGGCATCAAAAACTACTTCTATGTCGAAGTAATTTTGATGCCTTTATTGTTCATCAATGACTAGTTGTTGAAGTGTTTTGACAGCAAAGGATGGTGCTGAGGCTGTCCCACATGTAGGTTAGGTTAGGTTGAAGTGGCTATCAGCGAAAAGAAACCAAAACTCTTAGACCAATAATAGGTTCATTATGAAACCACATGTGTTTGAGACGCGGCCTCTGGCCTACTCGTTGAAACATTTAGAGCTTCTGATGAAGCGTAGAATGTACCTAACGTTCAACAGTATTCAGATCACCTAGGTCATTGAAACAGAAGGATCCTAAGTGAAGTTTCCTTCTTTGAAAGTTTCCTTCTTTGAAGTTTTCCTTCTTTGGGTAGGTGCAAAGAAGGTGAAGAAAAGTATCTTTGTTTAGGATTAGATGAACAATGCACTTGTCAAATGTTCAGTAAGTTAACACATTCGACAGTCTACCTGCCCTGAAGAAAAGTGCGAGCGTTGCGATTCGCCTGCACACGCGCATCCGGAGTCAGCGATCACGTTACATACTTCAGGTGATGACTGCCACACGCGCATCCGCTATCAGCGATCATCTATCATGCTCCAGGTAAATGGGCCTGTGTGGGAAATGCAACGTTTCATCTATCATGCTCCTGGTGAATGGATCTGCGTGGGAAATGTAACGTTGCATTTTAGGTTTCAGCAAATCATTTTAAATTAGAATTAAGTTATGCATTCCAATTCGGACAGTAGGACGGAGCACTTGGTTCCGCGAATAAAATTTATAACGTGAACCTGTTGTGGTTCCTTAAAAATATTTTTTTATATCCGCGAGTAAGGATCTCGATAACTGGCGCCCGAGCAGGGACAGTCTCATCATCGCGAAGTTAAAAAGGAAAAAATAAAAATTAATTTTTAGAAAAAAAAACGAAAAACCCGTTAAAGTGAATTATTCAGTTAAAATTGCATACAAAAAAAAACTCCACTCTTGGGGAATGAAAATCAAATAACATACAACGGTCGTTAAGAGAAAAAAAAAACAAAAAAGAGGAAATCAATTTTTTTTGTTAAAAAAAAAACCGTTAAAGTGAATTATTCAGTTAAAAGTGCATACAAAAAAAACCCCACTCTTGGGGGACGAAAATCAAATAACATACAACGGTCGTTAAGAAAAAAAAAAAAAAACAAAAAGAGATGGTGAAAGTGAAGCATTCATTCAGTGAGGAACGAAAAAAAATAAAATCATTCACGGCAGTTTGGACAAACTAAATGAAACAGTGATACTATTTTTGGAAATTGCGGAACTGAGGAAGATTCAACATTTCAACTAATCATCCACCAAAAACAAACGATGGGAGGCTGGCCAATTGTTTTTCTGTAAGATACATACATAGACTTAAGCATTTGTGCAATTTTAGTAATAGCAAAACTAATGAAAATTAACTAAAGAGAAAAAGGATATCTTATTTTTAAATTTATCAATTTGTTAACGCTCATGTGTGCGTATATGTAATGAAAAAGCAACTAAACAGCGACAACAAATTCAAAAAAAAAAAACATGTAAAAATATAGAAAAAACTTACTTAGCTTACTAAATTATGTCCAGGAGTAGTCTCTCACGAAAAAAGTTATTTAAATATAATTTTCGGCGGTGTAGACCTTCGTGCCTTAGTAGGTCGTTTGCAACCCTCAACGCTTATGACTAAAACGAATAAATACGAACCTTCCGATCTGAAGTGACTACCCCGAAAAGTTAATGGAGAGCTCTCAGGGGGCATCTAGGGACTAGCACTTGGTTGTGCAAAAATAACAATTGATTGAAAAAAAAAAAAAAAAAAAAAAAAAAAAATATACCCGTAATCAAGCCACAAAATTTTTATTTTAGTACTTGGTTGTCGCAAAAAAAAAAACAGTTGATTAAATAAGCAACTAACTAAAATATATCCGTAATCGAAGCCACAAAATTTTATTATTCAAAGATAGCAATAACTTCTGTCTTTCATATCTTCGTATTTTTGTTGAATCACCCAAAACTTTACTTCCTTGGCGTTAGAATAGTGTAAATGGTACAAGCTTATTAACTTATTACTATTGATACGAGAATCGAAATTTTATTTTTTTATTTTATTTTAACTTCTGTCGCTCATACCCTCGAATTATTGTTGAGCCACCCAAATCTTCACCTCTTTCGCGTTAGAATAGAATAAATGGACGAACTAAAGAATTCGGTGACCTAGCTTACGGGCGCGGTTAACACAGTTCTTGAACAGCATAGAAGTATAGAGGGCCGTATTGGCCAAATCGAACAATGCAATCCTAGACAGACAATTTAATCCCTTTCAGAACAACTGGGGGCTGTAGAGAGCCGTATCCACTTGATAGAACAGGTAGGTCCGGTGGCCATACCGGTACCACAAGCAGAAAATCCACTACCGCTCCAAGGGCCTAGTAGCGAACAGGACTTGAAGGATATATAGGGACTCCGATAAGGAGCTTCAGGTTTTTGATGGCAACCCGGTGCACTATGTTTCCTGGGTTCACAGCGTAGAAACGATATTGAAAGACTACGAAATTGTTCGTAACTAGCCCATCTATCGTGCAATCCTCCAGCACATTCGGCAAAAAATAAGAGGCAAGGCTGACTCCGCCCTCGTGCCTTACAACATATTTGATAACGAGTGGGCCGAAATCAAAAGGGTTCTCTCCTTGCATTATGCAGATAAGAGGGTTATTCGAACTCTTGAACACCAGTTGAACAAACTCACGCAGGGTAGCTCGAGGGTCGATGACTTCTATGTCACCATCAATCACCAATTCTCTCTAATCCTCAATAAGATCAGAGCCGAAACGTACTCCACCGAGACGGTGGATGCCCTAGTAGAAACCTACCAGAATCGCGCACTAACCGTTTTTGTGCGAGGACTGAATGGGGATCTTTCAAAGCTACTCATAATTCAGAAGCCTAAGACCCTGCCGGAGCCGTACTCAGCTTGCCTCGAAATGCAAAATTTCAATTTCAGGAGCAATTCGGTGCACATCCAGGTGCCGAATACGATATCGTCTCCGGTCTACTATAATTTTAAAAATGGCAGAGGGCCTCCCCCTTCAGGAAATCCAACTAAGCCATATGGCAGAAATAATTTCAGCCAGAGGCCACGTTCCTCAAGGACCTCAAGACTCTAACAACGATATCCTCCACCAAGCCCGACAGGTCCGAAGCCAGAAATCAAGATGGAGGTAGATAATTCCGTTCAGACCAAAAATGTAAATTACATGAATTGGCCTAACAATCCATTCAAACGAGAGGCTAGTTCTGACAGCTACCCAAGGAAATAACAACGGGGTAACCACATGGAATCGACCACCGACCAGGATCCTGATGCACCGGAGACCGCATACACCTCCGCCGAGGGGCCTAGTGACGAAAATTTGATGGTATGCGCCTCGTTTCCAGCGTACCATACATAGAGTATGTCGCGCGGGACGGGAAAATACTGAATTTTTTCATAGGTACTGGTGCAAATAAAAATTTCATTAAATCCAAACTAGCACCAAATGCAAATCCTGTCCAAAAAACATTTTACATTGATAGTCCTGCCGGGAAGATACTAGTTGAAACCAAAATTTGCGGCAAATTCTTCTCTTCCCTAGGCTGCGATTTAGATATAACATTTTTTATTCTTCCGAGTTTGGAATCATTCGATGGAATAATCGGTGACGACACTCTCAAACAACTTAAAGCTATAATAGACAGGGAAAAAAATTAACTAATTATAGACTCCAACAAAAAAAATATTTTAAAAAATATGACTTCCACCGGCGTTAACCACTTGTTGATCTCGAATAAAGATATTTCTCAGCCGCTAAACTTAGACTGGAATCTCTCTGCAATAAATTTAACAACCTATTTAGCCCAGTTGACAATGAAAAGGTTAAGACCAATGTAAGGGCAGAAATCCGCACGAGTGCCGATGAGCCAATTAATACTAAAAGTTACCCCTATCCAACTTCCATGAGGGAGGAAGTTGAAAGGCAGATGTTGTCAGAAAACATTATCCGACCTTCAAACAGCCCATATAACTCACCTATATGGGTTGTTCCAAAGAAACCAAAGCCTAACAGGGAGAAACAGTACCGAATGGTCATCGATTATAAAGGTTTGAACTCGGTGACCATCTCAGATACATACCAAATCCCTGACATTAACAGTACCCTCGCGAGCCTTGGGGATGCTAGATTTTTTACAACTCTCGATCTTCCATCAGGATTTCACCAGATCCTAATGTAGGAGAAAGACATTCCCAAAATTGCTTTTTCGACGTCGAACGGTAAATACGAATACCTGAGGCTATCATTCGGCCTCAAAAATGCCCCCTCCATCTTTCAGCGCATGATAGACGATGTTCTAAAAGAACTCATTGGAAAAATTTGCTACGTATATGTCGATGATATCATAATTTACAGCAAAACCGAATCAGATCACCTGAAGGACATTGAGACCGTATTCTCTAAGATCCATGAGGCTGGACTAAAGATTAACCTGGAAAAAACCCACTTCATGGCCAATAGTGTTGAATTCCTTGGCTATCTTGTCACTCCAGAAGGTATTCTTCCCGATCCAAAGAAAGTTAAGGCTATCGAGGGAATTCTTCCCGCTAGCACCCTTAAAGAGCTAAAAAGTTTCCTTGGATTAACATCATACTATAGGAGATTCATTAGAGACTACGCCAAGATAGCGAAACCTCTAACAAATATGACTCGTGGAGATTTAGCACAGGTAAAGGCCAATCAATCAAGGAAGGTTCCTATTACTCTCGAACCTTTTAATCTGACTACGGACGCCTCTGATTATGCCATCGGGGCTGTCCTATCCCAAGGTGACCATGGCAAAAATAAACAGATAGCATATATCTCCCATTGCCTAAACCGGACGGAAGAGAATTATGCAACAAACGAAAAAGAGTTGCATGAAATAGAATGGGCACTCGATAACCTGAGAAACTATCTCTATGGAGCAAAAAAAATACTTATATATACTGACCACCAGCCTTTGACCTTCACTCTTAGTAATAGAAATTACAATGCGAAGCTCAAACACTGGAAAGCGAGAATTGAAGAGTATACCTACGAGTTGATTTACACACCTAGTAAATCAAACTTTGTGGCCGACGCTCTCTCGCGGCTCAGAACAGAAGTCAATCACTTGTCATGCTCCCCCGATGCTCCTAGTGAAGCAAATAGCGAAGGCACTCGAACCTTAGCAGCGAGTTGGTGTACGGACATAGATACGGAAACTGCAAGCTAAGGACAAGGAACAAGGACAGACGACATACAGATTGGCACCGCTGACGAAGGTTTGTGTGAAAAATCTATTGACGATGACGAATCCTGTACAATGCACAGTGCCGAATAAGACGGTTCAGACCTACCATCACACGTAGAGGCTCCGCTAAATGTCTTTAGGAATCAATTGATTTTCAGGATTGGCATCGATATTATTTCTCACGCGGAACCGCATCCTGGCTATCACCGGCATTACATTTCCACAAGTAGTTTAGATCGGACCCAACTTAGGGAAATTTTGAAGGAAAAACTAAGCCCAAGTGTAGTCAATGGAGTAAAAATTCCAGAGGACTATCTTGGTATGGTCCAAAGTGTATATCTAGAGAGTTTCGAGAAATATAAAATACGTTTGATACAGAGAGTGGTCGAGGACGTTGCTAACGAAGATCGTAAACTCTTGATCATCGAAAGAGAACACAGGAGGGCTCATCGAGCTGCTATCGAAAACAATGTCTCGCATCAAAAGATACGTTGCTTCATGTGAAATTTGCAACGCTAACAAATACGATAGACACCCGATAACTCCTGAATTACACCTGTTCCTTCATATCCATGTGAAATTGTCCATATGGATATCGTGGAGATTCAGAACGAAAAATCCTTACTGTTGTAGATAAGTTCTCAAAATTCTCCAAATTCTTTTATATTGAGGACAAATCAGACATTTATATAAGATCCAAACTGATAAAAATCCTGCATTACTTTACAGTCCCTCTCATTTTGGTCACAGATAATGAAAGAGGATTCCTTAGCCCAATTGTTCTAAACTTAATACGAAACTTAGGTGTAAAACTTTACCTAACCCCATCCCATAGAAGTGAGGTAAATGGGCAAATAGAAAGGGTTCATTCCACAGTACTAGAAATTTATCGGTGTCTTCGAGCAGAAAGTCCGGATTTCAAGGTCAAAGAGCTCGTTTACGTAGCCGTTGACCGATATAATAACACCGTCCATTCCGTTACAAAAAGGAAACCTACAGATGTGTTCTTTAATAGGTCTCAGAGAGTCAATTACCAAAATCTTTTAAATATCCGTTCGAAAATTAACAAAGATCTGAGGGGTATTATTAGGCGAAACATGGAAGCGAGAAATATCAGTCAAAATCTAAAAAGAAAGGCGCCAAGAAGATATTCCATGGGTGACGTAGTGTATGCTGCTGCAAAAGGTATAAAAGGCAAAAATAAGCCATTATATAGAAAAGAAATAGTGGCAAAAGAATCCACAAAGAGCATGTGAGAAATGTTAAGTTGCCGAACGCTAATGATATATAAAAAAAAATATTTATATATTGTATGGAAAAGAATAAGAAAAGAAGTCAGAATGATAAGCCATAAGCTTTTCAATGAGAAGAAATTAAAGCAGAATAAAATCTGTGTATAAGTCACATGATTTTCAAATTTTCATTGTAAGCCTTAGAATTAAAGAATAAAATTGTATAACCTTCTTTTTTCAATAAACCATAATTACATTGCAGATTAGTTGTTTTAGCAACCCCTATGCAGACCCTTCATATTTTCGACTCTAAATCTCCGATTGTAACGATTCGCGAGGGAAACGCCTGGGCTACTTTAGGCTAGTTCACGTAATTGACTTGGCAAAGTATATCGCGCTTGTTCAGGATACTGAGCAGCTGATATTAAAGTACGCAAAAGACGAAGAAATGCATCTTGTTCTGGATTACCATTTGACCCAGATCAAGGACCGCCTTAGTGAATTGAGAGGCGCGAGGACGAGAAGAGTTAGGTCAATTAATTGATAGAGTCCGCCTGGAAATGGCTGGCTGGCTCTCCGGACGCAACTGACTGGGATAACCTCTTACAGAAACAGACAGACATTGTAGAGAACAATAACTAGCAACACAGAATTAACGAAAAACTAATCGACTCAACACGGGAGATTTCGGACAGAATTAACAGAATAATTGACCATTTTAACAAAGCTGTACATGAGGGGGAGACGGACAAACTTAAACACGACCTACTGAACAAGGTACTTATATTAAAAGAGGCAGTAAACGAGATAGTAAGGGCTTGTCAAATGGCAAAGAACGGCATAGTTAACAGCAACCTTTTGGATTCTGAAGAGGTCAACACAATCGTCAATGAACTGGAAACCTTGCCCTATCAAAACATTGTAGAAGCTGTGGAATACGGACGACCTTCAATATACAGCAACGGAACACTGATGCTATATATCTTGTTAATTCCTAAGATTAAACCAGAAGTATATCATCTGGTGACAGCTCGTGCCGCAATCAAAAACGGGAAACAGATCGACTTAGACTATCTTAAACTTCTAATCCGAGAAGAAAGCGTTCTGAAAAAACTGCGAGAAGAAACCTGTCTAGCCAAAATTCTTAAAGGTGGTAAATGGAATCCTGTCTAGCCAAAATTCTTAAAGGTGGTAACGCACTCTGAGACTACAGAACAACCAACGAAGAAGTAGTCGAATTGATTGGGGAAAACACTATTTTCGTTACGAATTTTAATGGATCTCTTTTAAATAAAAATTCCTCTATTCCCTTAGAAGGTACCTATCTGATCCAGCTGGATGATGTCACGGTTCGCATAAAGGATAGAACGTACTACAGTAAGATGGCAAACCATCCGCAGGCACTTCCCCCCGTCCTGGCTAACGTAATCGGTAATAGAATTAAACCTAACCTGGAATACGTACATGATCTCAACGCGAGAAACATCAAACATATTAGCACTATAAAGAAACATTTTAACTCCTCTATTCTTACAGAAGTTTTTGTCATCGTAGCAGTAGTAGCTGCCATCTGTTTGCAGTGGAGGAAGGTATACGGCAAAACCAGCATCCCGGAGCTCCGCTATCCCTTCGCCGGAGACCTTCCCAGGAGGCCAATGACACCAACTGAAATCTATTATGCTCCAGGTGAATGGGTCTGCGTGGGAAATGCAACGTTGCATTTTAGGTTTCAGCAAATCATCGTAAATTAGAATTAAGTTATGCATTCCAATTCGGACTGTAGGACGGAACACTTGGTTCCGCGAATAAGATTTATAACGTGAAATCTAATTTGTTGTTTTATTGTGGAACCTGTTGTGGTTCCGTAAAAATATTTTTTTATATCCGCGAGTAAGGATCTCGATAACTAGTATAACTTTATGATGCGAAGAAAAATAAAATATATGTACACGAAATAGAAATAGAAGAGAAAAAAACAGTACAATATTTAATTTATTGGTTTAACATATAAGAAATCATCTGAACTGGTTGACGGTCGGACAGCGAGAGAGCGAAACATATTTTCACTTCATCAAACGAAGCTAATTGTACAAATTTAAGTAAACAAGTTACAGCTATGTTACATTGCATTAAGAGATTGTAAAGACATTTGCTCTCAGATGGAGATCATAGCGTAAATAAACAAAGGTTTTGTTTCTTATAACTCTTAGTATCAAACATTCACTCATCCCTGGAAGACTCCGGTCTTTCAGAAAATGGTAGGCGAACCACTTTCACAATCGGTCGATCATAGTCCTTGTGCTGGGATTGCACCGTCTCTACACGGTTGTGATTGTCGCTTCCTGGATAGACCTTCTTTATGCGCCCAACGGGCCATTTCGATGGTTGGACGTTCGATTCCTTTAGTAGGACCACATCGCCTCTCTGCAGATCAGATTGAAGGTTCTGCCATTTGGGCCGCTACTGAAGAACGCTCCAAAATCCGTGTATCATTGCTGTAAGAGATACCATTTAGCATTTGGAGAATTTATATTATGTGATACATCAGGTTTCGGAACTGAAGTGTAGGGTTCCCCGATCATAAAATGTGCTGGAGTAAGAGCTATCGGATTTTTTTTTTATTTATTTATTTATTTTCAGAAAATATTTTATATTAGTTATATGTTTCTGCGAAGACTTATAAAGGCTTTTCTGCAGAAGATCGAGTTTCAAAAACTCGCAATGAATTTTAGATAGCAAGTTTAGTTTAACTACATTTCTACATTTCATTAATTAAAAGAGTGAAAAAATTAACTGATGTTTACAAAAACAGTTTTATGGAAGTGGATTTGAAAATTAGCTACGTATTTGAATTCGTGTTGAGAAAAAAGTTGTTTATGTTTTTTTCCTAGTTTTTATATTTGTAATATTTTTTAGTTCTTGTGGAATTGTATTGAGGATCTCTGGTACACTGCATTTCAGCTACATTCTCCCGTAGTTATTGCAGAGATGGGGCTCTTGAAGCATACCTTGTGTCCGCCTTCTGGTGTTGATCCCATGTTGAATTGGTGTTATGAATCGAGTGTCGTCATAGTACTCCAGTATAGGGGTCATCTTAAAAATATCTTCTACTGGAAGAACTTTAAAGCGTTCTTGTTCAGGAATATTTCGCCGATTATCTTATATTTTCAATGCGGTGTTTTGTATTTTTTTTAGTTTTTCTATGTGTGTTTTAAAAGCATTACCCCATGCGAGTATCCCATACCTCACCTTCGATTCCACTAGGGCATAGTAGACTTGTCTCAACACGGACGTTGTGGCATGGAACTTTAGATGGGTAAGTGCATATAAAGCGTTTTTAAGGCTCATGCGCAAATCATTGATATGAGTATCCCACAGAAAATTGCTGTCTCCCCTATCTCAATCGGACAGCTAGTTGAGCTACTGCAGGAATCATTTGTAAAAAGAATTTATTGTTGAGTAGCCTTAACTGCGGACTTCGTATGTGCATCATTTTTGTTTTTAATGCGTTGATCGTTAGGCCGTGATCATGACACCATTTCACTGCATTATCGGATTCCTCCTGCATAATTGCTGTTGCCGTATCCAAAGATCTGTGGCGGACCACTATCGCCGTATCGTCTGCATACGCAAATGGTATGGCCTGCTTGAATACTCGTAATAGCTCGTTGGTATATAAAATAAAAAGCATCGGACCCAATTTTGATCCTTGAGGGACTCCATATTGCACGCGTTCATTTTTACACAGAAATGTCCGTTGTTCAAGTATTCTTTTATCCAATCTGCCATCATACCTCTTATGCCAATATTTTCCAGTGTTTCTATTAGCTTATCGTGGTTCAGTGTGTCAAAAGCCTTACTGAAATCCACGAACAGCACTAGTATATGGTAGCTTTTGTTTAGGCTTTCGTTGATACAATTGGCAAATACCCCTAACAGTTTACCAGTACTTTTATTTTTCTGAAAGCCGTACTGGCTTGGGTTTATGAGGGAATTTTTGGCGATGAAATCTTGAAGCCTCTTTGTTACGACCTCTTCAAGACACTTTTCAACTATCGGCAATATCGATATAGGTCTGTAATTGTTGAGCTCACTTTTGGTACCTTCTTTATATATTGGCCTAACTAGAGCGGTTTTCAAAGTTGCAGGGCTTTTTGCTTGATTTATGCTAAGATTCACGAATTTGCACAATATTGGGGTGAATATGTCCACATGTCTTTTTATATCCCCGGCACTTATGCCATCCAAACCTGGCGACTTGCTGTCGCTGAGCGAAAGAATTATTCTTCGTAATTCCGAGAAACTTGTTTCTTGTACGAATACTGATCTGGCTAATCTTAAACTTGTATGTGTCGATGTAACGGCATCGCATTGATGGATAATGTTTTTTATCTGAGTGCCAAAATTGTTTGCAAATGCACTAGCGAGCTTATTCAGACACATTTTGCCAGAGAAGTTCTTTGTGGCAGTTTCATCCACTCCAGGCTTTTTCCTTCCCAGTATTTCGTTTATAAGACTCCATGTTTTACGCGGGTCAGATCTGATTTGGCTGAACTTGGTTTTATAGAAAAAGGATTTTTGTGCCATTATTTCCTTGTTTAGTTTGTTACTGAAAGTCTTATAGCCCAGTTCGTAAGATTTGTTCAGTCTGTTGTTTTTCCATCTTCAGTAGACATCCATGGGTTAAATTTTCTTTTTCTTTTCATTTGCTTGTTGGATGTAGCTCCATCATAAATATATGTAATTTTATCATGAAGTTTCTGATAAAGTAATACAGCACCACTTTCGTTAATGACTTCATCCCAATTTGTTTTTGCAATTAATTCGTTAACCTTTATGTTAGATATATAGGACAAGCTGACTGTATTTTCTTTAACAAAGGATTTATGACTTGGTGGGAAGTGTATGATTGGGTAATGATCAGTAATACAACTCTCAATTACAGCTGAATTAATTTGATTATTCATATAATTGGTTAAGATGTGGTCAATCGTTGTTTTGCATCCTGTATTCAGGTCTACCCTGGTATACTCGGTTATTACGTTAATCAACCCCTGTGACGCCAGCATCTCCAGATATTCTTTTACACCATATAAATCCAAATCATTCACATTGATGTTCATATCACCCATTACCATAATCTCGTCCATTTTGCCCAGTTGTCCAACGTTGTTTCCGAATTCTTCAATAAACGCTTTTCGGCTGTGATCTGGTGGTCTGTTAATCCCTATTACATACTTATACTTATTATCTTCTTTAATTTGATTTTTTATATTTTCATATGACATACTTTCAGAAGTTAGTCCTACATATTGAATGTCTTTACATGAGGATTCTACCTCCTCGTCGTTTATCTCAATTCAGAAACTCCGCTTGGAAACTATCTGTACTGTAATGTCCTTTTTCTTCTTCATCTGTATTAGTTTCAACTAATATTATTATATTTAACATATTGATGAAGTGGCTAGCGTTAAGGCAAAAATCATTCCAATTCTTCCGCAATGATCTTATGTTAAAACTAAGGCAACAACATTTGTCTTTTAATTCATTTGATTTGATCCCGCTAAAACCACTAATTACCCTACAATTTAAATCAACAAGTACTTCATTCGAATCCATTTTGGTATAAAGAGTTTTGTGTTTCTTTCGGTATATGTTAGTGATGTCGGTGTCGTTGATCTCACAGTTAACATTAACAGTTTTCCCTATTCCCTTTACTACCTCTATCAGGTTTTCTTGTGGACTAGGGGGAATATTCTTAATGTCAATATTGTTTTTGATCATTTGTTGCTCAAGTGTGTTGATCTGTGTTTGCAAATTTTATGACGTTGTCCATAAGGTCATTGATTTTTCTCATGTTTGTGTTCAGTTCTCGTACTTAGCGGCTAGGAAATCACAGCTTGCTGCAATTACTTTAACTTCCCCTCTCAGAAGACGGATTTCCGCTATAACAGCTGAGTTGTTGTCAGTTGAGATGGTGTTAGTTGAATGACCGGGGTTGCTGAGTTCGACAGTTGTTCCTTCATTGTCTGAGGAACAGGTACTACCACATTGTTAGCTGCAGCTGTATATTGGACATCTCCGCAGTTCCGGCATGTTTGGCATTTCCATGCATCCCTTCTCGAGCCCATGGTTCTCCACGACTTTTCGGTGACCGTAGTGCAATCAAAGTGGAGCTTTCGTTTGCACGACGAACACACAGCAAAATCGCCTTCGACGGGAAGGTGTTCACCGCAATAACCGCACACATACATTATTACAGGGGAATTCAAGTTTAAAAAAAAGACTGCTTTATATTAAAAATCGAAAATAAAGGACAAATATATACTCTTTTGTTTTATCAACTTATTTATATATATAGTTTGCTTATTACTTCGGAATATATTAAACTTCGCAAATAGGCAATCAGATTACTAATTCACAGAGCGATTAAAAAATACGTCCAGTCACACTAAGCTTAACTAGATGATTAGCATCAGACGTTGGCCACATAGGCCTAGAATTCAGTAGGGCTTCCACCTTAGTCAGCAAAGTATACATCTCCTCACATGTCAACCTATGATCACCGATTACTCGCTTGACGTAATACTTCACCGACTTAACTCCGGCTTCCCACAAACCACCCACACATTGGTGGCGGACGGAGGAATGAACTTCCAGGAAATGTTGTCCTTCAACAGGTGATCTGTAACAATGTTGTTATGCTGCTGACTAACTGATGCATTTCATCCAACAGCCGCTTTGTACCATGGAAATTGGTGCCGTTGTCGCTCCAGATCTCTGTAGGCTTACCGCAACGTGATGTGAATCTATCTAGGGCAACAGGAAATGAATGTGAGGAAAGATCACCAACTAATTCCAAATGCATCATCTTAGTTGTGAAGCACACAAATAAGGCGATGTAAGCTTTCGCAAATTTTGGATTTATGTCTCTAGCCAATCGAAGAGTTAAGGGACCGGCGTAGTCACAACCGACTTTACTAAGCGGACGAGAATTATGGGTGTTGCCCGTGGGGAGAATAAAAAAACACGATGTTAACTGTTTGACTGGCAAGTTTATTCTGAATCTAAAAATTTTACAATCATTCTTAATCGAACAACAATAATGCAAGAACTTCTTGGAAAAACTAAATAATGCAAAATTGACAATTCAAATAATAAAGTGCAAATCAAATGACAATGTGAAATTTACAGTTTCTTGGAATTTAAATAATACAATGCAACAATTTTCTTGGAAAAGCAAAAGAACGAAAGGTAAAAATGTATGTGAATAATTTCTTTGAAAAGCATAAGAACAAAAGGTAAAAATGCATGTCTGGAACGATGACCGCAATAGGTCAATTACTTTGATATCCGGTACTTTGAATCGCGGAGGCTTGGGAAGTGCTGTGTCAGCTTGATGATCTTGCGTAACTCCTCCCCCTTAAGATAGAGCGAAGGTCACAGAGAATTCGATGGGGCTGGAGCGATGAAATTTTGGTCGTTGATGTTGTATCTGTTTTTTGATTTGCATTAGTGATGAAAGCTCCAAATATTAAAAGTGAGACGAATACATATGTAGTTGTCTCTCGTAAAGGTTTCCAATCATAGATTTTCAATTTCCTTTCTGTTTTTGAAGTGGTACTCCTTCATCTTCTCCATATTCAGTTTTTCAACTGTTAGTTTGGTTCTGATGTTGCTTTTGGTGTAGGATGTTGGAAGTATGTGAATTTCATCCCAGAAGGTGCTGGTAGTGTCTCGGTAAATAATGTCATTGATCTGGACTTCACAATGTTTGTATTGAACCAGTATAGTGCCTTGAACTGTTTGTGGACTTTTAGTGCAAGTAGAATTTATTAAAGTTATTGGTACATTAATCAGTAATATGTAATTTGGTTCTGGTTGGATAATGGTTTGTATTTTCCCGACGTCATAAATGGTACAATTTGCTGGTTCGTTGTTCATCAGACGGCCAATGCATGTTGAGTCTTTCGTCTTTTCTTCGTGTGTTGATGCTTTACAATAATACACACCTTCTATTTTTGGGCATATTTCATCAAAATATTGAACGTCTTTTCTTCGTGTGTTGATGCTTTACAATAATACACGCCTTCTATTTTTGGGCATATTTCATCAAAATATTGAACACTTTCTGAATTAAGGATTAAATATGGTTTTGTTTCAATTTCTTTTGTTTGGTTTATAGGGAGTGGGATAATATGATATAAGGAGAAGTTTTCATGGGATAGATTTGGAATTTGGATACTGAATATTATCTTAGAACCATTGTAGTAAGCCTGTTGGTTTAATAATTCGTATAATATAATAGATTTAATATCTATTGATTGTTTTCTAAATGTGTTATATATTTCTTCTAATTCATTAGGATTTAGTATTCATTTTGAAATGATGTTATGCCTTGCAAGTAAAATAGCTTCGGCTATATTTGAAATGTGATTTGTCAGGAGATCAATATTGTAATTAATTTGGTTGAGTTGCTGTGTATATGATAAAATGTCTTCGTTAGACTTGATTCTATTTCGAACAGATTCTTGATAGTGTGTAAGAAATTTTTCAATATTATCTTGTTCTTTATTAATGTGACTAGTCAAGTTATTAAATCTTTCGATCATTTCTAAGTTCAATTTCATTTGACCCGTCACTGTGCCTTTAATACTAACACTTTCGGATTTTAGTTTTTCTATTGCAATGTTTAAATTGTGTGCATCATTCGCATCCATATTGCCTGTAATGCATTTTATTGCTGTGCTTAGTCCGTCAAAAAGTCCTCTTTTATTTCTTTTTCTTGGGGAAGGTAAGTTTAGTTTGTTTTCTAGTTCATGTATTTTAAGTTTAGTTATTTGAGTCAAGTCTTTATTTATGGTACGTTTATCAAAGAGCGTTATTGAGTTTTTTATTTGTTCGACATTATTTTTGTATGAATCTACTTAAGTCAATTATATGTATGAGTTTGTTGTAATTATCTATTTTAAGTGCTGGTCCAAGTTTAAGTGGAAGAATGGGTCCATTTCTTTCTAAGTCGCGTATCTCTAGCTGTCCTAATGTTGGGAGTATCCTGAGGATTATAATGAAAAAATAATGCGTTTATATTATTGTTACCTACAGGGTCTTTTCTTAATTCTACTTTGATGAACCTTTTTGTTGCTCATTGTTACTAATGTTACTTTATTATTTGTAAATCGGGGGTAATTTTATTTCTTTTACATTCCCTTCTAAAAATAGTTTCATGTTCGTCCCTATTCTTGGGTTCTTCTCTAGTTTTATTAAGTTTGTCTATTCTTAAAATAGTTGCTTTCCTAACATGTTCTTCAATAGATGGGTATAAAGTTGTTTGAAATTCGTTAAGTTTTTGAAGATAGTCATGTTCATTGTTAAATATATGTCTTTATTGAATTTGCATGTTCTACCAAATAGAAGTTCGTAAGGAGTGTATTTAGTTGTTGAATGGATAGCGTTATTGTATGTTATTAGTGTCACTGAGATAATGTCGTCATGGTCTATTCTTTGTTTGTTTTCTTTACGTTTAGATAAAATGATTCTGTAAATTTCGGTGAGGGTAGAGTGGAGACGTTCTACAGGGGAATTGCTGCTAGTTTGTTGAAACGAGGTTATATGTAGGTTAATTTTGTATTGTTCGCAAAAATCTTTAAATATGTTCGCAGTAAATTCTGATCCCTGGTCACAGATGATTTTTTTAGGAATGCCATAAATGATGATAAAATTTCTTAAGGCTTTAATTACTGATAAACTATTTCTTGTTGGGAGAGTGAAAGCTGAGGCAAATTTAGAAAATTTGTCGATTATGGTTAATATTTGATAGTTGTTTATAATGTATATATTGTAGCATAATAATAACTACGCTCCCTAAAGGTATGATGCAACAAATTCCGAAGTGACTTTTCATTCTGGCAGAATTTTGGTTCGAACTGTCCTTTCATTCGAGGTTCGTGTCTGCGGTTTCCACAGTTCATGTCTACGAAAGAGACGGATAATATCACGGATGAGAGGGAATTATAACTGCAAGAATGATTGTCATCTTGGAATTTCTCTTGTTCCAGTGGTCGAAGAATTTGCTAGAAGTTTCTGGCTATCAGAAACTTCTGCTATATAAGGACAGATGGCGATCAAAAAGGGGGCAGTAGTTTCTAAACTGTGGCGAAGAGATTAGAAAAGTGATAATGGACGAAGTTGTAATTTTGTGATAAATTGAAAGTTGAGACTTAACAAGAAGAAGTAATTAGTTTGGATTTGTGAATTAAGTAGAAGAAAGGAGATAAAGTGATTTGAGAGGACAGAGACCCTGTAAGAAAAGAATTGCGAAGAATAGTATAGTGTGAACCTGAATTGTTCTAGAGACTAGAAAATAAAGAAATAATTTCACAGAATATTGTTTTATCTACTCGAGCCGTAGCGCGCATATTACATTGGTGTCAGAAGCGGGATAAAACTTATTCTGTGAATAACTATTTCCGTGGTGTGAAATTGCACAAGGAAAAAAAAAAAAAAAAAAACCATTTCTGTGTTGAGTTAATTAGTTGCGCAAAATGGGTCACAAATTGGGAAAACTAACTGTAACTCAACTAAAGGCAGAACTCAGTAAGCGGAACCTCGACACAACTGGGGGAAAAGATGCCCTACTGATTCGTCTGGAAGAAGCAGTAACGCAGGAAGGTGAAAATCCGCACGACGTAGAGTTTGACGTGGAAGAGGAACCAGCAAGTACAGCAGCCGACCCGGGTATAACAAGTCTGCTCCTGCAACTTAAGTTAGTCATGGACGAACAAAAGAAAGCAATAGAAGATCAAAGGAGTTCTCTAGAACTTAAGCTGGACGAACAAAAGAAAGCAATGGGCGACCAAAGGAATTCCCTAGAACTTAAGCTGGATGAACAAAAGAATTGTCTAGATGTTCTGGAAAGTAAACTTGATGAGCAAAACAAGAACTTGGAATCCAAATTCGAAGTGATTGAAGAGAAAATCGAGAAGGTCGAGACGCAACTCGAAAAAGTCGAAACTAGATTCGATGAAAATTTTGAGAAACATGAAACTCAGTTCGGGAAGATAGAGACTCAGTTTGAAAAAGTGGAAACGCAATTCGAGATAGTAGGAAAGCAAGTCGAAAATCTTGCTAAGGAGCTCAGCAACGAGAAGAGACAGAAAGCACGGGAATATTCCACTGACGCTCTGAGAAGAAAGGAGATACAGCCTCCTATCTTCGATGGTCAAACATCATGGAATTTACAAAAGGCAATTCGAAGCGGCCGCAATGACCAATAGCTGGGACGATGAAGAGAAGTCCATTGCACTCACACTTGCACTGAGGGGTCCAGCTGCGGAGCTCTTGCTGACCATCCCGGAAGATAAACAGCAGAACTACGACTCTCTGGTTCAGGCTATCGAGTTGCGGTTTGGGGATGAACACATGCAGCAGGTGTACAGGGTTCAGCTGCGTAGTCGAGTCCAGAAAGGGGGGAAACGCTCCAACAGTTGCAAGCGGATATAGAGCGACTAGCCCATCTTTCATACCCTAAAGCCGGTGAGGAGCTTATCAACGAAATGGCGGTGGAAGCTTTTATTCAGGCCATAGAGGACAGACAACTGCAAATGGCCGTAAGGATGGCTGAAAAGCGAACACTCCCCGAGGCATTGGCATTCGCTTTGTCAATGAAGGCTGCGGACCAAGCATACCAGGGAATACACCGTGTCAGGGAAATGTCCGTCGTGGAATGCTCATGCCAGAGAGCAGCCGTCATGGATGAAGACAAAGCTCGCGGAAGTCAAATCCGTTGCTGGAATTACAACCAAACCGGACACCTACAACGGCAGTGCAGAAGTGCACCTAGACGAGGAAATTGTCCACATTGCGGAAGTAGGAGAAGTAGAGAGGAAGCATCTGGCTGTCAGTCAGACTTACCAAAACCAGCAGTCGGGAAATACATAAGGACCAACTTCGCGGGGCAGAAGTTGGTTACTGGAATCGAGGCCCCCAAGACCACCAAGTTTCGCAAACCAAACGGGGTAACAAGAGCCTGACAGTGGAGGCACTAATCAACAAGAAGAAGTGCGTAGCCACCATCGACACAGGCGCCACTGCCTCCATTGTAAGAAGAGATATCGTCAGAAGCGCCTGGCTGCACAACACCAACAGCTTCTGCCTGAAGACTGCAACAGGGGAAATGGCGAAAGTGTTTGGAGAAGTTCGTCTTACGATAAGTCTGGCGGGACTGACGTTCTCCCATGCGTTTCTGGTTGCAGATATATGCGACGAGTGCATCATCGGAATAAACTTCACGAAAGCAAATGAAGTAATCCTGGACATCGGGATGCAAGTACTGAGGTATCTAAATGTGGAGATTCCGATGGTGTACGGAAACGAGAATGCCGTAACTCTCAGGACAGTCATCAGCAAAGACGAAGTTTTGCCGCCGTCTTCAGAGACAATCATTTGGACGAAGCTGGAAGGTGATCTTGGGAGCCACCGATTCTACATAGTAGAATCAGATCCAGAGCAGAATTCTCAAGACTACATCGTGGGAAAGACGTTAGTCGAACCAAAGAACACCATGGTCCCAGTGAGAGTTTTGAACGCAAGACCGCACACTGTCAAACTAAGGCGAGGGGAGGTGATTGGAAAATGCACGCCGATCATCGCCGTTGCAACAATATCTGAACGTGATGCTCCAAAACCTCTCCCATCACCTTGGACAGCGGAAACGAGAGAAACGATCCTCCAGTCCAGTGAGCTGAATCAGGAGCAGCGAACTATGGCAGAGAATCTTATCAATGAGTACGCTGATGTATTTGCCTCACAGGACGGAGAATACGGCCGAACACACAACATCGAATAGACACTGGTGATACTAGACCAATTCGTCAGCCTGCTAGGCGCCTTCCATTGGCAAAGCAGACAGAAGTTGCAGAGATGGTGTTGGCAATGGAGAAAGAAGGTCTGATTGAAAGTTCCAAAAGTCCGTGGGCATCACCGGTTGTACTGGTTAAGAAGAAAGATGGCAGCACGCGGTTCCGCGTGGACTATCGGCAGCTCAATTACGTCACCAAGAAAGACAGCTATCCTCTGCCACGGATTGACGACACGTTGGACACACTATCAGGAGCCCGATGGTTTTTCACTCTCGACTTGAAGAGTGGCTACTGGCAGGTACAGATCCATCCAGAAGACCGGGAGAAAACCGCCTTCACCGCAGGAAATGGGCTATGGCAATTCACGGTAATGCCATTCGGGCTGTGCAATGCTCCGGCGACTTTCGAGCGATTGATGGAATGTGTCCTGCAAGGGTTAACATGGAAAACCTGTTTGGTATACTTGGATGATGTCATCGTCGTTGGAAAAACGTTTGCGCAACACCGAGACAATCTAAGGGATGTGCTTCAAAGGCTTCGAAGTGCCCACCTAAAGCTCAACCTCAAGAAGTGCGCCCTATTTAGAGCGGAAGTCAAGTACCTGATACACATAACTTCAGCGAAAGGAGTGCGAACCGATCCAGAGAAGGTCGAAGCGGTGAAAAACTGGCCAGTCCCCGAAGACAAACACCAACTAAGGAGCTTCTTGGGCCTAGCCACCTACTACAGACGGTTCGTGAAGGATTTTGCCGGGATCGCAAAGAACCTGCACCAGTTGACGGAAAAGGGAAAACAATTCAAATGGTCAATTGAGTGCGAGAAGAGCTTCAAGGCACTTAAACAACGGCTATGCGATGCCCCGATACTAGCTTACCCCACTCCCGAGGAAACGTTCATTGTGGATACAGATGCTAGTAATGTCGGGGTAGGAGCCGTACTCTCCCAGGTGCATGAGGGCCAAGAGAAGGTGGTTGCGTACTTCAGCAAGGTGCTCTCTAAGCCAGAAAGGAACTAATGCGTGACAAGGCGGGAACTTCTAGCTTTGATTTTGGCTACGAAGCATTTTCACAAATACCTCTATGGGAGGAAGTTCGTTCTTCGCACAGACCATGCAGCCTTAAAATGGATATTACAGTTCAAGAGTCCTGAGGGTCAGGTCGCAAGATGGATCGAAAGGCTGCAAATCTACGACTACGAAATACACTGGATGCACTGTCCCGGAGACCATGCAGAACAGATTGTAAGCATTGTGCGCGTCAGGAAGAACGGGAGCTGGTTTCCATCCAAAGAATGAGAGCCGAACCTATCGCCGGCTGGAGCGTAGATGAGATCCGGAACGCTCAGAAGGAAGACCCGGATATCGAGCCGATTCTGGCCTGGAAGAACATGGAGAAACCGGATCATCAGGACATCTCTCACAGAAGCCCGACCTTAAAGGCATATTTTGCGCAGTGGGACTCCCTCCATGTCCAAGAAGGTGTTCTGAGAAGAAAATGGGAATCCTCCGACGGAAAGTCGTTTGTAATGCAGCTTGTCGTACCGCGGACGAGGGTCAAGGAGGTGTTACAGGAAATGCATGGCGGGGCGACCGGAGGCCACTTGGGAGTGAATAAGACGCTAGAAAAGGTACGAGAACGTTTTTATTGGTTAAAAGCGAAGGAAGATAAAGCGAAGGATATATATAAGACTGGTGCAGAAAATGCGACGTGTGTGCAGCTAGCAAGGGTCCAAGAATCAAAACTCGAGGTAAGATGCACCAATACAACGTGGGAGCACCTTTCGAACGAATCGCCATTGACATCACAGGGCCCTTTCCGGAAACCGACAATGGTAATCGGTATATACTCGTAGTGATGGACTACTTCAGTAAGTGGCCGGAAGCGTTTCCGATCCCTAACCAGGAAGCCAGAACCGTGGCGGAGCAGATCGTCTACAATTGGGTTAGCAGATTCGGTGTGCCCTTGGAATTGCATTCTGACCAAGGGCGGAACTTCGAGTCAAGAATCTTCCAAGAGATGTGTCAACTACTCGGAATCAAAAAGACAAGGACAACCCCGATTCATCCACAGTCGGACGGTATGGTGGAGCGTTTCAATAGGACTTTGGACGAACATCTCTCGAAGGTCGTAGGTGACTACCAACGGGATTGGGACCGGCAGATTCCCTTGTTTTTGATGGCCTATAGAAGTGCCGTGCATAGCACTACTCGACATACGCCGTTCGAAATCTTATTTGGTGGAATAGCTCGTTTACCCAGTGAGGTGAAATTTGGATCTACTACCAATGAGCCCAGAAATGAAGAAGAGTACGTGGCGGACCTTAGGGAAAGGCTTAGGGACATACACCAAAGGACCAGAAGCCAGATTAAGATGACGAGCGACCGCATGAAGACCAGGTATGATGCCAAGGCAACAACGTCAGGATTCCAGGAAGGAGATCTGGTGTGGCTGTATAATCCCCATCGCCAAAAGGCGAAATCACCTAAATTACAGCGGAACTGGGAAGGTCCCTACAGAATAGTAACCCGCATCAACGATGTTGTCTACCGCACCCAGCGAGGACCGAGGGCCAAAATGAAAGTGGTTCATGTGGACCGACTGAGTCGATACAATGGCCGAAATGAGGATGCACTTGTTCTGGACGAACACGTCTAAGAGGGGGCAGTGTAGCATAATAATAACTACGCTCCCTAAAAGTATGATGCAACAAATTTCGAAGTGACTTTTCATTCTGGCAGAATTTTGGTTCGAACTGTCCTTTCATTCGAGGTTCGTGTCTGCGGTTTCCACAGTTCATGTCTACGAAAGAGACGGATAATATCACGGATGAGAGGGAATTATAACTGCAAGAATGATTGTCATCTTGGAATTTCTCTTGTTCCAGTGGTCGAAGAATTTGCTAGAAGTTTCTGGCTATCAGAAACTTCTGCTATATAAGGACAGATGGCGATCAAAAAGGGGGCAGTAGTTTCTAAACTGTGGCGAAGAGATTAGAAAAGTGATAATGGACGAAGTTGTAATTTTGTGATAAATTGAAAGTTGAGATTTAACAAGAAGAAGTAATTAGTTTGGATTTGTGAATTAAGTAGAAGAAAGGAGATAAAGTGATTTGAGAGGACAGAGACCCTGTAAGAAAAGAATTGCGAAGAATAGTATAGTGTGAACCTGAATTGTTCTAGAGACTAGAAAATAAAGAAATAATTTCACAGAATATTGTTTTATCTACTCGAGCCGTAGCGCGCATGTTACAATATCTATATGGACTATATCTAAGGGTTTGGAAGGACTTTCAGGTTTTTCGTACTTTATTTTTGGGGGATGTCTATCATATTTAAGTAGTTGACATTTTTTTCACAATGGTTAATTGTTACTTTAATTTTATTTTTCATAAATGGAAAATAGAACTGTCTTTTAAGGTGTAAGAGTGATTCATTCATACCTCTATGATTGTAATCTTCATGATATTCCTTTATTATTCTATCTTGTTCGCCGTTTTCTGTAATAACTTTTAGTATTTCTGAAAATACGGAAATTTTATTGTGAGCAAAGTATTTTGAAAAAGTTAACTGGGCAATACGGAAAGTACCATTGTCAGTAAAAATCGCTGAAAGTTTATTGGGCGGTGTAATTTTTTTTAAATATTTCTGTAATTATTTCTTCTGTAAAGGGTGTTTTTACGCTTGCCGAATTTTGATTGGACTTTTACAGAATGATTTGAAGATTAAAGTCATTTAATGGTTTTTCTGAAATATGAATTCCATCACCGAGATTTTCTTCAGCTGAGTGAATAGTAGTACCAGAGGTTCCATGATCAGAAACAATGTCATTAGTATTGATATCGATGTAATTGTTACTCTTTGGGTTATTAAGTTTAATTCTGCTTAATGCATCCGCGTTCGTATTAAGTTTACCTTTCTTCTTGACTATTTCATAATCAAATTCTTCTAGTTTTAGTCTCCATCTAATTAATTTAGAATTGGGTTGCTTAAGACTCATAAGCCAAGTTAAAGGTTTATGGTCAGTTATTATCTTGAACTTGTGACCGAAGAGGTATGGTCTAAAATATTTGGCTGCCAAACGATTGCTAATAGTTCTTTTTCTATTGTTGAGTAGTTAATTTCAGAAGTTGTGAAGGTTCTACTTGCAAAGCAAATGGGTTTATCGCTTCCGATAAGTCCTTGAGATAAACTATCACCGATTGCGAAGTTGCTTGCGTCAGTAGTTAAGTTAAATGGTTTGGAGAAATCAGGATATTGCAATGGGTTCATTAGTAAAGATATTTTTACAAGTTTCAAAGGTTTGTATGTATTGATCCGTGAAATTTATTTTGCGATCTTTTTTTAAGCATTCTTTCATGAATCTTTCATGAATTGACGGTAATATCCAAGTAAAGCGAGAAAAGCTCTTATATCTTATTGTGTTCTAGGGAGTGGAACATTTTTTATTGCATGAATCTTGTCGGGGTTGGGTTTGACTCCTTCAGTTGAGACTACGTGACCTAAAAAGGCAATTTCTTTTCTAAGAAAGTTGGATTTATCTAACTTTGAGATTTTCCAAATGTTCTTGTAGGGAAGTAGAGTAGACGATGATATCATCTAAATAGACAAGACAAGATGTTCCTATAAGGTCTTTCAGAATATTGTCCATTATTCTCTGAAATGTACTTGGTGCATTTTTAAGGCCAAATGGCATGCGTAAGTATTCGTAGTGACCGCCGGTCGTTAACGGAAAAAGCTGTTTTCGATATGTCTCTCGGATCCATTTCAATTTGGTGAAAACCGCTTGCTAGATCGAGAGTTGAAAAATACATGCATTTGCCAAGTTTGTCGAGAATTTCTGTAATGTTAGGTATGGGTTAATGGTCTGATACAGATTTTTCCTTTAGTTTCCTATAGTCTATTACCAAGCGCCATTTTTTCTTACCGCTGGCGTCCATTTTCTTTGGAACAATCCAGACTGGTGAGCTCCAAGGTGAATAACTTTGCCTTATTACTCCTTGGTCAAGCATTTTATTTATCTGCTGCCGAATTTCTTCTTTGTGGAAATATGGATAGCGATAGGACTTTGTATAAATCGGAATGTTATCTGTTGTTAGAATTCTGTGTTTGATTTGGTTCGTGAAACTTAGATTTTGCCCTTCTTTGAAAAATATTTCTTCGAATTGTTTGCAAATTTTAGTAAGACCTTTTTTTTCTTCGGGGTTAAGGTGTGAAATACGTAAAAGTTCTGTTATGTTATATTGAAATTATTTATTTCTGTAAATCTGGAAGATGAATAAGGATCTACTTTCAAGGGTTATCCTATAACACTGTATAAGCCTTCAGAAATTTTAAGATTAGGTTTTCTAATAGTATTTTTTATGAATACGTCGCCATTGCGAACATCAACTGGGATTTTTAGTACCATTTTTGTATTCGGAATGATTATATGTTTTCCGGAATTAAAATTTGGTTTGAATAGAAGAGGAAGTGTAGAATTTCTTGTATAAAGGGTTTTGCTTTCTAAATCGATTTGAGCACGGAGTTTAGAGTATATCAAGACCTAGTAAACCATCAAAATAATTATGAAATTTGAATAAAAGGAAATTTAGTTGTCCAGGTTCATTAAATTCGTAAAAGGTGGGTAATTCTGAACTTTTGTTTAGCTGATATTTGTTGAGCACAGTGGATATAGTAATTGGTTTAAATTATTGTAATTGGTTTACATACCCAAATAATCGGGTCAATAAATTCTGGATTAATAAAAGACGAAGATGCTCCGGTGTCTATCAAAAATTTAAGTGGACGTTCGAATTGTGAAGATATTACAATATGAGGGAGTGTAAAACCATGCGTATTTATATCTAAGTAACCTGTGGGTTCAGAGAGGCAGATTGAGGAAAATTTAGAGTGTCTAGCTCCTCAAAGGTATCTAGTAAATTGTGATCTAATTTGCCGCATAGTTCTTGCCTTGTATTGTGTGCTAGTTGATTATTAGTAGGGTTTGCGTTTAGGTTATGAACTTCTTCTATTGTGTATTTAGGATATCCGGAGGATCTTGTGTTGCGGCTGACATTTGAATTGTTGTAAGCTGTCGGTTGACGTAATTGCGTCATTGCTGACAACGTGTCCATTGATTCCGGAGGAGGGTTTTGTTGTGTGTTATGTACGAGTGGGTTATTACCAAATCTAGTATTGAATGGGTTATTTATGTCTTATTGGTTGGTATTTAAAATGAAAATTATTTGAGGGTAAGCTATTACTGTTGTAATTAAAATTGTTTCGAGGTAGACTGTTATTAGGGTAATTAAAATTATTAGAATGTAGTCTGTTATAATGGTAGTTAGAGTTTTGTTGAGGTATTATCTGTTTTATTATAAAATTGTGATTGTGGAGGTCTTAGAGTTTGAAATGGTCTAAATGATTTCTTGAAGTTTGGTTTCGCTTTTCATGTAAAAAATGTTCTGTTTTTTAATACAGTAGGAGAAAGCTAATGCTAGAGTTTCTGGTCTCATAGCTCTTATATTGGAACCAAGTGGCTCTCTTAATCCTGAAAAAAAAAAATTATTAAGGCATTTCAGCGAAGAGTTCTTTCTTTGCCTCAATTACGTTTATATTGGTTTCATGAATCAATATGTTATTGTATAATGATGGTTGGATCTCAACTATCTCGCTGTAGTAAGACTCCACAGTTTTGTTTCCTTATTTCAAGAAATGCAAATCCTTTATTAGTGAAGTTTCAGTTCTTTTGTCTGAGTAGTGCAATATTAAATTTGTTTTAATGCTGTCCCAATTCAATGTTGTTCCGTACATATTTAATACTTCGTTCGCTTCACCTTTGATTTTATTTCGAATCGCTCGAAGAAGTATTTGAGTGTGAGATGAACCGTCAAGAGCTTTAATGTGTGAAAGAATTTCTTCCACATTATTAAGAAACTCATATAGCAATCTGGGATTGCCATCGAATTTTGGTAAATCTTTTATTGCATCTGGAATTCTAAGGGTATTCAAAATTTCCGTTATGTTACGAGTTGCAATTGAATTTGGAGGATGCACATTAGGTATTTGTCCCGCCGATCCCGAAGGAGGCACGTTATTTTGAATGTTCAGATCGAAATTGCTAATATTAGGCATGCTTAGGTGTGGTGAAACAGAAGTTAGATTGCCGTTTTCTAATGTAATATTTTCTGGAATACTACTAAGGCTCTTAAATAAATTCCTAGGATATGGGAAAGAGGATTTCCTTTTTTTGAAACTGGTAACATTAATTTATTTAATTTATTTAAAATAAAAACAAAGTTTTCAATATATTAACTTACATATACCCGTGTATTAATATCAGATAGTATATTATTTTCTTCTTTCTTGTTTGTTGATGTATGAATGTGTTCTTTGTTCACTTCTTTGTTCACTTCTTATTTTTAACTATCTATTTGGCTTTACTTTACTTATTTAAACAAAAAAAATTTTTTTTTTTTTTTTTAACTTTAATTTTGAATTTTTTTCGGAATTTTTATTTTAATATTTTTTTTGTATTACACTTATTCTAGAAAAAAAATTTTTCACTGCACTTGTTTGCTTGTTCGTCCGGTTTTTACGAGATCAAAATCTCTCGGTAGTTGGTGGCACTGCTATCGAGTCCTTCGATATTTACGTTTTTTCGTGATATTCTTTCATTAGGTACGTCACGACACCAAGTTCTTTTATTTTTCGGTTCTCTTTTTTTTTTTTTTTTAAATTGAACTTTTTGCTCAGTTAATCCGTTGACTATAGTCGTTTTTCATATTAAGATACCGAAACCGGGGCTATCGACTGCGCCAATTATGGGTGTTGCCCGTGGGGAGAATAAAAAAAACACGATCTTAACTGTTTGACTGGCAAGTTTATTCTAAATCTAAAAATTTTACAATCATTCTTAATCGAACAACAATAATGCAAGAATGCATTATTTTTATTATTTGACAATTCAAATAATAAAGTACAAAGCAAAAGAACAAAAGGTAAAAATGCATGTCTGGAACGATGACCGCAACAGGTCAATTACTTTGATATCCGGTCAATCGCTGAGGCTTGGGAAGTGCTGTGTCAGCTTGATGATCTTGCGTAACTTGCGCGAACCGAATACGTTCTGCCGGTAAATTACCCATTAGCTGTGATGAAGTAATTTTGCGATGACGATAGCAGATAACGCATTTATGAACAATATTGCGCACCAGATTTCGACACCCCAATATAAAATAGTCCTGATTGATAATAGCGAACATGTGAGATACACCTGCATGTAAGGAAATCTTATGAATATGTTCCACGATTAGCCTAGAAAGTCTATTGTTCTTTTCAAGAATGATTGAGTGTTTTTGATTGAATAAGGTAATTCAGACTCCTGAATTCTACCACCGACCCGAAGAACCCCCTGGAAATCAAGAAAAGGAGTAAGCGAGGATAATTTAGATCTTCTTTTTAATTTTTTACCCGTTTTAAGATCGTCTATCTCGGAAGAAAAGCTTTTGTATTGGTAGAACTTAATAAGTTTGAAATTCGCGACTGAAATTTCCTTTACCGATAATGGTAACCCTTCCCGGTGGTTCTTAGTTAAGCGGGAGTTCGATATAAAGCGCAAGACGAAGAATAAAATACGAACGGATTTAAGATAAAACGAACTATTGAATACGATATCTTCCAATACGTTGTTATTTTCAAAATTTGATACTAGAACTTGGGCACAAAAATTTCGCCTTTCTTCAAACTTGTTCTATTTGACGTTGTGATAAAAGAAATGAAAAACTACTAGGTTAGGTGTGCATCCAAGTAGATCTGTTTATTCACTCACTTGATTTAAGTTGGTATCATTATTGTACAAAAGAGAGAGAGAGAGAGAGAGAGTTATATTTAAGTAACTGCGTAGAATATACAACATGTCCCTTTTTCATATATTTAATATTGTGAAATTGTTCGGAGGTTTAGGAGTCCAAGGTAAGGATCCCCACCAGTTCCACGACATTTTGTGAGCATTTTTTTGACTGTTTGTATGGGCCTTTCAACCAAGCCGTTGGATTTCGTATAGTATGGGCTACTTTTGATATGGTTGAACATCCACTTATTTGCAAACTCGTTGAATTCTTTCGAGTTAAATGGACTACCATTGTCGGACATCAGCTCTGATGGTATTCCATGACGAGCAAAAATTGACTTTAGATGGACTATAATTTCAGTCGCTTTGGATGAGCGAAGTTTTACGACTTCAATAAACTTTGAATAGTAATCTGTCATCAACAGATATAAAGCCTTTTTGCAATCAAAAAGATCAATGGCTACTTTTTGGAATGGAAGATCTGGCAGTTGGTGTGGTATTAGTGGTTCTTTCACATTTGTGTTTAGGTATCTTTTGCATGTAACACAATTTTCGACGGATTTCTGAATATCTGCATGCATGTGAGGCCAAAATACTGAACCCCTTGCCCGTCGTTTACTTTTTTCTATTCCCGGGTGACCATCATGAATATATTCAAGAATCTTTTCCGGCATTTTACGTGGAACTACTAACGCTTGACCTTTGAAGATAAGATTATCAATTTCTGTTAGTTCGTGTCTATAATTCCAAAATGACTGCAGTTCCTTATTCAATTTTTTTCTATTTTCGGGCCATTGGCCTTTTATTAAGGAACGCAATTCTAGCAAAATTTCATCTTCATTAGTCGCAGCCAAGATTTCATTGAGCACTGATTGTGTAATAGCAAGACTTGACTTTATAAGACCAACATGGATTCTTATTTCTTTATCTAGCTGACTTTCCTCCATATGACATAATGGTGCTCGTGATAGCATATCTGCGCCTAACATCTTTTTACCCGGCTTATACACTACTTTCAAGTCATGGGCTTGAAGACGAAGAATCATCCTCTGTAATCTAGGCGGAACATATGGACTAGTGCCTAATTAACATTCGGTTAGGGTTTTGGACGTAAAGGCTAAAGGACGACTATCTTGTAAAAGACAACCCCCTACCGCAAACTGTGAAGCATCTGTTGATATTACAAGTGGTTTACTAGGATCGAAATACGCAAGAACAGGTGGATTTGTGACTAAAGTCTTAAGTTTTATGAAAACATTTTCCAAAGAGTCATTCCATTGGAAAGTAACATTCTTCTTAAGCAATTGTCGCAATGGCTCTGTTGCATTAGATAAGTTTTGAATAAATGAACCAAAGTACGTGACTGTTCCTACGAACCTATGAACTTCTTTCACAGAAGTTGGAGATTTCAAGTTCAAAATCGCTTCGACTTTTTAAGGGTCAGTATGAACACCAAGTTCATTAAATATGTGACCGAAAAATTTTACCTCAGTTAGACCAAACCTACATTTTTCTTTATTTAGTGTTAATCCCACTTTATCCATTCGTTCTAGTACCTGATATAATTTCCTATTATATTCTTGAATGCTATTAGCATAGATCAAGGTATCATCTATATAGACAATAACATCTAGATCAAAAAACATTTCCGTCATGACACGATGAAAAATGTCTTGTGCTACTTTCACTCCATATGGCATTCTCAAAAACTTGTAAATACCTACCGAAAGGAGTGTTGAATGTGCACAAGTCAGAGCTTTCCTCATCTAATTTTAGCATCCAATAACCCTTACTAGCATCGAGCGTTGAATAGTATTTTGAACCCGACAATCTGGAGTTAATGAGTTCAACATTTGAAATGGGATAGTGCTCTCTTTCTAATGCCTTATTTAGATTTCTTGGATCTAAACAAATTCGCAAGGAGTCATCTGCTTTTTCCACCAAAACAACTGAACTAACCCACCGCGGTGGACTGTTGACTCTTATTATAACTTAATTTTGTTCCATACGATCTAGTTCTTGTTTTAATTTTGGATATAGTTCGAACGGAATTCACCTGGGTAACTAGAGGATTAACTTTAAGTTTAAATTCCCCATCTAAGCAACCCAATCCTTTAAATAAGTGACTAAACCTTGGTTCAATACTCTTAATTAGAACATTTGACTCATTTTTAACTTGATTAATCGAAGACGACTTGTTTTGACTAACCAAACCGAACCTAAACCAATCAATTTTTCCTAAAACCGTGCTGACATTTGCATTTACAACCAAGAAGTCAATTCTTTCTTGCCTCACCTTATTTGTGCCAAGAAATGCATTTACTGTACATTGACCAAGAATTGTTACGAGGGCCTGTACCTTGTCTAATAACAATAACAAAAAAAAAAAAAAAGGAAAAGAAAAATTAAAAGAGGTACCTGAACCCAGATGATTTCTCCAGCGATTCCACGATGGTATTTGTCGTCGTCGTCCTCTCATTCTGTCCTATCGGTTCTTGTGCATCTTGTGTGCGACACGCACATCCCATTGCAGAGGTGGGGTTTTGATTGATCAATTAATAACAAAAAAAAAAGGAAACAAATTCCAACATACCTGTTGTCCGTGGTACCTGCAGATATTATCTCTCCTAGAGTGGGTACTTTGGGTTTTGGGGTTATTTTTGCTTCCTTGTGCACCTTTTGTGAACAAGAAGCGATCCACTTACACCCACCCCATTTCAATGGTGGGTTTCCTTTCATTTGAGGTTCAAAATTCGAAAATATATAAAAAAAAAAAAATCTTTTACAAACAAAAACACAGCGATTCGCCTCTCGAATTAGAAAAATAAAAGAAATGTCAACAATCAGCTGACATGAGGGAGGGAGATACACCCGTCCCTCTCTCGCAAGAATTTAATGGCGATCGGGAAATTATCTGTGGTTCAGGGCTGAGGTAAAGAAAGTGGAATTCGTTTGTTCACTATTTTCATATTATATGTTTATGACAATGACGAGACGTAGGACATTGGAAAGGGAAATTTCTCATTTCAATGTCCCGAAGAAAAAAGGAAAACACTACTCATAGCTGACAAAGACAAAACATGACAAAGAAAAGGGGAAAAAGACTGACGAAGAGAGGACAAAGTCGAAACAAGAAAAGAAGGGGAAAAGTAGGACAATGGGAAACAGATAACCCAGATGAATGACAACGGGTTAGTGCATCGACCCCAAGAAAATCATTTCCTCAAAGTCAAGTACGAACAGCTGGTCGCCTCAGCTGAGAAAATAATTTTTTTGTGTGATTGAAATACAGTGGGGTCTGAGACCTACAGTAAATAATTTTTTTGGTTTCCTTTAATGAGGTGAGTTGGCACAGCAGAATTTTAAAAGTTTAGTGGTCTAAAATAAATTTTAAATATTAGAACAAACTTGAAGACAGCAGAGAGAACCGGGGGAGCGTATAGCAAAGAAGGTGAACGCAGGCGATAACAAGTATAAAGGTATGTGATAGGAAATACAGGAGCGCTTGTGGGCAATTAATAAAATAACTTAAAAATTAAGCAGTGAGAGTGGCGTAAGCCCCAGAAATTCTGTCGCTTGCAGTTTTCTGTCAGGGCCGGTTGAGGCCCTCACCGTTGCAACTGGACAAGGTCCAGTACAGGCAGCGAATAGCGGCGGCGGTGGTCCGCTACAACGGCAGCAAGAGGTGCTCCCCCAACAGAAAAGAAGTAAAGTCAACGCTTTCAAGAGGGTGCTCCGTGGGACACAGTGCTAGTGTACAGCAGTGAAGAAAATTTAAGATTTTAAATTTAAAAATTTATTTTTTTTGAAAGTGCGAAACATTACTCCTTCTGAGTCCCTTTTAAGTCCAAGTGAACTTTCAAGGCTGTATAGCCATCTCCCTGAATTTTTTTTTGGATTTTTAATTAGTTGGTGTAACAGTGTGGCTCTGTTATGAAATTCGTGGTGCAATATGAGGATTGCGTGTTAAAAGAAAATCAAAGGCGTGCGTCTTTACCAAAAACTAAAATTGAATTCTTTATTACGTAGTAATATGACATAGTAAAATACACAGAAACCAATGGTGCCTAATGGCAAGAAAAAAAGGAGGAAAATAATCGACAGGTAGATGTCGTTGCGCTCACACGACCCCTTCTTGTAAAATTGACTCCTGGCAATTTACCTCTCATAGTCTTGGAGCCATCTTGGTGGTTTTCGGGAGCGAACCGGTGCTGTATCCTTCCGGTCGACGATTTCCTCAATGTCTTCTTCTTTGTCACTATCTTCCATTTGATATACTGATGACCCATCAATCGTAGAATATTGTTCAGTTGGCAACTCTTCCTCATCGCCGGTATTTGTCTCAATGATGTTTCGTTTATGAACTGGCGGTCGCTCCATGAATAGCGGTAGGGCTTTCTGCGAACTGGTATATCATCTATTGTACGTAAGGAATGTTGATCTATGGTGCAGTATCCTAAAATCTCGTTGTCTGTCGAGAAGGCTTGTAAATTGTTGCTGACTATTTCTCGAAATTTTTGAATTTGTGTTGGAGATATAGATTTCGGAAATGTTGAGATTTGATGTTCGACTTCTTTTAGAATACATGGTGGTATAGACTGGCTTTGTTTTAATATGCAGGAATTTATATTTGTGTGTGTGGTGTAGCCTGAGTTCGTATTTTGTTTTAATTGGACATCTCCGTTCGTTTCGACAGTTATGGTGATGTTATTGGCCTTTCTCCAATCGCTGCCGAGTATCAGTGGTATTGGTGCATTCTTTACCACCGCTACAGGACCAAATGTGCAACATATGTCGCCTACTGCAACGAATAGGTCAATTTGTCCTACAGGTCTACACTCATTGTCAATGGAAGTTATTGCTGAGCCTTCGTATTTTTGAACTGCATAATCAGGTGGTATAGAACGACGATCGATTACTGACTGTTCAGCACCGCTATCGATAAGAGTGGAAATAGGTTTTCCATCGAATGCATAGGCATCTACGATGGGTAAGCCTCGATCACCACCTTTTGACTTCAATGCGCAGTTTGCTTGTTTTGGAGATGGTTTATTTGGGCAGTTGCTCAGTGAATGACCAGTTCTATTGCATGTGTAACATGGTATTGGACATTGCGAAACGGGGTGTTGACCTTTTTTACAGCGTGGGCATACATAAGTATTTATTTTTGTATTTTCTGTGTATGCTGGTTTCTTGAAATTATTGTCTGTAAAGGACTGTGGCGTTCTAGTGTTGCGATACATTGTTGTTGTGTTGTGGAACTGTTTGCTGGTGTGTTTTGTGTCATCGTCAAGTTTTTGCCCCAGTTCGAATAGTTCGGTTATGGTCGAAGGTGTGCCAATGCGTAGAATACGGCGGTCTGTATTGTCAGCAACACCCTCGAGTAAATACGCAATTTGATCTTCCGTAGGAATATTTACATTCTTTGGGGGCTTAGAAATAATATCTAACTTACTGCTGAAGTACTGGATTATAGATTCGTTCGGCCGTTGGATACGTGCATTTACTCTGTCATTCCATTCGCGTAATGTTGGTGTCTTTATGAATCGTTTCCTGAATGAATTGAGCCATATATTCCAGTCGTCCCTTGAATCGCCTTCGAAGTTCTGCCAGTTTCTTGCAATGCCCGTTAATTTGCTGGTGCAGAATACTAATTTAACCTCGTCACTCCATCCGTTTATTTTTGCGGCTTTTTCGATGGATTTTATGAATTGCTCGGTGGAGTTGCTATCTTCCCCGTTGCATTCCAAAATCGTTTGCGTCATGTCTGGGTTGATGACGACAGTCTGAATAACTGCTGGACAAGTCCCTACCGAACTAGAAGTACCTGCTGATGGTTCGATTTTCCTTGCTTTAAGGGTAGATAGGATTTTATTGTGTTTGATTATGATTTGAATTAACTCATCTTTTGTTGTTGCTGTTGTTTCCAGTCCTCTTGATTTGACTTCTGTTTGGAGTGCATCCTTCGTGAACTGGTTCAGAATTTCTGCGTCGATGGTCGTTTCTAAGAGTTGCTGGACGAGAGACATTTTGTTGTCGGGTGTTTGTTGTTTCTTTATTGTATGTAGGTTGAGATACCGGCTGCGCCATGTAACAGTGTGGCTCTGTTATGAAATTCGTGGTGCAATATGAGGATTGCGTGTTAAAAGAAAATCAAAGGCGTGCGTCTTTACCAAAAACTAAAATTGAATTCTTTATTACGTAGTAATATGACATAGTAAAATACACAGAAACCAATGGTGCCTAATGGCAAGAAAAAAAGGAGGAAAATAATCGACAGGTAGATGTCGTTGCGCTCACAGTTGGTTAAATTTTTTTCATATTAGTGAAATTTAGTTGTTAAATTTTGAACTTTAGCTGAATTTTGATTAGTGGTTAATTTTGTGAATTTCTGCTAAGAAGTATGACGGTGGGCTTTGTGTCGCGATTTTTTTTTATCTCCGCAATAGGGGATCATCATCCTCCTTCGTGCTGCCGGCAGTACAACGGGGGACTGAAGAGAAACAGGAAGAAACCGTGAGTACGTTGTTGTTTTGATATTTACATACAATTCTTAGCAAAAGGTTAGGTGGTTAGTTTAATAGTAGTTTTTAAGTTAAAAAATATAATAAATTGAATAGGGCGATGAGCCAACGGAAGTTTATGTGGTGTATTTATACTCAGACATGAGTGACTAGGATTTTTTTTTATTTGGTGTGTGGATGGCCGGTCGGGCCGTCCTTCTATAGATGAACGGTGACAGGACAGGACGACTACGAACAATGACGACGTAACGTGACGACAAACGAACTTCTCCACTGCTGACTTAGGTCGTGACTGGGAAGCACGTATAGGGGCCATCTCTCGCAGCCAGAGAGATGGCAATTGGTTGTATCACTAGACACACAGGGTGGGCAGGCCAGCTTTTGCCACTTCCACCAGCCATACCTCGGGTGCCGGACGAACCCGTTTGGCAGGGAGAGAAAATGGGAAGAACAATTGACGCGGTAGGGAGTAGAGTTAGGTTAGGTTAAGATAGTTAGGGTTAGTTTTAGGATTTAGCTTAAGTCGCTAGGTTAGCCTAGGTTTAGTTTAGGATAGATAGGGTAAGTTCGCGGAGTCCTTCCCAATCTTTCTCCTGGCCATGGGCACAAGCTCTTAGATTTTCCTTTTGCTTACTTTCCTATTTTTTTATTCCGTCCGATGTCTTAAGTAGAGTAGCTTACTTCTTTCTTTAGTTTTTCTATCAAAATGGCACGAGATTTTGTGTGTTGAGCAGGTGGTGTGAAATAAGGTGGACAAGAACCACCCCGTTCGACGAGCTGAGCCGAGCAACCGCGAGCGTGGCGCCGTCCTCCTTACTCGCACCGAAAACGCCTCCGTGGCCAACCCTAGCTCACAACAATGGCGCCCAATTTTTACCAACACCGGCTATTAGAGGCACGATTGCGACTCCAAGGGGATGATTTTCTTTTTCGAAGGTCGTCACCTTGGACTCGTATCAATCAGCCTCATTCGCGATTAGTTTTTTTCATTTTTAAATAATTTTTTTTTTCCTGTCTTCTACATTCAAGGGCTGTAAATGCTCCTTGCTTAGTCACAGACTGAAGACAGCTATCCAATCCTCAGGCTTTAAGCTAGTGGATCCAGTGAGGTAATTGGAGGTCTGTGAATAAGCAAAGAGCGGGATAAGGTGGAAAGGCCGAATGCTAGCTGCTGTTCTAGAATGGTGACCTTTAGTCATATTCTTCGTGAGCCGCAAGCATAAGCCGCGAAGCTTTGTCCGTGTTGGAGTTGGTCTGGGAAATCCTGGCCAGCCTTCTATTGGGTATTACCTGATAGCAAGTAGTGGTAAGGAAGGAAAGGATCGACTTTAGCACCTCGTCAAGTAGCCGAGGCACCAGTCACTACCCGACGATACTGACATTACCCTAACGTGTACGGACGGACTCACATCTACAGAATGGTTGCTGGAAAACCTGACCAAGAATCCACACACCAAAGCATGAACATAATACTTTATACATATATTCAATTTTTTTTAGTTTTTGGAATTTAGGGTTTTTTTTTTTTTTTTCTATTTTTTTTTTTCATTATCATTTTTTTTCTATTGATTTAACCCCCTTTTATTAGGTTTTTTTACTTTTGTGATTTTTTTTTATTATTTATTTTTGTATTCTATATTTTTTTTTTCCTTTTTTTTTTCTCTTTGGATTTTTTTTTTGTACTATTTTTTTTTTTTATTATTTTATTAGGGTTTCGCGTTTTTTTTTAATTTTACTACTACATATTTATTTGTTTTCCGAATTTTTTTTGAATTTCGCATAATTTGAATTTAGCATAGTAGGGAATATTGACTTTTTTTTGTCATGGAGGGCAATAATAGGAATTTAGGGGCAGTACCTAAGAACACTGGGTCCCAAGAAGCACTTCCGCCAGGAATACGGGTAACGCGTTTGAGGGCTAGGTTGGAACGCGAACAGGGAACTGACGGATACGACTTGCCATCTGCTACAGGGACTAACGGCAGTTACGTACGACAAGGGACAAACGACGACTATCTGTTCTTTGGCCAAGACGACGAGAATTACCCTACGAACTCTAACATGACAAACCATACGGCGGCGACAAGACAGAAGGTAACTCAGTCCTACGTGAGGAAATAGAGCGAAGATCCCTTCCAACTGAACATGACCTACTTGACTTGTACAATGTACAAAACGGACTAAATACAACAGACACAAGACTACAAGCCAGAGAAATTGTAGGACAACGCAACCAACGGCTAAGTCTGTCGCTAGGCAACCAAGCGACAGCAACTGTAGCAGCAACCAGGGTCGGACAACAAACTTCTGACGGCGAAGACGACCTAACCGACCTGCGGAGTAAGACTGTGGAGGACACAAAACGAATAACAAAGAAATACAAAAGGTGGTCTCTCAAGCGGTAAAGAAGAACAAGGTTGAGATTATGTCGGTGTTCGCAGAAAGTATGAAAGACATGATGACTACTTCCCAGGAAAACATCAAGGCGATCAACGACAAGATCTGCAACCTGGAGCTCTCCACAGCTGCGCAGAGGGAAACACTGACAACGAAAGACCGACGAAAAGACAACACCCGACAAGGACAGTCCACTCCTTCGCACCCACTTATCTGGACGGAACTGTTACACTAACCAACGCCGACACTAAACAGACCGACTTTTAACCCCCCACCACACGAACGGTAAATACCTCTAAATGACCCACTACATGAACAAGCTCCACGCTTCACCGAACCTTTTCCACGGTTTTCGGAAAGGAAGGTGGACATTCATAAGTGGGGCATTAAGTTTGACGGGACACCAAAGACGATGTCCGTAGAAAGTTTCCTGTTTCGCGTGGAGACTTTGCAACGCCAAAACGGTATTAGTGACCACCAGCTGTTCACCCACTTCCACCACCTTGTAAGCGGGCCTGCAGATAGGTGGTTCTGGCAATTCCTGCAGGAAAATGAAAGCGATAGGTACCTGAGCTACCAGCGACTCAAAAGAGAACTGCTGAAACAGTTTAAAAATAATATTAGGGATCATGAAATTTTGAGGGCCATAATGGATAGGAGGCAGCAACCCCAGGAGTAATTTGACGAACTCTACAGCGACGTACGGACGATGGTTTTACAAATGACAAGTCGAATAACCAACTAAACTTAGTGGACATTCTCCGAAGCAACATTAAGGGCGACGCTAATCTTCGGGTGCTCTATTACGAGCATCCCAGAATTAAGAGATGAATGTAGGCGCGCGGAGAAGTACTTGACGACTAGGGAGACGAAATTTAGAAGACAAGATAAAGAACTAGGAGACGAGGAAATTTTTAGAAATAGGGAAACATTTAGGGATTTAGAGGACGAAGAAGTGGCAATTGCTGCGCTTCAACGGAACAGGACTGACAGACAACCAACTTACATGAAGACAGACAGAACAAACAATACGAACTCGACCAACAGAACAGACCTGACTAGGAGTCCTGCTTCAACTCCGTAGGCGTGTCAGTCTACTTTCTATAGTCTGACGTGCTTTAGTTGTGGTCAAAGAAACATCAAGTTTAGTTGCACGCAGTGCCAGGGAAACCTGAGAGTCGGCAGTGTGACCGGGACGAACCAGCCGACCAAGACCACACACCCGGAAAGCGAGGAGAAGACTTCCAAATTTTGAAGAGGATTCCAGAAGGTGATGATACCTCCATGTAGAAGGAAATCCCTCAAAGGAAGAGTCTTCACCAACGCCTGCAGGAATATAAAGCCGCCAGAAAGCGTATCTTTGGAGAGGAATTGACTGCGCCGGTGGAGAAGAGCAGGAACTATTTGAAAATTAGGAGACTAAGGGAAATATATGCAATAAATAGACGAAGAAAGAGAGATATAGTAGCGACTGTGATAAATATTTCGGACAACAATAGGCCTTACGCTAAGGTTAAGATAGACGGTGAGGAGCTCATGGGCCTATTGGATAGTGGAGCTTCAATTAGTTGTTTAGGGAAAGGAGCGACTGACTTTTTAGACAAACATAACATAGTAATGACTGGGATGAGTACGGACATACGAACAGCAGACGGAAACCACCAACGAATACTAGGACGATTTAAGACAGTAGTCTCCTGGGGTGGCAAGTCTCATGAATTAGAAATTTTCGTTGTGCCAAACTTACAGCAGGTCCTTTATCTGGGGGTTAACTTCTGGAGAACATTTAAGGTCGCTGCGAACATAAACAACGAACTCGACATCCCATCACCGACGGAAGAACGATCTCCAGTACAGGCACTCTCACCAGCACAAGCCCAAGAACTGGAGAGAATCAAGACACTGTTTCTCTCTTGCGCGATGTTGGGACTGGGTAGAATCAGCCTCGAAGAACATATAATCAAGGTGGATGACGAGAAGATTCCCATCAAGCGGAGGCACTACCCAGTTTCACCTGCGATCCAGAAGCTCTTGTATGACGAGTTGGATAGGATTTTCTCCCTTGGGGTAATAGAAGAGAGTAACAGTGCTTGGAGCTCCCCAGTGGTGCTGGTGAGAAAACCCGGCAAAAAACAGACTGTGCCTGGACTCCAGAAAAGTAAATGAAGTAACTAAGAAAGATGCTTACCCGCTTCCTCATAACGAAGGACTGCTAAGTAGGTTGCAGGACACTAGATTTATTTCAGGTATCGTTCTGAAGGACGCATTCTGGCAGATTCCTTTGGAGCGCAAGTCAAGGGAGAAGACAGCGTTCACAGTCCCTGGGAGGCCATTATACCAGTATACGGTTATGCCATTCGGACTGTGTAATGCCGCCCAGAGAATGTGTAGGCTTATGGACAAGGTCATACCCTCTCGCCTGAAAGAGTATGTCTTTGTCTATCTCGATGACCTCTTGGTTTGTTCTCCAAATTTCGAGTCCCATGCCAGATTGCTGCAGGAAGTGGCCAAGTGTCTGAGGGAAGCGGGTCTGACTATAAATGTAGAGAAAAGCAAATTCTGTTACAAGGAGATCAAATACTTGGGATACATCGTCGGCGATTGTTGCCTACGAATTGACCCTGGCAAGGTTTCGGCGGTCGAGAATTTTCCAGTTCCAAAGACTCCCAAGCAACTCCGAAGATTTCTAGGGATGACGGGCTGGTATAGGCGCTTTATTCCAAATTTTGCGTCTATGGCAGCCCCAATGACCGACAGTTTGAAGAAAGGCAAGACATTCGACATGACATACGAAGCACTGACAGCCTTTCAAAAACTTAAGACGACTCTAGTGACAGCACCGATACTAACGAACCCGGACTTCACAAGACGATTTCATATACAATGCGACGCATCAACATCTGGTGTAGGGAGTGTGCTTTTCCAGATGGACACGGAGAACAACGAACGACCGATAGCATTCATGTCCCAGAAGCTCAATTCTGCCCAGCGAAATTATAGCGTAACGGAACTTGAATGCTATGCGGCCGTTTTGTCAGTGAAGAAGTTCAGCGCCTATGTGCAAGGATTACCTTTCACTATTATAACCGATCATGCGAGTCTGAAGTGGCTAATAACCCAAAAGGATCTATCTGGCCGCCTGGCTAGATGGAGCCTTAAACTTCAAGGGTTTAACTTCCAGATCGAGCATAGGAAAGGTGTCCAAAATGTAGTCCTTGATACTCTCTCACGTGTTCACATGGATGAGCTCAATCCTGAGAATGCAATGCTGGAACCTTAAGTCGCCATACTTTTCTTCGGAGGAGTACGACGAATTAAGGAAGACAATAAACGAAAACAAAGACCGACTTCCAGATGTTTGCGTTTCCCATTTATTCGTATACAAAAGAACCGACATACGAACAGGTGACGCATACAAGAAAACAGAGCGTGGAAACTCTGGATTCCGAAGGAGTTGCGTGGTAGTCTAGTGGAAGCTACACACAATTCACCATCTGCAGGTCAAGGGGGTATCCAAAAGACTCTGTCGAAATTGAGACAGATGTTCTTTTGGCCAGGCAACGCGGCTTTCTCACTGAGGAGTGTAGTTCACGATGCGACTACGTTTGAACCTTATTACGCTGTGTTTGGTACCCACATGGTACAACACGCGGGAGCGTATGATGTCCTCCGCAAACTTGGTACGGTCAAAGATATGGTCATGGAAATTATCGACAATAAGGACAAATTAGAGCTAATAAGGAGTAAAATATTTGACAATCTAAGGCTAGCACATCAAAAAGCATCCAAAACATACAACACGCGAAGCAGAGAAGTTAAGTATAGGGTAGGGCAGATAGTATATAGGCGAAATTTTAAGCAAAGCAGATTACCTGACAACTATAATGCTAAATTAGGGCCCAAGTTCATAAAATCAATAGTTTTAAAAGCTAAAGGGAACTCCCCATATGAGATAGGTAACCTAAGAGGTGAAAAGGTGGGCGTATACCACGCTAAGGATTTGCACACCTAAGCAAGTGATATTAAACACTCCTGACGCACTCATGCATGCCGTTGCCGGATTAGCTGCGATATATATGTGTATGTATTTAGTTATGTCCTAGAGATAGAGTATTTATTTATTTATTTATTTATTCTAGAGTTTATTTATTTATAGAGATAGTTTATTTATTATAGAGTATATTTATTTATAAAGTTTATTTATTTATAGAGATTATTTATTTATATATAGAGCCTATTTATTTATTATATAGTTTATTTACATATAGAGTTTATTTATTAGTGTTAGGTGGGGCGACCTAGATGTATCCAAATGCACCCCTATAATGATTTGTAGGTAGCATACGGGTACATCCACATACGCCCCTGTGATATAGTAGCTGTGATACAAAGATCTGTGATATAGGACGTGCTTGCTAGCGAAAATATAAAGAAGTGCCCAGCTAGCCTCAACGGTTGGAGTAGAGTATCTCAGGGCGTAGGCCCTTGCCACACATTGGGCAATAACAATAAAGAAATAAAAGATAAACTAAAGCACTGGAGCAAACCAACATAAAGATAATGAACCAGGCCCTCCTTCGTCGAGCCTGTTACGAGGGCCTGTACCTCGTCCAATAACAATAACAAAAAAAAAAAAAAAAGGAAAAGAAAAATTAAAAGAGGTACCCGCACCCAGATGATTTCTCCAGCGATCCCACGATGGTATTTGTCGTCGTCGTCCTCTCATTCTGTCCTATCGGTTCTTGTGCATCTTGTGTGCGACACGCACATCCCATTGCAGAGGTGGGGTTTTGATTGATCAATTAATAACAAAAAAAATGGAAACAAATTCCAACATACCTGTTGTCCGTGGTACCTGCAGATATTATCCCTCCTAGAGTGGGTACTTTGGGTTTTGGGGTTATTTTTGCTTCCTTGTGCACCTTTTGTGCACAAGAAGCGATCCACACACACCCACCCCATTTCAAGGGTGGGTTTCCTTTCATTTGAGGTTCAAAATTCGAAAATATATAAAAAAAAAAAAAAAAATCTTCTACAGATATAAACAGAGCGATTCGCCTCGCAAATTAGAAAAATAAAAGAAATGTCAACAATCAGCTGACATGAGGGAGGGAGATACACCCGTCCCTCTCTCGCACGAATATTAATGACGATCGGGAAAATATCTGTGGTTCAGGGCTAAGGTAAAGAAAGTGGAATTCGTTTGTTCATTATTTTCATATTATATGTTTATATATTTCTTTGGTAGATACAAATTTTTGTTTTATTTTACGTGAGTAGGGTTCGTAGGTTATAGTAGTTATGTTAGATAAGTTAGTTAACAATATTATATGTCAGGTTATTGTACTTATGTATGTTATCGCCCAGGAATTTTTTTTTTCAAACGAAAATTTTTGTAACTGACAATGACGAGACGTAGGACATTGGAAAGGGAAATTTCTCATTTCAATGTCCCGAAAAAAAAGGAAAACACTACTCATAGCTGACAAAGACAAAACATGACAAAGAAAAGGGGAAAAAGACTGACGAAGAGAGGACAAAGTCGAAACAAGAAAAGAAGGGGAAAAGTAGGACAATGGGAAACAGATAACCCAGATGAATGACAACGGGTTAGTGCATCGACCCCAAGAAAATCATTTCCTCAAAGTCAAGTACGAATAGCTGGTCGCCTCAGCTGAGAAAATAATTTTTTTGTGTGATTGAAATACCGTGGGGTCTGAGACCTACAGTAAATAATTTTGTTGGTTTCCTTTAATGAGGTGAGTTGGCACAGCAGAATTTTAAAAGTTTAGTGGTCTAAAATAAATTTTAAATATTAGAACAAACTTGAAGACAGCAGAGAGAACCGTTGAGGCTAGCTGGGCACTTCTTTATATTTTCGCTAGCAAGCACGTCCTATATCACAGATCTTTGTATCGCAGCTACTATATCACAGGGGCGTATGTGGATGTACCCGTATGCTACCTACAAATCATTATAGGGGTGCATTTGGATACATCCAGGTCGCCCCACCTAACACTAATAAATAAACTCTATATGTAAATAAACTATATAATAAATAAATAGGCTCTATATATAAATAAATAATCTCTATAAATAAATAAACTTTATAAATAAATATACTCTATAATAAATAAACTATCTCTATAAATAAATAAACTCTAGAATAAATAAATAAATAAATAAATACTCTATCTCTAGGACATAACTAAATACATACATACATATATATCGCAGCTAATCCGGCAACGGCATGCATGAGTGCGTCAGGAGTGTTTAATATCACTTGCTTAGGTGTGCAAATCCTTAGCGTGGTATACGCCCACCTTTTCACCTCTTAGGTTACCTATCTCATATGGGGAGTTCCCTTTAGCTTTTAAAACTATTGATTTTATGAACTTGGGCCCTAATTTAGCATTACAGTTGTCAGGTAATCTGCTTTGCTTAAAATTTCGCCTATATACTATCTGCCCTACCCTATACTTAACTTCTCTGCTTCGCGTGTTGTATGTTTTGGATGCTTTTTGATGTGCTAGCCTTAGATTGTCAAATATTTTACTCCTTATTAGCTCTAATTTGTCCTTATTGTCGATAATTTCCATGTCCATATCTTTGACCGTACCAAGTTTGCGGAGGACATCATACGCTCCCGCGTGTTGTACCATGTGGGTACCAAACACAGCGTAATAAGGTTCAAACGTAGTCGCATCGTGAACTACACTCCTCAGTGAGAAAGCCGCGTTGCCTGGCCAAAAGAACATCTGTCTCAATTTCGACAGAGTCTTTTGGATACCCCCTTGACCTGCAGATGGTGAATTGTGTGTAGCTTCCACTAAACTACCACGCAACTCCTTCGGAATCCAGAGTTTCCACGCTCTGTTTTCTTGTATGCGTCACCTGTTCGTATGTCGGTTCTTTTGTATACGAATAAATGGGAAACGCAAACATCTGGAAGTCGGTCTTTGTTTTCGTTTATTGTCTTCCTTAATTCGTCGTACTCCTCCGAAGAAAAGTATGGCGACTTAAGGTTCCAGCATTGCATTCTCAGGATTGAGCTCATCCATGTGAACACGTGAGAGAGTATCAGGGACTACATTTTGGACACCTTTCCTATGCTCGATCTGGAAGTTAAACCCTTGAAGTTTAAGGTTCCATCTAGCCAGGCGGCCAGATAGATCCTTTTGGGTTATTAGCCACTTCAGACTCGCATGATCGGTTATAATAGTGAAAGGTAATCCTTGCACATAGGCGCTGAACTTCTTCACTGACAAAACGGCCGCATAGCATTCAAGTTCCGTTACGCTATAATTTCGCTGGGCAGAATTGAGCTTCTGGGACATGAATGCTATCGGTCGTTCGTTGTTCTCCGTGTCCATCTGGAAAAGCACACTCCCTACACCAGATGTTGATGCGTCGCATTGTATATGAAATCGTCTTGTGAAGTCCGGGTTCGTTAGTATCGGTGCTGTCACTAGAGTCGTCTTAAGTTTTTGAAAGGCTGTCAGTGCTTCGTATGTCATGTCGAATGTCTTGCCTTTCTTCAAACTGTCGGTCATTGGGGCTGCCATAGACGCAAAATTTGGAATAAAGCGCCTATACCAGCCCGTCATCCCTAGAAATCTTCGGAGTTGCTTGGGAGTCTTTGGAACTGGAAAATTCTCGACCGCCGAAACCTTGCCAGGGTCAATTCGTAGGCAACAATCGCCGACGATGTATCCCAAGTATTTGATCTCCTTGTAACAGAATTTGCTTTTCTCTACATTTATAGTCAGACCCGCTTCCCTCAGACACTTGGCCACTTCCTGCAGCAATCTGGCATGGGACTCGAAATTTGGAGAACAAACCAAGAGGTCATCGAGATAGACAAAGACATACTCTTTCAGGCGAGAGGGTATGACCTTGTCCATAAGCCTACACATTCTCTGGGCGGCATTACACAGTCCGAATGGCATAACCGTATACTGGTATAATGGCCTCCCAGGGACTGTGAACGCTGTCTTCTCCCTTGACTTGCGCTCCAAAGGAATCTGCCAGAATGCGTCCTTCAGAACGATACCTGAAATAAATCTAGTGTCCTGCAACCTACTTAGCAGTCCTTCGTTATGAGGAAGCGGGTAAGCATCTTTCTTAGTTACTTCATTTACTTTTCTGGAGTCCAGGCACAGTCTGTTTTTTGCCGGGTTTTCTCACCAGCACCACTGGGGAGCTCCAAGCACTGTTACTCTCTTCTATTACCCCAAGGGAGAAAATCCTATCCAACTCGTCATACAAGAGCTTCTGGATCGCAGGTGAAACTGGGTAGTGCCTCCGCTTGATGGGAATCTTCTCGTCATCCACCTTGATTATATGTTCTTCGAGGCTGATTCTACCCAGTCCCAACATCGCGCAAGAGAGAAACAGTGTCTTGATTCTCTCCAGTTCTTGGGCTTGTGCTGGTGAGAGTGCCTGTACTGGAGATCGTTCTTCCGTCGGTGATGGGATGTCGAGTTCGTTGTTTATGTTCGCAGCGACCTTAAATGTTCTCCAGAAGTTAACCCCCAGATAAAGGACCTGCTGTAAGTTTGGCACAACGAAAATTTCTAATTCATGAGACTTGCCACCCCAGGAGACTACTGTCTTAAATCGTCCTAGTATTCGTTGGTGGTTTCCGTCTGCTGTTCTTATGTCCGTACTCATCCCAGTCATTACTATGTTATGTTTGTCTAAAAAGTCAGTCGCTCCTTTCCCTAAACAACTAATTGAAGCTCCACTATCCAATAGGCCCATGAGCTCCTCACCGTCTATTCTAACCTTAGCGTAAGGCCTATTGTTGTCCGAAATATTTATCACAGTCGCTACTATATCTCTCTTTCTTCGTCTATTTATTGCATATATTTCCCTTAGTCTCCTAATTTTCAAATAGTTCCTGCTCTTCTCCACCGGCGCAGTCAATTCCTCTCCAAAGATACGCTTTCTGGCGGCTTTATATTCCTGCAGGCGTTGGTGAAGACTCTTCCTTTGAGGGATTTCCTTCTTCGTGGAGGTATCATCACCTTCTGGAATCCTCTTCAAAATTTGGAAGTCTTCTCCTCGCTTTCCGGGAGTGTGGTCTTGGTCGGCTGGTTCGTCCCGGTCACACTGCCGACTCTCAGGTTTCCCTGGCACTGCGTGCAACTAAACTTGATGTTTCTTTGACCACAACTAAAGCACGTCAGACTATAGAAAGTAGACTGACACGCCTACGGAGTTGAAGCAGGACTCCTAGTCAGGTCTGTTCTGTTGGTCGAGTTCGTATTGTTTGTTCTGTCTGTCTTCATGTAAGTTGGTTGTCTGTCAGTCCTGTTCCGTTGAAGCGCAGCAATTGCCACTTCTTCGTCCTCTAAATCCCTAAATGTTGCCCTATTTCTAAAAATTTCCTCGTCTCCTAGTTCGTTATCTTGTCTTCTAAATTTCGTCTCCCTAGTCGTCAAGTACTTCTCCGCGCGCCTACATTCATCTCTTAATTCTGGGATGCTCGTAATAGAGCACCCGAAGATTAGCGTCGCCCTTAATGTTGCTTCGGAGAATGTCCACTAAGTTTAGTTGGTTATTCGACTTGTCATTTGTAAAACCATCGTCCGTACGTCGCTGTAGAGTTCGTCAAATGACTCCTGGGGTTGCTGCCTCCTATCCATTATGGCCCTCAAAATTTCATGATCCCTAATATTATTTTTAAACTGTTTCAGCAGTTCTCTTTTGAGTCGCTGGTAGCTCAGGCACCTATCGCTTTCATTTTCCTGCAGGAATTGCCAGAACCGCCTATCTGCAGGCCCGCTTACAAGGTGGTGGAAGTGGGTGAACAGCTGGTGGTCGCTAATACCGTTTTGGTGTTGCAAAGTCTCCACGCGAAACAGGAAACTTTCTACGGACATCGTCTTTGGTGTCCCGTTAAACTTAATGCCCCACTTATGAATATCCACCTTCCTTTCCGAAAACCGTGGAAAAGGTTCGGTGAAGCGTGGAGCTTGTTCATGTAGTGGGTCATTTAGAGGTATTTACCGTTCGTGTGGTGGCGGGTTAAAAGTCGGTCTGTTTAGTGTCGGCGTTGGTTAGTGTAACAGTTCCGTCCAGATAAGTGGGTGCGAAGGAGTGGACTGTCCTTGTCGGGTGTTGTCTTTTCGTCGGTCTTTCGTTGTCAGTGTTTCCCTCTGCGCAGCTGTGGAGAGCTCCAGGTTGCAGATCTTGTCGTTGATCGCCTTGATGTTTTCCTGGAAAGTAGTCATCATGTCTTTCATACTTTCTGCGAACACCGACATAATCTCAACCTTGTTCTTCTTTACCGCTTGAGAGACCACCTTTTGTATTTCTTTGTTATTCGTTTTGTGTCCTCCACAGTCTTACTCCGCAGGTCGGTTAGGTCGTCTTCGCCGTCAGAAGTTTGTTGTCCGACCCTGGTTGCTGCTACAGTTGCTGTCGCTTGGTTGCCTAGCGACAGACTTAGCCGTTGGTTGCGTTGTCCTACAATTTCTCTGGCTTGTAGTCTTGTGTCTGTTGTATTTAGTCCGTTTTGTACGTTGTACAAGTCAAGTAGGTCATGTTCAGTTGGAAGGGATCTTCGCTCTATTTCCTCACGTAGGACTGAGTTACCTTCTGTCTTGTCGCCGCCGTATGGTTTGTCATGTTAGAGTTCGTAGGGTAATTCTCGTCGTCTTGGCCAAAGAACAGATAGTCGTCGTTTATCCCTTGTCGTACGTAACTGCCGTTAGTCCCTGTAGCAGATGGCAAGTCGTATCCGTCAGTTCCCTGTTCGCGTTCCAACCTAGCCCTCAAACGCGTTACCCGTATTCCTGGCGGAAGTGCTTCTTGGGACCCAGTGTTCTTAGGTACTGCCCCTAAATTCCTATTATTGCCCTCCATGACAAAAAAAAGTCAATATTCCCTACTATGCTAAATTCAAATTATGCGAAATTCAAAAAAAATTCAGAAAACAAATAAAATATGTAGTAGTAAAATTAAAAAAAAACGCGAAACCCTAATAAAATAATAAAAAAAAATAGTACAAAAAAAAAATCCAAAGAGAAAAAAAAAGGAAAAAAAAAAAAATAGAATACAAAAATAAATAATAAAAAAAAATCACAAAGGTAAAAAAACGTAATAAAAGGGGGTTAAATCAATAGAAAAAAAATGATAATGAAAAAAAAAAAAATAGAAAAGGGTAAAAAAAATCCCTAAATTCCAAAAACTAAAAAAACTTGAATATATTGTAGCATAATAATAACTACGCTCCTATGTCTATGCAGCAAATTCCGAAGTGACTTTCCATTCTGGCAGAATTTTGGTTCGAACTGTCCTTTCATTCGAGGTTCGTGTCTGGGACGAAGTCTCCACAGCTCATGTCAACGAAAGAGACGAATAATATCAGGGATAAAAGGGAATTATAACTGCAAGAATTATTTCTCTTGTTCCAGTGGTCGAAGAATTTGCTAGAAGTTTCTGGCTATCAGAAACTTCTGCTATATAAGGACAGATGGCGATCAAAAAAGACACAGTTGGTTTAGAACCGTGGCGAAGAGATTGGAAAAGTGATAATGGGCGAAGTTGTAATTTGGTGATAAATCGAAAGTTGAGAGTAAACAAGAAAAAGTAATTAGTTTGGATTTGTGAATTAAGTAATTGAAAGGAGATAAAGTGATTTGAGAGGAAAGAGACCTTGTAAGAAAAGAATTTGCGAAGTATAGTTATAGTATAGTGTGAACTTGAATTGTTCTATAGACTAGAAAATAAAGAAATAAATTTCACAGAATATCGTTTTATCTACTCGAGCCGTAGCTTGCATATTACAATATGTATAAAGTATTATGTTCATGCTTTGGTGTGTGGATTTTTGGTCAGGTTTTCCAGCAACCATTCTGTAGATGTGAGTCCGTCCGTACACGTTAGGGTAATGTCAGTATCGTCGGGTAGTGACTGGTGCCTCGGCTACTTGACGAGTTGCTAAAGTCGATCCTTTCCTTCCTTACCACTACTTGCTATCAGGTAATACCCAATAGAAGGCTGGCCAGGATTTCCCAGACCAACTCCAACACGGACAAAGCTTCGCGGCTTATGCTTGCGCCTCACGAAGAATATGACTAAAGGTCACCATTCTAGAACAGAAGCTAGCATTCGGCCTTTCCACCTTATCCCGTTCTTTGCTTATTCATAGACCTCCAATTACCTCACTGGATCCACTAGCTTAAAGCCTGAGGATTGGATAGCTGTCTTCAGTCTGTGACTAAGCAAGGAGCATTTACAGCCCTTGAATGTAGAAGACAGGAAAGTAAAAAAATTATTTAAAAATGAAAAACACTAATCGCGAATGAGGCTGATTGATATGAGTCCAAGGTGACGACCTTCGAAAAAGAAAATCATCCCCTTGGAGTCGCAATCGTGCCTCTAATAGCCGGTGTTGGTAAAAATTGGGCGCCATTGTTGTGAGCTAGGGTTGGCCACGGAGGCGTTTTCGGTGCGAGTAAGGAGGACGGCGCCACGCTCGCGGTTGCTCGGCTCAGCTCGTCGAACGGGGTGGTTCTTGTCCACCTTATTTCACACCACCTGCTCAACACACAAAATCTCGTGCCATTTTGATAGAAAAACTAAAGAAAGAAGTAAGCTACTCTACTTTAGACATCGGACGGAATAAAAAAATAGGAAAGTAAGCAAAAGGAAAATCCAAGAGCTTGTGCCCATGGCCAGGAGAAAGATTGGGAAGGACTCCGCGAACTTACCCTATCTATCCTAAACTAAACCTAGACTAACCTAGCGACTTAAGCTAAATCCTAAAACTAACCCTAACTATCTTAACCTAACCTAACTCTACTCCCTACCGCGTCAATTGTTCTTCCCATTTTCTCTCCCTGCCAAACGGGTTCATCCGGCACCCGAGGTATGGCTGGTGGAAGTGGCAAAAGCTGGCCTGCCCACCCTGTGTATCTAGTGATACAACCAATTGCCATCTCTCTTACTGCGAGAGATGGCCCCTATACGTGCTTCCCAGTCACGACCTAAGTCAGCAGTGGAGAAGTTCGTTTGTCGTCACGTTACGTCGTCATTGTTCGTAGTCGTCCTGTCCTGTCACCGTTCATCTATAGAAGGACGGCCCGACCGGCCATCCACACACCAAATAAAAAAAAATCCTAGTCACTCATGTCTGAGTATAAATACACCACAAAAACTTCCGTTGGCTCATCGCCCTATTCAATTTATTATATTTTTTAACTTAAAAACTACTATTAAACTAACCACCTAACCTTTCTGCTAAGAATTGTATGTAAATATCAAAACAACAACGTACTCACGGTTTCTTCCTGTTTCTCTTCAGTCCCCCGTTGTACTGCCGGCAGCACGAAGGAGGATGATGATCCCCTATTGCGGAGATAAAAAAAAATCGCGACACAAAGCCCACCGTCATACTTCTTAGCAGAAATACACAAAATTAACCACTAATCAAAATTCAGCTAAAGTTCAAAATTTAACAACTAAATTTCACTAATATGAAAAAAATTTAACCAACTAATTAAAAATCCAAAAAAAAATTCAGGGAGATGGCTATACAGCCTTAAAAGTTCACTTGGACTTAAAAGGGACTCAGAAGGAGTAATGTTTCGCACTTTCAAAAAAACTAAATTTTTGAATTTAAAATCTTAAATTTTCTTCACTGCTGTACACTAGCACTGTGTCCCACGGAGCACCCTCTTGAAAGCGTTGACTTTACTTCTTTTCTGTTGGGGGAGCACCTCTTGCTGCCGTTGTAGCGGACCACCGCCGCCGCTATTCGCTGCCTGTACTGGACCTTGTCCAGTTGCAACGGTGAGGGCCTCAACCGGCCCTGACAGAAAACTGCAAGCGACAGAATTTCTGGGGCTTACGCCACTCTCACTGCTTAATTTTTAAGTTATTTTATTAATTGCCCACAAGCGCTCCTGTATTTCCTATCACATACCTTTATACTTGTTATCGCCTGCGTTCACCTTCTTTGCTATACGCTCCCCCGGTTCTCTCTGCTGTCTTCAAGTTTGTTCTAATATTTAAAATTTATTTTAGACCACTAAACTTTTAAAATTCTGCTGTGCCAACTCACCTCATTAAAGGAAACCAAAAAATTATTTACTGTAGGTCTCAGACCCAACTGTATTTCAATCACACAAAAAAATTATTTTCTCAGCTGAGGCGACCAGCTGTTCGTACTTGACTTTGAGGAAATGATTTTCTTGGGGTCGATGCACTAACCCGTTGTCATTCATCTAGGTTATCTGTTGTCCTACTTTTCCCCTTCTTTTCTTGTTTCGACTTTGTCCTCTCTTCGTCAGTCTTTTTTCCCCTTTTCTTTGTCATGTTTTGTCTTTGTCAGCTATGAGTAGTGTTTTCCTTTTTTTTTCGGGACATTGAAATGAGAAATTTCCCTTTCCAATGTCCTACGTCTCGTCATTGTCATAAACATATAATATGAAAATAGTGAACAAACGAATTCCACTTTCTTTACCTCAGCCCTGAACCACAGATAATTTCCCGATAGCCATTAAATTCTTGCGAGAGAGGGACGGGTGTATCTCCCTCCCTCAGGTCAGTTGATTGTTGACATTTCTTTTATTTTTCTAATTTGCGAGGCGAATCGCTGTGTTTTTGTTTGTAAAAGATTTTTTTTTTTTTTTTATATATTTTCGAATTTTGAACCTCAAATGAAAGGAAACCCACCCTTGAAATGGGGTGGGTGTAAGTGGATCGCTTCTTGTGCACAAAAGGTGCACAAGGAAGCAAAAATAACCCCAAAACCCAAAGTACCCACTCTAGGAGAGATAATATCTGCAGGTACCACGGACAACAGGTATGTTGGAATTTGTTTCCTTTTTTTTTGTTACTAATTGATCAATCAAAACCCCACCTCTGCAATGGGATGTGCGTGTCGCACACAAGATGCACAAGAACCGATAGGACAGAATGAGAGGACGACGACGACAAATACCATCATGGAATCGCTGGAGAAATCATCTGGGTTCAGGTACCTCTTTTAATTTTTCTTTTCCTTTTTTTTTTTTTTTTTTTGTTATTGTTATTGGACAAGGTACAGGCCCTCGTAACAATTCTTGGTCAATGTACAGTAAATGCATTTCTTGGCACAATTAAGGTGAGGCAAGAAAGAATTGACTTCTTGGTTGTAAATGCAAATGTCAGCACGGTTTTAGGAAAAATTGATTGGTTTAGGTTAGGTTTGGTTAGTCAAAACAAGTCGTCTTCGATTTATCAAGTTAAAAATGAGTCAAATGTTCTAATTAAGAGTATTGAACCAACCAAGGTTTAGTCACTTATTTAAAGGATTGGGTTGCTTAGATGGGGAATTTAAGCTTAAAGTTAATCCTCTAGTTACTCCAGTAATTGATGCACCCAGGTGAATTCCGTTCGAACTACATCCACAATTAAAACAAGAACTAGATCGTATGGAACAAAATTAAGTTATAATAAGAGTCAACAGTCCACCGCGGTGGGTTAGTTCAGTTGTTTTGGTGGAAAAAGCAGATGGCTCCTTGCGAATTTGTTTAGATCCAAGAAATCTAAATAAGGCATTAGAAAGAGAGCACTATCCCATTTCAAATATTGAACTCATTAACTCCAGATTGTCGGGTTCAAAATACTATTCAACGCTCGATGCTAGTAAGGGTTATTGGATGCTAAAATTAGATGAGGAAAGCTCTGACTTGTGCACATTCAACACTCCTTTCGGAAGGTATTTACAAGTTTTTGAGAATGCCATATGGAGTGAAAGTAGCACAAGACATTTTTCATCGTGTCATGACGGAAATGTTTTTTGATCTAGATGTTATTGTCTATATAGATGATACCTTGATCTATGCTAATAGCATTCAAGAATATAATAGGAAATTATATCAGGTACTAGAACGAATGGATAAAGTGGGATTAACACTAAATAAAGAAAAATGTAGGTTTGGTCTAACTGAGGTAAAATTTTTCGGTCACATATTTAATGAACTTGGTGTTCATACTGACCCTTAAAAAGTCGAAGCGATTTTGAACTTGAAATCTCCAACTTCTGTGAAAGAAGTTCATAGGTTCGTAGGAACAGTAACGTACTTTGGTTCATTTATTCAAAACTTATCTAATGCAACAGAGCCATTGCGACAATTGCTTAAGAAGAATGTTACTTTCCAATGGAATGACTCTTTGGAAAATGTTTTCATAAAACTTAAGACTTTAGTCACAAATCCACCTGTTCTTGCGTATTTCGATCCTAGTAAACCACTTGTAATATCAACAGATGCTTCACAGTTTGCGGTAGGGGGTTGTCTTTTACAAGATAGTCGTCCTTTAGTCTTTGCGTCCAAAACCCTAACCGAATGTAAATTAGGCACTAGTCCATGTTCCGCCTAGATTACTGAGGATGATGCTTCGTCTTCAAGCCTATGACTTAAAAGTAGTGTATAAGCCGGGTAAAAGGATGTTAGGCGCAGATATACTATCACGAACACCATTATGTCATATGGAGGAAAGTCAGCTAGATAAAGAAATAAGAATCCATGTTGGTCTTATAAAGTCAAGTCTTGCTATTACACAATCAGTGCTCAATGAAATCTTGGCTGCGACTAATGAAGATGAAATTTTGCTAGAATTGCGTTCCTTAATAAAAGGCCAATGGCCCGAAAATAGAAAAAAATTGAATAAGGAACTGCAGTCATTTTGGAATTATAGACACGAACTAACAGAAATTGATAATCTTATCTTCAAAGGTCAAGCGTTAGTAGTTCCACGTAAAATGCCGGAAAAGATTCTTGAATATATTCATGATGGTCACCCGGGAATAGAAAAAAGTAAACGACGGGCAAGGGGTTCAGTATTTTGGCCTCACATGCATGCAGATATTCAGAAATCCGTCGAAAATTGTGTTACTTGCAAAAGATACCTAAACACAAATGTGAAAGAACCACTAATACCACACTAACGGCCAGATCTTCCATTTCAAAAAGTAGCCATTGATCTTTTTGAATGCAAAAAGGCTTTATATCTGTTGTTGACAGATTACTATTCAAAGTTTATTGAAGTCGTAAAACTTCGCTCATCCAAAGCGACTGAAATTATAGTCCATCTAAAGTCAATTTTTGCTCGTCATGGAATACCATCAGAGCTGATGTCCGACAATGGTAGTCCATTTAACTCGAAAGAATTCAACGAGTTTGCAAATAAGTGGATGTTCAACCATATCAAAAGTAGCCCATACTATACGAAATCCAACGGCTTGGTTGAAAGGCCCATACAAACAGTCAAAAAAATGCTCACAAAATGTCGTGGAACTGGTGGGGATCCTTACCTTGGACTCCTAAACCTCCGAACAATTTCACAATATTAAATATATGAAAAAGGGACATGTTGTATATTCTACGCAGTTACTTAAATATAACTCTCTCTCTCTCTCTCTCTCTTTTGTACAATAATGATACCAACTTAAATCAAGTGAGTGAATAAACAGATCTACTTGGATGCACACCTAACCTAGTAGTTTTTCATTTCTTTTATCACAACGTCAAATAGAACAAGTTTGAAGAAAGGCGAAATTTTTGTGCCCAAGTTCTAGTATCAAATTTTGAAAATAACAACGTATTGGAAGATATCGTATTCAATAGTTCGTTTTATCTTAAATCCGTTCGTATTTTATTCTTCGTCTTGCGCTTTATATCGAACTCCCGCTTAACTAAGAACCACCGGGAAGGGTTACCATTATCGGTAAAGGAAATTTCAGTCGCGAATTTCAAACTTATTAAGTTCTACCAATACAAAAGCTTTTCTTCCGAGATAGACGATCTTAAAACGGGTAAAAAATTAAAAAGAAGATCTAAATTATCCTCGCTTACTCCTTTTCTTGATTTCCAGGGGGTTCTTCGGGTCGGTGGTAGAATTCAGGAGTCTGAATTACCTTATTCAATCAAAAACACTCAATCATTCTTGAAAAAAACAATAGACTTTCTAGGCTAATCGTGGAACATATTCATAAGATTTCCTTACATGCAGGTGTATCTCACATGTTCGCTATTATCAATCAGGACTATTTTATATTGGGGTGTCGAAATCTGGTGCGCAATATTGTTCATAAATGCGTTATCTGCTATCGTCATCGCAAAATTACTTCATCACAGCTAATGGGTAATTTACCGGCAGAACGTATTCGGTTCGCGCAAGTTACGCAAGATCATCAAGCTGACACAGCACTTCCCAAGCCTCAGCGATTGACCGGATATCAAAGTAATTGACCTGTTGCGGTCATCGTTCCAGACATGCATTTTTACCTTTTGTTCTTTTGCTTTGTACTTTATTATTTGAATTGTCAAATAATAAAAATAATGCATTCTTGCATTATTGTTGTTCGATTAAGAATGATTGTAAAATTTTTAGATTTAGAATAAACTTGCCAGTCAAACAGTTAAGATCGTGTTTTTTTTATTCTCCCCACGGGCAACACCCATAATTGGCGCAGTCGATAGCCCCGGTTTCGGTATCTTAATATGAAAAACGACTATAGTCAACGGATTAACTGAGCAAAAAGTTCAATTTAAAAAAAAAAAAAAGAGAACCGAAAAATAAAAGAACTTGGTGTCGTGACGTACCTAATGAAAGAATATCACGAAAAAACGTAAATATCGAAGGACTCGATAGCAGTGCCACCAACTACCGAGAGATTTTGATCTCGTAAAAACCGGACGAACAAGCAAACAAGTGCAGTGAAAAATTTTTTTTCTAGAATAAGTGTAATACAAAAAAAATATTAAAATAAAAATTCCGAAAAAAATTCAAAATTAAAGTTAAAAAAAAAAAAAAAAAATTTTTTTTGTTTAAATAAGTAAAGTAAAGCCAAATAGATAGTTAAAAATAAGAAGTGAACAAAGAAGTGAACAAAGAACACATTCATACATCAACAAACAAGAAAGAAGGAAATAATATACTATCTGATATTAATACACGGGTATATGTAAGTTAATATATTGAAAACTTTGTTTTTATTTTAAATAAATTAAATAAATTAATGTTACCAGTTTCAAAAAAAGGAAATCCTCTTTCCCATATCCTAGGAATTTATTTAAGAGCCTTAGTAGTATTCCAGAAAATATTACATTAGAAAACGGCAATCTAACTTCTGTTTCACCACACCTAAGCATGCCTAATATTAGCAATTTCGATCTGAACATTCAAAATAACGTGCCTCCTTCGGGATCGGCGGGACAAATACCTAATGTGCATTCTCCAAATTCAATTGCAACTCGTAACATAACGGAAATTTTGAATACCCTTAGAATTCCAGATGCAATAAAAGATTTACCAAAATTCGATGGCAATCCCAGATTGCTATATGAGTTTCTTAATAATGTGGAAGAAATTCTTTCACACATTAAAGCTCTTGACGGTTCGTCTCACGCTCAAATACTTCTTCGAGCGATTCGAAATAAAATCAAAGGTGAAGCGAACGAAGTATTAAATATGTACGGAACAACATTGAATTGGGACAGCATTAAAACAAATTTAATATTGCACTACTCAGACAAAAGAACTGAAACTTCACTAATAAAGGATTTGCATTCCTTGAAACAAGGAAACAAAACTGTGGAATCTTACTACAGCGAGATAGTTGAGATCCAACCATCATTATACAATAACATATTGATTCATGAAACCAATATAAACGTAATTGAGGCAAAGAAAGAACTCTTCTCTGAAATGCCTTAATAATTTTTTTTCAGGATTAAGAGAGCCACTTGGTTCCAATATAAGAGCTATGAGACCAGAAACTCTAGCACTAGTTTTCTCCTACTGTATTAAAAAACAGAACATTTTTTACATGAAAAGCGAAACCAAACTTCAAGAAATCATTTAGACCATTTCAAACTCTAAGACCTCAACAATCACAATTTTATAATAAAACAGATAATACCTCAAAAAACTCTAACTACCATTATAACAGACTACATTCTAATAATTTTAATTACCCTAATAACAGTCTACCTCGAAACAATTTTAATTACAACAGTAATAGCTTACCCTCAAATAATTTTCATTTTAAATACCAACCATTAAGACATAAATAACCCATTCAATACTAGATTTGGTAATAACCCACTCGTACATAACACACAACAAAACCCTCCTCCGGAATCAATGGACACGTTGTCAGCAATGACGCAATTACGTCAACCGACAGCTTACAACAATTCAAATGTCAGCCGCAACACAAGATCCTCCGGATATCCTAAATATACAAAGAAGAAGTTCATAACCTAAACGCAAACCCTACTAATAATCAACTAGCACACAATACAAGGCAAGAACAATGCGACGAATTAGATCAAAATTTACTAGATACCTTTGAGGAGCTAGACACTCTAAATTTTCCTCAATCTGCCTCTCTGAACCCACAGGTTACTTAGATATAAATACGCATGGTTTTACACTCCCTCATATTGTAATATCTTCACAATTCGAACGTCCACTTAAATTTTTGATAGACACCGGAGCATCTTCGTCTTTTATTAATCCAGAATTTATTGACCCGATTATTTGGGTATGTAAACCAATTACAATAATGTAAACCAATTACTATATCCACTGTGCTCAACAAATATCAGCTAAACAAGAGTACAGAATTACCCACCTTTTACGAATTTAATGAACCTGGACAACTAAATTTCCTTTTATTCAAATTTCATAATTATTTTGATGGTTTACTAGGTCTTGATATACTCTAAACTCCGTGCTCAAATCGATTTAGAAAGCAAAACCCTTAATACAAGAAATTCTACAATTCCTCTTCTATTCAAACCAAATTTTAATTCCGGAAAGCATATAATCCCTCCGAATACAAAAATGGTACTAAAAATCCCAGTTGATGTTCGCAATGGCGACGTATTCATAAAAAATACTATTAGAAAACCTAATCTTAAAATTCCTGAAGGCTTATACAGTGTTAAAGAATGGTTTTGTCCTGTTGAAATTTCTAACAGCTCTTCCAGCAATCAAACTATTTTTATAGGATAACCCTTGAAAGTAGATCCTTATTCATCTTCCAGATTTACAGAAATAAATAATTTCAATATAACATAACAGAACTTTTACGTATTTCACACCTTAACCCCAAAGAAAAAAAAGGTCTTACTAAAATCTGCAAACAATTCGAAGAAATATTTTTCAAAGAAGGGCAAAATCTAAGTTTCACGAACCAAATCAAACACAGAATTCTAACAACAGATAACATTCCGATTTATACAAAGTCCTATCGCTATCCATATTTCCACAAAGAAGAAATTCGGCAGCAGATAAATAAAATGCTTGACCAAGGAATAATAAGGCAAAGTTATTCACCTTGGAGCTCACCAGTCTGGATTGTTCCAAAGAAAATGGACGCCAGCGGTAAGAAAAAATGGCGCTTGGTAATAGACTATAGGAAACTAAAGGAAAAATCTGTATCAGACCATTATCCCATACCTAACATTACAGAAATTCTCGACAAACTTGGCAAATGCATGTATTTTTCAACTCTCGATCTAGCAAGCGGTTTTCACCAAATTGAAATGGATCCGAGAGACATATCGAAAACAGCTTTTTCCGTTAACGACCGGCGGTCACTACGAATACTTACGCATGCCATTTGGCCTTAAAAATGCACCAAGTACATTTCAGAGAATAATGGACAATATTCTGAAAGACCTTATAGGAACATCTTGTCTTGTCTATTTAGATGATATCATCGTCTACTCTACTTCCCTACAAGAACATTTGGAAAATCTCAAAGTTAGATAAATCCAACTTTCTTAGAAAAGAAATTGCCTTTTTAGGTCACGTAGTCTCAACTGAAGGAGTCAAACCCAACCCCGACAAGATTCATGCAATAAAAAATGTTCCACTCCCTAGAACACAATAAGATATAAGAGCTTTTCTCGCTTTACTTGGATATTACCGTCAATTCATGAAAGATTCATGAAAGAATGCTTAAAAAAAGATCGCAAAATAAATTTCACGGATCAATACATACAAACCTTTGAAACTTGTAAAAATATCTTTACTAATGAACCCATTGCAATATCCTGATTTCTCCAAACCATTTAACTTAACTACTGACGCAAGCAACTTCGCAATCGGTGATAGTTTATCTCAAGGACTTATCGGAAGCGATAAACCCATTTGCTTTGCAAGTAGAACCTTCACAACTTCTGAAATTAACTACTCAACAATAGAAAAAGAACTATTAGCAATCGTTTGGCAGCCAAATATTTTAGACCATACCTCTTCGGTCACAAGTTCAAGATAATAACTGACCATAAACCTTTAACTTGGCTTATGAGTCTTAAGCAACCCAATTCTAAATTAATTAGATGGAGACTAAAACTAGAAGAATTTGATTATGAAATAGTCAAGAAGAAAGGTAAACTTAATACGAACGCGGATGCATTAAGCAGAATTAAACTTAATAACCCAAAGAGTAACAATTACATCGATATCAATACTAATGACATTGTTTCTGATCATGGAACCTCTGGTACTACTATTCACTCAGCTGAAGAAAATCTCGATGATGGAATTCATATTTCAGAAAAACCATTAAATGACTTTAATCTTCAAATCATTCTGTAAAAGTCCAATCAAAATTCGGCAAGCGTAAAAACACCCTTTACAGAAGAAATAATTACAGAAATATTTAAAAAAAATTACACCGCCCAATAAACTTTCAGCGATTTTTACTGACAATGGTACTTTCCGTATTGCCCAGTTAACTTTTTCAAAATACTTTGCTCACAATAAAATTTCCGTATTTTCAGAAATACTAAAAGTTATTACAGAACACGGCGAACAAGATAGAATAATAAAGGAATATCATGAAGCCTGCAATCGTAGAGGTATTAATGAAACACTCGTACACCTTAAAAGACAGTTCTATTTTCCATTTATGAAAAATAAAATTACAGTAACTATTAACCATTGTGAAAAAAATGTCAACTACTTAAATATGATAGGCATCCAACAAAAATAAAGTACGAAAAACCTGAAAGTCCTTCCAAACCCTTAGATATAGTCCATATAGATATATACAGTATAAACAACTATCAAATATTAACCATAATCGACAAATTTTCTAAATTTGCCTCAGCTTTCACTCTTCCAACAAGAAATAGTTTATCAGTAATTAAAGACTTAAAAAATTTTATCATCATTTATGGCATTCCCAAAAAAATCATCTGTGACCAGGGATCAGAATTTACTGCGAACATATTTAAAGATTTTTGCGAACAATACAAAATTAACCTACATTTAACCTCGTTTCAACAAATTAGCAGCAATTCCCCTGTAGAACGTCTCCACTCTACCCTCACCGAAATTTACAGAATCATTTTATCATAGACCATGACGACATTATCTCAGTGACACTAATAACATACAATAACGCTATCCATTCAACAACTAAATACACTCCTTACGAACTTCTATTTGGTAGAACATGCAAATTCAATAAAGACATATATTTAACAATGAACATGACTATCTTCAAAAACTTAACGAATTTCAAACAACTTTATACCCATCTATTGAAGAACATGTTAGGAAAGCAACTATTTTAAGAATAGACAAACTTAATAAAACTAGAGAAGAACCCAAGAATAGGGACGAACATGAAACTATTTTTAGAAGGGAATGTAAAAGAAATAAAATTACCCCCGATTTACAAATAATAAAGTAACATTAGTAACAATGAGCAACAAAAAGGTTCATCAAAGTAGAATTAAGAAAAGACCCTGTAGGTAACAATAATATAAACGCATTATTTTTTCATTATAATCCTCAGGATACTCCCAACATTAGGACAGCTAGAGATACGCGACTTAGAAAGAAATGGACCCATTCTTCCACTTAAACTTGGACCAGCACTTAAAATAGATAATTACAACAAACTCATACATATAATTGACTTAAGTAGATTCATACAAAAATAATGTCGAACAAATAAAAAACTCAATAACGCTCTTTGATAAACGTACCATAAATAAAGACTTGACTCAAATAACTAAACTTAAAATACATGAACTAGAAAACAAACTAAACTTACTTTCCCCAAGAAAAAGAAATAAAAGAGGACTTTTTGACGGACTAGGCACAGCAATAAAATGCATTACAGGCAATATGGATGCGAATGATGCACACAATTTAAACATTGCAATAGAAAAACTAAAATCCGAAAGTGTTAGTATTAAAGGCACAGTGACGGGTCAAATGAAATTGAACTTAGAAATGATCGAAAGATTTAATAACTTGACTAGTCACATTAATAAAGAACAAGATAATATTGAAAAATTTCTTACACACTATCAAGAATCTGTTCGAAATAGAATCAAGTCTAACGAAGACATTTTATCATATACACAGCAACTCAACCAAATTAATTACAATATTGATCTCCTGACAAATCACATTTCAAATATAGCCGAAGCTATTTTACTTGCAAGGCATAACATCATTTCAAAATGAATACTAAATCCTAATGAATTAGAAGAAATATATAACACATTTAGAAAACAATCAATAGATATTAAATCTATTATATTATACGAATTATTAAACCAACAGGCTTACTACAATGGTTCTAAGATAATATTCAGTATCCAAATTCCAAATCTATCCCATGAAAACTTCTCCTTATATCATATTATCCCACTCCCTATAAACCAAACAAAAGAAATTGAAACAAAACCATATTTAATCCTTAATTCAGAAAGTGTTCAATATTTTGATGAAATATGCCCAAAAATAGAAGGCGTATATTATTGTAAAGCATCAACACACGAAGAAAAGACGTTCAATATTTTGATGAAATATGCCCAAAAATAGAAGGTGTGTATTATTGTAAAGCATCAACACACGAAGAAAAGACGAAAGACTCAACATGTATTGGCCGTCTGATGAACAACGAACCAGCAAATTGTACCATTTATGACGTCGAGAAAATACAAACCATTATCCAACCAGAACCAAATTACATATTACTGATTAATGTACCAATAACTTTAATAAATTCTACTTGCACTAAAAGTCCACAAACAGTTCAAGGCACTATACTGGTTCAATACAAACATTGTGAAGTCCAGATGATCAATGACATTATTTACCGTGACACTACCAGCACCTTCTGGGATGAAATTCACATACTTCCAACATCCTACACCAAAAGCAACATCAGAATCAAACTAACAGTTGAAAAACTGAATATGGAGAAGATGAAGGAGTACCACTTCAAAAACAGAAAGGAAATTGAAAATCTATGATTGGAAACCTTTACGAGAGACAACTACATATGTATTCGTCTCACTTTTAATATTTGGGGCTTTCATCACTAATGCAGCAGCATACATCTTTAAATCAAAAAACAGATACAACATCAACGACCAAAATTTCATCGCTCCAGCCCCATCGAATTCTCTGTGACCTTCGCTCTATCTTAAGGGGGAGGAGTTACGCAAGATCATCAAGGTGACACAGCACTTCCCAAGCCTCCGTGATTCAAAGTACCGGATATCAAAGTAATTGACCTATTGCGGTCATCGTTCCAGACATGCATTTTTACCTTTTGTTCTTATGCTTTTCAAAGAAATTATTCACATACATTTTTACCTTTCGTTCTTTTGCTTTTCCAAGAAAATTGTTGCATTGTATTATTTAAATTCCAAGAAACTGTAAATTTCACATTGTCATTTGATTTGCACTTTATTATTTGAATTGTCAATTTTGCATTATTTAGTTTTTCCAAGAAGTTCTTGCATTATTGTTGTTCCATTAAATATGATTGTAAAATTTTTAGATTTAGAATAAACTTGCCAGTCAAACAGTTAACATCGTGTTTTTTTATTCTCCCCACGGGCAACACCCATAATTCTCGTCCGCTAGTGACATAAATCCAAAATTTGCGAAAGCTCACATCGCCTTATTTGTGTGCTTCACAACTAAGATGATGCATTTGGAATTAGTTGGTGATCTTTCCTCACATTCATTTCCTGTTGCCCTAGATAGATTCACATCACGTCGCGGTAAGTCTACAGGGATCTGGAGCGACAACGGCACCAATTTCCATGGTACAAAGCGGCTGTTGGATGAAATGCATCAGTTAGTCAGCAGCATAACAACATTGTTACAGATCACCTGTTGAAGGACAACATTTCCTGGAAGTTCATTCCTCCGTCCGCCCCACACTTTGGTGGTTTGTGGGAAGTCGGAGTTATGTCGGTGAAGTGTTACCTCAAGCGAGTAATCGGTGATCATAGGTTGACATGTGAGGAGATGTATACTTTGCTGACTAAGGTGGAAGCCCTACTGAATTCTAGGCCTATGTGGCCAACGTCTGATGCTAATCATCTAGTTAAGCTTAGTGTGACTGGACGTATTTTTGAATCGCTCTGTGAATTAGTAATCTGATTGCCTATTTGCGAAGTTTAATATATTCCAAAGTAATAAGCAAACTATATATATAAATAAGTTGATAAAACAAAAGAGTATATATTTGTCCTTTATTTTCGATTTTTAATATAAAGCAGTCTTTTTTTAAACTTGAATTCCCCTGTAATAATGTATGTGTGCGGTTATTGCGGTGAACACCTTCCCGTCCAAGGCGATTTTGCTGTGTGTTCGTCGTGCAAACGAAAGCTCCACTTTGATTGCACTACGGTCACCGAAAAGTCGTGGAGAACCATGGGCTCGAGAAGGGATGCATGGAAATGCCAAACATGCCGGAACTGCGGAGATGTCCAATATACAGCTGCAGCCAACAATGTGGTAGTACATGTTCCTCAGACAATGAAGGAACAACTGTCGAACTCAGCAACCCCGGTCATTCAACTAACACCATCTCAACTGACAACAACTCAGCTGTTATAGCGGAAATCCGTCTTCTGAGAGGGGAAGTTAAAGAAATTGCAGCAAGCTGTGATTTCCTAGCCGCTAAGTACGAGAACTGAACACAAACATGAGAAAAATCAATGACCTTATGGATAACGTCATAAAATTTGCAAACACAGATCAACACACTTGAGCAACAAATGATCAAAAACAATATTGACATTAAGAATATTCCCCCTAGTCCACAAGAAAACCTGATAGAGGTAGTAAAGGGAATAGGGAAAACTGTTAATGTTAACTGTGAGATCAACGACACCGACATCACTAACATATACCGAACGAAATCAAAAAATCCCGAAAGCAGCTTTGCCTGATGCTACGGTTTATATCAACAATCAGCTGACAAAGCACAATAAACACTTAATGTGGATGGCTAAGGAGAGAGCGAGACAGGAAAACTGGAGATTTGTGTGGGAGAGTGCGGAAAGAATACTTGCTAGGCGGAATGAGAGTAGGCAGTCAATTCTTATAAGTACTGTTGCCGATGTGAGCAAAATTAGTCGTACTCAATAACTGCATTGTGTGTAAACAAAAAGAAACACAAAACTCTTTATACCAAAATGGATTCGAATGAAGTACCTGTTGATTTAAATTGTAGGGTAATTAGTGGTTTTAGCGGGATCAAATCAAATGAATTAAAAGACAAATGTTGTTGCCTTAGTTTTAACATAAGATCATTGCGGAAGAATTGGAATGATTTTTGCCTTAACGTTAGCCACTTCATCAATATGTTAAATATAATAATATTAGTTGAAACTAATATAGATGAAGAAGAAAAAGGACATTACAGTATAGGTAGTTTCCAAGCGGAGTTTCTGAATTGAGATAAACGACGAGGAGGTAGAATCCTCATGTAAAGACATTCAATATGTACGACTAACTTCTGAAAGTATGTCATATGAAAATATAAAAAATCAAATTAAAGAAGATAATAAGTATAAGTATGTAATAGGGATATACAGACCACCAGATTACAGCCGAAAAGCGTTTATTGAAGAATTCGGAAACAACGTTGGACAACTGGGCAAAATGGACGAGATTATGGTAATGGGTGATATGAACATCAATGTGAATGATTTGGATTTATATATAATTTTTTTTTTTTTCTTTTTTTAGAGGAAGGGGAGATCTTCAAAAGATACTGATGATCCGAGTAATCAGCATGCCGGATTTTTACCGACTAAAACCACCTCCCACATAATTGCGATCTAGTCACTTGGACTAATAAGCAATTTTTTTCTGCCATCTTAGTCTTTGTATGAGTTACACCCCCTGGTGACCCTTTATTTCGAGTGTGTATGTATTTATAAGCAAGTATATACATTTTCATTTTTCTTATATTAAGTTAAATCGAGAGGTTTTGTTCTTTTAAGCCTTCGTAATTGATTTTCATTATGCATTAGTTTTCTTGCATCTATGTTTATATGCTCTTCTAGCTTTTCTTTGTGTTTTTTTGCATGTTTTAGAATTTCTGCAGATACACTTTCTACCTTCAGGTCTCGATGAAGGTCAGTATTTCTTATGTACCAAGGTGCATTTACTATATTTCTAAGCACCTTATTTTGGAAACGTTGTATTTTGTCTATGTTTGTCTTTTTGGCACAACCCCATAGTTGGATTCCATATGTCCATGTTGGTTTCAGAATTTGATTATATAAAAGCACTTTATTTCCAATTGATACGGATGAGTTTCTTCCTATCAGCCAGTGCAGTTTTCTATATTTGATTTCTAACTCTTCTTTTTTCTTTTTAACGTGCTCTTTCCATCTCAACTTTGCATCTAGAGTCATACCTAAATATTTCACTGTATTAGCGCATGGAACTATTTTTCGGTTTATAATAATTGGTATATATTCAATTTTTTTATTAGTAAAGTCAACATGGACTGACTTAGACTCGTTTAATTTGATTCTCCACTTATTAGTCCATTCACAGATTTTGTTTATGCCAATTTGTAGTTTCTCTGTGGATCCTTCATTGGTTCTTCCTACTGTTAGTATTGCAGTATCATCTGCGAATGTTGCCATAGTGTGGTTTTCTAATTTAGGAATATCACTAGTATATAATAAGTATAATATTGGGCCCAGTACACTACCTTGCGGTACGCCGGCCTTTATTTCTCTTAGATTTGAATAAGTACTCTGTTGTTTTATTCTGAAATGTCTTCCATCGATTTCAGAATAGAAGCATATTGATTTGGCAACATACATCTCAGTTTATAGATAAGTCCTTCGTGCCATACTTTATCAAAGGCCTGCGCCACATCTAAGAATACAGCCGAGCAAACTTTCCTTTTTTCTAGTGCTTCTTCGATTTTATTCGTAATTCTGTGTACCTGTTGTATCGTAGAGTGCTGCCTTCGAAAACCAAATTGATGGTTCCGAATCAGCTTTTTCCTTTCAATTATTTTATTTAAACGCTTTGCGAGTACTTTCTCAAACACTTTTGATATCATTGGCAATAACGAGATAGGTCTGTAAGATGACACTTCATTTGGCGGTTTACCAGGTTTGGGAATCATTAGGACGTCAGCAACCTTCCACAAACTAGGCACATATTTAAGCTTAAATGTGGCATTTATTAAATTTGTTATTTTTATTATTGCCTTCCTTGGCAAGTTCTTTAGTACGACACCAGATATAAGATCATATCCAGGACTTTTCATTGCATTTATTTCATGCTTAGTTAAGTTGTAAATTTCATTAGGAGTTGTGAGCAGAATTTCTTCGCTTTCTTCTTCTGAAGGACCTATTAACGTAGGTTGTATACTTCCATTTTCAACTGGTGGTTTAAATATGTTTTCTAGGTAGTCTGCGAAGAGAATGGTTTTGTCCTCATCGCTTCTTGCCCAGTTTCCATCAGTTGCTTTGATTGGAGGTATTTACACAGTAGGCTGTTTTAATCCTTTTGTTGCTTTCCATAGAGAGTAATTAGTTACGTATTCAGCTGTTAACCCTCTGAGGTACCTTTTCATTGAATCTTCCTTAAATTTTTTAATTTCTCTTCTTAGTTGTTGGCAGAGGTTGTTTAGCTTGGCTTTATGTTGTGGAGCTCTTGTTTTCTGCCACGTTCTTCTTGCTCGTCTTTTATCTGCTACTAAATCTTTTATTTCTTTCGTGTAGTTTCTTTTTGTGTTCTTTCTCTTTAGGGCAGGGGTGCTTTCCCAGGCCGATTGCTGAATATCGCTGACCAACTTATGCAGTTCTTTTTCTACATCATTTTTGGTTATAAGGGGTATCATTAAATCTATTTTACTCGTTAAGTTCAGCTTGAAGGCTTGCCAATCTGTTCTGTTATTTGTTAAAGTTTTAATATTTGTATTTTTAATTATATGTTCACTCATTTGGAGAATTATAGGTGAATGGTCAGTGCTTAGATACTCGAACTCATCTATGTGTATATAACTGCTTGACAAATTTTTGATTATGAAAAAATCGATTAGATCTGGTATCTTATTTTTGTCTGTAGGCCAGAACGTGGGCCTTCCTGTCGAGAGAATTTCGCATTGATGTTTTTGAATAGCAGCATAAAGTTCTTTTCCTCTCGTTGTTGTCAATCTGGATCCCCAGTTAAGGTTTTTGGCATTAAAATCTCCACCTATTATGTATCTGTTTCCTAGTTTTTCAAAAAAATCTGAATATTCTTCTTTTTTAATTGAATGTTTTGGAGGACAGTAAATAGCAACGATATTAATTTTTTTATGCTTAGCTTTTATACACACTGCTGTAGCTTGTATTTTCTCTGTTATATACTTCAATTCCTCATATTGTTGTATATTATTTTTTACTATTACTGCACTTCCACCCTTAGCTGTGTTTTCAGGGTGAGCGGTGTGGTAGATTTTGTAGTTTTTAAATTTTGTTTGCGTGTGTTTTGTAAAATGGGTTTCTGAGATAAGACAAATGTCTATGTTATTTATTTCAAGAATCACCTGCAATTCCTGTTGATGTTGCAGGAGACCATTTGCATTCCAACATATCACTTTAAGATTTTGATCCATGATTATGCTTAGGTACTTTGTCCTTGGTATTTTCTAACTTTTTAAGTCGCATATCTAGTGCATTAAGTTTGGTTAGGATCAGTTGTAGTGTTTGATTCATGTCATTGCTTGGTTGAGTCTTTTGTTGGTTACACTCAGGTTGGTCCTTTTTCTGCATAGCATGCTGTTTTTTATGTGCAACCACTTGAGCATATGACATTATACCCGCGCTGGTTTCTTTAGCGTTCGGTTTTGTGTTTTCTTTTGCAATGGGTTTTTTGTTTTCTTTTGCAATGGGTTTTTTAATCTCTAGTTTTGATAGTTCCACATCTACTTTAATATTATCTGGTGTTTCTTGTTTTTTATCAAGAATTTTGTTTTTGGTGTTTAGTTTTTTATTTAACATATTCTGCAGTTCTATGGCAACAGTGCACCCCCGATAGCTTGCGGGGTGGGGTTCCCCGCAGTGCACGCACTTAGGCTGCACATTTTGGGGCTTTGTGCATTCTGTTGTATGGTGTTTTCCAGCGCATTTCACACATCTTGCCTGTCTATTGCAATATTTTTGCGTATGCCCATATGCCTGGCATTGCTTGCATTGGGGTACTAATTTTGATTTTTTAAGAGTTTCAATTTCAACTCTGCATCCCAGGATGTTTTTGATTTGATAAACCTTTTCTATCTCTTCTTCTGCACTGAATGTTAACATAAACATGTTTAGAGGTTCCTTGTTTTCCCGCTTGAGCTTAATTGTAGCATCAATAATATTGAAACCTTTAGATTTAAGATTTGTAGTTATATTTTCATTCTTGCATGAGTGGTGCAGATTTTTAGCCATTACTCTAATGGGCCTGGTTTGCTTATTTTCGTAGGAGTGCCAAGCATAGTTTTCTTCATTTAGTAAGGCCGTGACACTTCTGTAGATTTCTCCGTCTTCAATATTTAGTCGTATATTGTTTTTGTTGATGATTTTTAGATCGAAATTTTCTACCAGCGTGACTGATTTTATCTTTTCATACAGATTGTCATAGCTAATTACCTCATCAATTATTATTGGAGGTGGTGGTGGAGTCTTTTTCAATTTCTTTTGGGTGTTTAATTCTGCTGATTCTGTATCTTTAGGGGGAGGAATTGAATTGTTAAGTTTCCTCTTTTTTACTCTCTGAGTATCTCTAATCCACTCTGTTTCTTTTGCCAATTCTTCTACATCTGGTGCATATATTAGTTTTTCCACATTTTGCCGAGGAGTGCTGTGGATATCTTGAATATTCTCCGGCTGTTTGTTTTGTAATTCGTTTTCTTTCGGTTTTAATTTATTTTCTAGATTTGTTATATATAATTGCAAGTTTTTAATTGTTTCGTTTAAATTTCTATTCAAATTATTTGATTCTATTAACGCATTGTTTACTAGCGTTAATTCTCTTTGTAGCCTTTGCTCATTTTGAGAAATACTTTTTTCTTGACTTAATTTTCTCTTGGCATTTTCATTTTCTATTGTTTTTGCTGATGTTACTGCTGACACCTTTGGTTCAGAAGCTGGTGTGGTGCACTCCGCCGGCGGAGTGCGTAAAACTTTTGGCATATTTATTAATGGCCCGTACTGTAGTCTTACTTATTCTAAAAACAAGTTGCATACTCACGGGCTGTATGCGATTTTGTATTATTATTTTAATTAAGCTTCTAGCAATGGGTTCGTGTAGTAACTATAGGGGCTTTTAAAAGCTCAACTTATACACACGAACCCGATTTTATTTGATTATTATTATTTGTAAAGTTCAAAGATCACTATCGGTCCACAGAAGCACCTACCTTTTGGTTACAATACAAACCAATCTGAAAACTAAAACACTTGGCAGGAACCAATGTATTTCAGTGATCAATGATGTAGGAGCAGCTGATGATTTGATTTGTATGGAACACGAAAGTATTACCGCACTTTACACTTTGAATTTAATTGTTTTGACACAGATCACTTGTAATTACAATTTCTCTTAAGCAGTGTTGCCACTACATGATTTGGATTTATATGGTGTAAAAGAATTTCTGGAGATGCTGGCGCCACAGGGGTTGATTAACGTGATAACCGAGTATACCAGGGTAGACCTGAATACAGGATCCAAAACAACGATTGACCACATCTTAACCAATTATATGAATAATCAAATTAATTCAGCTGTAATTGAGAGTTGTATTACTGATCATTACCCAATCATACACTTCCCACCAAGTCATAAATCCTCTGTTAAAGAAAATACAGTCAGCTTGTCCTATATATCTAACATAAAGGTTAACGAATTAATTGCAAAAACAAATTGGGATGAAGTCATTAACGAAAGTGGTGCTGTATTACTTTATCAGAAACTTCATGATAAAATTACATATATTTCTGATGGAGCTACATCCAACAAGCAAATGAAAAGAAAAAGAAAGTTTAACCCATGGATGTCTACTGAAGATGGAAAAACAACAGACTGAACAAATCTTACGAACTGGGCTATAAGGCTTTCAGTAACAAACTAAACAAGGAAATAATGGCACAAAAATCCTTTTTCTATAAAACCAAGTTCAGCCAAATCAGATCTGACCCGCGTAAAACATGGAGTCTTATAAACGAAATACTGGGAAGGAAAAAGCCTGGAGTGGATGAAACTGCCACAAAGAACTTCTCTGGCAAAATGTGTCTGAATAAGCTCGCTAGTGCATTTGCAAACAATTTTGGCACTCAGATAAAAAACATTATCCATCAATGCGATGCCGTTACATCGACACATACAAGTTTAAGATTAGCCAGATCAGTATTCGTACAAGAAACAAGTTTCTCGGAATTACGAAGAATAATTCTTTCGCTCAGCGACAGCAAGTCGCCAGGTTTGGATGGCATAAGTGCCGGGGATATAAAAAGACATGTGGACATATTCACCCCAATATTGTGCAAATTCGTGAATCTTAGCATAAATCAAGCAAAAAGCCCTGCAACTTTGAAAACCGCTCTAGTTAGGCCAATATATAAAGAAGGTACCAAAAGTGAGCTCAACAATTACAGACCTATATCGATATTGCCGATAGTTGAAAAGTGTCTTGAAGAGGTCGTAACAAAGAGGCTTCAAGATTTCATCGCCAAAAATTCCCTCATAAACCCAAGCCAGTACGGCTTTCAGAAAAATAAAAGTACTGGTAAACTGTTAGGGGTATTTGCCAATTGTATCAACGAAAGCCTAAACAAAAGCTACCATATACTAGTGCTGTTCGTGGATTTCAGTAAGGCTTTTGACACACTGAACCACGATAAGCTAATAGAAACACTGGAAAATATTGGCATAAGAGGTATGATGGCAGATTGGATAAAAGAATACTTGAACAACGGACATTTCTGTGTAAAAATGAACGCGTGCAATATGGAGTCCCTCAAGGATCAAAATTGGGTCCGATGCTTTTTATTTTATATACCAACGAGCTATTACGAGTATTCAAGCAGGCCATACCATTTGCGTATGCAGACGATACGGCGATAGTGGTCCGCCACAGATCTTTGGATACGGCAACAGCAATTATGCAGGAGGAATCCGATAATGCAGTGAAATGGTGTCATGATCACGGCCTAACGATCAACGCATTAAAAACAAAAATGATGCACATACGAAGTCCGCAGTTAAGGCTACTCAACAATAAATTCTTTTTACAAATGATTCCTGCAGTAGCTCAACTAGCTGTCCGATTGAGATAGGGGAGACAGCAATTTTCTGTGGGATACTCATATCAATGATTTGCGCATGAGCCTTAAAAACGCTTTATATGCACTTACCCATCTAAAGTTCCATGCCACAACGTCCGTGTTGAGACAAGTCTACTATGCCCTAGTGGAATCGAAGGTGAGGTATGGGATACTCGCATGGGGTAATGCTTTTAAAACACACATAGAAAAACTAAAAAAAATACAAAACACCGCATTGAAAATATAAGATAATCGGCGAAATATTCCTGAACAAGAACGCTTTAAAGTTCTTCCCGTAGAAGATATTTTTAAGATGACCCCTATACTGGAGTACTATGACGACACTCGATTCATAACACCAATTCAACATGGGATCAACACCAGAAGGCGGACACAAGGTATGCTTCAAGAGCCCCATCTCTGCAATAACTACGGGAGAATGCAGCTGAAATGCAGTGTACCAGAGATCCTCAATACAATTCCACAAGAACTAAAAAATATTACAAATATAAAAACTAGGAAAAAAACATAAACAACTTTTTTCTCAACACGAATTCAAATACGTAGCTAATTTTCAAATCCACTTCCATAAAACTGTTTTTGTAAACATCAGTTAATTTTTTCACTCTTTTAATTAATGAAATGTAGAAATGTAGTTAAACTAAACTTGCTATCTAAAATTCATTACAAGTTTTTGAAACTCGATCTTCTGCAGAAAAGCCTTTATAAGTCTTCGCAGAAACATATAACTAATATAAAATATTTTCTGAAAATAAATAAATAAATAAAAAAAAAAATCCGATAGCTCTTACTCCAGCACTTTTTATGATCGGGGAACCCTACACTTCAGTTCCGAAACCTGATGTATCACATAATATAAATTCTCCAAATGCTAAATGGTATCTCTTACAGCAATGATACACGGATTTTGGAGCGTTCTTCAGTAGCGGCCCAAATGGCAGAACCTTCAATCTGATCTTCAAAGAGGCTATGTGGTTCTACTAAAGGAATCGAACGTCCAACCATCGAAATGGCTCGTTGGGCGCACAAAAGAGGTCTATCCAGGAAGCGACAATCACAACCGTGTAGAGACGGTGCAATCCCAGCACAAGGACTATGATCGACCGATTGTGAAAGTGGTTCGCCTACCATTTTCTGAAAGACCGGAGTCTTCCAGGGATGAGTGAATGTTTGATACTAAGAGTTATAAGAAACAAAACCTTTGTTTATTTACGCTATGATCTCCATCTGAGAGCAAATGTCTTTACAATCTCTTAATGCAATGTAACATAGCTGTAACTTGTTTACTTAAATTTGTACAATTAGCTTCGTTTGATGAAGTGAAAATATGTTTCGCTCTCTCGCTGTTCGACCGTCAACCAGTTTAGATGATTTCTTATATGTTAAACCAATAAATTAAATATTGTACCGTTTTTTTCTCTTCTATTTCTATTTCGTGTACATATATTTTATTTTTCTTCGCATCATAAAGTTATACTAGTTATCGAGATCCTTACTCGCGGATATAAAAAAAATATTTTTACGGAACCACAACAGGTTCCACAATAAAACAACAAATTAGATTTCACGTTATAAATATTATTCGCGGAACCAAGTGTTCCGTCCTACAGTCCGAATTGGAATGCATAACTTAATTCTAATTTACGATGATTTGCTGAAACCTAAAATGCAACGTTGCATTTCCCATGCAGACCCATTCACCTGGAGCATAATAGATGAAACGTTGCATTTCTCACGCAGGCCCATTCACCTGGAGCATGATAGATGATCGCTGATAGCGGATGCGCGTGTGGAAGTCCTCACCTGAAGTATGTAACGTGATCGCTGACAGCGGATGCGCGTGTGTAGGCGAATCGCAACGCTTGTACTTTTCTTCAGGGCAGGTAGAGTGTCGAATGTGTGAACTGCCGCCCCTTCAAATATCTGCGTCCCGCAGATCACTTGCTGAGCACATGGGGCAGCTTAGGTTTCAGTTGGTGTCATTGGCCTCCTGGGAAGGTCTCCGGCGAAGGGATAGCGGAGCTCCGGGATGCTGGTTTTGCCGTATACCTTCCTCCACAGCAAACAGATGGCAGCTACTACTGCTACGATGACAAAAACTTCTGTAAGAATTGAGGAGTTAAAATGTTTCTTTATACGTATTCCAGGTTAGGTTTAATTCTATTACCGGTTACGTTAGCCAGGACGGGGGGAAGTGTCTGCGGATGGATTGCCATCTTACTGTAGTACGTTCTATCCTTTATGCGAACCGTGACATCATCCAGCTGGATCAGATAGGTACCTTCTAAGGGAATAGAGGAATTTTTATTTCAAAGAGATCCATTAAAATTCGTAACGAAAATAGGGTTTTCCCCAATCAATTCGACTACTTCTTCGTTGGTTGTTCTGTAGTCTCAGAGTGCGTTACCACCTTTAAGAATTTTGGCTAGACAGAATTCTTCTGGCAGTTTTTTCAGAACACTTTCGTCACAAACTGATGTGTTGCCTATGCTAAGACATTTCCCGTCTAGTCCGTATGTTTCGCCATGCCGGATTAGAAGTTTAAGATAGTCTAAGTCGATCTGTTTCCCGTTTTTGATTGCGGCACGAGCTGTCACCAGATGATATACTTCTGGTTTAATCTTAGGAATTGACAAGATATATAGCATCAGTGTTCCGTTGCTGTATATTGAAGGTCGTCCGTATTCCACAGCTTCTACAATGTTTTGATAGGGCAAGGTTTCCAGTTCATTGACGATTGTATTGACCTCTTCAGAATCCAAAAGGTTGCTGTTAACTATGCCGTTCTTTGCCATTTGACAAGCCCTTACTATCTCGTTTACTGCCTCTTTTAATATAAGTACCTTGTTCAGTAGGTCGTGTTTAAGTTTGTCCGTCTCCCCCTCCTGTACAGCTTTGTTAAAATGGTCAATTATTCTGTTAATTCTGTCCGAAATCTCCCGTGTTGAGTCGATTAGTTTTTCGTTAATTCTGTGTTGCTAGTTATTGTTCTCTACAATGTCTGTCTGTTTCTGTAAGAGGTTATCCCAGTCAGTTGCGTCCGGAGAGCCAGCCAGCCATTTCCAGGCGGACTCTATCAATTAATTGACCTAACTCTTCTCGTCCTCGCGCCTCTCAATTCACCAAGGCGGTCCTTGATCTGGGTCAAATGGTAATCCAGAACAAGATGCATTTCTTCGTCTTTTGCGTACTTTAATATCAGCTGCTCAGTATCCTGAACAAGCGCGATATACTTTGCCAAGTCAATTACGTGAACTAGCCTAAAGTAGCCCAGGCGTTTCCCTCGCGAATCGTTACAATCGGAGATTTAGAGTCGAAAATATGAAGGGTCTGCATAGGGGTTGCTAAAACAACTAATCTGCAATGTAATTATGGTTTATTGAAAAAAGAAGGTTATACAATTTTATTCTTTAATTCTAAGGCTTACAATGAAAATTTGAAAATCATGTGACTTATACACAGATTTTATTCTGCTTTAATTTCTTCTCATTGAAAAGCTTATGGCTTATCATTCTGACTTCTTTTCTTATTCTTTTCCATACAATATATAAATATTTTTTTTTATATATCATTAGCGTTCGGCAACTTAACATTTCTCACATGCTCTTTGTGGATTCTTTTGCCACTATTTCTTTTCTATATAATGGCTTATTTTTGCCTTTTATACCTTTTGCAGCAGCATACACTACGTCACCCATGCAATATCTTCTTGGCGCCTTTCTTTTTAGATTTTGACTGATATTTCTCGCTTCCATGTTTCGCCTAATAATACCCCTCAGATCTTTGTTAATTTTCGAACGGATATTTAAAAGATTTTGGTAATTGACTCTCTGAGACCTATTAAAGAACACATCTGTAGGTTTCCTTTTTGTAACGGAATGGACGGTGTTATTATATCGGTCAACGGCTACGTAAACGAGCTCTTTGACCTTGAAATCCGGACTTTCTGCTCGAAGACACCGATAAATTTCTAGTACTGTGGAATGAACCCTTTCTATTTGCCCATTTACCTCACTTCTATGGGATGGGGTTAGGTAAAGTTTTACACCTAAGTTTCGTATTAAGTTTAGAACAATTGGGCTAAGGAATCCTCTTTCATTATCTGTGACCAAAATGAGAGGGACTGTAAAGTAATGCAGGATTTTTATCAGTTTGGATCTTATATAAATGTCTGATTTGTCCTCAATATGAAAGAATTTGGAGAATTTTGAGAACTTATCTACAACAGTAAGGAACTTTTCGTTCTAAATCTCCACGATATCCATATGGACAATTTCACATGGATATGAAGGAACAGGTGTAATTCAGGAGTTATCGGGTGTCTATCGTATTTGTTAGCATTGCAAATTTCACATGAAGCAACGTATCTTTTGATGCGAGACATCATTTGCGGGAAGTAGAATCTCTCAAGGATTTGTTCCTTGTTTTCGATAGCAGCTCGATGAGCCCTCCTGTGTTCTCTTTCGATGATCAAGAGTTTACGATCTTCGTTAGCAACGTCCTCGACCACTCTCTGTATCAAACGTATTTTATATTTCTCGAAACTCTCTAGATATACACTTTGGACCATACCAAGATAGTCCTCTGGAATTTTTACTCCATTGACTACACTTGGGCTTAGTTTTTCCTTCAAAATTTCCCTAAGTTGGGTCCGATCTAAACTACTTGTGGAAATGTAATGCCGGTGATAGCCAGGATGCGGTTCCGCGTGAGAAATAATATCGATGCCAATCCTGAAAATCAATTGATTCCTAAAGACATTTAGCGGAGCCTCTACGTGTGATGGTAGGTCTGAACCGTCTTATTCGGCACTGTGCATTGTACAGGATTCGTCATCGTCAATAGATTTTTCACACAAACCTTCGTCAGCGGTGCCAGTCTGTATGTCGTCTGTCCTTGTTCCTTGTCCTTAGCTTGCAGTTTCCGTATCTATGTCCGTACACCAACTCGCTGCTAAGGTTCGAGTGCCTTCGCTATTTGCTTCACTAGGAGCATCGGGGGAGCATGACAAGTGATTGACTTCTGTTCTGAGCCGCGAGAGAGCGTCGGCCACAAAGTTTGATTTACTAGGTGTGTAAATCAACTCGTAGGTATACTCTTCAATTCTCGCTTTCCAGTGTTTGAGCTTCGCATTGTAATTTCTATTACTAAGAGTGAAGGTCAAAGGCTGGTGGTCAGTATATATAAGTATTTTTTTTGCTCCATAGAGATAGTTTCTCAGGTTATCGAGTGCCCATTCTATTTCATGCAACTCTTTTTCGTTTGTTGCATAATTCTCTTCCGTCCGGTTTAGGCAATGGGAGATATATGCTATCTGTTTATTTTTGCCATGGTCACCTTGGGATAGGACAGCCCCGATGGCATAATCAGAGGCGTCCGTAGTCAGATTAAAAGGTTCGAGAGTAATAGGAACCTTCCTTGATTGATTGGCCTTTACCTGTGCTAAGTCTCCACGAGTCATATTTGTTAGAGGTTTCGCTATCTTGGCGTAGTCTCTAATGAATCTCCTATAGTATGATGTTAATCCAAGGAAACTTTTTAGCTCTTTAAGGGTGCTAGCGGGAAGAATTCCCTCGATAGCCTTAACTTTCTTTGGATCGGGAAGAATACCTTCTGGAGTGACAAGATAGCCAAGGAATTCAACACTATTGGCCATGAAGTGGGTTTTTTCCAGGTTAATCTTTAGTCCAGCCTCATGGATCTTAGAGAATACGATCTCAATGTCCTTCAGGTGATCTGATTCGGTTTTGCTGTAAATTATGATATCATCGATATATACGTAGCAAATTTTTCCAATCAGTTCTTTTAGAACATCGTCTCTTATGCGCTGAAAGATGGCGGCGGCGTTTTTGAGGCCGAATGATAGCCTCAGTTATTCGTATTTACCGTTCAATGTCGAAAAAGCAATTTTGGGAATGTCTTTCTCCTACATTAGGATCTGGTGAAATCCTGATGGAAGATCGAGAGTTGTAAAAAATCTAGCATCCCCAAGGCTCGCGAGGGTACTGTTAATGTCAGGAATTTGGTATGTATCTGAGATGGTCACCGAGTTCAAACCTTTATAATCGATGACCATTCGGTACTGTTTTTCCCCGTTAGGCTTTGGCTTCTTTGGAACAATCCATATAGGTGAGTTATATGGGCTGTTTGAAGGTCGGATAATGTTTTCTGACAACAGTTCATTAATCTGTCTTTCAACTTCCTCCCTCATGGAAGTTGGATAGGGGTAACTTTTAGTATTAATTGGCTCATCGGCACTCGTGCGGATTTCTGCCCTTACATTGGTCTTAACCTTTTCATTGCCAACTGGGCTAAATAGGTTGTTAAATTTATTGCAGAGATATTCCAGTCTAAGTTTAGCGGGTGAGAAATATCTTTATTCGAGATCAACAAGTGGTTAACGCCGGTGGAAGTCATAGTTTTTAAAATATTTTTTTTGTTGGAGTCTATAATTAGTTAATTTCTTTCCCTGTCTATTATAACTTTAAGTTGTTTGAGAGTGTCGTCACCGATTATTCCATCGAATGATTCCAAACTCGGAAGAATAAAAAATGTTATATCTAAATCGCAGCCTAGGGAAGAGAAGAATTTGCCGCAAATTTTGGTTTCAACTAGTATCTTCCCGGCAGGACTATCAATGTAAAATGTTTTTTGGACAGGATTTGCATTTGGTGCTAGTTTGGATTTAATGAAATTTTTATTTGCACCAGTATCTATGAAAAAATTCAGTATTTTCCCGTCCCGCGCGACATACTCTATGTATGGTATGCTGGAAACGAGGCGCATACCATCAAATTTTCGTCACTAGGCCCCTCGGCGGAGGTGTATGCGGTCTCCGGTGCATCAGGATCCTGGTCGGTGGTCGATTCCATGTGGTTACCCCGTTGTTATTTCCTTGGGTAGCTGTCAGAACTAGCCTCTCGTTCGAATGGATTGTTAGGCCAATTCATGTAATTTACATTTTTGGTCTGAACGGAATTATCTACCTCCATCTTGATTTCTGGCTTCGGACCCGTCGGTCTTGGTGGAGGATATCGTTGTTGGAGTCTTGAGGTCCTTGAGGAACGTGGCCTCTGGCTGAAATTATTTCTGCCATATGGCTTAGTTGGATTTCCTGAAGGGGGAGGCCCTCTGCCATTTTTAAAATTATAGTAGACCGGAGACGATATCGTATTCGGCGCCTGGATGTGCACCGAATTGCTCCTGAAATTGAAATTTTTCATTTCGAGGCAAGCTGAGTACGGCTCCGGCAGGGTCTTAGGCTTCTGAATTATGAGTAGCTTTGAAAGATCCCCATTCAGTCCTCGCACAAAAACGGTTAGTGCGCGATTCCGGTAGGTTTCTACTAGGGCATCCACCGTCTCGGTGGAGTACGTTTCGGCTCTGATCTTATTGAGGATTAGAGAGAATTGGTGATTGATGGTGACATAGAAGTCATCGACCCTCGAACTACCCTGCGTGAGTTTGTTCAACTGGTGTTCAAGAGTTCGAATATCCCTCTTATCGAATATCCCTCTTAACCCTTTTGATTTCGGCCCACTCGTTGTCAAATATGTTGTAAGGCACGAGGGCGGAGTCAGCCTTGCCTCTTATTTTTTGCCGAATGTGCTGGAGGATTGCACGATAGATGGGCTAGTTACGAACAATTTCGTAGTCTTTCAATATCGTTTCTACGCTGTGAACCCAGGAAACATAGTGCACCGGGTTGCCATCAAAACCTGAAGCTCCTTATCGGAGTCCCTATATATCCTTCAAGTCCTGTTCGCTACTAGGCCCTTGGAGCGGTAGTGGATTTTCTGCTTGTGGTACCGGTATGGCCACCGGACCTACCTGTTCTATCAAGTGGATACGGCTCTCTATAGCCCCCAGTTGTTCCGAAAGGGATTAAATTGTCTGTCTAGGATTGCATTGTTCGATTTGGCCAATGCGGCCCTCTATACTTCTAAGCTGTTCAAGAACTGTGTTAACCGCGCCCGTAAGCTGGGTCACCGAATTCTTTAGTTCGTCCATTTATTCTATTCTAACGCGAAAGAGGTGAAGATTTGGGTGGCTCAACAATAATTCGAGGGTATGAGCGACAGAAGTTAAAATAAAATAAAAAAATAAAATTTCGATTCTCGTATCAATAGTAATAAGTTAATAAGCTTGTACCATTTACACTATTCTAACGCCAAGCAAGTAAAGTTTTGGGTGATTCAACAAAAATACGAAGATATGAAAGACAGAAGTTATTGCTATCTTTGAATAATAAAATTTTGTGGCTTCGATTACGGATATATTTTACTTAGTTGCTTATTTAATCAACTGTTTTTTTTTTGCGACAACCAAGTGCTAAAATAAAAATTTTGTGGCTTGATTACGGGTATATTTTAGTTCTTTTTTTTTTTTTTTTTTTTTCAATCAATTGTTATTTTTGCGACAACCAAGTGCTAGTCCCTAGATGCCCACTGAGAGCTCTCCATTAACTTTTCGGGGTAGTCACTTCGGATCGGAAGGTTCGTATTTATCCGTTTTAGTCGTAAGCGTTGAGGGTTGCAAACGACCTACTAAGGTACGAAGGTCTACACCGCCGAAAATTATATTTAAATAACTTTTTTAGTGAACCGGCCCCTTTTTTCGTGAGAGACTACTCCTGGACCTAATTTAGTAAGCTAAGTAAGTTTTTTCTATATTTTTACATGTTTTTTTTTTTTGAATTTGTTGTCGCTGTTTAGTTGCTTTTTCATTACATATACGCACACATGAGCGTTGACAAATTGATAAATTTAAAAATAAGATATTCTTTTTCTCTTTAGTTAATTTTCATCAGTTTTGCTATTACTAAAATTGCACACATGCTTAAGTCTATGTATGTATCTTACAAAAAAACAATTGGCCAGCCTCCCATCGCTTGTTTTTGGTGGATGATTAGTTGAAATGTTGAATCTTCCTCAGTTCCGCAATTTCCAAAAATAGTATCACTGTTTCATTTAGTTTGTTCAAACTGCCATAAATGATTTTATTTTTTTTCGTTCCTCACTGAATGAATGCTTCACTTTCATGATCTCTTTTTGTTTTTTTTTTTTTCTTAACGACCGTTAAGAAGGAAACTTGACTTAGGATCCTTCTGTTTCAATGACCTAGGTGATCTGAATAATATTGAACGTTAGGTACATTCTACGCTCCATCAGAAGCTCTAAATGTTTCAACGAATAGGCCAGAGGCCGCGTCTCAAACACATGTGGTATCATAATGAACCTATTATTGGTCTAAGAGTTTTGGTTTCTTTTTGCTGATAGCCACTTCAACCTAACCTAACCTACATGTGGGATAGCCTCAGCACCATCCTTTGCTGTCAAAACACTTCAACAACTAGTCATTGATGAACAATAAAGGCATCAAAATTACTTCGACATAGAAGTAGTTTTTGATGCCTTTATTGTTCATCAGTGACTAGTTGTTGAAGCGTTTTGACAGCAAATGTAGTCATGTCTAGACGAAGTTCATTAACGGATTGCAAAGAAGCACAGACTGAAAAACGTGTTTATGGAAGTTGGCTTCAATCTTCGGAAATGGGTCACTAATAACACAAAACTATTCAGCAATGGAGGCCCGAAATCAGCACCACATTAAAGCCATTAAAATCGGCAAGGAAGACACCATCAAGACACTAGGAGTACGCTGGAGTCCATCATTGTTAAAATACAATCTGGGTTGCGATGAACCACTTAAAACAAAATTACAAGATTGCTGGGACAACTTGAAAAACGAACTTTGGCAAGAGTCCCAGGAGAACATCAAGGCGATCAACGACAAGATCTGCAACCTGGATCTCTCCGCAGCTGCTCAGAGGCAACCTCCTACGACGAACGACCGACTACAAGACATCAGCCGACAAGGACAGTCCACTCCTTCGCACCCACTCAACTGGACGGAACTCTTACAGCAACCAACGCCGACACTAAACAGACCGACTTTTAACCCGCCACCACACGAACGACAAATGCCACTAAATGACCCACTACATGAACAGACTCCACGCTTCACCGATCCATTTGCACTGCTTTCGGAACGGAAGGTGGACATTCATAAGTGGGGCATTAAGTTTGACTGGATACCAAAAACGATGTCCTTAGAAAGTTTCCTGATTCGCTTTGAAACCTTGCAACGCCAGAACGGTACCAGCGACCACCAGCTATTCACCCACTACCACCACCTCTTAAGCGATCCTGCAGAGAGGTGGTTTTGACAATTTTTGTAGGAAAATGAAGACGATAGGTGCCTGAGCTACCAGCAACTCAAAAGAGAATTACTGAAACAATTTAAAAATGACATTAGTGATCATGAGATTCTGAGGGCAAACATAAATAGGAGGCAGCAAACCCAAGAGAACTTGACTTAGTGGACATACTGAGAAGTATCATAAAGGACAGGGTAGCGACGCGCGTGGAGAAGTACTTGATGACTAGGGAAACGAAATTTAGAAGACAAATTAACGAACTAGGAGACGAGGAGATCTTTATGAATAGGGAAACATTTAGGGATTCACAGGACGAAGAAGTGACAATTGCTTCGCTTCAACGTAACCGGACCGACAGACATCCGACTTATATGAAGACTGACAGAACAAACAATACGAACTCGACTAATATAGCGGACCTGACTAGGAGTCCTGTCTTAACTCCGTCGGTGTGTCAGTCCACTTTCCACAGTCTGAGGTGCTTTAGTTGTGGTCAAAGGAATATTAACTTTAGTTGCACTCAGTGCCAGGGAAACCTGAGAGTCGGCAGTGCGACCGGGATGAACCAGCCGACAAACACCACCCAGAAAGCGAGGACAAGACTTCAAAATTTTGAAGTGGGTTGCAGAAGGTGATGATACGTCTACGAAGAAGGAAATCCCTCAAAGGAAGAGTCTTCACCAACGCCTGCAGGAGTACAAAGCCGCTGGAAAGTATATCTTTGGAGAGGAAGTGACAGCGCCGATGGAGAAAAGCAGGAACTATTTGAAAATTAGGAGGCTAAGGGAAATAAGTGCAATAAACAGATGACAGAAGGGAGGCGTATTAGCGACTGCGATAAACATTTCGGACGACAATAGGCTATACGCTAAGGTTAGGATAGACGGATAGACGGCCTATTGGATAGTAGAGCTTCAATTAGTTGCTTAGAGAAGGGAGCGACTGACTTTTTAGACAGACATAACATTGTAATGACTAAAATGAGTACGGACATACGAACAGCAGACATACGAAGACAGTAGTCTCCTGGGGTGGCAGTTTTCATGAGATAGAAATATTCGTTGTGCCAAACTTGCAGCAATTCATTTATTTAGATGTTAGTTTCTGGAAAGCAGTTAAGGTCGCTCCAAACATTACCAACGAACTCGACATCCCATCGCCGATGGATGAACGGACTCTGGTCCAGGCACTCTCACTAGCACAAGCCCAAGAACTGGAGAGAATCAAGCTGCTGTTCCCCTCTTGCACTATGTTGGGACTGCGCAGAACCAGCCAGAACACATAATCGAGGTGGATGACGAGAAGATTCCCATCAAGCAGAGACACTACCCAGTTTCACCTGCGATCCAGAGCTCTTGTATGACGAGTTGGATAGGATGATCTCCCTAGGAGTAATAGAAGAGAGCAACAGTCCTTGGAGCTCACCAGTGGTGCTGGTAAAAAAACCCGGCAAAAACGGACTGTGCCTGGACTCCAGAAAGGTAAATGCTGTGAAAAAGAAAGATGCTTACCCGCTTTCTCATATCGAAGGACTGCTAAGTAGGTTGCAGGACACTAGATTTATTTCAGGTATCGTTCTGAAGGACGCATTCTGGCAGATTCCTTTGGAGCGCAAGTCAAGGGAGAAGACAGCGTTCACAGTCCCTGGGAGGCCATTATACCAGTATACGGTTATGCCATTCGGACTGTGTAATGCCGCCCAGAGAATGTGTAGGCTTATGGACAAGGTCATACCCTCTCGCCTGAAAGAGTATGTCTTTGTCTATCTCGATGACCTCTTGGTTTGTTCTCCAAATTTCGAGTCTCATGCCAGATTGCTGCAGGAAGTGGCCATGTGTCTGAGGGAAGCGGGGTTGACCATCAACGTAGAAAAGAGTAAGTTTTGTTACAAGTAGATTAAATACTTGCCTACGAACTGACACTGGCAAGTTTTCGGCGGTTGAGAATTTTCCAGTTCCAAAGACTCCGTCGATTTCTAGGGATATCGGGGTCACACAGAAGCTTTATACCAAATTTTGCGACTATGGGAGCCCCAATTACCGACTGTCTGAAGAAAGGCAAGACATTCGATATGACAAACGAAGCACGGGCAGCTATCAACAACTTAAGACGACTCTAGTTATAGCACCGAGTGTGCTTTTCCAGATGGATACGCAGAACAACGAACGACCGATAGCATTCATGTCCCAAAAGCTCAATTCTTCTTAGCGGAATTATAGCGTAACGGAATTTGAATGCTATACGGCCGTTCTGTCAATGAAGAAGTTCAGGGCTTATGTGGAAAGATTACATTTCACTATAATAACCGATCATGCAAGTCTGAAGTGGCTAATGACCCAAAATGATCTATCTGGCCGCCTGGCTAGAGGGAGCCTAAAATTTCAAGGGTTTGACTTCCAGATCGAGCATAGGAAAGGTGTCCAAAATGTAGTCCCTGGTACTCTCTCATGTGTTCACATGGATGAGCTCAAATCTGAGAATGCTATGCTGGAGGTTGATCTTAATTCGCCATACTTTTCCTCGGAGGAGTACGAAAACAAAGGCCGACTACCCGACGTTTGTATTTCCGACGGATTCGTGTACAAAACCACAGACGTACGAACTGGCGGCGCTATACAAGAAGATAGAGCGTCGAAACTCTGGATTTTGAAGGAGTTGCGTGGAAGTCTAGCGGAAGCTGCACACAATTCACCATCTGCAGGTCACAGGGGTCTCCAAAAGACTCTGTCAAAATTGAAGCAGATAATACTCTGGCCAGGCATGACTACAGATGTCCAGAACTTCGTCAGCGCCTGCTGGATCTGTAAGTGTACCAAACACCTAAACATCATATCTCGGCCGCTGATGGGACATCAGACCATTACGGAGCGGCCTTTCCGGAGACTATATATTAACTTTCTAGCACCGTACCCACGCACTAAGAACGGACACACACATATTTTTATAGTCCTAGATAATTTTTCTAAGTTTGTGTTGTTAAAACCTATTAAGAAGGCAACGGCTGCCGAGGTAGTAAAATATCTTGAAGAGAGCATGTTCAATATCTTTGACGTACCGGAGTACGTCCATTCGGACAATGGTAAACAGTTAATTTCAGAAATGTTTGCCAGCTTGGTGGGAAAATACGGGGTCAAACACATTCGCACCGCGATCTACTCAACTCAAGCCAATGCGTCAGAACGGGTTAATCCCTCCGTGCTGACGAAGATACGGTCATATCTAAGCGGTGATCAGTAAACATGGGACATCCACGTTAGCGACGCCGCTTTCTCACTGAGGGGTGTAGTTCACAATGCGACTACATTTGAACCCGACTACGCTGTGTTTGGTACCCACATAATACAGCACGCGGGAGCGCATGATATTCTCCGAAAGCTAGATACGGTCACAGATATGGACGCGGAACTTATTGATAATAAGGACAAATTAGAGCTAATTAGGAGTACAATATTTGACTATCTAAGGCTAACACATCAGAAGGCGACCAAAACATACAACCGTCGAAGCAGAGATGTCAAATATAGGGAAGGACAAATAGTATACAGACGAAATTCCAAACAGAGCAGTTTACCGGACAATTACAATGCTAAGCTGGGACCCAAGTTTTTAAAATCAATTATTATGAAAGCAAAGGGTAATTTCCTATATGAAATAGGTAATCTAAGAGGCGAAAAGGTGGACGTACACCACGCCAAAAACCTACACACCTAAGCCAAGTGTTAGGGAACATGCTTGACGCACTCATGCATGCCGTTGCTGGATTATCTGTGATATATACTCGTATGTATGTATTTATTTGGTTATGTCCTACAGATACAATATTTATTTATTTATTTATAGAGATTAGTTATTTATTTATAGAGCATATTTATTGTAGACTATATTTATTTATAAAGTTTATTATTCATAATAGTCTATTTATTTAATACATAGTTTATTTATTTATTGAAGAGTTTATTTATTAGAGTTTATTTATTTTATAGATTATTTATTAGTATTAGGCGGGGCGACAGGGATGTATCCAGATGCGCGCCTCTATGATTTGTAGGTAGCATACGGGTACATCCACATACGCCCCTGTGATATAGAAGTTGTGATAAAGAACCTGTGGTATAGAAGCTGTGATAACGTATTAAACTAAGGTATAATAGGACTACTTGACGCGCTTGCTAGCGAGAGTGTAAATGACTGCCCAGCTAACCTCAGTCGGTAGAGCATCTCAGGGCATAGGCCCTTGCTACACGTAGGGTGATGTCAATAAACAAGCGAGAACTTACAGCTAACGAACCAGGCCTCCTTTATTTACGAGGCCGGTTGGCTCATGACCTCTCGGCAACCGTCGTCGAGCCTGTTACGTGAGCCTAAGGCTTTCTCGGCAGTGCCGAGCAGCAAAGAAAAAAAAAAAACAAAAAGAAAATTAAATAATCTTACGTGCTCTCTCAAGCAGTGGTACGGCCAATATCCAAAAGCCGATGTCCTGTGTCCTTCAAAATAGTGATCGTCCTCGCACACACACCCCAGCGGTGGGTTTTTTTGATTCGTTTGGAAATTAAGTCCAAAATTAATTACAAGACAAAAAAAAAATAAAAAATTTGACATCCCTACTGCAGCTTGTCCTCGTTGTTGTGCTTGTTTTCTTGTATACTTTTGTGTGTGCAAGAAATGACCATTGCGTCCTTGCACACACAAACACCCAATCCCAAGGGTGGGTTTTCTTCTATTTTATTAATTTAAATAAAAAATAATTCCAAAAAAAAAGACTGCGATTACCCTCGCAAGATAAAATAGAAACAATTGATTGACATGAGGGAGGGAGATACATGCGACTTCCTCATTCGCACAAGCCCCATCCCTCTCTCTCAAAATTCATGATGGTCATCGGGAAATTATTTGTGGTTCAGGGAATGGGTAAAGAACATAGAATTCGTTTGATTATTATTTTATTATTATACTTCTATATATTTTTTTCTTTGTTAAATTTTTTTTTGTCTTGAGTTATGTGAATATGTAATATTATGTATGTTATGTGTTATAAGTGAATTAGTAATGTTATATGTCAGCGCTAGTATATTTGTGTATAATTTTATTCAGGGATTTTTTTTTAAACGGACGATTTTTGGAACAGACAATAACAAGACGTAGGATCGCAAAAATGGAATACACTACCCATAGCTGACAAAGGCAACAAATGACAAAGAAAAGGGGAAAAAGACTAACAAATAGAGGATAATGTCGAATCAAGAAAAAGAAGGAGAAAAGTAGGACAATGGGAAACAGTTAACCAAGATTGATATCAACAGGTTAGAGCATCGACCCCAAGTTTCCACTATCAAAGTTCTGCTTCTAACAGCTGGTCGCTGCATTGATAGGTTTTTTTGTTAAGCAGATACAGTGGGGTGTAAGGTACACCATAGGAATTATAGTTTTTGGCAAAGGAGGTGAGTTTGGCATAAGGTACATGATAAGAAAATAAAAAATTTCAACTTAGATTAATCTTGTGGGCACATAGTAGAAGGGACTCAGGAAGCCTTTGTACAGAAAGAGGGGTGCGTAGGATGAGTTTTGGGAGCCCCGGTGATGCAGAAATTTGATTCCTTTTTACCCAATAGGCAAAGGAAAACCAAAAGCGGCTCAGGCCACTGCGGAAATTTTCCGCCGCTTGCTGTTCCTGGCTGGGACCGTTCCGAGGAACATATCGGTGCTAGGGGTGATAGCGGTGGCAGTGGTCCACAATAAAAGAGCGGCGAACAGCCAAGAAAAATTCAACGCTTTCCAAGAGGTGCTCCGCGGGACACAACGCTGAGTGAAATCTCCACAAACAATTTTTTTTAAATGCGAAAGCCTTCCTTAGCCCCTCCTCAAATTAAATTCAATCATTTTGAGAACTTCTCAGTGAAAAGAGAAAAAAAAAATTAATTTTGTTGAAGTGAATCTTGTTATGAGCTAGGGGCAGGCCACGGAGGCAAATTCAATGTGGATGAAGGGGACGGTGGCACGCACGCGGTTGCACGGCTTAACTCGTCGGACGGGGCTGTTTCTTGTCTCCCATCACTCTCACGTCGGTCGTCCCTTATCTTTATCCATATTGCTTTCGGAGTATTGGTAAAAGGGAAATTCCCTTTGCCAATATCCTTCGTCAAGATGGTAATACTTGGATATAACACTTTAATAAATTAATACAATCACCTGGATTCGAACGATAAAATCACACAACATACCTTACATTAACATAACTTACCTACCCTATTTAACCCAAAATCTATTTTCTATGACTGTTGGGGCAAGGTCACCAACTATTCAAATTTCGCGCCAACTTTGCTATAATTTTTGTAAATTAAATTCACCAAATCTATGTAAATTAAATTCACCAAAACTATGTAAATTAAATTCACCAAAATTTGTAAGCTCTTGAATTTTGAATAAACCGTGTTGGTTCCCATCAAATGTATATCACAACATCACTCCATTTCAACACAGTTTATTTTTCACGCAACGAACAAACGATTTGAGCTACAATATAATATTATCTATCATGTATTTGAATTATAAACTTCACACGAACCGAGCACATCTGGCGCTTCAGAAGCGATGCAAAGTGTTTTAGCACATTGAATTAAATATCGAGATAGGAAAGATATATTTAGTTGCAGATGCAACCTCCATATTATCGATATCTAATAACAACGCACATATAAACACGATATATAACAAAAATATCACTTTTCGTCACCAAATTTATAATTTACAAAAAAATCACAACAATCACTACGCGATTAAACACCGAAAACTGAACTGTCAAATGTGCAAGGCGAGATCGTTCACATGCATGCTGTCTCTTTCTAACAGTAACCAGACTCATAAGAATCAGCTAGTTAAACACTCTAGCTAACTAGAGTGAAATTTATGCTAAAACCTTATTAGTAGCCGACTTGAAGAAAGGGAAAGCATGCATGTAAAGCTCCAAGAAATTAAGACATGCATCTCTCTCTAACCTCATACTTGTCATAGGGGGCTTTAACATGTAAATGTAGTAAAGGAGAAATATTTCACTCATTTAAAGGAGAAATTTTGATTATATAATTATGTAAAAGGGTCACCAACCCCATATAAAATGTAAAGCTTAACAGCTGTTAGACACCGAGGCTACATTGTAATATGACAAAAAGATTGTCGACACTCATCTACAGTCAAGCGAAAAGGAATGTACATTAAAATTATAACGTGGTAAAAGATTGAGTTTTTCTTTTTGAATTTGTGATTTACATTAAGATAGTTAGTACCATTCTCATAAAAAATAATTTTCGGCTTCAACTTAGCCCGAAACATGGTCCTTCGAGCATTTTAATAAAAAGACCAGTGTTAAATAATAATTATTTCAACAAAATAATTAAACAAGTGCAATCCAGTGCGGGTAAAACCGAACAAATCCGATACAACAGATTAGCAACGGCAATTCACTACTCCAAACGGATCCTGATGCAGCTATCCAACCATTGTAAAGCGGATACAATGGATTAGTAGCTGCGAGAAACTACAAACGGATCCTGATACAGCTATCCAATCGGTGTCAAGCGGATACAACGGACCGAATTGTGTTCTCAACAAGATCAACAGTGGCCTAGCGGTTGAAAAGCGGACATCGAACAGAGCAACGGTTGACAAACAGTCATCAGCGGTGCTACTACAATTTTCCTCATCAAGGATCACATAACAAGGTGAGCTTAAAAATATTCAATTTTTCAACAAAAATTTAACAATCTTTGAATAAAACGCCAATAAATCTTTTACCAAATTCCTTATATTTAAACAAGTGTTGTGAATTTAACTCTTTTCCACGCCATGTCTAAAGTGGCTAAAAATATCGAAGCGCAAGAAATAGCGCTTAAAGAAATACAAAACGACTTTAATGACTTCCAAAAAGATATCGCGTCGCGAAAGTTAAGGGGGTACGTGAGTGCCAGGTTACAAGATTTAGAGGAAATGTTCAAACGAACAAAAAAGAACACCACGCGATTGTTAATAGTACCGCAGATGCTCTTAAAGAAAAATATTTCGAGAATGAAACCTTTTCAAAAATAAGGAAGATTTATTTCTCTTTCGTTGGTCAATTGCGTGACGAATTAGATAAGTTCGCGGAAACAACTGAATCGTCTTTAGAAATTTCTCGGTTAAACACAACTAAATCCTCGGTTTGTGAAATACACCTCCCTCCAATTCAAATAAAGCCATTTTCTGGCAAATTCGAAGAGTGGAGTGAATTTTCGAGAACATGATACATCATAATGTTGATCTATCAGATGTTCAAAAAATACGCTATCTGAAAACATATGTGTGCGGCGAAGCTGCGCGCCTAATTCAGCATCTTCCCATCGATGGTAACAATTATATATCAGCATGGGAAATATTAACCGAAAGGTTTGAAAACAAACGGCAACTTGTTAATACACAGTTAAGGTTTCTAGTGGAACAAAATAAGCTTGCTCATGAATCCGCTGCAGGTTTAAAGGTCTTGCACGATACAAGCATTGAATGTGTCCATGCACTTGCGAATCTGGGGATAACAGTTGATGCATGGGACAGTATTTTAATATACGTCATCTTAAATAAACTTCCTTATCAAACTCAAAGGGATTGGGAAGATAAATTAGGCACATCTAAGGTTCTTCCGGACTGGAAATCATTTACATCTTTCATTGAAGGTAGGTTCAGTTCTCTCGAAAATATTCGGGAATTAAATATTTCTCCAAAGCAGACTGTACCTATTACCTCAGTTAGGAAAACTAATACCTTTCACCTAAACTCACCACAAATGGGTAAGCAATTCCGTTGTCGACTTTGCTATGCTTCTCATGGCATTCGGCATAGCAAAAAGTTTTTGAACATGGACGTAAGGAATCGTACAGATGCTGTAAGAAAAAACGCAATTTGTTCTAATTGTTTAGGTTATTTGCAGCAGCAGCAACAGATGCTACAAATGTGGGCATAAACATCATACATTGTTGCACATAGAGACAGAAAATGTGGAACAGCAAAATCGTAACCACCAAAGATCTCAACAAACTACAAATTTCCAAGGCCGTAATAATTCTCAGTACGATACACAGAGCCATTTAATTCAAAATCCAAACAATTTCATAACACCAGACCCTTTACAGAGTGAACGCGGTGGTTCTTCCACATCAAGGGCCACTTTCAATTCGCATTTCAACCAAATGCGAACTAAGGCATTGCTGGCTACGGCGCTGGTAAAGTTTTTGCCTCTAATGGAACCAGTCATATTTATAGAGCATTAATTGATCCAGGTTCCGAGGCCACATTCATCACTGAAAGCGCAGTTCAATTACTTAAACTTAGAAAAGAAAGAATATCAGCGAACGTCACTGGGTTAGGTCTAACGTCCACTGGCACTTCAAACTATCAGGTCAGTCTTACTCTTTTCTCGCTATCCAATCCGTCTTTCTCCCTGGATATCAAGGTTTTTGTTTTCCCTCGTTTAACTTCGTTGTTGCCATCTCACCAGGTACAGAGGGAAAATTGGGATCATTTGTCGAAACTTTCATTAGCAGATCCATCATATAATATCCCAGGAAAAATCGATATTTTATTAGGTGCTGATGTTTATGCATCCATTATCCTGGAAGGGCTGGTAAGGAGTCAAATGGGTTCCCCAGTTGCACAACAGACTGAGCTGGAGTGGTTTCTCACAGGAAGCACCAGCTCGACTTCACAACGAAACAGTCTCACAGTACAAAATCACCATAAATCCTTAGATGATCAACTAAAACAATTCTGGGAGATAGAGGAAGATTTCGGTGACAGAAAGCTGACGGCAGAGGAGGAGAGATGTCAACAACATTACAGAGAAAACGTTAGAAGACGAAGTGATGGCAGATACGAGGTTCGGCTCCCTTTCAAAGAAAATATGCGTCCATGCTTAGGTAATTCTAAAGAGCCGCCATGGCAAGACTATATCAAATTGAGAAGCGTCTGGCTACCGATGTTAAGTTCCGGGAAAACTACAAAAACTGTCTGGAGGAATATGGTACCTTAGGGCACATGAGATCGGTATCATTCGATGAGGAACGCCTGATTGGAGAGAACTATTTCCTGCCGCACCACGCGGTACTTAAGGAGTCAAGCACCACCATAAAACTTCGTGTGGTTTTCGATGCTTCGTGCAAGACTTCTAATGGTAAGTCTTTAAACGACCAATTGATGGTAGGACCGCGTTTACAACCAGACATAGTAGACCTCATAGCTGAATGGAGGAAATTTAAAGTAGCATTCTCGGCAGACATAACGATGATGTACAGACAAATATGGATGGCAGAAGAGCATACGTCGTATCAACTAATCCTGTGGAGATCCAAAAGGGAAGATCCTGTTAAAACATACGCACTCAACACAGTGACGTTCGGTACCGCATCAGCACCCTATTTAGCAGTGCGGACCTTGCACCAGCTTGCTGCTGATGTGGAAAAGACCCACCCACAGGTTTCAAAGGTACTTACCGAAGGTTTTTACGTAGACGATCTGATATATGGATCAGACAACGAAGAAGATGCAATCATCCTGCAAAGAGACGTTGTAGCCGTATTACAGTCGGCTGGATTTCCGCTACGCAAATGGGCGAGCAATTCGCCGAAGGTTCTGGAGCAAGTTCCTGAAAATCAAAGAGAAGTAAATCTTCCTCTAAATTTCGATTCGCAAGATGTCATCAAAACTTTGGGCATACAATGGCATCCAGCGAATGATGTCTTCAGATTCAAAATCAATTTACCTGAAGTGGATAAATACACAAAATGATCCGTGCTTGCAGATATCGCTCGCCTCTTTGATCCTCTTGGATGGATAGCCCCGTATATTGTCAAAGCTAAGTTGGTACTACAAACACTTTGGCGCAACAATCTTTCTTGGGATTCACCAATACCCCAAGAAATTGAAAGGCTTTGGGTCGATTTACGAGATGGATTGAAAGGGTTGCAGGAGATACATATCTCACGGTGGATCGGATATGCAATTGGTGCAAAGGTGCAACTTCATGGCTTTAGTGACGCCTCTGAAAGGGCATATGCAGCCGTGATATATGCACGCATTACTCATAACAATCAAGAGAGTATACGCTTAGTGACCTCGAAAACTAGAGTAGCTCCAGTCAAGAGTGTATCTTTACCACGCTTAGAGTTTTGCGCGGCTCTGCTGTTAGCCAAGCTCTTACATAAAATTTCAAGATCTATGCAATTTGATAACGCAGAAAGTTTTGCATTTTTTTTTTTTTTTTTATAATTTGCGCGCGCCAAATGGGATATGAATACCATTAAATTATTTCAGGGCACGGGCGTTTGCAGAAATTGAGAGAGAGAGAAAGGAAGATTGGTGTAGTGGGTTTGAAACTTAGGTGGTATTAAGTTTCAGTTTCAGTAAACTCCAGGGGTGGCATCCAGATAACTGGGGAGCTTGTTTGTTTTGCTTTTTGTCGTTGCTCATGATTCGCAGTATTTTTTTCCATCCACCTGATGTCATCATCACGATCAAGTTGCATTTAAGCCATATGACCATTCTACTGCCAGTGTTATGCCTTCGCAGTAGAGTTGACTAAGCTTTCGCAATTGATCGACTTTTTTATTTATTTCAAACGAAATAAATAGATGATTGTTGAGATCAGGATTTGAACCGTGAACCAAGAGCGTGACAAGCGTTGATGTTACCACTACACCACGGCCACCCTCATCGTTGACTTGCATGGTCTGACTCTACGGTTACCTTAGCATGGATAAAGGGAGACCCAGCGATACGTACCACATTCGTTGCAAATAGAGTTGCCGAGATTCAAACTCTAACGGGTCCTAATGTTTGGCGACATGTAGGCACCAAGGACAACCCAGCAGATATGGGATCGCGGGGATTGTCACCAGAAGATCTGATGAGTAACAAGATGTGGTGGAGCGGGCCCTCATTTCTCCGAAATTTTTCACTTAACACCAATACTGCTGAAATCCTAATAGATACGGATGAGGAACTAGAAAGGTAAATAGAAATGTTCAAATTAAATCAGATTTCTTTAAAAATGCAATCAAAACCTTACATACCAATTTCGCTCACATTATTTCTCACTGCGTTGTCATCGACACTGAAGCGTCTTCTCCGCATCGTAGCAATATGGTGAAGGTACTTTTACAACGTACGAGCGGGGGAAAGGATGCCTTTAGATAATCATCCACTCACAGCCGAAGAGCTGATCTCATCTCAGAACCAGCTCATTAAAATCATCCAAAAGGAACTGTTTGGTGAAGACATCAAGGCGCTGAAGGAGAAAAAACCTATTCCTAGGGGGAGTGTGATTCTCAGTCTGAATCCCTTCGTCGACTCGGATGGACTATTAAGGGTAGGAGGCCGATTAGCGAACTCAGCGCTACCATTTACTCAGCGACATCCCATAATTTTGAAAGATATGATGATGGCTGAAATAAGAAATACGTACTGGATAACGAACTTAAAGGGATTAGTAAAGTCAACGATATACAAATGCGTTCGATGCCATCGCTACAACGCAAAAATGGGGATGCAGTTAATGGGCAACCTTCTAGCAGAACGAGTGATTGCCTCCAGGCCATTTACAAACACTTCTTTGTGATCGAAGATCTGCAGGAAGAAGGTAGAGGCTACGAGGGTGGGTCAATAAGTCCCTAAAAATTAACACAAATTGTGTCGTCACCTTAAATTTATGTTTTTTTTGTCAAGAATCATCTTTCAAAAGAACGCACCCAAATTTTTAGACAGATCTGTGAAATAGTTTTGTTGTTCCAGCCATTTTATATAGACGCCTACTAGCATTTTCTCAAAAATGGAAAAAAAGTGAACTTCGAGTGCTCATTAAACACAATTTTTTGCGGCAAAAAACTATTACGCAAACCATACAAAAGCTTGACAAATATTATGGGGACTCTTCACCATCGATTGTAACCATTCACCACTGGTTTACTCAAATTCGGTGCTGTCGTTCAAGCACAAGTGACACTGAACGTTCTGGTCGCCTAATTGAGGTCACCACACCAGAAATGGTCGACAAAATCCATGGTTTGATAATGAACGATCGGCAAGTGAAAGTGCGCGATTTCGATTTTACGTAAATATTTGGACATGAAAAAGCTTTCCGCAAGATGGGTGCCGCGTTTGCTCACAATCGGCAACAAACGCATTCATTTGACAACTTCAAAGGTGTGTTTGGCGATGTTCCAGAAATATTCGGCTGAGTTTTTGCGCCGTTTCGTAAGCGTGAATGAAACCTGGATTCACCACAACACACCAGAAACTAAGGAACAGTCAAAACAATGGACTTCTCCTGGTGAATCGAAGCCGAAGAAGGCCAAGGCGGGTTTATCAGCAAACAAAGTCATGGCGACCGTTTTTTGGGATGCGCGCGGTGTTATTCACATCGATTACCTTGAAAAGGGTAAAATGATCACCGGCGCATATTACGCAGAGCAACTGGATCGATTCCAAGCCGATTTGAAGCAAAAACGGCTGCATTTGACGAAGAAAAAAGTTCTTTTTCATCAGGACAACGCACCGGCGCACAAGTCCGCAGTCGCAATGGCAAAATTGCATGAGTTAGGCTACGAACTCCTGCCTCATCCAGCATGTTCCCCAGATTTAGCCCCTGCGACTATTTCTTGTTTCCGAATATGAAGAAATGGCTCTCTGAATGACTTTATGCATTTTAAGATTCACCGAACGTCGAACAATGGAACTTCTTTGTGATCGAAGATCCGCAGGAGAAGGTAGAGAATACGAGTATTAGAGCGACTTTCCAGGAAGTGTACAAGGTGAATGATACCATCTGCTCGAACCACGACCTGAAAAATCGCGTCCTTGTACACAATTTGTATTTCCGAAATGATATAGAGCACTGGCGATCCGACAACATAAGTTTTACCGAGTTCAATGACGATATTATGGCAAATAATGTCATCGCCGATTAAAGGGTACATCCTCCATACATATCGAAGGTGGAGCTGCAAGCGGTCTTCGAATCATTGAGAAGGAAGAAATCTGTGGGAATCGTCGGTGTGTCGAACATTGTGCTTCGACATCTCCCTCTAGAAGCGGTGGACATTTGCACCAGTCTGTTTAACAATATGCTGAATAATGCACATTATCCAGCGCATTCGAAAAAAAACAGTGATACAAACCATTCTCAAAAGGGGTTAGGACACCTCCAATCCGGCATATTTCCGGTCGATAAGTCTCCTTCCGAACATCAGCAATGTATTCGAAACAGTGATCAATAGTCCTGATTAAGTGGATAATAAAATAATTCCGGATAACAAATTCGGTTTTAAGGCGGGGCATGATGCAATACATGCCACGTCTAAACTGGCGTCGGATATCCAATGGAACAAAAGCAAGAGCCAATGTACGGGTGCACGCCTGATTGACTTGGAGAAGGTCTTCGGTACCGTATGGTTAGAGGGACTATTTTACAAGCTGACCAGGCTGGACATAAGCAAACCACCGCAGTACATACTTTGTAACATGCTCACCAGTAGATAGTTCATTGTAAAAAATGACAATGTGACTTCTGCTGGAACATTTCAAATCAAAAACGGTCTGCAACAAGTTGTGGCGGTTTCACCGATCCTATTCAACATTTGCACGGGCGATCTAATAGGATTACGTTACCATGCCATAGCGTGCACAGACAATCTGATCGCGTACAGATCAGGACCAAAAATCGAGGTCATTGCACTGCACTTGCAACGTGACTTCGATAAGATTCAGCGATATTGCGATGATTGGAAGTTGAAGATCAACTTCCAGAGACCGGAAAGATAGCGCTTAGGTAGGGGAATCTTAACACTTATAAACTCGAAGTCGGCGGTGTGCGAGCTTTTGAAAAAGGTAGCGTCATGGCGATTGTGTATTGCCAGCAGAGCGCCACGGCCGGATATAGAGCCATCTGTTACAAGTCCATCAGTGCGGAAAGTGTTGAAAGCAGCAGAGAAATGTTCGCTGTTCTTGAAATTGGGGGTTAGATTTGTCTCCGTCAGAGCAAAAATGTCGTAGGAGAGTTTTTGGGAGTTCAGAAATACGTCGCGGGTTTTGGTGCGCAATCCTCTGACATTTTGATAGTTAAAAGACAGGTATTTAGGAGCAATTTGAGAGTTGTATGGGTGAGACAAGAAAGAGCCGGAGAATTGATTAGGGGCGATAATATTTATTTAAGTCGGCATGGCTTCTTTGAAGGTGGGAAGTTCTTTTAGAGCTGGGGTAGGCGGCAAATGAGGGCAGGTCTTCAGAAACCCTTTGAGATGAAATATTAAAAGCGTCGTGGTAGTTATTGAAAATTCGCAGTAACGTAGGACGGTCAGTAGGTCTTGCCATCGACGCAAACACAGTCGGGTTTGTTGTGGATGTAAGCAAGGAAGAGTCGGACATTATTGTAAATTCTATGGTCCCTTAATCGAGATAAAGTGTAGCGACTATCGATTGAATCAGCGGAATTCATGGTAAGTTTAACGACGGGAGGGAGGAGAGGATCAAGAAAGGGGGGCGAAGAATTTGCCACAGGTTAGGGTTGAAGGTATTATTAGTACGAAGAGAGGTGGAAGTGTTTGAATCCGAGAGATCACAGGACACGTGGTTGAGGTTAGTCTTGTTTTCTGAGCGAGTGGCAGCAGATGTTATGGATGGAGATGGCGGGAGAGAGGCAGAAGTGTTTGCACGCGAGAGATCAAAGGACACCGTTTTAGGATTAGATTTGTTAACTGAGTGAGTGGAAGCAGATGCTTCGGATAGAGATGCGGCTGCAGGGTTGAGAATATGCGATCGCGTGAAGTTGGGATATTTGGCAGCTCCATTGAGATAAGGAAGTAATCCAAGTTTAAATTGCCAATTAGAGTGCGGCCCGCGAGAACTATTGCCGGTAGAAAGAGAGTGAGGTAGAGATGACGGATTAGGCTTAGAACTAATGGAAGTCTTGTTAGAGCTAGGGTTTTTATCTGGCTTAGAGTTAGGTTTAGAATCATGAGAGTAAGGCTTAGAGTTAGGCTTAGAGTTATGGTTATTATTCTGCTTTTTGTTACCCTTGTTAATTCATTTGGCCATGGTCATCTTCCCCAACTGAAAGAAATCTTCTGGCAGTTGGCTATGGTGATTGCAAACTTCTTGTAAAAAAAAGTTCCGTATCCAGGTAGCATCGGCATTTTAAGTAGCGCCTTAGATGGTAAATGTAGTGTACTCAGCGTTTTCCGTCTTGTTGCCCTTACTTAGTTTTTCAAGCCTCTCGTTCCACTCAGGGAGAGTCCATGAAGTTCCGAATCGATTAATACACGGTTGCGAGGCTTCAGTTTGTTTGGTGAGTCAGTGGGAAGATTAGCAGTCGAGGATGTAGACACTAGAGACGGAGGTGAAAGAGCTCTTGGAGATAGATTGATTTCAGTTTCGCGAATTTCATCAAATATTGATGTATTGTACGGACAGCTTGATTGTGGTTGGATATGATCCGGAATGTCATCGGTTATGCTGGAAGCCATCCTAATATCATCGAGAATTTCGCATATTGTAAGACGAGTTACTGTGAGTTCATTACTGACCTCATTAATTTTGTGTACCATGTCAACAAGTAGCGGATCGGGCTGAAGGTGTGGCTAAATTTGAGGATTGCTGGAAAGGAACCTCCAGGTCAGACCGAAGAGATTTGATATCATCGTTAATATTGTTGTATCGGCAGGGTTTAATGGTAGAATTAATTTGGCGTTTGAGTTCCTCGAGTTGACAGTTTATGGAATCGTACTGGGAACTATTGGTTATAATTTGGGTTAAGGCTGCCAATTGATTTCCGATGTTATTAAATTTGGCCTTGCACAAATCACTACAGCACTCAACGGTGTTGCTCAAATCGTCTACACTTTTTATAATGTCATCACACTTTAGTAGCTCTTTGAAGACCTTTTTGCTGAACTGCTTAAAGTCAATGGCCATTTCTTTGGTCGAATCACTGAGACACTTGATTGCTAGCATGACGTGCGAGAGAGAAATGTCTATGCACTTGTCGCAGTAGAACGCGAAATGATTCAAATAATCTTTAATATAAATAATAGATCTTTTGCTAAGACCGGTGCATATAGGGTGGAATGACTTGTCACAGAGGCCTTTGCAGGTCACCCAGTCGGCGTTGGTATCTTCGATTGCGCAATGAACATTACCGCAATTTTCAATTTTTAATAGGCCACGAAAAAATAAACAAAAGCAAAAAGGAAAATTAGGTCAACTTGCAACGACTGACGAAGTGAGAATCGAGTTAATTGGTATTGGTATTGACTCCTTTAGTTACTTAGGATAGGTTAGGTGAATTTGAATTTAGGCTAACTGAATTTAGTTGATAGAATCACATTTATAAATTTGAGATCCGAATAGATCATATAAATAAAGAAATGCATGATGATGACATTTTTTAGTGGTCATGATATCATAATAATGATGTGCAGGTAAACATTTTTGGGCAAAGATGGTGTGTGGGGGAATGGGAAGGCCGTACTTTCGCTGATCAGGTGCGACGACGACTAGACTGGACAACTACACTGACTTGACAAAGACTGTACATGACGGCCTTACGCACTTTAAGTACAGGACATTAGAAAATAGTGGCTGGATTGATGCATTAGGGGCCATCTCCAGTGAATATTGGCCAAGGAGATGGCGAAGGTTGTGTCTTTTAGACACAAGGGTGGGTTGGCCATGCTGATGCCATCAACACCTGGCATGTCTCTGGGACGAGACGAATCCACATCCTGGAGAGACTAGGGGATACAGATGCCGTAGTATAGGGCTAGAATAGGATAGTTATAAGTTAGTTTAGGTATAGGTTAGGGCTTATCATAAGTTTTAAGGTAGAGTAGGTTTAGTTTAGAATAGTTAGGTTTAGGTTAGATCTGGCATACCCTTCTTCCTCCAGGATATGGGCATAAGCCTTGAGCTTCTTCTTCTTCTCTTGTTTTCTTCCCTACCTTTTTTAAGTCCGTCCGTGGTCTAATTAAGTTGGCTTCTTTTCTACTCTATTAGGTTTCTCTTAATACGCATATGGCACGATATTTTCCGTTTGTGCAGGTGGTGTGAGAGTGATGGGAGACAAGAACCAGCCCCGTCCGACGAATTAAGCCATGCAACCGCGTGCGTGCCACCTTCCCCTTCATCCACACCGAAGATGCCTAAGTGGCCTGCCCCTAGCTCATAACATAGTCTTAACAGGATTCAGTTCTGTGTCACTAGCTCCTTTCCTTGCTAGTTCATCTGCTGTTATGCCCACACACATTGCTCTGCTAGTACAAGACATTTCAGCCTCGTATTCCCATTACATCATCGCCGGAGCGCCGATAACCCAGTTTAGCAAATGTGCAAACCTTCCAACTGACCCACTGCGGCGAACACACAAGCGTCGTCACATTGACCCACTTGAGTGCCTGCAACAAGTGAACGAAAAGGTCACAGAGTATTCAATATCAACTGTTACGTATTCTTGCGACCACTTGTATAAACAAGCAGGTGCAAGAATGGATCACATGGATCGGTTTACTCTGCTGACCTATACAGCACACGATAGGTGAATGAAACGAAACAGTCAGTCGAAGATAATCATTATAACAATCCACATAATAAAATCACTAGCGTGTTTTTTAAAGCAACCGTGTTGTGTTTTTTTGTTTCTCCTTCGTTCCCGCACTATACAACATTTGGTGGTAGCGGTGATATCTTTAGAACAGAGATGGGGTCCGGTATATATATTTTTTTTCTCTCTAAGTCCTCTAATGTCAAAAACAAAAAAAAATGTGTTGAAAAAACTGTCTGTGTGAACATTAAAAATTCAAATTCAGTGTAAAAAAACTGTCTGTATGAACATTAATAATTCAAATTCAATATGAAAAAATAAAAGACGTAATCCAGCATATCACAGAGGAAAGCCGATTCCTGTGATACAAGAACGAGGAAATCGCGAAGCCGGAGCAATCAAAAATCAGCAATAAAAACGATCAACAGTCAAGATTCAACCCGCAGCATCAAAAACATCATTCAGGCAACATTCCATCATCAGTAGCAGACCATTAGTCAGTCCAGCATTATCATAACAAGAGTATCATCATAACCATGGTCACACAGTAGGACTAATATATATCTTTATATTTTTTTTTATAAATTTGATTTATTTTGTATAACTACATCCTAATTTTATTAAAACGTAAAAGAAAAATTTTAGAAGAATAAGAATTATATATCTCTACACAATTCCACATCATCGCCGGAGCGCCGATAACCCAGTTTAGCAAATGTGCAAACCTTCCTACTGACCCACTGCGGCGAACACACAAGCGTCGTCACATTGACCCACTTGAGTGCCTGCAACAAGTGAACGAAAAGGTCACAGAGTATTCAATATCAACTGTTACGTATTCTTGCGACCACTTGTATAAACAAGCAGGTGCAAGAATGGATCACATGGATCGGTTTACTCTGCTGACCTATACAGCACACGATAGGTGAATGAAACGAAACAGTCAGTCGAAGATAATCATTATAACAATCCACATAATAAAATCACTAGCGTGTTTTTTAAAGCAACTGTGTTGTGTTTTTTTTTTTTCTCCTTCGTTCCCGCACTATACAACATTTGGTGGTAGCGGTGATATCTTTAGAACAGAGATGGGGTCCGGTATATATATATTTTTTTTTCTCTAAGTCCTCTAATGTCAAAAACAAAAAAAAATGTGTTGAAAAAACTGTCTGTGTGAACATTAAAAATTCAAATTCAGTGTAAAAAAACTGTCTGTATGAACATTAATAATTCAAATTCAATGTGAAAAAATAAAAGACGTAATCCAGCATATCACAGAGGAAAGCCGATTCCTGTGATACAAGAACGAGGAAATCGCGAAGCCGGAGCAATCAAAAATCAGCAATAAAAACGATCAACAGTCAAGATTCAACCCGCAGCATCAAAAACATCATTCAGGCAACATTCCATCATCAGTAGCAGACCATTAGTCAGTCCAGCATTATCATAACAAGAGTATCATCATAACCATGGTCACACAGTAGGACTAATATATATCTTTATATTTTTTTTTATAAATTTGATTTATTTTGTATAACTACATCCTAATTTTATTAAAACGTAAAAGAAAAATTTTAGAAGAATAAGAATTATATATCTCTACACAATTCCACGTATCCCTTACCCTCATCTCAACATTTCTTGGGTAACAGTAAATGTCGAATTTAAACCTGAACATTTCAATCAGAAATAGGAAGGTTCATAGAGCATCTGATAGCGAAGAGTCCGATTCTTTGATTGATTCTTTATCCAAACAAATGCCTATTGGACATTCTCCAACTCATAAAGAACCACAAATGGAGCCTGTTCTCGTCCCTGGTTCATATTTTAAAAGCTACTTCGTTGTTTCCGACGCGTCTCCTAACAACGGAATCGGTATCTCTTGTTTCTCCCAGTCAGGTATTCCCTTAGCATCACAGCTCCCTGTAGCAATGTTCTTCAATTCTTCGCAAGCTATAAAACTCATACTCGAGTTTGATAGTTCTGCCCGAAATCTGGATAGATTTATCCAACTGGTTCACCTCTAATCAAGGAAGGCCGCCACTGTGCCCGATAGAGACAAACTTGTCGACTTAGTCAATTCAAAACTAACCGGTTGGGGATATAAAGTTATCATCAAATATAACGACTACGATATCTGGACCGAGTTAAGAGAGGCATTTGTCAAGAACTTCAGGAAAACGCGCTCTATACAAGTGATACAGACTGAAGTTTTCCAGTTCAGGCAAAATTATAATGAGACCGTGAGTTCATACTCAGAAAACCCAACGCTCTTTTTGATGAGCTAAACAATGCGAATGCTAGCAGTACAGATGAGGCTGCAAATAGAGCTATACGAACCCTAAATAGCGGTATAATCTTGAATAATTTCTGCAACGGGTTGAAACCACAACTGAAAACTCTAGTAAAAAGTGCTAGGTGTAAGGATCTGGATGAGGCCGCCGACATAGGAATGGAAGAAGAAAAACTTCTTGTCACTGCAAGGGATTTTATTCCAAGTAATAAATACTGTCATAACTGTAGGACCAGGACACACAACACGAACGAGTGCCGAAGGCGACCAAATGTGAATAACAATGGAAATGGTTCAACATCCACATACCCCGCAACAAAGACCGATATCCTCCAATAGACGAACTTTCAGATATTCAAATATCAACACGACACAAAATGTTTTGGCATGCAGATATTGCAAAAATGTGGGACACTCCATAGACCAATGTAGGAAAAGACAGTTCAACAATAGCAGAAATATCCCTCAGCAGTCTGTTCCAAGCTCGGGAAACGACTTGAGACATGGCTCGTCCAACACCCGGAGTCAGGTGAAGCGCATGCAGTAAAGTGTATAAGAAACAGAATTCCAAATCCAGACAACGCAAGGCACTATCCGAATAAAATCCTATGTCAACCGGTACAAGCAAACCGAACACAAAATAGTCCAAACAAAAGTCTAGCAGATTCTCGTAGCTGTAGGCAAACTCCGCAAAGAAAAGATTCGCACACGCAGTATCAAACTCGAAACCCTTTTAACTCAAAATGCAAACAAATAAATTTACTAAATCAAGAGGAAACCCCTCAAAATCAGAAATCGCACACACTGTATCAAATTTCTAAATCTAATAATTAAAAGTGCGATTCTAAACAAGAGAAAATTCCTCAACATAAAAGTCATTCACTGTATCAAATTTCTAAATCTACTAATTCGAAGTGCGATTCTAATCAAAGAAAAACTCATGACCATAAAAATCATCCGCTATCTCAAACATCTAAGTGTACCAATTCAAAATGCAATTTCAATCAAAGAAAAACTCATGACCGTAAAAGTCATCCACTGTTTCAAACTTTTAAGTCTACCAATTCAAAATGCAATTCCAACCAAAGAACATAAAAGTCGTTCAATGTCTCATACTTCTAATTCTACTCGTTCAAAACTCTATTCTGAGTTCCCAAACCAATAGAATTTGTCTCCAAAACAATTCGAAAATGAAATTAAAACAAGAAACTTACGTCTAAACCAAATGCATACAAAAAATCGAGATTCAGCCTAAACCCATAATTTAAACCTAATTCCTAAATCAATCTCTGAACTCTGACCAGAAACATCTCTCAAAACAGGACGTGCTTACAAGTTTTAATAAGCAAATAGTCAACATCGGATGCATAAACAGAGCATCCAGTTTTAAAAGCGAAATCAAAATAACTTGCAAGGATACTAACGACAAATTCAATATAATGCTCCTTGATACTGGCGCAAGTCTCAGCCTGATAAAACTAAGCAAATTACAAGAAGATATATGGGTACATACAGATACAGTCATAGAATTAAAAGGCATTAGCGGTACGCCTACAACACATACCTAGGTACAACATATTTGAATATAGAAATCACTTCAGGTCAAAAACTCAAACACTTTTTTCACATAGTGCCAAACAATTTCCGCACCATGCAAGATGGCATTTTAGGGGAAGATTTCTTCAAAAATTTTAACGCAATTTTAAATTACAGGGAAAATACCCTCACTTACTATTTCAAAGGGCAAAAATATATATTGTTATGGATGGCTCATATAGAATGTCAGCAAAATAAAAAACTAGGTCAAACAAACAAACGACAGTGACACCGAACACCGACAATACAGTAGACGCACATTCAGCAATAACAAACGAACGTCAAATTTCAGGTGAAATATTTATTCCATTGTGTCAGCAATAAAATATTATTAATAGAGGTGCAAAACAAAAACGAGTTGAAGAAGTTAATCAGACACGGTACGAATATTGTAAAAATCTTAGCATTTGCTTTTCATATTAAATTAAGTTACTAAGTACTCTTATATAATATCATTTCCGTATTTTTATGAAATAAAGTTTATTACTCTACTACTATCGTTGGTGTTATAATTTAAAACTCGTGAAAATAATCAAAGTGGTCGCAGAATTTCTTGCTATTGTTGTTCCTGCATTGTGAATTCACCTCATCCAACGGTAATACCGGATCTCCCACTACCTACCAATTTAATCCGGCACGAGGACACATCATAGCAAGTGATTAAGTAATACATGAAAGTTATCTTTTCTACAATATTTTAAATAAAATTTAAATTTTAGAAAAAAAAAAATGGGGCGTAAGAAGCATTGCACCTTTGAGGAAGAGGAAATTTAAAAAAAAAAATGAAAAATGATGGTATACGTTACCGGAAAATTGCTGAAACTATGGGCTGTTCTCTGGGTAAAGTGCAAAATGCACTTAAAACGAAGAAAACTGAAGAAGAAAGGGGAAGACCGCGAAAAACATCCAGAAAAATGAACCGAAGGACTGTCTCTGAAGCGAGGAAGGACCCGTTCATCTCACTATTTTTAAAAAACTAAATCCAGATGTTTCCTTAAGGACAATAAGGAGAAGGTTGGTAGAATGCAAACTATCAGTTAAATCGCCCAGGAAGGTACCACTTTTTAACAACAGGCACTTGAGAAACAGGATGCATTTTGCTATTCAGCACCAAAATTGGTCAGAAAAAATGGAGAAATATATTTTGGACGGACGAATGTAAATTCAATTTGTTTGGGTATGATGGTAGGCGTTTAAGACGTCGTAAGGACGTAAGACGTCTTCGCAATTCTGCATATGATCCCCGCTACACAAAATCACTCCAGGTCAAAAACTAGAACACTTTTTTCACATAGTGCCAAACAATTTCCCCACCATACAAGTTGGCATTTTAGGGGAAGATTTCTTCAAAAATTTTAACGCAATTTTAAATTACAGGGACAATACCCTCACTTACTATTTAAAAAAAATGTATATATACGAGTACATAGGTATAATATTTCTTGTACGAACGAAATTCGGTATTCATACCAGCAAGAACCGAAAAACTAGTACGATGTGGGCCAATCCAAGACCGCACACAAGTTTATACTTCTTATGCTATCATGGAACCAATAGATGGGTTTGTATACATATCAGTACTGAATGCTAATGATAAGGAAGTCATACTGCAAAATCTGAATCTAGAGTTCGAAGACATAAATGATTATCACGGCCATAATGTGAACTCGTTGAGCACAAAACCAATGATAGATGAGAGATTAGAAAAAAATAAAAATCAGCTCCAATTGAATCATTTAAACAACGAAGAAAAGAGAGCAATAGAAGAAATATGCCGTGAGTACAATCATTTCTTCTTTCTCGAAGGAGACACTCTATTCTCCACGACAGGAATCATCCAATAAAAACAAACCCAAACATACCACCAGTCAACATTCAACCATATCGTCTGGCACAGGTTCACATGCAGGAAATAAAGAACCAAGTCAACAAAATGCTACAAGACGAAATAATAAGACCAAGTTCTAGCCCATGGAATGCTCCCCTACTGATTGTTGCAAAGAAGGGAAAACAGAAGTGGAGAGTAGTAGTGGACTACAGAAAACATAATAAAGTGACTATCGCGGATGCTTATCCAATACCAAGTATCGAAGACACCCTCGGGCAACTAGGTGATTCCAAATATTTCACCACACTAGACCTAGCTAGTGGATTCCATCAGATTGAAGTGGCTGAAGAAGACAAAGAAAAGACAGCTTTCAGTACACCAAATGGACATTTTGAGTTCAATAAATTCTATGTCTATGTCAAAGATACAAATTATATTCACGTAGTAAAATGGTCATCACCACAACTACAAAAGTCCCTTTCGAAAAATAGCTCTCGATTTAGTGCGACCATTCCCGATCACAGAAGACCATAACAAATACATACTCACATTTCAAGATGATCTTACTAAATCCATCCAAACAGTCGCAATACCAAATCAAGAAGCTTAAATAGTGGTCTTAAATAGTAGTCATTAGTAAAGAAAATTATTTGTACTTATGGTATACCCCAAACTATACTCACAGATCAAGGAATAAATTTTACTAAACTCGCAGATCAAGGAATAAATTTTACTAGTGAACTATTCAGAAATGTCTGCAAAATCCTAAAAATTAAAAAGATTCAAAGCAGCCCATACCATCCACAATCAAATGGTGCACTCGACCTCGGTCACACCGAACTTTAGGTGACTATTTGAGAAATTATGCAAACAACGACCGATCTAACTGGCATTGATATATCGAGTATGCAATTTTTTGCTGTAATACAACAGAACAGGCAAGCACTAACTATAGCCCTTACGAAGTTCTCTTTGGATTCAAACCACCAATCCCCTCTATCCTAAACACATAAATAGAACCCGTACACAATTTCGACGACTACATCAGCGAGATTAAAACTAAATTACAAAACAGGTTATGAAGCCATACGGAAAAACCAAATAAAGGCTAAGGAAAAGTCGAAACAGTACTACGATCGAAAATCAAATCAGGTCACCTATAACGTCGGCGACAAGGTATGGATAGAATCAAAAAACAGATCAAAAAAAAACTTACCTCTATTTATGAAGGATCTTTCGATATTGTAGAAACTATATCCCCAGAAAACTCCAAAATAAGAATAGACAGGAAAGCAAAAATCATATATAATAACCTCAGAAAACCACATGAACAAAAATTTCAACATCATCGCCGAAGAAATAACAAAAAATACGTTAAAGCTAACGAATTTAACAAATTTCGAAAAAACACTACACAACTTCGACGAAATAGCAAACATATTATCTATGTGCGCTTCAGAAATACTAGAAAAACAATCCGAACTATTAGCTATCATACAGGAAGCAAAATTAGGTAGATTAGACAGTCGACTCTTAAATTCAGACATATTCACGTCGACACTGAAACAAATCCAACTCTACCACATGGAGCAAGATTTCCAGAGAAATTATCAAGAATTAATTTACCCATAATCAATTCTATAGCGACCATAACCCATCTTTACGTGAATAATAAAATCATGATACAAGTGAGCATCCTTTAGTAAACGAGGAATTACAGTTGTTTAGGGTCACAGCACTTCCTATTAAATTAAGCGCAAACATTAACCGGTACATAGCAATGGAGAACGAGATAATCGCCACTAATGAAAATTACAAAAGGTACATATTCCTAAACGGAAAAGATCTGATTAAATGTACAACATACTCGACGAACCGCAATGTCAACAACTGTTTAACACAACTAATTTCAGGAAATGCGAGTCCATCGACTTGCGAGACCAAGGTTTTCAAATTAAGACACGAAATTTGGTTCAATCTAATTAGCAAAAACTCATGGCTCCATGTCATATCTTAACCTACTAACGTAAGAATTTTGTGCGGTGACGCACCTAAAAACCCAAAAATCTCTTCGACAGCGGAATTTTAACCATAGACCCATTTTGCAAGGCCATAACTAACGAGGTATATCTTCAAGCGTCAAATGAAAGATACAACTCTACCCCGATTAGTTACCACTTCGAAAACGTGCTACCAAAGGAAGCACTATACATTCCCGCAAACATTTCCTAAATACCAGCCCATACCATACATGTAGCTAGATCTACATCAATATAGCATAAGTATTAAAAATTTAGTTAATTCAAATAAAACAATGCTATCTATAAATCACAAACATATGTATTTTTCATCTGCCACTATCTTCGTTATTTGTGTAATTGGCATCCGTAGTCCGGTTAGAAGATAAAGCTGTGAATAAATAGAGCAGCAGAAAGCAATGTTACTCAAGAGCCAAATGTAAGCTGATAACTTTTAAAGAAAAAAAAAAAAAAAAAAAAAAAAAAAAATACACATATATATATATATATATATATATATATATATATATATATATATATATATATATATATATATATGGAATTTAAGGAGTTTATTTCAAATGAACAAAGTACAAAAAGTATAAAAAGTAAAAAAAAGGGATTACTACTGACTGGATAGGCTGGCGACTCGCTTCTCTCTTTTTCGTCAGAGCCAAACCTCCCATAAGAGGTTTGTCGCTGTGGTGAGTACATGCTTGGGGTCACAGGGTGATTCCATAAATTCGGCCCTCCTGAACCCTTTTCCGACTGTGGGAAAAGCGACGCATCGTCTCGGTTTATCGTCTTGGCTGGTTCATCTGTTTGACTAGCTTATCGTCTTGCTGGAGAATTCGTTTTAGCTGGTTTATAGTCTAGGTTGGTTCATCTTTGTTTGTGATTTACATATTGTAATATGCGAGCTACGGCTCGAGTAGATAAAACGATATTCTCTGAAATTTATTTCTTTAATCTCTAGTCTATAGAACAATTCAAGTTCACACTATACTATTCTTCGCAAATTCTTTTCTTACAAGGTCTCTTTCCTCTCAAATCACTTTATCTCCTTTCAATTACTTAATTCACAAATCCAAACTAATTACTTCTTCTTGTTAACTCTCAACTTTAATTTTATCACAAAATTACAACTTCTCCCATTATCACTTTTCCAATCTCTTCGCAACGGTTCTAAACCAACTGCCCTTTTCTCGATCGCCATCTTTCCTTAAATAGCCGCATTTCTAATAGCCAGAAACTTCTAGCAAATTCTTCGACCACTGGAATAAGAAAATTCGGATGTAATAATTCCAGGATGACAGCTGCAGCCAATAATCTCGTGTTCTCTCTTATCCGTGATATTATCCGAACTGTGGAGACTAATTGCAGACACGAACCTCAAATGAAAAGACACTTCGGAATTTGTTGCCTGTTCGAGGGCGTATCGACTCAGTCGGTCCACATGAACCACTTTAATTTTAGCCCCTGGTCCTCGCTGGATGCGGTAGACAACATCGTTGATGCGGGTTATTATTCTGTAGGGACCCTTCCAGTTCTGCTGCAACTTAGGTGATTTCCACTTTTGGCGATGGGGATTATACAGCCACACTAGATCCCGCTTCTGGAATCCTGACGTTGTTGCCTTGGCATCATACCTGGTCTTCATGCGGTAGCTCGTCATCTTAATCTGGCTTCTGGTTCTTTGGTGTATGTCCCTAAGCCATTCCCTAAGGTCCGCCACGTACTCTTCTTCATTTCTGGGCTCATTGGTAGGGAATAAAAATTTCACCTCACTGAGTAACCGAGCTATTCCACCAAACAAGATTTCGAACGGCGTATGTCGAGTAGTGCTATGCACGGCACTTCTATAGGCCATCAAAAACAAGGGAATATGCCGGTCCCAATCCCGTTGGTAGTCACTTACGACCTTCGAGGGATGTTCGTCCAAAGTCCTATTGAAACGCTCCACCATACTTTCCGACTGTGGATGAAGCGGGGTTGTCCGTGTCTTTTTGATTCCGAGTAGTTGACACATCTCTGGGAAGATTCTTGACTCGAAGTTCCGCCCTTGGTCAGAATGCAATTCCGAGGGCACACCGAATCTGCTCACCCAATTGTAGACGATCTGTTCCGCCACGGTTCTGGCTTCCTGGTTAGGGATCGGAAACGCTTTCGTCCACTTACTGAAGTAGGCTATTACTACGAGTATATACCGATTACCATTGTCGTTGTATTGGTGCATCTTACCTCGAGTTTTGATTCTCGGACCCTTGCTAGCTGCACACACGTCGCATTTTCTGCACCAGTCTTCGATATCTTCCTTCGCTTTTAACCAATAAAAACGTTCTCGTACCTTTTCTAGCGTCTTATTCACTCCCAAGTGGCCTCCGGTCGCCCCGCCATGCATTTCCTGTAACACCTCCTTGACCCTCGTCCGCGGCACGACAAGCTGCATTACAAACGACTTTCCGTCGGAGGATTCCCATTTTCTTCTCAGAACACCTTCTTGGACATGGAGGGAGTCCCACTGCGCAAAATATGCCTTTAAGGTCGGGCTTCTGTGAGAGATGTTTTAATGATCCGGTTTCTCCATGTTCTCCTTCCAGGCCACAATCGGCTCGATATCCGGGTCTTCCTTCTGAGCGTTCCGGATCTTATCTACGCTCCAGCCGGCGATAGGTTCGGCTCTCATTCTATGGATGGAAACCAGCTTCCGTTCTTCCTGACGCGCACAATGTTTACAATCCGTTCTGCATGGTCTCCGGGATAGTGCATCCGCATTAGAGTGGAGTTTTCCTTTACGATGCTGTATTTTGTAGTCGTAGATTTGCAGCCTTTCGATCCATCTTGCGACCTGACCCTCAGGACTCTTGAACTGTAATAGCCATTTTAAGGCTGCATGGTCTGTGCGAAGAACGAACTTCCCCCCATAGAGGTATTTGTGAAAATGCTTCGTAGCCAAGATCAAAGCTAGAAGTTCCCGCCTTGTCACGCAGTAGTTCCTTTCTGGCTTAGAGAGCACCTTGCTGAAGTACGCAACCACCTTCTATTGGCCATCGTGCACCTGGGAGGGTACGGGTCCTACCCCAACATTACTAGCATCTGCATCCACAATGAACGTTTCCCCGGGAGTGGGGTAAGCTAGTATCGGGGCATCGCATAGCCGTTGTTTAAGTGCCTTGAAGCTCTTCTCGCACTCAATTGACCATTTGAATTGTTTTCCCTTTTCCGTCAACTGGTGCAGGCTCTTTGCGATCCCGGTCAAATCCTTCACAAACCGTCTGTAGTAGGTGGCTAGGCCCAGAAAGCTCCTTAGTTCTTGTTTATCCTTGGGGACTGGTCAGTTTTTCACCGCTCCGACCTTCTCTGGATCGGTTCTCACTCCTTTCGCTGAAATTATGTGCCCCAAGTACTTGACTTCCGCTCTAAACAGGGCGCACTTTTTGGGGTTGAGCTTCAGGTGGGCACTTTGAAGCCTTTGAAACACATCCCTTAGATTGTCTCGGTGTTGCGCAAACGTCTTTCCTACGACGATGACATCATCCAAGTACACCAAACAGGTTTTCCATGTTAACCCTTGCAGGACACATTCCATCAATCGCTCGAAAGTCGCCGGAGCATTGCACAGCCCGAATGGCATTACCGTGAATTGCCATAGCCCATTTCCTGCGGTGAAGGCGGTTTTCTACCGGTCTTCTGGATGGATCTGTACCTGCCAGTAGAAACTTTTCAGGTCGAGAGTGGAGCGTGTCGTCAATCCGTGGCAGAGGATAGCTGTCTTTCTTGGTGACGTAATTGAGCTGCCAATAGTCCACGCAGAAAAGCGTGCTGCCATCTTTCTTCTTAACCAGTACAACCGGTGATGCCTACGGACTCTCTGCCATTTATGTCTGCTTTGCCAATGGAAAGCGCCTAGCAGGCTGACGAATTGGTCTAGTATCACCAGTGTCTATTCGATGTTGTACCAGGTGTGTTCGGCCGTATTCTCCGTCCTGTGAGGCAAATACATCAGCGTACTCATTGATAAGATTCTCTGCCATAGTTCGCTGCTCCTGATTCAGTTCACTGGACTGGAGAATCGTCTCTCTCGTTTCCGCTGTCCAAGGTGATGGGAGAGGTTTCGGAGCATCACGTTCAGATATTGTTGTGACGGCGGTAATCGGCGTGCATTTTCCAGTCACCTCCCCTCGCCTTAGTTTGACAGTGTGTGGTCTCGCGTTTAAAACTCTCACTGGAACCATGGTGTTCTTTGGTTCGACTAACGTCTTTCCCACGATGTAGTCTTGAGAGTTCTTCTCTGGGTCTGGTTCTACTATGTAGAATCGGTGGCTCCCAAGATCACCTTTCAGCTTCGTCCAAATGATTGTCTCTGAAGACGGCGGCAAAACTTCGTCGTTGCTGATGACTGTCCTGAGAGTTACGGCATTCTCGTTTCCGTACACCATCATATTTCGATACCTCAGTACTTGCATCCCGATGTCCAAGATTACTTCATTTGCTTTCATGAAGTCTATTCCGATGATGCACTCGTCGCATATATCTGCCACCAGAAACGCATGGGAGAACGTCAGACCTGCCAGAGTAATCGTAAGACGAACTTCTCCAAACACCTTCGCCACTTCCCCTGTTGCAGTCTTCAGGCAGTAGCTGTTGGTGTTGTGCAGCCATGAGCTTCTGACGATATCTCTTCTTACAATGGAGGCAGTGGCACCTGTGTCGATGGTGGCTACGCACTTCTTCTTGTTGATTAATGCCTCCACTGTCAGGCTCTTGTTACCCCGTTTGGTTTGCGAAACTTGAATGGTGGTCCTGGGGGCCTCGATTCCAGTAACCAACTTCTGCCCCGCGAAGTTGGTCCTTACGCATTTCCCGACTGCTGGTTTTGGGAAGTCTGACCGACAGGATGCTTCCTCTCTGCTTCTCCTACTTCCACAATGAGGACAATTTCCTCGTCTAGGTAGGTGTCCGGTTTGGTTGCAATTCCAGCAATGGATTTGGCTTCCGCGAGCTTTGTCTTCATCCATGACGGATTCCACGACGGACATTTCCCTGACACGGTGTACTCCCTGGTGTGCTTTGTCCGCAGCCTTCATTGACAAAGCGAATGCCAATGCCTAGGGGAGTGTTCGCTTCTCAGCCATCCTTACAGCCATTTGCAGTTGTCTGCCCTCTATGGCCTGAATAGAAGCTTCCACCGCCATTTCGTTGATAAGCTCCTCACCGGCTTTAGGGTATGGAAGATGGGCTAGTCGCTCTATATCCGCTTGCAACTGTTGGAGCGTTTCCCCCCTTTTTCTGGACTCGACTACGCAGCTGAACCCTGCACACCTGCTGCATGTGTTCATCCCCAAACCGCATCTCGATAGCCTGAACCAGAAAGTCGTAGTTCTGCTGTTTATCTTCCGGGATGGTCTGCAAGAGCTCCGTAGCTGGACCCCTCAGTGCAAGTGTGAGTGCAATAGACTTCTCTTCATCATCCCAGCTATTGGTCATTGCGGCCGCTTCGAATTGCCTCTTATAAATTGGCCATGATGTTTGACCATCGAAGATAGGGGGCTGCATATCCTTTCTTCTCAGACCGTCAGTGGAATATTCCCGTGCTTTCTGTCTCTTCACGTTGCTGAGCTCCTTAGCAAGATTTTCGACTTGCTTTCCTACTATCTCGAATTGCGTATCCACTTTTTCAAACTGAGTCTCTATCTTCCCGAACTGAGTTTCATGCTTCTCAAAGTTTTCATCGAATCTAGTATCGACTTTTTCGAGTTGCGTCTCGACCTTCTCGATTTTCTCTTCGATCGCTTCGAATTTAGGTTCCAAGTTCCTGTTTTGCTCATCGAGTTTGCTTTCCAGAGCATCTAGAGAATTCTTTTGTTCGTTCATTGCTTTCTTTTGTTCGTATAGCTTAAGTTCTAGAGAGTTCTTTTGGTCGTCTATTGCTTTCTTTTGGTCATCGAGCTTAAGTTCCAGAGACTTCTTTTGGTCTTCCATTGTTTTCCTTTGTTCGTCCATGACTAACTTAAGTTGCAGGAGCAGACTTGTTATATCCGGGTCGGCTACTGTACTTGTTAGTTCCTCTTCCACGTCAAACTCTACGTCATGCGGATTTTCTCCTTCCTGCTTTATTGCTTCTTCCAGACGAATCAGTAGGGCATCTTTTCCGCAAGTTGTGTCGAGATTCCGCTTACTGAGTTCTGCCTTTAGTTGAATTATAGTTAGTTTTCCCAATTTGCGACCCATTTTGTGGAACTAATTAACTCAACACAGAAATCGTTTTTTTTTTTTTTTTTTTATTGTGCAATTTCACACCACTAAAATAGTTGTTCACAGAATAAGTTTTATCCCACTTCTGACACCAATGTAATATGCGAGCTACGGCTCGAGTAGATAAAGCGATATTCTGTGAAATTTATATCTTAATTTTCTAGTCTATAGAACAATTCAAGTTCACACTATACTATTCTTCGCAAATTCTTTTCTTACAAGGTCTCTTTCCTTCACAAATCCAAACTAATTACTTCTTCTTGTTAACTCTCAACTTTCATTTTATCAAAAAGTTACGACTTCGCCCATTATCACTTTTCCAAACTCTTCGCCACGGTTCTAAACCAACTGCCTGCTCTCGATCGCCATCTGTCCTTATATAGCAGAAGTTTCTGATAGCCAGAAACTTCTAGCAAATTCTTCGACCACTGGAACAAGAAAAATTCTGATGTAATAATTCCAAGATGACAATCATTCTTGCAGTTATAATTCCCTCTCATCCGTGATATTATCCGTCTCTTTCGTAGACATGAACTGTGGAAACCGCAGACACGAACCTCGAGTGAAAGGACAGTTCGAACCAAAATTCTGCCCGAATGAAAAGACACTTCGGAATTTGTTGCATTATACTTTTAGGGAGCGTAGTTATTATTATGTTACAATATATTTTTTTTGCTTGCTCTCGGTAAACTAAATCAATTATTGTGCTCTATATATTGTAATATGCAAGCTACGGCTCGAGTAGATAAAACGATATTCTGTGAAATTTATTTCTTTATTTTCTAGTCTATAGAACAATTCAAGTTCACACTATACTATTCTTCGCAAATTCTTTTCTTACAAGGTCTCTTTCCTCTCAAATCACTTTATCTCCTTTCAATTACTTAATTCACAAATCCAAACTAATTACTTTTTCTTGTTCACTCTCAACTTTCATTTTATCACCAAATTACAACTTCGCCCATTATCACTTTTCCAATCTCTTCGCCACGGTTCTAAACCAACTGTGTCTTTTTGATCGCCATCTGTCCTTATATAGCAGAAGTTTCTGATAGCCAGAAACTTCTAGCAAATTCTTCGACCACTGGAACAAGAGAAATAATTCTTGCAGTTATAATTCCCTTTTATCCCTGATATCATTCGTCTCTTTCGTTGACATGAGCTGTAGAGAGTTCGTCCCAGACACGAACCTCGAATGAAAGGACAGTTCGAACCAAAATTCTGCCAGAATGAAAAGTCACTTCGGAATTTGCTGCATAGTCATAGGAGCGTAGTTATTATTATGCTACACTGCCCCCCTCTTAGACGTGTTCGTCCCGAACAAGTGCATCCTCATTTCGGCCATTGTATCGACTCAGTCGGTCCACATGAACCACTTTCATTTTGGCCCTCGGTCCTCGCTGGATGCGGTAGACAACATCGTTGATGCGGGTTACTATTCTGTAGGGACCTTCCCAGTTCCGCTGTAATTTAGGTGATTTCCCCTTTTGGCGATGGGGATTATACAGCCACACCAGATCTCCTTTCTGGAATCCTGACGTTGTTGCCTTGGCATCATACCTGGTCTTCATGCGGTCGCTCGTCATCTTAATCTGGCTTCTGGTCCTTTGGTGTATGTCCCTAAGCCTTTCCCTAAGGTCCGCCACGTACTCTTCTTCATTTCTGGGCTCATTGGTAGGAGATCCAAATTTCACCTCACTGGGTAAACGAGCTATTCCACCAAATAAGATTTCGAACGGCGTATGTCGAGTAGTGCTATGCACGGCACTTCTATAGGCCATCAAAAACAAGGGAATCTGCCGGTCCCAATCCCGTTGGTAGTCACCTACGACCTTCGAGAGATGTTCGTCCAAAGTCCTATTGAAACGCTCCACCATACCGTCCGACTGTGGATGAAGCGGGGTTGTCCTTGTCTTTTTGATTCCGAGTAGTTGACACATCTCTTGGAAGATTCTTGACTCGAAGTTCCGCCCTTGGTCAGAATGCAATTCCAAGGGCACACCGAATCTGCTAACCCAATTGTAGACGATCTGCTCCGCCACGGTTCTGGCTTCCTGGTTAGGGATCGGAAACGCTTCCGGCCACTTACTGAAGTAGTCCATCACTACGAGTATATACCGATTACCATTGTCGGTTTCCGGAAAGGGCCCTGCGATGTCAGTGGCGATTCGTTCGAAAGGTGCTCCTACGTTGTATTGGTGCATCTTACCTCGAGTTTTGATTCTCGGACCCTTGCTAGCTGCACACACGTCACATTTTCTGCACCAGTCTTCGATATCTTCCTTCGCTTTCAACCAATAAAAACGTTCTCGTACCTTTTCTAGCCTCTTATTCACTCCCAAGTGGCCTCCGGTCGCCCCGCCATGCATTTCCTGTAACACCTCCTTGACCCTCGTCCGCGGTACGACAAGCTGCATCACAAACAACTTTCCGTCGGAGGATTCCCATTTTCTTCTCAGAACACCTTCTTGGACATGGAGGGAGTCCCACTGCGGAAAATATGCCTTTAAGGTCGGGCTTCTGTGAGAGATGTCTTGATGATCCGGTTTCTCCATGTTCTCCTTCCAGGCCAGAATCGGCTCGATATCCGGGTCTTCCTTCTGAGCGTTCCGGTTCTCATCTACGCTCCAGCCGGCGATAGGTTCGGCTCTCATTCTTTGGATGGAAACCAGCTCCCGTTCTTCCTGACGCGCACAGTGTTTACAATCCGTTCTGCATGGTCTCCGGGACAGTGCATCCGCATTAGAGTGGAGTTTTCCTTTACGATGCTGTATTTCGTAGTCGTAGATTTGCAGCCTTTCGATCCATCTTGCGACCTGACCCTCAGGACTCTTGAACTGTAATATCCATTTTAAGGCTGCATGGTCTGTGCGAAGAACGAACTTCCTCCCGTAGAGGTATTTGTGAAAATGCTTCGTAGCCAAGATCAAAGCTAGAAGTTCTCTCCTTGTCACGCAGTAGTTCCTTTCTGGCTTAGAGAGCACTTTGCTGAAGTACGCAACCACCTTCTCTTGGCCGTCATGCACCTGGGAGAGTAGGGCTCCTACCCCGACATTACTAGCATCTGCATCCACAACGAACGTTTCCCCGGGAGTGGGGTAAGCTAGTATCGGGGCATCGCATAGCCGTTGTTTAAGTGCCTTGAAGCTCTTCTCGCACTCAATTGACCATTTGAATTGTTTTCCCTTTTCCGTCAACTGGTGCAGGTTCATTGCGATCCCGGCAAAATCCTTCACGAACCGTCTGTAGTAGGTGGCTAGGCCCAGGAAACTCCTTAGTTGGTGTTTGTCTTTGGGGACTGGCCAGTTTTTCACCGCTTCGACCTTCTCCGGATCGGTTCTCACTCCTTTCGCTGAAATTATGTGTCTCAGGTACTTGACTTCCGCTCTAAACAGGGCGTACTTCTTGGGGTTGAGCTTCAGGTGGGCACTTCGAAGCCTTTGAAACACATCCCTTAGATTGTCTCGGTGTTGCGCAAACGTTTTTCCTACGACGATGACATCATCCAAGTATACCAAACAGGTTTTCCATGTTAACCCTTGCAGGACACATTCCATCAATCGCTCGAAAGTCGCCGGAGCATTGCACAGCCCGAATGGCATTACCGTGAATTGCCATAGCCCATTTCCTGCGGTGAAGGCGGTTTTCTCCCGGTCTTCTGGATGGATCTGTACCTGCCAGTAGCCACTCTTCAAGTCGAGAGTGGAAAACCATCGGGCTCCTGATAGTGTGTCTAGCGTGTCGTCAATCCGTGGCAGAGGGTAGCTGTCTTTCTTGGTGACGTAATTGAGCTGCCGATAGTCCACGCAGAACCGCGTGCTGCCATCTTTCTTCTTAACCAGTACAACCGGTGATGCCCACGGACTTTTGGAACTTTCAATCAGACCTTCTTTCTCCATTGCCGACACCATCTCTGCAACTTCTGTCTGCTTTGCCAATGGAAGGCGCCTAGCAGGCTGACGAATTGGTCTAGTATCACCAGTGTCTATTCGATGTTGTACCAGGTGTGTTCGGCCGTATTCTCCGTCCTGTGAGGCAAATACATCAGCGTACTCATTGATAAGATTCTCTGCCATAGTTCGCTGCTCCTGATTCAGCTCACTGGACTGGAGAATCGTCTCTCTCGTTTCCGCTGTTCAAGGTGATGGCAGAGGTTTTGGAACATCACGTTCAGATATTGTTGCGACGGCGGTAATCGGCGTGCATTTTCCAGTCACCTCCCCTCGCCTTAGTTTGACAGTGTGTGGTCTCGCGTTCAAAACTCTCACTGGAACCATGGTGTTCTTTGGTTCGACTAACGTCTTTCCCACGATGTAATCTTGAGAATTCTTCTCTGGGTCTGGTTCTACTATGTAGAATCGGTGGCTCCCAAGATCACCTTCCAGCTTCGTCCAAATGATTGTCTCTGAAGACGGCGGCAAAACTTCGTCTTTGCTGATGACTGTCCTGAGAGTTACGGCATTCTCATTTCCGTACACCATCGGAATCTCCACATTTCGATACCTCAGTACTTGCATCCCGATGTCCAAGATTACTTCATTTGCTTTCATGAAGTCTATTCCGATGATGCACTCGTCGCATATATCTGCCACCAGAAACGCATGGGAGAACGTCAGACCTGCCAGAGTAATCGTAAGACGAACTTCTCCAAACACCTTCGCCATTTCCCCTGTTGCAGTCTTCAGGCAGTAGCTGTTGGTGTTGTGCAGCCATGAGCTTCTGACGATATCTCTTCTTACAATGGAGGCAGTGGCACCTGTGTCGATGGTGGCTACGCACTTCTTCTTGTTGATTAATGCCTCCACTGTCAGGCTCTTGTTACCCCGTTTGGTTTGCGAAACTTGAATGGTGGTCCTGGGGGCCTCGATTCCAGTAACCAACTTCTGCCCCGCGAAGATGGTCCTTACACATTTCCCGACTGCTGGTTTTGGGGAAGTCTGACTGACAGGATGGATGTTATCACCGCCAGATGCTTCCTCTCTGCTTCTCCTACTTCTGCAATGTGGACAATTTCCTCGTCTAGTTGCACTTCTGCACTGCCGTTGTGGGTGTCCGGTTTGGTTGCAATTCCAGCAACGGATTTGACTTCCGCGAGCTTTGTCTTCATCCATGACGGCTGTTCTCTGGCATGAGCATTCCACGACGGACATTTCCCTGACACGGTGTATTCCCTGGTATGCTTGGTCCGCAGCCTTCATTGACAAAGCGAATGCCAATGCCTCGGGGAGTGTTCGCTTTTCAGAAATCCTTACAGCCATTTGCAGTTGTCTGCCCTCTATGGCCTGAATAGAAGCTTCCACCGCCATTTCGTTGATAAGCTCCTCACCGGCTTTAGGGTATGGAAGATGGGCTAGTCGCTCTATATCCGCTTGCAACTGTTGGAGCGTTTCCCCCCTTTTTCTGGACTCGACTACGCAGCTGAACCCTGCACACCTGCTGCATGTGTTCATCCCCAAACCGCATCTCGATAGCCTGAACCAGAAAGTCGTAGTTCTGCTGTTTATCTTCCGGGATGGTCTGCAAGAGCTCCGTAGCTGGACCCCTCAGTGCAAGTGTGAGTGTAATAGACTTCTCTTCATCATCCCAGCTATTGGTCATTGCGGCCGCTTCGAATTGCCTCTTATAAATTGGCCATGATGTTTGACCATCGAAGATAGGGGGCTGCATCTCCTTTCTTCTCAGACCGTCAGTGGAATATTCCCGTGCTTTCTGTCTCTTCACGTTGCTGAGCTCCTTAGCAAGATTTTCGACTTGCTTTCCTACTATCTCGAATTGCGTATCCACTTTTTCAAACTGAGTCTCTATCTTCCCGAACTGAGTTTCATGCTTCTCAAAGTTTTCATCGAATCTAGTATCGACTTTTTCGAGTTGCGTCTCGACCTTCTCGATTTTCTCTTCGATCGCTTCGAATTTAGGTTCCAAGTTCCTGTTTTGCTCATCGAGTTTGCTTTCCAGAGCATCTAGAGAATTCTTTTGTTCGTTCATTGCTTTCTTTTGTTCGTATAGCTTAAGTTCTAGAGAGTTCTTTTGGTCGTCTATTGCTTTCTTTTGGTCATCGAGCTTAAGTTCCAGAGACTTCTTTTGGTCTTCCATTGTTTTCCTTTGTTCGTCCATGACTGACTTAAGTTGCAGGAGCAGACTTGTTATATCCGGGTCGGCTACTGTACTTGCTGGTTCCTCTCCCACGTCAAACTCTACGTCATGCGGATTTTCACCTTCCTGCGTTACTGCTTCTTCCAAACGAATCAGTAGGGCATCTTTTCCCCCAGTTGTGTCGAGGTTCCGCTTACTGAGTTCTGCCTTTAGTTGAGTTATAGTTAGTTTTCCCAATTTTCGACCCATTTTGCGCAACTAATTAACTCAACACAGAAATCGTTTTTTTTTTTTTTTTTTAATTGTGCAATTTCACACCACGGAAATAGTTATTCACAGAATAAGTTTTATCCCGCTTCTGACACCAATGTAATATGCAAGCTACGGCTCGAGTAGATAAAACGATATTCTGTGAAATTTATTTCTTTATTTTCTAGTCTATAGAACAATTCAAGTTCACACTATACTATTCTTCGCAATTCTTTTCTTACAAGGTCTCTTTCCTCTCAAATCACTTTATCTCCTTTCAATTACTTAATTCACAAATCCAAACTAATTACTTTTTCTTGTTCACTCTCAACTTTCAATTTATCACCAAATTACAACTTCGCCCATTATCACTTTTCCAATCTCTTCGCCACGGTTCTAAACCAACTGTGTCTTTTTGATCGCCATCTGTCCTTATATAGCAGAAGTTTCTGATAGCCAGAAACTTCTAGCAAATTCTTCGACCACTGGGACAAGAGAAATAATTCTTGCAGTTATAATTCCCTTTTATCCCTGATATTATTCGTCTCTTTCGTTGACATGAGCTGTGGAGACTTCGTCCCAGACACGAACCTCGAATGAAAGAACAGTTCGAACCAAAATTCTGCCAGAATGAAAAGTCACTTCGGAATTTGCTGCATAGTCATAGGAGCGTAGTTATTATTATGCTGCAATATAAAAATGTTTTCTTTGCTTGCTCTCTGTAAATTAAATCAATTGTACTCTATATATAAAAAGTTTAAAACGCTCTCTCGCGCTCTCGCATCGTCTGCATGCACTGAGTGTGGTTGGTCAGCACTGCAGCTTGCCTAAACGACGAATTTCTTTTTCTCTGCCACTTGGATGTCAGTCACCGCAGCAAGCAGACCCATCGGCTAAGTAATCCCTACGCTATCTCAAATTAAATAAATAAGCAATTATTGTATCCATAGAGCGTCTTTTTCTTTATATATACTTTCGGGGCAGTATCAAATCAAAAGGAATTAACATTAATTCCCATCATCCATTCGGACATAAATTGGTCCTTCGCAGCCGAATTAAATAAATACATAATTAATTTATTCATTTAAAGACAGAAATAACTTGTGAGAGATCCATGTTGTGGATTCTATGTATGTGCATGCGTTTTGTATGAAAAACCACGTGTGTGATTTCTTTGCTGGGCTTTGGTAGAGCTAAAGAAAAGCAATTAAGATAGTTCCTCGCGACAGTATCCCTTCGGGTTATATCACGTGTATAATTCATTAAGTTATTCTCTCACGTAAAAGCTAAGCGTTTACCTGGGTTTTTTCGTTTAACTGCGTGTTAACAGTTCGCATAAAATGAATGCATTAAAATTAAAGCGCGGAAATGCAAAAGGTCGGTTAACTCGTGCCTCGGTTTTTGTGGAATCCATAGGCGACTCTACTTCTACGGAGATGTTAGAGATTAAATTGACCAAGTTGGACGAAGCTTGGTCAGAATTTTGTTTGCTTCATGGTTAGTGCTTGGAGCACATGGAAGAAGGTTTCGATGAATTCGAAAGTGAGTTCGCAGAGGAAGAAACAAAATATTGTTTTACGCATTCCGAATTAACAAAATCGATTCGTAAAAGGCAAACTGTGGTGCAATCGAAAGACAGTAAATCGGTTATGGAACGTCTGGCCAATCAACAATCCCTATTTCTTGAGAACTTAACTAGCTCAGCCAGTACCAGCTCGACCATCAACCTGCCGAAGATAATAGTGCCACCATTCTCGGGTTGTTACAAGGATTGGCCGTGTTTTCGCGATTTGTTTACAGGTGCAGTTGATAGCAAATCGAACCTCACTGCAACACAAAAATTTCATTATTTAAAGTCATTTTTGCGGGATGATGCCGCAAATGTAATTAAGCACATTCCCATCTCAGACGTGAATTATATTGAGGCGTGGGAAAGGCTCGAAAAACGATATGATCGTGTAAATTTAATTGTACAGTCTTTCATAGAATTGTTTTTGTCGTTGCCCTCGATAGGTGTATCAAACGTGCAAATACTTGGAAAAATTTCAAACGGTGCAGACGAAGTGATTCGGGGTTTAAATACGCTGGATAGAAATGATCGCGAACCGTGGTTGATTCACCTCTTATTAACTAAACTTGACCCAGATACAAAGCAAGCTTGGGCAGAAGAAGTCGGTTCTCGAGATGATCGTTCGATAACGGATTTAATTGACCTAAATCGTTCCGTTGCATCGCGGGGAAAACAATCCATTCCAATTCGAGCTCATCTAGCAAAGTCATCTGAAAGTCGATCCGTCTGCCCCATGTGTAAAAAGGACCATATCATACCCCAGTGTTCTCGGTTTATTGCTTTAGATATTGAATCGCGTAGAGCATTCGTAAAAAATCATTCACTATGTTTTAATTGCCTTCGAGCTGGCCACTCATCCAACAAGTGTAAGTCTTCGTTTCGTTGCCGCATCTGCAAGGCTCGTCACCATTCCTTAGTTCACCAGGATGACACAAGAGACATTCCCTCTACGAAATCGTCTGATCCACTTCAGTCTCGCTCAGCAAACCTACATTCTACGTTACCATATACGTCTCCATTCGTAACCAACCACTCAATCAAATTTAGCCTTCGAAAGCAAACTGTGGTTCCAACCATTTTAGCTAAATGTCGAGATAGCCAAGGGAGATATTTTGATGGTCGTGTTTTGCTCGACACGGGATCACAATGTTCGTTCATCACCGAATCGTTTGCCCAAAGGCTCGGGCTTCCGCGTAAGCACTCTCGTATTCCTTTCGTTGGGTTATCATCCCAAGAAGCAGGATATACAAAAGGATGTATGACACTACAGCTTTGTTCTCGTTATAATTCGGAGTCGCTATTCATTGATGCATTCATTCTTGGGAAGTTGACATCCAATTTACCATCCAACTCGTTTGATATATCTTCATCCATATTTCAGTGCTTCCAGTGCGGTCGATATTCTGTTGGGAGCAGATAAGGTCTGGGCTATTCTGAAAGCAGAACAACTTCATGGACCCCAAGACTTCCCTATAGCGCAGAAAACATCGTTTGGGTGGGCGGCTACCGGAGAGTTATGAAAATTGATCGTCGAGAATTAATTTCTTTTCCCTCAACTGCTGACCTAGATTTGCTTCTACAGCGGTTTTGGGAGATGGAAGAGGTTTCCAATAACAAAGCCAACAATATTTTAAATGACCCAGCTGAAGAATATTTTCAGAAATCTGTTAGCCGTTCAGAAGATGGAAGATATGTCGATTCACTTCCATTTAAAACCCCTTGCCCCAGTTTCAAAGGCACTCTACAATCTGCAATTTCGCGTTTGCATTCAATGGAACGTCGGTTTAAAAACAATCCCCAGTTGCACAATCTTTATTGTTCGATTATGCAAGAGTATCAAGACCTTGGCCATATGCAGCTTATTCCCCATGATCAAATTCAAAACCCACTCGGGCAGTACTTTTATCTACCTCATCACGCGGTGTTTAAATTCGACAGCTCTTCTACAAAATTACCCGTTGTGTTTGATGGTTCTGTAAAAGATTCGAATGGACAATCGTTAAATAGCCAACTGCTGATCGGTCCTCCAATTCAACGCGATCTAATCGGTGTGTGCTTACGGTTTCGGCAGCATCGGTATGTGTTCACAGCCGATATCGTTAAAATTTTTCGCCAAATATGGGTTCGCGACCAAGACATTGACTATCAACGTATTGTATGGCGTCAAAATTCCAGTGATCAAATTAAACATTATCATCTGAAAACCGTGACTTATTGTACCACTTCTGCTCCCTTTTTTGTCAGTACGCGTCCTGAAGCAGATTGCGGAAGACTATAAATCAATATACCCAAATGCTACTCGAATCCTTCTAAATGATGTCTATGTTGATGATGTTATGACGGGAGCAAACTCCGTTGAAACGTTACTGGGCTTTCAGTCAGAGTTAGTCGCGCTGTTATCCGAAGCGAAACTGCATCTCCGGAAATGGAGTTCTAATTGTTGGGCTCTTCTCGCTAAGCAATCACCGGATGTTTGCAAGTACTCATTCGTTGATCTTGGACGTTCAGAGTCTTTTATAAATGTGCTAGGCATGTACTGGAATCCTTCTACTGCCTTGTTCTCATACCGCATGGCTCCGTTAAATCCGTGTTTCTCTCCAGCAAGGCGACAACTGCTTTCCGAGATATCGCGTATTTTTAACCCACTCGGATTCCTGGCGCCTTCCGTTATTCTCTTTAAACTTATGTTTCAGGAGCTCTGGTCATCCGATTTAAAACTTGGATGGGATGACCCTTTACCATCCGACCTCTCAGACAGATGGATAACCTATCGCAAGCAGCTTCCGTATTTCGAACAAATTTGCGTTCCGCGAAATGTGTTTCCTTCCGAAGAACTTTTAGAACTTCACGACTTCCCGGATGCTTCTTCGGTAGCCTATGCCGCCGTCGTTTACGGTCGCTGCAGAACCAGTTCGGGTAATTTTAAAATCACTATCGTTGCAGCAAAGACTAAAGTGGCTCCGATCAAATCTGTTTCTATCCCGCGTTTGGAACTCTGTGGTGCGGTTTTACTGGCTCGGTTGTTAACTTCAGTTAAATCGTCGATAAATGCCAATATCTCGAAAACATTCGCTTGGTGCGATTCCGAAATCGTGCTGCATTGGCTTTCGTCACCCCCTCGTCGCTGGACAACGTTCGTGGCTAACCGTACCGCTGCGATTCTCGAGACTGTACCGAGGTACTCGTGCCGCTATATCAAGTCGGAGTCAAACCCGGCTGATTGTGCTTCGCGCGGAGTTACTCCTTCCAATGTTTTAGGGCATATTCTGTGGTGGAGCGGTCCACCCTGGTTGTCATTATCGGAAGATCACTGGCCCAAATCTAACTTCTCTTTGAATGTGGAGATGGCACCCGTAATAAGGGAAGAAAGGCAAATTCTAAGGCATGTCTTCGTGGAATCGTTTGCAAAGGATAGTCGCTTACTGTCTCCGTTTTATTTCGAACTGTCGGGTAAACCTATCTAAGCGAGTAACACAGGGATTGAGATATCCGGAAATCAAAACTGCTAGACTACTCATCCTTAAATTCGTGCAGCTCAAATCCTTTGAGGATGATACACATTAACTGAGAACCAACCAACAGCTCACCTCAAAATCAAGGCTGTTGAAATACTCGGCTTTTTTGGACAATGATGGACTTATTCGCGTAGGAGGACGCATAAAACACGCAGCCGTATCCTATAACATTAAACACCCTATCATAGTCCCAAACAATAATAATATTGCCTCGCTCAAAATAACAGATATCCATCAAAGCTATTTACATGCTGGAATATCAGAAACATTTACCTTCGTTCGACAGCAGTTCTGGATACTGGGTAGCCGAAACTTGATCCGGCAAATTATTCACAGATGCAAGCCATGTTTTATGCAGAGCAAGTTTACTAGTCAACAGATCATGGGCGATCTTCCAGAACAACGCATCCAACCGGCAAATTATTCACAGATGCAAGCCATGTTTTATGTAGAGCAAGTTTACTAGTCAACAGATCATGGGCGATCTTCCAGAACAACGCATCCAACCTAGCCGTCCATTTTCGAACACCGGTTGCGACTATGCTGGTCCACTGACCATTAAATCATCTCGGACTCGTAAACCAAAGTTATCAAAGGCATACATTGCGCTATTTGTCTGCATGTCAACGAAAGCTATACATCTCGAAGTGGTGAGTGACCTTACCACTGATGCATTCATCGCAGCTTTAAGATGGTTTGTTTCTCGACGAGGAAAATGTACTAATATCTACAGCGACAATGGTACTAACTTTCAGGGAGCTCGTCGGTGTTTAACTGAGATGCACAAGCTAGTCATGAGCCAATCTCATAATGATATTGTAATATGCAAGCTACGGCTCGAGTAAATAAAACGATATTCTGTGAAATTTATTTCTTTATTTTCTACTCTATAGAACAATTCAAGTTCACACTATACTATTCTTCGCAAATTCTTTTCTTACAAGGTCTCTTTCCTCTCAAATCACTTTATCTCCTTTCAATTACTTAATTCACAAATCCAAACTAATTACTTTTTCTTGTTCACTCTCAACTTTCAATTTATCACCAAATTACAACTTCGCCCATTATCACTTTTCCAATCTCTTCGCCACGGTTCTAAACCAACTGTCTGTTTTTGATCGCCATCTGTCCTTATATAGCAGAAGTTTCTGATAGCCAGAAACTTCTAGCAAATTCTTCGACCACTGGAACAAGAGAAATAATTCTTGCAGTTATAATTCCCTTTTATCCCTGATATTATTCGTCTCTTTCGTTGACATGAGCTGTGGAGACTTCGTCCCAGACACGAACCTCGAATGAAAGGACAGTTCGAACCAAAATTCTGCCAGAATGGAAAGTCACTTCGGAATTTGCTGCATAGACATAGGAGCGTAGTTATTATTATGCTACACTGCCCCTCTCTTAGACGTGTTCGTCCCGAACAAGTGCATCCTCATTTCGGCCATTGTATCGACTCAGTCGGTCCACATGAACCACTTTCATTTTGGCCCTCGGTCCTCGCTGAATGCGGTAGACAACATCGTTGATGCGGGTTACTAATCGACTTTCCGTCGGAGGATTCCCATTTTCTTCTCAGAACACCTTCTTGGACATGGAGGGAGTCCCACTGCGCAAAATATGCCTTTAAGGTAGGGCTTCTGTGAGAGATGTCCTGATGATCCGGTTTCTCCATGTTCTCCTTCCAGGCCAGAATCGACTCGATATCCGGGTCTTCCTTCTGAGCGTTCCGTATCTCATCTACGCTCCAGCCGGCGATAGGTTCGGCTCTCATTCTTTGGATGGAAACCAGCTCCCGTTCTTCCTGACGCGCACAGTGTTTACAATCCGTTCTGCATGGTCTCCGGGACAGTGCATCCGCATTAGAGTGGAGTTTTCCTTTACGATGCTGTATTTCGTAGTCGTAGATTTGCAGCCTTTCGATCCATCTTGCGACCTGACCCTCAGGACTCTTGAACTGTAATAGCCATTTTAAGGCTGCATGGTCTGTGCGAAGAACGAACTTCCTCCCGTAGAGGTATTTGTGAAAATGCTTCGTAGCCAAGATCAAAGCTAGAAGTTCCCGCCTTGTCACGCAGTAGTTCCTTTCTGGCTTAGAGAGCACCTTGCTGAAGTACGCAACCACCTTCTCTTGGCCGTCATGCACCTGGGAGAGTACGGCTCCTACCCCGACATTACTAGGATCTGCATCCACAACGAACGTTTCCCCGGGAGTGGGGTAAGCCAGTATCGGGGCATCGCATAGCCGTTGTTTAAGTGCCTTGAAGCTCTTCTCGCACTCAATTAACCATTTGAATTGTTTTCCCTTTTCCGTCAACTGGTGCAGGTTCTTTGCGATCCCGGCAAAATCCTTCACGAACCGTCTGTAGTAGGTGGCTAGGCCCAGGAAGCTCCTTAGTTGGTGTTTGTCTTTGGGGACTGGCCAGTTTTTCACCGCTTCGACCTTCTCCGGATCGGTTCTCACTCCTTTCGCTGAAATTATGTGTCCCAGGTACTTGACTTCCGCTCTAAACAGGGTGCACTTCTTGGGGTTGAGCTTCAGGTGGGCACTTCGAAGCCTTTGAAACACATCCCTTAGATTGTCTCGGTGTTGCGCAAACGTTTTTCCTACGACGATGACATCATCCAAGTATACCAAACAGGTTTTCCATGTTAACCCTTGCAGGACACATTCCATCAATCGCTCGAAAGTCGCCGGAGCATTGCACAGCCCGAATGGCATTACCGTGAATTGCCATAGCCCATTTCCTGCGGTGAAGGCGGTTTTCTCCCGGTCTTCTGGATGGATCTGTACCTGCCAGTAGCCACTCTTCAAGTCGAGAGTGGAAAACCATCGGGCTCCTGATAGTGTGTCTAGCGTGTCGTCAATCCGTGGCAGAGGGTAGCTGTCTTTCTTGGTGACGTAATTGAGCTGCCGATAGTCCACGCAGAACCGCGTGCTGCCATCTTTCTTCTTAACCAGTACAACCGGTGATGCCCACGGACTTTTGGAACTTTCAATCAGACCTTCTTTCTCCATTGCCGACACCATCTCTGCAACTTCTGTCTGCTTTGCCAATGGAAGGCGCCTAGCAGGCTGACGAATTGGTCTAGTATCACCAGTGTCTATTCGATGTTGTACCAGGTGTGTTCGGCCGTATTCTCCGTCCTGTGAGGCAAATACATCAGCGTACTCATTGATAAGATTCTCTGCCATAGTTCGCTGCTCCTGATTCAGCTCACTGGACTGGAGAATCGTCTCTCTCGTTTCCGCTGTTCAAGGTGATGGCAGAGGTTTTGGAACATCACGTTCAGATATTGTTGCGACGGCGGTAATCGGCGTGCATTTTCCAGTCACCTCCCCTCGCCTTAGTTTGACAGTGTGTGGTCTCGCGTTCAAAACTCTCACTGGAACCATGGTGTTCTTTGGTTCGACTAACGTCTTTCCCACGATGTAATCTTGAGAATTCTTCTCTGGGTCTGGTTCTACTATGTAGAATCGGTGGCTCCCAAGATCACCTTCCAGCTTCGTCCAAATGATTGTCTCTGAAGACGGCGGCAAAACTTCGTCTTTGCTGATGACTGTCCTGAGAGTTACGGCATTCTCATTTCCGTACACCATCGGAATCTCCACATTTCGATACCTCAGTACTTGCATCCCGATGTCCAAGATTACTTCATTTGCTTTCATGAAGTCTACTCCGATGATGCACTCGTCGCATATATCTGCCACCAGAAACGCATGGGAGAACGTCAGTCCTGCCAGAGTAATCGTAAGACGAACTTCTCCAAATACCTTCGCCATTTCCCCTGTTGCAGTCTTCAGGCAGTAGCTGTTGGTGTTGTGCAGCCAGGAGCTTTTGTCGATATCTCTTCTTACAATGGAGGCAGTGGCACCTGTGTCGATGGTGGCTACGCACTTCTTCTCGTTGATAAGTGCCTCCACTGTCAGGCTCTTGTTACCCCGTTTGGTTTGCGAAACTAGAATGGTGGTCCTGGGGGCCTCGATTCCAGTAACCAACTTCTGCCCCGCGAATTTGGACAATTTCCTTGTCTAGGTGCACTTCTGCACTGCCGTTGTAGGTGTCCGGTTTGGTTGCAATTCCAGCAACGGATTTGACTTCCGCGAGCTCTGTCTTCATCCATGACGGCTGTTCTCTGGCATGAGTATTCCACGACGGACATTTCCCTGACACGGTGTATTCCCTGGTATGCTTGGTCCGCAGCCTTCATTGACAAAGCGAATGCCAATGCCTCGGGGAGTGTTCGCTTTTTAGCCATCCTTACAGCCATTTGCAGTTGTCTGTCCTCTATGGCCTGAATAAAAGCTTCCACCGCCATTTCGTTGATAAGCTCCTCACCGGCTTTAGGGTATGAAAGATGGGCTAGTCGCTCTATATCCGCTTGCAACTGTTGGAGCGTTTCCCCCCTTTTCTGGACTCGACTACGCAGCTGAACCCTGTACACCTGCTGCATGTGTTCATCCCCAAACCGCATCTCGATAGCCTGAACCAGAGAGTCGTAGTTCTGCTGTTTATCTTCCGGGATGGTCTGCAAGAGCTCCGCAGCTGGATCCCTCAGTGCAAGTGTGAGTGCAATGGACTTCTCTTCATCGTCCCAGCTATTGGTCATTGCGGCCGCTTCGAATTGCCTTTTATAAATTGGCCATGATGTTTGACCATCGAAGATAGGAGGCTGCATCTCCTTTCTTCTCAGACCGTCAGTGGAATATTCCCGTGCTTTCTGTCTCTTCACATCGCTGAGCTCCTTAGCAAGATTTTCGACTTGCTTCCCTACTATCTCGAATTGCGTATCCACTTTTTCAAACTGAGTCTCTATTTTCCCGAACTGAGTTTCATGTTTCTCAAAATTTTCATCGAATCTAGTTTCGACTTTTCCGAGTTGCGTCTCGACCTTCTCGATTTTCTCTTCGATCGCTTCGAATTTGGATTTCAAGTTCTTGTTTTGCTCATCAAGTTTGCTTTCCAGAGCATCTAGAGAATTCTTTTGTTAGTCCAGCTTAAGTTCTATAGAATTCCTTTGGTCTTCTATTGCTTTCTTTTGTTCGTCCATGACTAACTTAAGTTGCAGGAGCAGACTCGTTATACCCGGGTCGGCTGCTGTACTTGCTGGTTCTTCTTCCACGTCAAACTCTACGTCGTGCGGATTTTCACCTTCCTGCGTTACTGCTTCTTCCAGACGAATCAGCAGGGCATCTTTTCCCCCAGTTGTGTCGAGGTTCCGCTTACTGAGTTCTGCCTTTAGTTGAATTATAGTTAGTTTTCCCAATTTGCGACCCATTTTGCGCAACTCAACACGGAAATGGTTTTTTTTTTTTTTTTTTTTTTTTTTTTTTTCAATTTCACACCACGGAAATAGTTATTCACAGAATAAGTTTTATCCCGCTTCTGACACCAATGTAATATGCAAGCTACGGCTCGAATAGATAAAACGATATTCTGTAAAATTTATTTCTTTATTTTCTACTCTATAGAACAATTCAAGTTCACACTATACTATTCTTCGCAAATTCTTTTCTTACAAGGTTTCTTTCCTCTCAAATCACTTTATCTCCTTTCAATTACTTAATTCACAAATCCAAACTAATTACTTTTTCTTGTTGACTCTCAACTTTCAATTTATCACCAAATTACAACTTCGCCCATTATCACTTTTCCAATCTCTTCGCCACGGTTCTAAACCAACTGTCTGTTTTTGATCGCCATCTGTCCTTATATAGCAGAAGTTTCTGATAGCCAGAAACTTCTAGCAAATTCTTCGACCACTGGAACAAGAGAAATAATTCTTGCAGTTATAATTCCCTTTTATCCCTGATATTATTCGTCTCTTTCGTTGACATGAGCTGTGGAGACTTCGTCCCAGACACGAACCTCGAATGAAAGGACAGTTCGAACCAAAATTCTGCCAGAATGGAAAGTCACTTCGGAATTTGCTGCATAGACATAGAAGCGTAGTTATTATTATGCTACAATATCATAGCTTCCGCTCTTGCTAAAGATGGAATCACTTGGCATTTCATTCCTCCTTCTGCCCCCCACTTTGGTGGCCTGTGGGAGGCTGGCGTCAAGTCAGTAAAGCTACATTTGCGTCGTGTAATAGGGTCCTCTAGCTTAATGTTTGAAGAATTGTACACTGTTCTTACCCAAGTCGAAGCTATTCTAAATTCTCGTCCTCTATGTGCAATATCTGATACTGATTTGAACCCATTAACCCCAGCTCATTTTCTTGTAGGTGAACCACTAACAGCCGTTCCTGAGCCTAACTATTTGGACACTGCAACTAATCGATTGTCACACTGGAATCATTTTCAAAATATGGTTCAGGGATTTTGGAAGAGGTGGCATACCGAATACATCACGACGCTTCAGGAGCGATCTAAATGGCAAAGACCGAGTCCAAATCTGAAACCTGGAGATCTGGTGGTTCTAAAGGAACCCAACCTTCCTCCCACGAAGTGGTTGCTGGGTCGAGTACAAGAGGTGTCCCCAGGCGCAGACCAACGAGTACGAGTTGCCTCTGTCAAAACAACTGCAGGAACATTCATCCGATCCATAACTAAGCTGGCGCTGCTACCAATATCCTGAAACTCGTTTCAGGGGGGGCGGGATGTTTGTGATTTACATATACATATATTTTTTTTGCTTGCTCTCGGTAAACTAAATCAATTATTGTACTCTATATATAAAAAAGTTTTCTTTGCTTGCTCTCTGTAAATTAAATCAATTGTACTCTATATATAAAAGTTTAAAACGCTCTCTCGCGCTCTCGCATCGTCTGCATGCACTGAGTGTGGGTGGTCAGCACTGCAGCTTGCCTAAACGACGAATTTCTTTTTCTCTGCCACTTGGATGTCAGTCACCGCAGCAAGCAGATCCACCGGCTAAGTATTCCTACGCTATCTCAAGTTAAATATTGTAAATGAGCAATTATTGTATCCATAGATCGTCTTTTTCTTTATATATACTTTCGGTGCAGTATCAAATCAAAAGGAATTAACATTAATTCCCATCATCCATTCACAAACAATCTTCTTGACTAAATAATCGTCTTATAATTAATTCATCTTGGCTGGTTTATCGTCTTGGCTGGTTCCTCTTCTTTCTCGTTGTTTCGTCTTGTTGGTTAATCCATCTTTACTGGTTAATAGTCTAGATTGGTTCAACTTCTTGGCTGGTTGCTTCGTCTTGGCTGGTTAATTCGACTTCGCTATCGAAAGTGGTGTCTTCTGTCGTTGACCAGGGCTTCATGAAGTCTGCGCTACTTGTCGTCTTGCGCGGACCTTCGTGGACTCCGACTTTGAATACTTCATATCTTTCATTTGGTTAAACTTTTGTAACTCTATAGGGACTTAAGAATTTGGGAAGAAGTTTAGCGTCAATAGTAAATTGGGTACGTCTGATAGCGACTAAGTCATCAACACGGTATTTGTTTGAGGGTTTCTGCTTCCTGTTGTAGTTCTTGCTATTTTCCTCTTGGACTAGGTTGATGTTCTGTCGGACATCCTCTCTGTTGGTCGCGTTCTTCGTCAGAAGCCTTCCTCACTTCCTCGTCGATGCTTTCGGCTAGACTGACGTCTTCCTTCCTCTTCATCCGTAGTACGGTTAGAACTTCGAATGGACTTCTTTTAATACTTCGTTGGTAAGTCGAATTCAACAACATCTGGAGTTTCGAGGTGTAGCGGTACCATTTGCTTGGATCATCTATCGTTAGCTTCATCAGAACGGAGATGATGATACGGTTTAACCTCTCTATTTGTCCTTTGGCGCGTGGGACGCCAGTCGTGACTTGAAGGTGTTGGATACCTTCTTCCTGCCAGTAGTCATTGAAGTGTTGGAGGTGAACGCTGAGCCACGATCCGAAACTGTACGCGTAGGGTTTCCGAAGACTGCCTTTTGTATGTCAAGCTTGCTGATGACCTCTGCAGCTGACGTCGACTTGCACGGGTAGATCCAAACGAATTTGGAAAAGGCATTGATGACAGAGAAGATGTTACAGTATGTCTTGTTGGTTGGTGACAAAGGCCCTAGGTGGTCGACGTGGTAGGTGTCTAACGGCAACTCGTTCTTGGGAATCGGGTGTAAGTACCCCTCTTGCTTTCCGGCTTTTCTGTCACCCAGGATGCAGCGCACGCAATTCTTCCTCACCTGGTCTATTTTTGCGCGTAAATTTGTGATGAAATACTCTCTCGACAAAATTTCTTCGATCTTCCTCGCACCAAAATGTCCTTCTTCGTGAGTGGCTCTGATGAGTCCTTGTGCTAGGCTGCTGGGAATACACAGCAATTTGTTCCCCTTTTTATCGTCTTTGTCATGTTCTTTAAAGTAGTCTTCGTGCAGTCCACTTTGAATAAATTTCTTTAAGACTTTGAAATAGTCATCTGTATCTTGTGCGGCCTTCACACGTAGTAAAAATTCAATTGAGACTACCATATAGTCAGGGTTTCGATTGAGGGCATCCACATGCTTCATGCGCATCCCGGGTCCGTGTTCCAACTTGAAGTCGTAATCTTGAAGATTTAGTGCCCACCACGAGATCCTCGACAGAATCTCCTTCTTCTCCATTGTGGCCTTAAAAGCCGCTCAATCTGTAACTATCTTGAAGTGCAGCCCTAACAGATAAACTTTTAATTTTTTCAACGTAACGTTCTTCTGCTGGGGAAGTTTTCTTACTGAAAAAGTACACCGGGTAGAATTTACCGTTGTCAGATTTTTGCAAAAGGACTGCCCCAAAGCCCCATTTAGACGCGTCGGTGTGTAGGTTCGTCCCTGCCTCCGGGACGTAAAGCTTCAGGACTGGTTTCGATGACAGCGCTTTCTTCAGCTCAACGAAGGCCATCTTCTCAAGTGGGCCAAACTTAAAAGGTGAGTAATTTCTTACGAATTTCCGAAAGTACCCGGTAAGGTCGAGGAAACTTTGGATCTTCTTCACGGAGTTGTGTTCTGGGAACTCAGTAATAGCGTGAGTTTTATGGGTCGATGGTTGAACTGAGCAGCCTGCGATTTCAAAGCCAAAATATTCGATTGAACGGCAGAGAAATTGACATTTCGACCATTTAATCTTCAACCCGTAGCTTTCGGATACGGCCAAAGCCTCTTTGAGTCGAGTCAAGCACTATTCATCCCGTCAGCCACTATTACGATATCGTCCATGTACAGGAGGAGATAGCCTTTCTCCACCAGAGGTTTGAAAATGCGATTGATGTACTTCTGGAAAACGGTTGGTGAGGTGCATACTCCAAAAGGGACACACAGAAATTCCCATTGGCCAGAGGGAGTTACAAACGACGTGTACTTAACGCTCTCTTCCGCCACCCGAACATGAAAAAATCCATTCTTTAAATCTAAGGTGCAGAAATTTTTAGCTCTGCTGAGTGCATCTATTTGGTCCTCTATTAACGGCAACGGGTAATGGTCCCTCACGATTTCCTTATTGAGGCGACGGTAATCGATGCATAGCCGCTTGGTACCATCCTTCTTATTCGCCAGTACAACTGGGCTAGCATATTCGGAAGAGCTAGGCCTGACTATGCCTTTCGATACACACTCTTCTACCTTCTCCTCAATTATTTTCCTTTCTAGGGGAGCTAACCTTCTAGGGGGTTGGAATATGGGAACATCGGTTTTCAGAACTATTCTCATTTCAACGGATGTAGTCTTTTCTTCCCGTGGTCTATAATTATCAATTAATAGCGCGATGTGTTCTTTAAAGTTTGGATTTCCAACGTTCAACTCGGGCTCGCTACAATTTGTCCTCGACGGTAAGCAAATCTAACATAACGTTTCTTCTATATTGGTGACAACTACACCATCTGGTAAAAGTCGTATATTTTTGCCTAGGAGGACGTCTTTTCCGATTATAAGAGGTGTCTGCATTGCAGATATTGGTATTAGATATGCAAATACCTATTCTAATGTCTGCGTTAAAAGACCCTAATGATTCTACAGAGTTTGCAGAAAGCCCCCTGAGTAATGTTTTTCGTGTAACGGCAGGAGCTCCCATTCTTACGTAAACGTCACTTCTTATCAGCGTAACATCGCTTCCGGTATCCACAAGACCAAGCAACTTATAGTCATTAATCGATAACTCTTTCATTGTACTGCGGCCAGGAGTTTGCAACATGTTTGACTCTTCTTCGGCTTTCTTCTTCGGGCAGGCCATGGCTTTGTGGCCAAACTCATTGCAATTGAAACATTTTGGTTGTTTTTCCGCACAGAAGCTGCTTTTGTGTCCTCTTCGACCACAATTGTAACATTGACCTGTCTTACTGTCTGGTATTGGCGAGCTGACTCTTGATTTACTGCTGCTTGGAAGGCTTTCTTTGTACTTTTGATACATAACAATGTCTGCAGCCCCCTACAGCATCATCTTGTTGCGAGGAGAGTCGTTTATTCCACCGATCGTATATTGTATGATGCAACTATCATCAACGCGACTGTTGATTGAAAGAGCGAATTATCTTTATTGATTCGTTAAGGGACAAGTTGCAGCGAAAAGATGTGACGACGACGATAAGAAAAATCCATTGTTACCACGTTATAAAAAAATTTATTTGCTAAGAATACAAACTGTTTGTCTGATGGTCAGCAGCTAAAGAGAGTGATTGTTAATTACAAATTGAGCTTAATGCAAAGTAATAAAAAAGAAATCATAAACTGTTATACAATAATAAATGCTAAATAGACTGGTGCATGACGAATTGAGTGAGTTCTAAACATTCATTCACATTTGCTGGTAAGTTACGCATGAGTTGCTCTACGACAAGTTTTCTATGACGGAAGCACGACACGCATTCATGGACGACTTTACGCAAGAGATTACGAACACCGATAATATAATATTCTTGTCGAAGAATTGCAAACATTTGAGAGACGGACGCAAGCAAGTGTCTTTTATGTATGTATTCTACTAAGAGTTTCGCGAACCGTGTGTCTTTAGCGAGAATCAAAGGATGCAAAGTTGGCATTCGACTCTTGAATGTGACCTCCGACGCGCAGCATTCCTTGATTGTTTATAAACGGAGTGAGAGATGCCAGTTTATCTCTCCTTTTCAGCACTTCACAAGCCTTTAGAGTTTTAATTTCAGAAGCAAATCTAATCGATTGGTAATATTTCACAAGTCTTAATTTCGCGTCTAACAACTCTTTGCATGATAGCGATTGCCTTTGCCTAAATTCACTTTGACGGCACGAGTTTGAGATAAATCGGGAAACATTGGCAAGTACACGAATAGAGTTCAGTTAACGAGAAGAGTTGTTCACTATGGTTTCGATAATGTTCGAGGATTCCAAATTAGACACCAATACCTGAAGGGGGTTTCTTTTTTCGTTTTCAAAATCAACGGCAGGAATATCTTTAAGTGTATAAGCTGAACAGGGCTATTTAGAGCGTTCGTTCTTAATCCATGATGGTCCAGACCACCGCAACTTATTATTTATTAAATGAGAAGGTAGAATACCACGGGGAGCACAGTCAGTGGGGTTGTGTAAGGATCGCACATGATACCAGGATTCTATTGGTACTAGAGACAATATTTCGGATGTGCGGTTGGAGATGAAAATTAACCTCCTCACATTGACAGAGTCAGTGAACGCGTAAACTTTCATGTCTTTATATTTTAAAGACGTTTTAAGTTTATTTACTAAACGGCAAAGTAAAACTGCTCCACAAAGCTCGAGACGGGGAAGAAAAACGACCTTTATAGGGGCTACCCTGCTCTTGGCGGCGACGATCGTTCTGGTGACGATTCCTGTAGAGTCAACACTGCGACAATATATGACTGCGGCATACGCGTCAAGAGATGCATCACAAAATCCAATAATCTCCACGTTATTATTAGACGTCCAAAGGATTCGAGGGATGTTTAACGTTTCAAGGATAGGAAGTTCTTCGCGAATTGACTGCCACTGATTGGAGAGTTCTAATGATATGGAATCATCCCAACTATATTTTTCACGCGAGAGCTCCTGGAAGAGGATTTTGACAGATATGACGACTGGAGTAAGGAAACCGATGGGGTCAAATATTCTTGATGACTCCAACAGAACTTAACGTTTTTTATTGACGAACTATTATTCAAATTTACCTTGTATGAAAACGAATCCCTTGCAGGCGACCACTGTAGACATAACATCTTGATGGAACCATACTCCTCGAATTCTCTCGGAGTAAGCTCACGCTGGTCTTCTGGGAAACTCAGGAGCAAAGGCCAGTTTGTTGTCCACTTTCGGAGATTAAATCCGCCCGACTGGAGCAGGCTTATAAGCTCTAAACGAAGTGAGGTGATTTCCTCAATGGAATCTGCCCCAGTCATTATGTCATCTATATAAAAGTCGCTAAGCAAGATATTTGATGCACACGGATAGGTATCGATGGAATCCTGTGCCAACTGGTATAGGGTGCGTATAGCAAGAAAGGGTGCACAAGCCGTTCCATAAGTGACGGTTAACAAACGGTAGTGTTTCAGGGATAGGTCACTTGACTTTCTCCAAAGTATGCGTTGGAAATTCGTGTGATTTGAGCATACCTTAATCTGGCGATACATTTTTTCGATATCCCCAGATATCGTGTGATGAATAATCCGCCAATCAGGCCGTAGGAAATGCTGTAGTGCACGTGGTGAGCCGTTGAATCAACTGGTAGTTCCTCGCTGTTTTGGAGATCTGCTATCCGTTTGTTTAGTGTGTCGTACTCCTCATTGTTACTCTTGAGACTGGGATGTGAGATGACCAATGGTCTTGAAACATTTCTTGGGTCGTCCGATAATATTTCCGTGATATTTGTGGCCGGAATGAAAGCTGTATTAAGTTTGCTGGACATCCTTTCGTAAGCTGTTATGCTCATCGTGTCCTGTTTTAGAATACAGTTTGACTCTAATGTTAAAATGCCATCGTCTTGTAGTGAGACTTCTAGAATCCGTCTTTCGCAGATTATGTTAAAGGTGTACTTCCTGTCCAAAACGTATATCCAACTATTTCCGTTATTTAGCTGGATCCACACAGGAGATGGGCTTATGCTTCGTAGCTTGCAGAACGGTGATAAGTTCGTGGTGTGGGTGAGCAGGTCCATTTCACATCTGCTGACGTTGGATTGGCGATTAAACATGGGATGTTGTTGTTGGCATAAGTATTTGTCGCTGATTTTCATACATTTGTTGATCTCCTCCCTTGCCATTCTGTTGCATGACTCAGTAAGTTGACTATTAAGTAGTCTAATGATGGTTCAATGAAGACAAACTCATTTTTGTGGGGTGTCGGTACTGGTATAACCTTGAACATTTCATAGTCTTCTGACTTGATTAGCGGAAGTCTTATGTCGAATATGACGGTTTGCTGGGTTATTCGGGCCCTTGCTGTTAGCAGCCTGTAAAGTGCTAGCAGATTCGAATCTGTTCGGTCTTCTGCGACGGACAGCTGTGGAGGTAGGTGCTTTTTTATAAACTCTAGCTGTGCGCGAAGTTGGTCTGGCGTAATTATAAGCGGATTTACTTTAGCGTGATGAAGATCCGTTAGAACGTCCAATAACGAATTTTGAACCTGCTGATAATTTACCATTGCTAATGTGGTATAAGTTGATATGGCTAAGAACTTCTGTTCTGCCGCCGTCTGGTTGCTAGTTTGCTTTACATAGCTTTTCAAATTTTCTAGGTTGTTGTGAAATACTTGGAGTTATGCAGTCACGGCTTGTGTATTTTTCTGCAAGATGTTGCTGGTTGATTCTGCGATCGGTGTTTGGTTCCTTATCAGCGTGAGCAGATGGTTCTCATTCAATCGTGTTTGCTGAATCTGCTGCTCGTAATGCTCCGCATACGACTCGTCTAAAACCCCAAAAAGCTTGTTCGCAACAGTTCCAACGAAGTCAAACGGTGATCGTTTCATTCTGGTAGCTGGCTCTTTTCCAGCTCCTTGTTTTAATAGGAGGTCGTTATTACCCTTTATAATGGCCAGTTGGTGGTTAAATTCTTGAATTATGTGATGTGCCAGTACATCAGCGGCTTTTATTTTGCAGAATTCGTTCATTTCGTTAATCAGTTTTTCGAATCCTGAAAGTTCCCGCCAGTAGTTGGTCAGATCATAATATGCGATTATCTTCCAGTCATTAACTATGAGGTTAATGTTTCCAATTTTTTCAAAGTAGATTCCCGGGCGATTTCTAAACGGTGTAACCTTGAAACCTTCAGGTTCTGTATCTAATGCCGTTGCACATCTTCTGCCTAATGCTATTATCACCAACAGTGTGTATAAAATTTGTAACCAGGGGCCGTCCTTCAACCTTTTCTTCCTTTCTGGATTGTTACTCTGAATTTCGTCTGGCAGTTTTATCGGTTGACTTTGGTTTACAGATTCCGACCATGGACATGTTGACAAGCAGGTTGTTGTGGTAAGCTGATCAGTCCGCTTACTGTCATCTTGTTTTTCGCTTTGTTCTTCGTTATCGCTTATTGGGAGCAGACAGATCTTAGTGACTGGTCTTTTGTAGATCTTGTTCCTTGCTTTGATGGTTACTACACGCACCAGACCATCTTCTCCAGCATGTGACTCTAGTATCCTTCCAAACATCCATCTTGTTGGAGGAAGTTGTTCGTCCTTCACCAAAACAATGTTGCCAGCCTTAAGATTCTCGTTCTTTGTTGTCCATTTCGGACGTTTTTGCAGTGTCGTTATATATTCTGAACTCCATCTTTTCCAGAAATGTTGTTGTAATCGTTCTATCAGTTGTTGAGTCTATGCTTTTCCGGAGGTGCCAGTAAGGTTGTTCCTATCAGGAAATGACCTGGCGTCAAGACATCTATTTCATCAGGATCGGTTGAAATTGGACAAAGAGGTCTTGAGTTTAAGCATGCTTCGATCTGACTTAATAGTGTAGACATCTCTTCGTATGTCAACTTGTGCTCACCAATAGTTCGCTTGAGATGGTGTTTAACAGACTTCACTCCTGCCTCCCATAGGCCACCAAAGTGGGGTGCCGCTGGGGGTATGAAATGCCATTCCGTATGGTAAGTTGTTAATGCCTCGCATATTTCATCGTTGTACTCTTTCGCCTCCCTTGCATTTAGCTGAAGAATTTTGTTTGCAGCCACGAAATTCGTACCGTTGTCACTGTATAGGTGTCCCACATGTCCTCTCCTGGCGCACAATCTCTTAAAAGCTGCTATGAAGGTATTTGCTGTTAAGTCACTAACAACTTCAAGATGAACTGCCTTTGTTCCCAAGCATATAAATACGGCTATAGATCCTTTATATGATTTGTTTCCCCTTCCTTTCGCTGTCTTGATATCTATGGGTCCTGCATAGTCGATTCCGGTATTTAAAAATGGTCTGGCTTTGGACACTCTCGGTTGTGGCAGATTTCCCATCATTTGAGTTCTCGTTGACGATCTGTGTCGAAAACATGTAGTACATCTACGGACTCGTTGTTTGACTGCACTTAGACCACTCAGAATCCAGTATTGTTGCCGTAGATGTGCATGGGTAAGAGCGTAGCCTCCATGTAAGGTGGTTTTGTGGGCCTCGTCTATCAACATGATGGTCAAATACCCGGAATGTGGGATGATTATGGGATGTTTCTGCGAGCATGATAGTTCTGCTTTCGCCAATCGCCCTCATACTCGCATCACCTCGTTCTCATCCACGAATGGGTTGAGGCACCGAAGTTTACTCTTACTGTCATTTCCCTTCCTCTCCTTAAGTTGACGACCTCATCCTTGAACATTGTCTGCTGTACGTGTCGTATAACTACCCTCGCAGCGCTTTCAATTTCTTGACATGTGATTTGTCCCCGCAATTTATTTTTTGATGATCGTGAGTTGTGCACAAATCGTTTACAAAACGCGAGTATTCTTGTTATTCGCCTAATTCTGCTATACTGCGACAGCAATCTTTCTACGACATCTGGTTCCACCGTTAAAGTGAAGGTGTTTGTGTGCTGATTCTTAACTTCCTCGTTGGTGCTGTGAGTTGTGGAGTCAGTGTAGTTCACCTGTGCCTGTACTAGCCATGGTGGACCTGTCCACCAAATTGAGTGTGCGTTGAGTTCTGAAGGCCATAGTCCTCCAGATGCAGAATCCGCTGGATTGTCCTTACCCTTTACATGATGCCATTTGTCTGAGCTTACTAATTTGGTTATTATCGTAACTCTGGCCGCTACGTAGCTCTTACATTTGTTAGGGTTTCCGGTGATCCATGCTAATGTTATTGATGAGTCTGTCCATGCATGTATTTCCAGATCCTTTATTTCTAATTTGGCCTTGGTTTTTTCAAGTAATTTTGCCAGCAGGGCTGCTCCGCAAAGTTCGAGTTTCGGTATCGATATCTTCTTAATTGGTGCTACCTTTGTCTTAGCACATAGTAATCTTGTGATAATTTCTCCAGAAACAGTTGTAATTCTTGTATAAATCACGGCTGCGAATGCCCTCTCCGATGCGTCACAAAATCCATGTAATTCTATGCGGTGTTTTGATTCGTATTGGATCCATCGTGGTATTTTAATTTCTTCTATGCAAGACAGTTGGCTTCTGAATACCTTCCATTCGTGAGCGTTTTCATCCGAAAGTATTTCATCCCAAGTTTTTTCCGACTTCCAGAGTTGTTATTGGATTAGCTTTGCTCTTACTATAATTGGAGCTAGCAAGCCCAATGGGTCAAATAGCCTAGCTGTTTCTGACACAATTACTCTTTTTGTCAGATTTTTATTCCCTGTTGCAATATTAACTTTGAATTCAAAAGTATCGGACTCCGGTCGCCAGTATATTCCCAGGGTCTTAATGGGGTCGTAGCCATTTATTTTGAATCTTCCTTGCTCTTGATCTTCTAATGCTATATTTCTCAAAATGGCTTTTGTATTTGAAGACCATTTGCGTAGTCTGAATCCTCCGCTCGCCATGAGTTGTACCAATTGCTGTTGTGCCTCTACTGCTGCGTCTAATGTATCCGCTCTCAAAAGTAAGTCATCAACGTAGAAATCTTGGCCAGTTATCATTGAAGCTATTTCAAATTTCTCCTTTTCATCGCACGCGAGTTGTTGAAGTGTTTTTATCGCCAGATATGGAGCTGATGAGGTTCCGTAAGTCACGGTGTTTAACCGATATTCCTTGATATTTTGTGTTGGGCTTTCTCTCCACAATATACGCTGAAAGTCTCTGTCTTCGTGAGCCACTAGTATTTGGCGGTACATTTTTTCAATGTCCGCTCTGTATGCAATTTTATGTTTTCTCCATCGCACTAGTATAGAGTATAAATCCTGTTGTATAACTGGACCTGTAAGCATTGTGTCATTTAGGCTTACTCCTGAACTCGTTCGTGACGACGCGTCAAAGACAACTCGAACCTTGGTTGATGAGCTATCTGGCTTGATGACTGCATGGTGCGGTAGGTAATACACTTCTTTCGTTGATTTCATAACCGATGTTGGTTTGACTTCTTCCATGTGTCCGAGCTCAATGTAATCCCTCATGAATTGTACATAGTCATCATAAAGTTGCTTATTTCGCGTAAATTTTTTCTCCATCTGAAGAAATCGAGCTAGCGCTCTGTCTTTTGATTCGCCCAACTTGCATGTGTCTTCTTTGAACGGTAGTCGAACAATGTACCTTCCAGCTTCGTCCCTCTTGTGTGTTGCCCTGAATATCTCTTCGCATCGAGCTTATTCTTCAGTGAGACCTCTTTCTTCATGTACTTCTTCTATTTCCCAAAATGATTTAAGTTGATCGTTTAACTCTGTGTTCGATATTAAGCAAACCGTTGCTTCATTTGCGTTTGAGTGATGTTGAACACTTCCAGACAATATCCAACCTAATTGCGTATTTTGAGCGACTGGGGTGCCGTGGTTGCCTTTAATCACCCCTTCAAGAATTATGTTCTGGAACACATCAGATCCAATCAGCATATCTACGGCCGCTTTCTTGTTGTATGATGGATCCGCCAAGGGTAAATGTTTAATATGATCCCAATCGTTAGTTGTAAAGGATTCTTCCGGTAGTACCCTTGTAAGCTTGTTTAGTACTAAAAATTCTCTCCATGTTTGAAATTCTGACGGATATATGGACTGAATTTGTAGATCAACCTTACTGTTTGCCGTTTCTGCATGCGTTGCCCCTAAGGCAGTAATGGAAGCGTTTGCTCGTTCCCGTTGTAGTTACAGTCGCTGTACTGCTTCTTCGGTGATGAAGGAAGACTGAGAGCCCTGGTCGATAAGAGCTCTAAGGAAGTAATCACAACTTTTCCAATTGGTTTTTATCACCGCTGTTGCTAACAATGTTTTGTTATGTTGTTCGTTTGCAGAAAAATTCGTTTGCGGCTGTTGAGGTTGCCTATCTAAGTTCGAAATGTGGAGTAGTGTGTGGTGACGCTGATGACATATGTGACAAGTCTTTCCTGACGGACATCTTGATGTTTCATGATTTGGCTTGAAACAATTTTTACACAGTTTTTCCTTTTGCACAACCTCTTTCCTTTGTTTGACTGGCATTTGAATAAATGTACTGCAAGTGTGAGGCCAATGCGCGCCATTGCATGCTTTGCAAAACGGAGTTACAGTTGCATAAAAATTCTTGACGAAACCCTGCTTATTGCTAAATGGTTTTTTGTGTCTTTGAATATCCACTTTCTTCTTATTTTCTTCTAAATTGTCCAAAGCATGGAATTTGTTCTCCAGGAACGTAAAAAAATTGTTCAGAGATTGCAAATCTTTCGGTTTTTTCAAAGACTGTTCGTACGCCTTTCTCGTTTCGTTGTCTAGTTTTTGCGAGATGATGAACAGTATTATAGGGTCCCATCTCTCCGTATCGATGTTCAGTCCCTTTAAGGCATTGACACACTCCATCGAAGTATCGTGTAGTCTTTTCAGATTCAAATTGGCACTCCTTTTGGTTAATCAATGCTTGAATTTGCGCATTCACTAACATTCGGGTGTTCTCGTATCTGTTTACCAAAGCTTCCCTTGCTGTCTCGTAGTTGCTGTCCATTATCTGCAAGTGCTGAATGATCTTGGCTGCATCCCCCGTCACTTTTGTTTTTAGATAATGCATTTTTTGAGCATTCCCAAGCTTATCGTTTTTATGTATAGCTTGCTCAAATAAATCAAAGAATGACTTCCATTGTTTATAATCACCATTGAATGTTGGTAACTTTAACACGGGTAATTTCAGCTCGTGGTGCGTATTTTCTATAGTGCCGTCTTGCCTCGTACCAACTGCATGCTTGATCTCAAATGCATCAATCTTCTTTTGTACATTCACCATAATATTTTCGTAAATCTCCTCTAATTCTTCATGCTCGTTCATGTAGTCTTCATCAAGTATTTCTATTGCCTGTTCTATTATGTCGTTATGCGTTCCAACTATATTCTCCCATTGGCTTTGCATTACCTGCTGTTTATGGACATAGTATGCTTTTGATGTCTGCAATGATTTCTCCATCCTATCCACTGATCTGAAGAATGCTTGTTTTTGCGCTTCTTGGCGTTTCATTCTTCTTTTTTGCTCTTCATCTTGCTGATCCTTATCGTCGTTCGGTGACTTTCTGTATCCTGATGTTGAGGGCGTAGTTATTGGCCTAGCTGTATCCGAGTTGCCAACTAGTCCTGCTGCACTTGGTAATGGATTCATGGTATGGGCCTTAAATTCTTCTTCCAATACCTCCCTCAGCTTGTCTTCTAACTTGTTCCGTATTGTCGTCATCGTTGCTTCTACTTGCTTGTAGAAGTTGGCTTCAATGTATGGATGCTTTTCGCTGAAATGCTCGTGCTTTCGTATTTCTTTATCTCCGTTCTCAAACTCCTTCCAGTGATGGTCGAGGTCATCTAATCGTTCTTTGATGAATCCCTTTGTTCGTCTTATTTTGGGTTCTTTCGTGTATTTTTCGGATATTTTCTTTATCCATTCCGCTCTCTCACGTTGAAGTTGAACCAAATCGTCTAAAATCGTCATTTTTATCTCGTATCTTCCTTTTTTTTTTTTTACACTTTTCACTACTTTTAAACTTTAAACTTTACACTTTTGTTCTATTCTCCTAGTCGTAGTTCAGTAACTCGAAGGCCCAATTATGTTGATATATTATTATGTCTAACTAAGACCACCTTACCACTGGTGGGGGGTGGTTATAGTTTAAAATTAATACACCTTTCTGTTGGAGTTGTCGTATTCAAATCCCACGTAAAATTTTATTTCACACATTTTTATAGTATAAATTATGCTGACACGCATACTAATATTAGAGATCAGGTCTCTTATTAAATAAAACTTAAAATACGTGGGAACTGCTGCTGACTCGGCGGCGCTGAACAAAACTGATATCAATGATAAAGAGTTTCCCGCTGTGTCTGTTTCCCGTAAGGTGCATATGTACGCAATTGTACAAAATGCAGTCGGAATAAGATCAGGTCCTCCTTGCTGATTTCGAACAGGAGCCCCATTAAATACGCTGAAAGCTTTATCAGCACCTACGAGGATGTCAATATGCCCTGGAACATTGAATTTTGGGTCTGCTAATGTGTACGAAGAGAGGGAATTTAAATCAATGAACATAGATGTAGAAGCAGGTACTAATGATGTAAGCTTAGAAACGATGTGACAAGAGACCTCAACGAAATCTTCAGCAAGGCGAGAAAACAATTTAAGTCTGACGATTCCGTTTGTAACACCAGCTGAAGTTGCATCAACACCGACGACAGGGATGCGAACAGGTTTACGAACAAGACCTAATCGTTGAACCGTCTGTTCAGTGATGAACGTACCCTGCGATCCTGAGTCCAGCAACAAACGAATATTTTGCAGGACTCCATGCTTATCATAAGTATTCGCGATAGCAGTAGGCAGTATCGTTTGCACAGAACGACGGAACTAAACGAATTGTCCTTAGCGTTAATTGATGAGCATAGCGAAAGTGGAGAGATTGTTGCAGGCGATGATCTAGGAGATGCTGGTACATTAGAAAAAAGTTTCTACAGCAAACTAAAAATGACCCATGGGTCACGACTAGTCGATTTTAGCGCATTTAGCCCTCTGATGGTTTCATCAGCACCGTCGGATAATTTGCGTAAAAGCTGCATGTTTGCGGAATTTATAACGGGTATTGATACAAATGATTGAATGTGAGATGTACGATTAAATTACACCGATCGTACCGTTGTATCAAACGCTCCCAAGCGTCCGTATAATTGGCGTCAGAAACAGTTATATGATGATTTAAGCCGGCTACTTCATCACGGAGAAACGATTTCAAATAATGAAATGTTTGGGTCGGAGTTAAATTAGGTTTAGCGTCTATAGAACCAATAAACAGATCACGAAAACTTGGCCACTGTTTATAATCCCCTGAAAAAGAAGGAATATTAATTTTCGGAAATTAAATGGAACCCGATTGCTGTGGCGTATTGAGCAATTCTAGTAAGGAGTTTTGCTAGCTGGTTATTTTTTCTATGACCGATTCACTACCAACAGGGTTTTCAGCCTTTCGACTTTTGCAAATGACCTTGGTAAAGATCGATTGAGCCGTAAAATATTTTGACTCATAATCCGCAAAATCGTTTTGGGTATCTAAATTCCCATCGGAGGCAAGCTCAAGCAATTGATTTTCCAAAGCAACAAACTCTAACCACGATTCTTCGAGTCTTTCAAGACGAATTTCAAGGAGTTTAGTAGACACACTTTCATCTAGAGTTTTCGCGAATGTTTCTGCCCGAGTCAAACAACCTGTTAATTAGCGGACGCTACTGTCTTTTTACCACTTTAACTAAAACTACTGTAAATAAAATATCCGTACAAGAAATAAAACACTTCTTCTTCTTTTCACGTTATAAATTTCTGTGTTACTTTTTAATTCCTTTGTTCTTTAATATAAACGTAAAAATGACACAAAGTATATGATTTTGCAGCTTTGACATAATACAGGGTTTTTATTCGATACTCTATTTGTTCGGTGTTGCCATCTTATCTCGAACATTCTCCTCCCCCTGGTGAACGGAGTTCTCAGCCTCTCTTCAACGACTCGTCATCTCGAAGAAGGAATTCAGTGTTGCCTCCGGTGATAAATTTCATCCCTTGTTTCGTCTCACATGGAAAGAGAATCAACATTAGTGAATAAAACGGAAATGGAACATGGAAACTCTATGACGACAATATAAACAAACAAACGACACAAAACAGAGACAAAAATATCGCTGCCCCTGTCATACTACTGGTGTTTGGGCTGCTCTTGATGCAGTCATCGTATTACTCCAGTTCCAGTCATCTGTGCGCGCCGTTGCTGTAGTTGTTGTTTGTGCAGCTGCATCTCCTAAGCTTTCCGTTCATTGAAATGATTCAATTGCAGTGGATGATCGTGTCAGCCGGTCGTTTTTTTGTTTTAGTTTTTGTAGTGTTTAGTGTTTTTTTTTGTTGTCCTTTCCTTTTATGTACGTGTGTGGTGAATGAAATTCAGGTAAGTGTTTTATCATTATATTGCATTATATTTATTATTTTGCATTATATTTGACTAATTTGACGAATGTTTTGATTTCTTTTGTGTGTTGTATGTGTGTTTATGAATGAAGAGGTTTATGAAGTGTATGTGTGAATGTGGTGTGTGATTTCTTTATTGAGTGGACTGTACGAATTTATTGTATGTGTTGTGTTAAATGGTGGACGGGAAATTTGTTGTGGGGAATTTCCCACATTTGTGTGTTGAATTTAATTAATATTATTTTTTTTTGTACGCTATGAGTAATTTATTTGAGTTTTTTTAGTATTGTTTTGAAAAGTGGTAGTTGTTGAATATATATAAATTAGTGTTGTGTTGACAGTGTGTACATATGTTTATTAGTGTAGAGTGATGTTATTTTGGTGATTGTTTGAATTTTTTATTTTTTTTTAAATGTACTATATGTGATGTTGTGTTGCAAATTATATTGAATCCATGGTTGTGTTGTGAAGTGCTGAATTAACGTGAAATTGAAACTAAAACATGCTGTGTTGTGTTGAAATATGAACTGGATTAGAAGTGTTGAATTGATTGAACTGTGAATTATTACTGTGGAGATTAGTGGACTGTTGTGTTGATGTTAAATTGCGTAGGTGTAAAAATATGAATTTGGGCTATTGGTGAGATGAAATTATTGAATTGTCTTGTGGCGTATTGTTGATATTGTGAAGTGTTGTTTGAATTAAATTTATTTGTGTTCTTCCTTATTTCATTGTGAATATTTGTATGTGCACGAATCCTTTTTGATTGTTTTATTTAACCCTCTACCGCATACAGCGCCATATATGGCTTTTCATTTTTAATGAATTTTGTTTTAGTTAAAACGGTAATGCCTACATCCGCCTCTAGGCGGGGTAAAGCTAACAAGCATTTACATGTAACGGTATGATCTTTTTTTCAATCTGATAAGCTTTACATATAGTTTAAATTTTATTTTATGCATAGCTGTTTAAATCATAGCTGTAGTACGTTTCGTTTGCAGGCTAAGTTTGTTCAAAGTGAAAAATCCCCTTGTAAGCACAAAGTTAAATATTTTTTTGCAAACACGATTTTTATTTATAAAAAAAAAATTTATTTTCGTCAGATCAAATTGGAAAAATAACAGGTGAGTAGATAAAAGTGTTTTTTATCGATAAGTGAAAAAAGTTTTGTGCTGTGACGTCTTTTTATATAAGCTACTTGTTGATATATTATTATGTCTAACTAAGACCACCTTACCACTGGTGGGGGGTAGTTATAGTTTAACATTAATACACCTTTCTGTTGGAGTTGTCGTATTCAAATCCGACGTAAAATTTTATTTCACACATTTTTATAGTATAAATTATGCTGACACGCATACTAATATTACCTGATCTCTTACATAAAACTTAAAATACGTGGGAACTGCTGCTGACTCGGCGGCGCTGAACAAAACTGATATCAATGATAAAGAGTTTCCCGCGGTGTCTGTTTCCCGTAAGGTGCATATGTACGCAATTGTACATTCTGCCGGGCCGAACTGACTTATATGTTAAAGTCCGATGTTGTGAACTGCCTTGAAGCAGGTACTGGGGCCTGTGGTGCCAGTATAGTTCTTTTCCTTTTACGCTGCCACACTATATATGCCACGACGGTGATGAATAATCCGCCAATCAGGCCGTAGGAAATGCTGTAGTGCACGTGGTGAGCCGTTGAATCAACTGGTAGTTCCTCGCTGTTTTGGAGATCTGCTATCCGTTTGTTTAGTGTGTCGTACTCATTGTTACTCTGGATGTGAGATGACCAATGGTCTTGAAACATTTCTTGGGTCGTCCGATAATATTTCCGTGATATTTGTGGCCGGAATGAAAGCTGTATTAAGTTTGCTGGACATCCTTTCGTAAGCTGTTATGCTCATCGTGTCCTGTTTTAGAATACAGTTTGACTCTAATGTTAAAATGCCATCGTCTTGTAGTGAGACTTCTAGAATCCGTCTTTCGCAGATTATGTTAAAGGTGTACTTCCTGTCCAAAACGTATATCCAACTATTTCCGTTATTTAGCTGGATCCACACAGGAGATGGGCTTATGCTTCGTAGCTTGCAGAACGGTGATAAGTTCGTGGTGTGGGTGAGCAGGTCCATTTCACATCTACTGACGTTGGATTGGCGATTAAACATGGGATGTTGTTGTTGGCATAAGTATCTGTCGCTGATTTTCATACATTTGTTGATCTCCTCCCTTGCCATTCTGTTGCATGACTCAGTAAGTTGACTATTAAGTAGTCTAATGATGGTTCAATGAAGACAAACTCATTTTTGTGGGGTGTCGGTACTGGTATAACCTTGAACATTTCATAGTCTTCTGACTTGATTAGCGGAAGTCTTATGTCGAATATGACGGTTTGCTGGGTTATTCGGGCCCTTGCTGTTAGCAGCCTGTAAAGTGCTAGCAGATTCGAATCTGTTCGGTCTTCTGCGACGGACAGCTGTGGAGGTAGGTGCTTTTTTATAAACTCTAGCTGTGCGCGAAGTTGGTCTGGCGTAATTATAAGCGGATTTACTTTAGCGTGATGAAGATCCGTTAGAACGTCCAATAACGAATTTTGAACCTGCTGATAATTTACCATTGCTAATGTGGTATAAGTTGATATGGCTAAGAACTTCTGTTCTGCCGCCGTCTGGTTGCTAGTTTGCTTTACATAGCTTTTCAAATTTTCTAGGTTGTTGTGAAATACTTGGAGTTGTGCAGTCACGGCTTGTGTATTTTTCTGCAAGATGTAGCTGGTTGATTCTGCGATCGGTGTTTGGTCCCTTATCAGCGTGAGCAGATGGTTCTCATTCAATCGTGTTTGCTGAATCTGCTGCTCGCAATGCTCTGCATACGACTCGTCTAAAACCCCAAAAAGCTTGTTCGCAACAGTTCCAACGAAGTCAAACGGTGATCGTTTCATTCTGGTAGCTGGCTCTTTTCCAGCTCCTTGTTTTAATAGGAGGTCGTTATTACCCTTTATAATGGCCAGTTGGTGGTTAAATTGTTGAATTATGTGGTGTGCCAGTACATCAGCGGCTTTTATTTTGCAGAATTCGTTCATTTCGTTAATCAGTTTTTCGAATCCTGAAAGTTCCCGCCAGTAGTTGGTCAGATCATAATATGCGATTATCTTCCAGTCATTAACTATGAGGTTAATGTTTCCAATTTTTTCAAAGTAGATTCCCGGGCGATTTCTAAACGGTGTAACCTTGAAACCTTCAGGTTCTGTATCTAATGCCGTTGCACATCTTCTGCCTAATGCTATTATCACCAACAGTGTGTATAAAATTTGTAACCAGGGGCCGTCCTTCAACCTTTTCTTCCTTTCTGGATTGTTACTCTGAATTTCGTCTGGCAGTTTTATCGGTTGACTTTGGTTTACAGATTCCGACCATGGACATGTTGACAAGCAGGTTGTTGTGGTAAGCTGATCAGTCCGCTTACTGTCATCTTGTTTTTCGCTTTGTTCTTCGTTATCGCTTATTGGGAGCAGACAGATCTTAGTGACTGGTCTTTTGTAGATCTTGTTCCTTGCTTTGATGGTTACTACACGCACCAGACCATCTTCTCCAGCATGTGACTCTAGTATCCTTCCAAACATCCATCTTGTTGGAGGAAGTTGTTCGTCCTTCACCAAAACAATGTTGCCAGCCTTAAGATTCTCGTTCTTTGTTGTCCATTTCGGACGTTTTTGCAGTGTCGTTATATATTCTGAACTCCATCTTTTCCAGAAATGTTGTTGTAATCGTTCTATCAGTTGTTGAGTCTATGCTTTTCCGGAGGTGCCAGTAAGGTTGTTCCTATCAGGAAATGACCTGGCGTCAAGACATCTATTTTATCAGGATCGGTTGTAATTGGACAAAGAGGTCTTGAGTTTAAGCATGCTTCGATCTGACTTAATAGTGTAGACATCTCTTCGTATGTCAACTTGTGCTCACCAATAGTTCGCTTGAGATGGTGTTTAACAGACTTCACTCCTGCCTCCCATAGGCCACCAAAGTGGGGTGCCGCTGGGGGTATGAAATGCCATTCCGTATGGTAAGTTGTTAATGCCTCGCATATTTCATCGTTGTACTCTTTCGCCTCCCTTGCATTTAGCTGAAGAATTTTGTTTGCAGCCACGAAATTCGTACCGTTGTCACTGTATAGGTGTCCCACATGTCCTCTCCTGGCGCACAATCTCTTCAAAGCTGCTATGAAGGTATTTGCTGTTAAGTCACTAACAACTTCAAGATGAACTGCCTTTGTTCCCAAGCATATAAATACGGCTATAGATCCTTTATATGATTTGTTTCCCCTTCCTTTCGCTGTCTTGATATCTATGGGTCCTGCATAGTCGATTCCGGTATTTAAAAATGGTCTGGCTTTGGACACTCTCGGTTGTGGCAGATTTCCCATCATTTGAGTTCTCGTTGACGATCTGTGTCGAAAACATGTAGTACATCTACGGACTCGTTGTTTGACTGCACTTAGACCACTCAGAATCCAGTATTGTTGCCGTAGATGTGCATGGGTAAGAGCGTAGCCTCCATGTAAGGTGGTTTTGTGGGCCTCGTCTATCAACATGATGTTCAAATACCCGGAATGTGGGATGATTATGGGATGTTTCTGCGAGCATGATAGTTCTGCTTTCGCCAATCGCCCTCCTACTCGCATCACCTCGTTCTCATCCACGAATGGGTTGAGGCACCGAAGTTTACTCTTACTGTCATTTCCCTTCCTCTCCTTAAGTTGACGACCTCATCCTTGAACATTGTCTGCTGTACGTGTCGTATAACTACCCTCGCAGCGCTTTCAATTTCTTGACATGTGATTTGTCCCCGCAATTTATTTTTTGATGATCGTGAGTTGTGCACAAATCGTTTACAAAACGCGAGTATTCTTGTTATTCGCCTAATTCTGCTATACTGCGACAGCAATCTTTCTACGACATCTGGTTCCACCGTTAAAGTGAAGGTGTTTGTGTGCTGATTCTTAACTTCCTCGTTGGTGCTGTGAGTTGTGGAGTCAGTGTAGTTCACCTGTGCCTGTACTAGCCATGGTGGACCTGTCCACCAAATTGAGTGTGCGTTGAGTTCTGAAGGCCATAGTCCTCCAGATGCACAATCCGCTGGATTGTCCTTACCCTTTACATGATGCCATTTGTCTGAGCTTACTAATTTGGTTATTATCGTAACTCTGGCCGCTACGTAGCTCTTACATTTGTTAGGGTTTCCGGTGATCCATGCTAATGTTATTGATGAGTCTGTCCATGCATGTATTTCCAGATCCTTTATTTCTAATTTGGCCTTGGTTTTTTCAAGTAATTTTGCCAGCAGGGCTGCTCCGCAAAGTTCGAGTTTCGGTATCGATATCTTCTTAATTGGTGCTACCTTTGTCTTAGCACATAGTAATCTTGTGATAATTTCTCCAGAAACAGTTGTAATTCTTGTATAAATCATGGCTGCGAATGCCCTCTCCGATGCGTCACAAAATCCATGTAATTCTATGCGGTGTTTTGATTCGTATTGGATCCATCGTGGTATTTTAATTTCTTCTATGCAAGACAGTTGGCTTCTGAATACCTTCCATTCGTGAGCGTTTTCATCCGAAAGTATTTCATCCCAAGTTTTTTCCGACTTCCAGAGTTGTTATTGGATTAGCTTTGCTCTTACTATAATTGGAGCTAGCAAGCCCAATGGGTCAAATAGCCTAGCTGTTTCTGACACAATTACTCTTTTTGTCAGATTTTTATTCCCTGTTGCAATATTAACTTTGAATTCAAAAGTATCGGACTCCGGTCGCCAGTATATTCCCAGGGTCTTAATGGGGTCGTAGCCATTTATTTTGAATCTTCCTTGCTCTTGATCTTCTAATGCTATATTTCTCAAAATGGCTTTTGTATTTGAAGACCATTTGCGTAGTCTGAATCCTCCGCTCGCCATGAGTTGTACCAATTGCTGTTGTGCCTCTACTGCTGCGTCTAATGTATCCGCTCTCAAAAGTAAGTCATCAACGTAGAAATCTTGGCCAGTTATCATTGAAGCTATTTCAAATTTCTCCTTTTCATCGCACGCGAGTTGTTGAAGTGTTTTTATCGCCAGATATGGAGCTGATGAGGTTCCGTAAGTCACGGTGTTTAACCGATATTCCTTGATATTTTGTGTTGGGCTTTCTCTCCACAATATACGCTGAAAGTCTCTGTCTTCGTGAGCCACTAGTATTTGGCGGTACATTTTTTCAATGTCCGCTCTGTATGCAATTTTATGTTTTCTCCATCGCACTAGTATAGAGTATAAATCCTGTTGTATAACTGGACCTGTAAGCATTGTGTCATTTAGGCTTACTCCTGAACTCGTTCGTGACGACGCGTCAAAGACAACTCGAACCTTGGTTGATGAGCTATCTGGCTTGATGACTGCATGGTGCGGTAGGTAATACACTTCTTTCGTTGATTTCATAACCGATGTTGGTTTGACTTCTTCCATGTGTCCGAGTTCAATGTAATCCCTCATGAATTGTACATAGTCATCATAAAGTTGCTTATTTCGCGTAAATTTTTTCTCCATCTGAAGAAATCGAGCTAGCGCTCTGTCTTTTGATTCGCCCAACTTGCATGTGTCTTCTTTGAACGGCAGTCGAACAATGTACCTTCCAGCTTCGTCCCTCTTGTGTGTTGCCCTGAATATCTCTTCGCATCGAGCTTATTCTTCAGTGAGACCTCTTTCTTCATGTACTTCTTCTATTTCCCAAAATGATTTAAGTTGATCGTTTAACTCTGTGTTCGATATTAAGCAAACCGTTGCTTCATTTGCCTTTGAGTGATGTTGAATACTTCCAGACAATATCCAACCTAATTGCGTGTTTTGACTAATTGCGTATTTTGAGCGACTGGGGTGCCGTGGTTGCCTTTAATCACCCCTTCAAGAATTATGTTCTGGAACACATCAGATCCAATCAGCATATCTACGGCCGCTTTCTTGTTGTATGATGGATCCGCCAAGGGTAAATGTTTAATATGATCCCAATCGTTAGTTGTAAAGGATTCTTCCGGTAGTACCCTTGTAAGCTTGTTTAGTACTAAAAATTCTCTCCATGTTTGAAATTCTGACGGATATATGGACTGAATTTGTAGATCAACCTTACTGTTTGCCGTTTCTGCATGCGTTGCCCCTAAGGCAGTAATGGAAGCGTTTGCTCGTTCCCGTTGTAGTTACAGTCGCTGTACTGCTTCTTCGGTGATGAAGGAAGACTGAGAGCCCTGGTCGATAAGAGCTCTAAGGAAGTAATCACAACTTTTCCAATTGGTTTTTATCACCGCTGTTGCTAACAATGTTTTGTTATGTTGTTCGTTTGCAGAAAAATTCGTTTGCGGCTGTTGAGGTTGCCTATCTAAGTTCGAAATGTGGAGTAGTGTGTGGTGACGCTGATGACATATGTGACAAGTCTTTCCTGACGGACATCTTGATGTTTCATGATTTGGCTTGAAACAATTTTTACACAGTTTTTCCTTTTGCACAACCTCTTTCCTTTGTTTGACTGGCATTTGAATAAATGTACTGCAAGTGTGAGGCCAATGCGCGCCATTGCATGCTTTGCAAAACGGAGTTACAGTTGCATAAAAATTCTTGGCGAAACCCTGCTTATTGCTAAATGGTTTTTTGTGTCTTTGAATATCCACTTTCTTCTTATTTTCTTCTAAATTGTCCAAAGCATGGAATTTGTTCTCCAGGAACGTAAAAAAATTGTTCAGAGATTGCAAATCTTTCGGTTTTTTCAAAGACTGTTCGTACGCCTTTCTCGTTTCGTTGTCTAGTTTTTGCGAGATGATGAACAGTATTATAGGGTCCCATCTCTCCGTATCGATGTTCAGTCCCTTTAAGGCATTGACACACTCCATCGAAGTATCGTGTAGTCTTTTCAGATTCAAATTGGCACTCCTTTTGGTTAATCAATGCTTGAATTTGCGCATTCACTAACATTCGGGTGTTCTCGTATCTGTTTACCAAAGCTTCCCTTGCTGTCTCGTAGTTGCTGTCCATTATCTGCAAGTGCTGAATGATCTTGGCTGCATCCCCCGTCACTTTTGTTTTTAGATAATGCATTTTTTGAGCATTCCCAAGCTTATCGTTTTTATGTATAGCTTGCTCAAATAAATCAAAGAATGACTTCCATTGTTTATAATCACCATTGAATGTTGGTAACTTTAACACGGGTAATTTCAGCTCGTGGTGCGTATTTTCTATAGTGCCGTCTTGCCTCGTACCAACTGCATGCTTGATCTCAAATGCATCAATCTTCTTTTGTACATTCACCATAATATTTTCGTAAATCTCCTCTAATTCTTCATGCTCGTTCATGTAGTCTTCATCAAGTATTTCTATTGCCTGTTCTATTATGTCGTTATGCGTTCCAACTATATTCTCCCATTGGCTTTGCATTACCTGCTGTTTATGGACATAGTATGCTTTTGATGTCTGCAATGATTTCTCCATCCTATCCACTGATCTGAAGAATGCTTGTTTTTGCGCTTCTTGGCGTTTCATTCTTCTTTTTTGCTCTTCATCTTGCTGATCCTTATCGTCGTTCGGTGACTTTCTGTATCCTGATGTTGAGGGCGTAGTTATTGGCCTAGCTGTATCCGAGTTGCCAACTAGTCCTGCTGCACTTGGTAATGGATTCATGGTATGGGCCTTAAATTCTTCTTCCAATACCTCCCTCAGCTTGTCTTCTAACTTGTTCCGTATTGTCGTCATCGTTGCTTCTACTTGCTTGTAGAAGTTGGCTTCAATGTATGGATGCTTTTCGCTGAAATGCTCGTGCTTTCGTATTTCTTTATCTCCGTTCTCAAACTCCTTCCAGTGATGGTCGAGGTCATCTAATCGTTCTTTGATGAATCCCTTTGTTCGTCTTATTTTGGGTTCTTTCGTGTATTTTTCGGATATTTTCTTTATCCATTCCGCTCTCTCACGTTGAAGTTGAACCAAATCGTCTAAAATCGTCATTTTTATCTCGTATCTTCCTTTTTTTTTTTTTACACTTTTCACTACTTTTAAACTTTAAACTTTACACTTTTGTTCTATTCTCCTAGTCGTAGTTCAGTAACTCGAAGGCCCAATTATGTTGATATATTATTATGTCTAACTAAGACCACCTTACCACTGGTGGGGGGTGGTTATAGTTTAAAATTAATACACCTTTCTGTTGGAGTTGTCGTATTCAAATCCCACGTAAAATTTTATTTCACACATTTTTATAGTATAAATTATGCTGACACGCATACTAATATTAGAGATCAGGTCTCTTATTAAATAAAACTTAAAATACGTGGGAACTGCTGCTGACTCGGCGGCGCTGAACAAAACTGATATCAATGATAAAGAGTTTCCCGCTGTGTCTGTTTCCCGTAAGGTGCATATGTACGCAATTGTACAAAATGCAGTCGGAATAAGATCAGGTCCTCCTTGCTGATTTCGAACAGGAGCCCCATTAAATACGCTGAAAGCTTTATCAGCACCTACGAGGATGTCAATATGCCCTGGAACATTGAATTTTGGGTCTGCTAATGTGTACGAAGAGAGGGAATTTAAATCAATGAACATAGATGTAGAAGCAGGTACTAATGATGTAAGCTTAGAAACGATGTGACAAGAGACCTCAACGAAATCTTCAGCAAGGCGAGAAAACAATTTAAGTCTGACGATTCCGTTTGTAACACCAGCTGAAGTTGCATCAACACCGACGACAGGGATGCGAACAGGTTTACGAACAAGACCTAATCGTTGAACCGTCTGTTCAGTGATGAACGTACCCTGCGATCCTGAGTCCAGCAACAAACGAATATTTTGCAGGACTCCATGCTTATCATAAGTATTCGCGATAGCAGTAGGCAGTATCGTTTGCACAGAACGACGGAACTAAACGAATTGTCCTTAGCGTTAATTGATGAGCATAGCGAAAGTGGAGAGATTGTTGCAGGCGATGATCTAGGAGATGCTGGTACATTAGAAAAAAGTTTCTACAGCAAACTAAAAATGACCCATGGGTCACGACTAGTCGATTTTAGCGCATTTAGCCCTCTGATGGTTTCATCAGCACCGTCGGATAATTTGCGTAAAAGCTGCATGTTTGCGGAATTTATAACGGGTATTGATACAAATGATTGAATGTGAGATGTACGATTAAATTACACCGATCGTACCGTTGTATCAAACGCTCCCAAGCGTCCGTATAATTGGCGTCAGAAACAGTTATATGATGATTTAAGCCGGCTACTTCATCACGGAGAAACGATTTCAAATAATGAAATGTTTGGGTCGGAGTTAAATTAGGTTTAGCGTCTATAGAACCAATAAACAGATCACGAAAACTTGGCCACTGTTTATAATCCCCTGAAAAAGAAGGAATATTAATTTTCGGAAATTAAATGGAACCCGATTGCTGTGGCGTATTGAGCAATTCTAGTAAGGAGTTTTGCTAGCTGGTTATTTTTTCTATGACCGATTCACTACCAACAGGGTTTTCAGCCTTTCGACTTTTGCAAATGACCTTGGTAAAGATCGATTGAGCCGTAAAATATTTTGACTCATAATCCGCAAAATCGTTTTGGGTATCTAAATTCCCATCGGAGGCAAGCTCAAGCAATTGATTTTCCAAAGCAACAAACTCTAACCACGATTCTTCGAGTCTTTCAAGACGAATTTCAAGGAGTTTAGTAGACACACTTTCATTTAGAGTTTTCGCGAATGTTTCTGCCCGAGTCAAACAACCTGTTAATTAGCGGACGCTACTGTCTTTTTACCACTTTAACTAAAACTACTGTAAATAAAATATCCGTACAAGAAATAAAACACTTCTTCTTCTTTTCACGTTATAAATTTCTGTGTTACTTTTTAATTCCTTTGTTCTTTAATATAAACGTAAAAATGACACAAAGTATATGATTTTGCAGCTTTGACATAATACAGGGTTTTTATTCGATACTCTATTTGTTCGGTGTTGCCATCTTATCTCGAACATTCTCCTCCCCCTGGTGAACGGAGTTCTCAGCCTCTCTTCAACGACTCGTCATCTCGAAGAAGGAATTCAGTGTTGCCTCCGGTGATAAATTTCATCCCTTGTTTCGTCTCACATGGAAAGAGAATCAACATTAGTGAATAAAACGGAAATGGAACATGGAAACTCTATGACGACAATATAAACAAACAAACGACACAAAACAGAGACAAAAATATCGCTGCCCCTGTCATACTACTGGTGTTTGGGCTGCTCTTGATGCAGTCATCGTATTACTCCAGTTCCAGTCATCTGTGCGCGCCGTTGCTGTAGTTGTTGTTTGTGCAGCTGCATCTCCTAAGCTTTCCGTTCATTGAAATGATTCAATTGCAGTGGATGATCGTGTCAGCCGGTCGTTTTTTTGTTTTAGTTTTTGTAGTGTTTAGTGTTTTTTTTTGTTGTCCTTTCCTTTTATGTACGTGTGTGGTGAATGAAATTCAGGTAAGTGTTTTATCATTATATTGCATTATATTTATTATTTTGCATTATATTTGACTAATTTGACGAATGTTTTGATTTCTTTTGTGTGTTGTATGTGTGTTTATGAATGAAGAGGTTTATGAAGTGTATGTGTGAATGTGGTGTGTGATTTCTTTATTGAGTGGACTGTACGAATTTATTGTATGTGTTGTGTTAAATGGTGGACGGGAAATTTGTTGTGGGGAATTTCCCACATTTGTGTGTTGAATTTAATTAATATTATTTTTTTTTGTACGCTATGAGTAATTTATTTGAGTTTTTTTAGTATTGTTTTGAAAAGTGGTAGTTGTTGAATATATATAAATTAGTGTTGTGTTGACAGTGTGTACATATGTTTATTAGTGTAGAGTGATGTTATTTTGGTGATTGTTTGAATTTTTTATTTTTTTTTAAATGTACTATATGTGATGTTGTGTTGCAAATTATATTGAATCCATGGTTGTGTTGTGAAGTGCTGAATTAACGTGAAATTGAAACTAAAACATGCTGTGTTGTGTTGAAATATGAACTGGATTAGAAGTGTTGAATTGATTGAACTGTGAATTATTACTGTGGAGATTAGTGGACTGTTGTGTTGATGTTAAATTGCGTAGGTGTAAAAATATGAATTTGGGCTATTGGTGAGATGAAATTATTGAATTGTCTTGTGGCGTATTGTTGATATTGTGAAGTGTTGTTTGAATTAAATTTATTTGTGTTCTTCCTTATTTCATTGTGAATATTTGTATGTGCACGAATCCTTTTTGATTGTTTTATTTAACCCTCTACCGCATACAGCGCCATATATGGCTTTTCATTTTTAATGAATTTTGTTTTAGTTAAAACGGTAATGCCTACATCCGCCTCTAGGCGGGGTAAAGCTAACAAGCATTTACATGTAACGGTATGATCTTTTTTTCAATCTGATAAGCTTTACATATAGTTTAAATTTTATTTTATGCATAGCTGTTTAAATCATAGCTGTAGTACGTTTCGTTTGCAGGCTAAGTTTGTTCAAAGTGAAAAATCCCCTTGTAAGCACAAAGTTAAATATTTTTTTGCAAACACGATTTTTATTTATAAAAAAAAAATTTATTTTCGTCAGATCAAATTGGAAAAATAACAGGTGAGTAGATAAAAGTGTTTTTTATCGATAAGTGAAAAAAGTTTTGTGCTGTGACGTCTTTTTATATAAGCTACTTGTTGATATATTATTATGTCTAACTAAGACCACCTTACCACTGGTGGGGGGTAGTTATAGTTTAACATTAATACACCTTTCTGTTGGAGTTGTCGTATTCAAATCCGACGTAAAATTTTATTTCACACATTTTTATAGTATAAATTATGCTGACACGCATACTAATATTACCTGATCTCTTACATAAAACTTAAAATACGTGGGAACTGCTGCTGACTCGGCGGCGCTGAACAAAACTGATATCAATGATAAAGAGTTTCCCGCGGTGTCTGTTTCCCGTAAGGTGCATATGTACGCAATTGTACATTCTGCCGGGCCGAACTGACTTATATGTTAAAGTCCGATGTTGTGAACTGCCTTGAAGCAGGTACTGGGGCCTGTGGTGCCAGTATAGTTCTTTTCCTTTTACGCTGCCACACTATATATGCCACGACGGTGATGAATAATCCGCCAATCAGGCCGTAGGAAATGCTGTAGTGCACGTGGTGAGCCGTTGAATCAACTGGTAGTTCCTCGCTGTTTTGGAGATCTGCTATCCGTTTGTTTAGTGTGTCGTACTCATTGTTACTCTGGATGTGAGATGACCAATGGTCTTGAAACATTTCTTGGGTCGTCCGATAATATTTCCGTGATATTTGTGGCCGGAATGAAAGCTGTATTAAGTTTGCTGGACATCCTTTCGTAAGCTGTTATGCTCATCGTGTCCTGTTTTAGAATACAGTTTGACTCTAATGTTAAAATGCCATCGTCTTGTAGTGAGACTTCTAGAATCCGTCTTTCGCAGATTATGTTAAAGGTGTACTTCCTGTCCAAAACGTATATCCAACTATTTCCGTTATTTAGCTGGATCCACACAGGAGATGGGCTTATGCTTCGTAGCTTGCAGAACGGTGATAAGTTCGTGGTGTGGGTGAGCAGGTCCATTTCACATCTACTGACGTTGGATTGGCGATTAAACATGGGATGTTGTTGTTGGCATAAGTATCTGTCGCTGATTTTCATACATTTGTTGATCTCCTCCCTTGCCATTCTGTTGCATGACTCAGTAAGTTGACTATTAAGTAGTCTAATGATGGTTCAATGAAGACAAACTCATTTTTGTGGGGTGTCGGTACTGGTATAACCTTGAACATTTCATAGTCTTCTGACTTGATTAGCGGAAGTCTTATGTCGAATATGACGGTTTGCTGGGTTATTCGGGCCCTTGCTGTTAGCAGCCTGTAAAGTGCTAGCAGATTCGAACCTGTTCGGTCTTCTGCGACGGACAGCTGTGGAGGTAGGTGCTTTTTTATAAACTCTAGCTGTGCGCGAAGTTGGTCTGGCGTAATTATAAGCGGATTTACTTTAGCGTGATGAAGATCCGTTAGAACGTCCAATAACGAATTTTGAACCTGCTGATAATTTACCATTGCTAATGTGGTATAAGTTGATATGGCTAAGAACTTCTGTTCTGCCGCCGTCTGGTTGCTAGTTTGCTTTACATAGCTTTTCAAATTTTCTAGGTTGTTGTGAAATACTTGGAGTTGTGCAGTCACGGCTTGTGTATTTTTCTGCAAGATGTAGCTGGTTGATTCTGCGATCGGTGTTTGGTCCCTTATCAGCGTGAGCAGATGGTTCTCATTCAATCGTGTTTGCTGAATCTGCTGCTCGCAATGCTCTGCATACGACTCGTCTAAAACCCCAAAAAGCTTGTTCGCAACAGTTCCAACGAAGTCAAACGGTGATCGTTTCATTCTGGTAGCTGGCTCTTTTCCAGCTCCTTGTTTTAATAGGAGGTCGTTATTACCCTTTATAATGGCCAGTTGGTGGTTAAATTGTTGAATTATGTGGTGTGCCAGTACATCAGCGGCTTTTATTTTGCAGAATTCGTTCATTTCGTTAATCAGTTTTTCGAATCCTGAAAGTTCCCGCCAGTAGTTGGTCAGATCATAATATGCGATTATCTTCCAGTCATTAACTATGAGGTTAATGTTTCCAATTTTTTCAAAGTAGATTCCCGGGCGATTTCTAAACGGTGTAACCTTGAAACCTTCAGGTTCTGTATCTAATGCCGTTGCACATCTTCTGCCTAATGCTATTATCACCAACAGTGTGTATAAAATTTGTAACCAGGGGCCGTCCTTCAACCTTTTCTTCCTTTCTGGATTGTTACTCTGAATTTCGTCTGGCAGTTTTATCGGTTGACTTTGGTTTACAGATTCCGACCATGGACATGTTGACAAGCAGGTTGTTGTGGTAAGCTGATCAGTCCGCTTACTGTCATCTTGTTTTTCGCTTTGTTCTTCGTTATCGCTTATTGGGAGCAGACAGATCTTAGTGACTGGTCTTTTGTAGATCTTGTTCCTTGCTTTGATGGTTACTACACGCACCAGACCATCTTCTCCAGCATGTGACTCTAGTATCCTTCCAAACATCCATCTTGTTGGAGGAAGTTGTTCGTCCTTCACCAAAACAATGTTGCCAGCCTTAAGATTCTCGTTCTTTGTTGTCCATTTCGGACGTTTTTGCAGTGTCGTTATATATTCTGAACTCCATCTTTTCCAGAAATGTTGTTGTAATCGTTCTATCAGTTGTTGAGTCTATGCTTTTCCGGAGGTGCCAGTAAGGTTGTTCCTATCAGGAAATGACCTGGCGTCAAGACATCTATTTTATCAGGATCGGTTGTAATTGGACAAAGAGGTCTTGAGTTTAAGCATGCTTCGATCTGACTTAATAGTGTAGACATCTCTTCGTATGTCAACTTGTGCTCACCAATAGTTCGCTTGAGATGGTGTTTAACAGACTTCACTCCTGCCTCCCATAGGCCACCAAAGTGGGGTGCCGCTGGGGGTATGAAATGCCATTCCGTATGGTAAGTTGTTAATGCCTCGCATATTTCATCGTTGTACTCTTTCGCCTCCCTTGCATTTAGCTGAAGAATTTTGTTTGCAGCCACGAAATTCGTACCGTTGTCACTGTATAGGTGTCCCACATGTCCTCTCCTGGCGCACAATCTCTTCAAAGCTGCTATGAAGGTATTTGCTGTTAAGTCACTAACAACTTCAAGATGAACTGCCTTTGTTCCCAAGCATATAAATACGGCTATAGATCCTTTATATGATTTGTTTCCCCTTCCTTTCGCTGTCTTGATATCTATGGGTCCTGCATAGTCGATTCCGGTATTTAAAAATGGTCTGGCTTTGGACACTCTCGGTTGTGGCAGATTTCCCATCATTTGAGTTCTCGTTGACGATCTGTGTCGAAAACATGTAGTACATCTACGGACTCGTTGTTTGACTGCACTTAGACCACTCAGAATCCAGTATTGTTGCCGTAGATGTGCATGGGTAAGAGCGTAGCCTCCATGTAAGGTGGTTTTGTGGGCCTCGTCTATCAACATGATGGTCAAATACCCGGAATGTGGGATGATTATGGGATGTTTCTGCGAGCATGATAGTTCTGCTTTCGCCAATCGCCCTCCTACTCGCATCACCTCGTTCTCATCCACGAATGGGTTGAGGCACCGAAGTTTACTCTTACTGTCATTTCCCTTCCTCTCCTTAAGTTGACGACCTCATCCTTGAACATTGTCTGCTGTACGTGTCGTATAACTACCCTCGCAGCGCTTTCAATTTCTTGACATGTGATTTGTCCCCGCAATTTATTTTTTGATGATCGTGAGTTGTGCACAAATCGTTTACAAAACGCGAGTATTCTTGTTATTCGCCTAATTCTGCTATACTGCGACAGCAATCTTTCTACGACATCTGGTTCCACCGTTAAAGTGAAGGTGTTTGTGTGCTGATTCTTAACTTCCTCGTTGGTGCTGTGAGTTGTGGAGTCAGTGTAGTTCACCTGTGCCTGTACTAGCCATGGTGGACCTGTCCACCAAATTGAGTGTGCGTTGAGTTCTGAAGGCCATAGTCCTCCAGATGCACAATCCGCTGGATTGTCCTTACCCTTTACATGATGCCATTTGTCTGAGCTTACTAATTTGGTTATTATCGTAACTCTGGCCGCTACGTAGCTCTTACATTTGTTAGGGTTTCCGGTGATCCATGCTAATGTTATTGATGAGTCTGTCCATGCATGTATTTCCAGATCCTTTATTTCTAATTTGGCCTTGGTTTTTTCAAGTAATTTTGCCAGCAGGGCTGCTCCGCAAAGTTCGAGTTTCGGTATCGATATCTTCTTAATTGGTGCTACCTTTGTCTTAGCACATAGTAATCTTGTGATAATTTCTCCAGAAACAGTTGTAATTCTTGTATAAATCATGGCTGCGAATGCCCTCTCCGATGCGTCACAAAATCCATGTAATTCTATGCGGTGTTTTGATTCGTATTGGATCCATCGTGGTATTTTAATTTCTTCTATGCAAGACAGTTGGCTTCTGAATACCTTCCATTCGTGAGCGTTTTCATCCGAAAGTATTTCATCCCAAGTTTTTTCCGACTTCCAGAGTTGTTATTGGATTAGCTTTGCTCTTACTATAATTGGAGCTAGCAAGCCCAATGGGTCAAATAGCCTAGCTGTTTCTGACACAATTACTCTTTTTGTCAGATTTTTATTCCCTGTTGCAATATTAACTTTGAATTCAAAAGTATCGGACTCCGGTCGCCAGTATATTCCCAGGGTCTTAATGGGGTCGTAGCCATTTATTTTGAATCTTCCTTGCTCTTGATCTTCTAATGCTATATTTCTCAAAATGGCTTTTGTATTTGAAGACCATTTGCGTAGTCTGAATCCTCCGCTCGCCATGAGTTGTACCAATTGCTGTTGTGCCTCTACTGCTGCGTCTAATGTATCCGCTCTCAAAAGTAAGTCATCAACGTAGAAATCTTGGCCAGTTATCATTGAAGCTATTTCAAATTTCTCCTTTTCATCGCACGCGAGTTGTTGAAGTGTTTTTATCGCCAGATATGGAGCTGATGAGGTTCCGTAAGTCACGGTGTTTAACCGATATTCCTTGATATTTTGTGTTGGGCTTTCTCTCCACAATATACGCTGAAAGTCTCTGTCTTCGTGAGCCACTAGTATTTGGCGGTACATTTTTTCAATGTCCGCTCTGTATGCAATTTTATGTTTTCTCCATCGCACTAGTATAGAGTATAAATCCTGTTGTATAACTGGACCTGTAAGCATTGTGTCATTTAGGCTTACTCCTGAACTCGTTCGTGACGACGCGTCAAAGACAACTCGAACCTTGGTTGATGAGCTATCTGGCTTGATGACTGCATGGTGCGGTAGGTAATACACTTCTTTCGTTGATTTCATAACCGATGTTGGTTTGACTTCTTCCATGTGTCCGAGCTCAATGTAATCCCTCATGAATTGTACATAGTCATCATAAAGTTGCTTATTTCGCGTAAATTTTTTCTCCATCTGAAGAAATCGAGCTAGCGCTCTGTCTTTTGATTCGCCCAACTTGCATGTGTCTTCTTTGAACGGCAGTCGAACAATGTACCTTCCAGCTTCGTCCCTCTTGTGTGTTGCCCTGAATATCTCTTCGCATCGAGCTTATTCTTCAGTGAGACCTCTTTCTTCATGTACTTCTTCTATTTCCCAAAATGATTTAAGTTGATCGTTTAACTCTGTGTTCGATATTAAGCAAACCGTTGCTTCATTTGCCTTTGAGTGATGTTGAATACTTCCAGACAATATCCAACCTAATTGCGTGTTTTGAGCGACTGGGGTGCCGTGGTTGCCTTTAATCACCCCTTCAAGAATTATGTCCTGGAACACATCAGCTCCAATCAGCATATCTACGGCTGCTTTCTTGTTGTATGATGGATCCGCCAAGGGTAAATGTTTAATATGAATCCTTTACAACTAACGATTGGCAAAGGCTTCTTCCGGTAGTACCCTTGTAAGCTTGTTTAGTACTAAGAATTCTCTCCATGTTTGAAATTCTGACGGATATATGGACTGAATTTGTAGATCAACCTTACTGTTTGCCGTTCCTGCATGCGTTGCTCCTAAGCCAGTAATGGAAGTATTTGCTCGTTTCCGTTGTAGTTGCAGTCGCTGTACTGCTTCTTCGGTGATGAAGGAAGACTGAGAGCCCTGGTCGATAAGAGCTCTAAGGAAGTAATCACAACCTTTCCAATTGGTTTTTACCACCGCTGTTGCTAACAATGTTTTGTTATGTTGTTTGTTCGCAGAAAAATTCGTTTGCGGCTGTTGAGGTTGCCTATCTAAGTGCGAAATGTGGAGTAGTGTGTGGTGACGCTGATGACATATTTGACAAGTCTTTCCTGACGGACATCTTGATGTTTCATGATTTGGCTTGAAACAATTTTTACACAGTTTTTCCTTTTGCACAACCTCTTTCCTTTGTTTGACTGGCATTTGAATAAATGTACTGCAAGTGTGAGGCCAATGCGCGCCATTGCATGCTTTGCAAAACGGAGTTACAGTTGCATAAAAATTCTTGACGAACCCCTGCTTATTGTTAAATGGTTTTTTGTGTCTTTGAATATCCACTTTCTTCTTATTTTCTTCTAAATTGTCCAAAGCATGGAATTTGTTCTCCAGGAACGTAAAAAAATTGTTCAGAGATTGCAAATCTTTCGGTTTTTTCAAAGACTGTTCGTACGCCTTTCTCGTTTCGTTGTCTAGTTTTTGCGAGATGATGAACAGTATTATAGGGTCCCATCTCTCCGTATCGATGTTCAGTCCCTTTAAGGCATTGACACACTCCATCGAAGTATCGTGTAGTCTTTTCAGATTTTCTGCAGATTCAAATTGGCACTCCTTTTGGTTAATCAATGCTTGAATTTGCGCATTCACTAACATTCGGGTGTTCTCGTATCTGTTTACCAAAGCTTCCCTTGCTGTCTCGTAGTTGCTGTCCATTATCTGCAAGTGCTGAATGATCTTGGCTGCTTCCCCCGTCACGTTTGTTTTTAGATAATGCATTTTTTGAGCATTCCCAAGCTTATCATTTTTATGTATAGCTTGCTCAAATAAATCAAAGAATGACTCCCATTGTTTATAATCACCATTGAATGTTGGTAACTTTAACACGGGTAATTTCAGCTCGTGGTGCGTATTTTCTATAGTGCCGTCTTGCCTCGTACCAACTGCATGCTTGATCTCAAATGCATCAATCTTCTTTTGTACATTCACCATAATATTTTCGTAAATCTCCTCTAATTCTTCATGCTCGTTCATGTAGTCTTCATCAAGTATTTCTATTGCCTGTTCTATTATGTCGTTATGCGTTCCAACTATATTCTCCCATTGGCTTTGCATTACCTGCTGTTTATGGACATAGTATGCTTTTGATGTCTGCAATGATTTCTCCATCCTATCCACTGATCTGAAGAATGCTTGTTTTTGCGCTTCTTGGCGTTTCATTCTTCTTTTTTGCTCTTCATCTTGCTGATCCTTATCGTCGTTCGGTGACTTTCTGTATCCTGATGTTGAGGGCGTAGTTATTGGCCTAGCTGTATCCGAGTTGCCAACTAGTCCTGCTGCACTTGGTAATGGATTCATGGTATGGGCCTTAAATTCTTCTTCCAATACCTCCCTCAGCTTGTCTTCTAACTTGTTCCGTATTGTCGTCATCGTTGCTTCTACTTGCTTGTAGAAGTTGGCTTCAATGTATGGATGCTTTTCGCTGAAATGCTCGTGCTTTCGTATTTCTTTATCTCCGTTCTCAAACTCCTTCCAGTGATGGTCGAGGTCATCTAATCGTTCTTTGATGAATCCCTTTGTTCGTCTTATTTTGGGTTCTTTCATGTATTTTTCGGATATTTTCTTTATCCATTCCGCTCTCTCACGTTGAAGTTGAACCAAATCGTCTAAAATCGTCATTTTTATCTCGTATCTTCCTTTTTTTTTTTTTACACTTTTCACTACTTTTAAACTTTAAACTTTACACTTTTGTTCTATTCTCCTAGTCGTAGTTCAGTAACTCGAAGGCCCAATTATGTTGATATATTATTATGTCTAACTAAGATCACCTTACCACTGGTGGGGGGTGGTTATAGTTTAAAATTAATACACCTTTCTGTTGGAGTTGTCGTATTCAAATCCCACGTAAAATTTTATTTCACACATTTTTATAGTATAAATTATGCTGACACGCATACTAATATTAGAGATCAGGTCTCTTATTAAATAAAACTTAAAATACGTGGGAACTGCTGCTGACTCGGCGGCGCTGAACAAAACTGATATCAATGATAAAGAGTTTCCCGCTGTGTCTGTTTCCCGTAAGGTGCATATGTACGCAATTGTACAAAATGCAGTCGGAATAAGATCAGGTCCTCCTTGCTGATTTCGAACAGGAGCCCCATTAAATACGCTGAAAGCTTTATCAGCACCTACGAGGATGTCAATATGCCCTGGAACATTGAATTTTGGGTCTGCTAATGTGTACGAAGAGAGGGAATTTAAATCAATGAACATAGATGTAGAAGCAGGTACTAATGATGTAAGCTTAGAAACGATGTGACAAGAGACCTCAACGAAATCTTCAGCAAGGCGAGAAAACAATTTAAGTCTGACGATTCCGTTTGTAACACCAGCTGAAGTTGCATCAACACCGACGACAGGGATGCGAACAGGTTTACGAACAAGACCTAATCGTTGAACCGTCTGTTCAGTGATGAACGTACCCTGCGATCCTGAGTCCAGCAACAAACGAATATTTTGCAGGACTCCATGCTTATCATAAGTATTCGCGATAGCAGTAGGCAGTATCGTTTGCACAGAACGACGGAACTAAACGAATTGTCCTTAGCGTTAATTGATGAGCATAGCGAAAGTGGAGAGATTGTTGCAGGCGATGATCTAGGAGATGCTGGTACATTAGAAAAAAAGTTTCTACAGCAAACTAAAAATGACCCATGGGTCACGACTAGTCGATTTTAGCGCATTTAGCCCTCTGATGGTTTCATCAGCACCGTCGGATAATTTGCGTAAAAGCTGCATGTTTGCGGAATTTATAACGGGTATTGATACAAATGATTGAATGTGAGATGTACGATTAAATTACACCGATCGTACCGTTGTATCAAACGCTCCCAAGCGTCCGTATAATTGGCGTCAGAAACAGTTATATGATGATTTAAGCCGGCTACTTCATCACGGAGAAACGATTTCAAATAATGAAATGTTTGGGTCGGAGTTAAATTAGGTTTAGCGTCTATAGAACCAATAAACAGATCACGAAAACTTGGCCACTGTTTATAATCCCCTGAAAAAGAAGGAATATTAATTTTCGGAAATTAAATGGAACCCGATTGCTGTGGCGTATTGAGCAATTCTAGTAAGGAGTTTTGCTAGCTGGTTATTTTTTCTATGACCGATTCACTACCAACAGGGTTTTCAGCCTTTCGACTTTTGCAAATGACCTTGGTAAAGATCGATTGAGCCGTAAAATATTTTGACTCATAATCCGCAAAATCGTTTTGGGTATCTAAATTCCCATCGGAGGCAAGCTCAAGCAATTGATTTTCCAAAGCAACAAACTCTAACCACGATTCTTCGAGTCTTTCAAGACGTATTTCAAGGAGTTTAGTAGACACACTTTCATCTAGAGTTTTCGCGAATGTTTCTGCCCGAGTCAAACAACCTGTTAATTAGCGGACGCTACTGTCTTTTTACCACTTTAACTAAAACTACTGTAAATAAAATATCCGTACAAGAAATAAAACACTTCTTCTTCTTTTCACGTTATAAATTTCTGTGTTACTTTTTAATTCCTTTGTTCTTTAATATAAACGTAAAAATGACACAAAGTATATGATTTTGCAGCTTTGACATAATACAGGGTTTTTATTCGATACTCTATTTGTTCGGTGTTGCCATCTTATCTCGAACATTCTCCTCCCCCTGGTGAACGGAGTTCTCAGCCTCTCTTCAACGACTCGTCATCTCGAAGAAGGAATTCAGTGTTGCCTCCGGTGATAAATTTCATCCCTTGTTTCGTCTCACATGGAAAGAGAATCAACATTAGTGAATAAAACGGAAATGGAACATGGAAACTCTATGACGACAATATAAACAAACAAACGACACAAAACAGAGACAAAAATATCGCTGCCCCTGTCATACTACTGGTGTTTGGGCTGCTCTTGATGCAGTCATCGTATTACTCCAGTTCCAGTCATCTGTGCGCGCCGTTGCTGTAGTTGTTGTTTGTGCAGCTGCATCTCCTAAGCTTTCCGTTCATTGAAATGATTCAATTGCAGTGGATGATCGTGTCAGCCGGTCGTTTTTTTGTTTTAGTTTTTGTAGTGTTTAGTGTTTTTTTTTGTTGTCCTTTCCTTTTATGTACGTGTGTGGTGAATGAAATTCAGGTAAGTGTTTTATCATTATATTGCATTATATTTATTATTTTGCATTATATTTGACTAATTTGACGAATGTTTTGATTTCTTTTGTGTGTTGTATGTGTGTTTATGAATGAAGAGGTTTATGAAGTGTATGTGTGAATGTGGTGTGTGATTTCTTTATTGAGTGGACTGTACGAATTTATTGTATGTGTTGTGTTAAATGGTGGACGGGAAATTTGTTGTGGGGAATTTCCCACATTTGTGTGTTGAATTTAATTAATATTATTTTTTTTTGTACGCTATGAGTAATTTATTTGAGTTTTTTTAGTATTGTTTTGAAAAGTGGTAGTTGTTGAATATATATAAATTAGTGTTGTGTTGACAGTGTGTACATATGTTTATTAGTGTAGAGTGATGTTATTTTGGTGATTGTTTGAATTTTTTATTTTTTTTTAAATGTACTATATGTGATGTTGTGTTGCAAATTATATTGAATCCATGGTTGTGTTGTGAAGTGCTGAATTAACGTGAAATTGAAACTAAAACATGCTGTGTTGTGTTGAAATATGAACTGGATTAGAAGTGTTGAATTGATTGAACTGTGAATTATTACTGTGGAGATTAGTGGACTGTTGTGTTGATGTTAAATTGCGTAGGTGTAAAAATATGAATTTGGGCTATTGGTGAGATGAAATTATTGAATTGTCTTGTGGCGTATTGTTGATATTGTGAAGTGTTGTTTGAATTAAATTTATTTGTGTTCTTCCTTATTTCATTGTGAATATTTGTATGTGCACGAATCCTTTTTGATTGTTTTATTTAACCCTCTACCGCATACAGCGCCATATATGGCTTTTCATTTTTAATGAATTTTGTTTTAGTTAAAACGGTAATGCCTACATCCGCCTCTAGGCGGGGTAAAGCTAACAAGCATTTACATGTAACGGTATGATCTTTTTTTCAATCTGATAAGCTTTACATATAGTTTAAATTTTATTTTATGCATAGCTGTTTAAATCATAGCTGTAGTACGTTTCGTTTGCAGGCTAAGTTTGTTCAAAGTGAAAAATCCCCTTGTAAGCACAAAGTTAAATATTTTTTTGCAAACACGATTTTTATTTATAAAAAAAAAATTTATTTTCGTCAGATCAAATTGGAAAAATAACAGGTGAGTAGATAAAAGTGTTTTTTATCGATAAGTGAAAAAAGTTTTGTGCTGTGACGTCTTTTTATATAAGCTACTTGTTGATATATTATTATGTCTAACTAAGACCACCTTACCACTGGTGGGGGGTAGTTATAGTTTAACATTAATACACCTTTCTGTTGGAGTTGTCGTATTCAAATCCGACGTAAAATTTTATTTCACACATTTTTATAGTATAAATTATGCTGACACGCATACTAATATTACCTGATCTCTTACATAAAACTTAAAATACGTGGGAACTGCTGCTGACTCGGCGGCGCTGAACAAAACTGATATCAATGATAAAGAGTTTCCCGCGGTGTCTGTTTCCCGTAAGGTGCATATGTACGCAATTGTACATTCTGCCGGGCCGAACTGACTTATATGTTAAAGTCCGATGTTGTGAACTGCCTTGAAGCAGGTACTGGGGCCTGTGGTGCCAGTATAGTTCTTTTCCTTTTACGCTGCCACACTATATATGCAACGACGGTGATGAATAATCCGCCAATCAGGCCGTAGGAAATGCTGTAGTGCACGTGGTGAGCCGTTGAATCAACTGGTAGTTCCTCGCTGTTTTGGAGATCTGCTATCCGTTTGTTTAGTGTGTCGTACTCATTGTTACTCTGGATGTGAGATGACCAATGGTCTTGAAACATTTCTTGGGTCGTCCGATAATATTTCCGTGATATTTGTGGCCGGAATGAAAGCTGTATTAAGTTTGCTGGACATCCTTTCGTAAGCTGTTATGCTCATCGTGTCCTGTTTTAGAATACAGTTTGACTCTAATGTTAAAATGCCATCGTCTTGTAGTGAGACTTCTAGAATCCGTCTTTCGCAGATTATGTTAAAGGTGTACTTCCTGTCCAAAACGTATATCCAACTATTTCCGTTATTTAGCTGGATCCACACAGGAGATGGGCTTATGCTTCGTAGCTTGCAGAACGGTGATAAGTTCGTGGTGTGGGTGAGCAGGTCCATTTCACATCTACTGACGTTGGATTGGCGATTAAACATGGGATGTTGTTGTTGGCATAAGTATCTGTCGCTGATTTTCATACATTTGTTGATCTCCTCCCTTGCCATTCTGTTGCATGACTCAGTAAGTTGACTATTAAGTAGTCTAATGATGGTTCAATGAAGACAAACTCATTTTTGTGGGGTGTCGGTACTGGTATAACCTTGAACATTTCATAGTCTTCTGACTTGATTAGCGGAAGTCTTATGTCGAATATGACGGTTTGCTGGGTTATTCGGGCCCTTGCTGTTAGCAGCCTGTAAAGTGCTAGCAGATTCGAATCTGTTCGGTCTTCTGCGACGGACAGCTGTGGAGGTAGGTGCTTTTTTATAAACTCTAGCTGTGCGCGAAGTTGGTCTGGCGTAATTATAAGCGGATTTACTTTAGCGTGATGAAGATCCGTTAGAACGTCCAATAACGAATTTTGAACCTGCTGATAATTTACCATTGCTAATGTGGTATAAGTTGATATGGCTAAGAACTTCTGTTCTGCCGCCGTCTGGTTGCTAGTTTGCTTTACATAGCTTTTCAAATTTTCTAGGTTGTTGTGAAATACTTGGAGTTGTGCAGTCACGGCTTGTGTATTTTTCTGCAAGATGTAGCTGGTTGATTCTGCGATCGGTGTTTGGTCCCTTATCAGCGTGAGCAGATGGTTCTCATTCAATCGTGTTTGCTGAATCTGCTGCTCGCAATGCTCTGCATACGACTCGTCTAAAACCCCAAAAAGCTTGTTCGCAACAGTTCCAACGAAGTCAAACGGTGATCGTTTCATTCTGGTAGCTGGCTCTTTTCCAGCTCCTTGTTTTAATAGGAGGTCGTTATTACCCTTTATAATGGCCAGTTGGTGGTTAAATTGTTGAATTATGTGGTGTGCCAGTACATCAGCGGCTTTTATTTTGCAGAATTCGTTCATTTCGTTAATCAGTTTTTCGAATCCTGAAAGTTCCCGCCAGTAGTTGGTCAGATCATAATATGCGATTATCTTCCAGTCATTAACTATGAGGTTAATGTTTCCAATTTTTTCAAAGTAGATTCCCGGGCGATTTCTAAACGGTGTAACCTTGAAACCTTCAGGTTCTGTATCTAATGCCGTTGCACATCTTCTGCCTAATGCTATTATCACCAACAGTGTGTATAAAATTTGTAACCAGGGGCCGTCCTTCAACCTTTTCTTCCTTTCTGGATTGTTACTCTGAATTTCGTCTGGCAGTTTTATCGGTTGACTTTGGTTTACAGATTCCGACCATGGACATGTTGACAAGCAGGTTGTTGTGGTAAGCTGATCAGTCCGCTTACTGTCATCTTGTTTTTCGCTTTGTTCTTCGTTATCGCTTATTGGGAGCAGACAGATCTTAGTGACTGGTCTTTTGTAGATCTTGTTCCTTGCTTTGATGGTTACTACACGCACCAGACCATCTTCTCCAGCATGTGACTCTAGTATCCTTCCAAACATCCATCTTGTTGGAGGAAGTTGTTCGTCCTTCACCAAAACAATGTTGCCAGCCTTAAGATTCTCGTTCTTTGTTGTCCATTTCGGACGTTTTTGCAGTGTCGTTATATATTCTGAACTCCATCTTTTCCAGAAATGTTGTTGTAATCGTTCTATCAGTTGTTGAGTCTATGCTTTTCCGGAGGTGCCAGTAAGGTTGTTCCTATCAGGAAATGACCTGGCGTCAAGACATCTATTTCATCAGGATCGGTTGAAATTGGACAAAGAGGTCTTGAGTTTAAGCATGCTTCGATCTGACTTAATAGTGTAGACATCTCTTCGTATGTCAACTTGTGCTCACCAATAGTTCGCTTGAGATGGTGTTTAACAGACTTCACTCCTGCCTCCCATAGGCCACCAAAGTGGGGTGCCGCTGGGGGTATGAAATGCCATTCCGTATGGTAAGTTGTTAATGCCTCGCATATTTCATCGTTGTACTCTTTCGCCTCCCTTGCATTTAGCTGAAGAATTTTGTTTGCAGCCACGAAATTCGTACCGTTGTCACTGTATAGGTGTCCCACATGTCCTCTCCTGGCGCACAATCTCTTCAAAGCTGCTATGAAGGTATTTGCTGTTAAGTCACTAACAACTTCAAGATGAACTGCCTTTGTTCCCAAGCATATAAATACGGCTATAGATCCTTTATATGATTTGTTTCCCCTTCCTTTCGCTGTCTTGATATCTATGGGTCCTGCATAGTCGATTCCGGTATTTAAAAATGGTCTGGCTTTGGACACTCTCGGTTGTGGCAGATTTCCCATCATTTGAGTTCTCGTTGACGATCTGTGTCGAAAACATGTAGTACATCTACGGACTCGTTGTTTGACTGCACTTAGACCACTCAGAATCCAGTATTGTTGCCGTAGATGTGCATGGGTAAGAGCGTAGCCTCCATGTAAGGTGGTTTTGTGGGCCTCGTCTATCAACATGATGGTCAAATACCCGGAATGTGGGATGATTATGGGATGTTTCTGCGAGCATGATAGTTCTGCTTTCGCCAATCGCCCTCCTACTCGCATCACCTCGTTCTCATCCACGAATGGGTTGAGGCACCGAAGTTTACTCTTACTGTCATTTCCCTTCCTCTCCTTAAGTTGACGACCTCATCCTTGAACATTGTCTGCTGTACGTGTCGTATAACTACCCTCGCAGCGCTTTCAATTTCTTGACATGTGATTTGTCCCCGCAATTTATTTTTTGATGATCGTGAGTTGTGCACAAATCGTTTACAAAACGCGAGTATTCTTGTTATTCGCCTAATTCTGCTATACTGCGACAGCAATCTTTCTACGACATCTGGTTCCACCGTTAAAGTGAAGGTGTTTGTGTGCTGATTCTTAACTTCCTCGTTGGTGCTGTGAGTTGTGGAGTCAGTGTAGTTCACCTGTGCCTGTACTAGCCATGGTGGACCTGTCCACCAAATTGAGTGTGCGTTGAGTTCTGAAGGCCATAGTCCTCCAGATGCACAATCCGCTGGATTGTCCTTACCCTTTACATGATGCCATTTGTCTGAGCTTACTAATTTGGTTATTATCGTAACTCTGGCCGCTACGTAGCTCTTACATTTGTTAGGGTTTCCGGTGATCCATGCTAATGTTATTGATGAGTCTGTCCATGCATGTATTTCCAGATCCTTTATTTCTAATTTGGCCTTGGTTTTTTCAAGTAATTTTGCCAGCAGGGCTGCTCCGCAAAGTTCGAGTTTCGGTATCGATATCTTCTTAATTGGTGCTACCTTTGTCTTAGCACATAGTAATCTTGTGATAATTTCTCCAGAAACAGTTGTAATTCTTGTATAAATCATGGCTGCGAATGCCCTCTCCGATGCGTCACAAAATCCATGTAATTCTATGCGGTGTTTTGATTCGTATTGGATCCATCGTGGTATTTTAATTTCTTCTATGCAAGACAGTTGGCTTCTGAATACCTTCCATTCGTGAGCGTTTTCATCCGAAAGTATTTCATCCCAAGTTTTTTCCGACTTCCAGAGTTGTTATTGGATTAGCTTTGCTCTTACTATAATTGGAGCTAGCAAGCCCAATGGGTCAAATAGCCTAGCTGTTTCTGACACAATTACTCTTTTTGTCAGATTTTTATTCCCTGTTGCAATATTAACTTTGAATTCAAAAGTATCGGACTCCGGTCGCCAGTATATTCCCAGGGTCTTAATGGGGTCGTAGCCATTTATTTTGAATCTTCCTTGCTCTTGATCTTCTAATGCTATATTTCTCAAAATGGCTTTTGTATTTGAAGACCATTTGCGTAGTCTGAATCCTCCGCTCGCCATGAGTTGTACCAATTGCTGTTGTGCCTCTACTGCTGCGTCTAATGTATCCGCTCTCAAAAGTAAGTCATCAACGTAGAAATCTTGGCCAGTTATCATTGAAACTATTTCAAATTTCTCCTTTTCATCGCACGCGAGTTGTTGAAGTGTTTTTATCGCCAGATATGGAGCTGATGAGGTTCCGTAAGTCACGGTGTTTAACCGATATTCCTTGATATTTTGTGTTGGGCTTTCTCTCCACAATATACGCTGAAAGTCTCTGTCTTCGTGAGCCACTAGTATTTGGCGGTACATTTTTTCAATGTCCGCTCTGTATGCAATTTTATGTTTTCTCCATCGCACTAGTATAGAGTATAAATCCTGTTGTATAACTGGACCTGTAAGCATTGTGTCATTTAGGCTTACTCCTGAACTCGTTCGTGACGACGCGTCAAAGACAACTCGAACCTTGGTTGATGAGCTATCTGGCTTGATGACTGCATGGTGCGGTAGGTAATACACTTCTTTCGTTGATTTCATAACCGATGTTGGTTTGACTTCTTCCATGTGTCCGAGCTCAATGTAATCCCTCATGAATTGTACATAGTCATCATAAAGTTGCTTATTTCGCGTAAATTTTTTCTCCATCTGAAGAAATCGAGCTAGCGCTCTGTCTTTTGATTCGCCCAACTTGCATGTGTCTTCTTTGAACGGCAGTCGAACAATGTACCTTCCAGCTTCGTCCCTCTTGTGTGTTGCCCTGAATATCTCTTCGCATCGAGCTTATTCTTCAGTGAGACCTCTTTCTTCATGTACTTCTTCTATTTCCCAAAATGATTTAAGTTGATCGTTTAACTCTGTGTTCGATATTAAGCAAACCGTTGCTTCATTTGCCTTTGAGTGATGTTGAATACTTCCAGACAATATCCAACCTAATTGCGTGTTTTGAGCGACTGGGGTGCCGTGGTTGCCTTTAATCACCCCTTCAAGAATTATGTCCTGGAACACATCAGCTCCAATCAGCATATCTACGGCTGCTTTCTTGTTGTAAGATGGATCCGCCAAGGGTAAATGTTTAATATGAATCCTTTACAACTAACGATTGGCAAAGGCTTCTTCCGGTAGTACCCTTGTAAGCTTGTTTAGTACTAAGAATTCTCTCCATGTTTGAAATTCTGACGGATATATGGACTGAATTTGTAGATCAACCTTACTGTTTGCCGTTCCTGCATGCGTTGCTCCTAAGCCAGTAATGGAAGTATTTGCTCGTTTCCGTTGTAGTTGCAGTCGCTGTACTGCTTCTTCGGTGATGAAGGAAGACTGAGAGCCCTGGTCGATAAGAGCTCTAAGGAAGTAATCACAACCTTTCCAATTGGTTTTTACCACCGCTGTTGCTAACAATGTTTTGTTATGTTGTTTGTTCGCAGAAAAATTCGTTTGCGGCTGTTGAGGTTGCCTATCTAAGTGCGAAATGTGGAGTAGTGTGTGGTGACGCTGATGACATATTTGACAAGTCTTTCCTGACGGACATCTTGATGTTTCATGATTTGGCTTGAAACAATTTTTACACAGTTTTTCCTTTTGCACAACCTCTTTCCTTTGTTTGACTGGCATTTGAATAAATGTACTGCAAGTGTGAGGCCAATGCGCGCCATTGCATGCTTTGCAAAACGGAGTTACAGTTGCATAAAAATTCTTGACGAACCCCTGCTTATTGTTAAATGGTTTTTTGTGTCTTTGAATATCCACTTTCTTCTTATTTTCTTCTAAATTGTCCAAAGCATGGAATTTGTTCTCCAGGAACGTAAAAAAATTGTTCAGAGATTGCAAATCTTTCGGTTTTTTCAAAGACTGTTCGTACGCCTTTCTCGTTTCGTTGTCTAGTTTTTGCGAGATGATGAACAGTATTATAGGGTCCCATCTCTCCGTATCGATGTTCAGTCCCTTTAAGGCATTGACACACTCCATCGAAGTATCGTGTAGTCTTTTCAGATTTTCTGCAGATTCAAATTGGCACTCCTTTTGGTTAATCAATGCTTGAATTTGCGCATTCACTAACATTCGGGTGTTCTCGTATCTGTTTACCAAAGCTTCCCTTGCTGTCTCGTAGTTGCTGTCCATTATCTGCAAGTGCTGAATGATCTTGGCTGCTTCCCCCGTCACGTTTGTTTTTAGATAATGCATTTTTTGAGCATTCCCAAGCTTATCATTTTTATGTATAGCTTGCTCAAATAAATCAAAGAATGACTCCCATTGTTTATAATCACCATTGAATGTTGGTAACTTTAACACGGGTAATTTCAGCTCGTGGTGCGTATTTTCTATAGTGCCGTCTTGCCTTGTACCAACTGCATGCTTGATCTCAAATGCATCAATCTTCTTTTGTACATTCACCATAATATTTTCGTAAATCTCCTCTAATTCTTCATGCTCGTTCATGTAGTCTTCATCAAGTATTTCTATTGCCTGTTCTATTATGTCGTTATGCGTTCCAACTATATTCTCCCATTGGCTTTGCATTACCTGCTGTTTATGGACATAGTATGCTTTTGATGTCTGCAATGATTTCTCCATCCTATCCACTGATCTGAAGAATGCTTGTTTTTGCGCTTCTTGGCGTTTCATTCTTCTTTTTTGCTCTTCATCTTGCTGATCCTTATCGTCGTTCGGTGACTTTCTGTATCCTGATGTTGAGGGCGTAGTTATTGGCCTAGCTGTATCCGAGTTGTCAACTAGTCCTGCTGCACTTGGTAATGGATTCACGGTATGGGCCTTAAATTCTTCTTCCAATACCTCCTTCAGCTTGTCTTCTAACTTGTTCCGTATTGTCGTCATCGTTGCTTCTACTTGCTTGTAGAAGTTGGCTTCAATGTATGGATGCTTTTCGCTGAAATGCTCGTGCTTTCGTATTTCTTTATCTCCGTTCTCAAACTCCTTCCAGTGATGGTCGAGGTCATCTAATCGTTCTTTGATGAATCCCTTTGTTCGTCTTATTTTGGGTTCTTTCGTGTACTTTTCGAATATTTTCTTTATCCATTCCGCTCTCTCACGTTGAAGTTGAACCAAATCGTCTAAAACCGTCATTTTTATCTCGTATCTCGTTTCTTTTTTTTACACTTTTCACTACTTTTAAACTTTAAACTTTCCACTTTTGTTCTATTCTCCTAGTCGTAGTTCAGTAACTCGAAGGACCAATTATGTTGATATATTATTATGTCTAACTAAGACCACCTTACCACTGGTGGGGGGTGGTTATAGTTTAACATTAATACACCTTTCTGTTGGAGTTGTCGTATTCAAATCCGACGTAAAATTTTATTTCACACATTTTTATAGTATAAATTATGCTGACACGCATACTAGTATTACCTGATCTCTTATTACATAAAACTTAAAATACGTGGGAACTGCTGCTGACTCGGCGGCGCTGAACAAAACTGATATCAATGATAAAGAGTTTCCCGCTGTGTCTGTTTCCCGTAAGGTGCATATGTACGCAATTGTACACGACTAGAGTTTTCTTGAACCCGACTAGAGGCGGGATCAGGCAGTTGAGTGTAATTTTTTGTTAATTATTTCTCCAGAACTCATTCAGTGCTTTGGTTAGGTAGCAATGTCGAGAAGATCTTTGAGGAACCTGTCGAAGATGTCAGATGACGAAATAGCTGAAATGATGAATGCAATTTCAAGCTCTGAAGACACTGACGGTGAAGATGATTTCGACGATGGCGACGATGTTAACGATCCAGATTTCATTTGCCCTGAAGATGAACTCTTGATTGATAATTGTTTGATGGATTGAAGTCAGATCCTGATGGATGCAGTAAACGCAAGTCTGGACATTAGCGCTTTAGACATTAGTCATCAAGAGCCGAGTTCAGCCTTAGCATCAATTCCTTTAACATCCGTTGCTGCTATTGCTGCTTCGGATTCAAACGCCACAGCTAATGCTGCATCTAGTTCCGCTAGTGTTTCTGAGCCTAATATTACCCCTTCAGGTTACAGAAAACGTAAACGTTCCTCGAATGACAACGAATTACAAGGAGAAGAAGGTGGCCCAAGTTGTTCGAGCACTGGCCAATTCATTGGTACTTCGAATACAATGAAAAATGATGCTCAGGAATTCAAATCCCTGTCGTGGAGAAAAAAAAACGAAGTCGTTTTTCGCGGGGTAAAAGAGCTGCCAGATGAAGTAATATCTTTGAAAACACCATTTGATTTCTTCCATTACTTTGTGACTGATGAATTTATGCAATATATGGTTGATGAAATGAATTTGTATGAGTTCCAGCAGAACATCGAAACTCGATTTATTACCAATAAACAAGAGATTCGACAATTCATTGGAATCATGTTCTTCATGTCTGTTTACCGCTTTCCAAATGTTCGTTCCTACTGGGGAAGACATTCGCTGGAAGCAATTCGGACCACAATGACAAGGATGAGATTCGAACAAATGCGCCAGTTCTTGCATTTCAATAACAACTCGACTATGATCCCGAACGGCCAGCCTGGGTACGACAAGTTGCATCTAGTTCGACCACTTATAATCCACTTCAACGAACGCTTTGGGTCTGTTCCGATGCTTCATCGTCTTTGTGTAGACGAACAGATGTGTGCTACAAAAATGGGTGGCAACCATACTCGGCAGTATATGCCAGCCAAACCACATAAAGGGGAAACCAAGCTGTTTGTTCTATGTGATCACATGGGCTTCTCATATGCATCTGAAATTTATTCTGGTGCAGGAGACAACGTGGTACCAGAAAATGCGCCAGATCTCGGAGCTTCATCAAATGTCGTTGTACGTTTGTCCAACAAAATTCCAGACAACGTGAACCATATTCTGTATTTTGATAATTTTTACTCATCATTGGGCCTGCTAATATACCTAAGAAGCTATGGTGAAAAAACATCAACAAATAGAAGTTGATTGTCTATTTATAATAAAAGAGTATAATCGACATATGGGTGGTGTCGATCTCATGGATGGTCTTCTTGGTCGTTATCATATACATATGAAAACCCGAAAATGGACTAACCGCATATTTTTCCACTTGTTGGATGTGGCAATGGTCAACGCTTATATTCTTTTTCATAGGTTGCATAAGGGAGTCAAAATCAAGTTGCCAAATTTTCGCTCTGAAGTTGCGGAATCATTGTGCATGATTTCGAACGAAACAAAAAAACCGAGAGGTTCGATACGACAACGTGGGCCATTGGTGCGTATTTCTCGACCGCAAGGACAAAAAGTTATGCAAAAACCCAGGATGTAGGTCAGAAACACAGGCATTTTGCACCAAATGTAAATTGAATCTCTGCAATTCCACCACAAAGTCGTGTTTCTTTGACTACCATCTACGTTAATGTAGGCAATATACAACTATACAACATTGTTCACTTCCTTTTTATCTTATTTTGATACATTTTCATGATTATTTATTCAATAAACTATTACTTTCATAATTTCACCTGTTTGTTTTTTTTTTCCTCTAATGACCCAACCCCGCCTAGAGGCGGTGTAAACATTTTTACCTGTAAAAGGTAAAAACATAATTTTTTTGAAAATTCGTTGAGAATTTGAAGATTCGTTTTTATCGTATTAGTACATACTGATTTTTTGAATCAAATCAAAAAATAAGGCATTAGAGGGTTAAGCAAAGTCGATTGTTATCGGTCATTCTTTTTGCACTATTTTCTATTGGAGTGCCATGTGAAGAATTTTTTTGTGTTGCTTTATTTCGTGTTTCTATGAGTTTTGTTCAAGTGTCTCACGTAGGTGAACGAAAGTGAATTTTGCTGAATTTCGAATTAAATTTGCTCCACAAAAAAACATTTTTTTTGTTGAAGAATAATTTTTTTACAAAAGAAAATATAGTTTTCTTTCATAAAAACACATAATTTGGCTGTAAGGTAAGCATTATATATACTATTTCTTGCAAAAATTGCCGAAGCCATATATGGCTCTCAATGCAGTACTGCATGTTCTATATACATATGCAATTTAATTTTCTAGAAATGAATGTACAATCATTTTACGGTAATTTACAATACGTCAACGAAATTGATGATCCGCTTGAAAGTGATGACGACTACGCATCCGATACCGATGAAGAAGTTGTTGGAAATCAAAAGGTCGAACAGGAAGATGTGTATATACCGGAGACCGATGAGAGTGGTTCAGATGACCACTGTGACAGGCCCCACTTTTCGAAAGCAAAGCCGACAAAAAAGTCAGGAGCACCGATTTGGTAAGTAAGTCACTTGCCCCCGTATTCGAATGAGAGCTTTCCATTTCAAGGAAATACCAATCTTCCAAGTTTTATCGATGAACTGGAGATACCAGCAGACTTTTTTAAATTTTTTTTTTTTTACAGACGATCTGATAACCTTCATAGTTGAACAGTCAAATCTAGTTGCACCAAGTTGACATAAATAGGCCCGCTAATATTACTCGAAACGAAATAGAGCAATTTATAGGAAAGTTCAATTTAACCATGTTAGTGAGAAGCTCTAATAAGTTATATTTGTGGGCATGGTTATATACATGTCGTTGGTACAATTACCATCTTCAAGACACTATTGGAATGCGAATGTTGGTCAAGAATTTGTACGTGGCACCATGACTTGCAATAGATGGGAAACTATAAAACATTTTTGCACTTCAACAATAACGAGGATCTCAAGTCGCCAGGTGAAGCCGGGTTTGACAAGCTATTCAAGATTCGACCGCTGCTAAGCAAAATCCGTGATCAATTATTGCTCGTACCTAAAGAAGAACATTTGGTGGTTGATGAGGAAATCATTCCCACGAAGTGTCGGCACCACTTAAAACAATATAATCCAGCTAAGCCTCACAAATGGGGTTTCAAAAATTTTGTTTTGAGTGGAGTATCAGGTTTTAGCTACGATTTCGATATTTTTGCTGGAGCCCAAAGTGATACGTATCCGTAAGAAGCTCCTAATTTGGGAGTAAGCGAAAATGTTGTAACAAGACTAGCGGTTACTGTACCAAAAGGAAAAAACTACAAAATATTTTTCGACAATTGGTTCAACAGCCCCAATCTTGAAGTCCACCTTATGAAAAATGGTTTATTGCCTTTGGGTACGGTAAAGATTAATCGAGCCCCTAATTCAAAGATGCCACCTGAAAAAGAATTGAAAAAGCTGGGACGTGGAAGCATGGTCGAAAAAGTAGCTAATATCGATGGAGTTGAAGTTGGCCTCATCTCTTGGTTTGATAATAAAGTTGTCGATATTCTTTCCACTTACGTGGGAAGCGATCCTATTTCAACAAAAAAGCGTTTTAGTAAGAAGGACAAAAAGTGCACTAAAATCAAGTTGCCGAAGGCAGTTGATGTCTATAATTATTATATGGGTGGCGTTGATTTACTCGATTCATTACTTGGACTTTATAGAATTCAATTGCGTACAAAAAAATGGTATAAACAAATTTTTTTTCCACACGATTGATATGTGTGTTGTTAACTCATGGATTTTATGGCGTCGTAAGTCAGAGGAATATATGCCGCTGTTTTTCTTCAAGCTTATAATAGCTGAGCACCTCTGCAAGGCAAGAAAAGTAAAAAAACGAGGACGTCCTACGACCACTCCAACTTCATCTCCGACTAAAAGCAGAGAAGGTACTCCTACTAGCAGTGAAACAATGAAGCGCCAAGATTTTCCATTGAATTCTGTTCGAGCTGACAGTATTGGACATTTTCCCAAATGGATGAAGATTAGACAACTTTGTCAAAACGATTGTTCATTCCGTTCCTACACTTTTTGTGAGAAATGTAATGTATTTTTGTGCTACAATGACAAAAGAAACTGTTTCACAACCTTTCACACAGAGTAATCTATATGCATAGAGAGCCATATATGGCATACCATATTTTTCCCTGAAATGTACTTATTGCATTGAGAGCCATATATGGCTTATTTTTTTTTTCCTAAACTATATACCAAAAAAAAAATGTCCAACTATATATTATAATATCCCAAATAAACACTTATTTGCATAAAACATTTTTTTTTCTTTATTGGAAAGATGTTCATGCAGTAGAGGGTTAAAAATGAGTGACTGTATGTTGAAATTGGGAGAGTATTTTTATATTTTAGTCGTATCCGTTGCGCTTGTATTGCTAGGTAGGGGACAAATCTTTGTTATAGGGCGTTTCGGCTCTGGACCCGGGTGTAGTTTGATGACCCGCGCTAGGTTCCACTTCAGTGGAGGCAGTCTTTCATCCTTGATCAATACCAAGTCACCTTCTTTAATTTGGCCGCTATTAACTTCAGTCCACTTCGGGCGCTGCTGTAGTCGTGAGAGATATTCCCTGCTCCATTCCTTCCAAAAAGACTGCGTCAGAGTCTGTACCCTTTTCCACCTGTCTAAATGCGCGATCTTTTCCAGCTGGTAGTCTGGTTGCGGTGGTGCTAAAAGTGGCTCTCCAACTAGAAAGTGGCCAGGGGTTATCGGCTGCAAGTCTTCGATGTCATCCGACTGCGGGCATAGTGGTCGTGAGTTCAGACACGCTTCTACTTGCGCTAGAAGTGTGGTGAGCTCCTCATATGTCATCACTTGGTTTCCGACTGCCCTCTTCAGATGAAATTTTACAGATTTCACACCCGCTTCCCACAAACCCCTAAAATGCAGGTGGAATGAAATTCGATTTGGTGCCATCGTTCGCCAGTACCTCTGCTACGTTTTTCCAATCCACCTTCGAGTCGTCGAGCAGTTTCTTTAGCTCTCTGTTGCCACCGATAAAATTCGTCACGCAATCGCTGAATAGTTCTCGGCATAGTCCTCGTCGGGCCATAAACCTGCGGAACGCTGCTAAAAACGCCTGTCTGGTCATATCGCTCACTAGCTCATTATGTATAGCCTTGGTAGCCATGCACACGAATATGGCAAAGTATCCCTTTAGCAGCTTCGCATTGCGCCCCTTCCACGTCTTCACGTCTATGGGTCCCGCGTAATCTACCCCCGTGCACGTGAACGGTCTGGACATTGCAGTTCTTGCTGTTAATAGACCGCCCATCAATTGGTGCATCGGTCTTGCTCTAAATTTGAAGCAGATGTGCAATCCTGAATGTGTTTTTCCACCGAGTTTTTTACGGCAAATATCCAGAACCGCTGGCGTAAGTACGTAATGACCTTTTGCATCCCTCCATGAAGTGTTCTTTCATGCGCTTCTTTTACTAATAAGAGGGGATGGTTGGGTTTGAGGACTACTGGACGTTTTACGTGGTATGGCAGATTTGCATTTTGTAGTCCCCCCCCCACTCTAATGATACCCTCTGTATCCTGAAATGGGTTTAAAAACTTGTAACCCTTTAAGCCTTCTCTTTTTCTTCCTCCTACAGCTACTTCTTCCCTGAACGTACCCTACTGTGTTGTATAAACGATCCGCATTAGCGCTCTCTCCAGCTCTTGCGGCGACAGTACCTCATTTGTATGCCCCGTTTCTGCCATTTTATTTTCGGGTAAGAGACGCAGACAGTATGCTATTATGCGGGTCGCTCTTGATAAAGTTGAATGCATAAGAATTCAGTAATCCAATTCTCCTCCTGGTAGTGTAGATGTACAACAGTTGCGCGAGCTTCTTGTTGAGTGTCCAGACAGGAAGGTTGTTCTGGAAAGGGGTTGTCCCAGCTCTGTCCTGGGAACTCCGGACCATGCCACCATAGTGAATTGTTGATTATCATCGCCGGGTGATTCCACGTGAAGCCAGGTCCGCCGGATTCAGCTCTGATGGTATGTGTCTCCAGATTTTGCAGCTCGTCAGTTTTTGAATTTGCGAGACCCTGTTGCAGATGAACGTCTTCCATCTCTCCCGTATCCAGCACAACGTGATGTCGGAGTCTGTCCACGCCCATATCGTAGCCATCTCCAAGCCTAAGACTCGAGACGTCTCATGGAGGAGTTTTGCTAACAGAACTGCTCCACATAACTCCAATCTAGGTAACGTTACTGTTGCTAATGGAGCTACCTTTGTTTTGGAGAACAGCAAATGCATGTGAACTTCGTCGTTTTCGTCGAGAACCCTCAAATAAACCGCTGCTGCATGCGCTTTTTCGGAAGCGCCGCTGAATCCATGTATCTCCATTTTCTTGACGTTCCGAGTAGTGTTGATCCATCTTGGAATCTGGACCCGTTCAACGGATGGAAGGTCGTCGCGGAACGAAAGCCGCTCACGCTTAACCTCTGATGGGAGAGGTTGATCCCAATCTAGCCCTCTCCACCATAGCTGCTGCATCATCAGTTTTGCCTTAACTATGTAGGGTGAAATCCAGTCCGTCGGATCATACAGCCTTGCTATGGACGACAAAATGGATCTTTTCGTGACTTCACCTTCGCTTGGTTGTGTTACCTGAAACGTAAAAATGTCGGGAATTGGTAGCCACCTTATCCCTAGGGTCTTGATGTTGGAAGATTCTTCAGATGGAACAGAAAAGTTAACTTCCCGATGATCTGGCGGAACCTGTTCTAATACATCCTCGCAGTTGCTGACGTATTTGCGTATATAAAATCCTGCTGTGTTCAACAAACCGCTGACTGCCTTCAGCTTTTGCTGGGCCTCCTTTATGCTACCCGCACCTGTGATGACATCATCGACATATGTTTCCTCCTTGATGATGGAAGTGGCTAAGGGAAACCGCAACGTTTCATCATCTGCAAGCTTCAACAGTACTATTATCGCTAAGTACGGCGCCCATGCAGTCCCAAACGTTACTGTTTGCAGCCGGAACGTCTTCAAGTCTTGCTTCGGATCATCTCTCCATAAGATTAATTGATAGTCTGCATCGGAAACGTTTATGCGAATCTGACTGTACATTTTTTCCACGTCGCCAGTAAAGGTATACCGATATTTCCGGCACCTCATAATTATGTCTATAACATTCCTTTGAATTTTAGGTCCCACCATCCATCTGTCATTTAAGGAAGATCCAAAAAAGGGTTTGAAGGTTGCGTCGAAAACCACCCGCAACTTCGTGGTGGTGCTGGATTCCTTAATGACTGCATGATGTGGGATGTAGTAATGGAAAGGTATCTTCAGTACATCGTAACTTTCCTCGACTGGACTCAACTGCCCGAGTTCGAGATATTCTGATATACATTTGGTAACCCAACACTATGGGTTACCTTGGAGCCTCCACCTTGCCTAGACGGACCCATACGTGGGTATTCACCATCCTTGAATGGCAACCGGACTTCATAACGCCCATCAGGTAAGCACCTTATGTTTGCCAAAAAATGTTCCTCACAAACCTTGTCTTCTCCATCTTCATACTTCCCATATGGTTCTTCTTTGACCTACCAGAACCTTCGGAGTGTTGTATCGAGATCTACTTGGTTTAGGAAACTATGTAGTGGCCTTTGGACTTCAGAGGGTACTTTTCCCAACAGGATCCATCCTAAATGTGTTTCCTGTGCCACGGAACCTGAACGTTCGCTCGACCTGAGGACATCTCCACTGATGATTTCGGCGTAAATGTCACTGCCCAACAGCAAATCGATCTTGGCCGGTAGATTGAAAGTTGGATCTGCCAATGGTAATCCTTCTAAGTGTTGTCATTTGCCAAAATTAATTTTCTGGACCGGGAGAAGCCCAGTCAGGGACTTGAAAACTAATGCTCGCATTCTACCTACGAAATTTGAGGTCAACGACTCAAAAATAAGATCCACTGCCTTGTGGGATGCTCCACTGCTGACCTTTCCCAGCCCATTAACTTCGACAAATGTCCTCCTCGTCCTTAGGTTTAGCCGTTGAACTTCCGCTTCAGTAATGAAGGATGCCTCCGATCCAGGGTCCACTAGAGCCATCAAAGTCAAATTACCGCCTGCTGCGGTCTTCACGGCTACTTACGCTGTGGCTAACAACATCTGATCATTTGTATGGACGTGATAGTTGCTGAGGTGGGAACTCGTAGATGGCTACTGCTCGACATGCGGTTGGAACTCCGGCGCGTTAGGATTACTAGCGGATGATTGGTAAGTGTGTGTCTGCGGATACCTATTGCTGCTAACGTGTTGTGTTTGGTTGTGTGACATAGTGTTGGGACGATGTGCTGTCGGTGTATAGGGGGTGCTAAGAGTGGATGGTGCAACAGAATGAGTGTGTCCGGGATTATGTGGAACGTCATGCAGCAATGTATGGTGGCGCTGCTTGCAAAAGTAGCAGCACTTAGCGCTGGGACACCGCTGCTTAAAATGGCTGTAAGCTAAACAGTTCTAGCAAACCTTAGCCTTGTACACTGCTTGGCGTCGGCGACCTACGTCCATCTGTAAAATTTTTTTACATTCCCTAAGTGAATGTTGTCCCTTCTGACACACCCTACACTTATTTTATCTCTGTGTGACTGTTGTGTATGAAATACGTGTTGAGACCCTGACCTACACTGACTGGACTTGCTGCTGACCGTTGACTGCTGATCAAGCACATCAAGTGAGCGAAAACGACATTCTAAAAACTCAAAATATTTATGTAATGAAGGCAATTCCTTTTTAGAACCTAATTTCTCTTCCCATAGCTGCTGTGTTGTCGGTGACAGCTTCTGGACATTAATATAGATGAGAATTGCATCCCAATGTGTGGTTGGAAGACCTAATTTTTCTAAGGACTGAATGATTTCCCTAGATGTATCTAGTAGACGTTTTACGGTTTCGGTTGAATCTTTGGTAATTGCTGCTTGTCCAAATAATAATTTAAATTGTGTATTAACTAACACCCTTTTATGATCATAGCGCTAAATCAAAATCGTACAGTCTCGATTGTAGTTCCCCTTATAGATCGCCAGGTGTTGCAGTAATCTTTCCGCTTCACCACTCATATTGAACTTTAAATAGTAAAGTTTCTGGACGTCCGTCAGCGTAGGATTGGTGTGAATAAGGGACACAAACAAGTCATGGAACGACCTCCAGGTTTCATGACCACCATCGAAGTTTGGAATGTTGATTTTCGGCAGCCTCAGGTCGATGTGACTATGGTCCTTCCCGGGGTCATCACTTGTGTTGGACGTCTTTGCTTTGGCAGCATCATCAACCGAAACAATTTGTTTTGGCAGTTTGTCGATGGCGTCTAGAATGTCCGCCCTATAGTCGATGGAAATCTCGAGGATTTTTAAATGCATTTCTGCAAAATCTTCCTTGGCTAAGTCTGGTTCAACCTTGCCACCGCCGATAAGGTCTTCGTTGTATTTGTTGGACAACTCAACCGTCTCCTCTAATAAACTCAGCCGAGTCCGCAGGTAATTTTCTCGTTTTAATCGATTGCTATCCGCTTTTGTAAAATTCTCCTAGTCCTTCTTTATCCGTAGAAGGACATTTTTTTGCAGTTGGCCGAACGACATTCTCCCTCGCAAGATTTTATCGAACCCAACAATAAAATTTAATAAAAGGGATGAAAACAAATCGACTTACTGCGCTTTATTCGCCAAAATCGCTTGGAATCCCACGAATGTCTCGATTGGTGTCGTCTCTTGGAGTTTATCCACTGGATGCTTTCTCTGCTGTTGTTCGCTGGAGTCTCTTATTGTCCTCTTGTGTCCACAATTGCCGCACAAAGTTTTTTTTTTATTAAAGTCTATTCGGTCACACATTGTAAAGCAAAAAAAAAAAAAATATCTCAATAAAAAAAATTGTTTTATTCGAACCGGCTCGAATGGATCAAAAATGTTAATTAGCGGACGCTACTGTCTTTTTACCACTTTAACTGAAACTACTGTAAATAAAATATCCGTACAAGGAATAAAACACTTCTTCTTTTCACGTTATAAATTTCTGTGTTACTTTTTAATTCCTTTGTTCTTTTATATAAACGTAAAAATGACACAAAATATATGATTCTGCAGCTTTGATACTCTATTTGTTCGGTGTTGCCATCTTCGAGCACAACCTTTCACATGTCCACGTTTTACCTCTATGGTATTCATTTTTTATAGACAAGATATCACAAGAAAGTTCCTACCGGCAATAAACACAAGCTACTTGTTAATTCATGCAAAGTAAATTCAGATTTTCGAACACGTGTATTATTCATGTAATACGTATATATATAATATATATCTCATCACCAAGAAGAACAAAAAAAAAACAAAACGACGGTTTATTGTACTCCGAAATTCTGATCACAGATCTAGGGTAGAAGGACCAATATGTTCTTTAAAAGAGCGATTTATCTTTATTGATTCGTTAAGGTACAAGTTGCAGTGAAAAGATGTGACGACGACGATAAGAAAAATCCCTTATAAAAAAATTTACTTGCTAAGAATACAACCTGTTTGTCTGATGGTCAGCAGCTAAAGAGAGTGATTGTTGATTACAAATTGAGCTTAATGCATAACGAAAGTAAGTAAGGAAGAAGAAATCAGAAACTGTTATACAATAATAAATGCTAAATAGACTGGTGCATGATGAATTGAGTGAGTTCTAAACAGCGACCTTTTGCCCCAGCTCTCTCATCGACAATAATTAGTCACGGATTGATTCACCTTTTAATTGCCGTCTTTGCCCTAGCTTCTTGTGTACATCCTCCACACTCACCCCTTCTGAAAACTTCTCGAGCAAAAACTGTTTCAGCTCAGACAACTTAGTTACGTTGGGTTTCGATCTGATCGCCAGCTTAGCTGTACCGGTCAACAATCTCTTTTCAAAAATCGTTTTCTCGAACTCGGACCACTTCATTCTTTTCGCTGCTTCCTCGACGTCTTGTATCATTGACTTACTCGTGGGACCAAAAAATGAAACCAAATAAATGAAAAAATGAAGAAAAAAATCAAAAAAAAAAAAAAAAAACAACGTCGAGATGGATGACAGACATTGGTCCCTCATCTGAAGACGAATTGTTTGCCTCCAGTCAAGAGTCGACAGTCTTCCCCACAGCCGCAGCCAGTACAAGCAGTACTCCCTCTGGTGCACAGGGGGTGGCTCACCAGTTAATTGCAGAACACACTGTCACAACGGCAACCAAGTTCAATAAGGCTAGTGGCAACAGTTCGCCTAACAATAAGAAATCGCCGGGCGCCCTCATGAAAGGCAGGTACAACATGGCTCGTTTCATTCTTGGCAAGATTGCCAAAAATGAAGCGGCTGGCTGCGTTCATGAGAAAGACACAGCGGACAAGGTTAAGTACCAAGCTGTGGTCGATGAGTATATCGCCCACCTTGAAAAACAGCAGCTGAAGAAGAAGGTCCCCATTGCTAACAAGCGCAACAGGTCTCCCGATGAGACCAATCGCGCGGCAAAAAAGACCAAGTTTACCAGGAGCCCTTCTTCGTCTCTTCAACAGTCAAGTATGTATGCTGCGAATGCGAACCACATGACGCGACAATTCTTCGAGGTGGCAAGGGACCATCTGCAGGTCGCTCTGGTGGACGAGCGCTCCTCCGACGGCAAGACGGGAGGTAGAGCTTGGATCAGCATCGAGGCTAGATTGTCCAATATGGTCATGGACTACCTTGTGGCAAACCCAGGGGACCTCTGCCATGTTTCGACTCCGCTGAGTTGGTCAGGGGATATCTTGTCATCACATGTAAGGACCAATTCTCTAAGGATTTCTTTGGAGAGTGTATCACTAAGGTTAGTGATGCCCCAGAAGACCTAGGGCCCGCATCTGGTTGCCCAATATGAAGGTTGACGGAGGAAGGCTCCTCCAATGCCTAAAACTGCACAATCCGGTGGTTTCATCAAGGCAGAGGAACTTCAGAAAAACAGCTCCTCTTTCCTGCTTCTGATCAACGAAGCGTGCCTGGTGGCACTCGAAGAAGCCGATAAGCTGCATTTTGGCATTACGCATGCCAAAATCAAAGTTTTCCGACCCTCTGGTCCTGACGATGAGACAGGCGAAATTGATGGCACCGACAAGTTGTCGGAGCACATGGTTGTCGACGCCACCACCAACACCACCATCCCGAATGTTGAAGATCGCACAGATTAATCTTCACCACTCGAAGAGTGCGTCAGATAATCTGCGTGTTTTACTAGGCGAGGAAGACATCGACATTTGCCTTATGCAGGAGCCCTGGGTGAAATGTTCAGTCGTTGAAGGGCTGAAGGACAACCGGTACAACATCTTCTACAATGCCATTAACCAGGTTAGTAATAAACCTAGGACCTGCATCCTAGCTAAAAAAAATATATAAATGTATTTCTATGTCCTAATTTTAGCTCTGCCGATTTAACTGATCTTAAATTGGAGGTTGCAACTGACACTCTTTTTATTTCCTCAGCTTATATGGATCGTAACAGACCATCACTGCCTGAGGAGGTACGACAGTTGACATCAGCGATCACCGAGAAAAATGGCAAACTGATTCTAGGCTGCGATGCGAATGCAAGACATACGCTATGGGGCAGCTCGGAAATCAACAAACGCGGTGAGTCTTTATTCGATTTCCTTGTGATGTCCAACATTTCTGTCAGTAATGTGGGTAACAAACCAACTTTTGTCTTTCCGAGTTTGGATAATTTCAGAGGTTGGGAGAAAGTCTTGGACATTACACTCAAAACCAATATCGACAAAATTAGAGAAACTAATTGACGGGTATCCGATCGTCTATCTTTTTCTGACCATAAATGGATAGTCTTTAATGTTAGCCTCAAGGCACCAAAGCCATTTAGAAACCCTAAGAGAATTTACTGGATCAAATTTGGTCAGGTTATTAATTCTAAAGTTCACAGAACACCCGGCACGAAAATCGAATCAGTCAAGGAACTTGCCGACAAGTTTACAATCCTAGAAAAAAACATGTCAGTAAGAAAAAATGTCCCTCATGGTGGAACGAAGGTCTATTTAATCTTAGGAAGATTACCAGAGAAATCTTCAATGTCTGCTACCGAGCTGCAAGTTTTGGCAACCATATAAGGATTGCCTAAAAAAATATAAGAAATCCATTAAAAGGGCCAAGTCTCTGGCTTGGATGGACTATTGTCAGTCCATTGAAACCATTAAGGACTCTGCCAGACTGAGTAAGATCATATCCAAGGAATATTCAAGTCCGTCCTTTATCAAAAGGCCGGACGGGACTTGGACAGATTCCTCTAGCGAGTCTCTGGAGCTTTTAATGCAAACTCTCTTTCCAGGGTACAGAGATAAGATTGCTCACTCAATTTGTCTTCAAGATGTGCAAACCTCATCTTGGAACGACAGTAAGACAACAATTACGGAGGTTATACCTCTTGGGCCATTTCCAGCTTCTCTCCCTATAAATCGGCTGGACTTGACGGCATACTCCCGGTAATTCTGCAAAAAACACTGGATCGGGTGGTCCCTTGGCTAGTTCCGATCTATAAAAGCTGTATTCTTCTAAATCACGTCCCCCTGAGTTGGAGGCGTGTTCGTGTTGTGTTTATTCCGAAAGCGGGGAAGGGGGGGCATGACTCTGCAAAGGATTTCAGACCCATCAGCTTGTCATCTTTCCTCCTTAAGACGTTGGAACGTATATTAGACATGCACATCCGTAATACAATAGATACATCCCGTCTATCAAAATCCCATCATGCGTACACTAAGGGGCGATCGACTGAGAAAGCGCTCCATGAAGTTGTGCGTACGATAGAAAAGACAATACACTACAAACAATTTACTCTTGCCACCTTTTTAAATGTTGAAGGTGCTTTCAATAACGTTAGTACTAAATCGATTCAGGAAGCTATGTCCCAACTGGGTGTAGGGGAGCAGCTTATTAGCAAGTGGATAGTGACTATGCTAAAAACCAGAATCATTCAATCGACACTCGGTAATAGTGTTTCCACCATATCTGTTGTAAGGGGAACTCCACAGGGTGGGGTTATCTCTCCTCTTCTTTGGCTTATGGTAATCAACAAAATTCTGTGTAGGCTTGTCCGAGACGGTGTCAAGGTTGTCGCGTATGCGGATGATGTGGTAGGGTTGGTATCGGGGATGTTTCCTTCAGTGATCAGTGTGATTATGGAAGGTGCTTTGGATAAGATTAGTACATGGGCCACTGGATGTGGACCTATCGTCAATCCTAGCAAAACTGAACTGATGCTCTTTACCTCAAAAACCAAAATACCGGCTTTCACGCCTCCACGGCTTAATAAACAATTACTCTCTTCATCATCTAGTGCTAGGTACCTAGGTGTGGTACTCGACCCTAAATTAAACTGGAAGCTTAACATTGAACACCGGGTAAAGAAAGCCTGTGTGGCTATTTATGCTTGTAGCAAAACATTCGGTAAGAAATGGGGACTCCGTCCGAAGATGGTCATTTGGATGTATTTGTGCCCTGTATTTTCCTATGGATCACTAGTTTGGTGGCCGGCGGTTAAGAAAGCATACATTACTAAACTCATCAACAAAGTACAAAGGACTGCGGCTCTAGGTGCCACGGGGGCGATGAGAACATGCCCAACTGAAGCCTTGAACGTAATCCTTCACTTTAATCTTCTTCGCTTCGAAGTGCACTGGTAGGATGTTTAAAATCGCTTTTATGCCCGCTGTTAGTGTTGAGGATTGTGCTCCTGTAATGCCCAAGCATGCCATACGCTGCACTTTTGCCACTGGCCACCATACAACTACTCCGTAGAAAATGATAGGTTTTATTACGCATTCCTATATCCAGTGGACCTGTTTCGGTTTCAGGGCCCATGTCTTCCCGATGGCCCTCCTGCGTATCCAAAATACCCTTTTAGCTTTGGTAACTTTTTCTTCCAGGTTCTTTCTCCAGTTTTTCTTCAGTTTTCTGTCCAATATTATGCCCATCTACTTAACGCTGTCACGGAGTTGCAGTGATGCTCCTCCAAGTTGTGAAAAGTGAAAGTCACTTGTTTTGGTTCTCTTTGTGAAGAGAACCAGTTCCGTTTTATTTGAATTTATTCCTAGTCCACTCTCCACCGACCATTTCATTATGATTCGTAGGGTGTTTTGCATAAGCTCCCCTAATGTTCATGTGCCTACCTCTTATTAAAACGGCTAAATCATCTGCGTACGCTACGCATTTTGCACAGGTTCTATCTAGTGCTTTTAGAAGGTTGTCCATTGTGACCACCCACAGGAAAGGAGATATTATCCCCCCTGTGGTGTTCCCGTACGAACTGTTCCCCTTCTTGTTTCGTCTACCAGTGAAGCTGTGATGATGCATGTGTTATAGTCAATTGTTTGTTATTTGATTTTTACAGTATATCGAGGGTGTATGCGTGTTGATTGGGGCATAGCCGCGGGTTTGAAATCTATGTTCTGATATAGTTATCACAGAATCTCTCCATTGATTTTAGTAGGAGTGACGTTAGACTAATAGGTCTGTAATCCTTCGCCGTGGTTTTGGTAGGAACACCACTCTCACCTCTTGCAATTGTGTTGGCGTGTATCCTAGATATATTTATCCACTAAAGATATTAACCAGGGTTTCCTTTAGGGTGTCTTATTCTGGCACTTTTTGCCAGAAGTACATATTCCGTTGGGAAGTACATATTCCGTCCATACCCGGTGATTTATATGGCACAAATAAATTAATGGCCCAGGCCACTTTATCTGCATGAACTAGGTTGTTAGTATCTTCCCATTTAGTTTCAGCACGAGTAAGCCCACACTCGGAAGGTGTGGCTACCTCATTAAAACAGTTTGGGAAGTGTGCGCACATCAGCGTCTCCAAGGTGTCGACTGCGGTTGCCAGGTTGGTGCCCGTCTGTAGAAGCTGATAACTTAGTGAATCCTTGGACAGGATCTTCCTTAATCGGCCTGCTCCATTGTTGTCGCATACGTTTGCGCAGAATGTTTTCCATGATTCCCTTTTGGCAGCCCTGGTGAGCTTCTTGAAGCTCCTTTTGTTTTCTTTATAAGATTCCCAGTCTGCTCCTTCGTTTGTTCTTAAGGCTTTGTGTTGATACGCGCGAGTGGATACGCGAGTCGATTTGTGAATTTGGAATAAAAAGACCTTTCTGTTTGGCTGTTGAGACTCCACTGTCCATCCAATCGTTTCCGATGTTTCCTCTATGTCTCATTGTTCGTACCTTACCTATTGTACCGTCAATGGGTCGTCAAAGTAATTCGATCCATGTGACGTATTCTTGCACTAGTTTATTTACAAGTGGTCGCAAGAATACGTAACATTTGTAATCGACACTATGTGACCTTTTCGGTTATTTGTTGCTGGCACTTGAGTGGGTCAGTGTGACTGCACAAGTGTGTCGCCGCTGTGGGTCAGTTGCATATTCGTGAAATGGGGTAGGGTGAAATGTGTGTCGCCACAGTAGGTCAGTTGCATGTTTGCACTGAAATAGTGATATGAATGACATGTGTCGAATTGGGTGAAGTCGCTGCGTCTTGTGTGGGCACAACAGTCCTCCCCCCTTAAAATACGAAAGGGGCACGAGGTTACGAGTGAGATCTTTCGGCGGGAAACACGTAGGAGTCGACTGGACCAAGAGTGGTGATTTTTATTTGATCTATTTGAAAAATTACGATTCGTTAGTTAAATTTTTTCTTCTTGGGTTAAGATCATACATTTCAATATTTTTAGACTATATTTTAAAGATATGATTATACTAAGGTTATGATTATACATGTTGTTATTACCATCTACGATATTTGTTTTTGCAAGAATATATAAATTTATGTTTGGTTTTTTGACATTTTTACTAGTTCTTATTTGAAATATTACATATGTTTCTTAATTAGAGAATTACATCACAATCATTAATTTACAATGTCGTTAAGCTCTTGGTTAGCGTTCTCTTGCGCTGTCGCTTCGTTTATTGTTGTCATGTTTATTGACAATTTTATTTTAAAATATTTATTTGCTAATAGTAATAATGTGACAATTATACCAATAGGACGAGTAATAGAAACTGAAATGTACACGTGTTCATACTTTAATGTTAACAATGATTTGTTTGTTTTAGCTAAGTTTTTAATATTAACGCTATATTTATCTACATTCAGTTTTTCTACGTGTATCACATGGGGTGAAATTTGGGATAGGTTGGTAGAGATTTCCACGGTTTTGGTAAGTGTTTCTTGTAAATAGTACGTGATAGGGGTGCTATTGTACACGTCGTTTGACGCTTGAAGGTATACCTCATTCGTTATTGCTTTGCAATATGGGTTTATTTTGAGGATTCCACTGTCGTGGATTTTGATTGTTTCGGGTGCGTTGCCGCACAAGACTCGTACGCTCGTTGACTCTGGCATAACATATTGCCAAGAGTTTTTGTTCATTCAGTTAAACCAAATTTCATTTTTCAGTACGAGTATTCTAGTTTCACATGATTCAGGGGTTGGATTTCCTGTGATGAGCTGTATTATACAAGTTATTATTGTTATGGTTATGTATGACGAAGTTTTGTTGGCATACATAATGGTCTGACTTTGTTTTTGTACATTCATCTAGGTCTACGCTGTTTAGGAATATGTATCGCCTATAGTTTTCGTTGACTGCAATGAATTCACTGCCAATCGAAACATAACGGTATGTGTTTTGTTTGTATTTGGGCGGGAGTGGTGTAATTTTTACTAAGTTGAATTTTTCGTTTACCAGTAGTATACTAACTTGGATCATAAGGTTATTATTAACGTATACGGGATTTGTTGTAGTAATTGCATTTATTATGGGCAGATTAATTCAGGAATTTTTTATGGGAAACCTTACGTTTTGTGGTAGTTCTAATTGTATTTGTTGAAGAGTTGACATAAATATGTCTGAATTTAAAAATCGACTGTCTATCTTCCCTATTTTGGCTTCTTGTAAAATGTCAAGTAATTGAGTTTGCTTTGCTAGAATTTGTGCAGAGCACATAGATGCTAAATTTGTTATTTCGTCTAGACTGTGTAGTGTCTTTTCGAAATTCGTGAGGTTTGTGAGTCTAAATGCATTTTTCCTGATTTCTTCGGTTAACGAGGCAAAATTATTATTTATGTGATTATTGGTTTCATTTAGTGCGTCATAAACGTTCTAGATTATCGTCATCTGATTTTCAGTCATGTGGTACAAACTATCTTGGTTTTCTGCTAGCTATTGTAGGGCTTTATCTTGCATCCCGTGAATCCATTGTTCCAAACAGGAATTTCTGGGCGATTCCTATACCATTGAACAAACCTTCATTTACCATTGTTGTATCTCTTTTGGTGATTCTTTGTTTTAGTAATATATTGCCCAACATTCGGTTGTTGTTTTGTATTTCAGTAAGTGAGTTTCTTGAGATTTGCAGCGTAATTTTACATTGATCTAGGGGGTATTCTTTAAGGGTTGCAGTACAAAGTTCTGCTATGGTGTTTACATTTTGTTCCACGGTTTGGCTTTTGTCAGTGAAACGTTGACGTGGAAGAGGAAAGTCCATTTTGTAAAAGATTTTCCGAGGCCTCCGATAGGTTCCAGGTATACTCCGGTCTTATTCAGCTGTTGCAGTTATACTTGCGCTAGTGTCACGTGTACACACAATATAATAATAGCGAATCTGGGGATTAGAGCACCAAGATTTTGTTTTAGTGGTTTTGGTTTTGTAGTTTATTGTGTTGTGTGCATCGTGTGTTCTCTGTGTATAAGGCTTTAGTAAGTTATTATGTACTACCTTTTCGTTCCTACCTATCTTTACTTTGGAGTTTATAGGAGACAGAATTTCTACAATTTCATACTGTCCTTCGTATATTGGAGTAAGTTTTTTATTAGATCGACTTTTGGATTCTGGTAGTATTTGGTCACCTACTTTGTAACTGGTTTCATTCGAGTTACGATCGTAGTATTCTTTTGATTTTTCTTTAGCTTTTAACTGGTTTTCGCGGATGATTTTGTAACCGGTTTGTAACTTGGCTTTGATATCAGTAATGTAGTCGTCATAATTATATGTGGGTTGTAATTGTCTATTTAAAACAGAAGGAATTGGGGGCTTAAATCCAAAAAGAGCTTCGTAGGGCTGTAGTTGGTACTTGTGTGCTCTGTAGTGTTATAACAGAATACAGCGTAACTGATATATTTATCCCATTTGGTTTGATTATTGCTTGATTTCTTAAATAATCGCCTAACGTCCTCTGCGATCTTTCAAGTGCTCCATTTGACTGTCGATGGTATGGACTTGTTTGGGTCTTCTGTATTTTTAGGAGTTTGCAAACGTATTTGAATAGTTCGCTGGTGAAGTTTGTTCCTTGATCTGTGAGGATTGTTTGTGGAATTCCAAATGTACAAATAATTTGATTTACTATTGGTTCGGCCACTGTTTGGGCTTCTTGAACAAATTTGGTTAAGTCGTCCTGGAATCTAAAGATATATTTGTTATCGTTTTCGGTAATTGGGAGTGGTCCCACCACATCAAGAGCTATCCTTTCGAAAGGAGCTTTTGCTGTAGTAGTGATAACCATTGGGATTTTGCGACGTGTATATACTTTATTCTTCTGACACAAGTCGCAAGACATAATATATTTTTTTATAAAAAACTCCTTGGTGTCCTCCCAAAGGAGTGTCATGAAATTCGTGTATTATTTGTTTTATTCGATTTGGATCTGAGACTTCAATTACGTTTTCGTTCTTTTTTTCTTGTTCCTCTGGCATGACTTTGACTACGGGTAACTACTTTGATTTCAGCTACGTTTAACCGCAACAAGGTGTCTGCATTCGTATTTAGATGTCCGGCTTTATGAGCAACCGAATAGTCATATTCTTCGAGCTTAATACACCAGCGCATTATTCTTGAAGAAGGAGGGTGTTTAATTTAAAATTAAATACCCATACCAGCGGCTTTTGGTCGGTAATAACTTCGAAGTGTCGTCCGTATACATAAGGTCGGAAATGTGTCACTGCCCAGACAACTGCGAGAGCTTTTTTTGTCTATAGTAGAGTAATTCTTTTCTGCCGAATTTAGTATTCTACTAGCGAATGCTATAGGTAAGTCATTTCCATCGAAATCTCCTTGCGAGATTACTGCGCCTATGGCTTCGTTGCTAGCGTCAGTTGTGAGATAAAAGGTTTTGCTAAAGTTAGGCTATTGTAGAATAGGTGGACTAATGATTACTTGTTTTAATTGTTTGAATGATTCGTCACAAAATGCGTCCCATTTGAATTGAACGTCCTTGCGCAGAAGTTTGTTTTGAAGTTTGTTTACTTCCTATAATATCCTGCTAAACATAGAAAAGATTTTATTTGTTTCTGAGAATTTGGGGTTTCTATATTTTGAATGGCAGATATCTTTTCTGGGTCTGGTTTTACTCCGAATTCTGAAATTATGTGCCCCAGGTACATAACTCCTTTTTCCAAGAACTTCCACTTATCTAGTTGGATTTTTAAGTTGTATTTATCTAAAGCTTGGAACACTTCGGTCAGTTTTTTTTTATGATCATCCAAATTTTTTCCATATATTATTATATCGTCTAGGTATACTAGATATTTCATGCCTTGTAGACTAGTAAGAACTTTGTTTATAAGCCTCTGAAAGGTAGGGGGAGCATTTCGCAGCCCAAATGGCATTCTATTGAACTCGAAATGTCCGTTTGGTGTACTGAAAGCTGTCTTCTCTTTATCTTCTTCCCTTACTTCGATCTGATGAAATCCGCTAGCTAAATCTAATGTGGTAAAATACTTTGAATTGCCTAGTTGTCTAAGGATGTCTTCGATATTTGGTATCGGTTAAGCGTCCGCGATAGTCACTTCATTAAGTTTTCTGTAGTCTACTACTACTCTCCACTTTTGTTTTCCTTTCTTTGGGACGACTAGCAGGGGAGAATTCCAAAAGCTGGAACTGATCCTTATTATTTCGTCTTTCAGCATTTCGTTAACTTGATTCTTTATTTCCTATGTGTGAATCTGTGCCAGACGATTTGTTTTTATTGGATGTGTGATCCCATTTGCAGATGATAGAGTATCTCCATCGAGAGGGAATAAATGCTTGTAACTAAGGCAGATTTCGATTACGGATTTCTTTTCTTCGTTATTTAGGTGATCAAGTTGGAGTTGGTTTTTAATTTTTTCTAATTTGTCTTTTATTTCTGGTTCAATACTAATTGAATCTGGGTTGTATATATAGTAATCATTTATATTTGTGGCTTATAAATCGAGATTTTGTAAGGTGACGTCTTTATTGTTGGCGTTTAGTATGGATATGTATATAAAACCTTTTGTTGGTTCAGCGATAGCTGAAGAAGTATAGACTTGAGGTAAGATTTCTTGAGATAAATATATTTGATTTGTGTATTCGTGAATTGGCCCATATTTTATTACTTTTTTCGGATCTAGCGGGTATTGATACTTGATTTCGCTTGTATATAAAATCTGTGCTATATCTTTTCTCTTTGGCATGATAGGAAAATGTATTACCCTTAGAGTTCAATATTGCGTTGAATTTCCGAAAAAATTCTTCACCTAAAATTCCATCTTGTGTGGTAGGGAAGTTGTCGGCTACTATATGGAATATGTGTTTTAGATTTTTTCCTTGACTTATTTCCATATTCAGAAGTACTGTACCTACCGTTGATTTAGGAGTGTCGCTAATACCTTTTAATTCGGTGATTGTATCTGTATGTACCCATAGATCTTCATTGAATTTGCTAATCTTTATCAAACTAAGGCTTGCACCTGTGTCAAGAAGCATTATATTGAGCTTGCTATTAGCATCTTTGGAGGTTATTTTAATTTCACTTTTAAAACTTGAGGATTTGTTTAAACAAGCTATATTGACTACTGGATTTGGCGAACTTGTTTGTTCGTCCGTTCGATTTTTAGGATCTTGAGTAATGTTAGAGGAATGACTTAGCTCAGAATTTGAAATTCCATTTAGGAATTGGTCTATTATTATTGACCTGTGCGGGGTTTCGATTCTGACGATAGTTTTATTTAAGATTGAATTTGATTTTTGGATATCTTTTGGGAGTTCGGACTTGTGTTTTGTTGTTTTGATTTATGAGATATTTTGTTTTGATTTGAAGAACTAGATTTCAAGTCTTGAGATTTTTTATCTCGATTTAAGGAGGACTTCTCCTTTTGAGATACGAGCATTTTATCTCGATTTGCGGAATTAGATCTCAATTTTGATTTTTTGGAATTCATTTCTCGATTTGAACTTCAAGAATTTGTTCTCGATTTAGTGATTTATGATTTTGTTTTTGAAATGCATTTTCTGGCATATGATTTTGATATGCATTTTCTAGCATATGGTTTTGATTGAAGTTCTGGATTTTGAGATTTCGATTGTGACGAATTTGATTTTGATTGATTTTCTGGATTTTGAGATTTAGGTTTTGGGATTGAGAATTTACTTCTCCGTTATTATGATGAATTTTTTTGAATTCGATGTCCCTGTTCATGAAGGTATTTTGCTTTGTCTTTCTTTTGTTTATGCACTCTGGTTGATGTTCCTCACCTGACTCCGCGTGCTGGACGTGCCAGGTCTTGGGGAGCTTCCCTGATTGTGGTTGACTGTGACTCCGGCGTTTCTGTCATTATTGAACGCTCTTTTACGACACACATTTATGTTTTTTGCAGTATTTGCAGATGATAGCATTGTGTACTGTGTTAACACCAGACCTACTTGAGAATGTTTGGGCATAGTTCGGAGTAGTTCTATTTGAAAACGTTTGTTGATTGTTGGGAACTGGCTTATGATTTGTGAATTTGGAGGTTCTGTTGTCATTGCGGCTAAATGTTGTGTTTCTGAGACGACGACATTCACTGGTATTATGACTTTTTGTTCTGCAGTTTTGAGAGTACATGTGAGAATTGTTTGCATACCTATTACTTGTGGATGCAATAAGTTTCTCCTCTTCTTGTGCTATGTCGACTGCTTCGTCGAGCTCTTTGCACCTCGCGCTCTTGACGAGAAGTTTTAACTGCGGTATCAGTCCGTTGTAGAAACTATTTGGGACCATTGCGGTGTTTAGTAAACGGATTGCAGTGTTTGCGGATTCATCTGTAGTGTCCGCATTTGCATAGTTTAACTCGTTGCATCGCGTTGGCTCTTTCAGTGTAGGATGCCACTGACTCTTTGTACCCTTGTTTGAACTGAAATATCTCCGTTTGTATTACTTGGAGAGATCGAGTTTTTCTAAGGCCTTTAAAAAGTGCGTCCTTCAACTCCGGCCAGTCATTATAATCGTTGTATTTTACTATAACGTTATATACTCTGCCTGTTAATTTGGACTTAACTATGTCTACTTGTTCGGCTTTATTGCACTCGGAGGTTGTCTTCTTTGATTGGAGACCAACCAATTTAAATTTCGGGCAGAACCATCGAACTCGGGTATGAGTTTTATGGCTTGCGAAGAATTGAAAGGCATTGTTACTGGGGTTTGTGATGTCGAGAGGTTTGCTGACGAGGATGAATCGGAGTTACCGACTCCGTTGGAAAGAGACGCTTTGGAAGTACCGGCTTGGTTTTGAGACGACGAATCAGAAACTCTAACTGATTCCTTTTGTGGTTCTTTATGGGGAGGAGGACGTTCGATGGTAATTTGTTCAGGAATAGGCAAAGAATCAGACACTTCGCTTTCAGAGAATCTACGAACCTTCCTATTTCTGAGTGAAATATTCAGGTTTAGATTCGACATTTACCGTGTCAACCGAGAAAGAATTGAGAGGAGGGAAGGAGTGGTGGATACGTGTAGAATTGCAATAATTTGTTTAATAATGATTTACTTAGGTGATAATAGAGAGAGAACAGAAAGGAATCACTTATTTATAATACTTATATACACATATCTTTATTATTTTTTGTATGTATTGCTATATTATTATTTTATTGTGAATAAATAATTTTTTTTTTTTATTGAATAAGTATATAATAAGTTCATCTTTATTTGGTTTTCGGAAATATTTTGATTTTTTAGTTTTAATAGATATGTATAAATATTAAGCTTACTGTGTGGTATTCATAACGTCGATTGCTGAATGCTGTGGTTGGTATTACTGATTGTTGAAGTTGCTGCGATATCTTTTGATGTCTTTCTTGATGTTCTTTCTTGATGTTGATTCTGCGTGTGATTTTGTTGGGCACAGCGTTGTGTGGGCACAACATTTGTTTAGGGGTTACCTAGCAACCCTCCTTGATTCATGGTGGTTGCCGTTCCACTATTTTTGCTTAGCGCTTCTAGGTACCAGTTTCATAGGACAGGCGGCCTGATCATACAATGATTCACGGACTTTTTGTTTAATAGGTTTATATCAATACAGCTGTTAATCTGAGTTGTTGGTAGCCTTGCGTTGCTTTTCTGTTTCTATATTCGAGGCTCATTGCTGTTAAATCGCCTGTACAGATCTGCGGGATAAAAAAGATATTAGTATTCTTTTGTGCCACAATATAGGTTATACACTTACTGTCTCCGTTGTCTGCTATCACTTTGAGTTTGTTCCTTCAATCTGTTACTTTATTATTCACGCAATAGGGTTCCTGGATGAGGGCGATATCCGCCTTTCCTGCTGAGAGGTTGACACAGAAGTTGGCAGTTGCCGCCCTACTGTGCTGAAGGTTTGCTTGGATTACTTTCATTTAACCTCTCATGAAATGAAGGAATCACGAAGCTAACTTGGTGAAAGCCTCAAAGTTACCCCCTTGTAGTACAAGTGACCACAGGGATTCCTTGTCAATCCCTATCACAATCAGTTGACCTTTGCCTTCCTGTTCCTTTGCGTGGTAGAGTTTCCACTTTTCCGTCTTGAGGCCTTTATTCTGCAGATTCATCCACGCAAACAGCGTTGCAGGTTCCACTACTACCCCTGGGATCCAAACGGACACCCCGGTTAGTCTGGGAATCTTCTCAGCTGGTAGTACCTCTAGCTCGGTTTCTTCCCAACTATCAAGTCTGGCTGTTAGTTTCCGTAGCGACTCTGTCGAAGCATTATCCTGACAGGAGATGTGGTAGCGGTTACCTTTGAAACCTGCCCTCTAGAAATTCATGGAAATCGTCGGATTCTCGCAGAGCGTTTGATCCAGAGCAGCGTTGAGGACTTTCTGGAAACGTTCCTGTAATTCCTCCGGTATGCTCCCATCCTCATTGTTCCTATTGTAGACCATCATCTCCAGTAAGTTGCTTGCTACATCCGTCTAGGTCCTCGTATGACGGGACTTATTTGATGCATCAGACAATACTTCCCTAGCTCCTCCCTTGGTGAGAGTTAGCCCGCCCTGGTGGGGTAGAGGTAAGACTAGAAATCAATCAACCTTGACTTTGGACGAACTTCAAAAAAAGCAAGAAAAGAAAAATAAAAGGAAAAATCCAAGGGCTTGTGCCCATGGCCTGGAGAAAAGTCGGGAAGGATCATGCGAACTTACCCTAACTATCGTAAACTAAACCTAAACTAACCTAACAACTTATATCCTAAACTAAACCTTACTATCTTAACCTAGCCTATTTCTACTCCTCACGCCAATTATCCTTCCCTTAAATCTCTCCTCGGCAAACGGGTTCATCAAGTACCCGAGGTATGATTGGTGGAAGTGGCAAAAGTTGGCCTGCCCACCTTGTATGTCTTGTGACACAACCAATGTTTGCTATGTCCCTGGCCAATGATTGCGAGATATAGCCCCTAAAGTGCTTCCCAGTCACGACCTAAGTCAGTCGTAGAGGAAGTCTGTTCATGGTCACTCATGTCGTCATCGTCCGTAGTTGTCCTGTCCTGTCACCGTTCATCCACAGAAGGATGTAAATCACACCACTGCTTTAAATAGATAGTAGGCCCATTGTCCTACTCTATTTATTATATAAATTAAACTTAAAACTATTGCTTCAATTAAAGCCTAACTATTCTTAATTTATTCTGCCAAGAATGGAAAAAATGTTCCTTTACAAAAAAATAAATCAGGAAGGTACTCACGGTTTTTCTTAGGTCCCCCGTTGCCGGCAGCACATTGAAGGATGATGTTCTCCTATTTGCGGAGTTAAACGCGACCTGAGCATTCGTACCAGAATTTCACAATCGAATGTTTTTGTTTTTAATTCAAGTTCAACTACATTATAATACACTATGAAACAACTAATTTAATTGCACTGAGTTGCATTTGTCGGTTATCAACAAAAGTAGAACTAAATTCACTGTAGGGAATTCAAAACTCATAAAAAAATTGACTAAAGAATTAGGAAACTGCATCAGGGCAGATTCAGTTCAAAAAAAAAATTTTTTTTTTCTGTTTCACTGGGAACTTCTCAGGATACTGATTGAATTTAATCTGATGGGAAAGCAAGGAAAATTTTTGGCACTTCACAAAACAAAAAACAAAATTCCTTTAGGGAGATTCTACACAAACATTGGGTCCCGCGTAGCACCTCCCAGAAAGCGTTGAATTTTTGTTAGCCCTTCGCCGCTCTTTTATTGCGGACCACCGCAACCGCTATTATTGTTTGCACCGGTATGTTCCTCGGTACGATCTTAGCCAGGAACAGCAAGCGGCAGAAAATTTCCGCAGTGGCCTGAATCGCTTTTTGGTTTCCTATGGCTATTGGGTAAAAGGGAATCAAATTTCTTTTTCACCGGGGCTCCCAAACTCATCCTATGTACCTTTGTGCTTCTTTAAAGTTCCTGCGCACCCCTCTTTCTGTACAAGGGCTTCCTAGGTCTCTTCTTCGAAAAACTTAAAAAGTTAAATAATCTTGAGGAAAGCCAAGAAGTTAATGCATCCGAGGTTGTCCAAACCATCCACTCTCAGGAACAGAATATGGAAGACCATATTCCTATTTTAGATACTATAGTTAACCGATTTAAGACGCAAATATTATTCTTAGAGCGTAAAGAACGAGAAATTGAAATTAATTGAAGGAAATGTTAGCGTAATTTTAAGGAAATATTTAAAGAAAGGTAAATTAGGAATTTATTTCTATCTTAGTGATGGAGAATATAATGAACTGCAACAAAAAATAATCGAGACATTCCCTGATAGAAACAAATTGAAATTTGTAAAATGTAGTTACATCGCAAGGGATATAGAGGACGACGAAAGCCTAAAAAAGCAAATAGCATTGTTCCATAAAAATGAGGTAGGACATTTGGGAATAATTCCAACTTATGAGGGAATAAAAAAAGAAAATTTATCATCCAAATCTCTCTCAAAACAGTAATTCACCAATTAATAAATAATTACGAAATTTGTTCCTCAGCGAAATATGACAGAAACCCTATAAGAAATAAATTCTTCCTCACAGAAACTCCATCAACATTAAACGAAATTGTCCATGTTGATATTTACGTTAATAGCAAACATTCATTTATAGTTTTCATAGACAAATTTTCAAAGTTTGCTACAATCTTGTTTTTAGAAGATACTCGTAGAAATAGTTTGACAATAGTAGAAAAATTGAAACACTTTATAGCAATCCGTGGAAAAGTAAAGAAATTGACATTTGATAATGGATTTAAATCAAAAACAACGACGAAAAAAAACGACAAATAACGAACTGATAGAGGCAATCAATCAGCAGGTAAAAATAAATAACAATTTTAATAACTCGTTTAACTTATTAAAAAATATTTTCGAGTCAGATAGAAATAAAATTTTGGAGAAAATGAATACGAACGAAAATCTCACTAAAGAAATAATATTACGGGAAGACTTTTTAGAACAACAAATGCGAATTAACATTCTAAAAGAAAAAAAATAAATTTAATACTCGACAATATAATTTTGGCAAGAGTAGGGGTTATACACCCAAGTATTTTGAGCAATGATGAAATTATTCAATATCATATTGACATTAAAAAACTAAGTAACATGAAAGTAGGCATAGCCAAGTTCAAAAATGAAGATCTAATTTTTGCCATACAAATTCCAACATCAGTAATAAAAACAGACAAAAAATTACTGACACCAATTGTAAGCTCTAACAAGAAGCAAATTAACGAAGAATTAGAATATTTTTTTTTTTTTTTTTTTTTTTTTTTTTTTTCCGAGGGTAGGTAACAAATCTTCATGTGAGATTTTTACTCACTAAAAAAACCTCCCTTCGTGATAAATTTCTTTGATTTCATACTACAACTAAGTTTTGACTTATCCAGCAGTTTTTCTTTCACGTATTGAGATCGTTTGGCAGGTCCCTTTCCATGGAAAGTTCCTGCTTGTTCCGCAAATTAGGCGCAGTTTCTTGCTATCGCGTTAAGTCGAAAGGTTTAGTCCTTTGTAGACGACGCAGTAGATTCCTCGTATCTAGAATTCGAAGGACTTCATTGTTAACGTGTCCTTGTAATCTGTCTTTATGCTTACGCGCGAAGTTTTTGATTTCATATTCGACTGTTGCAATTCCTAAATCTCTATGGATATCGCTATTTCTAATAAACCACGGTGCATTAACTATTGATCTTAGCACTTTATTTTCAAAAGTTTGTAAAATATTGACATTACTTATTTTGGTACAACCCCAAAGTTGTATTCCATATGTCCATATCGGCTTTAGCATTTGCTTGTATAAAAGCAGTTTGTTCTCTATATTAAGCTTGGAATGTTTTCCAAGTAACCAGTACATTTCTCTGTATTTGGTTTCGAGTTCTTTACGTTTTTTCTTCACGTGCGATTTCCACCTCAGCTTAGCATCAAGTGTCATTCCAAGATACTTAGCCTCGTTTGCAAACGGAATTTGAACCGAGTTTCTTATAAGTAAAATTGACATGAACAGATTTGTTTTCGTTTAAAGCTAGTCGCCAAATCTTTGTCCATTCATTTACTTTATTCAATGCTTCTTGCAATTTTTCAGTCGATTCTTCGATCGTTTTACCCGTTGCCAGGATGGCAGTGTCGTCGACAAATGTAGCTAGTACGGTGCCTTCTTCTTGCGGTATGTCGCGAGTATATAATAGGTACAAAAGCGGTCCAAGGACACTTCCCTGCGGCACCCCAGCCCTTATTTCTTTAAATTCCGAATATTCGTTTCCGTGTTTGACTCGGAAAAGTCGATTCGTCAAGTATTTTTCTAGAATATTATATAAGTGTTCCGGCAGAACTTGTCGAAATTTATATTTCAAGCCTTCATGCCAGACCTTGTCAAAAGCTTGAGAAACATCAAGGAATACGCTCGAGCAAATCTTTTTTTCTTCGTAAGCTTTTTCAATTAAATCAGTTATTCTATGCACTTGGTCTTTTGTTGAGTGCTTGGTTCTAAACCCAAACTGGTGATTGGGAATAAGAGATCCTTCTTCTATAACCGGCTGTAATCGCTTAAGTACTATTCTTTCGAAAACTTTAGACATAATCGGCAGCAGCGGTCTATACGATTTTTTATCATTCGGTGGTTTTCCTGGCTTCAGAATCATTATTACTTCCGCGACTTTCCACTGACTCGGAACATGTTCTAATCTTATCGCTGCGTTTATGATGTAAAGGAACTTAACTAACGCTTTTCTAGGTAACGATTTAAGAAGCTCTCCTCTGATTAGGTCGTATCCAGGAGCTTTATTCGGTTTCAGTTTCTCTATTTCTTGTTGAAGTTCAGTCAGCCTTGCATTTCTTACTGTGTAATTATGAAATGCTATATCCGACGCATTATCATTTTCAACAAGCGCTTGCCCATCAAATGGTTTAAATGTTTCTTCTAAATGGGCGGCAAAGACTTCTGCTTTGTCTTTATCAATCTTGGCCCATTCGTTGTCATTTTTCTGGTATTTTCGGTTTTTTAATACCTTTTATAGCTTTCCAGAGCGAATAATTGGAATCTTTGTCCGCTGTTAAGGTTTCAATGCTGGTTTGTATTGTCCGGTTTTTAAAATCAATAATGGCCTTTTTTAGCAAGTTACACGAGTGATTCAAATGCGATTTATGTTGCGGAGCACGAGTTTGTTGCCATTTTTTACGCGCTTTTCTCTTCTCCCTTACCATTTCTTTTATTTCCGGTGGATATTTTTGGGCATGATTGATTGGCGTTTTCCTTTGATAGGGAGTATTTTTCCACACGGCGCGCTGCAGAACTTCAACAAAACGATCAATTTCGATTTCGAGTTCAGAAGACGTCCTAAGTGATACTCTCAGTTCGATATGTTCTTCAACGTCTTTTTTAAAGCCTTCCCAGTCAGTTTTTCTGCTGGTTAGTCTAGCAGGTACATCTTTTTTAATTAGGCGTTCGCTCATCGTTAGAATGATAGGGGAATGATCGGAAGAGAGATCAAAACTTTCATCAATTTTAATACATTTGTCTGGTATTCCTTTTACAACAAAGAAATCGATCAGATCGGGTATTTTGTTGTTATCAGTCGGCCAATATGTTGGTTTACCAGTCGAGTGGAAGTCGCATCTGTGTTGCATGCAGGCGTTGTAAAGTGCTCTGCCTTTTTGTGAGACACATCTTGAACCCCATCAACGCCAATAATAAAATTCAGTCCAAGAGAGTTGAAAATATTTGTAAAATAATTTCTTTCAAGCCTGCAACGCAGTGGACAATAAATAGACGAGACATTGAAAGAGTAATGTCCATTTTTCACGCGTACAGTGCTCACTTGCATTGTTTCAAGCTCTATCATAATCTCTTCAGAGTGTTCGATGCAATCTTTTATAATTAAAGACGATCCGCCTCTGGCTCTTTCCGACGGGTAATAAGCGTGATAGGTACTGTATCCAGTACTGTTTACACGCGATAGTTTCGTCAGGTGAGTTTCACAGATCAAACATATGTCAATGTCATTTTCCCGTAGAAATATTTCTAGCTCTTCTAGTCTTTGTATGAGACCGTTGGCGTTCCATGCAACAATTTTAAGAAGTTTCGTCATGTTCGTTTTGAAATGCTCCTATTGTTAAGCTTATATTCAAGCTTCTCCAACCTTTCGACAATTAGCATGTTTGTTTTTGTTTGCTCCTCAAGCCTCGCAAGAATAATGGAAAAGACGTGAGATACGGGGTTTTCCGAATTATCAGTGTTCGTTTTTGTTGATGTTGATGCTTGAGTACGCGTCTGCATGTCAGAATCTGAGGGCTTTTCTTTAGACGCTTTTATCTTAACCCGGTGTGGAATTTGATCGGTGTTTGATGTCGCAGCTTGAGCGTACGTAAGCGCGCCAGGGTCGGCTCGGTTGTCTCTAGTCACCTTTCTTGCAGCAGTTTTCGACTTTTTTTTCGATTAGAATAAGTTGTTAAAATCAAAAATAAAACATATACTTTTGGCTATATTTTACGTCTTCAGGAATTAAAACTAAGTAAAAATTGTATTCTTAAGAGAAACCGCAAATTAGTAAGTAGACGAGAGGAAGAAATAACAGAACTTAATTATGATCTTTTAATTTTAAATAATATGTATAATAGTACTTTTAAGAGAATTGTGATGAGAGAAAATTTGTTTTAAATGGGAACTATTTTATTAATTTTGCTAACTGTTCAATAGAAATTGGTAACCTAAAATTTAGCAACAAAGAGTTTAAATTTGCAGAAAGTTTTTATATTCCAAACGATGAAATAATAACAACAAATAATGGTATATTAACATTTGAAGAGTTCACCATCCATCAACAAAGAAATTTAAAAGAAATCCATATTTTGAAAAAAAAAAAAAAAAAAAAAAAAAAAAAAATATTATAAGTTACGGTATTGGAAATGTTAGCATCACTCTTATTATATTAATAACTGCAATTTTAGTTTATCTTTATTGTGAACAAAAAAAATTAAATGTAAAAATTGTAAACAGAATTCAGGAGAATCCTGAATTAAGGAAGGGAGGAGTTACATCCCAAAGTTCCGGTAACATGATGCAAACAGGAAAAGTCAGGCCGGAAATATTGCATTTTATAGAAAACCTAAGTCATTCTCGACACAGCATAAATGAAACATGTTCATATAGCATTTATTTATTTAATTGATCAAGCTGACACCAAATAATATTTAGTAAACCGAAAATGCAATAACAGCAAATTCATTTTTTGCAGTCGAGAATGATTACGGCGGTCTTGTCTCTACCGTTCAACATATAAGACTATTATAAGAGTATATTAATAAAGTGTTTCTTTTTTTGAATTATTTGTGTGATCTTCTTATTTTTTTCTTCTGCATTCGTTTTTGGTGTTCTCTGAAGAGAACTAAATATATAACTCGCGTGCTTATCCTAGTGTGAGATTTTTACTCACTAAAAACACCACTCTTCAAGATTAATACTACAACTAAGCCGACGCTTATCCAGCAGTTTTATTTTCGCTTACCAGACTCGTGATTTTTGGAAAAAGATGTTCCTATATAATTTAAAAATAATGTAGCGCTTTAGACAGGTTGAATTCCAATGAAAGTTCCTGCGGTTTTCACGACCAGCATATACTATGACGCGAGGTCAAAAGGTTTTGTTCCTTGCAGACGACGAATTGAATTGTTCGCGTCAAGTAGTTGAATGACGGTACGATTACAATGTCGTTCACAGACTTTCAGAGAGTGTAGACGTGTTTCGGCTTCGAGTGAAATTGACAGTAACTTCAAATAAACTATTAGACAGTGCGTTTTCAAGTGGCGAGTTAGCCTAGTGGTAGTGGTGTGCTGGTCTATCAAGCCAGCAACCCTGGTTCAATTCCCGGCTAGGAACTTATAGACTTTTTTTTTTCATTTAAAAAAAAAAGAAAAAAAGTGAAATTAAAATCTAAACAAACTCGGGATGGAAAGCGAGCGGTCCGCGCTCCCATTAGCGGGACCAGCGGGCGGAGTGACAGTTCAGTCAGGCCACTCGGTAACAGTGGTGACCGAAAGTAAGGGCAAAAGGAGAAGGAAATTTAAACCTACTCCTAACCTCGTAAAGCGTCCCTCCACATCAGCTTCAGCTGAACAGCTGCCAGGTGGAGTGAAGGAAGGGGCGCCTAGCACAGCAATAACAGCAGCAGCAGAAAAGAAGCGGCAGAGGTCAGATGACTCGGCCGAATACCCATATATCTCCGACGGTGGGGAAGGCCGCTACATTGGAGACGACAAAAATAACAGCTTCGCCGTTTTGGCGTCCTCCGAATCAGAGGGCGAAGATGAAGAAGTCGAGAGCCTGACTTCTAGCATTAAACAGCTGGAACAAAGGGTGCGTGCTATAAAGGCCAAACAAATGGCCAGAAGAGAGAGGGAGCGGCGGCTGGAGCTCCAGCACGCATCACAACAACAACAGAAGCAGCCAGAAGGCCAGCTGCAACAACAAAAAAGGCAGCCGCAAATACAGCAGCAAAAGCAGCAGCAACAACAACAGCAGCAAAAGCAGCAGCAGCAACAACAGCAGCAAAAGCAGCAGCAACAACAAAAGCAGCAGAAAACGCTGCAACAACTACAGCAGCAAACAACGCAGCAACAACCGCAGCAGCAGTAGAAAAAACAGCAACTGCAGAAGCAGCAGAAACAGCAGCAGCAGAAACAACAGCAACAGCAACCGCAGCAACAACCGCAACAGAAGATGACTGCAAAGACAAAGGTGCCTCCAATTAATACCTACAAAATTGAGCTGGAGGATACCATCGAACTATGTAAGTCGGCCATAGGCAATCATTTTTCTATTAAAAGATTAAATGAAAATAGACATGCCATCCACTGTAATACAGTGGAAGATTATAAAAATATTAAAGAATTACTTAGGGACACGACGATGGAGTTCTTCTCTTTCACCCCGAAGGGGGAAAAATTAAGAAGGAGCGAAAACATTTTACAATGTGTTCGCTGCCAAAGGTTCGCGCACGCCGCGTTGGACTGCTAAATGCAGCCTCGATGTGTCAAGTGTGAAAAGAACCACAAGGCAGAGGAATGCACTCTGGGTAAGGATGGAGTGGCAGATAAGAGCCAGCTCTCGTGTGCGTTATGCAGGAACTCGGGACACACCGCAAACTATCGGGGTTGTCCTAACTTCCAGTACATTAAGAAAGTAAATCTAGTTCGCCAGGAGAAGGTCGTAGCGAAACGTCCACCTGCTCCAATTCAAACACAATCCGTGACTCCCCAAGTGACCTACGCCCAAATGGCGGCAGGTCGTGGAAACGCGGAACAGAAAAGACCGAAGGTTGCTTCTCAGGCCCCAGCGCCTAGAGCACCGGAGGCTCAAACTGACTTGCTGGCCATCTTGCTCTCTATCCAAGGGCAGATGGAACAGCTTCAACGTCAGGTGCAGGAGAAGGCGAAGCGGGTGGACCAGATCTACGCACTTCTGCCGGGTTTAACGCACCTTCAGTCGTAATGGGTACGAACATGGAGGAGCAATCCTTGAAGATCCTTGCGGTGAATGTGAATTCACTGATTAGGATCGAGCGAAGAGCTGTATTGTTTAAGTTGCTTGAAGACCAAACACCTGATGTGCTTATGATTAGCGAAACAAAGCTATCCCAGAAGCACAAATTGGGTCACAATAAATACAATATTGTCAGAAGAGACCGACCCAACTCCACACGAGGAGGAGGTGTTGCGCTCTTCATACGCAAACAACTGCAATTTAAAGTTATGTACAGCGGTGAAGTGCGAAGGTTCCAGGAGCTGGAAGCGTGTATCGTGTGCATCCCTCTCCGTATTGGAAAGAGGATGTACTTGGTCGCACTCTATGCACCTGAAGCTACTCAATCTACTTTATTTATTTCAGAGCTCAAGAAACTTTTTCGATGCCTAAGGGTGGAGTCGGAGGAGAATTATTTCATCATGGCCGGAGATCTAAACGCCAAACATAGAGATTGGGGAAACAACACACCTAATCCTAGAGGGAACCTACTATTCAATTGGTGGGGTCGACATAGTGTCGAGTATAAACTCGATTTGAAAGCTACAGATAGTCCGTCGTTTCCTAGAAGCGGCTCCTATCTGGATCTTATGCTGTTCGACGTACGATTACAACTGACCGACATGGACCGACAAACTATAAACTGTCTGCACACATTTGTGTATGACAGTGACCATTGCGGACTCAGTGCCGTAATAACGATTCCCAACGAAATTGCGGAGTTAGAGGAGTTTGTCCAAACGTACTCCTACAATTATAGTAGGACTCGCTTCTCAAGAACTTTGACAAGAGCACTCTAATCGAGTTCGCTCTACCCACCGTCCAATAGGAATCTGTCAAACGAGGAGATTGACTGGTACCTAAAACAAATGGACGAGACAATTAAACGAACTATGGACAATACGATACCTCGGTATCAACATACTGACAACGCAGACATATTCCGCAATGCAACAATTGACGCACTACACCAACACAAAAGTAGACTGCTGTCGAGACTAAAAACCTCGTACAGACAGTTTACTGACAGACAAAACTCGGAGGTTAGGACGCTGAAGTCGTTGATTAAAAACCTCCAAAAATTAATTAGAGAAAATTACAGACTTTCTGTAAATTTGCATTGGAACAACAAAATTCGGGCTGAAAAATCCAACAACCCGAGTATGTTCCCGCAAATAAATAAAATATTTCGGAGGAATAATCAAAACGACCTTCCGTGTCTTAAGATCCCCCGAACGACGAACAATGGACGAATACTTATAACAGCAGGTATAAATCCAGATAACGCAGTAGAGGATGACAACTTCTTTGTGATCGAAGATCCGCAGGCGAAGGTAGAGGCTATAGGAGCGACTTTCCAGGAAGTGTACAAGGTGAATGATACCATTTGCCCGAACCACGACCTGGAAAATCTCGTCCTTGTGCACAACTTCTACCTTCGAAATTATATAGAGCACTAGCGATCCGAGAACATAGGTTTTACCGAGTTCAATGACGATAACATGGCAAATAATGTCATCGCCGATGAAAGGGTACATCCCCCGTACATATCGAAGGTGGAGCTCCAAGCTATCTTCGACTCATTGAGGAGGAAGAAATTTGTAGGAATCGATGACGTGTCGAACATTGTGCTTCGACATCTCCCTGCTTAAGTGGACTGAGAACAATAATATAATTCCGGATAACCAATTCGGTTTTAAGGCGGGGCATGATACAATACATGCCGCGTCTAAACTGGTATCGGATATCCAATGGAACAAAAGCAAGAAACAGTGCACGGGTGCCTGCCTGATTGACTTGGAGAAGGCCTTCGACACCGTATGGTTAGAGGGACCCTTCTACAAGCTAAGCAGGCTGGGCATAAGCAAACCACTGCTGTACATACTTCATAACATGCTCACCAGTAGACAGTTCATCGTCAAAAATGGCAATGTGACTTCTGCTTGAACATTTCTAATTAAAAATGGTCTGCAACAAGGTCCGGTTAATTCACCGATCCTTTTTAACATTTACACGAGCGATCTCATAGGATCACTTCACCATGCCATAGCGTATGCAGGCGACTTGATCGCGTACAGATCAGGACCAAAAATAGAGGTCATTGCAATTCTCTTGCAACGTGACTTCGATAAGATTCAGCGATATTGCGATGACTGGAAGTTGAAGATACACTTCCAGAAATCGGAAACTATTCTTTTTAGGACGCCGTTGTCTGGTGCCTCTAGGGATACCAGAAAGAATTGGCGAAAGTTCTCAATAGTTGGACCGCACGGACAGCCACTTGCGAGTCGAAGTGTAGTCAGATAACTGGGGCTCTGGTTAGACCAATATCTATATTTTAACAAACAAATAGATGCTGCTCTGGCCAGAGCCAAAGGTGCTTTTGCCCTTACAAAGAGACTTTTTTATAGCAAGCAACTCGATGCAAGGGTAAAGGTAATCTGCTACATGGCCCTCATCCGGCCCATGCTCGTATATGGATGTCCCGTGTGGTTCAACGTGGGAGCAAGCTTGTTGGAAAAGATTCGGGTGTTTGAGAGGGCTTGCCTTCGGGCTTGCCTTCATTCATACAGAACACCAGAGTCCCAGTACATAAAATTCTATCCCAATGAGGTCCTATACAACAGGGCTAACCTAATAAGAGTGGATAATTTCATTATCAAGCTGATTCGAAGGCACATTGCAAGAGCAATGAGCTCGACGAACAACCTGATCTCCGGGGCTTATTACCCCAATTACGAGTATCACGAGAGAGTGCGCCTTAACGGCTTTGTTCCCCCAGAGGCGTTCCTCTATTTTGATAAGAAGGGTCTGATCCAGGACAGATTGGCGGTGCCGCTAATCTTCCACGTTGCTCGGACAGCTGTGGATAGGCGACTCAACTGCGACAGAGACGTTGCACACGGCAGTGTGGAACGTCTCCGGTTTAGTGGGGCGGTATCGGGTCGCTATATTTATGACGTACAACGTTAGTACGGTCATTTCTGGTGGCTAGCCGAAAGAGAGGAAACTAATTCGTCGTTTCCCCCCAATCCAGGGTAGCCTGTTTGAGATTTAAGTTGGCTGTTCTTGCCCATGGCCGACTTACATAGTTTTAGGTTTAGGCATTTTATATATAGTGTATAGGTAAAAAAAAAATAAAAAATTTATTTCTTCACAGCACTTCGACAGAAAAAAAAAAAAAATTCCTTTATAAATTACGTAAATTAGAGTAAGATAGATTAAGGTAAAATAAGATAGTTTAAGATTTATTTTAAGGTAGTTTATAAGTTTATATATAAGAAAAAAAAAAATAAAATAATGTTCATTCACTAAGTTTTTTTTTATCAAATTTTCTTAGTTACAATTAAAATTATAAAATTATGTTAATAAAATAAATAGAAAATGCTCAAGTACGTTACGTCGAAAGACATAGTTTTAAGTATTAGGTTTAGCTTAGAGCGCCTGCATAGGGCCAGTAAGTTATAATAAGAATAGTTAAGTTAGTTAAGCTAGTTTTAAGCGTGTAAGTTAAAATGAATTAATTAATAAAAAAAATGCATTAAAAAAAAAAAAAAAACAATGGCCATGAACACGATCTTTGTGTTTACGAGCAAATTTTGTTATCTCTACGACGACGCTGGGAATTCCCAGATCCCGATGAAAATCTTCGTTACGTACGTACCATGGTTCAAAAGTGTGTAGGATGATTCTATTGCTTTTTCTGGTACAACCCCATAGTTGTAAACGTACGTCCACACTGACTTTAGCACTTGCTTATAGATAAACAGTTTGTTATGTAGGCTCAGCTTCGAATGTTGGTACTTGTTTTCGAGCTCGTCCCGTTTATTTTTTATGTGCGATTTCCATTTAAGCTTAACATCTAGAGTTATTATTAGATATTTTGCTTAGTTCGCGTACGTTATTTGAACCGAGTTTAAATATACGGGTAATCTATCCACTTTATTGTAGGTAAAGTTGACGTAGGTAGATTTGCTTTCGTTCAGCACAATACGGCAAAAATTCGTCCAAGCGTGGACTTTATTAACAGCATGTTGCAGCTTTTCAGTTGCTGCTTGAATTGTATCGCCCGTTGTCAATATCGCCGTATCATCCGCAAACGTGGCGACGACCCAGTTTCTTTTCTACGGGATATCACGCGTGTAGAGTACATATAGAAGCGGGCCAAAGACACTTCCTTGTGGGACTCCGGCCACAATCTCCTTGAAGTCAGAGTAAATAATTCCGTGCTTAACACGAAAAAGTCTTTCGATGAGCTAAGATCGTAAGATTAGAAAGAGTTGCCGTGGCAGTAGTCGTTGCAATTTATACTCCAAGCCTTCGTGCCAAATCTTGTCGAAAACTTGTGGGACGTCAAGAAATACACCACAGCAAATCTTTTTTTCTTTGAGAGTTTTCTCAATCACGTCAGTTATTTTGTGGACTTGGTCGATTGTAGAATGTTTGATTCTAAATCCAAACTGATGTTCAGGAATCAGACGCCTTTCGTCGATTACGGGTTGTAGTCGTTTAGAGAGCAGTTTTTCGAATATTTTAGAGATAACCGGCAATAGGGAAATAGGCCGATATGATTTCTTCTCATTCAGAGGTTTGCCTGGTTTCGGGACCATTATAATCTAGGTGACTTTCCATTGTCTCAGAAGGTAGAGCAATCTGAACGAAGCTTTAATCAAATATAGCAGATTTATAAGAGCTTTAGTCGGCAATTCCTTGACCACCTGCGCCGTTGTCAAGTCGTAAGCTGGTGCTTGATTAAAAATCTAAAGACGAACTTTAGATTTTTAATCACCTCCCTCAATTCAATCAATGTAACTTTTTTTAATTTAAAGTTGTCAGATGTCGTGACTGAGGAGTCGGGCGTTATCAAAGGGCCGTCGATTGGCTTAAACGTTTCTTCTAAGTGCAAAGCAAAAAGTTCTGCCTTTCCTTTGTCGCTATTCGCCCAAGTTCTATCGTTTTTCCGAGTTGGTGGCGCTTGCATTTGAGGTTTCCGGATGCCTTTTAGCGCTTTCCAAAGTGAATAATTTGATTCTCTTTCAGTGGACAGATTTTCAAGGTATTTTATTGCTTTTAAATTCCTGAATACTATCTCTAAGGCGATTGCATAGTCGGTTGAGGGCCTTTTTATGCTGCGGTGCACGAGTGATTTGCCATTTCTTTCATGCTTTTCTTTTCTCCGTCACCAGTTCAATGATTTCAATTGGATACTTTTCGTTGCCGTTAATCTTATAGCTTCTAGAAGGAGTGTTTCTCCATGCCGCTCTTTGAATTGCTTCCACGAAAAGATCAACTTCGTCCTTCAGTCCACAAGGTATTTTAAGTGATACATTTAGGGCGATATTTCTTTCGCAATCATTTCTAAAGCCTCTCAATTTGTTCTATTGCTTCTAAGTCTTGGAAGTCCTTCTTTGTTAATCAACCCGTCACCAAGTAATAAAATTACCGGAGAGTGGTTAGAAGAGAGATCAAAACTTCATTCGACTCTAATAAACTTCTCGTAAATGCCTTTTGAAACGAAAAAGCCGATCAGGTCGTAAATTTTTTCTGAGTCAGTTGGCCAATAGTTGGGTTTTCCTGTTGTATAAAAATAACAGTCGAATTCATTTGCAACTCTGTAGAGAATTTTTCCTTTAGATGATGTACATCTTGAACACCAGCAGGTGTGCTTCGCAATGAAATCTCCACCAATAAGGAAATTTGAACCAAGGGCATTGAAGACACGAAAGTAGTCGTCTTTTTCGAGCGAGCATCGCGGCGGACAGTAAACAGGCGCTATATTGTAGCTCAAGTGTTTAGTTTTAACCCTTACCGCGCACAACTGAAGTTTTTTCAGTCGATATTTTCTCTCATTAGAAAAATTTCTAATTCGTTAGATTTTTGTAAGAGTCCGTTTGCATTTCATGTTATAATTTTAAGTAAAGAGTTCATATCTTATATTTGGATATAAGGTTAGCCCTACAAAAGCTTTCGACGTTACTGAGTCGTTCGAGAATTCTTTTGTTCGTTTCACATTATTCCTCGAACTTAGCGTAAATGCAGTTCAGAATTTCTTTCAATGGATCAGAGGGTGGTCGTTTCGTTCAGTTGCTTTGACTGCAGCTTGAGAATACGTCAGACAACTATTATTCTTTGGCTTATTTGAGGTTATTTTTCGTTCAGTATTTTTAGTGGAGGACTTCGACGTAATTTTAAACGGCTTAGAGGGCTTATTGACTGGTTCGAGAGTCTGCACTGCTGATTCGAGTATCTTTGTCGGCTTAAGAGTCTGTACAACTGGCTTACGAGCCCGTCAAGTCTGCTTAGCAACGCGCTCTACCGACTTAGGCGCCCGATCGACTGATTTCGTTCCCCGCACAGTCGGCATTGTAGATTTTCTCCGTTACATCTGTAGTTCCTTTGCGACCTCGCAGCCGCGATAATTTGCTGAGTGCCTTCCTTTGCAGTTAACGCAAGTTGCTTTTTCATTTTTGCTTAAACTATAATTTTCAGAAAAAATGTTTTCCAGTTCACTTAACGCAGCGCGGCGCTTTCCGATAGTACGCATGCGTATGATTAAACTCTTGGCAACGCTTGCGTTGAGGGATTGTCTTCGTGTGACACGTAGCGGCTCGATTTTAACGACCTGGCTTTCCGTTTTATCGAAGGATAGCACAAAAAGCGGAAGTTTATGTTACACTATAGCTTCTTCTCCACGGTCGGGTCGTTTTCTCTCTTTTTTTAAAGGTTCACAGCGTCAAGAATGTTATAACTTCTATCGTGTAAATCACCTATAACGTCTTCTTTAGCGCATGATGGATGAAGTCCTCTAGCTACGACCCTCAAAGGTCTCTCAGACTTGTCATTGAATTTGTTCATTGTTAAGCTTTTGAGATACAGCCCGATAGCCCTCAGCGTCATTAACCTTGGTTTCAATGCATCGCTTCGCAAGGAAGTTACTTTAAATTCAGTAGCGATCGTTGTTTTTAAAATTTTTTGCAGAGAATTATAGTCTGCAACGCCTGTAATATTTATTGGAGGAGGGGCGTGTTTGCTTTCAATTTGCTTTTCTGCTTTTCGCTGCGCTTTGCGATTAGGTTCGTGTTGCGGAACAACCTCGGGCGACGACCCGGCCTTACGTTTTTTAGATGGTCTTCGTTTGAGTATTCAATCCGTTTCGCGCGCGAGTTCTTCTTCGTCCGTACGACACAACAGCTCCATATCGTCGAGCCTCTTTCGGAGCTCGGTGTTTTCTTTTTCCAGAGTACTCTGTTTCGAGGTTTGCGTTTCCCGAATTAAAACATGCGGGTTCGCGAAACTCTTATTTTGGGCTTTAGGAGAAGTCTTTTGAAGCGGAGATCTTTGTAGCTTTTTCCTAAATGGGTTAATTAAATCCGTAGAGCATGCCTCTTGCGAGGGCGGATTTTCCAGTTGAACTGGGCTGCCACCTTTGGTGTCAATACCTTTGGTTTTGTTCATTGCATAATTTTTATTACCGTTATCTAAAATAAGATGGCAGGTTGGCATTTTAGTCGCCTTTTATGACAGGCATGCCTACCGTGGGTATATTCTGTCCCCTAACCCACAGGGGGAAGTTATAAATGATATCTCAAAAGTAATCCGTTCTTCTAAATGCTTGCTTTATGCAGACGTCTCAAAATTCTTGTTAAAAATTAACAATGAGGAAGATTGTAGAAAATTGCAAATTGATTTAGATAATATTGTCTGGTGGTGTGAAGGAAATAAGTTGATGTTGAACATCGATAAATGTAAAGTGCTTCCCGGGTATTATTGTTTGTTTACCTTGCTTTCATCCTATTCCATTAGTGATAGTCATTTAACTACTGTTAATGAAATAATGGATATGTGTGTTATACATATTTGACTCAAAATTAACATTTGCTTCACATACTGAGTTTTTCGCAGCAAAATCTAACTCATTCCTAGGCTTTATTAACGTAAATCTAAGGATTTCAAAGATCCTTACACCTTAAAATCAGTTTGTATGGGTTGTATTGTTCGGTCATATGAGATCCGTAATGCGACATTTATATATATCGATTAGAGAGAATTCAAAAAACTTTTACAAAATTTATTATAAAATAAACTAGGTTGGAATTTCATGCCAACATAGGCTTGTAGATGTTTTTTTAATAAGTCTGATATCTTTAGAAAAAGGAGTAAGATTCATGCCACTTTGTTTGTACAAGACTTACTGACTTATGAAATCAAATGCTCTGAAATTCTTTCTCTTTTAAATATTTATGCACCAGCTAGAAACTTAAGGGAACGGCAGTTTCTATATAACCTATTTCATAGGTTTAACTATGCTATAAATGAGCCAATTACAAGATGTTCGCGATGGTATAATTTGGCAAGCGACATAATTGATTTACATCTCAAAAGGAATGAATTAAAAAAAATGTCTTGAAGTTAATTTAATCATCTAATTATTTTTCTTAAAATAAATAGAACTTAATGTAACTAATAATTTTTTTTTTTGGTAATAAAATTTGTACCATACCTATATATTGTTTCTGATATTTGTAAGAAATTATATTCTGTAGATGAAATAAATAAATAAACAACAAAAGTTCCGTTGGCCTTTTCGACGATCACTAACTGGTGCGACCATGCTGAAGGTTGGTTACGTTTCCTGATAATACCCCAACGTTAGATATTTTGAAGTGCTATTTTTACCTTTTGTCTTAGGCTAATTGGAATACTTCTTGGAGGCTTACTAATAGGTACACTATTAAGCTTTAATTCTAGCATGCACTTATCAGGAAACCTTCCCAACCTACATCATTATTTTGATATAGAAACTCAATAATAGCACTTAGTTCATGCACTCTTCGCATCAGTCCTAATTCCATACAAGTTCGAAGACCTAATAACGGCCTAGAGTCACCATCGACCAGCATATAGTCTATATCAATAGTTTGTTTTTTATATTGAGTGCGAAGACCTACAAGCCCCTTCGTTTGAATGCGGGAACCTTCTTCACAATTAATGTGTTTAATATTGTTAAGCTTTATAATATTAACATTGGCACCGCTATCCAGTTTGAATTTAATTAAACTATTTTCAACATTAATATTTTCGTACCAACTTATGCAACCTCCTCGAACCCGATCTATTGAACCAATACAGTCACCCGACTAATCATTGACCTGCTATAGCTTTCATTTCGTTAATAATAATATTATTGATGCTATTGAATCTGCATACTGATATGAAATAATTGTATCATACTTGCCGCAACGTTGATTATGATTTTGGTTACACTAGTCACACACCTTCGCAACGGAATTGCTTTGTTCTCCGCTAATGTGTTGGTCTCTATTTTTTATTACATTTATTGGCGATTTAAAATTAGGATAATATGAAAAATTAGAATCTTGTCTATTGAAATTATTAGAATGATTGTGATGATTCAATCGTTGTCCTTTTTCCCTGCAATTGATGACCCTCGTTAAGCTTGCATTTGTTGCGCCTGCATGTTTGCTTGCTCAGCTACACGGCAAAGTTCTTTAGCTATGGACATATCTAAGCTGTCTGTCTTCAATAACTGCAATCGTATATTCTGCTCTGCTATACCCATGACAATTCGATCCGTGATCATTGATTTTTTTTTTTATCTGTAAATTCACAGATTTCAGCCAATTTTACGATGTCCTATAAGAATTGCTCGAACGGTTCTTCCTCTTTCCGAATTCGGGAGAAAAACAGATAACGCTCGTACACCACGTTGCTAAAAAGTACGCAGTACGATTCAAATGCTTGGATAATTTCAACAATTTTAATTCGGTCGTCATTAGTTATAGCGTTTGGAAGATCTCCACAGCTTTTTCCCTAGCATGGCTTTTGTGGCCACATTTCCGCCAATTTTCTTTGACGTTGCCATCCAATATTAATGGACCGGGTTTTTGGAAATCGCAGCTAGCCATTTGGTTGCGAATTGCTCTCAATTTATGAACAAATGTAAGGTTTGATTTTTGTTTTAATTTGAAGTGTATTTATAATGATCATTTAAAATCATAATTTGTTGATTATACATCAATAGAGACTATTATTCCACGTGGTAAGCTACACGAATTCAACAAGGCGATCAACTTCGACTTCAAGTTCTTAGGGCGTCTTAAGTGGTACGCTCAGTTTAATGTTCACTTCATTATCTTTCTTGAAGCCTTCCCAATTAGCATTTCTGAGCCTTCCCAATTAGCATCTGCAAACTTTCCTTTTTTCTAGTGCTTCTTCGATTTTATTCGTAATTCTGTATACCTATTTATCGTAGAGTGCTGCCTTCGAAAACCAAATTGATGGTTCGGAATCAGCTTTTTCCTCTCAATTATTTTATTTAAACGCCTTGCGAATACTTTCTCAAACACTTTGGATATCATTGGCAATAACGAGATACGTCTGTAAGATGACACTTCATTTGGCAGTTTACTAGGTTTGGGAATCATTAGGACGTCAGCAATCTTCCACAAACTAGGCACATATGTATTTAAGCTTAAATGTGACATTTATTAAATTTGTTATTTTTATTTATTTAATTAAGTTGCAAATTTCATTAGGAGTTGTGAGCAGAATTTCTTCGCTTTCTTCTTCTGAAGGCCCTATTAACGTAGGTTGTATATTTCCATTTTCAACTGATCGTTTAAATATGTTTTCTAGGTAGTCTGTGAAGAGAATGGTTTTATCCTCATCGCTTCTTGCCCAGTTTCCAGCAGCTGCTTTGATTGGAGGTATTTGCACAATAGGCTTTTTTAATCCTTTTGTTGCTCTCCATAGAGAGTAATTAGTTACGTATTCAGCTGTTAACCCTCTGAGGTACCTTTTCATTGAATCTTCCTTAAATTTTTAATTCCTCTTCTTAGTTGTTGACAGAGGTTGTTTAGCTTGGCTTTATGATGTGGAGCACTTGTTTTCTGCCACGTTCTTCTTGCTCGTCTTTTATCTGCTACTAAATCTTTTATTTTTTCGTGTAGTTCTTTTTTGTGTTCTTTCTCTTTAGGGCGGGGGTGCTTTCCCAGGCCGATTGCTGAATATCGCTGACCAACTTATGCAATTCTTTTTCTACATCATTTTTGGTTATAGGGGTATCATTAAATCTATTGTAATATGCGAGCTACGGCTCGAGTAGATGAAACGATATTCTGTGAAATTATTTCTTTATTTTCTAGTCTATAGAACAATTCAAGTTCACACTATACTATTCTTCGCAAACTTCCTCCTTACAAGGTCACTTTCCTCTCAAATCTCTTTATCTCCTTTCAATTACTTAATTCACAAATCCAAACTAATTACTTCTTCTTGTTAACTCTCAACTTTCAATTTATCACAAAATTATAACTTCGCCCATTATCACTTTTCCAATCTCTTCGTGCGGTGCAAAACCACTGCCTGGTCTCGATCGCCATCTGTCCTTATATAGCAGAAGTTTCTGATAGCCAGAAACTTCTAGCAAATTCTTCGACCACTGCAACAAGAAAATTCTGATGTAATAATTCCAGGATGACAGCTGCAGCCAATAATCTTTTGTTCTCTCTTATCCGTGATATTGTCCGTCTCTTATCGTAGACACGAACTGTGGAGACTAATTGCAGACACGAACCTCGAATGAAAAGACACTTCGGAACAAAATTATGCCAGAATGGAAAGACACTTCCGAATTTGTTGCATTATGCTACATTATGTTACACTGCCCCCCTCTTAGACTTGTTCGTCCCGAACAAGTGCATCCTCATTTCGGCCATTGTATCGACTCAGTCGGTCCACATGAACTACTTTCATTTTGACCCTTGGTCCTCGCTGGATGCGGTAGACAACATCGTTGATGCGGGTTAATATTCTGTTCCCAGTTCTGCTGCAACTTAGGTGATTTCCCCTTATGGCGATGGGGATTATACAGCCACACTAGATCTCCCTCCTGGAATCCTGACGTTGTTGCATTGGCATCATACCTGGTCTTCATGCGGTCGCTCGTCATCTTAATCTGGCTTCTGGTCCTTTGGTGTATGTCCCTAAGCCTTTCCCTAAAGTCCGCCACGTACTCTTCTTCATTTCTGGGCTCATTGGTAGGAGATCCAAATTTCACCAAACCAGATTTCGAACGGCGTATGTCGAGTAGTGCTATGCACGGCACTTCTATTGGCCATCAAAAACAAGGGAATCTGCCGGTCCCAATCACGTTGGTAGTCACCTACGACCTTCGAGAGATGTTCGTCCAAAGTCCTATTGAAACGCTCCACCATACCGTCCGACTGTGGATGAAGGGGGTTGCCTTTAAGGTCGGGCTTCTGTGAGAGATGTTCTGATGATCCGGTTTCTCCATGTTCTCCTTCCAGGCCAGAATCGGCTCGATATCCGGGTCTTCCTTCTGAGCGTTCCGGATCTCATCTACGCTCCAGCCGGCGTTAGGTTCGGCTCTCATTCTTTGGATGGAAACCAGCTCCCGTTCTTCCTGACGCGCACAATGCTTACAATCTGTTCTGCATGGTCTCCGGGACAGTGCATCCGCATTAGAGTGGAGTTTTTTACGATGCTGTATTTCGTAGTCGTAGATTTGCAGCCTTTCGATCCATCTTGCGACCTGACCCTCAGGACTCTTGAATTGCAATAGCCATTTTAAGGCTGCATGGTCTGTGCGAAGAACGAACTTCCTCCCATAGAGGTATTTGTGAAAATGCTTCGTAGCCAAGATCAAAGCTAGAAGTTCCCGCCTTGTCACGCAGTAGTTCCTTTCTGGCTTAGAGAGCACCTTGCTGAAGTACGCAACCACCTTCTCTTGGCCCTCATGCACCTGGGAGAGTACGGCTCCTACCCCGACATTACTAGCATCTGTATCCACAATGAACGTTTCCCCGGGAGTGGGGTAAGGGGGTAAGGGGTAAGGGTTAACATGAAATCGGGGCATCGCATAGCCGTTGTTTAAGTGCCTTGAAGCTCTTCTCGCACTCAATTGACCATTTGAATAGTTTCCCCTTTTCCGTCAACTGGTGCAGGCTCTTTGCGATCCCGGCAAAATCTTTCACGAACCGTCTGTAGTAGGTGGCTAGGCCCAGGAAGCTCCTTAGTTGGTGTTTGTCTTTGGGGACTGGCCAGTTTTTGGCCGCTTCGACCTTCTCTGGATCGGTTCTCACTCCTTTCGCTGAAATTATGTGCCCCAAGTACTTGACTTCCGCTCTAAACAGGGCGCACTTTTTGGGGTTGAGCTTCAGGTGGGCACTTCGAAGCCTTTGAAACACATCCCTTAGATTGTCTCGGTTTTGCGCAAATGTTTTTCCTACGACGATGACATCATCCAAGTATACCAAACAGGTTTTCCATGTTAACCCTTGCAGGACACATTCCATCAATCGCTCGAAAGTCGCCGGAGCATTGCACAGCCCAAATGGCACTACCGTGAATTGCCATAGCCCATTTCCTGCGGTGAAGGCGGTTTTCTCCCGGTCTTCTGGATGGATCTGTACCTACCAGTAGCCACTCGTCAAGTCGAGAGTGGAAAACCATCGGGCTCCTGATAGTGTGTCTAGCGTGTCGTCAATCCGTGTCAGAGGATAGCTATCTTCCTTGGTGACGTAATTGAGCTGCCGATAGTCCACGCAGAACCGCGTGCTGCCATCTTTCTTATTAACCAGTACAACCGGTGATGCCCACGGACTTTTGGAACTTCCAATCAGACCTTCTTTCTCCATTGCCGACACCATCTCTGCAACTTCTGTCTGCTTTGCCAATGGAAGGCGCCTAGCAGGCTGACGAATTGGTCTAGTATCACCAGTGCCTATTCGATGTTGTACCAGGTGTGTTCGGCCGTATTCTCCGTCCTGTGAGGCAAATACATCAGCGTACTCATTGATAAGATTCTCTGCCATAGTTCGCTGCTCCTGATTCAGCACACTGGACTGGAGAATCGTCTCTCTCGTTTAGAAATTTATGTACTGGGACTCTGGTGTTCTGTACAACTGAAGACAAGCCCTAAGGCAAGACCTCTTAAACACCCGAATCCTTTCCATCCACCTTGCTCCCACATTGAACCACACGGGACATCCATATACAAGCATGGACCGAATAAAGGCCATGTAGCAGATTACCTTCATCCTTGCATCGAGTTGGCTACTATAAAACAGTCTCTTTGTAAGGGTAAAAGCACCTCTGTCTCTGACCAGAGATATTGATCTAGCCAGATCCCAGGGTATGTAACCACACTTCGACTCGCTAATGGCTGCCCGTGCTGTCCTACGATTGAGAACTTTCGCCAATTCTTTCTGGTATCCCTGGAGCCCCCAGATAACGACGTTCTAAAGACAATAGTCTCCGTCTTCTGGAAATTGATCTTCAGCTTCCAGTCGTTGCAGTATATCCTGATCTTATCGAAATCACGCTGTAAGAGTATTGCAATGAACTCGATCTTTGGTCCTGACCTATACGCGATCAAGTCGTCTGCATAAGCAATAGCTTGGGGAAGAGATCCTACGAGATCATTCGTTAAATGTCAAAGAGGATCGGCGAATTAACTGCACCTTGTTGTAGACCGTTTTTGATTTCGAACGTCCCAGCAGAAGTCACATTGCCATTTTTCACAATGAACTGCCTACTGGTGAGCATATTACAGAGCATGTACAGCAGTGGTTTCTTTTGCAATTCGTTTTTTAATCTCTATTTTGATAGTTCCACGTCTACTCTAATATTATCTGGTGATTCTTGTTTTTTATCAAGAATTTTGTTTTTGGTGTTTAGTTTTTTATTTAAGATATTCTGCAGTTCCAAGGCAACAGTGCATCCCCGATAGCTTGCGGTGTGGGGTTCCCCGCAGTGCACGCACTTAGGCTTCACATTTTGGGGCTTTGTGCATTCTGTTGTGTGGTGTTTTCCAGCGCATTTCTCACATTTTGCCTGTCTATAGCAATATTTTTGCGTATGCCTGGCATTGCTTGCATTGGGGTACTAATTTAAATTTTTTAAGGGGTTCAATATCAACTCTGCATCCCAGGATGTTTTTGATTTAATAAACATTTTCTATCTCTTCTTCGGCACTGAATGTTAACATAAACATGTTTAGAGGTTCCTTGTTTTCCCACTTGAGCTTAATTGTAGCATCAATAATCTTGAAACCTTTAGATTTAAGATTTGTAGTTATATTTTCAGGCTTGCATAATTTTTTTTAAATTAAATAAATTAAATGGAAAACCTTCCAAAATTAGAAAAAGCAGTGAAATTTGTGTGTTTTCCTGCTTTACATTTTCATGTTTACTTGTAGAAAGTTAACCATCATTTTTGCAACAAACCGTGCACTACACATAGTGGCGCCCTGAGCACCTGCATGTGAGGTCGAAGACCGCACTAACTGGTATTTTAAACAAAAAGCTGGCCAAAAATCAGAATTGCAAATATTAATGTATAGAGCTTGCGTTCAGTCCCGAAACAGTTACTTAAATATAACTTTATATGGCAGCAACTCCAGCCAAGACGGCTTTACCAGTTAGATGGGACAGCAGTCACTTCATAGCACTTGCTTGATACGTTCAGTTTTTGTTTTCGGCGTTGCATTTTTTTTATGTTAGAAGTGGTTTTAGTGAAAATATTTATCATGCATATGTTTTCTTCGTTTTTCGTTTTTAATGCATTTTTATTTTTGGAATTCATGAACTCTTAACAGCTAGACACAAAAAACACTTAAAACTAGCTTAACTAACTTAACTATGTTATATACTAACTTAATGGCCCTATGCGGGCGCTCTAAGCTAAACCTAATGCTTAAAACATATCTTTCGACGTAACATAACTTAAAATATTTATTAAATCTATACTTACATATGTTGGGAAACTAAGAAAAAGTGTTTAAGCAAAAACTTAGTAAATGAACTGTATTTTTTTTATTTATATATAAAACTTACAAACTACCTAAAAGCTACTTATTCTAAGATACGTGATTAAACACGCACATTTTTTTTTTTGATACACATATGTATGTATAGATATTTTGTATGCCTTCATATATACATATAGTACACATACATATATATATATGTATAAGGTTTTATTTTTTTTTTATCTTTTTTTTTTTTTTAATTTTTAATTTTTTTATTTTTTTTAAAACTATGTAAGCCGGCCAGGCTATAAAAAGTTACACCGACTTTGCCTCTTGTGAGGCTACCCCGAATCAAAGGGAAACGACGAGGGAGTTCCCTCTCCGTCCCCGAGCCACCAGAATTTCTGGTGCCGTCTTACTACATCTGCCATATCACAGCTTGATACCGCTCTACTAAACCGGAGACGCTCCGTGGTGCTGTGTGCGACGTGTCCGTCGTAGTTAAGTCACCTGTCCGCAGCATTTCGGGCAACATGGTAGATTAGCGGCACCGCTACCCTATCCTGTATTAGACCTTCTCTATCTAAATATAGGAACGCCTCTGCCGTTATGAAGCCGTTAAGACGCATGCTCTCGTCATACAAATCATTGGGGTAGTATGCCCCAGAGATCAGGTTATTCATCGAGGACGTTGCTCTTACAGTGCGCCTTCGAATCATATTAATCAGGAAATTATCCACACTGTTTATGTTCGCCCTGTTATACTTTGATCTTCCCCCTTTCATTGAGGCCCGTGCCCTGAAACAATTAAAGGGTATTAATACTAACTTTGGAACGCGCATATTATAAAAAAAAAATAATACAGGACCTCATTAGAATAGAATTTTATGTACTGGGACTCTGGTGTTCTGTACAACTGAAGACAAGCCCTAAGGCAAGCCCTCTTAAACACCCGAATCCTTTCCATCCACCTTGCTCCCACATTGAACCACACGGGACATCCATATTGTAGCATAATAATAACTACGCTCCTATGTCTATGCAGCAAATTCCGAAGTGACTTTCCATTCTGGCAGAATTTTGGTTCGAACTGTCCTTTCATTCGAGGTTCGTGTCTGGGACGAAGTCTCCACAGCTCATGTCAACGAAAGAGACGAATAATATCAGGGATAAAAGGGAATTATAACTGCAAGAATTATTTCTCTTGTTCCAGTGGTCGAAGAATTTGCTAGAAGTTTCTGGCTATCAGAAACTTCTGCTATATAAGGACAGATGGCGATCAAAAAAAGACACAGTTGGTTTAGAACCGTGGCGAAGAGATTGGAAAAGTGATAATGGGCGAAGTTGTAATTTGGTGATAAATTGGAAGTTGAGAGTGAACAAGAAAAAGTAATTAGTTTGGATTTGTGAATTAAGTAATTGAAAGGAGATAAAGTGATTTGAGAGGAAAGAGACCTTGTAAGAAAAGAATTTGCGAAGAATAGTATAGTGTGAACTTGAATTGTTCTATAGAGTAGAAAATAAAGAAATTAATTTCACAGAATATCGTTTTATCTACTCGAGCCGTAGCTCGCATGTTACAATATACAAGCATGGGCCATGTAGCAGATTACCTTCATCCTTGCATCGAGTTGGCTACTATAAAACAGTCTCTTTGTAAGGGTAAAAGCACCTCTGGCTCTGACCAGAGCAGCACCTACATCTTTGTTAAAATATAGATATTGATCTAGCCAGATCCCAGGGTATGTAACCACACTTCGACTCGCTAATGACTGCCCGTGCTGTCCTACGATTGAGAACTTTCGCCAATTTTTTCTGGTATCCCTGGAGGCCCCAGATAACGACGTTCTAAAGACAATAGTCTCCGTCTTCTGGAAATTGATCTTCAGCTTCCAGTCGTTGCAGTATATCCTGATCTTATCGAAATCACGCTGTAAGAGTATTGCAATGAACTCGATCTTTGGTCCTGACCTATACGCGATCAAGTCGTCTGCATAAGCAATAGCTTGGGGAAGAGATCCTACGAGATCACTCGTTAAATGTTAAAGAGGATCGGCGAATTAACTGCACCTTGTTGTAGACCGTTTTTGATTTCGAACGTCCCAGCAGAAGTCACATTGCCATTTTTCACAATGAACTGCCTGCTGGTGAGCATATTACAGAGCATGTACAGCAGTGGTTTACTTATACCCAGCCTGCTCAACTTGTAGAAGAGTCCTTCTAGCCATACGGTATCGAACGCCTTCTCCAAGTCAACCAGGCAGGCACCCGTGCATTGTTTCTTACTTTTGTTCCATTGGATATCAGATACCAGTTTAGACGCGGCATGTACAGTCTCATGACCCGCCTTGAAACCGAATTGGTTATTCGGAACTATATGCATATCCCCAACCCACTTAGTCAGGGCTCTATTGATCACTTTTTCGAATATCTTGCTAATGTTCAGAAGGAGACTTATCGACCGGAGATTCGCCGGATTGGATGTATCTTTACCTCTTTTGGGAATAGCCTGTACCACCGCTGTCTTCCAATGCGCCGGATAATGTGTTTTATAAAGCACATTGTCAAACAGGGTAGTGTAAATGTCAATGTTAGATATTCCATCGATACCTACTGATTTCTTCCCCCTCAGTGAGTCGAAGATAGTTTGGAGCTCCACCTTCGATATGAACGGGGGATGTAACCCCTCATCGGCGACGACATTATTTACCATGTTATCGTCATTGAACTCGGTAAAACCTATGGTCTTTGATCGCCAGTGCCGTATATCACTTCGAAGGTAGACGTTGTGCACAAGGACTCGATTTTCCAGGTCGTGGTTCGGGCAAATGCTATCATTCACCTTGTACACTTCTTGGAAAGTCGCTCCTATAGCCTCTACTTTCTCCTGTGGATCTTCGATCATGAAAAAGTTGTCATCATCGACAGCGTTCATGGGATCTATGCCTGCTGTTATAAGTATTTGTTCATTGTTCGTCCGAGGTTTTTCTGTCCGCAAACTGTCTGTACAAGGTTTTGAGTCTTGACAGAAGTCCACTTTTTTGTTGGTGTAGTGCGTCGATTGTTGCATTGCGGAATATGTCTACGTTGTCAGTGTGTTGATAACGAGTTATCGTACTGTCCATCATTCGTTTGATTGTCTCGTCCATTTGTCTTAGGTACCTGTCAATCTCCTCGTTTGACAGGTTCCTATTGGATGGTGTTTGGAGCGACTTCAAGGAGAGTGCTCTCGTCATAGCTCTGCAGAAGCGTGTCCAACGCATCCTACTGTAATTGTAGGGGTACTTTTGAACAAACTCCTCTAATTCCGCAATTTCGTTGAGAATAGTAATTTCGGCACTGAGTCCGCAATGGTCACTGTCATATACAAAAGTGTGTAGGGAGTTTCTCGTGTGTCGGTTCGTGTTGACAGTTGTAACCGTACGTCGAACAGCATAAGATCCAGATAGGAGCCGCTTCTAGGATACGACGGGCTATCTGTCGAGTGACTATCAAATCGAGTCTATACTCGACATTGTGTTGACCCCACCAATTGAATAGTATTTTCCCCCTAGAATTTGGTATGTTATTTCCCCATTCACTATGTTTGGCGTTTAAATCTCCGGCAATGAGGAAATAATTCTCCTCCGACTCCAGCCTTAGACAACGAAAAAGTGTCTCGAGCTCTGTAATAAATGAAGTAGTTTGAGTAGAACCAGATGCGTAAACCGCGACCATGTACATCCTCTTTCCACTACGAAGAGCAATGCACACGATACATGCTTCCAGCTCCTGGAATCTCCGCACTACACCGTTGTACACGGCCTTATATCGCAAGTCTTTGTGAATGAAGATCGCAACACCTCCTCCTTGAGTAGAGTTGGGTCGGTCTCTTCTTATAATATTGTATTTATTATGGCTCAGTTTGTGTTTCTAGGATAGCTTAGTTTCGCCAACCAAAAGCACATCAGGGCTTTGATCTTCTTACAACTTAAAAAGTACGGTTCTTCGCTCGATCCTTATCAGTGAATTCACATTCACCGAAAGGATCTTTAAGGGTTTCTCCGCCATCGTATCCATTACGACTGGAGTTGCACTAGGCCCGGCAGAAATGCGTAGATCTGGTCCACCCGTTTCGCCTGCTCTTCTAACAGACGCTGAAGCTGGCTCATTTGCCCTTGAATAGAGAGCAAAATAGTCAGCAAATCAGGCTGAGCCTCAGGTGCTTTAGGCACTGGAGCCTGTGCGGCAACCTTCGGTTGTTGTTGTACCGTGTTTCTCCGGCCTGACGCCATTTGGACGTAGGTCCTTTGGGGAGTAACGGCTGGTGTTTGACTAGAAACAGGTGGACGCTTGGCTTCGACTTTCTGCTGACGAGCCAGGTTTACTTTTATCATGAACTGGAACTTAGGACAACCCCGATAGTTTGCGGTGGTGTGTCCCGAGTTCCCACATAATGCACACGAGAGTTGGACTTTATCTGCCGCCCCATAATTATCCAAAGAACATTCCTCTGCTTTGTCTTCTTTCCACACTTTACGCATCGAGGCTGCATTTCGCAGTTCGACGCGGCGTGCCCGAACCTTATCGCTCCTCTTTACTTTTCCCATTTGACAACCTGGTAGTCTAGGACAATAATACTCCTTAGACCATCCAGTTTGCTGATGGGAGTTATCTGAACAAGGAAGAAAGGTAGTTTCCGCTTCTCCCTTTTGGCCCTTGCTGTGGTGAACGGCTTGACTCCTACGAACTCAAAACCGTCGCACTCCTTCCCTTTCAGCACCCTAAGGAGCTCTCCCGGTTCGATAGACGGATCTATCCCCCTCAGCAGCATAGTTTGCAACTTTTCCCCCTTCGGGGTGAAGGAGAAGAACTCCGTCGTCGTTTCCTTTAATAAACCTTTTATTTTTTTGTACTGCTCCACTGTATTAATTATTAAAAAAGTTATTGCCTATGGCCGACTTACATAGCTCAATGGTGTCTTTTAATTCCATCTTGAAGGTGTTGATTGGTGGCACCTTCTCCTTTGCACTCTTCTGCTGCTGATGTTGTTGTTGTTGCTGGTCTTTCTGTTCATGTTGTTGTTGCTGCTGATTCTGTTTTTGCTGTTTTTGTTGTTGTTGTTGTTGCTGCTGCTTAGCTGGCAACTGTTTTTGTTGTGGCTGCTTTGTTGGCAGCAGTTGATGTTGTTGTTGCTGCTTTGCTGGCAGCTGGTTTTGTTGCTGCCGCTTTGCAGGCAGTTGTTGTTGCTGCTGTGTATCAGGCAGCTGTTTTTCTTGTTGTTTTGTTTTCAGTGACTGGCTATCTTCCGCTCTTCTGGCTGTCTGTTTAGCCTTTATGGTCGTTGATGGACTCCATCTCTTCGTCCTCATCCTCAGACTCGGAGGCCGCTAATATGGTGAAGCTATTGCTACCACCTTTGTAGCAATTTTCTCCACCGCCCGAGACAAATGTACGCTCGTCTGCTGCTGCTGCTGCTGTTGTTGTTGTCGGCACCCCCATCCTCACTTCTCCCGGCAGTTTTTCAGTCGAAGCTGATAGGGAGGGGCGCTTGCCTTCGTAGGGAATCAGCCTCTGCTTACTCCTCCTCTTTACCGTAGTTCCACTTTCGACAATTGCCAAGTGGCTTTCATTGTCGGCCTCATCGGCTGATGTTTTTGCGGCCACTACTCCCGCTATGGGAAACAGGAACCGTTCTTTTTTTTCATTACCTCACTTGTTTATACTAATTTTTTTTTCTATTTTTATTTTCTTTAAAAAAAAAAGTGCCGAATTTTTATTCCGGTTGGAATTGAACCCGAACGACTCAGGTCACTGGTCGCTAACATTTTTTTTTTCATTTTTATTTTTAATGCATTTTTATTTTTACTTCATTAAACTTATAGCTAGGCAAAAAACGCTCAAAACTAGCTTAACTAACTTAACTATTCTTATTCTAACTTACTGGCCCTATGCGGGCGCTCTAAGTTAAACCTATTACTTAAAACTATGTCCTTCGACGTCACTGACTTTATTTGTTTATTTACTTTATTATTCAATTATCTATTGATACTAAGAAAAATGTTAAATAAATGAAAAAAATTTAGTACATGAACTTATTTTTGAATCTTCTTATATACTGTGAGCGTCAAAAGTGAGTAAACACCCATGCGATTTCCGAAGTTACATGTAATTTAAGCAAAAAAATAAACAAAAAGAGGATTCCAAAAATACCAAATAAGACCTTTATTCGATAGTAATAAAAAAAATAAAAATAAAAATTCAAAATAAAATTAATGGATTTTTTTTTGTAACAAAAACTAAACATACTCCATATTTTATGCGTCAAAAGTAAGTAAACATCTGTAATTCTTTATAGGAATTTATAAATATAACATCTTAAATTAAGGAGTTAGTATTTAGTTACACCACCTTTAGACTTTATAACTTCTTTAAGTCTGCGTGGCATGGATAAAACGAGGTTATTTGTAATATCAGAAGGTATTTGGGACCATTCTTCAATCAAAGCCTTTTTTAGGTCATCTTTGCTTTTGATAGTCCTTTTGCGAATTTGCCGGTCCAAATGATCCCATAAATGTTCTATGGGGTTTAGGTCCGGCGATTGTGGAGGGTGATCGAGCTGTAAAGCAACCATTCCTTAACGAGCCGCGCGGTATGCTTAGGATCATTGTCTTGCTGAAAGATCCAATTGCTAAGCATACCTAATTTGTCTACGCTCGGTTGCAGGTAACTTTGGAAATCGCATGGGTGTTTACTCACTTTTGACGCTCACAGTACACAAAACCCTAATAGATACTTGTTCAACTATTAGTCTAATAAATAGAACTAGAATCAACTGTGATCATTTTAAAGTACTAGAAGAGAAAAAGATCTTATTGAATACTATAAATAATGTTACGAAAGAACGTATTCAAATAATTGTGACTGACACTCCTAAGGAGTTCCGAATGTGTAGTAAAAGCAAAATCAAATGGTGTAAAATAGCATTAGAAAATAAATCTTTCGACTTACTTATTGGGATGGACTTTATTAGTAAGAGTGTGACTGAACTAAATATTAGCAAACGTTTTATGAAACTCAATAAGACCGTCAAATTAAAATTGTATTCAGAAGACAATGACAAAATAGAATGCTATGAACTTAATGACCGACGAAATAAAGAAATAGACATTGATCATTTGAATAAAGATGAAAGAGAGAAAATTAAGAAATTATTAAAACAATACCAACATTCAGTATATAAAGATGGTGATCAATTGACCAACACAGATACCATAATGCACGAAATCAAAACTACTACTGACCAACAGATAAATTGCCCGATTATATAGATTACCGCCAAAACATGAAGAAGAAGTAAAGAATCAGATAGAGGAAATGGAGAAACAAGGAATTGTAAGGAAATGGAATAGCCGATATGCCTCACCAATAGTAGTCGTACCAAAAAAATTAGATAATTCTGGAAAACAAAAGTTTAGACTTTGTGTAGACTACAGGAAACTAAATGAAGTAACACTTGATGATAAATACCCTCTTCCTAATACAGATAGTATATTAGATAAGCTAGGGCGAGCACAATATTTCACAACCCAGGTCTTAGCGAAAGGCTACCACCAGATTAGAATGCATCCAAAAGACATTCATAAGACCGCATTTATTACACCAAATGGATTATATGAATACACTCGGATGCCATTCGGTCTGAAGAATGCCCCAGTGACATTCCAATGGCTTATGAATGAAATATTGAGGGAGCACATCAATAAGATGTATGTGATATACCTAGATGACATTTTAGTATTTTCTACGAGCTTAGAAGAACACCTTACTGCTCTTAAAACAAAATTTAACATACTAGCCAAGCATAATTTGAAGGTACAGTTCGATAAATGTTCATTCCTAGCAAAAGACACCGAATTTTTGGGACATGTCTTAACAAAAGAAGGGATGAAACCAAATCTAAACAAAATTAAATGTATAATAGATTACAAAATACCTCAAACGGAAAACAGTTGAAAGGGTTCCTTGGAACTACAGGGTACTATAGAAAATTTGTTAAGGACTACTCTAAAATAGCATATCCTATGATCAGATACTTGAAAAAAGTAACCAAGGTCAATGTAAATGATTCGGAATATATTCAAGCATTTGAAACATTAAAATTGATACTCAAATTTCCAAGGTTCGATATATTATTTTCACTATTTACTGATACTTCCAACTATGCAATAGGTGCTGTCCTCACTCAGGAAGGGCAACCTGTCTGCTATGCATCAAGGTCTCTTAACGGCTATGAAAAAAATTATTCAGTGACAGACAAAGAATTCTTGGCGATAGTCTGGTCAGTTTCTTATTTCAGACCCTATTTATGGGGAAATAAATTTAAAATAATAACGGATCACCAACCAATAAAGAATTTAAACAAAAAATACAGTGGAAAAGAATTCTCTTAACGAAATCAACGGTGGTTATTGAAATTATCTGAATTTAACTATGACATAGAATACCTTAAGGGAAGAGAAAATAAAATTGCCGAATTTCTAAGTAGGATAGAAAATGTAAATAATTTAGATGATGAGGCAACCTCAGATCATGCTACATCGCACTCCGTACCCGAACAACTACTAGACCACTTTCCAATTAAGGAAGAAATTGTGAATAAATATAAAACACAACTTATACTAACCAACAGCGTTACAAATGAAATAGAAGTAATTCATGGGTGGAGAATAATACAAGTTGATATGACTAAAAATCAGTTATATTGGAAGGACTTGTTTAACAGAACGATTAAACCAGGAAAGACAGGTATATATACAGACCTTTCGTATGGAGAATATAACAAAATCCAACAAATTTTAATAGGAATCTTTAGTCATGATAAACAAATTTCATTTATAAAATGTACTCTTAGGGCAAAAGAAGTAAAATCAAACTATGAAATACGACAAGAAATTTCTAGGTATCACTCCAAAGAAAGCATACATAGCAGTATAATAGAAACTTATAACACACTCAAGAATAAGATCTACTACCCAAACTTAATAAAAGAAATACAAATAATAATAAATAATTGTAGAATTTGTTTGGAAACCAAATATGAAAGAGATCCAATAAAACCTAAATTTAGCATCACAGAAACCCCCGAATCACCAAATGACATCCTACATATGGACGTATTTACATTTCAAGGGCAGTCATTTGTAACCCTTATTGACAAACTAACAAAGAAAGCTTATGCTTATCATTTAACAAACAAAAATTGGTTAGAAAGAATTGAGATATTAGAAGAGCATTTTTCTAAATTTGGAAAGTCGAACAAATTTATAAATGATAACGAATTCAAAGCACATCAATTATTAGAATACTTAAACAATCAAGAAATGAAATTACACTTAACAAAACCAAATAACCACACTGGAAATGCCGACATAGAAAGACTACATTCGACAATTCAAGAAAAACTTGTCAGCCTAAAAGACACTACACTCACACTCATTGCAAAACTACATAGAGTAATAAACAATTATAGCAATAGATATCATAGCACTATCAAAATGACACCTCAACAGGCAATGCACACAAACATTCAAAAACTAAGACAAACCATTATTGAAAACAAAACAAGATATATCAATAAGGCTAACAAAAATAGGGAAGATTATACAGAAAATAGGAATATTGCACCAATAAAAAACTATAAGAGACTAAGACATAAATATGAACCAAGATACAGAATAAAAGATATCAATAATGAACATTCTGCAAATATTAAAAGATTGCTAGATCCTAATCCTCATAATAGTACTGTGCATGAGAACATCAGAAGCTAATTTAGCAATAACGAAAATTGAAGCAACCAATGGATATGTCAAAATATATATGGGCCCAATGGAAATGATAAACGAGACTGTGACAATTCTCCACATAATTGACCTGCAAGAATTTAAGAAAACCGTTGACCAGGTAGAAGAAAATTTAAGGCAAGTACCTATTGGCATCGAAAAGGCATTAGTTAGGGAAATAGAAATTGTCAAATCAAAATTGTCAGCGATTTTTACTAATAGACATAAAAGAGGACTAGTTAACTTAGTAGGAACTGCACATAAATGGCTTTTTGGGACAATGGACGATGGCGACCGACAAGAAATATTAGGGCATATGAAAGTAATAGAAGAAAACGAACATAATGCAATTGTAACGTTAAACAAACAAATAAGAATGAATGCCCAATTTAACGAAACAATATTCGATCTAAAGAAACTAATAGAAGGAGACAGAGACAAAATTCTTAAAGCTATTAATCAAGCAGACAATACCCAAAAAGACGTAGTATACCAACAAATAATATTAGGCCAACTTATAAAATAAAAATTAGTGGAAGATAAAATAGACCAAATATTAGATAATATTGCCTCAACTAAGTATAACATCCTACATCCCGGCATACTAACTCCCGAAGAAATAGATACCTTCAAAATTGATTACTATAAAATTAAGCACTCTAGGATAGGAATGATGAAGTATAAAGATAACGTTCTTATAATAGCAATAAAAATTTCCACAACAGTTATAGAAGTCAAAATGAAACTTTTAACAAGCATACCCACTAAGGAAGGACTAGAAATAATCCAGGATGATGAAAGAATAATAGAATATAATAATAATGAATATGTCTTTAATAATGAAGTTCATATTAATGATCTAAAATTAGTGAGCAATTGCGTAACTCTAAATAATTGTAAGCTTAGAGAAAATAATGACAAGGAAATTAAAAGAATCGATGAAGAAACAATAATATGTAAAAATATGAATGATGACGATATATCAAATTATTGTGACGATAGAAAATTAAAACTAAGTGGACATTTTTTGATAAATTTTAACAATTGTTCTGTTCAAATATTCAACAAAACTTTCTTTAATCAAAACTATGAGTTTAAAGCCAAATATCATTATTTTGAAGATAATCATTATAATTTTACTAAATCCATTACATTCGACAACATTGTATTGAGGAATTTTAAAAACATAAAAGAGATCAATGAATTAAAATATCATAAAAATACTAATTATATTATAAGTTCAACAATTGTGATAGCTCTAATAATTGCATCAAGTTTCATATTAATAGTATTAAGAAATAAGAACAGGAAACTTAGTCGTTGTAAAAAATATCCAAGAAACCTTAAAGCCAAGTATTTCCAATGAAATTCAGGAGAATTTCCAATCAAAGGGGGGTGAAGTTACATATGACCCCCAGTACAGAGTCAAAAAACTTGCTGACGGTACATATATATTGAAAATGAATGAAGAGTAAATTATTAATGCCAATAATGTCAATTTAACAGTTAAGAATTAATAAATGTTGCAATATTGTAATATAAATGTACTTTTCGTTATTTCTGTTAAGTTAGCAAAAATACTGTAAAACAGAAATGTTAAGCTAAGCAATATTGTAATATAAAAAGTATTGGTAACTGTAAAATCGGGTTGGTTAAGATAAGTCATTCATATTCGATAGAGTGTGCAGCCTAGCTGAAGACAGCGGCACTCTTGAGAATTAATGATATAATAAATTGATTCATATTCGAAAGAGTGTGCAGCCTAGCTAAAGACAGCGGCACTCTGGAGAATAAATAAAATAATTGAAAAAATAAAAAGTTTTTTTTTTTTTTTGTTAAATTATATAACTGGCGCAGTCGGTAGGATCCCTTTCCGTAGAACTAGGAATCCATCGTGAAAGAACAAAAAAAAAAAAAAAAAAACGAGTAAACGGTTATAAGTGCTTTACATTGCCATTCCGAAAATTCGCGATCAGTGTTGGAAAAAAAAAGTATTGATCACAAAGCTGAAGCAAAGTGACAAACCAAACAAAGTGTATTTTAAGAAGTAAAAGTGTAGTTAACAACGTCAAAATTGATAAGAAAATTACTAGAGCTAAGTTCTTTGACCAGAATAGAAACATAGAAAATATGGAAGAACTATTGGAAGGTCTGGTCGGCACCATGAATACCTTGGCGACTATCCAAAGGCAACAACAACAACAAATTCAAGAAAACCAAAGAAACAGCATTGAAAAGGAAATCCAATGCATTCAACCTTTCTCAGGAGACAAGACAGAGTTGGCACAATTCGTTGCAATAGTGGATGACCATATGGAGAAGGTTGAAGCCAGTCAAAAGGCAGAAGTATACAAAACCATCTACAATATCAAGATTATAGGGAGAGCAAAAAACTTCATATATACATCGAAAGTGAGTACCTGGGCAGAGGCTAAGCAGTTGCTGATTCAGCAGTTCAGACCAACTATCAACTTTGGGGATATTATAAGCAAGATCAATAATATTAAGGTAAATACGATATTAGAATTAAGCGACAAACTAGAAGAAATTACTAACCAAGTACATGAATATGCAGTTTATAAAACAAAAACAGACGATATAATCAAATCTGTTTATCAAATTTTAATAATAAAAATAAAGGAACTAACCATAGGACAACTATCTAGGGAAATTAGGCTAGAATATGACCTCAATAAAATAAAAAGTGTTTTATATTCATATATTCTCGACACTGAGGGAAACTTAAAAATACCTAACCACAACCAATCACAAAATAGTCTCAGTAGGCAATCAGGCAATATTAATAACTACAGGCATCAAAACAATAACTCAAACCAGTTAGGTCATAAGGGAGGGAGGGAGAGGCAATAATTTTAGTCAGTCAAATAGGAATTTACAGTCTAGAAAAAGTGATAATTCGAGCCGCAATAATCTAGGAGAGTTTAGGAGCCAAAATCAGATGAGACCCAATTTCGGAACTAGACAAAACATGTTCAATCCACCTGGACAATATAGAAACCGTTTCCAAAATCCTCAACCTATGGAGATTAATAGTATAAGAATAAATAGACAAAGAGCAACCAATGAAGATCTACAAGAAATCAATAATATAGAACCGACAGATTTTCAGAACTAAGCCTCGGAACTAAAATTTTTTGCGATTTCACCATTAATGGAAAGATATATAAAACCCTAATAGATACTTGTTCAACTATTAGTCTAATAAATAGCACTAGAATCCACTGTGATCATTTTAAAGTACTAGAAGAGAAAAAGATCTTATTGAATACTATAAATAATGTTACGAAAGAACGTATTTAAATAATTGTGACTGACACTCCTAAGGAGTTCCGAATGTGTAGTAAAAGCAAAATCAAATGGTGTAAAATAGCATTAGAAAATAAATCTTTCGACTTACTTATTGGGATGGATTTTATTAGTAAGAGTGTGACTGAACTAAATATTAGCAAACGTTTTATGAAACTTAGTAATACCGTCAAATTAATATTGTATTCAGAAGACAATGACAAAATAGAATGCTATGAACTTAATGACCGACGAAATAAAGAAATAGACATTGATCATTTGAATAAAGATGAAAGAGAGAAAATTAAGAAATTATTAAAACAATACCAACATTCAGTATATAAAGATGGTGATCAATTGACCAACACAGATACCATAATGCACGAAATCAAAACTACTACTGACCAACAGATAAATTGCCCGATTATATAGATTACCGCCAAAACATGAAGAAGAAGTAAAGAATCAAATAGAGGAAATGGAGAAACAAGGAATTGTAAGGAAATCGAATAGCCGATATGCCTCACCAATAGTAGTCGTACCAAAATAATTAGATAATTCTGGAAAACAAAAGTTTAGACTTTGTGTAGACTACAGGAAACTAAATGAAGTAACACTTGATGATAAATACCCTCTTCCTAATACAGATAGTATATTAGATAAGCTAGGGCAAGCACAATATTTCACAACTCTGGACTTAGCGAAAAGCTACCACCAGATTAGAATGCATCCAAAAGACATTCATAAGACCGCATTTATTACACCAAATGGATTATATGAATACACTCGGATGCCATTCGGTCTGAAGAATGCCCCAGTGACATTCCAACGGCTTATGAATGAAATATTGAGGGAGCACGTCAATAAGATGTGTGTGGTATACCTAGATGACATTTTAGTATTTTCTACGAGCTTAGAAGAACACCTTACTGCTCTTAAAACAAAATTTAACATACTAGCCAAACATAATTTGAAGGTACAGTTCGATAAATGTTCATTTCTAGCAAAAGACACCGAATTTTTGGGACATGTCTTAACAAAGGAAGGGATGAAACCAAATCTAAACAAAATTAAATGTATAATAGATTACAAAATACCTCAAACGGAAAAACAGTTGAAAGGGTTGCTTGGAACTACAGGGTACTATAGAAAATTTGTTAAGGACTACTCTAAAATAGCATATCCTATGATCAGATACTTGAAAAAAGTAACCAAGATCAATGTAAATGATCCGGAATATATTCAAGCATTTGAAACATTAAAATTGATACTCAAATTTCCAAGGTTCGATATATTATTTACACTATTTACTGATACTTCCAACTATGCAATAGGTGCTGTCCTCACTCAGGAAGGGCAACCTGTCTGCTATGCATCAAGGTCTCTTAACGGCTATGAAAAAAATTATTCAGTGACAGACAAAGAATTCTTGGCGATAGTCTGGTCAGTTTCTTATTTCAGACCCTATTTATGGGGAAATAAATTTAAAATAATAACTTATTAATATTAATTAATATTAATTAAATAATATTATTAATGATCTAAAATTAGTGAGCAATTGCGTAACTCTAAATAATTGTAAGCCTAGAGAAAATAATGACAAGGAAATTAAAAGAATTAATGAGGAAACAATAATATGTAAAAATATGAATGATGACGATATATCAAATTATTGTGACGATACAAAATTAAAACTAAGTGGACATTTGTTGATAAATTTTAACAATTGTTCTGTTCAAATATTCATGAATTTAAAGCCAAATATCATTATTTTGAAGATAATCATTATAATTTTACTAAATCCATTACATTCGACAACATTGTATTGAGAAATTTTGAAAACACAAAAGAGATCAATGAATTAAAATATCATAAAAATACTAATTATATTACAATTCAACAATTGTGATAGCTCTAATAATTGCATCAAGTTTCATATTAATAGTATTAAGAAATAAGAACAGGAAACTTAAAGTTGTTGTAAAAAATATCCAAGAAACCTTAAAGCCAAGTATTTCCAATGAAATTCAGGAGAATTTCCAATCAAAGGGGGGTGAAGTTACATATGACCCCCAGTACAGAGTCAAAAAACTTGCTGACGGTACATATATATTGAAAATGAATGAAGAGTAAATTATTAATGCTAATGAACTGGAATTGCCAATAATGTCAATTTAGCAGTTAAGAATTAATAAATGTTGCAATATTGTAATATAAATGCACTTTTCGTTATTTCTGTTAAGTTAGCAAAAATACTGTAAAACAGTAATGTTAAGCTAAGCAATATTGTAATATAAAAAGTATTGGTAACTGTAAAATCGGGTTGGCTAAGATAAGTCATTCATATTCGATAGAGTGTGCAGCCTAGCTGAAGACAGCGGCACTCTTGAGAATTAATAACACAATAAATTGATTCATATTCGAAAGAGTGTGCAGCCTAGCTGAAGACAAGTTCGGACAATGATACAGTTTTTAATTTAAAGTTGTCGGGTGCCGTATTTGCATTCGGATCTGCGATCAATGGTTGTCCATCGAATGGCTTGAACGTTTTCAACGCTTCAAACGCTTTCTCTTTGTCTCCTTTTGCCCATTCGCCGTTAGCTTTCCTTATTGGTGGCGAGTGCATTACGGGTTTCCTTATGGACTTCAAGGCTTTCCATAGAGAGTAGTTTGAACACTTATCAGCGGTTAAGCTCTCGAAGTAAGTAGAAGTCTCGCGATTTCTTAAATCCTGCAGCATATTTTTTAGCTTGTTGCAAAGGTGGTTAAGATAAGTTTTATGCGGTAGCGCGCGGGATTGTTGCCATCTCTTGCGCGCTCTTCTCTTTTCTCGTATGAGGTCTTCGATATCAGACTGGTATTTGACTTTGCTGTTCCGTGTTGTTGTTTTTCGAAAAGGGGTATTTTTCCATGCTGCACACTGAATGGCTTCCACGAGCTTGTCAATTTCGTCTTCTATTTCAAGTGGTGTCTTTAGCGGCACATTTAGAGCAATATTTTCCTTGCATTCTTTTCTGAAAACGTCCCAGTTTGTTTTGTTACTAGTTAACTTAGGCGGTCCTTCTTTTTTTGCTAGACTTCCACCGATTTTCAGAGTGACTGCTGAGTGGTCTGAGCATAAATCATAGCACTCTTCTACTTCCGTTAGATTTTTAGTTAGCGCTTTTGCGATAAAGAAGTCGACAAGGTCAGGGATTTTATTATTGTCAGTTGACCAATACGTTGGCTTTCCCTTCGAAAAATATTCCACACCACGTTTCATACTGGCTTTGTACAATAATCTACCTTTCGTTGAATTACATCTTGAACCCCAAAAAGTGTGTTTCGCGTTAAAGTCACCACCGATGATAAAACTAGGCCCGAGTGAGTCAAAGAGGTGAACGAGGTCGTCGTCCACCAGCCTATATCCCGGAGGGAAGTAACACGATCCGATCTGGTAGTCTAAATGATTTATTTTTTCGGAAACTGAGCTTATTTGCATAGAATCCAGTTCTACTTTTATGTTTTCGGAGTGCTTAATGTATTCTTTAATGTACATAGAGGAACCGCCTCTCGCATTTTCCGAAGGATGATGTGCGAGTTACATATGACCCCCAGTACAGAGTCAAAAAACTAGCTGACGGTTCATATATATTGAAAATGAATGAAGAGTAAATTATTAATGCTAATGAACTGGAATTGACAATAATGTCAATTTAGCAGTTAAGAATTAATAAATGTTGCAATATTGTAATATAAATGTACTTTTCGTTATTTCTGTTAAGTTAGCAAAAATACTGTAAAACAGAAATGTTAAGCTAAGCAATATTGTAATATAAAAAGTATTGGTAACTGTAAAATCGGGTTGGTTAGGATAAGTCATTCATATTCGATAGAGTGTGCAGCCTAGCTGAAGACAGCGGCACTCTTGAGAATTAATAACATAATAAATTGATTCATATTCGAAAGAGTGTGCAGCCTAGCTAAAGACAGCGGCACTCTGGAGAATAAATAAAATAATTGAAAAAATAATAAGTTTGTTTTTTTTTTTTGTTAAATTATATAACTCGCGTGATAATCACTGTAGCCTTTTATTCTTTGTCCAGGTCCTTTTTTTTAATGGGTTTTCGATATCAAGCACATATCAATAGTGTTTTTCCGTAAAAAGATTTCTAATTCGTCTATTTTTGCCAGAATGCCGTTTGCATTTCACGTTAGTATCTTTAGCAGCTGTTTCATATTCATGTATTGTTGTTTGTCTTGCGAGGCTTGAACTCGAGCTTGCTCAATTTGTCGAAAATAACTTGATTAACCTTGGTTTGCTCCTCAAGTTTTTTCCAATATTATAGCTAGTATTTGGCAGACCGGATCTGTTGTGGCTGACCTTGATGCGACTTGCGCGTACGATTTCGTACTTCAAGCCAGTGCTAGTTTTTCCGTTGAACTTGGACCAGCGACGTTCTCTTGTGCAATTTTTATATTTTCCTTTATCGGTCTCGTCCTTTTGACTGGCTTAACGGTCTTAGGCTTATCGATTTTAGGATCTTTTAAGTTTGGTTCCGGGTGTAGCGGGTTTTTAGAGTATCGCGTCTTTTTTGAAGTTCCTTGGCGATTTCGCAACCTCGATAGTTCGCCGGGTGGTTTCCCATGCAATTCGCGCTGACCGCTGGGACCTGTTTGGTTATATTGCACTCTTCCGAGAGATGTGTACCGGCACATTTTACGCACCGTGGTTCTTTCTGGGAGTATGCCTGCGTATGGTTAAAGCCTTGGCATCGCTTACACTGAGGTATCGATCTCTTGCCCTTACGCATGTGCTCGACTTTTACCTTGATGTTTAGAATGGTTTTCATTTTGAAGATTTCGTCCACATTCTCGGTCCTATCAAAGGTAAGCATAAAAAGTGGGAGACCGCGTTTGATGACATTATCTTTGTCTCCTTCCGTGCTTTTTGCTTCTTGATAATATTCACGGCGTCAAGAATTTTCAAGCCTTGGCTTTTCACGTTTTCCATAACGTCTTCTTTTGCGCACGACGGGTGAAGTCCCCTAACAAAGACTCACAGTGGTTTTTCGTACTTATTTTCGTAAGTATACCATTGGATTTTCTCGGTGTTTAATTTTAGAGACGGTGCTCGGTAGGACTCTGGGTCATCTACGTTGATTTTCCACTCGTTGTTTCGGCGCGAGGTTATATTGTGTTTTGTCCTCAGCGTATTTTTGAGAAGATTACGAAGTTTTCCATAGTCCGCTATCCCGACGACATTTATTGCGGGTGGAGGGCGATTTTTCGCTTGGGTTTTTGCCTTGTTTGATACGGCATCTTATCTTCCTTTTGTGAAACTTCGGGTAAAGTAACGGCCTTACGTTTTTTGCTAGCCCTTTTTTTGGAGGCCGGATTGGTTTCGTGGGAAGTTCTTCCTCGTCCGTAAAATATTCACTTGCTGGACGGTTTGGCGTTGTATCGGGATCTTTCGTTTTCTTTTCGCAGAGCATCTACTTCCTTTTTAAGCTCGTGGAAGAGTCGCTCCATTTCATTAAGTTTTGCTCGTAGTTCGTTGTTCTCTTTTACGAAGCATTTCGTTTTCATTGAGTCCTGGTTAGCCGGCGGACTACTTTTCCCGGAGATATTCGATGTAGGTGGTAGGGTATCTACTCGCAAACCCCCGTCTCCAGGAGGACCGGGTCATTTGTTTTTTGTTCGCCAATTTTTCGAAGTTTTCGTCTCCTCATTGTGGATTTTAGTCGCCTCTTACGACAGGCATGCCTACCTCGGGTATATTCTGTCTCCTACCCGAAGTGGTAAACTATCAATTAATAATAAAATTCTTTTATATATAACCAGATCCTTAAACCAGTGTGGAACTATAGCGCTCAACTCTGGGGATGTGCCAGCCAGACCAATATTGCAGTCATCCAACGATTCCAGAATAAGGTGGAGACAAAATGAAGAACAACCAATAAAAACCTTTAAGCTCAAAACTGTAACGTTCGGTACAGCATGTGCAACGCTAGGAATTAGGTGGTACCCCAAAACTGATTCATATTCTTTTCAAAAGTTTGACTTCGAGGTCGAAGAGCCAACGAAAAGGACAATTCTTTAAGCGAAAGCCCAAAGCCCAGCTTTATGACCGACTTGGCTGGATATCACAATGCATTGTCAAGGCCAAGACACTCATGTAGCATCGAGGTACTGATTGGGACCAGCCAATTCCGGAGGAATTGAAAGTTGAGTGGGAGAACTTTCGTCGAGAGCTTCCACTGATTCGAAACATCGCGATTCCAAGATGGGTAAGGACAAGCAACAACGGTAACGGGATTGAACTACATGGATTCAGCGATGCGTCAACAAGGGCCTACGGAGCTGCAGTTTATATAAGGGTGCTGGATGACACGAACACCACTCATATGCATTTGCTTTTGCCAGTGACTAAGGTAGCCCCATTAAACACGGTAAGTCTTCCTAGACTCGAACTTTGTGGGGCAGTTATGCTAGTCACATTGCTACACTACGTCCAAGTGTTCCTTGATTTGCCAAATGCCAACGTCTACGCCTGGTCGGATTCGACGATAACACTAGCCTGGATTCGTGCACCTCCTACCAAATGGTCTACGTTTGTCCGCAGTTGCTGAGATTGAGTGTCTAACCAACCAAGAGACCTGGGGACATATTCCAACACATCACAACCCTGCCGACTTAGCCTCTCGAGGCATTTCCCCGCCAGCCTTAAAGGCACAAGAGTTACGATAGAGAGGCCCATCTTTCTTGAGAAGTAAATGGCTATTCGAAGAACCCGCTCAACCACTTACCATAGAAACAGTAGAAGAGATGCGGAAGGTAAAAACTCACCAGGTTAAAACACACGAGTGAAACAATGAAATCTACACAATAATTCATAATTTTTCTCGGATGTCGTAAGCAGTTCGAGTTTTGGACTTCTGATTACGATTCATCACAAATTGTAAAAGGCAAATTAATTCCAGGAAGATGAGGACACTCGAACCGGAGGAGCTACAAGCAGCGACACACATTGGCATTCGAGCAGCTCAAAAGGAGATGTTCTCTTCGAAACGACTCGACGAAGAAAACCCCAAGACGACACCGAAAAATTTGAAGTCACTTAACCCCTTCTTTGATGGACGGGATATAATGCGCTTGGGGGGACGACTGCAAAACGCAGTTGTACCCTATGAGCAAAGGCACCCAGTAATATTACACCCAAATCATCACTTCACGGAACTCGTGATCAGCGACACTCCAATCAAACGGGCTGTGAAGAAGCATATCCAAAATGCTTAGTCAGCTTCCGACACAAGGCTCAATAAAGGCAACAGTTGATGGGGAGTCTACCTGCACCTCGCGTCTGAATGGCCAGACCATTTGCCAATCCGGAGTCGACTACGCTAGACCAATAGAAATTAAGCCTGAAAAGGATGCAACCCCCTACCTGACTGCCAACCTCGTCGTGGTGTAGGGGCCGAGTAAGGTCAATGACTCTCGGTGACTTTCCCCAGAGGAGTCCTGAAACTAAAGGGTAGTCATCCTAACCCACCCTTTTCCCATTCATTCTTCCCTCTCCCTCCAATTATTCCCCCGGGCTGGATTAAGGTGTTATACGACCCATGCCGAGAATCAACCTGGCTGAGAGCCCGCCCAAAATAGCTCAGTCGTGAACGGAGTATTCGGAGGTCAGGCACCCTCTGAACTAACCCTGCCTTATCTGCATACAGAGGGTGAGTGCAGATGGACAGTTCTTCCTCCTTACTCGTGGGACTCAAACATAAACAACAACAACAAAAATACAACAAAACAAAAAATAACGGATGATGACGAAAACCGTCTCCTAAATCCCTCTGACTCTTGTGCAGAAAGCAATGCTACGATTGACGCTGGTATTGGAAACCTGCTTCTCGATGACAGTGACAGATGTTCCGTTGCTAGCTCGGCACTCTCAGTATTATCAGCCAGCTCAAGACGCAGGGGGATTGCAAACTGTAAACTGACGATTAGGAGACTGGGTACAAAGACATGGAAAGAACTAAATGACAAAAACAAACAAAGACTACTCAACGCACATGCATACCTGAAGGAGATGCTCGGAGCAGATTACACTCCGGTGGCTTGCCCTCCGGTTAACGCAGTTCCCGCGGTATGCATGAGCGAGGAAGATTCGATGGGGCCGCCGACCTCTTTAATCGGTGAAAGCTGGTTAGAGAGGACATCGATATCATCAAATAATCCAGAACAAGACAAGACTGGGGCAGAAGGTCTGTCTAATCCAGCCGAGAGTATACCAAATCCATCACCCAGACGTTGCATCAAGCCTTTAGCTTGTACGGGTCTGGTGAAGAATGAAGTATCTCTGGGAGCCGAGAAGAAGGATTCAACATCCTCGAGTATCTTAAGCCACAGCTCATCATGTGAGAGGGTGATGGGGAATTCATCTCAGGCAGGAAAAGACAGACCACAAACCCCAAAAACGAGACGGACGCAACTAGGGGCCAAAGAACAGTCGAAGTTAACGAAGAAGCTACTAAGCTGGACCAGACACTGCAACAAGTCTTTAACTTGTACAGGTTTGGTGGAAGGTGAAGTAGTTTCCCAGGTAGCTGGAAAGAAGAACCCGTACGCATCAAGCATCCTGAGCCATAGCTCATCATGCGAAGTGAGTACGAAGACTGCTTACCGGCCAGACGTAGGCAATCCAGAAACCCCGAAAACGACATGCGAGATTGAAGGACTTCCGAACCAAACCGGGGATTCTCTGAACTCGTCGCACAGACCACGCTTCAAAACGTTAACTTGTACGGGTCTAGAGAGGAGGGAGGAAGTTCATCGGAGAGTAGAGGAGTGGAACTCAAATCCAACGAACATCCTTAGCCATAGCTCATCATGCAAGGAAGATGTGAGAACATCTCCCCCACTTGGGGAGGCTAATCCGGACGTCTCCAAAACTACAAACACTAGGAAACCTACCAAAGCAACCAAACCGAAGAGATCTATGGGACCGAAAGCGGTGGAAAACAGAAGACGACGCAATGCAACCAGATTCATTAAAAGGCTACGCGGACGTGATCCTGAAACCTAAACGGTAAAGGAGCAGCAAGCTCTGGAGAGAACTAAATGTCTCTTGAAATCGCTGCCCAGTACCACGAACAGAAACGAGACAAGACAAAACAACAATACAAATAGGACTACGACGAAGGCATGGACAGTATCATGAAGAGTAGCAAGGAAGGATGGTGTTACGCTCTCCACCTTAGCCGCGGATAGATTTAAGATTATCCGGACCAACCCGCAGCTGGACCCTCAATCCAACTCCGATCCGGTTACGGGATGTTCAGAAAGATACCGACATATGGCCAATACGCCGTCTTCTCAAACAAGAAGGGCAGTGAAGAGAGCTAAGACCTAATTAGTCGTTGTAAATGGCCGTCAGGTTGCGATAGTAGACCATAGCGCAAGCTGGCTAATGATCAGTGGAGACTTTTAGGGATAAGAATTCTCGATGGTGTGAATGATGCTATCCTGAAAAGCGCAGGTTCAATCCCACATTTCGGACAGCTAACCACCGTAAGGGGATTCAAAGTGATGATATGTGAAGATGAGTTCACTCTCACATGGCTAAAGGAATTCATCGGAAAAACGGAAGCCCCATGGCCGAAAGCCGAACTTCGATTAATCGAACGGTAGGAGTTATTAAACCTAACCAGACCCAGAGGGCGTCTACTCATACCGGGTCCATACATCCCAAAAGACAGACTGGAGAGAAACCTTCAGCTTCTCAATAAGGAAATGCTTAGCCGTAACTGGGAAGCTTTAGAGATGGGTGAAGATACGGAGGAAGGAACGGAGGTTCTGTTATTGCTCAACCACCGAGCCATAAATTATAGGGTCCGTATCGGCATAACTCGATGCTAAATTAGGCCGATCGCGGGGACAGCTGGCACTAAACCAAAGAAAGAGGTAGGTGGTGTTAAAAATTTAAATGATTAAGATTGTGCAAATAAGTCTTCACCACAGTAAAGCTGCTAGCGCAAACCTCGTCTACCTCAAGGGAGTTAGACACATAGACATCGCCCTTATACAAGAACCCTGAGTATCAAAAGGCAAAATTATGGGTCTACATGCCAAAGATCTGGTATTGTATAGAACGACAGAGGTAAACTCGAATAAAAAATATAGAACATGTGTCGTAGCTAGAAAACAAATAAAACTTTTCTTTCTATCTGCATACAGCGATTTTGACAATACAGTGGTTAAATATTGTAATATGCAGGCTACGGCTCGAGTAGATAAAACGATATTCTGTGAAATTTATTTCTTTATTTTCTAGTCTATAGAACAATTCAAGTTCACACTATACTATTCTTTGCAAATTCTTTTCTTACAAGGTCTCTTTCCTCTCAAATCACTTTATCTCCTTTCAATTACTTAATTCACAAATCCAAACTAATTACTTTTTCTTGTTTATTCTCAACTTTCAATTTATCACCAAATTACAACTTCGCCCATTATCACTTTTCCAATCTCTTCGCCACGGTTCTAAACCAACTGTGTTTTTTTTGATCGCCATCTGTCCTTATATAGCAGAAGTTTCTGATAGCCAGAAACTTCTAGCAAATTCTTCGACCACTGGAACAAGAGAAATAATTCTTGCAGTTATAATTCCCTTTTATCCCTAATATTATTCGTCTCTTTCGTTGACATGAGCTGTGGAGACTTCGTCCCCGACACGAACCTCGAATGAAGGACAGTTTGAACCAAAATTCTGCCAGAATGGAAAGTCACTTCGGAATTTGCTGCATAGACATAGGCGCGTAGTTATTATTATGCTACACTGCCCCCCTCTTAGACGTGTTCGTCCCGAACAAGTGCATCCTCATTTCGGCCATTGTATCGACTCAGTCGGTCCACATGAACCACTTTCATTTTGGCCCTTGGTCCTCGCTGGATGCGGTAGACAACATCGTTGATGCGGGTTACTATTCTGTAGGGACCTTCCCAGTTCCGCTGTAACTTAGGTGATTTCCCCTTTTGGCGATGGGGATTATACAGCCACACCAGATCTCCTTCCTGGAATCCTGACGTTGTTGCCTTGGCATCATACCTGGTCTTCATGCGGTCGCTCGTCATCTTAATCTGGCTTCTGGTCCTTTGGTGTATGTCCCTAAGCCTTTCCCTAAGGTCCGCCACGTACTCTTCTTCATTTCTGGGCTCATTGGTAGGAGATCCAAATTTCACCTCACTGGGTAAACGAGCTATTCCACCAAATAAGATTTCGAACGGCGTATGTCGAGTAGTGCTATGCACGGCACTTCTATAGGCCATCAAAAACAAGGGAATCTGCCGGTCCCAATCCCGTTGGTAGTCACCTACGACCTTCGAGAGATGTTCGTCCAAAGTCCTATTGAAACGCTCCACCATACCGTCCGACTGTGGATGAAGCGGGGTTGTCCTTGTCTTTTTGATTCCGAGTAGTTGACACATCTCTTGGAAGATTCTTGACTCGAAGTTCCGCCCTTGGTCAGAATGCAATTCCAAGGGCACACCGAATCTGCTAACCCAATTGTAGACGATCTGCTCCGCCACGGTTCTGCTTTCCTGGTTAGGGATCGGAAACGCTTCCGGCCACTTACTGAAGTAGTCCATCACTACGAGTATATACCGATTACCATTGTCGGTTTCCGGAAAGGGCCCTGCGATGTCAATGGCGATTCGTTCGAAAGGTGCTCCCACGTTGTATTGGTGCATCTTACCTCGAGTTTTGATTCTCGGACCCTTGCTAGCTGCACACACGTCGCATTTTCTGCACCAGTCTTCGATATCTTCCTTCGCTTTTAACCAATAAAAACGTTCTCGTACCTTTTCTAGCGTCTTATTCACTCCCAAGTGGCCTCCGGTCGCCCCGCCATGCATTTCCTGTAACACCTCCTTGACCCTCGTCCGCGGTACGACAAGCTGCATTACAAACGACTTTCCGTCGGAGGATTCCCATTTTCTTCTCAGAACACCTTCTTGGACATGGAGGGAGTCCCACTGCGCAAAATATGCCTTTAAGGTCGGCCTTCTGTGAGAGATGTCCTGATGATCCGGTTTCTCCATGTTCTCCTTCCAGGCCAGAATCGGCTCGATATCCGGGTCTTCCTTCTGAGCGTTCCGGATCTCATCTACGCTCCAGCCGGCGATAGGTTCGGCTCTCATTCTTTGGATGGAAACCAGCTCCCGTTCTTCCTGACGCGCACAATGTTTACAATCCGTTCTGCATGGTCTCCGGGACAGTGCATCCGCATTAGAGTGGAGTTTTCCTTTACGATGCTGTATTTCGTAGTCGTAGATTTGCAGCCTTTCGATCCATCTTGCGACCTGACCCTCAGGACTCTTGAACTGTAATAGCCATTTTAAGGCTGCATGGTCTGTGCGAAGAACGAACTTCCTCCCGTAGAGGTATTTGTGAAAATGCTTCGTAGCCAAGATCAAAGCTAGAAGTTCCCGCCTTGTCACGCAGTAGTTCCTTTCTGGCTTCTGAAGTACGCAACCACCTTCTCTTGGCCGTCATGCACCTGGGAGAGTACGGCTCCTACCCCGACATTACTAGCATCTGCATCCACAACGAACGTTTCCCCGGGAGTGGGGTAAGCCAGTATCGGGGCATCGCATAGCCGTTGTTTAAGTGCCTTGAAGCTCTTCTCGCACTCAATTGACCATTTGAATTGTTTTCCCTTTTCCGTCAACTGGTGCAGGTTCTTTGCGATCCCGGCAAAATCCTTCACGAACCGTCTGTAGTAGGTGGCTAGGCCCAGGAAGCTCCTTAGTTGGTGTTTGTCTTTGGGGACTGGCCAGTTTTTCACCGCTTCGACCTTCTCCGGATCGGTTCTCACTCCTTTCGCTGAAATTATGTGTCCCAGGTACTTGACTTCCGCTCTAAACAGGGCGCACTTCTTGGGGTTGAGCTTCAGGTGGGCACTTCGAAGCCTTTGAAACACATCCCTTAGATTGTCTCGGTGTTGCGCAAACGTTTTTCCTACGACGATGACATCATCCAAGTATACCAAACAGGTTTTCCATGTTAACCCTTGCAGGACACATTCCATCAATCGCTCGAAAGTCGCCGGAGCATTGCACAGCCCGAATGGCATTACCGTGAATTGCCATAGCCCATTTCCTGTGGTGAAGGCGGTTTTCTCCCGGTCTTCTGGATGGATCTGTACCTGCCAGTAGCCACTCTTCAAGTCGAGAGTGGAAAACCATCGGGCTCCTGATAGTGTGTCTAGCGTGTCGTCAATCCGTGGCAGAGGATAGCTGTCTTTCTTGGTGACGTAATTGAGCTGCCGATAGTCCACGCAGAACCGCGTGCTGCCATCTTTCTTCTTTACCAGTACAACCGGTGATGCCCACGGACTTTTGGAACTTTCAATCAGACCTTCTTTCTCCATTGCCGACACCATCTCTGCAACTTCTGTCTGCTTTGCCAATGGAAGGCGCCTAGCAGGCTGACGAATTGGTCTAGTATCACCAGTGTCTATTCGATGTTGTACCAGGTGTGTTCGGCCGTATTCTCCGTCCTGTGAGGCAAATACATCAGCGTACTCATTGATAAGATTCTCTGCCATAGTTCGCTGCTCCTGATTCAGCTCACTGGACTGGAGAATCGTCTCTCTCGTTTCCGCTGTCCAAGGTGATGGGAGAGGTTTTGGAGCATCACGTTCAGATATTGTTGCGACGGCGGTAATCGGCGTGCATTTTCCAGTCACATCCCCTCGCCTTAGTTTTACAGTGTGTGGTCTTGCGTTCAAAACCCTCACTGGAACCATGGTGTTCTTTGGTTCGACTAACGTCTTTCCCACGATGTAGTCTTGAGAATTCTTCTCTGGGTCTGGTTCTACTATGTAGAATCGGTGGCTCCCAAGATCACCTTCCAGCTTCGTCCAAATGATTGTCTCTGAAGACGGCGGCAAAACTTCGTCTTTGCTGATGACTGTCCTGAGAGTTACGGCATTCTCATTTCCGTACACCATCGGAATCTCCACATTTCGATACCTCAGTACTTGCATCCCGATGTCCAAGATTACTTCATTTGCTTTCATGAAGTCTACTCCGATGATGCACTCGTCGCATATATCTGCCACCAGAAACGCATGGGAGAACGTCAGTCCTGCCAGAGTAATCGTAAGACGAACTTCTCCAAATACCTTCGCCATTTCCCCTGTTGCAGTCTTCAGGCAGTAGCTGTTGGTGTTGTGCAGCCAGGAGCTTTTGACGATATCTCTTCTTACAATGGAGGCAGTGGCACCTGTGTCGATGGTGGCTACGCACTTCTTCTCGTTGATTAGTGCCTCCACTGTCAGGCTCTTGTTACCCCGTTTGGTTTGCGAAACTTGAATGGTGGTCCTGGGGGCCTCGATTCCAGTAACCAACTTCTGCCCCGCGAAGTTGGTCCTTACGCATTTCCCGACTGCTGGTTTTGGGAAGTCTGACTGACAGCCAGATGCTTCCTCTCTGCTTCTCCTACTTCCGCAATGTGAACAATTTCCTCGTCTAGGTGCACTTCTGCACTGCCGTTGTAGGTGTCCGGTTTGGTTGCAATTCCAGCAACGGATTTGACTTCCGCGAGCTCTGTCTTCATCCATGACGGCTGTTCTCTGGCATGAGCATTCCACGACGGACATTTCCCTGACACGGTGTATTCCCTGGTATGCTTGGTCCGCAGCCTTCATTGACAAAGCGAATGCCAATGCCTCGGGGAGTGTTCGCTTTTCAGCCATCCTTACAGCCATTTGCAGTTGTCTGTCCTCTATGGCCTGAATAAAAGCTTCCACCGCCATTTCGTTGATAAGCTCCTCACCGGCTTTAGGGTATGAAAGATGGGCTAGTCGCTCTATATCCGCTTGCAACTGTTGGAGCGTTTCCCCCCTTTTCTGGACTCGACTACGCAGCTGAACCCTGTACACCTGCTGCATGTGTTCATCCCCAAACCGCATCTCGATAGCCTGAACCAGAGAGTCGTAGTTCTGCTGTTTATCATCCGGGATGGTCTGCAAGAGCTCCGCAGCTGGACCCCTTAGTGCAAGTGTGAGTGCAATAGACTTCTCTTCATCGTCCCAGCTATTGGTCATTGCGGCCGCTTCGAATTGCCTCTTATAAATTGGCCATGATGTTTGACCATCGAAGATAGGAGGCTGCATCTCCTTTCTTCTCAGACCGTCAGTGGAATATTCCCGTGCTTTCTGTCTCTTCACGTTGCTGAGCTCCTTAGCAAGATTTTCGACTTGCTTTTCTACTTTTTCAAACTGAGTCTCTATCTTCCCGAACTGAGTTTCATGTTTCTCAAAATTTTCATCGAATCTAGTTTCGACTTTTTCGAGTTGCGTCTCGACCTTCTCGATTTTCTCTTCGATCACTTCGAATTTGGATTCCAAGTTCTTGTTTTGCTCATCAAGTTTACTTTCCAGAGCATCTAGAGAATTCTTTTGTTCGTCTATAGCTTTCTTTTGTTCGTCCATTGCTTTCTTTTGTTCGTCCAGCTTAAGTTCTAGAGAATTCCTCTGGTCGTCCATTGCTTTCTTTTGTTCGTCCATCTTAAGTTCTAGAGAGTTCTTTTGGTCGTCCATTGCTTTCTTTTGGTCGTCCATTGCTTTCTTTTGGTCGTCCATTGCTTTCTTTTGTTCGTCCAGCTTAAGTTCTATAGAATTCCTTTGGTCTTCTATTGCTTTCTTTTGTTCGTCCATGACTAACTTAAGTTGCAGGAGCAGACTTGTTATACCCGGGTCGGCTGCTGTACTTGCTGGTTCCTCTTCCACGTCAAACTCTACGTCGTGCGGATTTTCACCTTCCTGCGTTACTGCTTCTTCCAGACGAATCAGCAGGGCATCTTTTCCCCCAGTTGTGTCGAGGTTCCGCTTACTGAGTTCTGCCTTTAGTTGAGTTATAGTTAGTTTTCCCAATTTGCGACCCATTTTGCGCAACTAATTAACTCAACACAGAAATCGTTTTTTTTTTTTTTTTTGTGCAATTTCACACCACGGAAATAGTTATTCACAGAATAAGTTTTATCCCGCTTCTGACACCAATGTAATATGCAGGCTACGGCTCGAGTAGATAAAACGATATTCTGTGAAATTTATTTCTTTATTTTCTAGTCTATAGAACAATTCAAGTTCACACTATACTATTCTTTGCAAATTCTTTTCTTACAAGGTCTCTTTCCTCTCAAATCACTTTATCTCCTTTCAATTACTTAATTCACAAATCCAAACTAATTACTTTTTCTTGTTTATTCTCAACTTTCAATTTATCACCAAATTACAACTTCGCCCATTATCACTTTTCCAATCTCTTCGCCACGGTTCTAAACCAACTGTGTTTTTTTTGATCGCCATCTGTCCTTATATAGCAGAAGTTTCTGATAGCCAGAAACTTCTAGCAAATTCTTCGACCACTGGAACAAGAGAAATAATTCTTGCAGTTATAATTCCCTTTTATCCCTAATATTATTCGTCTCTTTCGTTGACATGAGCTGTGGAGACTTCGTCCCCGACACGAACCTCGAATGAAGGACAGTTTGAACCAAAATTCTGCCAGAATGGAAAGTCACTTCGAAATTTGCTGCATAGACATAGGCGCGTAGTTATTATTATGCTACAATATGAAAGGAAATGCTTACCTCCACTGATTGTCTCATCTGTGTACATACCATTTAATGCGACAGAGGGACCACCCCCTGAACTTACTGCATCACTCGTCAGAAAAATAGAGCAGGAAAAGTGGGATATACTGATGGGATGCGACGCGAACTCCCATCAGTTCCAATGGGGTAGTAAAGACATCAACAAAGGAGGTGAGTTCTTTTTCGAATTTTTAATCGAACATAACCTGTTACTTAACAAACAACCAACGTTTGTAGTTAAAAACAGACAAGAAGTTATTGACGTTACAGTCATTAGTAACTCCTACAGACCTACAGAAATTGACCAGGCAGCGTCAATACTAGCAAAAATATTGGGTAAAGTCTATCAAAACGCCTGTCGGCTGTGGACAAGGAAACAAAAGAACACATCTCCATGGTGGTCTAAAGAACTGTCTAAAATTAGGAAAGAAACTAGGAAACTTTTCAATATGGCTAAAAGAACAAGGTTAGACGAAGATTGGAAAATTTATAAATCCAGTCAAAGAAAATTCAAAATAGAGACACAGCGCTCTAAGCGCAATTCTTTGCAAGCCTTCTGTAGCGAAATAGAAAGTACCGCTGAATCAGCGAGACTCAGAAGGGTTCTTTCCAAAATGCCGGTAGCATTAGTCTCCCTAGAAGACACGTCTGGCAATTGGACTGACTCCAATGAAAGGACATATAAAACTCTACTGGGTGTTCATTTTCCAGGTTGTATAGTAGTTAGAGATGACATCCCTGGCAGCAGCAGTAGTAGATACGAAATAGCGCCGTCTGAATTGGTTACGGAAGAAAAAATTGAATGGGCAATATGCTCCTTCTTACCGTACAAATCCCCAGGCACGGACGGAATTTTCCGTCGTCGTTTCTAAAGATACTGTTCCTTGGTAGCATTGATTGGGGTCATGTACTAAAGGAGTGGCGGAAAGTTAAGGTTGTTTTCATCCCCAAAGCAGGTAAAGCTAGTCATACCTGCGCTGGTGACTTTAGACCAATAAGCTTGACATCCTTTATTCTGAAAACCTTTGAAAGACTTATTGACATACACATTCGCAGCAGGCTGAACCCCAGTATCATATCTCCGGCACAGCATGCTTATACGAAAGGTAAAAGTGTTGAAACTGCACTTCATAGTGTTGTCAGTAAGATTGAAAAATCATTGAATGATAAAGAGTACACCCTGGCTGCATTCTTAGACATTGAAGGTGCCTTTAATAATGTCACAGCAGATTCAGTCGAAGGTGCCTTAAAAAACCTGAATATTGAGGACACTCTAATCAGATGGATAGTTTTCATGCTAAGAAATAGGTACATAAACTCAGAACTAGGTGATGCGAGACTGAGAGTATCAGCTGATAGAGGCACTCCGCAAGGAGGTGTTCTCTCTCCTCTACTCTGGGTTTTTGTGCTAAATGAAGTACTAATAAAACTTAGATTCAGTGGGGTTAAGACCTTAGCGTACGCAGACGATGTGGCGTTACTGGCCACGGGTAAATTCCTTCGAACCCTAAGCGACCAAAATAAAATGGGCGGAGATGTTAGCACAGACTAAATGGTGCCCTATTTAGACTTTCATAAGCCGTTTTCTAGTTCATTTTCGAGTCGAGAGGAATGGGAAACTAAGGGAGGGTTCAGCTCTAAATCCTGAACGAGCTGACTCGTCAGTTAAGACACCACCCTGCAACCTGAACCTAGAAGTTAGAAATAAAATGATTGCCAGAGCAAATAGTAGATGGAGATCATTAAAGTCCTGTATAATTACAAGAAAACTCTGGCCGCTCGTACAGAGCAAGTACTTCAACAGAAATATCTTATCTGGTTTAGTAGGGATGATAATTGAACACAACTTTTTACGTTATCACACAAAGAAATTGGGAATTAGCGAAGAAGGTATATGTAGAGGCTGTGGCAATGAGGACGTACACGAAGATACAGCTCACTTCCTGTGCCATTGTCCAGGACTCTACCACCTTAGATTCAAAATACTAGGGAAATATTTCTTCCAAGACTTAGAAGAACTTTCAAATGTATCGGTAAATAAGATTACCAAATTTATTATTGCATCGGGTTGGTTTAAGGACCCATAGAGTTCACGAGTGGGGAATCTTCACTCCTTGGGCATCACAATGGATCCATACTGATCTAAGTGTGGCGTAGTTTGTTTCACACTCTACGTCTACCCATCAAACCTAACCTAACCTAAAGCTTAGCAACCAATGTCGTCCCAGACTTAACTACACAGGAATTCTTGGCTGCCTTCCGCTGATTCACTGCAAGGAGAGGTATATGCAGCCAAATATACAGCGATTGCGCAACCTAGCACAGAACTCGAACGAATGATGAAAGCTGCAAAGCATGATTGGGCAGAAATTGCAGAGATCCTTTCAGATTGTTGGCGATTAAAAGATTGCAGAACAGAGAGACGACACCAAGTGACAGTTCTTCGATGACAACTTTGATTATAAAACAAACAACACTAAATTCGATGTTTTTGTAACTATAATATTAAAATCAATACATTTGTAAATTAATACATTTTCACACAAATCTACTAAACATATGAAACATATACATTGGCAAATTGTTTTTCGCGCCAAATCTAGTAAAAAGTAAATAACAAAAGCATAAATACTCTAAAATGTAAAGTCAAAGTACACATTCGAATAAAGAACTTTATAACGTTGAGATCGGTGCGTGTTCTTTCATTCTACATTTTACATATATCTCTTTGTCTAAAGTAAAGGAAGTAAAGTCCATTTTTTATTAACACCTAAAGTACAATTCCGTGGTAAAGACAGTGGTCCTTCGAAGCCAGGTATTGTGTGTGCTAAATAAAAAAAAAAAAATGATTTAGAAAATAAATTTACAAAAAGTTAATTAAATTAACATATATATACATATATACATACATACATTGTACAAGTGCAGTGGAAGTACAATTCCTTTGTCTTCCCTTTGTTACACGGAAGCCATCTACAACCAATTGTGCAAATCAGGATTCCCGCATCGCGTAGTTTCGATCCTGCAGACATCCACTCAAGGCACAACACGTAAGTCCTTATTTTTTCTATTTCTTTTTTTATTCATTGATAAAATAAAGTGCAAAATGTCTTTTGGAGAGCTCAAACTCATGGCACTGTCGCAGTTAAAGCGAGATTTCACGAACTTTAAAAAGACAGGTGAATCTCGCCGAACGAATTATATATCCACTCGCCTTGCTCTATTGGAAGATAGTTTCCTAACTTCTCGTGCAGTGAACTTCGTCTTCCGAAAATTAATATACCCGAGTTCTCTTGGTCGTACTCCAAATGGCGAGCGTTTCACGACATTTTTGTCTCGCTGATCCACAGTAATCAGTCACTTGGTGAGATCCAAAAGTTTCATTATTTGAAGTCGTCTTTCACGGGGGACGCAGCGAGAATTCTGCAACATTTATCGTTAGATGCTGGGAATTATAACAAGGCTTGGGAGCTATTAAAGGCGGGTTTTGACCATAAACGAGTGTTGGTCAATGCTCAATTCAAGGTCTTTTTTAATCAACCTATTTTAGGAAAACAGTCTGCAGAATGTTTGCGAACAATTTTAGATGTTTCTTCCGAAAGTCTTCACGCTTTAGAAAATTTAGGGCTTCCAGTTGATCAATGGGATGCTATTGTGATATACATTCTGTTCCAAAAATTACCCAGTCTCACGCAACAGCTTTGGGAAGAGAAGTTGGGCAACAGCAAGGATTTGCCAACGAGAAGCCAGTTCAACGAATTCCTAGAAACACGTTTCCGCACGCAAGAGGCTGTAGCGCAACATGGAGAAACTAAGTCTAACGCCAAGCCATGGTCAAAATCGGAATCCAACTCCAATATTTTTCACTCTTCGGCACAATCGAAGCAGTTTTCGTGCAAGGTGTGCAACCAAGGGCAACACGTGACGCATGGACAACAGTCTGTTCGACAAGCCAAGGTCTTCAAGAACTGTCTTGCCTATAGCAATCCGACTCGAGAATGTCCCAGCAGTAAACACTGCTACTTCTGCCACGAACACCACCATTCACTACTACACCCAAGTACACACGCACATACATCATCACCCTACACAACAACACCACGGATTCAACACCATCATGGTAGCACTCAAAAGGAGCAGGTAGCCCTGAACCCCAATGCAACAACATTTCATCCAATGAGTGACAACCAACCCAATAGCACCAGGCGTAACGCATTTCACGCAAGGCAGCAGGTCAACACAACAAATGTTTTGCTAGCTACAGATGTTGTTAAGGTTAGGTCAACTGACGGGAGACTCGTTAGTTTACGGGCATTAATTGACCCAGGGTCTGAGGCAACGTTCATCTCCGAATCAGCTGTGCAGCAACTTAAACTGGTTAGACATCACACTCACATTAAGGTATCAGGGCTGGGGAAAGTCAGTAACGTCACCAGCGAACACTATGTCGACCTGACATTTGCTTCCAAGGTTTCGACGTTTGAAGGCTCTGCCAAGGCTTTCGTCTTTAAGTCGTTAACTGGGTTCCTTCCGTCCAAAGCAACGATACCTGACAACTGGAACCACATACATGGTTTGGACTTAGCTGATCCAGACTTCCACACACTCGATCTGCTCTTCGGAATCGATGTCTACACCCAGGTCATCCTTGCGGACATCATTAGGAGTGATGAGTTCAAGTCGCCAATAGCCCAAAAGACTAAATTGGGATGGGTCGTCGTAGGTAAGGTTCCTGAGGAGACACCACAGTCGGTTAAGAATTTCGTGCAGTTGACTGATCGCTATGCACAGATGCGGAAATTTCCTCGGCTGTCGAAAGCAGTTCGAATTTTGGTATTCTGTTTACGATTCATTACAAATTATAAAAGTCGAATCAGTTTCAGGAAGATGAGAGCACTCGAACCGGAGGAGCTACAAGCAGCGACACACATTGCCATCAAGCTCAAAAGGAGATGTTCTCTTCGGAACGACTCGACGAGAAAACCCCAAGATGACACCGAAAAATTTTAAGCCACTCAACCCCTTCGTTGACGGCCGGGATATCATGCGCGTAGGGGGACGACTTCAAAACACAGCTGTACCCTATGAGCAAAGGCACCCAGTTATATTACAACCCATTCACCTCTTCACGGAACTCGTGATCAGCGACGCATATAATCTAACGCTACACGTAGGCTTACAGCAAATGGTAGCGTACATTCGTACCAAATATTGGATACTCCACATCAAACGGGCTGTGAAGAAGCATTTCCATAAATGTTTAGTTTGTTTCCGACACAAGGCTCAACACATGCAACATGCAATTGATGGGAAGTCTACCTGCACCTCCTGTCCGAATGGCCAGACCATTTGCCAATTCTAGAGTAGACTACACTAGACCAGTAGAAATTAAGACCTGGAAGGGAAGCAACGCAAAGAGTCTTAAGGGCTATTTCGCAGTCTTCATCTACTTGGCCACCAAGGCCATCAACATCGAGGTAGTTTTAGACCTGACAACACAGGCATTCTTGGCGGCATTCCGGCGATTCACTTCACCAAGATGCACATACAGTCAAGTCTACAGCAATTGCGGCACCAATTTTGTTGGAGCTAGTGCAGAACTCGACCGCATCCTCGAATCGTTTCATACGGCACCGCAAGGAGATACTTTACCCGGAAACGTAAGCTATATCAACCGATGGAAAAGAACTCAATGTTTTGCCGACGGCTTGTGGCATAAATGGTGCAGTGAGTATCTTTCGCGTTTGCAACGGAGGCCAAAGTGGCTTAAAACAGAGCAGACACCAAAGATTGGGGATTTAGTAATCATTAAGGTTGAACGATTACCACCATCTCAATGGATGATTGCACGTATTAGAGAAGTTCCACCAGGAGCCGACAGTCTAATTCGCGTTGTGACACTGAAAACAAAAACCGGAGAGCTCAAACGTCCGTCAAACAAAAACAATGGAAACAACACATTTATTTGATAAATTTTCTTTATTTAAATAAAAAAAACTTATATCTTATTACAACTCAATCAATTTTCTTTAGTTAAAACAATAAAACTTAAATACTATTACATCGTACACTGATAAATCTAAAACAACACAACACAAAATTCTACGTTCTCTACACACAAACACATAATGTATGGGCATACACAGCTGTCTTGTCAACGAAACGCCAAGTTCATCGACACTTGTCACAGCTGATCATCACCCATAACCACCCATCAGGATTCTTCAGCAATCGAACCGCGCCGTTACCCGTTAACCAAAATAAAAAAAAACAAAAAAACTATACTTACAAAGTGAAAATCAAAACAATCACATGCGATGCAGATCAACACGACGCTTACCAACGTATTCGATCGTATTTATGCACACTCTAAATTTTTTAGCACTGCACTTTTCACACACATTTGCACACATTTCTTTTGATTTTTTTTTGTATTTAATTTTTTTTTCTCACCCGAAACTCCACACAAAACCTGCGTACTTAACTTACATACACCGAGAAAAGGAAAAAAAAAATAACAACAACAACCGCAGCGATGCCACCCACTCAATGCACAGAAAACTTGTACATGAACCGGTAAAAGTTCATTAATCAAAAAAAAATATAATCAACCCAAATTTACTATAATATATAAAACATATTGTAATATATGAATAATAATAAAGAAACTCACCTGGATACATGGAATCCTCCCACGTCGTCCAAATGACCCCAAACACAAAAAGTTACATTAAATTACAACTAATATTATAATAAAACACTATAAATAAAACAAAAAAAAAAATACACCGCACTTCGACACGACACCGCACTATGAATGAACTACAATTACTACAGTTTACAAATCAATACAACTCCAGTGGGAACAAGGAAGATGTATAATGAAAATTGCACAAGGCAGTGGGAGTAAGAGAAGGACAAATACATATCTCCCGAATGATCATCATCAGTCAATAAATGAACGACATCGACCGTCAACGTGTTTTGTCTTTTAACTCCTTATATGTCCCTATTATTGTGGCGCAATGTGTTGTCCCATTCATGTTTCAATTCCATTTTATTAATCATTTTTTAATTTTCATTTTTATTAAATTCATTGTTATTTAATTGCTAGACAAAAAACGCTTATAACTAGCTTAACTATCTTAACTATTCTTATTCTAACTTACTGGCCCTATGCGGGCGCTCTAAGTTAAGCCTAATACTTAAAACTATGTCTTTCGACGTAACTAACTTTACATTCCTTATTTATTTATTTTATTATTCTATTAATTATTACTACTAAGAAAAATGTTTAATCAATGAAAAACTTAGTACATGAACTTGTTTTTATGGTTCTTATATATATAAAACTTACAAATCTACCTTAAAATAAATCTTGAAGTACCTTATTCTAAATTGGCCTATCTTATTCTACCTTACGTATTTTCTACGTAAATTTTTTTTTAATTTTTTTTTATCGAGTGTTGTTTTTTTTTTTTTGTGTTTTTTGTGTTTTTTGTGTTTTTTGTTTTTTTATTTTCTTCATCCAAGTGCTGTGAATATTTTTTTTTTTAATTTTTTTTTTTCAATTATTACCTACACCTACCTAAACTTAAACTATGTAAGTCGGCCATGGGCAAGAACCGCCAACTTTTAACATCAAAAAGGCTACCCTGGATTAGGAGGAAACGACGAAGGAGTTTCCTCACTTTCGGCTAGCCACCAGAAATGACCGTACTGACGTTGTACGTCCTCAACATCGCGACCCGATACCGCCCTACTAAACCGGAGACACTCCACACTGCTGTGTGCAACGTCTCTGTCGTAGTTAAGTTGCCTATCCACAACGTCCTAAAAAGAATGGTTTCCGATTTCTGGAAGTTGATCTTCAACTTCCAGTCATTGCAATATCGCTGCATCTTATCGAAGTCACGTTGCAAGAGAATGCAATGCCCTCGATTTTTGGTCCTGATCTGTACGCGATCAAGTCGTCTGCGTACGCTATGGCATGGTGAAGTGATCCTATCAGATCGCTCGTGTAAATGTTGAAAAGGATCGGTGAATTAACCGCACCTTGTTGCAGACCGTTTTTAATTTGAAATGTTCGAGCAGAAGTCATATTGCCATTTTTGACAATGAACTACTGGTGAGCATGTTATGAAGTATGTACAGCAGTGGTTTGCTTATGCCCAGCCTGCTTAGTTTGTAGAAGAGTCCCTCTAACCATATGGTGTCGAAGGCCTTCTCCAAGTCAATCAGGCATTCACCCTGCACTGTTTCTTGCTTTTGTTCCATATTTGTTCCAATCAACACGAAGTAGATCAGCTCAACCACAAGGGCCTATAGGGTGGTCCGGAATTGAAGGATGAATTTTGCAAGTTTGTGGACAAAAATTTGCGAACACCGTTCACATCCGGGGAGAATGTTGGCGATTAGAAGATTGCAGAACAGAGAGACGACACCAAGTGACAGTTCTTCGATAAAAACATTGATTATAAAACAAACAACTATAATATTAAAATCAATGTATTTGTAAATTAATACATTTTCACACAAATCTACTAAATATATGAAACAAATACATTGGCAAATTGTTTTTCGCGCCAAATCTAGTAAAAAGTAAATAACAAAAGCATAAATACTCTAAAATGTAAAGTCAAAGTACACATTCGAATAAAGAACTTTATAACGTTGAGATAGGTGCGTGTTCTTTCATTCTAAAGTCCATTTTTGATTAACACCCCAAAGTACAATTCCATGTTTAAAACACAGATCAAGGAACCAAATGGAATTTCATTCCTCCAGCGTCGTCTCACGTGCTGAAGTGAAAACCATTATGCACCATTTAAAACGCGCGACATGAAACGAGAAGTTGACATTTGAGGAACTTTACACAGTACTTACACAGATAGAGGCATTTCTGAATTCCAGCCCTCTCTCGGATAACCATGAGGATTTGGATTTCATAAAGTCAGGACATTTTTTAATAGGCGAAGCGTAACATACCATACCCCACGGAGACACATCGCACGCTAATGAAAGCACTATAGACCTATGGAAAAGAACTCAATGTTTTGCCTACAGCTTTTGCCGTAAATGGTACAGTCAGTATCTTTCGCGTTTGCAACAGATCCCAAAGTGGCTTAAAACGGAGGAGCAGCCGAGAATAAGAGACCTGGCAATCATCAAGGATGAAAGATTACCACCATCCCAATGGATGTTAGCACGCATAGAGGAAGTACGTCCAGGAGCGGACGGACTAGTTCGCGTTGTAACCATTAGGACAAAAACCGGCAAATTCAAACGTCCTCTCTCAAAAATTTGCTATCTACCGTCGAACAAAACAAACGAAAACGACACATTAATTTAATAAAAACAAAATCTCTAATTCTCATACACAACATCCAGGAAAACGCTGAATATAATGTCAATTTAATTAATTTATTAAATTTTACAGCTGTCCGAGCCACATGGCTCGGCACCGCAAGTCTGTCCTGGATTAGATCTTTCTCATCAAAATAGAGGAACGCCTCTGGGGGAACAAAGCCGTTAAGGCGCACTCTCTCGTGATACTCGTAATTGGGGTAATAAGCCCCGGAGATCAGGTTCTTCGTCGAGCTCATTTCTCTTGCAATGTGCCTTCAAATCAAATTGTATAAGACATCATTGGGATAGAATTTTATGTACGGGGACTCTGGTGTTCTGCCTAAGTGAAGACAGAATAGTGTATTCAAAATGAATAGTGTACATGATTTAATTGAAGACTTTCCTACCCTTGAATCTAGTAGTTCCAACTGTGATAGTATATTTAAATTGAGTTCCTGTTGTAATAGCAAATTTTTTATTTTACATCAGAATGTCAGAAGTTTGAGAGAAAAGTTTGCGTCCCTTGTCACGCACCTTGATTCGTTCGCTTGCATTCCAGATATTATTTTTGTTTCTGAAATTTGGATTTACAAATTTGAAATAAGCGATTATGTTATTCCTGGCTTTAATGTCTTTGCAAATACGAATGAAAATTATGCTGCGGGTGGTGTTGGGTGTTTTTTAAAAGAAGGTTACCAGATTAAAGAAGTTTTGTGTGTCGATTTTTTAAGTGCAGATGTTTTAGAAGTTTCTATTTTAGTTAACAATGAAGTGTTCGTCTTCTTATGTGTCTACAGACTTCATATGTTTAATGTTTCGGTGTTTATAAATGAATTTTCTGATCTTTTAATTAAAGTAAAAGCAAACAATTTAATTGTTGTAGGAGATTTTAATATGAACAACTTAGAGAGTAGTGAAAGCGTTTCAACATATTTAGCCTTATTAGCTTCTCATGGCCTTGAATCTTTTATTAATGAACCTACTAGGATTGTGTCAGGTAGATGTTTGGATCACATTAATGGGCGATTCAAAAGTGTTTCATCCAATAAAGAAATGTGTTCTTGATTTAATGATCACTGACCACTGCATGACAGGACTTCTTGAAGGAACATCTCACAGGAAGAATAGCAGTTATCCAAAATTACTGTACAATATTATGAAAATTAACTTTAGCAGACTCAAAAACAAGTTGTATTTTGAGTTTTGGGATGACGTTTATTCGTGTAGTGATGCGTCAACTTCCTACACAACATTTATTGAATGCCTTAAGAAGCACATTTCTAATTGTTCCTCCGAAAAAATTGAGAAAAAGACTTAAACCTTGGATCTCTAGGGACTTAATAACTAAAGTCAATGCAAAAAATAAGCTTAGAATTAAATGCTGTCGGTATCCTAGTAATCTGAGATTAAATAGTAAATACAAGAAGTTGTGCGTTGAACTGAAAAGGGATATTCCAATTTTCCGTGATACATATTACCGCAATCGTTTTAATTCTGCCAGGGATAACCTTAGAAACGAATGGAAAATTGTAAATAGTTTACTTAATAAATCTTCTTCTACAAGAAAACCATCTTCTTTGCGTATTAGAAACCATTTAGTCTCTAACAAATTCCAAATCGCTGAAGCATTTAATGATTATTTCACAAGTATAGCCAGCAGTCTCAACCTTGTCCAGTCAATTCAATTTGTGCTCTTTGGCTGTGTACTGAACCATTTCAAAGGAATAGTTTTATTTATAAACCCATAATTTCTCTTGAAATGTTAAAAGTGATTCGCAGTCTAAAGAATACTAGTAGTTCCAGTGGCGCAGATGGTCTTATTCTAAAGAAAATTGCATGGTTCGTCGCGGATGTCTTAAGGGTCATCTTCAATGATTGCATTTTCGCAGAGATCTTTCCTGAAGCGCTCAAATATGCTGATGTTATACCATTGTTCGAAAAAGGTTCTGCCCTAGAAATGTGCAACTACAGGCCCATTTCTCTCCTCCCTGTGTTAAGCAAGATTTTCGAAAATCTTATGAAAGATAGAAAGTAAATTTTTTAAACTTTAACAATTACTTTAGTTCTAAACAGTTTAGCTTTCGGAAAGGGAAATCTACTGAAGATGCTCTACTACAGTTTTGTACCCAAACAATATCTAATCTTGATGATAAAAATTGTACAGCTGGCTTGTTCCTTGATATTACCAAAGCCTTTGACATGGTCAACCATAATATTTTGGTGGTGAATCTCGAAAAAGCTTATTTTATGCTTGATTGGTTCAAGTCTTACCTTAAAAATAGGTCACAAAGGGTGAAAATAGATGACATAAGGAGCGAAAGTAAAGTTTTTAACCTGGGTGTACCCCAAGTCTCTGTCTTGGGTCCAATTTTATTTCTTATCTATATTAATTCACTTTTTGCACTTGACTTTAAAGGCTCACCAACTGCTTTCACGGATGACATAGGTTCTTCGTGTGGTCAGAATAGTCCTTTGGATCTCGTTGCTGACATAAATTGGGATTTGAATTTATTAAGAAACTGGTTTGCGAATCACAAGTTTGTCGGTTTGTCATCGGTACACAATTTAGAAGCGAATATTCACTTTCATGCACCTGAGTGTCAAAAATACAAATTGTTCAATTGCAATTGTACCCATAGAACTACTTCTCCCACTTTTTGTAGTACTCTTAATTGTAGTGCTAACTGTTTCCTAATCGAGAAAGTAGATGAATTTCAATATCTAGGGCTTATCATCGACTCCAATATGAGTTTTTCAAATCATACTGAGTCTTTGAGGAAGTATTTCCGTTCCACTCTTAGACACTTCTTTTATTTGCTAAACATCTGCTCCACAATGCTTTTAAAGAAAATTTACTATGGTATTTTTCACTCCAAGCTGCAATACAGAATTACTTGTTGGGGAAGTACTTATCATAACAAAATACAACATCTTTTAATTTTACAATATATTAAAGAATTTATATGGTAAACCTCTCAGATGTCCTAGTTTTCCTTTGTTTTGTGACCTAAAAATCCTTCCTGTTCATCATCTGTATTGTTTTAAAGTATTGAAATGATTCTTTATGAAATCTGGTAATCGTTTTTTTTTTCGATTAATTTCAAATTACAATTTACGTGGAAACTTTTCGTATATGGTATCTGTTCCTTATGCTCGTACTACCACTTACCGTAATTTTTATTCTATATTGGCATTTCGCCTATTTAATAAACTACCGCAGTCGATCAGGTCAATAACAACATCTGGAATGTTACTGAAATGGGTCAAAAATTGGCTTTTCAACTTAAATTACGCTAGTTTAGAATCGATTACTTTCGACATTCTGATTTAACTCTGGTTTTTGTTTTCATTCTTTTCTTTAATTTTTTTTTTTGAGAATTCTTTGATTTTTATTTGTGAATCTATTTAATTTCTCTCTCATTCTTGTTTGTAATATTACTTTTTTTTTTCTTTTAATTGATTTTTTTTTTATGAATTGCCATAATTTTCTTTTTTTCTATATAGATACCCCATTTTAAACTTTAATTTGAATTAAATAACTAATTGAAGTGGCATTCAAAACTATTTTATTACATTTGTAAGTAAAATACAGAATGTCTCAACTTTTTCACATAATTTACATATGTGCCTTCACTTAGAAAACTATTTTGTGAATTTAATTTGAATAATACTTTGTAATACTATATGAAAAATAAATAAATAACTAACTAATAACTAGCCAAGGCCTCTCAAACATCCGAATCTTTTCCAGCAAGCTTGCTCCCACGTTGAACCACACGGGGCATTCATATACGATCATGGGCCGAATGAGGGCCGTGCAGCATATTACCTTTACCCTTGCATCGAGTTGCTGGCTATAAAAAAGTTTCTTTGCAAGCACCTTTCGCTCTGGACAGAGCAGCATCTATATGTTTATTGAAATATAGATATTGATCTAACCAGAGCCCCAGGTATCTGACTACACTTCGACTCGCAAGTGACTGTCCGTGCGGTCCAACTATTGAGAACTTTCGCCAATTCTTTCTGGTATCCCTAGAGGCACCAGACAACGGCGTCCTAAAAAGAATGGTTTCCGATTTCTGGAAGTTGATCTTCAACTTCCAGTCATCGCAATATCGCTGAATCTTATCGAAGTCACGTTGCAAGAGAATTGCAATGACCTCGTTTTTTGGTCCTGATCTGTACGCAAACAAGTCGTCTGCGTACGCTATGGCATGGTTAAATGATCCTATGAGATCGCTCGTGTAAATGTTGAAAAGGATAGGTGAAAAAAAGGTGTGGTTAGCACCTTGTTGCAGACCGTTTTTAATTTGAAATGTTCCAGCAGAAGTCGGCCATTTTTGACAATGAAGTGTCTACTGGTGAGCATGTTATAAAGTATATACAGCAGTGGTTTACTTATGCCTAGACTGCTCAGCTTGTAGAAGAGTCCCTCTAACCATACGATGTCGAAGGCCTTCTCCAAGTTAATCAGGCAGGCACTCGTACATTGGTTCTTGCCTTTGTTCCATTGGATATCCGATACCAGTATAGACGCGGCATGTATTGTATCACGCCCGCCTTAAAACCGAATTGGCTATCCGGAATTATTTTGTTGTCCTCAGTCCACTTAATCAGGGCTCTATTGATCACTTTCTCAAACATCTTGCTGATCTTCGGAAGGAGACTTATCGACCGGAGTTTTGCCGGATTAGAGGTGTCCTTACCCCTTTTGGGGATGGATTGTATCACTGCTGTTTACCAATGCGCTGGATAATGTGCATTATTCAGTGCATTGTAAAACAGAGTGGTGTAAATGTCCACCGCTTCTAGAGGGATATGTCGAAGCACAATGTTCGATATTTCGTCGATTCCCACAGATTTTTTCTTTCTCAGTGAGTCGAAGATCGCTTGAAGCTCCACCTTCGATATGTACGAGGGATGTGCCCTTTCATCGGTGATGATATTATTTGCCATAATATCGTCATTGAACTCGGTAAAACCTATGTTATGGGATCGCTAGTGCTATATATCATCTCGAAGGCAGAAGTTGTGCACAAGGACGCGATTTTCAGTTCGTGGTTCGGGCAAATGGTATCATTCACCTTATACACTTCCTGGAAAGTCGCTCCTACAGCCACTACCTTCTCCCGCGGATCTTCCGCCACAAAGAGGTTGTCACTCTCTACTGCGTTATCTGGATCTATACCTGCTGTTATCAGTATTCGTCCATTGTTCGTTGTTCGGGGGATCTTAAGACACGGAAGGTCGTTTTGATTACTCCTCCGAAATATTTTATTTATTTGCGGGAACATATTCGGGTTGTTATATTTTACAGCACGAATTTTGTTGTTCCAATGCAAATTTAGAGAGAGTCTGTTATTTTCTTTGATTAATTTCTGGAGGTTTTTAATCAACGACTTCAGCGTCCTAACTTCCGAGTTTTGTCTGTCAGTAAACTGTCTGTACAAGGTTTTTAGTCTCGGCAGTAGTTATGTTGGTGTAGTACGTCAAATTTTGCACTGCGGAATATGTCTGCGTTGTCAGTATATTGATACCGGGGTATCGTACTGTCCGTAGTTTGTTTAATTGTCTAGTCCATTTGTTTTAGGAACGAGTTAATCTCCTCGTTCGATAGGTTCCTATTGGACGGTGGGTAGAGCTAGTTCGAGGAGAGTGCTCCTACTATAATTGTAGGAGTTTAAAGTTTGTCGGTCCGTATCGGTCAGTTGTAACCTTACCTCTAACAGCATAAAATCCAGATTCTTTAACAATCTGAAGCTTTCAAATCGAGTTTATACTCGATACTGTGCCGACCCCACCAATTGAATAGTAGGTTCCCTCTAGGATTAGGTGTGTTATTTACTCAATCTCTATGTTTGGCGTTTAGATCTCCGGCCATGAGGAAATAACTCCAGCCTTAGGCATCGAAAAAGTGTCTCGAGCTCTGAAATAAATGACGTAGATTGAGTAGCTTCAGGTGCATAGAGTCGATCCTAATCAGTGAATTCACATTCACAGCAAGAAGCTGCTCCTCCATGTTCGAACCCATTACGACTGGAGGTGCGTTAGACTCGGCAGAAATGCGTAGATGTGGTCCACCCGCTTCGCCTGCTCCTTCACCTGTCGCTGAATCTGACCCATCTGGCCTTGGATAGAGAGCAAGATGGCCAGCAAGTCAGTTTGAGCTTTCGGTGCTCTAGGCGCTGGGGCCTGAGAAGCAACTTTTGGTTTTTTTGTTCCGCGTTTCCCCGGTCTGCCGTCATTTGGGCGTAGGTCACTTGCGGAGTCACGGATTGTGTTTGAATTGGAGCAGGTGGACGTTTCATTTCCACCTTCTGTTGGCTAACAAGATTTACTTTCTTAATATACTGGAACTTAGGACAACCCCGATAGTTTGCGGCATGTCCCGAGTTCCTGAATAAACATGAGAGCTGGCTCTTATCTGCTACTCCATCCCTACCCAGAGTGCATTCTTCCGCTTTGTGGTTCTTTCCACACTTAACACATCGAGGCTGCATTTCGCAGTTCGACGCGGCGTGTCCGAACCTTTGGCAGCCTTCTTAACCTTCTTAATTTTTCGCATGCGACAACCTGGTAGTCTAGGACTTTAATACTCTTTATCCTATCCAGTTTGCTGTTGGGTAAGAGTTGAATAAGGAAGAACGGCAGTTTCTGCTTTGCCCTCTGGCCCTTGCTATGGTGAATGGCTTCACCCCTATGAATTCGAGCTCGTCGCGCTCCTTCTCTTTAAGGTACCTCCTCTGTTCCTCTACAACATTTTTCCTGACGCCCGTGCCCTGAAACAATTAAAGGATATTAATACTCCCTTTGGCGCGCGCAGATTATAAAAATGCGCAAGGAGCATCTCCGGATCAGTAGACGGATCTATCCCCCTCAGCAGCATTGTTTGCAACTTCTCCCCCTTCTGACACGCTATCCACTGTATTGCAGTTGATCGCATGTCTATCTTCATTTAAACGCTTAATAGAAAAATGGTTGCCCATCGCCGATTTACATAGTTTAATAGTATCCATAAGCTCAATCTTGTGTGGCAGCACCCTCGCTTTTGTAGCCGTCTTCTGGTGCGGTTGTTGTTTCTGTTGTTTCTGCTGCTGCTGCTTTTGCTGTTGTTATTGCTGCGTTTTCTGCTGCTGTTGTTGTTGCTGCTTATTCTGCCGCGGTTGTTGTTGATGCTTTTTCTTCAGCTGTTGTTGTTGTTGCTGCTTCTGCTGCTGTATTTGCCGTTAGCTTTCTGGCGGCTGCTGCTGTAGTGTCTGTGGCTGTTGAACCTTCTGGAGCTCGTGCTGCCGCTCCTTCTCTCGTCTTGCCATTTGGCCTTAATAGCAAGCACTTCATGTTCTAGCTGTCTGATGCTGCTAGTCAGACTTTGACCTTCCTCGTATAAATGAAAAGAAAATTGCAGAATTTAATATTCCCCTGTCCGAAATTGAACCGGGGTCACTTGTTTGGTAGAACACCACCACTACCACTAGGCTAACTCGCCACTTGAATATCGACTGTTTAACTTTGCACTTCAAAACACACCGATTTTTGGATGAGAAGCCGAAACATGTGTGTACTCTTTGAAACTCTGTGAACGACAGAATTTTTTATTTCAACCCATCCATTCATGTACATATGGATGTATAATTGTACATTCGTACACAACATGGCACAAAATGGGGCTTCAGCTGCAAGTCAATTTCGTTAACGATAAACAGGTGATTGCCGTCCATCGCCACCCATCATTATATCAACCATCGAACGGCATTCTTAACCGTATGCTTAATGGTATGCACATCGTACATAAACAACACACTGCCTTGTGTATCTGATGAAACTATAATACAATATTTATAACCAACGATGATGAAATAAAAAAGCATGTCTGGAAACATAAGGGTAAGATGATAGTTCATTATGTTACATTTAATTCCCAACATCTCCTCTTAAATGCAACCCCATTCCAATAGCACAGTTTTCATGTTTGGCTCTAGAGACGTCTGCTATTATTTGGTTTGCGTCTGTTAAAATGATGAATAATTCTCCACTGGCGACTCGATCTCGAATAAAGTGGTGACGGACATCTGCTTACTGCGTGCGCTGTATCTTTGTAGACTCGTCAACTTAATAGCACTCTGGTTATCGCAAAACAGTTTTAGAGGTGTTTTTTTTTCCAGTTCTGGCCACAACTCAGCCTGAAGCTGTTTCAACCATAATGCCTCTTGAGTTGCAGGTGGGATAGACATGAATTCCGCTCTGTTGTCGATAACGCTACCGTTGGTTGTCTTCTTGAGTTCCATGAAATACTAGCTCTTTGAAACATGAAAATATAACCCGTGCAGGACTTACGATCTTCCGAGTTTTACGCCCAGTCAGCGTCACAGTAACCAGTGATGTGTTCGCCTGATGACTTATATCGCAACTTCATGTTTGTTGCACTGCAAATACCTCATCAATCTTTTAACTGCCATCCAGTGTAAAGAATCAGGATTTTTATTAAAGCGACTAAGGTAATTAACCGTGTAGCATATATCCGGACGCGTTCCTTGTGACATGTAAAGAAGACTTCCAATAGCCTCTTGATAAGGAATGTTCTTTGAAACATTTTCTTTGGAGCTTAGAAGTTTGACATTTAAGTTCATAGGGGTACAGGAAGGTTTGCACTCGCTCAGTCCAAACTTCTTCAATGCTTGTTCGATGTATCTGGTTTGATCGATATAAATTTCCCTGTTTTTTCGACCTATTCGCAATCCGAAACAAAATTTGGATTCACCAAGATTTTTCATTTTAAAATGTTGCTTCAATTCTTCTTTGATTGATAGCGCCGTTACCTCAGAATTGAAGAAAAGGAGAATATCGTCCACATGAACTGTTAGGAAAAATAAATCATCATTTTTAACTTTGTAATAGATACACGGATCTATGTTATATTTTTTGAGACCAATCTAACTAAAAACTTTTTCTAATTTCAGATTCCAGAGCTTCGACGCCTGCTTTAAGCCATAAATAGATTTTTCAGTTTACATAGCTGGTTACTGTTTTCATAATATGGTGGCTGGGATATATATAACTTCACATCGATGTCTCCTTGTAAAAAGGTTGTCACTGCGTCCATCTGTTCGATTTTTAAGTTGTGTTTAGAAGCCAGAGCATTAAGATATTGAATGAAAGTTTGACGGACAACAGGTGCAAATGCGTTCTCATAGTCTATCCCGTGTTATTGATCGTAGCCCTTAACCACTAATCTCGCCTTGTGGGCAATTACGTTTCCGTATGCATCCAGGTAGGTTTTAAAAATCCATTTTAACGTCCTCGTAATCATCAGTAGCATCCTTCTTTTGGTCGTCTGGCAGATCAGATGGCATAGTTACATAGTCCTTCTATAAAAATACAACATCTGTACTTTTGATAACTTGTTTCTTACCTTCGTCATAAAATCTGAAGCCTTTTGTCTCATTACAGTAGCCAACAAAAATTAACTTTCTTGACTTGGTGGACCATGTAGCATAGCTTCACAACCAAACAGTTTCAAGTTACTAATATCCAGTTTGACACCACTCCACATTTCTTCCGGTGTTTTCTAATCAAGAGCTAATTAATTGAATTACTTGGTTATAACAAACATACTGTTTTGCAAAGTCATAAAAACTCACTCTGCGTTCAACTATCAATAAAGCAATATTTATTAAAGGTCTCCAGTTGTCACTATTCATTTGTTTCACTTTTGTTTGCCTATTCTGCTGCAATAAAAACCTAATTCATAATTGGCGCTGTCGTCAAGGATGCTTACGCTTTATCCAGCGATTTAAAGTGAAACCAATTATGTAAGTAGCTGAAAAAGATTGCCGGAATAAAAAATTAACAGAAACCACTCGTCGAGGGAATATTGAGGTGGATGATTTTAATATCTTAGCCTACTTATTTTTCGTATGGAAAGTATATTTTTTGTTTACAAACAGAAAATGTCAACACAAGAGAAACAAAAGAACCAAATAATATTGCAAAATACTTCGCTATAAATACTTTGTTTTTACCAAACGTAAGTTTGGCGTCACATCGTTCAAGTTCGAGAGGTCACCTTGATATGCCCGGATACTGCACTTGCACGATATGTACTACTTTTTGACAACCACTGTCGAATACTGGTGAGTCCAAAACACTCCAATGGAACAAATAGTCCGCACATTTTCCGGTGATTGATCGAATCCGATTTAGTTTCAGCCATAAGTGACTTGGCAGCGCATGCAATGACTTCGCCATATTCTCTCAATAGCACAGTGAAGCGATGTAGATGTGGTGGGGCAATATTGGTGAGGACTGAAAGCCAGTCATCAATTTGTGTGCACTGTTTATTCAAACCTGTGTGCTATATTCCGCGGATGGTGGCAGACGAAAGTGTTACTTATAGGTGAGCGACCTACCCAGCGCTACGCTATTTTGGATTACGATTATTCCTCAGAATTGCATTATTGAAGGGTACTTTAAGCTGGCTAGTTGAGTGGACAAGTGCAGGTAGCATACTTCAATTTCGGATAAGTTAAGGCGAAGTCTCCACAGTTTAAGGGATAATCCTAGCCTACTTAGGCCTTCACTAAGTATCAGTACGGTGTATGTAATTGATTTGTTCTGGGTGGTGATTGCAAGAACGTCTGCGTACATATCCGAACTTCTTCGAGATTATTACAGGGAGGTTAGCTATATATGTATGTATTTGCCATTCACAAATACTTTTAATACATGGTTTGTAAGGAACTTTTAATTTATATGCAAGACTTTTTCTCTAGACAGTGTCATATGCACTTATTTATGCACATTAGGCTTCCCAGGTCTCAGAATCGCTATTATTTTCAACTTTTTAAAGGCTGGTGACAGGTCTATAGAAATCAGCTGGCAATTTCCTAATATACTTTTTTCCCAAATGCTTTATGAACTCTAGTAGATTTCGAAAAAAATCATCTGATTTGCTATTTTTCGCATAACTAATTGCTCGACCTATATAGTCCCTGTTGAAATGATCTGAAAACCGAGATGACACAGGAGTGCTACGCTCGAATTCTCTTAACACTCGTTTGACATGGCTATGTCTATATTCTTGTCAATTAGGACATAAGAAACATCGACGATGCAATTATATCTGGGGCAGTATTTTTCAGGGTAATTTATCGATTTTTCCTTCAATTTTGCGCAATCATTTCCAAGTCTTATGACTTAAATCGGTGTTTTCGTTTGCGGTTTTTATGGAGGGAGCTCAGCAGTCTATTCGTCATAATAGCCTGGGATGATTTTCTTCCGGTTTTCGCTTGGGATGTGTATTTTAGTGAGGGCTACAAGAATTCGCAGTTAGTACCTTAGTTTTTCGTTGGCGGCGGCCCGTAAACAAGCACCGAATTTCGCTAACAATGAATCCCAATCGGCCTTATAAAAATTTCAGCGAGGTTTTGGTATAGAGTTGACTATTGAAATTTGGATTCCTGTTTTGATATTAATGGTGTTGGCTATGAGGTAAACGGTATCACTGTTTTAGCAGCTAGGTGGAAGATTTGGTCCTGATAAAAGGAAGTCACTAGAAAATTCGGAACCTGAAAGCCCATTGATTGTTCGCCACTTTGAAGAGTTTTTATCAGAGAAACTGGTTGCAATCCTTTTTTTAAAAAACTTAGGTGTAGCTACAACAATTTGTTAAGGAAGTCTATGGATTCTGATGATATCAGAATCCATCATCGTGAGGAGCTTTAAAAGACGGTTTTTTTTTTAAATAAAAATGCCCCCAAAAGTAAGCGTGGCCATTATATTTACAACGCATGGATGAATTAAAGAGAATTTGAACGTCTAAATATTTTGTTAAAACGTAATTTTTCAGTCTCTAGCAAACATTTTTTACAATGTCATTGACATATATATGTACTCTACTTCCGGATCTTTAATATACCATGAAGCATTAACACTTTTTCTTAGCACTTTGTTTTAGAAGGTTTGTATCATTTATATAATAGCTTTTAATTCATCGTGCAACCCCAAAGGTGTATTGCAAAGGTCCATATTGGTCTTAGCATCGGTTTATATATCAACAGTTTGTTGTCAACTGATAGTTGGGAACTCATTCCCATTAGCCAATGCATATTCCATTCCCTTTTTTTTATAATTCGCGCGCGCCAAAAGGAATATGAATATCTTTATACTGTTACAGGGCACGGGCTTTTAGGGAAAAGGGGAAGTGGAACAGAGGAGAAGCCAGTGCACGTTGGTTTTAAATGTTGGTTTAAATGAAGGTTGTAGTGATGGGGAAATACAGATCTTGGTAGACCATTCTACAATCGTGTCGTTCAGCTTATAAACGAATCCCTATATTTAACAGTAAGACCGAAGTTAGGCTTTAGGGTGAACTGATGTGCATTTGAAGCATGTCGCGTATTGCGGGTGAAATTTTGAAGGGGAGGAATGCAGCTGGCTATTTCGGTGTCGCATTTTTTGTGAAAAAAACGATAATACAGGGAGAGACATTTCTCCGATGTTCAAGTGCATTCACAATGTCTCTATCACCTATAAGCACAGACAATAAATATACAGATGTCGCACTCCCATACAAAAAAGTGGTGTATGAAAATGAAATCCATTGAAAAAAAAGCTTTTTATAAACGTTCAACTATGAAACTAACAACAAAATCTGTTTTTCTTTCTCTCTCTCTACTACTCCATCAAATCAGTAATCACATGAAAAATCACACACATAAAAAAAAATCAGAAACCTTTTTTTTCTACTCTCTTCTCACTTGATCATGGCACACTCAACATTGTTTTTGTTTAGCGGTGCACCAGCACCTGTGCTGCAAAACAAGAAAAAGGAGAGAACAGTTGCAGGAGCGACTGTGGTGCGAAGCGAAGTGCTGATGCCGGCACGGTGACTATACGTGTGAAGAGGGTTGGTATACGTGTGAAGATGGTCGGGTACATGTGTACTTATAATTTTGTTTCTACCTTGACGTACTGCGGTATATTTGAAAATATTTTTCAGATGGCCATAAGAGAACTGTGTTTTCTTTAGAATTTTCATACTCTTTTAATTTTATTAATATTTCTGTAAGATGAAGATTGTTTTTGTTTTTGGACATTTCTTCAACATAATTTTCACAGATTTTGTTAATTTTCTTTATTGTTTTGAAAACGCAATATCCTGCAAAATATCTAGTATCGAGGTCGTTGATTTGCGGCACCTCCACCGATATCGCATCTTCATCAGGTGTGTGAACTACATTGATAATATTCATATCATTTTCAAAACATTCCCCCACGTCATGAATGTCTTCATTTTGTGGTTGCTCCTGCGTAAGCAATATTTGTTCTTTTGCATCACTTTGCAAAATAGCATTCCAATCCACCTGTAGATATTCCGGATCATCTTCTTCGCAGTTAGAACATTTCGATTTAAATAAACATTTTAACGATATAACTTTGGCTAGCAGGGAACTAAATTCGGAAGCGGTTGGATTACTTTTGTTAATATTCCGCGCTTTTATTTTACCAAATAAGTTCTCTAACGGATCTTGATTAAATTTATCTACATAAATGTAATATAAATCATTATGATCCATGAATAATGTGTCTCTTATTCTTAAAACGCTTTTTATAGTTAAGGCCAAGCCTTTGGAACAAAATGATCTATTTCTTGCTTTTGTGGGTTCGATGTTTAATATATAATCCTTCATTTCTGGTGCACATTCCGTATAAGTGCTGGTTTTCCATTTAATAGGTCGAAAAGTCGATCTAGTTTTTTTTATAAATTCAGCTGTCGATTTTGCAAACTCGGCTACATGACTTGGAAATTTGTTGAGTTTTATTAAAGCTTCAATGCCGCAGGCTACAGATCTGCTTAGAACTTGTGCAGCCAACTTCACGTTCATTTTCTGAAACTCAGTAGGATCAATGTGTGCCGATGTAAGTCTTGGACATATTTTGGTAGTGCTACTTTTTTCTGTTTTATAAAGGTATTCAATTACCTTCCAATTAACAATTCCATCAAAAGTGGTCAAATTGTATTTAAGTAAGCTGCTCCGAATACTCTTTATAAGATGAGGAATATCATACATTCCATATATGGATTTATTTTTGTAAGTGAAGTTAAAGTTTTTTCATTTACAATAGATTAAGTTTGCTATATAAACTACGATTTGTGGGTCCTTGATCACAGCAAATAGCTGTAACGGTTAGTTTCAGCTCCGCGCATGTATCAAGACAATTATATACCTCAACCTCAAGTTGTTTCATAGGTATATTGCTTGGACAAACGACATGATATAAAACTTGCATGATATAAAAATTTCCGCATACACTCCGAATCATAAAAACGCACACAGACTTAGCGCATATATTAGATCTTTGATTCCTTCCGTAATCAACAAAACCTTCAATTTCATCTTTGAATTTATTGTAGGTCAGATTCGTCTGAAGGCTCATCCCATCAAATATAATCACGACTTCTATTTCTTTTGGTGATAATGTTGAAGTTATTTTCTTTATTTCCTCTAGAACATTTATATTTATTCCAGGTGATAGACTTTTTATCTTAATCCACCTATGTAATGAAGAGGAAAGCGGCAAGTGTAGTCCAAGCTGTATTTTGATCAATACTAAGCAATAAAGCAGTTTTCTCTTGGATACTCTGCTTTTCACACACTTGCAGTCTTTTTTTGTCCTCTTTTAAACGATGAATTCTCTGCAGCAAATTTGCAAATTTCTTGATAACCTTTTTGAAGACAAGTTTAGTTCTCCTACTGTAACATCATTCGAATCCAGTACTAATTTATTGCAGTTTTCATATGTAACCTTAGTTATCGTTGAATCAAAACAAATGAACTCGTCATCAGATATAGCAACACTTCGTTTTAACAATAGAGAAAGGCAAACATTTTTTTTAAATATTTCTTTCCAATAAAGGCATTCTTAAAATGTTTGCTGCATATATAGGGCGTTTTAAGGCTTTTTATGTGTTCCCGAGACTCCTCTACTATAGCTAGCCATTCATCGTATTTAACTGTTCCTTTTTTAGGAAATTTAAATAATTTTCCAACAGGCAATTCATTTTTGGTTATAGAACAGTGTGCAATGGCGAACACCTGGACACTTGTTTTATTGCAGGAGATCGAGTTGAAAATCTGGATGCACAAACCACGCACTTTTATATTTTGTAACTTTCGTCTACTTTTCATCACAAAGTGCAACGAAATGATTGACTTTTCCCGCCCTTCAGTTACACCTTTTCATATACAACGCATACGCGTTTGCAAAACTTCCAATCATGAAAATTTATTCTTTTGCTGAGGTGGTATGGAAATCACACCATCATGCATCTTCATGCCCCTTCCCGCATACCCCTTTACACTTCCTCACCTCGTTCATTTGCATGTCACAACACACGATGAGAAAAATAACTTTTCCCACACGAGCGAACGGAGTGAGGAAAAAGAAAAAGCTTTATTTTTTGTACTTATTCTGAAAGCCCTTTGTCTGCCACGACGTTGTCTGCCACGACAAAAATATGCTTCATTTTTTTATATGGGCGAGCGACATATGGGTAGATTATTATCTGTGCTATAAGTTTTAACGCGCGATTTTGTGCAATATCAAGAATGTGCAGAACGGTCTTGGGTGCACCGGACCAGATAAGGGCGTTATATTCCAGCTTAGGGCGGATGAATGCCTTATCAATTGAGGCCAGATCAGACGGGGTAAAATATTTCTTGCACCGTTTAAGGAATCCTAGACATTTTGCAGCATTTTTGGTGACCTCGAATATGTGATCGTTCCATCGAAGATGGATATAAATACACATACCGAGAATGGCAAATCTTTCGGTTTCAATGATGCAACTACCATCCATGGATAATGGTTGAGGGTTTTGGTTACGCTTGAGAGACAGAAGATAGTATTGTGTTTTGGAAGCATTAAATTCCACTATGTTGGTTGAACCCCATTTAATTATGCTGTCCAGGTCGGAATTTAATGTGTTTAACATACGTTGCCGTTCCACTTCTACGGCCGAAGAGCAAGGACGTGAGTTAGGGAACGAATATGGAAAACTGAAGGTTCTGTCATCAGCGAAGGAATTGACTGGATTAGAAGTTGAATAAGAAAGAAAGTTGGAGACAAAACAGAGTCTTGGGGAACACCAACATTTAATTGGTGAATTGCACACTTGAAGCCGTCCAAAACAACTTGTACTGAACGCCCCGAAAGGTAATTTCTAATAAATTGAAGAAGAGACTCATCGACGCCATATGCACGCATTTTCGAAAAAAGAGCCTGATGACAAACTCTGTCAAATGCCTTTGAAATATCAAGCGCAACCATCTTGGTTTCGCCGAAGTGATGCAGAGATTGGTTCCACTTCTCGGTGAGATATGCCATCAAATCACGAGTGGACCTGTTGCTACGAAAACCATGCTGCCAGTCATTAAGGAGTTTTCGTGAATCGAGATATTTCATAGGCTGACGATTTATCAGCGTTTTCATGACCTTGGAAAGAAGGGACGTAAGTGCAATGGGTCGGCAATTAGACGGGGAGGAAGATTCGCCTTTTTTAGGGACGGGCTGGACAAATGCTGTTTTCCATCTAGAGACAGAAAAGCTTACGCGGAGGTTTTGCCAGCGTAGACGAACACCTCTTCAAAGCTATGGGGGGGATATCATCTGGACAAGCGGATTTGTGTATGTTAAGACCTTTGAGTACTCCTGCAACTGTAAGAGTGCGAAAGTGGACCTGTCCCATGGAAAATTTGACGCTCTCAAATACAGGTGGAGACAAAGCATTATCTGACATGGATTTCGCTGCAAAGTGAGCAGCAAGCAGATTGGCTTTGTCTAAGGAGCTGATAGCTAGAATGTCATTGTAAATGAGAGTAGGGATGGCACATGAGGCAGAACTTTCAATATTTTTGACGAATAACCAACAATTTTTACTACCTTTGGGACATTGTATTCTCTAATTTTTCCCATTAGTCAATGCATAATTATTATTTCCAATTGACTCATTTTTAATTTCTTGTATTAACGTCTTTAATTCATTGCATTTAGATCTTTTTTATTTTCTTGTGTTCAAACTCTTTGCCAGACCTTCTGTGCTTTTGGTTATTTTCTGAGAAGTTCTTTCACTTCGCTTAGGTAGCTATCCGTAAAACTCGTATCTACATACATTTCACTTGAATTTAAATCACGATTCATTGCACGTGCTGCTAAATAAAGTTCTCTATCTTTGGTATTAGTTAATCTTGAGCTCAAGAATATATTGTAATATGCGAGCTACTGCTCGAGTAGATAAAACGATATTCTGTGAAATTTATTTCTTTACTCTCTAGTCTATAGAACAATTCAAGTTCACACTATGCTATCTTTCGCAAATTCTTTTCTTACAAGGTCTCTTTTCTTTCAAATCACTTTATCTCCTTTCAATTACTTAATTCACAAATCCAAACTAATTACTTCTTCTTGTTAACTCTCAACTTTCATTTTATCACAAAATTACAACTTCGACCATTATCACTTTTCCAATCTCTTCGCCACGGTTCTAAACCAACTGCTCCATTTCGATCGCCATCTGTCCTTACATAGCAGAAGTTTCTGATAGCCAGAAACTTCTAGCAAATTCTTCGAAGTGTGCAACAAAAAAAATTCTGATGTAATAATTCCAAGATGACAATCATTTCTTGCAGTTATAATTCTTTCTTATCCGTGATATTATCCGTCTCTTTCGTAGACATGAACTGTGAAGACTTAGCCGGAGACACGAACCTCGAATGAAAAGACACTTTGGAATGGGCTGGAGGAGCGTAGTTATTATTCTACATTATTGTAGCATAATTTTAGGGGATGTTACACTGCCTCCCTCTTAGACTTGTTCGTCCCGAACAAGTGCGTTCTCACTTCGGCCATTGTATCGACTCAGTCGGTCCACATGAACCACTTTTATTTTGGCCCTTGGTCCTCGTTGGATGCGGTAGACAACATCGTTGATGCGGGTTATTATTCTGTAGGGACCCTCCTAGTTCTGCTGCAACTTAGGTGATTTCCCCTTATGGCGATGGGGATTATACAGCCACACTAGATCTCCTTCCTGGAATCTTGACGTTGTTGCCTGGGCATCATACCAGGTCTTCATGCGGTCGCTCGTTATCTTAATCTGGCTTCTGGTGTATGTCCCTAAGCCTTTCCCTAAGGTCCGCCTCGTACTTTTCTTCATTTCTGGGCTCATTGGTAGGAGATCCAAATTTCACCTCACTGGGTAAACGAGCTATTCCACCAAACAAGATTTCGAACGGCGTATGTCGAGTAGTGCTATGCACGGCACTTCTATAGGCCATCAAAAACAAGGGAATCTGCCGGTCCCAATCCCGTTAGTAGTCACCTACGACCTTCGAGAGATGTTAGTCTAAAGTCCTATTGAAACGCTCCACCATACCGTCCGACTGCGGATGAAGCGGGGCTGTAATTGTCTTTTTGATTCCGAGTAGTTGACACATCTCTTGGAAGCTCCTTGACTTGAAATTTCACTCTTGGTCAGAATGCAATTCCAAGGGCACACCGAATCTGCTAACCCAATTGTAGACGATCTGCTCCGCCACGGTTCTGGCTTCCTGGTTAGGGATCGGAAACGCTTCCGGCCACTTACTGAAGTAGTCCATCACTACAAGTATATACCGATTACCATTGTCGGTTTCCGGAAAGGGCCCTGCGATGTCAATGGCGATTCGTTCGAAAGGTGCTCCCACGTTGTATTGGTGCATCTTACCTCGAGTTTTGATTCTCGGACCCTTGCTAGCTGCACACACGTCGCATTTTCTGCACTAGTCTTCGATATCTTCCTTCGCTTTCAACCAATAAAAACGTTCTCGTACCTTTTCTAGCGTCTTATTCACTCCCAAGTGGCCTCCGGTCGCCCCGCCATGCATTTCCTGTAACACCTCCTTGACCCTCGTCCGCGGTACGACAAGCTGCATTACAAACGACTTTCCGTCGGAGGATTCCCATTTTCTTCTCAGAACACCTTCTTGGACATGGAGGGAGTCCCACTGCGCAAAATATGCCTTTAAGGTCGGGCTTCTGTGAGAGATGTCCTGATGATCCGGTTTCTCCATGTTCTCCTTCCAGGCCAGAATCGGCTCGATATCCGGGTCTTCCTTCTGAGCGTTCCGGATCTCATCTACGCTCCAGCCGGCGATAGGTTCGGCTCTCATTCTTTGGATGGAAACCAGCTCCCGTTCTTCCTGACGCGCACAGTGTTTACAATCCGTTCTGCATGGTCTCCGGGACAGTGCATCCGCATTAGAGTGGAGTTTTCCTTTACGATGCTGTATTTCGTAGTCGTAGATTTGCAGCCTTTCGATCCATCTTGCGACCTGACTCTCAGGACTCTTGAACTGTAATAGCCATTTTAAGGCTGCATGGTCTGTGCGAAGAACGAACTTCCTCCCATAGAGGTATTTGTGAAAATGCTTCGTAGCCAAGGTCAAAGCTAGAAGTTCCCGCCTTGTCACGCAGTAGTTCCTTTCTGGCTTAGAGAGCACCTTGCTGAAGTACGCAACCACCTTCTCTTGGCCATCGTGCACCTGGGAGAGTACGGCTCCTACCCCGACATTACTAGCATCTGCATCCACAATGAACGTTTCCCCGGGGGTGGGGTAAGCTAGTATCGGGGCATCGCATAACCGTTGTTTAAGTGCCTTGAAGCCCTTCTCGCACTCAATTGACCATTTTAATTGTTTTCCGTTTTCCATCAACTGGTGCAGGCTCTTTGCGATCCCGGCAAAATCCTTCACGGACCGTCCGTAGTAGGTGGCTAGGCCCAGGAAGCTCCTTAGTTGGTGCTTATCCTTGGGGACTAGCCAGTTTTTCACCGCTTCGATCTTCTCTGGATCGGTTCTCACTCCTTTCGCTGAAATTATGTGCCCCAAGTACTTGACTTCCGCTCTAAACAGGGCGCACTTCTGGGGTTGAGCTTCAGGTGGGCACTTCGAAGCCTTTGAAACACTTCCCTTAGATTGTCTCGGTGTTGCGCAAACGTTTTTCCTACGACGATGACATCATCAAGGTATACCAAACAGGTTTTCCATGTTAACCCTTGCAGGACACATTCCATCAATCGCTCGAAAGTCGCCGGAGCATTGCACAGAACGAATGGCATTACCGTGAATTGCCATAGCCCATTTCCTGCGGTGAAGGCGGTTTTCTCCCGGTCTTCTGGATGGATCTGTACCTGCCAGTAGAAACTCTTCAAGTCGAGAGTGGAAAACCATCGGGCTCCTGATAGTGTGTCTAGAGTGTCGTGGCAGAGGATAGCTGTTTTTTTTGGCGACGTAATTGAGCTGCCGATAGTCCACGCAGAACCGCGTGCTGCCATCTTTCTTCTTAACCAGTACAACCGGTGATGCCCACGGACTTTTGGAACTTTCAATCGGACCTTCTTTCTCCATTGCCGACACCATCTCTGCTACTTCTGTCTGCTTTGCCAATGAAAGGCGCCTAGCAGGCTGACGAATTGGTCTAGTATCACCAGTGTCTATTCGATGTTGTACCAGGTGTGTTCGGCCGTATTCTCCGTCCTGTGGGGCAAATACATCAGCGTACTCATTGATAAGATTCTCTGTCATAGTTCGCTGCTCCTGATTCAGCTCACTGGACTGGAGAATCGTCTCTCTCGTTTCCGCTGTCCAAGGTGATGGGAGAGGTTTTGGAGCATCACGTGCGTGCATTTTCCAGTCACTTCCCCTCGCCTTAGATAGACAGTGTGTGGTTTTGCGTTCAAAACTCTCACTGGAACCATGGTGTTCTTTGGTTCGACTAACGTCTTTCCCACGATGTATTCTTGAGAATTCTTCTCTGGATCTGGTTCTACTATGTAGAATCGGTGGCTCCCAAGATCACCTTCCAGCTTCGTCCAAATGATTGTCTCTGAAGACGGCGGCAAAACTTCGTCTTTGCTGATGACTGTCCTGAGAGTTACGGCATTCTCGTTTCCGTATACCATCGGAATCTCCACATTTCGATACCTCAGTACTTGCATCCCGATGTCCAAGATTACTTCATTTGCTTTCATGAAGTCTATTCCGATGATGCACTCGTCGCATATATCTGCCACCAGAAAAGCATGGGAGAACGTCAGTCCCGCCAGGGTAATCGTAAGACGAACTTCTCCAAACACATTCGCCATTTCCCCTGTTGCAGTCTTCAGGCAGTAGCTGTTGATGTTGTGCAGACAGGAGCTTTTGACGATATCTCTTCTTACGATGGAGGCGGTGGCACCTGTGTCTTCTACGCACTTCTTCTTGTTGATTAGTGCCTCCACTGTCAGGCTCTTGTTATCCCGTTTGGTTTGCGAAACTTGAATGATGGTCCTGGGGGCCTCGATTCCAGTAACTAACTTCTGCCCCGCGAAGTTGGTCCTTTCGCATTTCCCGACTGCTGGTTTTGGGATGTCTGACCGACAGGATGGATGTTATCACCGCCGGATGCTTCCTCTCTGCTTCTCCTACTTCCGCAATGTTTACAATTTCCTCGTCTAACTGCACTTCTGCACTGCCGTTGTAGGTGTCCGGTTTGGTTGCAATTCCAGCAACGGATTTGACTTCCGCGAGCTTTGTTTTCATCCATGACGGCTGTTCTCTGGCATGAGCATTCCACGACGGACATTTCCCTGACACGGTGTATTCCCTGGTATGCTTGGTCCGCAGCCTTCATTGACAAAGCGAATGCCAATGCCTCGGTTAGCGTTCGCTTTTCAGCCATCCTTACAGCCATTTGCAGTTGTCTGTCCTCTATGGCCTGAATAAAAGCTTCCACGCCATTTCGTTGATAAGCTCCTCACCGGCTTTAGGATATGAAAGATGGGCTAGTCGCTCTATATCCGCTTGCAACTGTTGGAGCGCTTCTCCCCTTTTCTGGCCTCGACTACGCAGCTGAACCCTGTACACCTGCTGCATGTGTTCATCCCCAAACCGCATCTCGATAGCCTGAACCAGAGAGTCGTAGTTCTGCTGTTTATCTTCCGGGATGGTCTGCAAGAGCTCCGCAGCTGGACCCCTCAGTGCAAGTGTGAGTGCAATAGGCTTCTCTTCATCGTCCCAGCTATTGGTCATTGTGGCCGCTTCGAATTGGCTCTTATAAAATTTCCATGATGTTTGACCATCGAAGATAGGAGGCTGCATCTCCTTTCTTCTCAGACCGTCAGTGGAATATTCTCGAGCTTTCTGTCTCTTCACGTTGCTGAGCTCCTTACCGAGATTTTCGACTTGTTTTCCTACTATCTCGAACTGCGTATCCACTTTTTCAAACTGAGTCTCTATCTTCCCGAACTGAGTTTCATGTTTCTCAAAATGTTCATCGAATCTAGTTTCGACTTTTTCGAGTTGCGTCTCGACCTTCTCGATTTTCTCTTCAATCGCTTCGAATTTGGATTCCAAGTTCTTGTCTTGCTCATCAAGCTTGCTTTCCAGAGCATCTAGAGACTTCTTTTGGTCTTCTATTGCTTTCTTTTCTTGGTCCATGACTGACTTAAGTTACAGAAGCAGACTTGTTATACCCGGGTCGGCTACTGTACTTGCTGGTTCCTCTTCCACGTCAAACTCTATGTCATGCGGATTTTCACCTTCCAGCGTTACTGCTTCTTCCAGACGAATCAGTAGGGCATCTTTTCCCCCAGTTGTGTCGAGATTCCGCTCACTGAGTTCTGTCTTTAGTTGAATTATAGTTAGTTTTCCCAATTTGCGACCCATTTTGCGCAACACAGAAATGTTTTTTTTTTTTTTTTTGTGCAATTTCACACCACGGAAATAGTTGTTCACAGAATAAATTTTATCCCACTTCTGACACCAATGTAATATACGAGCTACGGCTCGAGTAGATACAACGATATTCTGTTCACACTATACTATTCTTCGCAAATTCTTTTCTTACAAGGTCTCTTTCCTTTCAAATCACTTTATCTCCTTTCAATTACTTAATTCACAAATCAAAACTAATTACTTCTTTTTGTTAACTCTCAACTTTCATTTTATCACAAAATTACAACTTCGACCATTATCACTTTTCCAATCTTTTCGCCACGGTTCTAAACCAACTGCTCCCTTTCGATCGCCATCTGTCCTTATATAGCAGAAGTTTCTGATAGCCAGAAATTTCTAGCAAATTCTTCGAAAACTGGAACAAGAAAAATTCTGATGTAATAATTCCAAGATGACAATCATTTCTTGCAGTTATAATTCTTTCTTATCCGTGATATTATCCGTCTCTTTTGTAGACATGAACTGTGGAGACTTAGCCGCAGACACGAACCTCGAATGAAAAGACACTTTGGAATGGGCTGGAGGAGCGTAGTTATTATTCTACATTATTGTAGCATAATTTTAGGGGATGTTACAATGTACTATATTTTGCAATAAAATTAATTCCGGTCATGAGGTACCTAATATTATGAAGAATTTGACATACATAGTTGTCCGGGTGGGCAATATATCGCAGATATCTTTCGCAGCTGTCTGACAAGCTTCTCTCAATCAAAGGAATTGCCTTTCGGGAACGGCTAAAAACTGGTGGACCCTCTCTTTCGTTTGCTGCGCAGCACGAATGGCAGCGAGAAGCTAGGCCATCCCCTGTATGGCCTGTAAGCCTAAAATATTTGACAAGAAGCACAGAAAAAATGTGAACCCCACCAAGGATTATATAATAACAAAGATTATATAATAACCAAAATTCAACTCAACATAATAATCTTCTTCACCCTTGTGCAGAAGTTTTTAGTGTGTTAATATCTTTGGCGGTTAGTGCATTAAGATATTACTTTCTTGTAGTAAGGAGTCTCAAAGGATATTTTACAGTTGAGTAAGCTCGTAATGCTGTATATATTGTAACATAATGTAGCATAATGCAACAAATTCCGAAGTGTCTTTTCATTCTGGCAGAATTTTGGCCCGAAGTGTCTTTTCATTCGAGGTTCGTGTCTGCAATTAGTCTCCACAGTTCGGATAATATCACGGATAAGAGAGAACAAGAGATTATTGGCTGCAGCTGTCATCCTGGAATTATTGCATCAGAATTTTCTTATTCCAGTGGTCGAAGAATTTGCTAGAAGTTTCTGGCTATTAGAAATGCGGCTATTTAAGGACAGATGGCGATCGAGACCAAGCAGTTGGTTGTGAACCGCACGAAGAGATTGGAAAAGTGATAATGGGCGAAGTTGTGATTTTGTGATAAAATTAAAATTGAGAGTTAACAAGAAGAAGTAATTAGTTTGGATTTGTGAATTAAGTAATTGAAAGGAGATAAAGTGATTTGAGAGGAAAGAGACCTTGTAAGAAAAGAATTTGCGAAGAATAGTATAGTGTGAACTTGAATTGTTCTATAGACTAGAAAATAAAGAAATATATTTCACAGAATCTACTCGAGCCGTAGCTCGCATATTACATTGGTGTCAGAAGTGGGATACAACTTATTCTGTGAATAACTATTTTCGTGGTGTGAAATTGCACAATAGAAAAAAAAAAAAAAAAAATCTTTCCTGTGTTGAGTTAATTAGTTGCGCAAAATGGGTCGCAAATTGGGAAAACTAACTATAATTCAACTAAAGGCAGAACTCAGTAAGCGGAACCTCGACACAACTGGGGGAAAAATGCCCTACTGATTCGTCTGGAAGAAGCAATAAAGCTGGAAGGAGAAAATCCGCATGACGTAGAGTTTAACGTGGGAGAGGAACCAGCAAGTACAGTAGCCGACCCGGATATAACAAGTCTGCTCCTGTAACTTAAGTCAGTCATGGACGAACAAAGGAAAACAATGGAAGACCAAAAGAAGTCTCTGGAACTAAAGATCGATGACCAAAAGAAAGCAATAGACGACCAAAGAACTCTCTAGAACTTAAGCTGGACGAACAAAAGAAAGCAATGGACGAACAAAAGAAAACAATGGACGACCAGAGGAATTCTCTAGAACTTAAGCTGGACGAACAAAAGAAAGCAATGGACGAACAAAAGAATTCTCTAGACGCTCTGGAAAGCAAACTCGATGAGCAAAACAGGAACTTGGAATCTAAATTCGAAGCGATTGAAGAGAAAATCGAGAAGGTCGAGACGCAACTCGAAAAAGTCGAAACTAGATTCGATGAACATTTTGAGAAACATGAAACTCAGTTCGGGAAGATAGAGACTCAGTTTGAAAAAGTGGATACGCAGTTCGAGATAGTAGGAAAACAAGTCGAAAATCTCGGTAAGGAGCTCAGCAACGTGAAGAGACAGAAAGCACGAGAATATTCCACTGACGGTCTGAGAAGAAAGGAGATGCAGCCTCCTATCTTCGATGGTCAAACATCATGGCCAATTTATAAGAGACAATTCGAAGCGGCCGCAATGACCAATAGGTGGGATGATGAAGAGAAGTCTATTGCACTCACACTTGCACTGACGATTCCAGCTGCGGAGCTCTTGCAGACCATCCCAGAAGATAAACAGCAGAACTACGACTCTCTGGTTCAGGCTTTCGAGATGCGGTTTGGGGATGAACACATGCAGCAGGTGTATAGGGTTCAGCTGCGTAGTCGAGTCCAGAAAAGGGGGGAATCGCTCCAACAATTGCAAGCGGATATAGAGCGACTAGCCCATCTTTCATATCCTAAAGCCGGTGAGGGGCTTATCAACGAAATGGCGTGGAAGCTTTTATTCAGGCATAGAGGACAGACAACTGCAAATGCCTGTAAGGATGGCTGAAAAGCGAACACTCCCCGAGGCATTGGCATTCGCTTTGTCAATGAAGGCTGCGGACCAAGCATACCAGGGAATACACCATGTCAGAAAAGTGTCCGTCGTGGAATGCTCATGCCAGAGAACAGCCGTCATGGATGAAGACCAAGCTCGCAGAAGTAAAATTCGTTGCTGGAATTGCAACCAAACCGGACACCTACAGCGGAAGTGCAGAAGTGCACCTAGATTGTCCGCATTGCGGAAGTATTAGCAACAGAGGGGAAGCATCCTGTCGGTCAGACTTCCCAAAACCAGCGGTCGGGAAATGCGTAAGGACCAGCTTCGAGGGGCAGAAGTTGGTTACTGGAATCGAGGCCCCCAGGACCACCATTCAAGTTTCGCAAACCAAACGGGGTAACAAGGGCCTGACAGTGGAGGCGCTAATCAACAAGAAGGAGTGCGTAGCCACCATCGACACAGGTGCCACCGCCTCCATTGTAAGAAGAGATATCGTCAGAAGCTCCTGGCTGTTTGGAGAAGTTCGTCTTACGATTACTCTGGCGGGTCAGACGTTCTCCCATGCGTTTCTGGTGAAAGATATATGCGGCGAGTGCATCATCAGAATAGACTTCATGAAAGCAAATGAAGTAATCTTGGACATCGGGATGCAAGTACTGAGGTATCGAAATGTGGAGATTCCGATGGTGTACGGAAACGAGAATGCCGTAACTCTCAGGACAGTCATCAGCAAAGACGAAGTTTTGCCGCCGTCTTCAGAGACAGTCATTTCGACGAAGCTAGAAGGTGATCTTTGGAGCTACCGATTCTACATAGTAGAACCAGATCCAGAGAAGAATTCTCAAGACTACATCATGGGAAAGACGTTAGTCGAACCAAAGAACACCATGGTTCCAGTGAGAGTTTTGAACGCAAGACGACACACTGTCAAACTAAGGCGAGGGGAAGTGACTGGAAAATGCACGCCGATTACCGCTGTCGCAACAATATCTGAACGTGATGCTCCAAAACCTCTCCCATCACCTTGGACAGCGGAAACGAGAGAGACGATTCTCCAGTCCAGTGAGCTGAATCAGGAGCAGCGAACTATGACAGAGAATCTTATCAATGAGAACGCTGATGTATTTGCCCCACAGGACGGAGAATACGGCCGAACACACCTGGTACAACATCGAATAGACACTGGTGATACTAGACCAATTCGTCAGCCTGCTAGGCGCCTTTCATTGGCAAAGCAGACAGAAGTAGCAGAGATGGTGTCGGCAATGGAGAAAGAAGGTCCGATTGAAAGTTCCAAAAGTCCGTGGGCATCACCGGTTGTACTGGTTAAGAAGAAAGATGGCAGCACGCGGTTCTGCGTGGACTATCGGCAGCTCAATTACGTCACCATCTTTTGCTTCCACGCCAAGAGCCTTTGTTAGTGTTTTGATGCACTGGACTTCTTGGACGTAGTTGGTGGAGGTTTGTTTGGTTTTCGGATATGCTTGGATTTTTCCCCATTAATTTTGTCGGGATTTTCTATGTCATTACCATTTACAGCATGGATGTCGAAGCGGGTTTGGGAGTTGTCTTGCTTGGGTTTACTTAACCAGTAGTTTCTTTGTTGATGAATCTATTGTTTTATTTGGTGAATTCCTTGATCGTTTATTGTTCGAGTTTGGAGTTGTATTGTCTACTTTCGTGCGGATAACTGGTGTTCTTTAGTTGTTTGTTTCTTCTGGTTGAGCCTTTGAGCTTGATATAAGTGGTGTTGTTATGATTTATCCTATATCTGTTGTCATGGTTGTTGTACTATTTGCCGAAGCAAAAGTTGTGATAACGCTAGTCGATGTTGAAGTAGATGTTACCATCGTCATAATGATATTATTTTGGAACCTAAGTTCCGGGAATGTATTAAGATCGCACCCAGCTGGGGGCGATCGTTGGACACTCATCTTTCTTGCTATGCAGAAACCAGTAGATCCTGAAATTATGCAATCAAGTGAGCGTCCTTCTTCGGGAGCTTTTTAAATGGTGCTTGACTCTGCTTAGCGTAGAACCACACCACTTTAAAAAAGATGGAAAGTTGTAGTGCTGAAAAGTACTAATATTTGTTGCTTAGGATCCACCCCTTCCACAAAAGTTGTTCGCCAATAGAACAGCTGTCACTGGGGATCCAGGTCTATTAACAGAAATGGAAATTTACCTATTACTTCAAGTAAAACAGCTACCTAGTGTGAACTCCAGTGGTCAGAGGAGCGCTAAACAAGGAGGATTTGTTTGGTGTATTGTTTTTTATTTGCGGTGTGAGTAAGCTGTTTTAAATTAAAGAGAAAACCGCCACTGATTTGATACACGATCTTATCACTTGGAAGAAAGAAAATTTGAACGTCTAAATACTTTGTTAAAACGTAATTTTTTAGTTTCTAGCAAATATTTTTTACAATGTCATTGACATATGTATGTACTCTACTTCTGGATATCTAATATACCGTGAAGCAGTAACACTTTTTCTTAGCATTTTGGTTTAGAAGGTTTGTATCATTTGTATAATAGCTTTTAATTCATCGTACAACCCCAAAGCTGTATTGCAAAGGTTCACATTGGTCTTAGCATCGGTTTATATATCAACCGTTTGTTGTAAACTGAAAGTTGGGAACTCTTTCCTATTAGCCAATGCATATTTCATTCCCATTAGGCAATTCATAATTCTTATTTCCAATTGACTCATTTTTAATTGAGATTTTTTAAGATTTTTATTATTTATTTAAATTAATAAAAATCTTGTATTAACGTCTTAAATTCATTGCATTTAGAACTTTTTTATTTTCTGGTGTTCAAATTCTTTGCCAGACCTTTTGTGCCTTTGATTATTTTCTTAGAAGTTCTTTCACTTAGCTTGGGTAGTTATCCGTAATATCTACATACATTTCACTCGAGTGGAAGTCGCGATTCATTGCACGTGCTGCTAAATAAAATTCTCTGCCTTTGGTATTAGTTAATCTTGAGCTTCAGAAGTATATTATGTTTTGCAATAAAATCACCTCCGGCCATGAAGTACTTAATGTTCTGAAGAATCTGACATATGTATGTACATACATAGTTGTCCGGGTGAGCAATATATTGCAGATATGTTTATTTTATATTTTGTTTTAACTACTCGATTTTCGAGTAGTGTTTGATTGTTTCTTTCACAAGTAACGCAGATCCTCATCTTGCTTTGTTAACTGGATAAACAGCAGAATAACACCAGTCTTCGTTTATCTTTACATTTGTTGACCTGTTGAGGTGACTTTCGGTTATTAAAAATAAATATATTTATTTTGTCTTTATTTAGAAATATTTCTATCTCATGAATGTATTGCATTACTCCATTTGCATTATAATTCACTATTGATAGTGCATTATTCATATTGGTTTCACAGGGACTTTATACTTTATAATTTGACTAGTTGCTTGAATTTTTAAAATATTTTAGAATTCGTTTCTTTTTACCTTTCATGTTTTCTGTTTAGATTACCTACTCTATTCAGAATTTCAATTTTAATTTAGTAGGTTCACTATAATTTGGATTGTTTTACTAATATCTTTTGTAGATTATTTTTGTTTCGCACTCTCTTTGAGAGGTTGTTTCCTTTTTACATTATTTGTTTAGCAGGTAATTTTTGTTTATTAAAGTCTGCGAATGTTTTATTCTCTGATTTACGAGTATCATGTGTCACAACAGATAATCATTTTTGTTGGGGTTTTCGTTGGGTTTTTCTTTTCTAGTTGTTGTTTTTCGTTTCTAGTCTCTTATATTTTGTAGTGCTATAGCTACTTCAAATACTCTATAGTTTGCGGGGTGTTGTTCTTTATAGTTAACACGCGTGGCTTGCCTTTACTTACAATACAATTTTGTTTCAAGTGCGATCTGGCACATCTAACACATCTTGACTCACGACAGCATTATTTGTGTTTGTGGTTAAATCCTTGATACCTCAGTGGCTCAACCTTAATACCTGTTGCAGACCAGAATGGTTAATCCTGCTTAATTCACTGATCGCGATCAGGAATTCCGTCTGTCACCTATGACTTAACTCCAAGCGAGATGAGCTCAGCTCGTTTTTTAACAGCAGAGCTGCCGCTTTTGGGAAATGGGAGCGGAGCAGATTCGAAAAAATCGGAGTAGATTTGTTTTACTGTATTACTTCAAGTCCTAGTAAATATTTGAGTTTTTTTTTACTATACAATAAATCCTGATTAATACATTATTTGAGAAAAATAAACTTTTTCTATGCACCAAACTACTTGCAAATTTAAAATGTTCACTCAGTAGTTATTTGTATAGGCTTAATTTTACTTTCGTCTTCATTTATTAACAATTCCTTCAGCTTAATTTTACTTTCGTCAGCTTACAATTTTAGTTTCTTTTGTCAAAATGATTAATAATTGCGAAACAAATTTCGCTATAAACGTAATTGTTAATAGAATACTGAAAAAATGTTTGCGGAAATTTTAGTTCCGGCATAAGTTACTACTTGCAAGTTGAATGGAGGCCCCTAGGCATAACCTTGATTGACCTGTTTTTTCTATTTTCATAGGTATACCATTAAGTCTTAACTTCAATAAGTTTCTTCTCTAGAGCTCTGTATAAATCAGAGTCCATAGAGAAGATTTTACAAACATAATTATTCAGTGTTACTATTTTATAAGTTTTAAACGTTTACATGTTTCAATGAGAAATTCGTTATACCAATTGTGTTGTGTATTTAGAGTCGGTGGTGTTGTTCTTGTGTTTGTTATTTTATTGGATCCTGATGGCGGTGATCTTATGACATTTGAAACTTTTCTAAATGGGTCGATTAATTGCATTAATTGATTCTCCCCAGAGTGTGGACTTTCCAGAAAACCTGGTCTGCCGGGTATTACTTCCTGGTCTTTTATTTATTGCTTTCTTTCTTTTGATTTTCTTTAACTTTTTATCAAAAAGTTGAAAAGTTTGGACTTTAGTCACCTGACCCTTAATCCGAAGGGGGTAAAGTGTTGAACAAAAAAATTTGGTTCAAAACTACCATGATAGAGTGTGGACTTTCCAGAAAACCTGGTCCGCCATTTGGGGTATTACTTTCTGGTCTTTTATTTATTGCTTTCTTTCTTTTGTTTTTCTTTAACTTTTTATCAAAAAGTTGAAAAGTTTGGACTTTAGTCGCCTTACCCCTAATCCGAAGGGGGTAAAGTGTTGAACAAAACAATTTGGTTCAAAACTACCATGATAAATCTGATCGTAGCAAAAACCCCAAAATACATAATAAAATATTATTATTTGGATTATCAACAGCTATTAAACTTGTGACAACTTTAAATACGACCGTTAAAAAGAACCCATAAAACATGAGTTAGCACTAACCAAATCCCAACTGCCAGAAATACTGCACTTAGAGGTTTACTTAACACGTAAAGAACGTTTCTTGACAATCGTGGATAAATTTAGTCGATTTTCTGTTGTGTATTTACTGCCTGCAAAGAACAGAATAAATTCATACAAATTTTAAGACATTTTATCTCCCACTACGGAATACCAAACAAAAAACACAAAACGGCAGTGAATTCTTGTCTATTTTTGTTTACCACTCAGCAGTCTATCAGCAGTATCTGGAAAACCCGACCCTTCATATTCCCTGTGCAACTGCTCACTTTCATCATACCAGCCTGGGATGATTTGCTTCCGGTATTCGCTTGGGATGTGTATTTTAGCGGGAGCTACAAGAATTCCCAGTTAGTACCTTAGTTTTTAGTTGGCGGCGGCCCGTAAACAAGCACCGCATTTCGCTAAAAATGAATCCCAGTCGGCCTTAAAAAAATTCCAGCGAGGTTTTTGTATAGAGATGACTATTGGCATTTGGATTCCTGTTTCGATATTAATGGTGTTGGATATAAGGCAAATTCTGTATCACTGTTTTAGCTGCCAGATGGAAGATTTGATACCGATAAAAGGAAGTCACTGGGAAATTCGGAACCTGAAAGCCTATTGATTGTTCGGCACATTGAAGAGGCTCTATCAGAAAAAACTGTATGCAATCCTTTTTTTTTAGGAAATTTGGCGTGGCTGCAACAATTTGTTACCGAAGTCTATGGATTCTGATGATATCAGAATCCATCATTGTTAGAAGCTTTAAAAAACCAATATAAGATTTTTTTAAGAAAATGCCCCCAAAAGTAAGCGTGGCCTTTATATTTACAACGTATGGATGAATTAAAGAGAATTTGAACGTCTAAATATTTTTATTAAAACGTAATTTTTCAGTTTCTAGCAAACAATTTTTACAATGTCATTGACATATGTATGTACTCTACTTCCGGATCTTTAATATATGGTCTTAGCATCGGTTTATATATCAACAGTTTGTTGTTAACTGAAAGTTGGAAGCTCATTCCCATTAGCAAATGCATATTCCATTCCCATAAGTCAATGCATAATTCTTATTTTCAATTGACTCATTTTTAACTTCTTGTATAACGTCTTTAATTCATTGCATTTAGAACTTTTTTATTTTCTGGTGTTCAAATTCTTTGCAAACCTTTTGTGCTTTTGGTTATTTTCTGAGAAGTTCTTTAACTTCGCTTAGGTAGTTATCCGTAATATCTACATACATTTCACTTGAGTGGAAGTCACGATTCATTGCACGTGCTGCTAAATAAAATTCTCTGCCTTTGGTATTAGTTAATCTTGAGCTTCAGAAGTATATTATGTTTTGCAATAAAATCACCTCCGGCCATGAAGTACCTAATGTTCTGAAGAATCTGACATATGTATGTACATACATAGTTGTCCGGGTGGGCAATATATTGCAGATATGTTTATTTTATATTTTGTTTTAACTACTCGATTTTCGTGTAGTGTTTGATTGTTTCTTTCACAAGTAACGCAGATCCTCATCTTGCTTTGTTAACTGGATAAACAGCAGAATAACACCAGTCTTCGTTTATCTTTACATTTGTTGACCTGTTGAGGTGACTTTCGGTTATTAAAAATAAATATATTTATTTTGTCTTTATTTAGAAATATATCTATCTCATGAATGTATTGCATTAGTCCATTTGCATTATAATTCACTATTGATAGTGCATTATTCATATTGGTTTTACAGTTACTTTATACTTTATAATTTGACTAGTTGCTTGAATTTTTAAAATATTTTAGAATTCGTTTCTCTTTACCTTTCATGTTTTCTGTTTAGATTACCTACTCTATTCAGAATTTCAATTTTAATTTAGTAGGTTCACTATAATTTGGATTGTTTTACTAATATCTTTCGTAGATTATTTTTGTTTCGCACTCTCTTTGAGAGGTTGTTTCTTTTTTACATTATTTGTTTAGCAGGTAATTTTTGTTTATTAAAGTCTGCGAATGTTTTATTCTCTGATTTACGAGTATCATGTGTCACAACAGATAATCATTTTTGTTGGGGTTGTTGTTGGGTTTTTCTTTTGTAGTTGTTGTTTTTCGTTTCTAGTCTCTTATATTTTGTAGTGCTATAGCTACTTCAAATACTCTATAGTTTGCGGGGTGTTGTTCTTTATAGTTAACGTGGGTTGCCTTTACTTACAATACAATTTTGTTTCAAGTGCGATCTGGCACATCTAACACATCTTGACTCACGACAGCATTATTTGTGTTTGTGGTTAAATCCTTGATACCTCAGTGGCTCAACTTTAATACCTGTTGCAGACCAGAATGGTTAATCCTGCTTAATTCACTGATCGCGATCAGGAATTCCGTCTGTCACCTATGACTTAACTCCAAGCGAGATGAGCTCAGCTCGTTTTTTAACAGCAGAGCTGCCGCTTTTGGGAAATGGGAGCGGAGCAGATTCGAAAAAATCGGAGTAGATTTGTTTTACTGTATTACTTCAAGTCCTAGTAAATATTTGAGTTTTTTTTTACTATACAATAAATCCTGATTAATACATTATTTGAGAAAAATAAACTTTTTCTATGCACCAAACTACTTGCAAATTTAAAATGTTCACTCAGTAGTTATTTGTATAGGCTTAATTTTACTTTCGTCTTCATTTATTAACAATTCCTTCAGCTTAATTTTACTTTCGTCAGCTTACAATTTTAGTTTCTTTTGTCAAAATGATTAATAATTGCGAAACAAATTTCGCTATAAACGTAATTGTTAATAGAATACTGAAAAAATGTTTGCGGAAATTTTAGTTCCGGCATAAGTTACTACTTGCAAGTTGAATGGAGGCCCCTAGCCATAACCTTGATTGACCTGTTTTTTCTATTTTCATAGGTATACCATTAAGTCTTAACTTCAATAAGTTTCTTCTCTAGAGCTCTGTATAAATCAGAGTCCATAGAGAAGATTTTACAAACATAATTATTCAGTGTTACTATTTTATAAGTTTTAAACGTTTACATGTTTTAATGAGAAATTCGTTATACCAATTGTGTTGTGTATTTAGAGTCGGTGGTGTTGTTCTTGTGTTTGTTATTTTATTGGATCCTGATGGCGGTGATCTTACGACATTTGAAACTTTTCTAAATGGGTCGATTAAGTGCATTAATTGATTCTCCCCAGAGTGTGGACTTTCCAGAAAACCTGGTCTGCCACTTCGGGTATTACTTCCTGGTCTCTTATTTATTGCTTTCTTTCTTTTGATTTTCTTTAACTTTTTATCAAAAAGTTGAAAAGTTTGGACTTTAGTCACCTGACCCTTAATCCGAAGGGGGTAAAGTGTTGAACAAAAAAATTTGGTTCAAAACTACCATGATAGAGTGTGGACTTTCCAGAAAACCTGGTCCGCCATTTGGGGTATTACTTTCTGGTCTTTTATTTATTGCTTTCTTTCTTTTGTTTTTCTTTAACTTTTTATCAAAAAGTTGAAAAGTTTGGACTTTAGTCGCCTTACCCCTAATCCGAAGGGGGTAAAGTGTTGAACAAAACAATTTGGTTCAAAACTACCATGATAAATCTGATCGTAGCAAAAACCCCAAAATACATAATAAAATATTATTATTTGGATTATCAACAGCTATTAAACTTGTGACAACTTTAAATACGACCGTTAAAGAGAACCCATAAAACATGAGTTAGCACTAACCAAATCCCAACTGCCAGAAATACTGCACTTAGAGGTTTACTTAACACGTAAAGAACGTTTCTTGACAATCGTGGATAAATTTAGTCGATTTTCTGTTGTGTATTTACTGCCTGCAAGGAACAGCATTAAATTCATACAAATTTTAAGACATTTTATCTTCCACTACGGAATACTAAACAAAAAACACAAAACGGCAGTGAATTCTTGTCTATTTTTGTTTACCACTCAGCAGTCTATCAGCAGTATCTGGAAAACCCGACCCTTCATATTCCCTGTGCAACTGCTCACTTTCATCATACCAGCCTGGGATGATTTGCTTCCGGTATTCGCTTGGGATGTGTATTTTAGCGGGAGCTACAAGAATTCCCAGTTAGTACCTTAGTTTTTAGTTGGCGGCGGCCCGTAAACAAGCACCGCATTTCGCTAAAAATGAATCCCAGTCGGCCTTAAAAAAATTCCAGCGAGGTTTTTGTATAGAGATGACTATTGGCATTTGGATTCCTGTTTCGATATTAATGGTGTTGGATATAAGGCAAATTCTGTATCACTGTTTTAGCTGCCAGATGGAAGATTTGATACCGATAAAAGGAAGTCACTGGGAAATTCGGAACCTGAAAGCCTATTGATTGTTCGGCACATTGAAGAGGCTCTATCAGAAAAAACTGTATGCAATCCTTTTTTTTTAGGAAATTTGGCGTGGCTGCAACAATTTGTTACCGAAGTCTATGGATTCTGATGATATCAGAATCCATCATTGTTAGAAGCTTTAAAAAACCAATATAAGATTTTTTTAAGAAAATGCCCCCAAAAGTAAGCGTGGCCTTTATATTTACAACGTATGGATGAATTAAAGAGAATTTGAACGTCTAAATATTTTTATTAAAACGTAATTTTTCAGTTTCTAGCAAACAATTTTTACAATGTCATTGACATATGTATGTACTCTACTTCCGGATCTTTAATATATGGTCTTAGCATCGGTTTATATATCAACAGTTTGTTGTTAACTGAAAGTTGGAAGCTCATTCCCATTAGCAAATGCATATTCCATTCCCATAAGTCAATGCATAATTCTTATTTTCAATTGACTCATTTTTAACTTCTTGTATAACGTCTTTAATTCATTGCATTTAGAACTTTTTTATTTTCTGGTGTTCAAATTCTTTGCAAACCTTTTGTGCTTTTGGTTATTTTCTGAGAAGTTCTTTAACTTCGCTTAGGTAGTTATCCGTAATATCTACATACATTTCACTTGAGTGGAAGTCACGATTCATTGCACGTGCTGCTAAATAAAATTCTCTGCCTTTGGTATTAGTTAATCTTGAGCTTCAGAAGTATATTATGTTTTGCAATAAAATTACCTCCGGCCATGAAGTACCTAATGTTCTGAAGAATCTGACATATGTATGTACATACATAGTTGTCCGGGTGGGCAATATATTGCAGATATGTTTATTTTATATTTTGTTTTAACTACTCGATTTTCGTGTAGTGTTTGATTGTTTCTTTCACAAGTAACGCAGATCCTCATCTTGCTTTGTTAACTGGATAAACAGCAGAATAACACCAGTCTTCGTTTATCTTTACATTTGTTGACCTGTTGAGGTGACTTTCGGTTATTAAAAATAAATATATTTATTTTGTCTTTATTTAGAAATATATCTATCTCATGAATGTATTGCATTAGTCCATTTGCATTATAATTCACTATTGATAGTGCATTATTCATATTGGTTTTACAGGGACTTTATACTTTATAATTTGACTAGTTGCTTGAATTTTTAAAATATTTTAGAATTCGTTTCTCTTTACCTTTCATGTTTTCTGTTTAGATTACCTACTCTATTCAGAATTTCAATTTTAATTTAGTAGGTTCACTATAATTTGGATTGTTTTACTAATATCTTTTGTAGATTATTTTTGTTTCGCACTCTCTTTGAGAGGTTGTTTCTTTTTTACATTATTTGTTTAGCAGGTAATTTTTGTTTATTAAAGTCTGCGAATGTTTTATTCTCTGATTTACGAGTATCATGTGTCACAACAGATAATCATTTTTGTTGGGGTTGTTGTTGGGTTTTTCTTTTGTAGTTGTTGTTTTTCGTTTCTAGTCTCTTATATTTTGTAGTGCTATAGCTACTTCAAATACTCTATAGTTTGCGGGGTGTTGTTCTTTATAGTTAACGTGGGTTGCCTTTACTTACAATACAATTTTGTTTCAAGTGCGATCTGGCACATCTAACACATCTTGACTCACGACAGCATTATTTGTGTTTGTGGTTAAATCCTTGATACCTTCTACACCTGTAATAATTGTCCTCCTCAGTGGCTCAACTTTAATACCTGTTGCAGACCAGAATGGTTAATCCTGCTTAATTCACTGATCGCGATCAGGAATTCCGTCTGTCACCTATGACTTAACTCCAAGCGAGATGAGCTCAGCTCGTTTTTTAACAGCAGAGCTGCCGCTTTTGGGAAATGGGAGCGGAGCAGATTCGAAAAAATCGGAGTAGATTTGTTTTACTGTATTACTTCAAGTCCTAGTAAATATTTGAGTTTTTTTTTACTATACAATAAATCCTGATTAATACATTATTTGAGAAAAATAAACTTTTTCTATGCACCAAACTACTTGCAAATTTAAAATGTTCACTCAGTAGTTATTTGTATAGGCTTAATTTTACTTTCGTCTTCATTTATTAACAATTCCTTCAGCTTAATTTTACTTTCGTCAGCTTACAATTTTAGTTTCTTTTGTCAAAATGATTAATAATTGCGAAACAAATTTCGCTATAAACGTAATTGTTAATAGAATACTGAAAAAATGTTTGCGGAAATTTTAGTTCCGGCATAAGTTACTACTTGCAAGTTGAATGGAGGCCCCTAGCCATAACCTTGATTGACCTGTTTTTTCTATTTTCATAGGTATACCATTAAGTCTTAACTTCAATAAGTTTCTTCTCTAGAGCTCTGTATAAATCAGAGTCCATAGAGAAGATTTTACAAACATAATTATTCAGTGTTACTATTTTATAAGTTTTAAACGTTTACATGTTTTAATGAGAAATTCGTTATACCAAATGTTTGTTATTTTATTGGATCCTGATGGCGGTGATCTTACGACATTTGAAACTTTTCTAAATGGGTCGATTAAGTGCATTAATTGATTCTCCCCAGAGTGTGGACTTTCCAGAAAACCTGGTCTGCCACTTCGGGTATTACTTCCTTGTCTTTTATTTATTGCTTTCTTTCTTTTGATTTTCTTTAACTTTTTATCAAAAAGTTGAAAAGTTTGGACTTTAGTCACCTGACCCTTAATCCGAAGGGGGTAAAGTGTTGAACAAAAAAATTTGGTTCAAAACTACCATGATAGAGTGTGGACTTTCCAGAAAACCTGGTCCGCCATTTGGGGTATTACTTTCTGGTCTTTTATTTATTGCTTTCTTTCTTTTGTTTTTCTTTAACTTTTTATCAAAAAGTTGAAAAGTTTGGACTTTAGTCGCCTTACCCCTAATCCGAAGGGGGTAAAGTGTTGAACAAAACAATTTGGTTCAAAACTACCATGATAAATCTGATCGTAGCAAAAACCCCAAAATACATAATAAAATATTATTATTTGGATTATCAACAGCTATTAAACTTGTGACAACTTTAAATACGACCGTTAAAGAGAACCCATAAAACATGAGTTAGCACTAACCAAATCCCAACTGCCAGAAATACTGCACTTAGAGGTTTACTTAACACGTAAAGAACGTTTCTTGACAATCGTGGATAAATTTAGTCGATTTTCTGTTGTGTATTTACTGCCTGCAAGGAACAGCATTAAATTCATACAAATTTTAAGACATTTTATCTTCCACTACGGAATACCAAACAAAAAACACAAAACGGCAGTGAATTCTTGTCTATTTTTGTTTACCACTCAGCAGTCTATCAGCAGTATCTGGAAAACCCGACCCTTCATATTCCCTGTGCAACTGCTCACTTTCATCATACCAGCCTGGGATGATTTGCTTCCGGTATTCGCTTGGGATGTGTATTTTAGCGGGAGCTACAAGAATTCCCAGTTAGTACCTTAGTTTTTAGTTGGCGGCGGCCCGTAAACAAGCACCGCATTTCGCTAAAAATGAATCCCAGTCGGCCTTAAAAAAATTCCAGCGAGGTTTTTGTATAGAGATGACTATTGGCATTTGGATTCCTGTTTCGATATTAATGGTGTTGGATATAAGGCAAATTCTGTATCACTGTTTTAGCTGCCAGATGGAAGATTTGATACCGATAAAAGGAAGTCACTGGGAAATTCGGAACCTGAAAGCCTATTGATTGTTCGGCACATTGAAGAGGCTCTATCAGAAAAAACTGTATGCAATCCTTTTTTTTTAGGAAATTTGGCGTGGCTGCAACAATTTGTTACCGAAGTCTATGGATTCTGATGATATCAGAATCCATCATTGTTAGAAGCTTTAAAAAACCAATATAAGATTTTTTTAAGAAAATGCCCCCAAAAGTAAGCGTGGCCTTTATATTTACAACGTATGGATGAATTAAAGAGAATTTGAACGTCTAAATATTTTTATTAAAACGTAATTTTTCAGTTTCTAGCAAACAATTTTTACAATGTCATTGACATATGTATGTACTCTACTTCCGGATCTTTAATATATGGTCTTAGCATCGGTTTATATATCAACAGTTTGTTGTTAACTGAAAGTTGGAAGCTCATTCCCATTAGCAAATGCATATTCCATTCCCATAAGTCAATGCATAATTCTTATTTCCAATTGACTCATTTTTAATTTCTTGTATTAACGTCTTTAATTCATTGCCTTTAGATCTTTTTTATTTTCTGGTGTTCAAACTCTTTGCCAGACCTTTTGTGCTTTTGGTTATTTTCTGAGAAGTTCTTTCACTTCGCTTAGGTAGCTATCCGTAAAACTCGTATCTACATACATTTCACTTGAGTAGAAATCACGATTTATTGCACGTGCTGCTAAATAAAGTTCTCTATCTTTGGTATTAGTTAATCTTGAGCTCCAGAATATATACCATATTTTGCAATAAAATCAATTCCGGTCATGAGGTACCTAATATTATGAAGAATTTGTCATACATAGTTGTCCGGGTGATCAATATGTAGCAGATATCTTTCGCGGCTGTCTGACAAGCTTCTCTCAATCAAAGGAATTGCCTTTCGGAAACGGCTAAAAACTGATGGACCTTCTCTTTCGTTTGCTGCGCAGCACGAATGGCAGCGATAAGCTAGGCCATCCCCTGTATGGCCTGTCAGCGCTAAAATATTTGACAAGAAGCACAGAAGAAAATGTGAGCCCCACCAAGGATTATATAATAACAATGATTATATAATAATCAACTTTCAACCCAATATAATAATTTTCTTCACACTTTTTACGAAAATGCCGTTGAACATTTTACTGGAAACTGAACAACATCGCCTTAATGTAATATATACCATTCGTCCACACATTACATAATGCCACATCCACGTTTGGGGGCGTTTTCTTAAAAAAAAGTATTTTTGTTCTCAAAGCTATGTTATTCTCGACCTTCGACTACAAATGGCGACCGCCACTCCCACTAGAAAAAGTCTTACCCATAAAAATATACTAAGTGGTAGAATCTCTTAAAAATTAAAGAAAAACCTCTTTGTAAAAGAATTTCACTGCACGCCACACCCACTTTATTAGGGATGGGTTAGAATGTGGGGGATAGGGTATCATACGATACGCTCAAGATACGCAGGATACGCTCATTGACCTTTGGACATCAAGATCGATGTGCACAAATTAGCTAGTAAGAAAAATCAAATACACGGCTTTTTCGTAAATTCTACCATTCACTTCAAGACGTGAAGACCTAACTGTGGATTCCATACTGGTTTTTAATAGACCCAAAGGTAAAGGACTTCCTATGCCGATTTCAAATCATGTAAATAGATCTGTTAAATATTTCCCTGTCTGAATATTTGTTCCATCACAGTTTTTAGACGCCTTAATAGATGTACATACGTATGTATGCCCCCACTTAGAAAGTGGCACTCTTTATACTATCCACTTGAGTAAATAGCTCCCAAAGAGGTTTTCGCAAATTCTTTAATCGCAAATGAAAATTAGGTACAAATTTTAAGGACGTGACCTTCTGATTCCAAATACACTTTGATGCATCTCCACTCTTAAGTTTCCGAGAGAGTTATATACCTTTCTGGTACGGTTTAGAATATATCCGAGATAGGCATGACTATCGTAAGAGGCGGCTAAAATCCGCTCACCGTATACGGAGTGTATAGTGTATACAAAATATGCAATAAACAAATCAAAAGATGTTATTACCCTACGGGGTAGACGAGGTACACTGGAAAATCCACCCACTTCGAAGGTTGGATTCTGGGGAGAACCATTTATTGCGTTTGTGTAACTATTTTGTTAAAAGCTCAAGGGTTTCGAGATCTCCACCACCGCGGTCTCAAACAACTACGTCCGACGACACAGAAAATACCCGCGCACGAACAACGGACTTCAGCGAAAACTAAAAGCCTGAGGGAGGAAAACGTGGAACTCCGGGCCAGGCTAACTGAGAAGGAAATGCTCTGCATAGAACTCAAAAAGGAGTTCTTAAAGCTTAAAGCAGAAGACAATGCTTTCATATAAGAGATATGTATGTCGCAATCTCGAAATGAGTTTGCGTCTCGTTCGAAATGTATCGGTAAAGTCATCGACTTTCCGTTTCTTGTCTGGTCGTTCCTGCAATATCCAGTCAATTTCATAACTTATGAGGGCAAGGTGAAAAGTTATCGGCTTGACGCAGAGATCGCATTCAAATCAGCAAAAATTTATGTTTTCTGCCTGGGTGCGCTTCTCATTAGTTCATATGACAAGTTTCAACTTGTTCTCTCAAGTAGTTTCTTTACACGAATTTTTGAAGTAGACGTATTGCGTGTTTGAATATCGTGCGGTGATAAAATTCTTCTTTTTGGATTGGTTAACGCCTAAGGAAATTCATCCAAAGTTAACAAAAGTTTACGGGGACTCTGCTCCTTCCATGTCAACCGTTAATAAGTGGGCAGCTGAATTTAAACGTGGTCGCACGTCCCTCGAAGATGACCCACGTGAAGGAAGGCCAAAAACCGCAACCACACCCGATACCATGAAAAAGTGCATGATATCGTGTTGGACGATAGGCGAGTGAAGCTGAGTGATATAGCTGAGGCTGTGTGTATATCGTAAAAGAGGGTGCGAAATATCTTGCACAAAAACTTAGGGATGCGAAAGCTCTGCGCAAGATGGGTGCCGCATTTGCTGAATGTCGATCAAAAGCAAATGCGCAAACGATTTTCGCGGCGATCTTTGGACCGATTCAATAGGGATCCGGCCGATTTTGTGCAGCGATTTGTCACCATGATTGAGACATGGGTCCACCACTACTCGTACACGCCAGGAACGAAACAGCAATCGAAGCAGTGGGTGGAAGCCGGTGGTTCAGCGCCAAAGAAGCGAAGTCGATCGCATCTGCCGGAAGATCATGGCCAGTGTGTTTTGGGATGCGAAAGGGATTCTGTTAATTGATTACCTTGAGAAAGGCAGAACAATTACAGGCGAATATTATTCCAACCTTCTTGACCAGCTGGATGCCAAAATTCGCGAGAAGAGGCCTGGCTTGAAGAAGAAAAAATCATCTTTCACCAGGACAATGCACACGTGTGCGTTGGGGATGGGAAAACTGCGGGATTTGGGGTATTATTTGCTCGGCCATCTACACGCTTCGTGCTCAGAAGATGTCATCGGTGACTTAAAAAATGGACACTTTAAAATTGTTGATGCTGTTAATATCATTAAACGAAAAAATCAATAATCGAAAGGTGAAGAAATTAAGTTTAAGCACGGTCATCCTGTTTTTATGTTAGCGTTTTGTATGGCCGAGAATCTAGGAAAAAATTATGAAATAAAAAAGGTTCTCAATATCGTAGTCACAATCGAACCTTTAGGTAAAAATGTAAGATTAATCCCACGGTGCAAACGTTACCAAGGATTCTATCAGACGCAAATGTATTGTCAGAAAGAGTCGAAATATGTGAAATGCACCTGAAATCACTTCTCCATAGACTGCAGAGCAAGTAAACAAACATCTGCAATGTGCATTAATTGCACAGGAAAGTAATCGGCTAACTATCGAGGCTATGAAGTAACTAAGGAGTTGCAAAAGGAGGAATAAATTCTTAAAGCTGCATAATGAACACTCTAAACCGACAAGTAAGGCAAAGCCTAAAGAAACAGTAGAAAAAGAAAATTCATCGGGCTTTTGTAAGCCAGACATCGGGTGCGCAAACACATGCTCAGGCCGCGGCATCGGACAATGGCCGAACTGAAATTTTAGAGGACCTTGAAACTCACATTTTCTCCGTTTTTGCGAAACTTGAGGAGCAAAGTAAAATAAACTTATTTTCGAGATTATGGTTAAGGTCGACAATACTCGTAATTGCCGTAACAAGCGCACTTCAAGGAAAACATGAAAAAGAAACGATTGCTCAAATTATTAACTTGGAATGCAACCGACTCTTCCAAGAACTTGGCAAGTTAGGAATATTCGTACGAGAAAAGAGATAAAGATTATCACTTTTGTTACCCATCCGAAAAGGCGAGAGGCGGATCATCTTTGTACATAAAAGACTCCATCGAACATTTTGAAGACCTAAAAATGGAGCTTGAAACTATGCAAGTACGGCATGCGTAAAAAGAAGACATCATTTTTTTTACCATCTCATCTATTTATTGTAAACCGCGATCCGCGCCTAAGAAAAGTATTTTACAAATATATTCAACAACTGATTTTAATGCGATACCACTTCCTGGGGTTCTGGATGAATCCCACAAAATGATAGAATGCTCCATGAAGGGTGTATGAAGTACAGTTGTGACTTCCATTCGACGGGCCCCGAAAATACTTGATCTATCCTCATTGTAAAAGGAATATTTACCAATTTAATCAAAAATTAAGAAAGCTTTTATCTTTCCTCCGACCATTCTCCAGACATTCTGACAATGAGCGAAACTCTAAATAAAAAAACAAGGACCAGCGAGGTGCCGTGACATAAGGCTCAAATGTTTCTCAAAATTTGGCCTTATGTCGTTTTGTGAAAGTGCTAATTTGGCATTATGACGCTTTGCGAAAGTTGCATAAGGCCAAATGGTACTAAGATCAGACTGTGCCTATATCATTAGAAAAATAAGTTGTTGATTATTTCGGTGCTCTGACATAAGGTCATGTGACATAAAGCGATATTTCAAAATAGAAGGGATGTCCATAAATAATGAAGAAGAACTAAAAAAAATACCCTCGTTATTTCTCTCTATTTCAGCAAATTTAGAATAATTAATTAATATAATGGAATTCACCTATTACCTATCAACGAGTATGTTGAATGTATGTAGATATTTACCAATGAATTTTAGAGCGTATGTTTGTTCAAAAGAATTCCAAAAAATCAGTAGGCTTCATTTAATACGGAGTGAATATACTCCTATCGCAGTCAAAGTGGTAGCGTTGATATATGTAAGTGCGTTTCAGGTTCATCATGTTCCGGTGTGTCAGGGTTAAATTGATGAGCGGCATTAAAGTTAAGTGCGGGGCCAGCGCACACTGGATCAATTTTCCCTCTGGGTATCTTTTACTTCAATCACACACTGGATGTATAATTGTGTTATAGTACTAGAACCGATTTTCATTGCAGTGGTATTTCTAAGTATTTTACACCTCGAAATTCTCAACTTATGTGTGCATTGATTTTCCCCCGATGTTCAACCACTACATCGCTAGATGAACATTTTACCCCAAATCTTACTTTACACTTCATCTCCCTCTTCAGTAAAGACAGTTTTACCCCGGGGGATATGTCCAGTATGCGCTGGTTCATAGACAATTAATTGCGATCAATTTTGGTCTGTCATGGGTATTAGTAGATATGTACTTTCCTGCAAAACGTTTCTAAGGGAAAAAAAGCGTTACGCAAAAAAGGAACAAAGTATAATAAACCATCACGCTTTTTGTAAGAAACTCTTCTATTAAAGATAGCAATTTTAAGAAAAAAATAGATATTGTAGACCATACATGACTTTCATGTTATGTTTAATATGCAAAATTGCTGCAAAGTCTACCAGAAAGTCACTGCTAGATTATACAAGAGTTTCAATAAGAGACTCCAATTGTTCATGATAGGCATTATAATCTTTGTATATCAAGTGATATAAGTATTGCCGTTAAGTGTGAAATATTAATGTTATTCACGTATCGTCGCAAAAAGTGTATATCTACTCAAAATTTAAGTGTTAAATTGCTGGGCGGGATTAAGCTTAAGAGGGATCGGAAGTAAATCGCGTTGAAAATTGAAAATCAAACAATAGTTGTGTGACGCTAAACAAAACAATAACTACGAACATCTTTTCGACTCATACACCGAACGGCCCACAGACTGGTATTTGAGCCCAAAAGCTGGCCAAAAATATTTTTGTAACTTTTGGTGTGTCTATTTGTTCTTTTTTCAATATAATGCTACTACTAACAAGTACATATGGAAAACTATTTATGTAATTATATTTACGTTCTAATTTTATTAAAAAATATACACATTAATAAGAGATTTATGTACATTGAAAAATACGAAAGCGACGTCTGCAAGACTTATTCTTCATCACTCTCCTCAGACCCAGTTGATTTTAAAAATTCCAAAGCTTCCTTTGAAATTGGCTGTCTATTTCTTTTAATATTATGCCTAATGCTACTCAAAAATGGATCTAAAGTCAACAGAAGCCTGTTTAATACGTCCTCATTGCAATTTGTCCTAGAAAATTTTCTTGCGAAGCTTTTCCTGTACTGGCGAAGGTGCTAATTCCTCGCTTCTGCAGCCTCTTCCAATAATTGACCAATTGGTAATAGAGCATACGATATAATGCTCGGAGCATGGACCAATATTTTATGGACTGTTGGCGACATAGGTTGCCAGGCATACAATTGCACGTAATGTTTTGCAGTGTCCATGGTGTACGTATCAAATTTTTCGAACATTATATCGAAACCCGAAGATATCACTTCTAATATTATTTTAAAGCGGCGAATTAACTCGAGGTCGATCCTTGTGGTAGTAGCTACTACATTAATGTCACTAAAAAATCTCCGGCATGTGTTACCGTCATTGGTATTACCATAACCAGCTTTAGGTATGTCCACTAGCAATCCCATTGATTCCCTAAATTCATTTTGAATTTCTACTTTGGTTAATTCTAATTTTTCTTTATCACTTTTCAATGTCACGCGACCTCTGCCTTTATCTTATAAGATAAATGTAAGAGAAATTCAAAGAATCTGATTCTCTATTTGATTCTAATCCATATTTGAATGTCTCTGGATCTTCCGTACTTTGTAATAATAAATCGTTAAAATCTTTTGACGTTCTTTTGCATATGTAGCAGCTCATTGTCGATGCAGTGTCAGCGGCTGCGTTGCACACTTTTCTGTCCACAATTGTTGGCAGTAGTATGTGTTTTATCCTTACGTTTTCGGTAACACTTGTCGCTTGCAGATTCCTTGACTGATTTTCTATATAGTCAATCTCTTCATGTGTGACATCTTTGTTTTCTTTGATAAATTTCATCCTAATTGGCCTGCAAAATCTAGGTGACGATGGGCAAGGATTCTGATAGATATTTTTTTTTATCACATGTTAACCTTAGAGGCACAAGGGAACTGTATTGTATTGACTTTGCTGCGATCCATCACATCCCCACTTAAAGGCCAGCACAAAATCGTTAGTTTTTATTCCACTGTATACTTCTAACACTTGCTCTAAATATTTACACAATCTCCTTGCTGTATGATCCACCAAATCTTGCAATTTGACTTCAGCATAAGTTTCATGGATAATCCGTGCCGTATGACAATCTTGTTTACCTTTTTGCACATATTTATAACAGTGATATACATCTGGCGAGTACTGGCGTCCTCCGAATCAGATGACGAGGATGAAGAGGTCGAGAGTCTGACTACAAGCACCAGACAGCTGGAACAGAGAGTGCGTGCCATAAAGGCCAAACAAGTGGCCAGAAGGGAGAGAGAGCGGCAGCTAGAGCTCCAGCGCGCTCAACAGCAACAACAACTACAGCAGTAGCCGCCAGAAAGCCAGCGGCAACCACCAAGATAGCCGCAAATACTGCAGCAGCAACAAGAACAGCTGAAAAAACAGCAGCAATTCAACAGCAGCAGAAGCAGCAGCAAACAACTAAACAACTACCGCAGCAGCAGCAGAAACAACAGCAGCAGAAACTGCAGCAACAGCAGCAGCAGCAGAAACAACAGCAACAACAACCGCAGCAGAAGCAACAGCAACGGAAGATGACGACAAAAGCGAGGGTACCGCCAATAAATACCTACAAAATTGAGCTGAAGGATACCATCGAACTATGTAAGTCGGCCATAGGAAATAATTTTATTATTAAAAGACTAAATGAAAATAGGCACGCTATCCACTGTAATACAGTGGAAGAATATAAAAAAATTAAAGAATTACTTAGGGACACGACGACGGAGTTCTTCTCCTTCACTCCGAAGGGGGAAAAGCTGCAAACTATGCTGCTGAAGTGGATACATCCCTCTACTGATCCGGAGACGCTCCTTGCGCTGCTTAAAGAGAAAAGGTGCAACGAGCTTGAATTCGTAGGGGTCAAGCCATTCACCACAGCTAGGGCCAAAAGGGAGAAGCGGAAACTGCCGTCCTTCCTAGTTCAGCTTTCACCCAATACCAAACTGGATGGTCTAAGGAGTATTAAAGTCCTAGATTACCAGGTTGTTGCATGGGACAAATTAAGAAGGAGCGAAAACATTTTACAATGTGTTCGCTGCCAAAGGTTCGCGCACGCCGCGTCGAACTGCTAAATGCAGCCTCGATGTGTCAAGTGTGAAAAGAACCACAAAGCAGAGGAATGCACTCTGGGTAAGGATGGAGTGGCAGATAAGAGCCAGCTCTCGTGTGCTTTATGTAGGAACTCGGGACACACCGCAAACTATCGGGGTTGTCCTAAGTTCCTGTATATTAAGAAAGTAAATCTAGTTCGTCAGGAGAAGGTCGTAGTGAAACGTCCACCTGCTCCAATTCAAACTCAATCCGTGACTCCCCAAGTGACCTACACCCAAATGGCGGCAGGTCGGAGAAACGCGGAACAGAAAAGACCGAAGGTTGCTTCTAAGGCCCCAGCGCCTAGAGCTCCGGAGGCCCAAACTGACTTGCGGGCCATCTTGCTCTCTATCCAAGGGCAGATGGAGCTGCTTCAACGTCAGGTACAGGAGCAGGCGAAGCGGGTGGACCAGATCTACGCACTTCTGCCGGGCCTAACGCACCTCCAGTCGTAATGAGTACAAACATGGAGGAGCAACCCTTGAAGATCCTTGCGGTGAATGTGAGTTCACTGATTAGGATCGAGCGAAGAGCCGTATTGTTTAAGTTGCTAGAAGACCAAACCCCTGATGTGCTTATGGTTAGCGAAACAAAGCTATCCCATATTGTTAGAAAAGACCGACCCAACTCCACACAAGGAGGAGGTGTCACGATCTTCATACGCAAACAACTGCAATTTAAAGTAATATACAGCGGTAAAGTGCGAAGGTTCCAGGAGCTGGGAGCGTGTATCGTGTGCATCCCTCTCCGTAGTGGAAAGAGTATGTACTTGGTCGCAGTCTATGCACCTGAAGCTACTCAATCTACTTTTTTTTATTTCAGAGCTCGAGACACTTTTTCGATGCCTAATACTGGAGTCGGAGGAGAATTATTTCATCACGGTCGGACGCCAAACGTAGAGATTGGGGAAATAACACACCTAATCCTAGAGTTAGCCTACTATTCAATTGGTGGGGTCGCGGCACAGTGTCGAGTATAAACCCGATTTGAAAGCTAGAGATAGTCCGTCGTTTCCTAGAAGCGGATCCTATCTGGATCTTATGCTGTTTGACGTACGGTTACAACTGACCGACATGGACTGACAAACTTTAAACTGCCTGCACACATTTGTGTATGACAGTGACCATTGCGGACTCAGTGCCGTAATAACGATTCCCAACGAAATTGCGGAGTTGGAGGAGTTTGTCCTAACGTACTCCTAGAATTATAGTAGGACGCGTTGGACTCGCTTCTCAAGAACTTTGACAAGAGCACTCTCCTCGAATTCGCTCTACCCACCGTCCAATAGGAATCTGTCAAACGAGGAGATTGACTGGTACCTAGAACAAATGGACGAGACAATTAGACGAACCATGGACAATACGATACCTCGGTATCAACATACTGACAACGCAGGCATATTCCGTAATGCAACAATTGACGCACTGTACCAACAAAAAAGTAGACTACTGTCGAGACTAAAAAACCTTGTACAGGCAGTTTACTGACAGACAAAACTCGGAGGTTAGGACGCTGAAGTCGTTGATTAAAAACCTCCAGAAATTAATTAGAGAAAATTACAGACTTTCTGTAAATTTGCACTGGAACAACAAAATTCGGGCTGTAAAATCCGACAACCCGAGTATGTTCCCACAAATAAATAAAATATTTCGGAGGAATAATCAAAACGACCTTCCGTGTCTTAAGATCCCCCGAGGGACGAACAATGGACAAATGCTAATAACAGCAGGTATAGATAAAGACAACGCAGTAGAGGATGACAACTTCTTTGTAATCGAAGATCCGCAGGAGAAGGTAGAGGATATAGGAGCGACTTTCCAGGAAGTGTACAAGGTGAATTATACCATTTGCCCGAACCATGACCTGGAAAATCGCGTTCTTGTGCACAACTTCTACCTTCGAAATGATATAGAGCACTGGCGATCCGAGAACATAGGTTTTACCGAGTTCAATGACGATAACATGGCAAATAATGTCATCGCCGATGAAAGGGTACATCCCTCGTACATATCGAAGGTGGAGCTAAAAGCGATCTTCGACTCATTGAGGAGGAAGAAATCTGCAACGAATCTATGGAGTATCAAACATTGTGGTTCGACATCTACCTCTAGAAGCAGTGGACATTTACACCACTCTGCTGAGCAATGCACTGAATAATGCACATTATCCAGCGCATTGGAAAACAGCAGTGATACAACCCATCCCCAAAAGGGGTAAGGACACCTCCAATCCGGCAAATCGAAAGTCTCCTTCCGAACATCAGCAAGGTATTCGAAAAGTGATAAATAGGGCCTTGCCTAAGTGGGCTGAGAACAGTAATATACAGTAATTCCGGATAACCAATTCGGTTTTAAGGCGGGGCATGATACAATTCATGCCGCGTCTAAATTGGTATCGGATATCCAATGGAACAAAAGCAAGGAACAGTGCACGGGTGTCTGATTGATTGACTTGGAGAAGGCCTTCGACACCGTATGGTTAGAGGGACTCTTCTACAAGCTAAGCAGGCTGGGCATAAGCAAACCATTGCTGTACATACTTCATAACATTCTCACCAGTAGACAGTTCATTGTCAAAAATAGCAAAGTGACTGGAATATTTCTAATTAAAAATGGTCTGCAACAAGGTGCGGTTAATTCACCGATCATTCTCAACGTTTACGCGAGCGATTGCGTACAGATCAGGACCAAAAATCGAGGTCATTTCAATTCTCTTACAACGTGACTTCGATAAGATTCAGGGATATTGCGATGACTGGAAGTTGAAGATCAACTTCCAGAAATCGGAAACTATTCTTTTTAGGACGCCGTTGTCGGGTGCCTCTAGGGATGCCAGAAAGAATTTGCGAAAGTTCTCAATAGTTGGACCGCATGGACAGCCACTTGCGAGTCGAAGTGTAGTCAGATACCTGGGGCTCTGGTTGGACCAATATCTATATTTTAACAAACATATAGATGCTGCTCTGGTCAGAACCAAAAGTGCTTTTGCCCTTTCAAAGAGTCTTTTTTATAGCAAGCAACTCGATGCAAGGGTAAAGGTAATCTGCTACATGGCCCTCATCCGGCACATGCTCGTATATGGATCCCCGTGTTTCTTAACGTGGGGGCAAGCTTGTTGGAAAAGATACGGGTGTTTGAGAGGGCTTTCCTTTGGGCTTGCCTTCATTTGTACAGAACACCAGAGTAGCAGTACATAAAATTCTATCCCAATGAGGTCTTATACAAAAGGGCTAACCTAATAAGAGTGGATAATTTCGTTATCAAGCTGATTCGAAGGCATAGTGCAAGAGCAATGAGCTCGACGAACAACCTGATCTCCGGGGCTTATTACCCCAATTACGAGTATCATGAGAGAGTGTGCCTTAACGGCTTTGTTCCCTCATAGGCGTTCCTCTATTTTGATGAGAAAGGCCTGATCCAGGACAGATTGGCGGTTCCGCTAATCTTCCACGTTGCTCGGACAGCTGCGGATAGGCGACTCAACTACGACAGAGACGTTGCGCACGGCAGTGTGGAGCGTCTCCGGTTTAGTAGGGCGGTATCGGGTCGTGATGTTGAGGACGTACAACGTCAGTACGGTCATTTCTGGTGGCTAACCGAAAGAGAGGAAACTCCTTCGTCGTTTCCCCCTAATCCAGGATAGTCTGTTGAATGTTTGAAGTTGGCTGTTTGTTGTCCATAGCCGACTTACATAGTTTAAGGTTTGGGTAGTTTAGGTAGGTTGTAGGTAATATTTTAATAAAAAAAAAAAAAATATATATATAAATCCACAGCACTGGGATGCAAAAATACAAAAAAAAAAAAAAAAATCACAAAAAACAAAAAAAAAAAACATAAAAAAAAAATTTAAAAAAAATTGAAAAAAATAAAAAAAAAAATTTTAAATTTACTTATGAAAATACGTGTTACGAGGGCCTGTACCTCGTCCAATAACAATAACAAAAAAAAAAAGGAAAAGAAAAATTAAAAGAGGTACCTGAACCCAGATGATTACTCCAGCGATCCCACGATGGTATTTGTCGTCGTCGTCCTCTCGTTTTGTCCTACCGGTCCTTGTGCATCCTCGCACACGCACATCACATTGCAGGGGTGGGGTTTGGATTGACCAATTAATAGCAAAAGAAAAAAAAAGGAAACAAATTCCAACATACCTGTTGTCCGTGGTACCTACAGACATCATCCCTCCCACAGCCCGGTTCCTTTTGGGTTTTGGGGTTATTTTTGCTTCCTTGTGCACCTTTTGTGCACAGGAAGCGATCCGCACACAGCCACTCCAGTCCAAGGGTGGGTTTTCTTTTAGTTTGGTGGAAAAATTACAAAAAAAAAGTAATTACAAAGAAAACCCAGCGATTTGCCTCGCAAAAAAATTAGAAAATAAAAGAAATGTCAACAATCACCTGACATGAGAGAGGGAGATACACCCGTCTCTCTTTCGCAAAAATATTAATGGCGATCGGGAAATTATCTGTGGTTCAGGGCTTAGAAAAATAACATAGAATTCGTTCGGTCAATATCTTCATATTATATGTTTATATGGGTTTTGTTAGACAGAAATTTTGTTTTGGGTTAATTAGGGAAGGTTAGTTATATTAATGTAAGGTATGTTATGTTATTTTATTGTTCGAATTTAGGTAAATGTATTAAGTTATTAAAGTGTTATACGTATGTATTATCATCTTGACGAAGGATATTGGCAAAGGGAATTTCCCTTTTCCAATACCCTGAAAGCAATATGGATAAAGATAAGGTACGACCGACATGACAAAGAGGGAGACATAGGTAACATAGATGGACGAAGAGAAATGTAGGCAACGAATGTAAATGAAGGGGTAACGAAGAGAATGTAGTAAGAGTAAATTGAGGAAGACAAAAAAAAAAATAAGAAACTAGGGCAAAAGAACATCGACCGTTGCTCACTTCTTTTGATTAGATCAGATAGTAAAGAAAAAAAAGGTTTACAGACAGTGGCAAACAAAAAAAAGGGAAAGACAAAAAAAAAAGGGAAGGAAATTTGAAAATTTTTTTTATTGGTAAGTGATGACTGCCTAAGGCTAGAAAAAAAAAATTACTTTGGTTTAATAGTAATTTTCCTAGAAAAAAAAGGAAAGGCAGAGGTCCAAAGGGCAATAGCTCCCCTTGAGAAGAAGACAGGTTGGGAACAAGACAGCAGAGGTATGTTATGACAAAAATCGATTTCTACGAGTCAAATAATTTAACTTGGGGAACTTGTGGCAAATTTCTAGGATTTGGGTCGAACTGATACGCCCAAGTCTCTGCAATTTTTTTGGTATACCCGGTTTGCGGTACCCAAGCAACGGCTAGCGGAGACCGCTAATCAAACCGCAAGACGGCCAAGCGGTATCCTACAAAGGGGGCAAGGTATTGCAAGGAGCAAAGGCCACACAAGGAACTGAAGCGAGGTACTCCGCCCCAAGGCTTCGTACCACAACAGCAGCAGCTATAGAGAAAAAAGAAAAGAACAGCGAGGGAACAAGAAAATTTTTTTTTTTGAGTGAAAACATAGTGCAGTGAATCTGCAGAATTTTTTTTAGTTTAAAGTAGTTTCTTTTCTTTGGAGTTTTGTTTAGTTTTTAATTTTTTTTGAAAAATTTCTTTGGGCAATTGAGTGTAACGTAAAGTATAACAAAAGTTCTGTGCTTAACACTCGTATATTTAAGTCGCGAAAATATACATAGCTGGAGCATCAGCATCTTCATTTCATCTCTTCTTGTGCTGCCGGCAGGACAACGGGGGACATAAAAAACCGTGTGTAAATTTTGTTGATTTTTTTTTTATGAATAGTTTTTTTTTAGCCTTATTTTAGTGTTAAGAAGAGAATTTTTTTTTTTGATACGTAGGATAGGTTAGTTTAATTTTAATTTGGTTTAATGAAATTCCTATGATAGAATTATATAATATATATATATATATATATAATAATAATATAAGAATAAAGCTAAATGTATAATGATGCAAGTTTAGTGTTCATAATAACATATTAGTGATGTGCCGGTAAAATTTTTTTTTGTGCAAAGATGGTCTGTGGGGGTAATGGGAAGGCCGTCCTTTCGCTGACCAGGTGTGACGATGACGTGACAGGACGACTATACTGACTGGACAAGGACTATACATGACGACCATACGCACGTAACGTACAGGACATTAGACAGTAGTGGCTGGATTGAGGCAATAGGGGCCATCTCCAGTGAATATTGGCCAAGGAGATGGCGAAGGTTGTGTCATCCAGACACAAGGGTGGGTTGGTCATGCCGGTGCCATCAACATCTGGCACGTCTCTGGGACGAGACGAACTCACATCCTGGAGAGACTAGGGGATATGGATGCCGTAGTATAGGGCTAGAATAGGATAGCTATAAGTTAGTTTAGGTATAGGTTAGGGCATATCATAAGTTTTTAGTATTGATTAGGTTTAGATTAGAATAGTTAGGTTAGATCTAGCATACCCTTCTTTCTCCGGGATATGGGCATAAGCCCTTGAGCTTCTTCTTCTTCTTCTCCTGTCTTCTTTTCTATCTTTGCTTAAGTCCGTCCGTGGTCTAATTAGGTTAGCTTTTCTCTTCTCTATTAGGTTCTTTTTTTATATACATATGGCACGATTTTTTTTGTGTTTGGGCATGTGGTGTGAGAGTGATGGGAGACAAGAACCAGCCCCATCCGACGAGTTAAGCCGTGCAACCGCGTGCGTGCCGCCGTCCCCTTCACCCACACCGAAGACGCCTGCGTGGCCTGCCCCTAGCTCATAACAATGGCGCCCAACGATATCGAATGGTTTTAGAGGCCAGATTGCGACTCCAAGGGGACGATTTTCTCTCTTCGATAGTCGTCACCTTGGATTCATATCAATCAGCCTCATTCGCGTAATTAGTATATTTTCCGCTTTTATAAACGATTTTACTTTCCTGTCTTACTTTCGGTTCAAGGGCTGATCAAATTCTATGTTTCGTCTTAGGCCAAAGACAGCTGTCCAATCTTCGGGTTAAAAGCTAGAGGATCTCGTGAGGTAGTTGGAGGTCTAGGAAGAAATAAAGAGTAGGTTAGGGTGGAAAGGCCTAATGCAAAGCAGCTGTCCAAGGGTCAAGGCTTTGGCCAGATCATCGGTGAGGCGTGAGTATAGGTCTTGAAGCTCTAACAGTGTTGGAGTATATTCTGAAAGTCCTAGCCAGCCAGCTGTTGGAGTTTACCTGATGGCTAGTAGTGGTAAGGACAGAAGGGGTTTATGACAATACTCGTCAAGTCCCAGAGACCCAGCCACAAGTAGATAGATACATACAACGTATAATAGACTTTGTGACGAACATAACGAGCTTGGTTAACCAGCGGAATGGTTACTGGAGAACCTGACCGTTAATCCACACACAATCGCACATCATTAGAGAAGTTAAAGACAATTTCGAAAAAGTTAATTTTTAAGTTTCGAGTAAATTTTCCTTAGTTGATTGGATTTATATACTCAGTTTTCCTATTCGTTTAGTGGATTCGCTTCAGTTGCAGATTTTTTTTTATTTTTAGTTTACTTTTGTAAATTTTGATACTGAATTAATTAAAAACTCCGTGGATTTCAGATAATAGTTACAATTAGTTTGAATTTAGAGTTGGTTCCTCTTTAATTTATGTGTGAATTCTGATAAATAGTTTGGTGAATTAATTTTTTTTTTTGATTTTGAATTTTTTTGTAATCGGATTGATAGGTAACCTGGGGTATTTTTTTTTTTTTTTTTTGATTTAGAATTTTTTTTAATTTTTTTATTTTATTTTTCTTCGAATTTAGATAAATAGAGTGCATTTCTTTTATTTTGAATTTACTTTGAACGCTCTAAATGGCAGATAGGGGTAAAGATCTGGGGGCAGTACCTAAGGACACCTCGCTTCAAGTGACGGATGGGTACGAACGTAGGTTTACTCGTCAAATGGCACAAAGACTAGGACGGGACCAACTTACGCACCAGACCGACAGGCGCCCCTCGACATGGACTGAATCACCACAAGACTTGAACGTAACAGGCCACGAACTCCAATACTGGGACCCAAATTTAGGGACGGGACAAGCACATTCGAACGTCTACGAAACTACACGTATAGTAACGAAGAGAATGTAGTAAGAGTAAATTGAGGAAGACAAAAAAAAAAAAAGAAAAAGAAACTAGGGCAAAAGAACATCGACCATTGCTCACTTCTTTTGATTAGATCATATGGGAACGGTCGATGCCCCGGTGCAGATAGTAAAGAAAAAAAAAGTTTACAGACAGTGGCATACAAAAAAAAGGGAAAGACAAAAAAAAAAAGGGAAGGAAATTCGAAAATTTTTTTTATTGGTAAGTGATGACTGCCTAAGGCTAGAAAAAAAAATTTACTTTGGTTTAATAGTAATTTTCCTAGAAAAAAAGGAAAGGCAGAGGTCCAAAGGGCAATAGCTCCCCTTGAGAAGAAGACAGGTTGGGAACAAGACAGCAGAGGTATGTTATGACAAAAATCGATTTCTACGAGTCAAATAATTTAACTTGGGGAACTTGTGGCAAATTTCTAGGATTTGGGTCGAACTGATACGCCCAAGCCTCTGCAATTTTTTTGGTAGACCCGGTTTGCGGTACCCAAGCAACGGCTAGCGGAGACCGCTAATCAAACCGCAAGACGGCCAAGCGGTATCCTACAAGGGGGCAAGGTATTGCAAGGAGCAAAGGCCACACAAGGAACTGAAGCGAGGTGCTCCGCCCCAAGGCTTCGTACCACAACAGCAGCAGCTATAGAGAAAAAAGAAAAGAACAGCGAGGGAAAAAGAAAATTTTTTTTTTGAGTGAAAACATAGTGCAGTGAATCTGCAGAATTTTTTTTAGTTTAAAGTAGTTTTTTTCTTTGGAGTTTTGTTTAGTTTTTAATTTTTTTTGAAAAATTTCTTTGGGCAATTGAGTGTAACGTAAAGTATAACAAAAGTTCTGTGCTTAACACTCGTATATTTAAGTCGCGAACATATACATAGCTGGAGCATCAGCATCTTCATTTCATCTCTTCTTGTGCTGCCGGCAGGACAACGGGGGACATAAAAAACCATGAGTAAATTTTTTTGATTTTTTTTTTATGAATAGTTTTTTTTTAGCCTTATTTTAGTGTTAAGAAGAGAATTTTTTTTTTTGATACGTAGGATAGGTTAGTTTAACTTTAATTTGGTTTAAAGAAATTCCTATGATAGAATTATATAATATATATATATATATATATATATAATAATAATATAAGAATAAAGCTAAATGTATAATGATGCAAGTTTAGTGTATAGTTTTTTTTTAGCCTTATTTTAGTGTTAAGAAGAGAATTTTTTTTTTTGATACGTAGGATAGGTTAGTTTAATTTTAATTTGGTTTAATGAAATTCCTATGATAGAATTATATAATATATATATATATATATATATATATAATAATAATATAAGAATAAAGCTAAATGTATAATGATGCAAGTTTAGTGTTCATAATAACATATTAGTGATGTGCCGGTAAAATTTTTTTGTGTGCAAGGATGGTCTGTGGGGGTAATGGGAAGGCCGTCCTTTCGCTGACCAGGTGTGACGATGACGTGACAGGACGACTATACTGACTGGACAAGGACTATACATGACGACCATACGCACGTAACGTACAGGACATTAGACAGTAGTGGCTGGATTGAGGCAATAGGGGCCATCTCCAGTGAATGTTGGCCAAGGAGATGGCGAAGGTTGTGTCATCCAGACACAAGGGTGGGTTGGTCATGCCGGTGCCATCAACATCTGGCACGTCTCTGGGACGAGACGAACCCACATCCTGGAGAGACTAGGGGATATGGATGCCGTAGTATAGGGCTAGAATAGGATAGCTATAAGTTAGTTTAGGTAAAGGTTAGGGCATATCATAAGTTTTTAGTATGGATTAAGTTTAGATTAGAATAGTTAGGTTAGATCTAGCATACCCTTCTTTCTCCGGGATATGGGCATAAGCCCTTGAGCTTCTTCTTCTTCTTCTCCTGTCTTCTTTTCTATCTTTGCTTAAGTCCGTCCGTGGTCTAATTAGGTTAGCTTTTCTCTTCTCTATTAGGTTCTTTTTTTATATACATATGGCACGATTTTTTTTGTGTTTGAGCAGGTGGTGTGAGAGTGATGGGAGACAAGAACCAGCCCCATCCGACGAGTTAAGCCGTGCAACCGCGTGCGTGCCGCCGTCCCCTTCACCCACACCGAAGACGCCTCCGTGGCCTGCCCCTAGCTCATAACAATGGCGCCCAACGATATCGAATGGTTTTAGAGGCTAGATTGCGACTCCAAGGGGACGATTTTCCAACATACCTGTTGTCCGTGGTACCTACAGACATCATCCCTCCCACAGCCAGGTTCCTTTTGGGTTTTGGGGTTATTTTTGCTTCCTTGTGCACCTTTGTGCACAGGAAGCGATCCGCACTCACCCACCCCAGTCCAAGGGTGGGTTTTCTTTTAGTTTGGTGGAAAAATTACAAAAAAAAGTAATTACAAAGAAAACACAGCGATTTGCCTCGCAAAAAAATTAGAAAATAAAAGAAATGTCAACAATCACCTGACATGAGAGAGGGAGATACACCCGTCTCTCTTTCGCAAAAATATTAATGGCGATCGGGAAATTATCTGTGGTTCAGGGCTTAGAAAAATAACATAGAATTCGTTCGGTCAATATCTTTATATTATATGTTTATATGGGTTTTGTTAGACAGAAATTTTGTTTTGGGTTAATTAGGGAAGGTTAGTTATATTAATGTAAGGTATGTTATGTTATTTTATTGTTCGAATTTAGGTAAATGTATTAAGTTATTAAAGTGTTATACGTATGTATTATCATCTTGACGAAGGATATTGGCAAAGGGAATTTCCCTTTTCCAATACCCTGAAAGCAATATGGATAAAGATAAGGTACGACCGACATGACAAAGAGGGAGACATGGGTAACATACATGGACGAAGAGAAATGTAGGCAACGAATGTAAATGAAGGGGTAACGAAGAGAATGTAGTAAGAGTAAATTGAGGAAGACAAAAAAAAAAAATAAGAAACTAGGGCAAAAGAACATCGACCGTTGCTCACTTCTTTTGATTAGATCAGATAGTAAAGAAAAAAAAAGTTTACAGACAGTGGCATACAAAAAAAAGGGAAAGACAAAAAAAAAAGGGAAGGAAATTTGAAAATTTTTTTTATTGGTAACTGATGACTGCCTAAGGCTAGAAAAAAAAATTTACTTTGGTTTAATAGTAATTTTCCTAGAAAAAAAAGGAAAGGCAGAGGTCCAAAGGGCAATAGCTCCCCTTGAGAAGAAGACAGGTTGGGAACAAGACAGCAGAGGTATGTTATGACAAAAATCGATTTCTACGAGTCAAATAATTTAACTTGGGGAACTTGTGGCAAATTTCTAGGATTTGGGTCGAACTGATACGCCCAAGTCTCTGCAATTTTTTTGGTATACCCGGTTTGCGGTACCCAAGCAACGGCTAGCGGAGACCGCTAATCAAACCGCAAGACGGCCAAGCGGTATCCTACAAGGGGGCAAGGTATTGCAAGGAGCAAAGGCCACACAAGGAACTGAAGCGAGGTGCTCCGCCCCAAGGCTTCGTACCACAACAGCAGCAGCTATAGAGAAAAAAGAAAAGAACAGCGAGGGAACAAGAAAATTTTTTTTTTGAGTGAAAACATAGTGCAGTGAATCTGCAGAATTTTTTTTAGTTTAAAGTAGTTTTTTTTCTTTGGAGTTTTGTTTAGTTTTTAATTTTTTTTGAAAAATTTCTTTGGGCAATTGAGTGTAACGTAAAGTATAACAAAAGTTCTGTGCTTAACACTCGTATATTTAAGTCGCGAACATATACATAGCTGGAGCATCAGCATCTTCATTTCATCTCTTCTTGTGCTGCCGGCAGGACAACGGGGGACATAAAAAACCGTGTGTAAATTTTGTTGATTTTTTTTTTATGAATAGTTTTTTTTTTAGCCTTATTTTAGTATTAAGAAGAGAATTTTTTTTTGATACGTAGGATAGGTTAGTTTAATTTTAATTTGGTTTAATGAAATTCCTATGATAGAATTATATAATATATATATATATATATATATATATAATAATATAAGAATAAAGCTAAATGTATAATGATGCAAGTTTAGTGTGCATAATAACATATTAGTGATGTGCCGGTAAAATTTTTTTTTGTGCAAGGATGGTCTGTGGGGGTAATGGGAAGGCCGTCCTTTCGCTGACCAGGTGTGACGATGACGTGACAGGACGACTATACTGACTGGACAAGGACTATACATGACGACCATACGCACGTAACGTACAGGACATTAGACAGTAGTGGCTGGATTGAGGCAATAGGGGCCATCTCCAGTGAATATTGGCCAAGGAGATGGCGTAGGTTTTGCCATCCAGACACAAGGGTGGGTTGGTCATGCCGGTGCCATCAACATCTGGCACGTCTCTGGGACGAGACGAACCCACATCCTGGAGAGACTAGGGGATATGGATGCCGTAGTATAGGGCTAGAATAGGATAGCTATAAGTTAGTTTAGGTATAGGTTAGGGCATATCATAAGTTCTTAGTATAGATTAGGTTTAGATTAGAATAGTTAGGTTAGATCTAGCATACCCTTCTTTCTCCGGGATATGGGCATAAGCCCTTGAGCTTCTTCTTCTTCTTCTCCTGTCTTCTTTTCTATCTTTGCTTAAGTCCGTCCGTGTTATAATTAGGTTAGCTTTTCTCTTCTCTATTAGGTTCTTTTTTTATATACATATGGCACGATTTTTTTTGTGTTTGAGCAGGTGGTGTGAGAGTTATGGGAGACAAGAACCAGCCCCGTCCGACGAGTTAAGCCGTGCAACCGCGTGCGTGCCGCCGTCCCCTTCACCCACACCGAAGACGCCTCCGTGGCCTGCCTCATAACATACGTAAGATAGAATAAGATAGGCTACTCTAGAATAAGGTAGTTTTAAGGTTTATTTTAAGGTAGATTTGTAAGTTTTATACTTATCTTTCCATTAATGATGAAATCGCAAAAAATTTTAGTTCCGAGGCTTAGTTCTGAAAATCCGTCGGTTCTATATTATTGATTTATTGTAGATCTTCATTGGTTGCTCTTTGTCTATTTATTCTTATACTGTTAATCTCCATAGGTTGAGGATTTTGGAAACGGTTTCTATATTGTCCAGGTGGATTGAACATGTTTTGTCTAGTTCCGAAATTGGGTCTCATCTGATTTTGGCTCCTAAACTCTCCTAGATTATTGCGGCTCGAATTATTACTTTTTCTAAACTGTAAATTCCTATTTGACTGACTAAAATTATTGCCTCTCCCTCCCTCCCTTATAACCTAACTGGTTTGAGTTGTTGTTTTGATGCCTGTAGTTATTAATATTGAATGATTGCCTACTGAGACTATTTTGTGATTGGTTGTGGTTAGGTATTTTTAAGTTTCCCTCAGTGTCGAGAATATATGAATATAAAACACTTTTTATTTTATTGAGGTCATATTCTAGCCTAATTTCCCTAGATAGTTGTCCTATGGTTAGTTCCTTTATTTTAGGTATTAAAATTTGATAAACAGATTTGATTATATCGTCTGTTTTTGTTTTATAAACTGCATATTCATGCACTTGGTTAGTAATTTCTTCTAGTTTGTCGCTTAATTCTAATATCGTATTTACCTTAATATTATTGATCTTGCTTATAATATCCCCAAAGTTGATAGTTGGTCTGAACTGCTGAATCAGCAACTGCTTAGCCTCTGCCCAGGTACTCACTTTCGATGTATATATGAAGTTTTTTGCTCTCCCTATAATCTTGATATTGTAGATGGTTTTCTATACTTCTGCCTTTTGACTGGCTTCAACCTTCTCCATATGGTCATCCACTATTGCAACGAATTGTGCCAACTCTGTCTTGTCTCCTGAGAAAGGTTGAATGTATTGGATTTCCTTTTCAATGCTGTTTCTTTGGTTTTCTTGAATTTGTTGTTGTTGCTGGCCAAGGTATTCATGGTACCGACCAGACCTTTCAATAGTTTTTCCATATTGTCTATGTTTCTATTCTGGTCAAAGAACTTAGCTCTAGTAATTTTCTTATCAATTTAGACGTTGTTAACTACACTTTTACTTCTTAAAATTCACTTTGTTTGGTTTGTCACTTTGCTTCAGCTTTGTGGTCAATACTTTTTCTTTTCCAACACTGATCGCGAATTTTCGGAATGGCAATGTAAAGCACTTATAACCGTTCACTCGTTTTTTTTTTTTTTTTGTTCTTTCACGATGGATCCCTAGTTCTACGGATAGGGATCCTACCGACTGCGCCAGTTATATAATTTAACAAAAAAAAAACAAACTTATTATTTTTTCAATTATTTTATTTATTCTCCAGAGTGCCGCTGTCTTTAGCTAGGCTGCACACTCTTTCGAATATGAATCAATTTATTATGTTATTAATTCTCAAGAGTGCCGCTGTCTTCAGCTAGGCTGCACACTCTATCGAATATGAATGACTTATCTTCACCAACCCGATTTTACAGTTACCAATACTTTTTATATTACAATATTGCTTAGCTTAACATTTCTGTTTTACAGTATTTTTGCTAACTTAACAGAAATAACGAAAAGTACATTTATATTACAATATTGCAACATTTATTAATTCTTAACTGCTAAATTGACATTATTGTCAATTCCAGTTCATTAGCATTAATAATTTACTCTTTATTCATTTTCAATATATATGAACCGTTAGCTAGTTTTTTGACTCTGTACTGGGGGTCATATGTAACTCGCGCATCATCCTTCGGAAAATGCGAGAGGCGGTTCCTCTATGTACATTAAAGAATACATTAAGCACTCCGAAAACATAAAAGTAGAACCGGATTCTATGCAAATAAGCTCAGTTTCCGAAAAAATAAATCATTTAGACTACCAGATCGGATCGTGTTACTTCCCTCCGGGATATAGGCTGGTGGACGACGACCTCGTTCACCTCTTTGACTCACTCGGGCCTAGTTTTATCATCGGTGGTGACTTTAACGCGAAACACACTTTTTGGGGTTCAAGATGTAATTCAACGAAAGGTAGATTATTGTACAAAGCCAGTATGAAACGTGGTGTGGAATATTTTTCGAAGGGAAAGCCAACGTATTGGTCAACTGACAATAATAAAATCCCTGACCTTGTCGACTTCTTTATCGCAAAAGCGCTAACTAAAAATCTAACGGAAGTAGAAGAGTGCTATGATTTATGCTCAGACCACTCAGCAGTCACTCTGAAAATCGGTGGAAGTCTAGCAAAAAAAGAAGGACCGCCTAAGTTAACTAGTAACAAAACAAACTGGGACGTTTTCAGAAAAGACTGCAAGGAAAATATTGCTCTAAATGTGCCGCTAAAGACACCACTTGAAATAGAAGACGAAATTGACAAGCTCGTGGAAGCCATTCAGTGTGCAGCATGGAAAAATACCCCTTTTCGGAAAACAACAACACGGAACAGCAAAGTCAAATACCAGTCTGATATCGAAGACCTCATACGAGAAAAGAGAAGAGCGCGCAAGAGATGGCAACAATCCCGCGCGCTACCGCATAAAACTTATCTTAACCACCTTTGCAACAAGCTAAAAAATGTGCTGCAGGATTTAAGAAATCACGAGACTTCTACTTACCTCGAGAGCTTAACCCCTGATAAGTGTTCAAACTACTCTCTATGGAAAGCCTTGAAGTCCATAAGGAAACCCATAATGCACTCGCCACCAATAAGGAAAGCTAACGGCGAATGGGCAAAAGGAGACAAAGAGAAAGCGTTTGAAGCGTTGAAAACGTTCAAGCCATTCGATGGACAACCATTGATCGCAGATCCGAATGCAAATACGGCACCCGACAACTTTAAATTAAAAACTGTATCCCTGTCCGAACTTCGAATGACAATTAGAAAACTGAAAAATAACAAGGCTCCAGGATATGATTTAATCACTGGCGAAGTTTTGAAGGAGCTACCGAAAAAAAACGTTTGTCAAGTTACGCTTCATTGAGACTTCTATATGTTTCAAGGCAATGGAAAGTCGCCGAAGTAATAATGGTTCCGAAACCAGGGAAATGTGCAAATGACAAAAAATCATATAGACCCATTTCGCTTCTGCCGATAATATCTAAGGTCTTTGAGAAACTTCTGCTAAAAAGATTACACCCAGTAATTGAAGAAAGGCGATTGATCCCTGATCATCAATTCGGGTTTCGGGTTAAGCATTCCACAATCGATCAGGTATATCGAATAACAAATGAAATTGAAAAAGCTCTAAAAGGGAAAAAGATATGCTCTACCGCTTTCTCGACGTATCGCAAGCGTTCGACAAGGTATGGCAAGAAGGCCTGAGATATAAGCTAATGGTAATCTTACCAGATAAATTCTACAGAATATTGAAATCTTACCTTAATAACAGACTCTTTCGTGTTAAACATGGGACAGAATATTCGGAATTCAAAGAAATCCATGCCGGTGTTCCGCAAGGAAGCATTCTCGGCCCAATCCTGTTCCTGCTCTACACAAGAGATATACCACAAGATGAAGGGACTGTCGTAGCAACGTTCGCAGACGACACGGCTATCCTCGCAACAGATGAATCAGTCGAATCATCAACTGGAAAATTCCAACGAGCTTTACACAAAGTATGCGAGTGGACAAAGACCTGGAGAATCGTCCTTAACGAGACCAAGTCAACGCATGTAAATTTTACGTACAAAAAGATAAACAACTTACCTATTTCCATTAACTCGGTACAAATACCGTACGAAAACGAAGCAAAATATCTAGGAATACTAGACGCAAAACTTAAGTGGAAGCCACATGTTAATAAGAAGCGCGACGAGCTCGAAATCAGACTTAGAGAAATGTACTGGCTACTCGGGAGATACTCAAAGTTAAGCGTATACAAGAAACTGCTTCTGTACAAGCAAGTGCTAAAACCATATTGGACATACTGTATACAACTTTGAGGTTGTACCAAGCCAAGCAATATGACTGTTCTGCAAACATTCCAAAACAAAACACTAAGAGCAATTGTGAATGCTCCATGGTATATAAGGAATAGTGATATTCACACAGATCTAGGAATTGCTACCGTGAGGGATGAAGTAACAAACTTTGCTCACAAACTTCGTACTCGCCTTCATGATCATTGTAATAATGAAATAATCTGGACATGACAAACCTCGAGCGCCGACTACAAAGAACAAGATCGTACGATCTGGCGCAGTAAGGGAAAACCACATGTAATGACGGTATTAGTAGGTGCCTTCGCTGGAAAGCTACCTAACTAACGCGATTTACACCACAGAAGCGTTAACTACTTGTTAAGGTAACTTAGTCGTAGTCACCACAAAACGAAAAAATGAGAGGAACGAATTTCCTACTACTATGAGCATGAGTGGCCGGTTCTCATAGTGCCTCTCTGGGGGGTGAGGTTTAGCCCGTAGGCATATACTGGCCGACACTTATGAATCATCAGGTCAGAAATATGAATCGGGCATAACCAATGGTACGGGCCATTGGTATCTTTTGAATATTCCTGCACCTCCAGGCGCAACAAAAAAAAATAAAATAAAAAAATTGATAGTCCTGTCTTCCTGCCTATAAGCCATTTTAATTTTCGCCATTTAATGTCTAATTCTAGTCCTTTGATTTTAATATGCTCTTTCCAAAGAAGCTTCGCATCTAGAGACATACCTAGATTCTTCGCTGTATTTGCATATGGTATTGTCGTGCCTGATATTGCTATAGGGGAGTACGAGATAGACTTATTTGTGAAGCCAATATGTACAGATTTACTCGAATTCAGTTTTATATGCCATCTTTGAGTCCACCTGATAATTTGGTCTGTAGCAGCTTGCAGCTTTTGCATCGATTCTAGCGTTGTATCTCCCACTGCTAAGACTGCCGTGTCGTCGGCAAAAGTTGCAGTCTTGTAGTCTCCATGGTACATCAGAAACAGCGACCACCATCGGGACCTAGGCATTCCTACTGTTCTTGAAGAGATCAACTCTAGGGCCAAAGCACACGAGAATAGACTTCAGGAGCATATTAACGAGGAAGCAACAATTCTTCTAAAAGTATATGGCGTGAGACGACTGCAAAGTATAAGACCGTCAGATCTTGCAAGGCAAACGTAACAGGACTTACCACGTACTCTACTAGATAGTAACAGAACGACAACAACGAGCGAAAGGAGGCGCTTGGAATGAACTTATCCTCCAACGCTTTGGATGGATGAAGTTAACATACAACAAATTACAATTATAATATACCTTAAAAATAGTAAACTGTTAGCCATTTACTTTTCTCCCGCTAATAATACTGAAAAGCAAACTGCTCGTTAGTTTCATAACTAGTCGCAGTGTAAACAAACATGTGTAATTCCTTGTAGTTTATTTTGTTTGAAATAAAAAAAAAAATGTTGTCTCCACGGGATCAGCTGATAGTAACCCCTGGGGGGGTTACCCAAATTTGACGGTACATTTTTCCACATCCGCAGTAAATGTGTACCGATGTCTTCTCCAGCAAAGGATAATGTCCACAACGTTGATTTGTAACTTAGGACCCACCATCCAGTTGTCGTTTAGCGATGTCCATGACTATTTTTTGCTGCGGCGTCAAACACGATCCCGAGTGGTATCTCATCAGGAACCTTATCTACGATGACCCATCCCAATTTGGTCTTTTGGGCGATTGGTGAGTTGGCGTCGTCCGTCCTGATAATTTCCGAAAGGATGACCTCAGAATACACATCTACTCCGAATATCAGCTATATTTTTTGCAAGTATGTTGAAGACTGGGTCTGCAACCCATTTCTATGGTTCCACAAGTATCACTGATTTGGCCGGGAGAAGCCCAAATAACGACTTGAAAACTAAAGCCCTAGTAGAGCTCTCGAACGTCCCTCGACGTAAATGTAACGTCGACATAGTGCTGTGTGGTGCCGTTTCTGACCTTCCCCAGCCCAGATACCTGGACATGTGTACGTTGTTTAGGGAGTTTAAGCTGCTGTGCAGCTGATTCAGAGATGAACGCCGCCTCTAATCCCGGGTCGATTAAGGCATGCAAGTAAACGTATCTCCTGTCACTTGATCTTACCTTAACAACTGCTGTAGCAAGTAAAACATTTGTTGTGTTGACCTGCTGCGATGCGTGAAATGCATTACGCCTGATGCTACTGGGTTGGTTGTCACTCATTGAATGAAATGTTGGTGCGTTGGAGTTCACGGCTACCTCCTCCGTTTGCGTGGTACTATGATTGTGTTGACTCCGTGGTGTTGTTGTCTACGTGATGGTCTATAGCCATCTAGTGTCAGATGGCTATAGACGAGACAGTTCTCGCAGACCTTGGCTTTTCGAACAGACTGTTGCCTATGCGTCACATCCATGCCCAAAAATCGATTGCATTTACTCAAGAAATGTTGCCCTTGATTGCACACCTTGCACAAAAACTGCTTCGATTGTGCCGAAGCGTGAAAAACCTTGAGGTTAGACTCCGATTTTGACTAAGGCTTGGCGTTAGACTTAGTTGCTACCTGTTGCGCTACAGCCTCTAGCATGCGGAAACGTGTTTCTATGAATTCGTTGCACTGGCTTCTTGTTGGCGGATCCTTGCTGTTGCCCAAAATCTCTTCCCAAAGCTGTTGCGTGAAACTGGTAATTTTTGGAATAGAATGTATGTATATCACAATGGCATCCCATTGTTCAACTGGAAGCCATAAGTTTCCCAAAGCGTGGAGACTTTCGGAAGAAACATCTAAAATTGTTCGTAAACCTTCTCAAGACCTTGAATTAAGCATTGTCCAACACCCGTTTATGGTCAAACCTCGCATTTAATTGCTCCCAAGCCTTCCCAGCATCTAACGACAAATGTTGCAGAATTCTTGCTGCATCACATGTGAGAGGCGACTTCAAGTAATAAAACTCGGGTATATTAATTTTCGGAAGACGTTTATTGCTACTAGAAGCTGTGGAGGTGCTGAAGATTCTGTTGTTACCACCGCTTGAACCTTATTTGACGGAGTACACTTGTCCATGGCATCTAACAACTCACACTTGTATTCAAGGTAAGTCTCCTGCATTTATTTATAAATTTTTATTACATCCTCTTTTTTAATCACCTTCTCCAGCTTACCAGCGCTCATGATCTTCTAATAGTATCGCCGAGAAGTTACTAAGCTATGTTCCAACAGAGCAAGCCTAGTGGATAAATAATTTGTCGTCCGTCGAGATTCACCCGACTTTTTAAAATTAGTGAAATCTCTCTTTAAGTGCAACAATGCCTTGAGTTGGAGCTCTCCAACAGACATTTTGCACTTTATTTTATCAATAAATAAAAAAAGGAGGAAAAAAGAAATAGAAAAAAAGTAAGTACTTCCGTGGTGTGCCTTGAGTGAATATCTGCAGGATCGAAATTACGCGACGCGGGAATCCCGATTTGCACGATTGGTTGTAGATTGTTTCCGTGTAATAAAGGGAAGACAAAGGAATTACACTTGCATAATATATACTTTTTTTTTTTTTTTTTTATTTAAAGGAAATTTCCAAATCCCGGAGCACTCAGACTAAATTTTCTGTGTCCATTGTACTACCAGGCAGAAACTCCTTTTTGGTGTAGTGGTGGAGAAACTTAGATTTTATTCGTTTCTCTTATATGTTCGGGTGGCTGTGATTGCTGTTCCCCGTCCGGGCTCGAACCTGCACAGTTCGGGTCACAAGCGAACACACTACCCACTACACCGTGGCCACACAATGTATACAGTATGTACATATATATGTATGTATATACGACTCCGAAGCACAAAGTAGGCTATAGAAATTACAAGGTAGTTAGAAGAGATCGGCCCACTCCACACAAGGAGGCGGTGTCGGTATTTTAATACGCAAAGGCTTGCGCCACAGGGTCATATATAGCAAGGACGTGCGTAGGTTCCAGGTGTTGGAAGCGTGCATCGTGTGCATTCCCCTCCATAGCCAGAGGCGGGTGTATGTGGTGTCACTTTACGCACCTAACGCACCCCAACCCATTATATTTTTAAATGAGCTCGAGACACTTTTTCGTTGCTTACAGCTTCAATCGGAGGACAATTATTACTTTTTGGGCGGAGACCTTAATGCTAAACATGCGGCATGGGGAAATGATACTCCGAACCCTAGGGGCAACCAGTTTCACGACTGGTGGCGTCATAATATGATTGAGTACAAACTCGAGTTGTACGCGACGGCTTTCCCGTCTTTCCCTAGAGAAGGTTCTTTCTTGGACTTAGCGCTAGTTGACGAAAGACTAGAACTGACAGGCACAGATCGACGAACGCGGAACTGTTTACGAACGGTCGAGTACGATAGTGACCATTACGGACTGGCCGTCGTAATACGGATCCCGAACCAACAAACGCAGCTGGAGAAGTACGATCCAGTGCGCTCCTTCGATTACCGAAGAGCACAAAGGTCACGCTTCTCCAGGGTTTTTACAGCGTGATATACGTTCGAGTGAGATCAACCCACCGACAAACAGGAACTTGACAAACGATGAAATCGACAGCCATTTATTGCAAATGAACGTCGTCATCAAACGGACAATGGAGCGGACTATCCCTAAAGTAGGACGTTCCACTGACGAAGAACAAACTGAGAACTATCGAAACGCGACAATTGATGCTCTATACGGACACAAAAGTAGACTGCTCTCGAGGCTTAATCAGCTGCACAGACAGTTTACTGACAGGAACGATCCCGAGATGAGGACACTGAAGTCGATGATCAAAAACCTGAAACAGTTGATAGTGGAGAATTACAGAAAATCTGTAAGTTTGTATTGGGGCAAAAAAATTCGGGCTATAAAATCCAGTAGTCCGAACATGTTCCCACAAATAAATTAACTGTTCAGGCGGAAAGTTCATAACGACATTTCATGTGTCCGAATCCCTCGGACGAACGAGAACAGACAGACACTACTGACTGCTGGCATAAATCCGGAAAGTGCCGACTCGAACGACGGTTTTTACGTGGTCGAAGACCCGCAGGAGAGAGTGGATTTGATGGGCGCTTTCTTCGAGACCGTGTATACTGTGAACAATCCAGTTCGACGTAATCACTACCTGGAGGAGAGAGCCTTTCTGAACCACTTTTATCTGCGCACCGAACTTCAGAATTGGCGATCCGAGAACAACGGTTTCACCGTGTTCAATGACGAAAACCTTGCAAACGGCATAATCGCCGATGTAAGGACAAATTCCCAGTTGTTCGTGAGCAAAGATGAACTCCTGTGTATCTTTGAGTCACTTAAAAATAAAAAGTCGGCGAGAGTTGACGGTGTCCCAAACGTAGTATTAAGACACCTGCCTCTAGAAGCGATTGAGATTTTCGCTACGCTATTTAACAATGCGCTGAATAATGCATATTATCCAGCGCAGTGGAAAATGGCGGTGGTACATCCTATCCCCAAAAGGGATAAAGATAGGACCAACCCGGCTAATCTTCGGTCAATTAGTTTGCTCCCGAATGTTAGCAAGGTATTCGAGAAGGTCGTTAGTAGAGCTCTTTTGAAGTGGGGTGAAGAAAATAAGATTATTCCGGACAATCAGTTTGGCTTTAGAGCGGGGCATGAAACGATTCATGCCGCGTCGAAATTGGTGTCCGACATTCAGTGGCACAAATGCAAGAACCAATGCACGGGGGCTTGCCTGGTCTACTTTGAGAAGGCCTTCGACACCGTATGGTTGGAGGGGCTCTTCTATAAGCTGACTAGGTTGGGCATGCAAAAACCATTGCTATATATGATTTATGACATGCTTATGGGAAAGAAGTTCGTTGTCAAAGCTGGCAATGTGACTTCGAGCAAAGTCTTTGAAATTAAAAACGGCTTACAACAGGGAGCGCTGAATTCTCCGATCTTGTTTAATATTTACACGAGTGATCTCAGACATGCTATAGCGTACGCAGACGATTTAGTGGCGTACAGATCAGGTCCAAAAGTCGAGGTCATCAACATCCTGTTGCAGCGTGACTTCGATCAAATTAAGAGGTATTGCGATGATTGGAAATTGAAAATCAATTTCCAAAAATCGGAAACAATCCTGTCCAGAACTCCACTGGCTAGGGCCTCTAGGGATACCAGAAAAAACTGGAGAAAATTAGCCATTATTGGACTAAATGGACAACCATTGGCGGTGCGAAGCGTGGTCAGATATCTTGGCATCTGGCTCGACCAGTATCTATATTTTGACAAACGTATAGATGCTTCTCTTTCTGGGGCCAAGAGGGCCTATGCTCTGACAAGGAGACTGTTTCGCAGCAGTCAACTTGTCTCCAGTGTAAAGGTCATATGTTACGTGGCCCTTATAAGGCCGATCATCGCTTATGGCTGTCCCATTTGGTTCAATATAGCGCCTTCCTATATGGAAAAGATTCGGGTGTTTGAGAGACTGTGTCTCAGAACCTGCCTAGGGTTGTTTAGAACTCCCGAGTCTGAGTACATAAATATTATCCCAACAAGACCCTATACGATGGGGGTCGATTGATTAGGATTGACAATTTTCTAATTAAGGTGATTCGAAGGCACGTTGCAAGGGCACGACAGGAGCTCCTCCGTTTTAATACCGCAATTGCGGATAGGGACACTGTCGATACCTTAAAGCAGTTCACCGAAATTTGGTGGCTTGAGGAAGAGGTGAGGGCAGACACGCTCTCCCGGGTCCGTGCGTTACCTAGGTAACATCCTCCTTAGTTTTAAGCTAGTTTGTAAGTTAGTTAAGCGTATTTTAGGGGGTTTTGGGAGGGGCCGGGCTCGCCAGCATGAATGAGTGCTACCGAGACTTGACCGACGCTTATGGCCTCGCTCGAGTCCCGGCGGCGAGTGTACACCATGTTGGCGACTGCCAGGCGCCCATCGACGCAATCGGGATGGTGACCAATCGAGAGATTGCTCATCACCCTGATTATATTTAATTTAGGTTAAGTAGCTTAGGCAGTTTTAAGTAGTTTTAGGTAGTTTTAAGAAAAACCAACCAATAAAGAGTCCAAGTTTTTAGCAAGTTTCTTGGAAATTGAAAAACAGAGCAAACACAAAAATTGATAGATTTAGGCCGAAAGGCAATATTTATAAGGATATAGTTAAGTTTAGAGTGCTCGTTAAGAACCAGTACGCTAGATTAAGATAAATGTTAGTTTTAATTTAGATTTAATCATTTTTGTCTAGTATGTAAGTTTAAAAGAAGAATTGAATAAAAATGAACTAAAAAGTAAAAAAGAAAAAAAAAAAAAAAGTATATACGAGTATATTGTAATATGCTGGCTACGGCTCGAGTAGATAAAACGATATTCTGTGAAATTTATTTCTTTATTTTCTAGTCTATAGAACAATTCAAGTTCACACTATACTATTCTTTGCAAATTCTTTTCTTACAAGGTCTCTTTCCTCTCAAATCACTTTATCTCCTTTCAATTACTTAATTCACAAATCCAAACTAATTACTTTTTCTTGTTTACTCTCAACTTTCAATTTATCACCAAATTACAACTTCGCCCATTATCACTTTTCCAATCTCTTCGCCACGGTTCTAAACCAACTGTCTTTTTTTGATCGCCATCTGTCCTTATATAGCAGAAGTTTCTGATAGCCAGAAACTTCTAGCAAATTCTTCGACCACTGGAACAAGAGAAATAATTCTTGCAGTTATAATTCCCTTTTATCCCTGATATTATTCGTCTCTTTCGTTGACATGAGCTGTGGAGACTTCGTCCCAGACACGAACCTCGAATGAAAGGACAGTTCGAACCAAAATTCTGCCAGAATGAAGTCACTTCGGAATTTGTTGCGTCATATTTTTAGGGGGCGTAGTTATTATTATGCTACACTGCCCCCCTCTTAGACATGTTCGTCCCGAACAAGTGCATCCTCATTTCGGCCATTGTATCGACTCAGTCGGTCCACATGAACCACTTTCATTTTGGCCCTCGGTCCTCGCTGGATGCGGTAGACAACATCGTTGATGCGGGTTACTATTCTGTAGGGACCTTCCCAGTTCCGCTGTAATTTAGGTAATTTCCCCTTTTGGCGATGGGGATTATACAGCCACACCAGATCTCCTTCCTGGAATCCTGACGTTGTTGCCTTGGCATCATACCTGGTCTTCATGCGGTCGCTCGTCATCTTAATCTGGCTTCTGGTCCTTTGGTGTATGTCCCTAAGCCTTTCCCTAAGGTCCGCCACGTACTCTTCTTCATTTCTGGGCTCATTGGTAGGAGATCCAAATTTCACCTCACTGGGTAAACGAGCTATTCCACCAAATAAGATTTCGAACGGCGTATGTCGAGTAGTGCTATGCACGGCACTTCTATAGGCCATCAAAAACAAGGGAATCAGCCGGTCCCAATCCCGTTGGTAGTCACCTACGACCTTCGAGAGATGTTCGTCCAAAGTCCTATTGAAACGCTCCACCATACCGTCCGACTGTGGATGAAGCGGGGTTGTTCTTGTCTTTTTGATTCCGAGTAGTTGACACATCTCTTGGAAGATTCTTGACTCGAAGTTCCGCCCTTGGTCAGAATGCAATTCCAAGGGCACACCGAATCTGCTAACCCAATTGTAGACGATCTGCTCCGCCACGGTTCTGGCTTCCTGGTTAGGGATCGGAAACGCTTCCGGCCACTTACTGAAGTAGTCCATCACTACGAGGATATACCGATTACCATTGTCGGTTTCCGGAAAGGGTCCTGCGATGTCAATGGCGATTCGTTCAAAAGGTGCTCCCACGTTGTTATGGTGCATCTTACCTCGAGTTTTGATTCTCGGACCCTTGCTAGCTGCACACACGTCGCATTTTCTGCACCAGTCTTCGATATCTTCCTTCGCTTTTAACCAATAAAAACGTTCTCGTACCTTTTCTAGCGTCTTATTCACTCCCAAGTGGCCTCCGGTCGCCCCGCCATGCATTTCCTGTAACACCTCCTTGACCCTCGTCCGCGGTACGACAAGCTGCATTACAAACGACTTTCCGTCGGAGGATTCCCATTTTCTTCTCAGAACACCTTCTTGGACATGGAAGGAGTCCCACTGCGCAAAATATGCCTTTAAGGTCGGGCTTCTGTGAGAGATGTCCTGATGATCCGGTTTCTCCATGTTCTCCTTCCAGGCCAGAATCGGCTCGATATCCGGGTCTTCCTTCTGAGCGTTCCGGATCTCATCTACGCTCCAGCCGGCGATAGGTTCGGCTCTCATTCTTTGGATGGAAACCAGCTCCCGTTCTTCCTGACGCGCACAATGTTTACAATCCGTTCTGCATGGTCTCCGGGACAGTGCATCCGCATTAGAGTGGAGTTTTCCTTTACGATGCTGTATTTCGTAGTCGTAGATTTGCAGCCTTTCGATCCATCTTGCGACCTGACCCTCAGGACTCTTGAACTGTAATAGCCATTTTAAGGCTGCATGGTCTGTGCGAAGAACGAACTTCCTCCCGTAGAGGTATTTGTGAAAATGCTTCGTAGCCAAGATCAAAGCTAGAAGTTCCCGCCTTGTCACGCAGTAGTTCCTTTCTGGCTTAGAGAGCACCTTGCTGAAGTACGCAACCACCTTCTCTTGGCCGTCATGCACCTGGGAGAGTACGGCTCCTACCCCGACATTACTAGCATCTGCATCCACAACGAACGTTTCCCCGGGAGTGGGGTAAGCCAGTATCGGGGCATCGCATAGCCGTTGTTTAAGTGCCTTGAAGCTCTTCTCGCACTCAATTGACCATTTGAATTGTTTTCCCTTTTCCGTCAACTGGTGCAGGTTCTTTGCGATCCCGGCAAAATCCTTCACGAACCGTCTGTAGTAGGTGGCTAGGCCCAGGAAGCTCCTTAGTTGGTGTTTGTCTTTGGGGACTGGCCAGTTTTTCACCGCTTCGACCTTCTCCGGATCGGTTCTCACTCCTTTCGCTGAAATTATGTGTCCCAGGTACTTGACTTCCGCTCTAAACAGGGCGCACTTCTTGGGGTTGAGCTTCAGGTGGGCACTTCGAAGCCTTTGAAACACATCCCTTAGATTGTCTCGGTGTTGCGCAAACGTTTTTCCTACGACGATGACATCATCCAAGTATACCAAACAGGTTTTCCATGTTAACCCTTGCAGGACACATTCCATCAATCGCTCGAAAGTCGCCGGAGCATTGCACAGCCCGAATGGCATTACCGTGAATTGCCATAGCCCATTTCCTGCGGTGAAGGCGGTTTTCTCCCGGTCTTCTGGATGGATCTGTACCTGCCAGTAGCCACTCTTCAAGTCGAGAGTGGAAAACCATCGGGCTCCTGATAGTGTGTTTAGCGTGTCGTCAATCCGTGGCAGAGGGTAGCTGTCTTTCTTGGTGACGTAATTGAGCTGCCGATAGTCCACGCAGAACCGCGTGCTGCCATCTTTCTTCTTAACCAGTACAACCGGTGATGCCCACGGACTTTTGGAACTTTCAATCAGACCTTCTTTCTCCATTGCCGACACCATCTCTGCAACTTCTGTCTGCTTTGCCAATGGAAGGTGCCTAGCAGGCTGACGAATTGGTCTAGTATCACCAGTGTCTATTCGATGTTGTACCAGGTGTGTTCGGCCGTATTCTCCATCCTGTGAGGCAAATACATCAGCGTACTCATTGATAAGATTCTCTGCCATAGTTCGCTGCTCCTGATTCAGCTCACTGGACTGGAGAATCGTCTCTCTCACTTCCGCTGTCCAAGGTGATGGGAGAAGTTTTGGAGCATCACGTTCAGATATTGTTGCGACGGCGGTAATCGGCGTGCATTTTCCAGTCACCTCCCCTCGCCTTAGTTTGACAGTGTGTGGTCTTGCGTTCAAAACCCTCACTGGAACCATGGTGTTCTTTGGTTCGACTAACGTCTTTCCCACGATGTAGTCTTGAGAATTCTTCTCTGGGTCTGGTTCTGCTATGTAGAATCGGTGGCTCCCAAGATCACCTTCCAGCTTCGTCCAAATGATTGTCTCTGAAGACGGCGGCAAAACTTCGTCTTTGCTGATGACTGTCCTGAGAGTTACGGCATTCTCATTTCCGTACACCATCGGAATCTCCACATTTCGATACCTCAGTACTTGCATCCCGATGTCCAAGATTACTTCATTTGCTTTCATGAAGTCTACTCCGATGATGCACTCGTCGCATATATCTGCCACCAGAAACGCATGGGAGAACGTCAGTCCTGCCAGAGTAATCGTAAGACGAACTTCTCCAAATACCTTCGCCATTTCCCCTGTTGCAGTCTTCAGGCAGTAGCTGTTGGTGTTGTGCAGCCAGGAGCTTTTGACGATATCTCTTCTTACAATGGAGGCAGTGGCACCTGTGTCGATGGTGGCTACGCACTTCTTCTCGTTGATTAGTGCCTCCACTGTCAGGTTCTTGTTACCCCGTTTGGTTTGCGAAACTTGAATGGTGGTCCTGGGGGCCTCGATTCCAGTAACCAACTTCTGCTCCGCGAAGTTGGTCCTTACGCATTTCCCGACTGTTGGTTTTGGGAAGTCTGACCGACTGGATGCTTCCTCTCTGCTTCTCCTACTTCCGCAATGTGGACAATTTCCTCGTCTAGGTGCACTTCTGCACTGCCGTTGTAGGTGTCCGGTTTGGTTGCAATTCCAGCAACGGATTTGACTTCCGCGAGCTCTGTCTTCATCCATGACGGCTGTTCTCTGGCATGAGCATTCCACGACGGACATTTCCCTGACACGGTGTATTCCCTGGTATGCTTGGTCCGCAGCCTTCATTGACAAAGCGAATGCCAATGCCTCGGGGAGTGTTCGCTTTTCAGCCATCCTTACAGCCATTTGCAGTTGTCTGTCCTCTATGGCCTGAATAAAAGCTTCCACCGCCATTTCGTTGATAAGCTCCTCACCGGCTTTAGGGTATGAAAGATGGGCTAGTCGCTCTATATCCGCTTGCAACTGTTGGAGCGTTTCCCCCCTTTTCTGGACTCGACTACGCAGCTGAACCCTGTACACCTGCTGCATGTGTTCATCCCCAAACCGCATCTCGATAGCCTGAACCAGAGAGTCGTAGTTCTGCTGTTTATCTTCCGGGATGGTCTGCAAGAGCTCCGCAGCTGGACCCCTCAGTGCAAGCGTGAGTGCAATAGACTTCTCTTCATCGTCCCAGCTATTGGTCATTGCGGCCGCTTCGAATTGCCTCTTATAAATTGGCAATGATGTTTGACCATCGAAGATAGGAGGCTGCATCTCCTTTCTTCTCAGACCGTCAGTGGAATATTCCCGTGCTTTCTGTCTCTTCACGTTGCTGAGCTCCTTAGCAAGATTTTCGACTTGCTTTTCTACTTTTTCAAACTGAGTCTCTATCTTCCCGAACTGAGTTTCATGTTTCTCAAAATTTTCATCGAATCTAGTTTCGACTTTTTCGAGTTGCGTCTCGACCTTCTCGATTTTCTCTTCGATCACTTCGAATTTGGATTCCAAGTTCTTGTTTTGCTCATCAAGTTTACTTTCCAGAGCATCTAGAGAATTCTTTTGTTCGTCTATAGCTTTCTTTTGTTCGTCCATTGCTTTCTTTTGTTCGTCCAGCTTAAGTTCTAGAGAATTCCTCTGGTCGTCCATTGCTTTCTTTTGTTCGTCCATCTTAAGTTCTAGAGAGTTCTTTTGGTCGTCCATTGCTTTCTTTTGGTCGTCCATTGCTTTCTTTTGTTCGTCCAGCTTAAGTTCTATAGAATTCCTTTGGTCTTCTATTGCTTTCTTTTGTTCGTCCATGACTAACTTAAGTTGCAGGAGCAGACTTGTTATACCCGGGTCGGCTGCTGTACTTGCTGGTTCCTCTTCCACGTCAAACTCTACGTCGTGCGGATTTTCATCTTCCTGCGTTACTGCTTCTTCCAGACGAATCAGCAGGGCATCTTTTCCCCCAGTTGTGTCGAGGTTCCGCTTACTGAGTTCTGCCTTTAGTTGAGTTATAGTTAGTTTTCCCAATTTGCGACCCATTTTGCGCAACTAATTAACTCAACACAGAAATCGTTTTTTTTTTTTTTTTTTTTGTGCAATTTCACACCACGGAAATAGTTATTCACAGAATAAGTTTTATCCCACTTCTGACACCAATGTAATATGCTGGCTACGGCTCGAGTAGATAAAACGATATTCTGTGAAATTTATTTCTTTATTTTCTAGTCTATAGAACAATTCAAGTTCACACTATACTATTCTTTGCAAATTCTTTTCTTACAAGGTCTCTTTCCTCTCAAATCACTTTATCTCCTTTCAATTACTTAATTCACAAATCCAAACTAATTACTTTTTCTTGTTTACTCTCAACTTTCAATTTATCACCAAATTACAACTTCGCCCATTATCACTTTTCCAATCTCTTCGCCACGGTTCTAAACCAACTGTCTTTTTTTGATCGCCATCTGTCCTTATATAGCAGAAGTTTCTGATAGCCAGAAACTTCTAGCAAATTCTTCGACCACTGGAACAAGAGAAATAATTCTTGCAGTTATAATTCCCTTTTATCCCTGATATTATTCGTCTCTTTCGTTGACATGAGCTGTGGAGACTTCGTCCCAGACACGAACCTCGAATGAAAGGACAGTTCGAACCAAAATTCTGCCAGAATGAAGTCACTTCGGAATTTGTTGCGTCATATTTTTAGGGGGCGTAGTTATTATTATGCTACAATATGTTAATTTAGTTAACCTTTTATAACTTCGTTGTCAATCAAATTTTTTTTTATTTTATTTGGCACGCACAATATCTGGCTTCGAAGGACCACTGTTTTTACCAAGGATTTATGATGGGATTGATAAAGAAAACTCGAGTGAACTTACTTTAGAACATTGTAAACAAAGGGCTTTTGTGATAAATTAAAACGCATCGAACTACTCGTTACAAAGGTTTTTATTCTATTGTATTATAAAGGGTGGTTAAATTTTAAGGGCCGATGTTGAATGTGAACCACACCTAAACGTCAAGTTTTTTTCTGCATTTCATTTGACATTTCTCAATTTCAGACTAACTCAATTTGAACCATGGCAAGATACACAATCGAACAACGCGTTAAAGTTATTCAGGCTTATTATGAAAATGCGCGTTCAAATCAAAATGCATATCGTGCATTTCGTGATTCTTTCGGTCAATTTAATCGTCCAAATGTGCGTACAATCGGAAAAATCGTGCAAAAATTTGTGCAAACCGGGTCTGTAGGAGATGTGAAAACACCAGTGCATGCTCGTACAGCTCGTACTGCAGAAAATATTGCTGCTGTTCGCGATAGTGTGGCTGAAGAGCCGTCCACCTCAACTCGTCGTCGTGCCCAACAATTGCACTTCTCACGCTCGTCGTTGATGAACATTATGCATAAAAACTTGCATTTACGCGCTTACAAGGTGCAATTGACTCAAGAACTAAAGCCTCTTGACCATTTCAAGCGTCGTCAATGGTCACAATGGTGGCAAGAAATGGCAACAGTGGATGATCAATTTTCGAAGAAAATCATCTTCAGTGATGAGGCACATTTTCACCTCAGTGGATTCGTCAATAAGCAGAATTGCCGCATTTGGGCAAATGATAATCCAAGAGTGAATGTCGAAAAACCAATGCACCCACAAAGAGTGACTGTTTGGTGCGGTTTATGGGCTGGCGGCATCATCGGGCCGTATTTTTTCCAAAATGAGGCCGGTCAGGCAGTTACTGTGAATGGTGTTCGCTATCGTGAGATGATAACGAACTTTTTATGGCCCGAATTGGAAGATATGGATGTGGACGATATGTGGTTTCAACAGGATGGTGCCACTTGCCACACAGTTAACGAAACAATGGCTCTTTTGCGCGACAAATTCAATGGCCGTGTTATCTCACGTGGTGGCGATGTCAATTGGCCGCCAAGATCATGTGATTTGACACCGTTGGACTTCTTTCTTTGGGGTTATTTGAAAGAAAAGGTGTACGTCGATAAGCCAGCAACAATTCAAGAGCTAAAGGATGAGATAATTCGGCACATTAACGGCATAGAACCTCAATTATGCCTCAGCGTCATCGAAAATTTGGACCATCGGATGGAGGTGTGCCGCCGAGGTCGCGGCGTCCATTTGGCCGATATTTTGTTCCATACATAATTGAACCATACCAATATTATCATAATAAAAAGAAATGACAGTAATTTCCTAAATAATTTGTGTTTTATTCAAAATCAACATCGGCCCTTAAAACTTAACCACCCTTTACTTTCGAGTATATATTTATGACTTGACTATGTACTTTAGTTTTTGGAGCGAATTCACACTATGCCAACATATTTGTTTATATAACTTAACACCAGCAGATGATGCAAACGACACCTGCACGCGCAAACCCCGAGGAACGGACATGCTGACCAAGCGTCTGGTGCAATCGATGCACACCGACTCATACCCACGATAGCAAACAACAGCAGAAGCTGAGTAAGGGAAATTAGGTGATAAATATAAGCAATTCAATGTTTGTTAGTTTAGTTTTTAATTTTCTTTTGAATAAATAAAGGTCAAGGCATTCTGCCTTTGAATTTTTTTTAGTAAAGCTTGTAGTGTTTTAATTAACTGGCGCCCAACGTGGGGCTGCGTTTTGTAACACTGTGCATTGTATTTAAATAGCTGTGAATAAGCAATAACCAAGCTTAGTAAATATTGTGTGTATTGCATTTAAATAACCGTGAAAATAAGCAATAAGCAGTAAATTCTAAATCAGTAATTTGTGATGAAATATTAAAGTGGAAAACCAAGCCACTAACGCTGTGTATTAACTTGTGAAATTAAGTTATAGCCAAGCCTAACGAGTGAATAAAAGTGGATAATCGAACCACGAATGCATCAGTGAAGTGATAGGGAAATATAAGGCCCCCCAGTAGTCCTCATAACCAAAGAGAACAAAAAGGAGTTAGGAAAACCTGACAGCCGCCCTAACCAGCAAAAGCAGTCCAGAACCCCGAAAAGGTTAAGAAGAAATGCTACACGGAATAATTATTATACTACTGTAAGTCAATAATAACCAACTTAAGTAACAATAAAAATACATTTTTTATAATATTTGTATGAAAACCATAAACTACATTCTATCTATCTGAACGAAAGAAAAATACTTGCACTACCTTAACAATTGTGAAAATACTAAATAGTGAATTTATATTCTAATTATAGATTTAATAAATTTTTGTTTGCTAAATTATTGCTCTGAAGCAAACACGTTAACTAAAACATCCATTATCTTTACTTGAACGAGTGATAAATTGATTCCTTTATCTAATAAAACAAATATCTTTTGAAAGATGTTAAACCCTAATAATTTAATACGACCAGCTCGTCTAGAATTGACCGCAGATAACGTTGCAGCTCCTCAACCTCCTAACGCAATTAACGACGACATGATTAGGCCGATTTCACAACTAGTGACCGAAACCCTTCAAATACAGGGACGTCAAGTTTTTAACTCCATCATGAACCCCGCGTCCGATAGTAACAACGACCTAGATCAGCCAATAAACTTGGGTAACGATAGGAACTTGTCCGACATGGACAAAATACCCGATGTGGTGAAAAGCCTCAGAGAATTCTCTGGACAGCCACACTAATTCAACTCATTTAAAAAGAGTGTTGATGGGATACTCAAAATATATGAGCATTTGAAAGGTACCTCCAAGTATTATGGAATCCTGTCAGTTATCAGAAATACAATTACGGGCTATGCTGACGTCACCCTAGAATCACACAACACCCCATTAAATTGGGAGAGAGAATGTCAAAATATCTTACCGTACACTATGCAGACAAGAGGGACCTAGGAACCGTCGAGTACCAAATGACAACATTGGTACAAGGTAGTGGTACAATCCCTGAATTCTATCAGGCCGTCTACCACCACTTGTCGCTTATCCTAAATAAGTTAGGATCAATGGATATGAGTCAAGAATCCATGAATAATATGACCCAATGTTATAGTGACAAAGCCCTTGATACCTTCGTAAGAGGGTTGGACGGCGAACTGCCTATGCTACTCAGCATCCGAGAGCCCGCTGACTTACCGCAAGCTTTGCACCTTTGCTTAAAACTGTAAAATCTCGATTTCCGGGCTCGGCATGCAAACAATTCACAATCAAGCACCCGGATAACGTTCCACCAAAACCGCCTCCAGTTCCACCTAGAAGGAACAATTCTTCACATTTAGGACCAGCACCAATTCCAGCACTGAGTCTCGAATTTCATCCTGAGTTACTCCATAACTCTAGAAATGCTCAGCCACCCCAGTTTTACAGGGAACCACAGTACCACCCGAAATACCAATACTCACCGCAACGACCACCGGCAAATCAATGCCCGCTTCCTCCCAAGCCAATGGACATCGACTATTCTATAAAATCCCAGAAGGTTAATTAAGAGAACAGACCTCGCAATCAACAGTTTGTTCCACAGAAGCGCCAACATTCACAACAGGTCCACCGGCCACTCAAAGTGCAGAGAGTTTACCACACCGAAGGGCCCGATCCAGATGAACAGACACTGGAAGAATACGAAAATGAGATAGAACAAACGACCAAAATTATGACCAGACGTTAACGAATTACACTGACTCACAAGATGACCCTGAACTTGATGAACCGGAGCAACTCGACGATATCTATTTTTTAGACTAAGGTCCTCTTCGCTTCCTTACTTCGAACATATCGCAAGAAGCGGAGAGACACTAAAATTCTTATTAGACACAGGATCTAATAAAGATTACATCCAACCCCGGTATATCAGGGATCCTCTCCCGAATGGAAGACATTTCTATGTTAAATCAGTCGGGGGAAGCGTAAAAATTACACACCATTCATATATCCAATTACTTGGCCTTAATATAGATATCTCGTACGACGGTATAATTATACCAATGATACACTGAGAAAATTAAACGCGGTTATTCATACAAAAGATAGTTATATGACTATTTACCCAAACATATCAATACCACTCAAACAGCATATTTCATAATCTAAGAACTTCTCATATGAGCAAGGAACAGTCACACAAACTCAAGGGTATAATTAACGACTGTCCTAATCTCTTTTCTGATCCTGACAAGAAATTAACTTACACCACCACCGTAAAAGAGGAAATTCGAACGACAACCAACGAACCCATTTATTCATACTAGACGGCACTCAAGGGAGAAGTCGAAAAACAAATAAATGACCTACTAAAAGATGGCATCATTAGGCCATCTAAATCGTCTTAGAATTCTCCAGTTTGGGTCGTCCCCAAAAAAATGGACGCTTCTGGGGAAAGAAAATATCGCATGGTGATTGACTACCGTAAGCTAAACGCTGTTACCGTCGCTGACAGATACCCGATCCCAGAGATTAACGAAGTTCTTGCCAACCTTGGCAAAAATAAATGGTTGACTATAGTTGATTTCAATATCGAAAAGACTGCTTTTTCCGTGAATAACGGGAAATTCGAATTCAATCGTCTCCCCTTTGGGCTAAAGAATGCCCCCTCCATTTTTCAAAGGGCTTTGGATGATATTTTGAAGCAATACATCGGGAAGTGCTGTTATGTTTACATCGATGACATCGTCATCTTCGGGAAAGCCGAGATTGAACAACTTAAGAACCTGGAAATAGTGTTCAAGACGTTAGAGGCCGCCAACATGAAAATACAGTTGGACAAGTGTGAATTCTTTCAAGAAGAAATAGAATTCTTATTCTTTGTCATCAGTAGAGATGGCATTAAAACATACCGCAAGAAAGTCTAAGCGATTGTTGACCAACCTGCCCCCAAAACTCTTAAAGACTTCCGTTCATTTCTCGGTATTATCGCCGCTTCATTAAAGATTACGCAAAACTTGCGAAGCCCCTGACATCCCTCTTAAGAGGGGAAGATGGACGAGTGTCCAAGAACCTGTAAAGAAAATAAATATGACAGGCATCCCAATAAACCACACCTGAAACCTACACCCATCCCTAATTATCCTGGACACACTATTCATATCGATATCTTTTCTACAGAAAAACAACTTGTCTTAACGGCCGTCGATAAATTCACAAAACTCGCCCAAGCTAAAATTATCTCATCACGCTCAATCGAAGACATTAGACTACCATTACGAGATATCATATTCTTCTTCTGCGTACCTGAAGTTGTTGTAATAGATAATGAGAAGGCGCTAAATTCAGCCTCAATAACCTCAATGTTAGAAGATGATCTTCAAATCCGAATTTTTAAAACCCCTCCATATAAAAGCGAGGTGAACGGTCAAGTTGAACGCTTCCAGTCCACGTTGTCCGAAATCATGAGATGTCTTAAATCCGATGGACCTCCACGGTCTTTTGAAGAACTCCTAGAATGAGCCGTGAATGAATACATCTTCACTGTCCACTCAACCACCGATAAAAAACCGATAGAACTCTTTTACGGACGAATACCCAGACTAAATCCCGTTCAATTTGAAAAGACACGGTTGACTAACATCGAAAGACTTAGAACTAAACAAGAGAAGGACAATAAATACCATAACAAGAAAAGGAAGCCAATTAAAGACTACCAAATAGGACAAGTTATTTTCGTTAAAAATAATAAACGGATAGGTTAGAAATTAACTGGCAGATACCGACAAGAAATAGTTAAGGAAAATAAGAATTCTACAGTAATAACCGAATCCGGCAAAGTAGTGCACAAAAGTAATATTATTATTATTAACTAACATTTATCTTTTCAGATGTGCCTTTTGCACCTGTCAGGCAACTATTCAAATATTGGACTTCTCAAACGCCCAAATAGTGACTTTTCACGTTGGACAGAAGAAGATACAGGACGGAAATTTCAAACTAATACATGTCATTGACTTATACCAATACGACAAATTCATATCAGCGATAACCTCAATCCTTAACCTCGAATGTACCCAAAACCATACCATATCTCCCTTACTATCACATGAGCTGCAACAAATTAAAAATCTTCTGCATAACTTGAAACCGCGAATAACAAAACGTTCTCTAAATTTTATCGGCAGCGCATGCAAATGGATTGCTGGCAATCCAGACCATGACGACTTTGTCACCATTAATGACAAATTCACGGACGTCCTAAAAAATAATAACAATCAGGTCGTCATAAATCAATTATACAATGAGATAATGAATAATATCACTAAAGTTCAAAATGAAATACAGAAATTGTTAAAAGAAGACAATAAATTAAGTTTCGAGGTAATAACAAATGTTCAATACAAAATTAAACTTGTAAAAGAAGAAATAGAAAATATTAACTATGCCACCCACTGGGCTAAATTGGGTATGATCAATTGACTTATTTTATCGAAGACAGAAATAGAACTTGCTAAACATATTTTAAATAAGCAACAGTTGCCCTATAACACATAGAAGAAGCTTTAGATTTCTCAGAAGTAAAAGTCATAAGCAATAGCTCAATAATGCTCTATATTGTAAACATTCCCTTAACAACAAATGAAATGTTAGAAAGCCTTTTGATTAAACCAGTAAAAAGGAATAATATTGTAACACAAATTTTATTTGATGTAATTCTTAAAAATAATGAAGAAATGTATGGAACAGTAAGAAAATATAAAAGTTATAACTCTCTATCCATTTGTAATTCCAAAGATATTGTTAACATTAGAAACGATACATGTATTCCTAACTTGCTCAACAGCCTCTCAGCTATCTGCAACACCGTCAATAGTCAGCATATTCCAACCATAGACGAGATATCAACTGGCAATCTTTGCTAAATCAATTTACCGGAACCCTACAAGTCGAAAATACTACCCACAGCCTCAATGGAACGTTCCTAATAAAATTCCACAATACCACTGTAAACATCAATGGAAGATCATTAATTTCCAGAGAAGCATCAATGATGAAAGTATTACCGGCAATACTCCAACCCAATCCAAAAGAAAAAAAAGTACAGGGAATTATTATCCTTGGAAATGATGAACTACCTCCACATCAACAACACCAATGCAATCCGATTATTACAAACAGAGAACAAAACACATCAATTAACCACCTACCCGTTCATCTTCTGCCTTGGAATACTCGCCATAATAACCACGATCCGCAAGCTTTTACCTAAACGAAACAATACCAAGGTCACCATCCAAATTCCAGAAGAAAAGATCCACGAGAACCATCACGAACCAAGAACGATCGTATTACCTAACGCACCCCAACATCTTGAGATGCCAAAGCAAAGGTTTAACAACCTTCCATATTTTTAGCATTTAAGAGGGGAAAACTTAACAACAGCAGACGATGCAAACGACACCTGCACGCGCAAACCCCGAGGAACGGAAATGCTGACCAAGCGTCTGGTGCAATCGATGCACACCGACTCATTCCCACGATAACAAACAATAGCAGAAACAGAGTTAGGGAAAATTAGGTGATAAATATAAGCAATTCAATGTTTGTTAGTTTAGTTTTTAATTTTCTTTCGAATGAATAAAGGTCAAGGCATTACGCCTTTGGATTTTTTTTAGTAAAGCTTGTAGTGTTTTAATTAACTTATATTAGCGTTTCGTGTACAATGTATTGATTACAATTGTATTAATTATACTATTCACAAAAAAGTATATTGTACAATAGTTTTGTTTTTTTAAATTAATTTTCTAGTTTAAAGATCTGGCAAGGTTGATGACAGTGATGGAATTGATAATTGTTTCATTAATGCGGCTGAATATTAATCGCTATTAGTCAGTAGCTTTTGGCTTAATCATTAGGCTTCCCAGGTTTCAGAATCACGATTATTGTCGTCTTTTTAAAGGCTGGTGACACGCCTATAAAAATCAGCTGGCAATTTCCTAATATACTCTTTCCCTTTATGAACTTTAGGTAGATTTCGAAAAAAATCGTCTGATTTGCTATTTTTCGCATAACTAATTGCTCGACCTATATCGTCCCTGTTGAAATGATCTGAAAACCGAGATGACACAGGAGTGCTACGCTCGAATTCTCTTAACGCTCGTTTCACATGCCTATGTCTATATTCTTGTCAAATAGGACACAAGAAACATCGATGATGCAATTACACTTGGGGCAGTATTTTTCAGGGTAATTTATCGATTTTTCCTTCAATTTTGCGCAATCATTTCCAAGTCTAATGACTTAAATGGGTGTAGTTGATGTTTTCGACCTCTTACGACCGTTTTCGTTTGCGGTTTTTATGGAGGGAGCTCAGCAGTCTATCAGCAGTATCTGGAAAACCCGACCCTGTGCAGCTGCTCACTTTCGTCATACCAGCCTGGGATGATTTCCTTCCGGTATTCGCGTGATATGTGTATTTTAGAGAGAGCTACAAGAATTCCCAGTTTGTACCTTAGTTTTTAGTTGGCGGCGGCCCGTAAACAAGCACCGCATTTCGCTAACAATGAATCCCAGTCGGCCTTAGAAAAATTCCAGCTAGGTTTTTTTTTATAGAGTTGACTATTGTGATTTGGATTCGTGTTTCGATATTAATGGTATTGGCTATGGGGCAAATTCGGTATCACTGTTTTAGCAGCCAGGTGGAAGATTTGGTAATGATAAAAGGAAGTCACTGGAAAATTCTGAACCAGAAAGGCTATTAATTGTTCGCCACTTTGAAGAGATTTTATCAGAAAAACTGGATGCAATCCTTTTTTTTAAAGAAATCGGGCGTAGCTGAAACAATTTGTTACTGAAGTCTATGATATCAGAATCCATCATCGTGAGGAGCTTTAAAAAACCAATATAATTTTTTTTTTAAAGAAAATGCCACCAAAAGTAAGCGTGGCCATTATATCTACAACGCATGGATGAATTAAAGAGCATTTTTTTTTCCTTTTTATTTCCCTTGAATATTTACAACTGTCTATAATGTGACATCTAGTAAATTGATTTACGGAATTGGGATCTAAATGTACGTTGGACATTTGTCCTTAAAGTTACGTCACCTTTGTTTTTAAAAGTAAAGAAAATAATGATTGGCACAGGTGGGATTTAATCCACCCGAAGTGTTGGGGGTTTTATTCACTGCGAGCGCCATTTTTCGCTCGTTGTTGTCGCCTTATTTTGTGGTGCGTACAATTCTTTACATGCATGCATACAATGGATTTACATATAATATTGTAACATCACCTAAAAGGATGCTACAATAATGTAGAATAATAACTACGCTCCTCCAGCCCATTCCAAAGTGTCTTTTCATTCGAGGTTCGTGTCTGCGGTTAAGTCTCCACAGTTCATGTCTACGAAAGAGACGGATAATATCACGGATGAGAGGGAATTATAACTGCAAGAATGATTGTCATCCTGGAATTATTACATCACAATTTTTCTTGTTCCAGTGGTCGAAGAATTTGCTAGAAGTTTCTGGCTATCAGAAACTTCTGCACACAGAATATCGTTTTATCTACTCGAGCCGTAGCTCGCATATTACATTGGTGTCAGAAGTGGGATAAAACTTATCCTGTGAACAACTATTTCCGTGGTGTGAAATTGCAAAAAAAAAAAAAAAAACAATTTCTGTGTTGAGTTGCGCAAAATGGGTCGCAAATTGGGAAAACTAACTATAATTCAACTAAAGGCAGAACTCAGTAAGCGGAACCTCGACACAACTGGGGGAAAAATGCCCTACTGATTCGTCTGGAAGAAGCAATAAAGCTGGAAGGAGAAAATCCGCATGACGTAGAATTTGACGTGAGAGAGGAACAAGCGAGTACATTAGCCGACCCGGATATAACAAGTCTGCTCCTGCAACTTAAGTCAGTCATGGGCGAACAAAGGAAAACAATGGAAGACCAAAAGAAGTCTCTGGAGCTTAAGCTCGATGACCAAAGGAAAGCAATAGACGACCAAAAGAACTCTCTAGAACTTAAGCTTGACGAACAAAAGAAAGCAATGGACGAACAAAAGAATTCTCTAGAACTTAAGATGGACGAACAAAAGAAAGCAATGGACGAACAAAAGAATTCTCTAGACGCTCTGGAAAGCAAACTCGATGAGCAAAACAGGAACTTGGAATCTAAATTCGAAGCGATCGAAGAGAAAATCGAGAAGGTCGAGACGCAACTCGAAAAAGTCGAAACTAGATTCGATGAAAACTTTGAGAAACATGAAACTCAGTTCGGGAAGAAAGTGGTTACGCAATTCGAGAGAGTAGGAAAGCAAGTCGAAAATCTTGCTAAGGAACTCAGCAACGTGAAGAGACAGAAAGCACGGGAATATTCCACTGACGGTCTGAGAAGAAAGGAGATGCAGCCTCCTATCTTCGATGGTCAAACATCATCGCCAATTTATAAGAGACAATTCGAAGCAGACGCAATGACCAATAGCTGGGATGATGAAGAGAAGTCTATTGCACTCACACTTGCACTGAGGATTCCAGCTGCGGAGCTCTTGCAGACCATCCCGGAAGATAAACAGCAGAACTACGACTCTCTGGTTCAGGCTATCGAGGTGCGGTTTGGGGATGAACACATGCAGCAGGTGTACAGGGTTCAGCTGCGTAGTCGAGTCCAGAAAAGGGGGGAATCGCTCCAACAGTTGCAAGCGGATATAGAGCGACTAGCCCATCTTTCATATCCTAAAGGAGGTGAGGAGCTTATCAACGAAATGGCGGTGGAAGCTTTTATTCAGGCCATAGAGGACAGACAACTGCAAATGGCTGTAAGGATGGCTGAAAAGCGAACACTCCCCGAAGCATTGGCATTCGCTTACTCTGCATACGATTACTCTGGCGGGACTGACGTTCTCCCATGCGTTTCTGGTTGCAGATATATGCGACGAGTGCATCATCGGAATAGACTTCATGAAAGCAAATGAAGTAATCTTGGACATCGGGATGCAAGTGCTGAGGTATCGAAATGTGGAGATTCCGATGGTGTACGGAAACGAGAATGCCGTAACTCTCAGGACAGTCTTTAGCAAATTTGAAGTTTTGCCGCCTTCTTCAGAGACAATCATTTGGACGAAGCTGGAAGGTGATTTTGGGAGCCACCGATTCTACATAGTAGAACCAGACCCAGAGAAAAATTCTCAAGACTACATCGTGGGAAAGACGTTAGTCGAACCAAAGAACACAATGGTTCCAGTGAGAGTTTTGAACGCAGGACCACACACTGTCAAACTAATGCGAGGGGAAGTGACTGTAAAATGCACGCCGATTACCGCCGTCGCAACAATATCTGAACGTGATGCTCCGAAACCTCTCCCATCACCTTGGACAGCGGAAAAGAGAGAAATGATTCTCCAGTCCAGTGAACTGAATCAGGAGCAGAGAACTATGACGGAGAATACGACCGAACACAAATGGTACAACATCGAATAGACACTGGTGATACTAGACCAATTCGTCAGCCTGCTAGGCGCCTTCCATTGGCAAAGCAGACAGAAGTTGCAGAGATGGTGTCGGCAATGGAGAAAGAAGGTCTGATTGAAAGTTCCAAAAGTCCGTGGGCATCACCGGTTGTACTGGTTAAGAAGAAAGATGGCAGCACGCGGTTCTGCGTAGACTATCGGCAGCTCAATTACGTTACCAAGAAAGACACCTATCCTCTGCCACGAATTGACGACACGCTAGACACACTATCAGGAGCCCGATGGTTTTCCACTCTCGAGTTGAAGAGTGGCTACTGGCAGGTACATATCCATCCAGAAGACCGGGAGAAAACCGCCTTCACCGCAGGAAATGGGCTATGGCAATTCACGGTAATGCCATTCGTTCTGTGCAATGCTCCGGCGACTTTCGAGCGGTTGATGGAATGTGTCCTGCCAAGGACATGGAAAACCTGTTTGGTATGCTTGGATGATGTCATCGTCGTAGGAAAAACGTTTGCGCAACACCGAGACAATCTAAGGGATGTGTTTCAAAGGCTTTGAAGTGCCCACCTGAAGCTCAACCCCAAGAAGTGCGCCCGGTTTAGAGCGGAAGTCAAGTACTTGGGGCACATAATTTCAGCGAAAGGAGTGAGAACCGATCCAGAGAAGGTCGAAGCGGTGAAAAACTGGCCAGTCCCCAAGGATAAACACCAACTAAGGAGCTTCCTGGGCCTAGCCACCTACTACAGACGGTTCGTGAAAGATTTTGCCGGGATCGCAAAGAGCCTGCACCAGTTTACGGAAAAGGGAAAACAATTCAACTGGTCAATTGAGTGCGAGAAAAGCTTCAAGGCACTTAAACAACGGTTATGCGATGCCCCGATACTAGCTTACCCCACTCACGGGGAAACGTTCATTATAGATACAGATGCTAGTAACGTCGGGGTAGGAGCCGTACTCTCCCAGGTGCATGATGGCCAAGAGAAGGGGTTGCGTACATCAGCAAGGTGCTCTCTAAGCCAGAAAGGAACTACTGCGTGACAAGGCGGGTACTTCTAGCTTTGATCTTGGCTACGAAGCATTTTCACAAATACCTCTATGGGAGGAAGTTCGTTCTTCGCACATACCATGCAGCCTTAAAATGGCTATTGCAGTTCAAGAGTAATGAGGGTCAGGTCGCAAGATGGATCGAAAGGCTGCAAATCTACGACTACGAAATACAGCATCGTAAAGGAAAACTCCACTCTAATGCGGATGCACTGTCCCGGAGACCATGCAGAACGGAATGTAAACATTGTGCGCGTCAGGAAGAACAGGAGCTGGTTTCCATCCAAAGAATAAGAGCCGACCCTATCGCCGGCTGGAGCGTAGATGAGATCCGGAACGCTCAGAAGGAAGGCCCGGATATCGAACCAATTCTGGCCTGGAAGGAGAACATGGAGAAACCGGATCATCAGAACATCTCTCACAGAAGCCCGACCTTAAAGGCGTATTTTGCGCAGTGGGACTCCCTCCATGTCCAAGAAGGTGTCCTGAGAAGAAAGTGGGAATCCTCCGACGGAAAGTCGTTTGTAATGCAGCTTGTCGTACCGCGGACGAGGGTCAAGGAGGTGTTACGAGAAATGCATGGCGGGGCGTCCGGAGGCCACTTGGGAGTGAATAAGACGCTAGAAAAGGTACGAGAACGTTTTTATTGGCTAAAAGCGAAGGAAGATGTCGAAGACTGGTGTAGAAAATGCGACGTGTGTGCAGCTAGCAAGGGTCCGAGAATCAAAACTCGTGATAAGATGCACCAATACAACGTGGGAGCACCTTTCGAACGAATCGCCATTGACATCGCAGGGCCCCTTCCGGAAACTGACAATGGTAATCGGTATATACTCGTAGTAATGGACTACTTCAGTAAGTGGCCGGAAGCGTTTCCGATCCCTAACCAGGAAGCCAGAACCGTGGCGGAGCAGATCGTCTACAATTGGGTGAGCAGATTCGGTGTGCCCTTGGAATTGCATTCTGACTAAGGGCGAAATTTCAAGTCAAGAATCTTCTAAGAGATGTGTCAACAACTCGGAATCAAAAAGACACGGACAACCCCGCTTCATCCACAGTCGGACGATATGGTGGAGCGTTTCAATAGGACTTTGGACGAACATCTCTCGAAGGTCGTAGGCGACTACCAACGTCTTTTTGACCGGCGGATTAACTTGTTTTTGATGGCCTATAAAAGTGCCGTGCATAGCACTACTCGACATACGCCGTTCGAAATCTTGTTTGGTGGAATAGCTCGTTTACCCAGTGAGGTGAAATTTGGATCTCCTACCAATGAGCCCAGAAATGAAGAAAAGAACGTGGCGGACCTTAGGGAAAGGCTTAGGGACATACACCAAAGGACCAGAAGCCAGATTAAGATAACGAGCGACCGCATGAAGACCAGGTATGATGTCAAGGCAACAACGGAGGGAGATCTAGTGTGGCTGTTTAATCCCCATCGCCAAAATCGGAAATCACCCAAGCTGCAGCAGAACTGGGAGGACCGACTGATTCTATACAATAGCCGAAATGAGGATGCACTTCTCTTCATCGTCCCAGCTATTGGTCATTGCGGCCGCTTCGAATTGCCCCTTATAAATTGGCCATGATGTTTGACCATCGAAGATAGGAGGCTGCATCTCCTTTCTTCTCAGACTGTCACTGGAATATTCCCGTGCTTTCTGTCTCTTCACGTTGCTGAGTTAGTTAGCAAGATTTTCGACTTGCTTTCCTACTCTCTCGAATTGCGTATCCTTTTTTTCAAACTGAGCCTCTATCTTTTCATCGAATCTAGTTTCGACTTTCTCGATTTTCTCTTCGATCGCTTCGAATTTAGATTCCAAGTTCCTGTTTTGCTCATCAAGTTTGCTTTCCGGAGCATCTAGAGAATTCTTTTGTTCGTCCATTGCTTTCTTTTGTTCGTCCATCGCTTTCTTTTGTTCGTCCAGCTTAAGTTCTAGAGAATTCCCTTGATCTTCTATTGCTCTCTTTTGTTCGTCCATGACTAACTTAAGTTGCAGGAGCAGACTTGTTATATCCGGGTCGGCTGCTGTACTTGCTGGTTCCTCTTCCACGTCAAACTCTACGTCGTGCGGATTTTCACCTTCCTGCGTTACTGCTTCTTCCAGACGAATCAGTACTGCATCTTTTCCCCCAGTTGTGTCGAGGTTCCGCTTACTGGGTTCTGCCTTTAGTTGAATTATAGTTAGTTTTCCCAATTTGCGACCCATTTTGCGCAACTAATTAACTCAACACAGAAATCTTTTTTTTTTTTATTTTTTTTTTCTTGTGCAATTTCACACCACGGAAATAGTTATTCACAGAATAAGTTTTATCCCGCTTCTAACACCAATGTAATATGCGGGCTATGGCACGAGTAGATAAAACAATATTCTGTGAAATTATATCTTTATTTTCTAGTCTATAGAACAATTCAGGTTCACACTATACTATTCTTCGCAATTCTTTTCTTACAAGGTCTCTCTCCTCTCAAATCACTTTACCTCCTTTCAATTTCTTGGTGACGTAATTGAGCTGCCGATAGTCCACGCAGAACCGCGTGCTGCCATCTTTCTTCTTAACCAGTACAACCGGTGATGTCCATGGTCTTTTGGAACTTTCAATCAGACCTTCTTTCTCCATTGCCGACACCATCTCTGCAACTTCTGCCTGCTTTGCCAATGGAAGGCGCCTAGGAGGCTGACGAATTGATCTAGTGTCACCAGTGTCTATTCGATGTTGTACCAGGTGTGTTCGGCCGTATTCTCCGTCCTGTGAGGCAAATACATCAGCGTACTCATTGATAAGATTCTCTGCCATAGTTCGCTGCTCCTGATTCAGCTCACTGGACTATAGAATCGTCTCTCTCGTTTCCGCTGTCCAAGGTGATGCGAGAGGTTTTGGAGCATCACGTTCAGATATTGTTGCGACGGGGGTAATCGGCGTGCATTTTCCAGTCACTTCCCCTCGCCTTAGTTTGACAGTGTGTGGTCTTGCGTTCAAAACCCTCACTGGAACCATGGTGTTCTTTGGTTCGACTAACGTCTTTCTCATGATGTAGTCTTGAGAATTCTGCTCTGGATCTGGTTCTACTATGTAGAATCGGTGGCTCCCAAGATCACCTTCCAGCTTCGTCCAAATGATTGTCTCCGAAGACGGCGGCAAAACTTCAAATTTGCTGATGACTGTCCTGAGAGTTACGGCATTCTCGTTTCCGTACACCATCGGAATCTCCACACTTCGATACCTCAGTACTTGCATCCCGGTGTCCAAGATTTCTTCATTTGCTTTCATGAAGTCTATTCCGATGATGCACTCGTCGCATATATCTGCCACCAGAAAAGCATGGGAGAACGTCAGTCCCGCCAGAGTAATCGTAAGACGAACTTCTCCAAACACATTCGCCATTTCCCCTGTTGCAGTCTTCAGGCAGTAGCTGTAGGTGTTGTGCAGCCAGGCGCTTCTGACGATATCTCTTCTTACAATGGAGGCAGTGGCACCTGTGTCGATGGTGGCTACGCACTTCTTCTTGTTGATTAGTGCCTCCACTGTCAGACTCTTGTTACCACGTTTGGTTTGCGAAACTTGAATGGTGGTCCTGGGGGCCTCGATTCCAGTAACTAACTTCTGCCTCGCGAAGTTGGTCCTTTCGCATTTCCCGACTGCTGGTTTTGGGATGTCTGACCGACAGGATGGATGTTATCACCGCCGGATGCTTCCTCTCTGCTTCTCCTACTTCCGCAATGTTTACAATTTCCTCGTCTAACTGCACTTCTGCACTGCCGTTGTAGGTGTCCGGTTTGGTTGCAATTCCAGCAACGGATTTGACTTCCGCGAGCTTTGTTTTCATCCATGACGGCTGTTCTCTGGCATGAGCATTCCACGACGGACATTTCCCTGACACGGTGTATTCCCTGGTATGCTGGGTCCCCAGCCTTCATTGACAAAGCGAATGCCAATGCCTCGGGGAGTGTTCGCTTTTCAGCCATCCTTACAGCCATTTGCAGTTGTCTGTCCTCTATGGCCTGAATAAAAGCTTCTACCGCCATTTCGTTGATAAGCTCCTCACCGGCTTTAGGGTATGAAAGATGGGCTAGTCGCTCTATATCCGCTTGCAACTGTTGGAGCGCTTCCCCCCTTTTCTGGACTCGACTACGCAGCTGAACCCTGTACACCTGCTGCATGTGTTCATCCCCAAACCGTATCTCGATAGCCTAAACCAGAGAGTCGTAGTTCTGCTGTTTATCTTCCGGGATGGTCTGCAAGAGCTCCGCAGCTGGACCCCTCAGTGCAAGTGTGAGTGCAATAGACTTCTCTTCATCATCCCAGCTATTGGTCATTGCGGCCGCTTCGAATTGCCTCTTATAAATTGCCCACGATGTTTGACCATCGAAGGTAGGGGGCTGCATCTCCTTTCTTCTCAGACCGTCAGTGGAATATTCCCGTGCTTTCTGTCTCTTCACGTTGCTGAGTTCCTTAGCAAGATTTTCGACTTGCTTTCCTACTCTCTCGAATTGCGCATCCACTTTTTCAAACTGAGTCTCTATCTTCCCGAACTGAGTTTCATGTTTCTCAAAGTCTTCATCGAATCTAGTTTAGAATTTTTCGAGGTGCGTCTCGACCTTCTCGATTTTCTCTTCGATCGCTTCGAATTTGGATTCCAAGTTCTTGTTTTGCTCATCAAGCTTGCTTTCCAGAGCATCTAGAGAATTCTTTTGTTCGTCCATTGCTTTCTTTTGTTCGTCCATTGCTTTCTTTTGTTCATCCAGCTTAAGTTCTAGAGAATTCTTTTGGTCATCTATTGCTTTCTTTTGGTCGTCTATTGCTTTCTAATGTTCATCGAGCTTAAGTTCCAGAGACTTCTTTTGGTCTTCCATTGTTTTCCTTTGTTCGTCCATGACTGACTTAATTTGCAGGAGCAGACTTGTTATACCGGGTCGGCTACTACTACTTGCTGGTTCCTCTTCCACGTCAAACTCTATGTCATGCGGATTTTCGCCTTCCTGCGTTACTGCTTCTTCCAGACGAATCAGTAGGGCATCCTTTCCCCCAGTTGTGTCGAGATTCCGCTTACTGAGTTCGGCCTTTAGTTGAATTATAGTTAGTTTTCCCAATTTGCGACCCATTTTGCGCAACTAATTAACTCAACACAGAAATGGTTTTTTTTTTTTTTTTTTCTGCAATTTCACACCACGGAAATAGTTGTTCACAGGATAAGTTTTATCCCACTTCTGATACCAATGTAATATGCGAGCTACGGCTCGAGTAGATAAAACGATATTCTGTGAAATTTATTTCTTTATTTTCTAGTCTATAGAACAATTCAGGTTTACACTATTCTATTCTTCGCAATTCTTTTCTTACAAGGTCTCTTTCCTCTCAAATCACTTTATCCCCTTTCAATTACTTAATTAACAAATCCAAACTAATTACTTCTTCTTGTTAACTCTCAACTTTCATTTTATCACAAAATTACAACTTCGCCCGTTATCACTTTTCCAATCTCTTCGCCACGGTTCTAAACCGACTGCCTGGTCTCGATCGCCATCTGTCCTTAAATAGCCGAATTTCTAATAGCCAGAAACTTCTAGCAAATTCTTCGACCACTGGGATAAGAAAATTCTGATGTAATAATTCCAGGATGACAGCTGCAGCCAATAATCTCTTGTTCTCTCTTATCCGTGATATTATCCGAACTGTGGAGACTAATTGCGGACACGAACCTCGAATGAAAAGACACTTCGGACCAAAATTATGCCAGAATTAAAAGACACTTCGGACCAAAATTCTGCCAGAATGAAAAGACACTTCGGAATTTGTTGCATAATGCTACATTATGTTACAATACTTTATAATTTGACTAGTTGCTTGAATTTTTAAAATATTTTAGAATTCAATTCTCTTTACCTTTCATGTTTTCTGTTTAGATTACCTACTCTATTCAGAATTTCTATTTTTATTTAGTAGGTTTACTAAAATTTGGTTTGTTTTACTAATATCTTTTGTAGATTATTATTGTTTCGCACTCTCTTTGAGAGGTTGTTTCTTTTTTACATTATTTGTTTAACAGGTAATTTTTGTTTGTTAAAGTCTGCGAATGCTTTATTCTCTGATTTACGAGTATCATGTGTCACCACAGATAATCATTTTTGTTGGGGTTGTTGTTGGGTTTTTCTTTTGTAACTGTTGTTTTTCGTTTCTGGTCTCTTATATTTTGTAGTGCTATAGCTACTTCAAATCTTCTATAGTTTGCGGGGTGTTGTTCTGTATAGTTAATACGCGTGGGTTGCCTTTACTTAAATACAATTTTGTTTCAAGTGCGATCTGGCACATCTAACACATCTTGACTCACGACAGCATTATTTGTGTTTGTGGTTAAATCCTTGATACCTTCTACACCGGTATAAAATATTAATTATACAATTGTAATAATTGTCCTCCTCAGTGGCTCAACTTTAATACCTGTTGCAGACCAGAATGGTTAATCCTGTTTAACTCACTGATCGCGATCAGGAAGTCCGTCTGTCACCTATGACTTAACTCCAAGCGAGATGAGCTCAGCTCGTTTTTTAACAGCAGAGCTGCCGCTTTTGGGAAATGGGAGCGGAGCAGATTCGGAAAAATCGGAGTAGATTTGTTTTACTGTATTACTTTAAGTCCTAGTAAATATTTGAGTTTTTTTTACTGTACAATAAATCCTCATTAATACATTATTTGAGAAAAATAAACTTTTTTCTATGCACCAAACTACTTGCAAATTTAATATGTTCACTCAGTATAACTTAATTTTACTTTCATCTTCATTTATTAATAATTCCTTCAGCTTACAATTTTAGTTTCTTTTGTCAAAATGATTAATAATTGCGAAACAAATTTCGCTATAAACGTAATTGTTAATAAAATACTGAAAAAATGTTTGCGGAGATTTTAGTTCCAGCATAAATTAAATATATATATATATATATATATATATAAATACTTGCAAGCTGAATGGAGGCCCCTAGGCATAACCTTGATTGACTTGTTTTTTCTATTTTCATAGGTATACTATTAAGTCTTAACTTCAATCAGAGTCCATAGAGAAGTTTTTACAAACATAATTATTCAGTGCTACTATTTTATAATTTTTTAACGTTTACATGTTTCAATGAGAAATTCGTTATACCAATTGTGTTGTGTGTTTATAGTCGGTGGTGTTGTTCTTGTGTTCGCTATATTTTTGGGTCCTGATGGTGGTGATCTTATGACATTTGAAACCTTTCTAAATGGGTCGATTAAGTGCATTAATTGATCCTCCCCAGAGTGTTGATTTTCCAGAAAACCTGGTCTGCTACTTGGGGTATTACTTCCTGGTCTTTTATTTATTGTTTTCTTTCTTTTCTTTTTCTTTAACTTTTTATCAAAAAGTTGAAAAGTTTGGACTTTAGTCGCCTGACCCCTAATCCCAAAGGGGTAAAATGTTGAACAAAAAAATTCGGTTAGAAACTACCATGATAAATCCGATCGTAGCAAAGACCCTAAAATACATAATAAAATATTATTATTTGGATTATCAACAGCTATTAAACTTGTGGCAAGCTTAAATACGACCGTTAAAGAGAACCCATAAAGCATGAGTTAACACTAACCAAATACAAACCGCCAGAAATACTGCACTTAGAGGTTTACTTAATACATAAAGAACGTTTCTTGACAATCGTGGATAAATTTAGTCAATTTTCTGTTGTGTATTTACTGCCTGCAAGGAACAGCATTAAATTCATACAAATTTTGAGACATTTTATCTCCCACTACGGAATACCAAACCAATAACATAAAGGATAACGGCAGTGAATTCTTGTCTACTTTTGTTTACCACTCTGAACCGTTCTGCACACCTACATAATTATACATACGTACGTTCTTAAATTTTGGATATTCGCAACACTATTATATCTATTAGAAAAAGGTACAGGAAGCTCCAATAATCTTGAATTATATCTACATAAAAAGGCGTGAGAGGTACATGATTCAAAATTATCCTTGGTACGAGTATACTCGTATCAAAGAAAACTATTTTATTTCAATGTAAAATATCCGAAGTGAAGTAAAATAAATAAGTTTTGTGAAAAGTTCAAGGTTTTATATATTATTTTGATATGGAAACTTCATGTGCAGACTTGCGTACAAATTAACATGTATGTTCACGAATGTGTACAAGGTTACTGAATTTATGTAATTGTAATTTAGTTTTTATTTGATAATGAAATCATTTCCCCGAAAAGTTATTTCAAAAAACGAATTGAAACAATTATTGAACGCATTAGGAAAACATACATTGGGTAGAAGAAAAAAATGTTTTGTGCTACACCATGTGTATGACCTAGAAAGCTGAGAACAGCTTTTCAAAAAAGGAGGACATTGCTGGTTGGCTTTTTCTGAAAAGGCGTTGCTAGTGTACCTCTCTAGCAGAGACGGAATGTTGTAATGACAATATAAGTTACATGACGGCAATTAAGGCTATGGCGGTCTTCCTGATGTATAAATTTATTTGGTTCTTCGGCGAACCGTCATACAGCAAAATGATGTTGAAATGAGGTACGAGTACCTACTTTTTTCTCTCTAAAGTAATTTGAACACTTTAATTACGCCTTAAAAGTAAAAACTGGACATGGAATTCATATTCCGGGTATATCAATTTTAGTATTAATACATACATATGTAGTTTCTAACATGGAGAAATAATAATAAAACGCCACCACTAATTGGTCCTTAAACTTTAAACTGGGAACATTATATATACGTTTTTTTAGAATCCGAAGCATTATAAGTGTAAACATTTCTGAAAACTGTTCACAGACAAATCCACTTTTCAGAAAAATTTTCGTTTTTCTGTGCATTTTTCCTAGAAGCTGGAAAATATTATCTAGATAAAATATGTAAACCCTAACGTTTTCTACATTTCGACCATATACAATATTAGCTTAAACCCCGCCCGCTTCGTCAGGCATTCAAAAAAACAGCTGTATGTACCACATCGCATACAAAAATGTCTAAGTTTTTTTTTCAATTCTTTTCGAATATTTTTGGAATTTTTTTTTTTTGCCTTTGTACTGTAATTATCTACATTAAAAAATAATAATAATTGGTTGAGAATTACGGACGGTAGAGGGAAACATACGCATTATGCCACTTAGTTTTATATATGTATGTATATATGTCTAGATAGATTAAATTTGACGACGACTGCTTATTGGGGACAAAAAAAATATTTACATATATGTATATGTAGCTTTACCAAACTATTTACGGTGATTATAGTAAATGTTTCATCAGGATCCGTGAACATACATATTGTTACACTTCTGGGGGGGTTATCGATGGCGACCCCGGGCTGTAGCTGGAAGAGGGAGGAAAAAGCAAGAAAAAGCACGATGACCACCTCCAGCAAAAAGGCAATCTCTCTTGCCGAACGCGCTCCTTTTAAACGCTTCCAACTCTCCACCAAAATTTCCCTCGTTGAATCTATCTGTCCTCTCTTGTCATCTCACTCGCGCCTGGAAAGATTCCAAAAAAAATTATGAAAATTTCCAATTACCTTCCAGCCTTTCGGATTTTTCCTCCGCCATTTTGGAAAATTTTCTATCCCAATTTTCCACTTGTCCACCTTTTCCTTGCCATCGTCACCCATTTTTCCTGATTGCCCGTAATTTTCCCTCTCCAACGAGGGGTCTATCGTCTCGGAGAACCTGGAGTTACTCTTGTAATTGCATTTTTCCTCTTTTTGCCACTTTTTGTCGCTTTCTTGCGATTAAAACGCGCTCCTGTATTTTCCCAACCATTCCCAATTATTTCCCTTTTATCCTACAGCACACCAATGTAACCCAACCCGCAGAATATCTGAATGGGAGCGCCGCATCAAAAAGTGTACTAAACGTGCCCCGGATGACATTGCTGACAGACGTCAGAATTCCCATTCTTTTTTTTTTCGGCAATTTATTTTCTTTTTCCCACCGCGCCGTGTATTTTCCGTGTTTTCTTGTGTTTTTCGGGCGTTTTCTTTTCGCACAAGTGATTTATTTTGATTCGGGAGTGTGTGCATTCGTCCGACCATCGATACAGGAAAACGTTCCGACACCAAGTTCCAGGAGAGTGCGGTTCCTCTTGGCAGCAGTTCCGCGCGGTGTACTGCATCGACTTGGAGTGTGCGTTCTTCGGGTCGACAAATCCGGGTGTTTTTCCGACTGGGAGGAGTGCGAAGTCCACCCGCACTCCAATGAAGATCATTGTCCACACGCCACAGCTTGCTGTCGGCTATATTTGGATACCCTCTGCAACAGGTGAGTGATTAAGATCTTTGTTTACCTTTTTGTTTTCTTTTGCCATTATTGCCTTTCTCGGTTGTGTTTTTCGCGGGCGTATTCGATCCTTTTGTTCCAGTAAACGAAACTGGATTCCTCGGTGGCCTATGCCATGGGAAAAGCCGACATCGTTGCTGTGAATCGAGGGGTCCGCGGTTGTGCCAGCGCAGGTGCAGCCGTGTACAATTGCGCAAGCTGAAATCGGGGTTGTTTACTTTTGTGCGGTGAAACTTTTCCCAGGTAGATATTGCGGGTGGGTTTCTTTTCAGGTGACTGCGCTTCGATGGTGTGATGGATACTGGAAGAGAACAGGTGAGTAGTGAGGTACTTGTGAAATTACCTTTTTAATTAATTTTTCTTTTAATAGGTGACGGCTGATGGACATGACGGAGGCGCTGGAGGTAACCCGCTGGTTCGGCGCTGAGGGTTGATGATGATGCTTGCTAGGGCAAGCAAGATGACTCTGGAGAGGTGGTGTGTTGGTGGAGTATTGGAAGGTGCCTAAAGTTGGAGGTGAGATTCATTACCTGTGTGTTAATTTTATTTTAATCTCGTGTCTCTTTAGGAAGTGAAGTGTAGGCGAGAGGAGAATTTCGCTGCGAATGGCTGCAGACAACCGGACGGGTTGTATTGGACAACTGTGGGCGGCGAAGGCAGCGGTTGATGGCAGCGGATGATGGCAGCGGTTGACGACAGCGGTTTATTGATGTGAGTCTTTTTTTCTTCTTTTCTTGTAGTTTCTAGTAGTAGTACTAGTAGTGGTGGTGGTTCGACTTGGTCGTTCCCCACTTTTGTAACAATATATTTAAAATTTTGGCAGTTCTCTGTTGAGAAAAATCCTAACAACTGTTTTCCGATAAATTCACTTAAAAATTACAGAAATATTTTTGCGAACATTTATAATTTCTTCTTAATTAAACTTGACTGAAACTAAATTGTGATGGAACAACAGCGTAAAATAGAAAATTCATGTGATTCGACTCCAAAATTGTCAAAAGAGCGAGATTTTAACTACTAGAATTTTTTATTTTTTTTTACTAGACACAAGATTTGGTAATAGAAGTGACCGCCTCACTTGGATCACCGTGGATCGATTGATGATAAAGTAACAAGATTATTTACTTTTCATTGATTTGGAGCCTCCCCAAGGCATATTGAATCCAATATGAATATTTTGAAATTGTTTTTGGTAACAGTTTGCCCAGATCTTTGAGGAAGTATTTACCGAAGGCCGTCATTCTGGTTCTGCCAAAGTTGGACATTTGCGGAGAAAGTGGGCCGTAAGCTCTTCTGCATCCATGTCACCGCAGCTTCTGCATACTTCTATTTTGCTGATTCTTTTTATCGAAAGGTGCTCCATCTCTACCGCCATCTTTAAGAAATCCATGCTTAAGTATATTAGATTTTATAAGTTAATACTGGTTTAAATTCGTATCTTCTAATTCCGTAATGCAGAGCTGTAAGTTAAGAATATTTGGCTCATTCCCACATAATTTTACTTGTTTTGATTTTATCACTGTGGATGAGCATGTTACTTGTACCTTAATTTCTCAATTTGTTTTGGATTTTCCCCCATAAAGTTGTTGCCTCACTTTCCTTTTTTTCACTTAAATAGTTGAGTTATATTAGTGAGTTTGAGTTTTTGTTATTTTTTTTTTTTATAATCTGCGCGCGCCAAAGGGATGATTAATACCCTTTAATTGTTTCAGGGCACCGGCGTCAGGGAAAGGGGGAAGAGGAACAGAGGAGGTACCTATGCACGTTGGCTTTGAATGTTTGAAGATTGTAGTGATGGAGAAATACAGAGCCTGGTAGATCGTTCCACATTCGTGTTGTTCGGCTTATAAATGAATCCCTATATTTGACAGTACGACCGAAGTTTGGCTTTAGGGTAAACTGATGTGCATTCGAAGCATGTCGCGTATTACGGGTGAAATTTTGAAGGGGAGGAATGCAACTGGCTATTTCGCTGGATCATTTTTTGTGGAAGAAACGATAAAACAGGGAGAGACAGGAGACATTTCTCCGATGTTCTAGTGAATAAAAAGAATTCACAATGTCTCTATCACCTATAAGTTTTAACGCGCGATTGTGTACCCTATCAAGAACGTGCAAAACGGTCTTGGGTGCACCAGACCAGATATGGGCATTATATTCCAGCTTAGGTCGGTTGAATGCCTTATAAATTAAGGCCAGAACAAACGGGGTAAATATTTCTTGCACCGTTTAATTAATCCTAGACATTTTGCAGCATTTTTGGCGACCTCGAATATGCGATCATTCCATCGAAGATGGTTATTAATACACAGACCGAGAATGGCAAGTCTTTCGGTTTCAATGATGCAAGTACCATCCATGGATAATGGTTGATGGTTTTGGTTTCGTTTGAGAGACAGAAGACAGAAGACAGCATTGTGTTTTGGAAGCATTAAATTCCACTCTGTTAGTTGAACCCCATTTAATTATGCTGTCCAGGTCGGAATTTAATGTGTTTAACATACGCTGCCGCTCCTCTTCTACAGCCGAAGAGCAAGGACGTGAGTTAGGGAACGAATATGAAAAACTGAGGGTACTGTCATCAGCGAAGGAATAGATTGGATTAGAAGTCGCAGACATGAGAACATTTATAAAAATAAGAAAGAGAGTCGGAGACAAAACAGAGCCTTGGGGAACACCAGCATTTATTTGGTGAATTGCAGACTTGGAGCCGTCCAAAACAACTTTTATTGAACGCAACGAAAGGTAATCCATTGAAGAAGAGACTCATCGATGCCATATGCACGCATTTTCGACAAAAGAGCTTGATGCCAAACTCTGTCAAATGCCTTTGAAATATCAAGTACAACCATTTTGGTTTCGCCGAAGTGATAGAGAGATTGGTTCCACTTCTCGGTGAGATATGCCATCAAATCACCAGTGGACCTGTTGCTACGAAAACCATACTGCCGGTCATTAAGGAGTTTTCGTGAATCGAGATATTTCATAAGCTGACGATTTATCAGCGTTTCCATGACCTTGGAAAGAAGGGACGTAAGTGCAATGGGTCGGTAATTTGACGGGGAGGAAGATTCGCCTTTTTTGGGGACGGGCTGGATAAATGCTGTTTTCCATCTACTCGGAAAGAGCCCTGAAAAGTAGGATAGACAGAAAAACTTACGCAGAGGTTTTGCCAGCGTAGAAGAACACCTCTTCAGAACTATGGGGGGGATACAATCTGGACCAGCAGATTTGTGTATGTTAAGACCTTTGAGTACTCCTGCAACTGTACGTGTGCGAAAGTGGACTTGTCCCATGGAAAATTTGCCGCTCTCAATACAGGTGGAGACGAAGCATTATCTGGCAGCGTGGATTGCTGCAAAGTGAGCAGCAAGCAGATTAGCTTACTCTAATATTAATTCTGTCTCTCTTATATTTAGATACAACAACTTCTAGATTAATACTAGTTAGTTGCTAGACAACCTGGTCTCTTCCGCCACTTTGGCTGACGGACTAAGAAGCCATTAATTTCGAAACAGTCCAGTATAACTCGGGTTTGTATTCCCCTGCCGTAGATTATCACTTTGTATACTGCATCCTATAGAGTACTCGTATATTAATTTTGATACATATTTTGTAACATAAATAAATAATAACGATAGACCCCCAAAAGAATCATATATGTATATGTACGTATTTGTGCTCAGCCCACAAATACGCCAACTGTTCAAAAATGTACTAGAAACTCATAAATAATTACTTAACAAAATATATGAACTTTGCCATTCTTAACAATTCGTCTGTTTTTTTTTTTTTTTTGTTCAAAAACACTTATTATTATTGTGACTATTTCACCAGATGATAGGCGGTATCTTCCCACGAAGATGAAGACAGAGCAAAACAAGAGTTTCCCTCTCGTTACTGTCTTTGCAGCTGCAACAGAAAGTGTTGTGAGGAATGCCAAGCTTGGCCGCGTGGTACCCTATAGGCCAGTGGCCTGTAATAATGGCTACAATTCTGGCAATATCAGGCCTTGATCTGCCTAGTAGCTCATTTGATTTAGGTTTGTTAAAACTGGGCCATGTCTTCCTTGATATGGCACAACAAGTAAGGTTGTTTCACCCGAGATTTGCGAGCTGGAGGAAATGGAGGTGTAAATTGCCATTAACGACTCCTATCGGAATATTGACTCCTTCCGCTAGCGAGCCGTTAAGGGCTGACCCTCGCCTGGCTAGCTCATCTGCTCGCTCATTTACCTCATAATTGCTGTGTCCTGAAGTTTAGTTTCCTTCTTCTTGCTTTTAATAATTGAAATTATAATGATTGTTAATTTTTTTTCTTTGTCAGGGCGGGTACACCTTACTGGAGCACTTAAATTCAAGAACAGGTCCATTGTACAACCAGGTAGAGAACCCCATTTGAATGTGTTTTTTTTTCGTACTTTATAAAAATACGAGTAGACGCTTCAGTGATGACGAGCTTCACCACATCAGCACCGAAAATCTGCCACCTGATCCGCGCAAACGCAGGACAATCACATAAGAAGTGTTCCGCAGTGTCATCGCCCTCTCCACGGGAGTAACAGACAGGGGTAGCGCTCAAACCTACAACATGGAGGTGCTTGGCAAAGGTGAAGTGGCCCGAAAGAACGCCAGTAAGTTGTCTGCAGTCTCTTCTGGTAAGAGACAGCAAGAAAGCCGCGGATTTCTTACAGACCGCTGCATCCTGGGAAGTCATGCCACCTTCGATTGTGTTCACTGAAAACCCAGTCGTCAATGGAAGCCCTAACCGAGGACGCTGGCAAACCCGTCGTGGGTTCAAGTCCAGAAAAATTCTCTTCTGAGCCTTGTCTAGCAAGCTCGTCAGAGATCTCATTTCCAGTTATCCCTTTGTGTCCAAACAAGATTCAGTGAGTGCAGCCTTCCGACCGAATTCAAGGATGTTTTGCATTCTCGAACTATTTTGGAAGTGGTTAAAGGATTGAGCAAGGCCTTAAGCTCAGCCTGACTGTCACTACAGACGCAGATACTTCGCCCCTTCCACCTGTTCTTACCAACATAATCCGCAGCCATTAGGATAGCATATATTTCTGCCTGGAAGACAGATGTGTATTTTCCCAACGAGAAGTGAAGCCTAATGTTGTTGCATTCCACGAAAACACCAGCACCAGACGCTTCCAGTTTTAGAGCCGTTTGTGAAAATGCAACTACATTCATTTCCTGGCTCCAGACTCTGAACATGGGGAAAGTTGACTTCAAATTTGTACCGCAGCCATAATTCAGGTGTCTTTGCAGCAGACAGCATATCCATGAGACAGGGGTCGTAGGATAATCGTCGCGTAACGTCATCAAAACTCCAGTGCGAATCGTACCAGAAACTACTTCTTTTAAACGGAAGATGGCCCTGAGCGTTCACCCCTTGACATAAACATCAAGGGGGAGGAGGTTCATCAAGGCATCTAGAGCAGAACCAGGCGTATTGGGGAAAGCTCCCAAGCAGCAGAAACAAACTGTTCTTTGGAGTTTGGCGAAAGCAGCAGTAACTTATTTACGTGAGAGCTTTTTCCACCAAACAACTGACGCATATGAGAGGAAGGGTCTTATCATTGCCATGTAGATGCAAAGGACCTTCCTTGGCGATAAGCCCCATGTCTTGCCGAAAACACTTTGCATTGCCGAAGGACTAACAGAGCTTTGGAAGTTTTCAGCTCGACATGTTTCGTCCAAAGAAGCTTGTTATCTAAGATTACTCCTAAATATTTGGCTTCTTGGAGAGTTGGATAGTGACGCCTTTTTGCACTGTCTGAGTCAGACCAGTCAATTTCCATCTTCTCGTGAGAACCATGAGAGAGAGGTTTAACTGAAAACCCATTCCTAGCGCACCAATCGTCGATTGCGTCAAAGGCCATCTGTAAGTTAGAGCAAACAGTCGCTAGGCACGATCCGGCAGACAGAACGGCGACAACATCTGCATATGCTTGAGCGTAGACGTTAAAACTATTGAGAGTGTTCAACCAGCATGCACCAAAGCAGTGGAGATAGAACACCGCCTTGCGGGCAGTCCCTACTTACACCTGCCATAACACACCGGCCACAATCTCCATCTACAGTCAGTGTTCTGTTCACCAGCATTGCTTTGATCTACAACACTAGAGATTCTTCTACGCCGTGATTTCTGGCGGAGCTACACATGCTGTCAAAAGTCGCACTGTAAAAGGCACCTTATCGCGTATTCTTTCCTGTCAAGCGCACATTCTATTCTGCTGATCAGATTTTGTAGCGCAGTCTCGGAGGATTTTCCGCGTTGATAGGCATGTTGCATCTCTGACAGAGGATGTACCCTCAAAGCAACTTTGCGCACATATAGCTCAACCAGGCTTTCCATGCTTTTCAGCAGGAAGGACGTCAGACTAATAGGTCTGAAGCTCTTGGCGATACAGTAGTCGTCTCTGCCGTTCGCCAGGGGTTTGGTATATATGCCTGCGTCAAGCCAGCAGTGGAAATTCTCTACAGAGTTGGCAGCATATTTGATAGCTTCATCCGCCGCCACGCCCGATGCAGTATACCAGCTGCGCCGAGTTGTTCGGCTCAGACCTCTAACAGCTTCACTGGTTGAACCTGGTTGCGAACCGATGGTGACCTGATTTCCTGGGAAGTGTGTCTTCAGCAGAAGACTGAAAGCAACCGCTTTAAACTCAGTGAAAGTACCATCAGGTTTCCTGAGTGATTCCGGCTTGATTGGTTTTCTATTCTTGAAAATTTTGACCAGTCTACTGGTTTCACCGAGAGTTTTTATCTTGCCACAAAAATCTCTATATGAGGTACGTTTCGAAGTTCGAATTAACCTCTTATATTCTCCTTGCTTCGATCGGTAAATTTCCACTCCACCTCCGAATTTGTCTTGAAGGATCTATTTAGAAGTTTTCTGGTTTCCTTAAGAATTCGTTGCAGATCTGAGTTCCACCATGAAACTGGCCTTCTGCTGGGGTTTTTTGTCAGCGGACACGTTAGTTCAGAACATGTGGTAAAAGTGCTATTCAGGTCTTGAACGGCTTCCTCTACCTTTTGCCTCGTTCTAAGTTTATGTAGATCTTTGATAGATTTACTTAATTCTTCATTAAACCATATCCAGTTGGTTTTTCTTGGATTCCTCCTCCCTTGCAAAGCTGTTGTTTCGCATTCGATTTAGAATTCGATGTACCTATGGTCTGAGAGCGAAAGTTCTGGCGAAACTCTCCAGTTGGTAATAGACTTGAAATACCTGTTAGACATTGTCAAATCAATCACTTCCTGTCATTGCGTCATAACAAATTTTGGTTGTTAGCCAACATTATTGGTGGTAAGATCAGAGGATAGTGTGAAGTCCAGAAGACGATCTCACTGTGCATTGCAATTGCTGCTGCCCCAAACAGTGTTTTGAGTATTACCATCGCAACATATGACAAGACCTATCTTTCTGGTATCACAATTTTCTATGAGCTCGACCACTGCCCTTAGTGGTGGGGGTAGTACCGAGTCATATGGGAAGTAGACTCAAAGACGTAGGTTTCCCATTTACCGTTCGTCTTGTAGCTTATAGCTGCAGCGACTAAGTCCTGGCCACGAAACTTTCCACACTTAGTTGCTGAGAGAGAATTTGGTATAATAAGACAAGCCGTAGGCCTTTTGGACCGCTCATCATAAAGTGCCGTGATATCACGCATACCTATAAGGCCACAAATGCGCTTGTTCTGCACCCAAGGCTCCTGGATAGATATTATGTGAGGTTTTGTTCTACTAGCTGCAAGTCTGCTACTGATAAGAGCGGTAGCAGCCTTGCAGTTTTGTAGGTTGATCTGAGTAAATATGATTAAACATTAGGGGTTTTTTCGACCATGGTTCACACTACTTGGTATCGAAGTGGAACTGAATCCTACCCAGATGCAAATATGATCGTATTTCGTACCTAGAATCATATTTATTTTGACGATCCTTTCTCTCCGTGTGTATATGAACAGTCCACTTGATCGTCTCGAGTCCAGGATTCTGGGTATGCAGGCGTGCTAGCACGTCAGCCGTTTTCCCAAGTTCCCCGGGATTCAGCAGACGGCGCGCGTCTGTTTAGTTCTCTTGAAGACCTCAAAAGTAGAGGTCTCAGGGGGGTGTTTCGGCACCGACATGCTAATCCATTCAGAGGTTTGCTGTAAAGAGCACTTCACCATAAAGGTTCCGCTCTTTAACTGACAGCCTTCCACCTGAAAGAAAACATTCGTTGCTTGGGCCAGCTCTAATAAATGAACTTCGCAATGTTTGCACTCCGCATCGGTCATGCTGTTGTCATTGCCAGACTTCCCGATTCGGACAGTTAAAGAGGAGATAACAGCTTTCTTGTAAGAAATCTACTTTTCTCGCTCCTTAACCACAGGGTTTTTTTCCTTCTCAGTAGATTTGTCCTCGACAGCCATTTTCCGCCTATTGGGAATACAACTGGTTGTATTATCGGTGTCACACAAGCAAATCGAGGAAATAGTCAGCAAACTGCCGATGAGTGTATGTGTGGAATGGACTCAACGCAGTCTGTATATTCAGCCACATGCGACGCTTAAGCACTTCGGCGAATGGTTGAGTTCAGTAGCCAGGTTTATATGCATAGTGGCTCCGACAACTTTGCCACCGCAATCCGAAGTGAAGCCAAAACCACGAAACGTCCTTCATGCCACATCGCAGTCAGCCGATATTGCAAAGGGAAGTCACATTCAGTAACAGAGTGCAAGACCTACACCAACTTGAACGTAACCGAGAAGTAGAGTTTTGTGAAAAGGAATCGATTGTGTTTTTCTTGTTTGCGTTACGGCCATAATGTTCGACAACTGTTCCAGAGCCCATCATTCTTCGCTCCACGAAGCGTCGACGAATGAGAATGCGAACTCAGAAGCAGAAGTCACGAAACTTTTGCACTCTGCGGATGTGAGCATGAAGATTCTCTTTCATGTGTTGCCAGTTAAACTGTTTGGCAATGATGACATCGTAGTGAGGTGAGTGACAATTATGAGCACGGATTTAGCGAGGGAGCTGCGTCTGAACGGTCATAAGAAAGTGCTGAAACTAAAATGGTTCGGTAAAGAGACGATAGGTCAGGAATCGTCTGTGGTGAGCCTTAGAATAAGTACCGACAAGGATAATGCGGAGCAATATGTACTGGACGGCATTCGGACAGTCAGTAACTTGAGTCTGCCAACTCAATCAATAACTGCCGTCGACTTGAAGCCTATATATCAACGGTCATTTGAGATCCCGCTAGCTGAATACGATAACGTCGAGCTACAAATCCTAATCGGACTCGATAATTGCCATTTAGGAATACCGATACACACTATTGAATCAAAAAAATCCCAACCTGTCGTCGCCGAAACAAGACTTGGATGGGTGGTTTATGGTACGATATCATGGGAAACTGCCAGACAAACGATTCTACACAACAGTTACAAAGATGAAGACGAAGATGCGCGCTTACATTAAATTGTCGATGATTTCCTCAACATTGAATCATTTGGAGAGAAGAAACCGACGAAGCCATTCATTTCTGCCACCGAGAAGAGAGCGAGGCATATTTTATCAAGCACGACGTCACGAATTGACGGTCGTTACGTGACGGGCCTGCTGTGGAAAGAGGACGCTTTCGAACTGCCATCAAGCTACGACATGGCGAAGCGAAGATTTTGGAGTTTAGAGAATAAATTTCAAAGGGAGCCAGAATTTGCCGCCGTGTATAGAGGGATCATCACCGACTATCTAGCCAAGAAAAGAAAAGAAGAAGCGTGTTCGAACATTCCGACGACGTGGTGTCTTCCACATTTTGGCGTGAAGGATCCGAACAAGCCAAACAGGCTCCGACTGGTGTTTGACGCAGTCACTAATGTACATAGGAAATGGTCCACCAAGTGTTGATCCGAACTGAGGATCAGAATTTGCAACGCTTTCTTTGGTGAGAAACCAAGAATGATCTGATTGATGTATATGTGATGCGGTCGATAACATTTGGCGCCAGCTGTTCGCCATGTTCAGCAAATTACCTGAAAAATCTCAACGCCTTGAGATTAGCCGACAAATATCCGAGAGCTGTCAAGTCTATAAGCGATCATCACTACGTGGATGACTACGTCGACAGTTTCGATAGCTTAGCTGAAGCAGTCTACATCACCAGGGCCGTTATTTTAATCCATCGAATTGATGGGTTCGAACTACGAAATTTTGAATCAGATTCCGAAGATGTGTTGCGAAGTATTTCCGTCATAATAGATCAATGAAGCCAAATAGTGGAAATGAACATAAGACGTCTTCATATTCCAGCTGAAGTATCCGCTGGTTAGTGTCGACGTCATCGCCAAAATCAGATGTCCAAGCAGAGGGAGTTCCTAAGTATAATGATGTCTACATTCGACCCATATGATATGATACCCAATTTCACCATATACGCAAAATTGATTCTGTGGAGGTATAGGGTCGAATGAGACGAGCCTATATTCCCAAGGCGATCTTCGACCGATGACTATCTGCGAAGTCGTAACTTCCGAATTCGAATCTCGGTCGAGTGCCCAGGTGCCACGATGTTAACCTGTCCTCAGCCGGTGGAGTGGCGTTTAGTGCGGTCTCGTACCTCAGAGTAGAAGTTGGTGCCAAGATCTATGTGTCATTCGTTTGCGGGAAGACAAAATTTGCCCTAAAGAACCTGATGTCATGCCGCCATGCTGGGAATAAGACTTTGCAATTCAATAGTTGAACATCACAACTTATCATTAAGAGAAATGGTATTCTGAACCGACTCGAAAACCGTTATCAACTGGCTCAGATCCGAACCTCGTCGCCAGACGCAATTCGTGGGCTTTCAAATAGCCGAATTTCTCGAAAGCAGTAAAGTCAATCAGTGGCGTTGATACAGTCAAAGTTCAATCTAGCGGATGAAGCCACTCGAGCCAGATACCCACCCAGATTTTACGCCGACAACCGCAATATTTAGCTTTAGTGTCGGTAAAATAAATGTTTCACTAAAGTCTTTTACACCGTTTTTAAAAATTTTATATTATTAACACTTATTTTATAATTTTTAAATTTAACAACTTTTTTTCCTTCGATAAATTCATTGTTTTTTTACAATTTTGTAAAATCTTTACTTCTTGTATGTATTTTGTTAAAATATAATATTAGGTGCGCAACTAAGTTGTTGTCAGTAGATGGCTCCATCAGTAAGTGCTGGTCGATTTTGACATATCCAAAACGTCATGAATCGAGCTTAGACATATGGTAAACAAACTGTTTTGACACATTAGTGATTTTGTTTTGGCGTCATATTCTTTTGGTTGTGCGAAAATGTCTGAATTTGTGCCAAATAATCGTCATTTGCGGGAAGTGTTAATTTTCTTCTTTCATTCGAGGAAAACGGCGGCTGTAGCGCATCGAGAGCTCCAAAAAGTTTACGGAGATGCTGTTCTAGGTGAAACATCGTGCCATGATTGGTTCCGTCGCTTCAAAGACGGTGATTTCGATGTTGACGACCGTCCGCGTGAAGGAAGGCCAACATCCTTCGAAGACGCTGAATTGGAGGCATTGCTCGATGAGGATCCGTGCCAAATGCGAGAAGAGCTTGCTTCAGCATTAGGAGTTACCGGTCAAGCGAATTACAGACTCTTCTTTGTTTGTTCTATAAGGACAAGGACTATTTTTCAATAATAGGTTTCTAATATATTCATTACCTTGAAGTTTTAAGTTTTCTTTTTTTTTTTAATTAGATTGTTTGGTTTTTCAAAAATAGTGCAATATACGGGCTACGGCTCGAGTAGATAAAACAATATTCTGTGAAATTATTTCTTTATTTTCTAGTCTATAGAACAATTCAGGTTCACACTATACTATTCTTCGCAATTCTTTTCTTACAAGGTCTCTGCCCTCTCAAATCACTTTATCTCCTTTCAATCACTTAATTCACAAATCCAAACTAATTACTTCTTCTTGTTAACTCTCAACTTTCAATTTATCACAAAATTATAACTTCGCCCATTATCACTTTTCTAATCTCTTCGCCACGGTTTTAAAACTACTGCCCCCTCTCGATCGCCATCTGTCCTTATATAGCAGAAGTTTCTGATAGCCAGAAACTTCTAGCAAATTCTTCGACCACTGGAACAAGAAAAATTCTGATGTAATAATTCCAAGATGACAATCATTCTTGCAGTTATACTTCCCTCTCATCCGTGATAATATCCGTCTCTTTCGTAGACATGAACTGTGGAAACCGCAGACACGAACCTCGAATGAAAGGACACTTCGGACCAAAATTCTGCCAGAATGAAAAGACACTTCGAAATGGGTTGCATAGTCGTAGGAGCGTAGTTATTATTATGCTACACTGCCCCCCTCTTAGACGTGTTCGTCCCGAACAAGTGCATCTTCATTTCGGCCATTGTATCGACTCAGTCGGTCCACATGAACCACTTTCATTTTGGCCCTTGGTCCTCGCTGGATGCGGTAGACAACATTGTTGATGCGGGTTACTATTCTGTAGGGACCCTCCCAGTTCCGCTGCAATTTAGGTGATTTCCCCTTTTGGCGATGGGGATTATACAGCCACACCAGATCTCCTTCCTGGAATCCTGACGTTGTTGCCTTCACATCATACCTGGTCTTCATTCGGTCGCTCGTCATCTTAATCTGGCTTCTGGTCCTTTGGTGTATGTCCCTAAGCCTTTCCCTAAGGTCCGCCACGTACTCTTCTTCATTTCTGGGCTCATTGGTAGGAGATCCAAATTCCACCTCACTGGGTAAACGAGCTATTCCACCAAATAAGATTTCGAACGGCGTATGTCGAGTAGTGCTATGCACGGCACTTCTATAGGCCATCAAAAACAAGGGAATCTGCCGGTCCCAATCCCATTGGTAGTCACCTACGACCCTCGAGAGATGTTCGTCCAAAGTCCTATTGAAACGCTCCACCATACCGTCCGACTGTGGATGAAGCGGGGTTGTCCTTATCTTTTTGATTCCGAGTAGCTGACACATCTCTTCGAAGATTCTTGGCTCGAAGTTCCGCCCTTGGTGAGAATGCAATTCCAAGGGCTCACCGAATCTGCTAACCCAATTGTAGACGATCTGCTCCGCCACGGTTCTGGCTTCCTGGTTAGGGATCGGAAACGCTTCCGGTCACTTACTGAAGTAGTCCATCACTACGAGTATATACCGATTACCATTGTCGGTTTCCGGAAAGGGCCCTGCGATGTCAATGGCGATTGGTGCATCTTACCTCGAGTTTTGGACCCTTGCTAGCTGCACACACGTCGCATTTTCTGCACCTGTCTTCGATATCTTCCTTCGTTTTTAACCAATAAAAACGTTCTCGTACCTTTTCTAGCGTCTTATTCACTCCCAAGTGGCCTCCGGACGCTGCGCCATGCATTTCCTGTAACACCTCCTTGACCCTCGTCCGCGGTATGACAAGCTGCATTACAAACGACTTTCCGTCGGAGGATTCCCATTTTCTTCTCAGAACACCTTCTTGGACATGGAGGGAGTCCCACTGCGCAAAATATGCCTTTAAGGTCGGGCTTCTTTGAGAGATGTCCTGATGATCCGGTTTCTCCATGTTCTCCTTCCACACCAGAATCGGCTCGATATCCGGGTCTTCCTTCTGAGCGTTCCGGATCTCATCTACGCTCCAGCCGGCGATAGGTTCGGCTCTCATTCTTTGGATTTAAATCAGCTCCCGTTCTTCCTGACGCGCACAATGTTTACAATCCGTTCTGCATGGTCTCCGGGACAGTGCATCCGCATTAGAGTGGAGCCTTCCTTTACGATGCTGTATTTCGTAGTCGTAGATTTGCAGCCTTTCGGTCCATCTTGCGACCTGACCCTCAGGACTCTTGAACTGTAATAGCCATTTTAAGGCTGCATGGTCTGTGCGAAGAACGAACTTCCTCCCATAGAGGTACGCAGTAGTTCCTTTCTGGCTTAGAGAGCACCTTGCTGAAGTACGCAACCACCTTCTCTTGGCCATCATGCACCTGGGAGAGTACGGCTCCTACCCCGACATTACTAGCATCTGTATCTACAATGAACGTTTCCCCGGGAGTGGGGTAAGCTAGTATCGGGGCATCGCATAGCCGTTGTTTAAGTGCCTTGAAGCTCTTCTCGCACTCAATTGACCATTTGAATTGTTTCCCCTTTTCCGTCAACTGGTGCAGGCTCTTTGCGATCCCGGCAAAATCCTTCACGAACCGTCTGTAGTAGGTGACTAGGCCCAGGAAGCTCCTTATTTGGTGTTTGTCTTTGGGGACTGGCCAGTTTTCACCGCTTCGACCTTCTCTGGATCGGTTCTCACTCCTTTCGCTGAAATTATGTGTCCCAGGTACTTGACTTCCCATCTAAACAGGGCGCACTTCTTGGGGTTGAGCTTCAGGTGGGCACTTCGAAGCCCTTGAAGCACATCCCTTAGATTGTCTCGGTGTTGCGCAAACGTTTTTCCTACGACGATGACATCATCCAAGTATACCAAATAGGTTTTCCATGTTAACCCTTGCAGGACACATTCCATCAATCGCTCGAAAGTCGCCGGAGCATTGCACAGCCCGAATGGCATTACCGTGAATTGCCATAGCCCATTTCCTGCGGTGAAGGCGGTTTTCTCCCGGTCTTCTGGATGGATCTGTACCTGCCAGTAGCCACTCTTCAAGTCGAGAGTGAAAAACCATCGGGCTCCTGATAGTGTGTCTAGCGTGTCGTCAATCCATGGCAGAGGATAGCTGTCTTTCTTGGTGACGTAATTGAGCAGCCGATTGTCCACGCAGAACCGCGTGCTGCCATCTTTCTTCTTAACCAGTACAACCGGTGATGCCCACGGACTTTTGGAATTTTCAATCAGACCTTCTTTCTCCATTGCCGACACCATCTCTGCAACTTCTGTCTGCTTTGCCAATGGAAGGCGCCTAGCAGGCTGCCGAATTGGTCTAGTATCAAAAGTGTCTATTCGATGTTGTACCAGGTGTGTTCGGCCATATTCTCCGTCCTGTGAGGCAAATACATCAGCGTACTCATTGATAAGATTCTCTGCCATAGTTCGCTGCTCCTGATTCAGCTCACTGGACTGGAGAATCGTCTCTCTCGTTTCCTCTGTCCAAGGTAATGTTAGAGGTTTTGGAGCATCACGTTCAGATATTATTGCGACGGCGGTAATCGGCGTGCATTTTCCAGTCACCTCCCCTCGCCTTAGTTTGACAGTGTGTGGTTTCGCGTTCAAAACTCTTACTGGAACCATGGTGTTCTTTGGTTCGACTAACGTCTTTCCCACGATGTAATCTTGAGAATTCTTCTCTGGGTCTGGTTCTACTATGTAGAATCGGTGGCTCCCAAGATCACCTTCCAGCTTCGTCCAAATGATTGTCTCTAAAGACGGCGGCAAAACTTCGTCTTTGCTGATGACTGTCCTGAGAGTTACGGCATTCTCGTTTCCGTACACCATCGGAATCTCCACATTTCGATACCTCAGTACTTGCATCCCGATGTCCAAGATTACTTCATTTGCTTTCATGAAGTCTATTCCGATGATGCACTCGTCGCATATATCTGCCACCAGAAAAGCATGGGAGAACGTCAGTCCCGCCAGAGTAATCGTAAGACGAACTTCTCCAAACACCTTCGCCATTTCCCCTGTTGCAGTCTTCAGGCAGTAGCTGTTGGTGTTGTGCAGCCAGGCGCTCCTGACGATATCTCTTCTTACAATGGTGATGAATGGTGGTCCTGGGGGCCTCGATTCCAGTAACTAACTTCTGCCCTGCGAATTGGTCCTTACACATTTCCCGGCTGCTGGTTTTGGTAAGTCTGACTGACAGCCAGATGCTTCCTCTCTGCTTCTCCTACTGGTGCAATGTGGACAATTTCCTCGTCTAGGTGCACTTCTGCACTGCCGTTATAGGTGTCCGGTTTGGTTGCAATTCCAGCAACGGATTTGACTTCCACGAGCTTTGTCTTCATCCATGACGGCTGTTCTCTGGCATGAGCATTCCACGACGGACACTTCCCTGACACGGTGTATTCCCTGGTATGCTTGGTCCGCAGCCTTCATTGACAAAGCGAATGCCAATGCCTCGGGGAGTGTTCGCTTTTCAGCCATCCTTACAGCCATTTGCAGTTGTCTGTCCTCTATGGCCTGAATAAAAGCTTCCACCGCCATTTCGTTGATAAGCTAATCACCGGCTTTAGGATATGAAAGATGGGCTAGTCGCTCTATATCCGCTTGCAACTGTTGGAGCGTTTCCCCCCTTTTCTTGACTCGACTACGCAGCTGAACCTTGTACACCTGCTGCATGTGTTCATCCCCAAACCGCATCTCGACAGCCTGAACCAGAGAGTCGTAGTTCTGCGGTTTATCTTCCGGGATGGTCTGCAAGAGCTCCGCAGCTGGAATCCTCAGTGCAAGTGTGAGTGCAATAGACTTCTCTTCATCATCCCAGCTATTGGTCATTGCGTCTGCTTCGAATTGTCTCTTATAAATTGGCCATGATGTTTGACCATCGAAGATAGGAGGCTGCATCTCCTTTCTTCTCAAAGCAGATTTTCGACTTGCTTTCCTACTCTCTCGAATTACGTATCCACTTTTTCAAACTGAGTCTCTATCTTCCCGAACTGAGTTTCATGTTTCTCAAAGTTTTCATCGAATCTAGTTTCGACTTTCTCGATTTTCTCTTCGATCGCTTCGAATTTAGATTCCAAGTTCCTGTTTTGCTCATCAAGTTTGCTTTCCAGAGCATCTAGAGAATTCTTTTGTTCGTCCATTGCTTTCTTTTGTTCGTCCATCGCTTTCTTTTGTTCGTCCAGCCTAAGTTCTAGAGAATTCTTTTGATCTTCTATTGCTTTCTTTTGTTCGTCCATGACTAACTTAAGTTGCAGGAGCAGACTTGTTATATCCGGGTCGGCTGCTGTACTTGCTGGTTCCTCTTCCACGTCAAACTCTACGTCGTGCGGATTTTCACCCTCCTGCGTTACTGCTTCTTCCAGACGAATCAGTAGGGCATCTTTTCCCCCAGTTGTGTCGAGGTTCCGCTTACTGAGTTCTGCCTTTAGTTGAATTATAGTTAGTTTTCTCAATTTGCGACCCATTTTGCGCAACTAATTGACTCAACACAGAAATCGTTTTTTTTTTCTTTCTTTTATTTTCTTGTGCAATTTCACACGACGGAAATAGTTATTCACAGAATAAGTTTTATCCCGCTCTGACACCAATGTAATATGTGGGCTACGGCTCGAGTACATAAAACAATATTCTGTGAAATTGTTTCTTTATTTTCTAGTCTATAGAAGAATTCAGGTTCACACTATACTATTCTTCGCAATTCTTTTCTTACAAGGTCTCTGTCCTCTCAAATCACTTTATCTCCTTTCAATTACTTAATTCACAAATCCAAACTAATTACTTCTTCTTGTTAACTCTCAACTTTCAATTTATCACAAAATTACAATTTCGCGCATTATCACTTTTCTAATCTCTTCGCCACGGTTTTAAAACTACTGCCCCCTCTCGACCCCCATCTGTCCTTATATAGCAGAAGTTTCTGATAGCCAGAAACTTCTAGCAAATTCTTCGACCACTGGAACAAGAAAAATGCTGATGTAATAATTCCAAGATGACAATCATTCTTGCAGTTATAATTCCCTCTCATCCGGGATATTATCCGTCTCTTTCGTAGACATGAACTGTGGAAACCGCAGACACGAACCTCGAATGAAAGGACACTTCGGACCAAAATTCTGCCAGAATGAAAAGACACTTCGAAATGGTTTGCATAGTCGTAGGAGCGTAGTTATTATTATGCTACAATAGTATTGTTTTTCGTGATTACTTCTTGTAAGTCAACATCGATTTCTTCTAAGTTATTATTAGGACAAGGTATTCTAATAGCTTTCGAAAATGTTTCAGTAGTGAGAAGCGGTATTAGCAAAACGGAAACTAATAAATGATTTGAAATATTACACTGTTCCTAATATAAGGCATCATGTTAAGCGTTATTTTGTAGTCGTTTATTTCTTCGTCAGTTAGTATGTCATGTGGCAGAACGTCAAGTTTGCTTAGTAGTATAATGTCTTCTATACGTTCGATTTGTTTGTCAATTGCTGTTATATCTACGTAAATTCTGTACTATGAGTTCTGATTGTTTTGCCAAAAGCATGTTCTTTTCGATTATGTTTCCTATTTCGTATAAGTGTTTGATGAGTTAATTTCGTTTGGTATTAATGTGATCGGAAATTTCGCTGATGCCTTTGATAAGGTCATTATTAATAACTACCTGTTTTTAAACCTGGTCGGTCGTCTGTTCGTTGTCTAAGTTCTTTAAGTGGTTATAAATTTCTTCAGAATAATCCATATACATAGTCCCTGCTACGTATTTCATCGCTTTCCCCAATAAGTTTATGAGACCAAGTCCAACACGTTTATCTATATTATTATAGCATTGAATATGTAGCAATTGATACCTTCTGTCATTATTGTTAAATTCTAATTGATTCAAATTATTACAAAGTATGTCTATTGCGTCAGAATATTTAGTTAAATTAACAATGTGGAGTACCGTTGTATAGGTACTCACGACTGGTATTTCTTCCGTTTTCACTATCATGAACCCGTTTTCTGTTAGAATTGATATGATCTCCAGATTTCTTCTAAGATTATTATTTCCATTCTCTTCAAAGAGTAGGATTTAACTTAAAGTGAATTATTGGTATTTGCAACGACGTTGAAGCTGTTTTGAACAATATTTAGTTTGTCTTTTATTGCTATCGTCTATTATACATATATTTCGAATCGGTTTTTAACTTGCTTAACTTTTTATATTTGGGACTGTTTTTTTCTTATGTTTCTACTTCTAACGATGTTGTCTCTTTGTCTATAACTGGTCATTAGTTTCATTTAATTTATTTATTCGTACTACTTCCTCGTCTAAGAATTTTTGATGTAAAGTTTGTATGACCGTTCTATCTAATTCTTATTAATAAAGTCTATATGTCTCATCTTTGTCGTCGAGTGAATAGTACTGTTATAATCGTAGATATTTAAATTTTTGAATAATTTACCATCTAGCTCGTCATCGTCATTGTTTGCTTGTGTGTCGACTGTGATAATTCATAAATGTTCATCCAAGGTTCCGTGCAATCGTTCCACGTCAGAATTTCCAGTCTTATTAAGTGCGGTACTTTGATGGAAGGTTATGTTATTTTCCTTGAGAAACTGTTCAACTAGGTTATGAATTATGCATTTTTCGCCGTCTGATATCAGTTTTTCTTCATTTTACCTAAATACAAAATTCTTTATTTGATTGCTTTTAATACTGATATCTACGTTCTATCATGTATTCTATGTTTAGTTACATATTTAGAGAAATAGTCAATTGCCGTTATGTATAATACATAATATTTCGGTAGGGGTGCCATATGTCTATGTGAACTATATCATTGAAGTGTTTGGCTGAAATAGTGTTTTAATAGGGCGACAATCGAATTTTGCTAGTGCGCATACTTCACAATTGTTTATGAATTTGTTAATCAATGCTTGCATTTGTAGACTTACTGAGTTTCGTGGTTCGTCTTACAATACCATTTTATTATGTCGTATTACATGTACATATGTCAAGAGAATACTTCAAATAATATTTGATATGTGTGCAAAGAGAAACTTAAGATAACGTATGAACTGTATGTGAAGAGGATACTTAAAATAATGTTTGATATGTGTCCCCCTTCGGGATAGGGGTGAGGAGTGCCTGTCGTAAAAGGCGATTAAAATCCAATCCGTTTCGCAAAAGTTAATATTAAAATATCCAATGAACAAAACAGTTCATTTTAATACGCCAGGTGGTACGCCATTCAAAATGTTAAATCCACCATCTTCGGATGTCACCAATAACTCTTTTGGAAAATGTAAGAGGGTAGAGAGAAAACCCCCATCACATACAATGGATGTAAACTAATCTCTGAAGGCTAAATACTCAAAAGCCTGCGAAAAAAGAGATGGGTTAAAGCAACTAAATGAGACATTAATTCAGGAAATGAATAGTTTAAAGCAAGAGTTGCAAGCGTTGAAACAACAGATCAACAGCCAAAATAGAGCAGAAGATAAAATTAAATTAGTTGAGTTCTCAACTGATGAGGAAGAACTACTGAAAGAGACAGAAGGAAAACCCAAAAACGAAAACAAAATTAAAAAACGGAAAATGAGTACATCCCCAAAGATCTCATCTCCGAAAGAAAGCTACCATGTTACCTCCACCAAACCTCCACTTTTTTTTACTATTGCACTGCAAATAACAGAGTATGAAAGCTTAGTTAAGTTTTTGGAGGGAAATAAAATTAAAGCTAGCACAATGTTAATAAATAGTAATGATACTAAAATTAATGTAGCTGAAGAAGATTCTTATAGAAATCTTACCAAAATACTTAATCAAAAAAAAAGGTGCAATGGTACTCTTATGAGAACAAACAAACAAGACCAATTAAGGTTATTATAAAAAAAACTACACTTCTCATGTTCACCAGAAAAACATAAAGATATTGGAAGCTGTTAATATGCTAAAATTTAAAAGTAAAGTACCACTTCCAATGTTTATGCTTACTTTTGAGCACGACCAAAATATCAAAAAGATATACGAAAATAAAGATATCCTTGGAATGAAGGTAAAGATCCATGCCATAAAGAAATTAAAACTAGTCGCACAGTGCAAGAACTGCCAAAAGTATGGGCATACAAATAAATACTGCAGCTCTAACCCAAGATGCGTTAAGTGTGCAGGAAATCGCCATACTAAAGATTGTATGAAGAAAAAAGACGAACCAGCAATCAATTGCAACGAAAAGCATCCAGCCAACTATAGAGGCTGCTTAGTTGCTAAGCAGATTGGATTCGCGAAATGCAAAAACATAATCAAACTAAACTTAATTCAGAAAAGGACGCACCTGAAGTCATAAAAGAACTTGCAACCGAGAACGCCAAAAAAAAATTCCCACAGTCCAAAAAATTATCAAAAATGCCCAAAAACATAAGCGGGTACAGAATTGACATATGCACAGGATGCATCAAAAAATTTAGAAAAACCAATAGCTACAACAAAAACAAAATCAAATGCTAGTATGGAAACCTTCATGCAAAAAATTATTCGTTCCTTGAGATAAAAAGCAGCAATAAAAAGGCTGCACAAAAGTGACAAACATCAAAGATAATATAAAAGTCCTGGAATGGAATGCTAATTGTATCGAGAATCGTAAGGAAGAAATTCAAGTACCCCCATATTTCAGCAAAATGCGGAACTGCAGTTATAGTAAAGAATATCACCATATAGAAGCCAAATTCCAATCATGTGCGATACAAGGAATATCTATGAATATAAAAACGAAAAGTGGACAAATAATATCAGTTGCGTCAATTTACTGTTCTCCCAGATATAGTCTCAAGAAAAATGGCTTTTTAGGCCTCTTCCGCATATTTCGCAATAGATTCATCGCAGGGGGAGATTTTAATGCTAAAAACAAGTATTGATGATCTAGATTGACAAATACAAGGGGAAGAGAATTATATGAAGTAATAAAAGAAATTAGCGGCAAATATCACTCATCGAGAAAACCTACGTATTGGCCAACAGATAGGAAGAAAACCCCAGACCTTGTCGATTTTTTCGTTACAAAGAATATCTCGTCAAATATTATAACAGTGGAAGAAGGAGGGCTAGACCTTGACTCAGATTATTCCACAATACTTCCAATACTTGGCTATAAAATCGCTAACAAAGAAAACAGCCGAAAACTAGCTAATAAGCTGATTGATTGGAACTATTTCAGAAAGAATTTAGAGGATAGTATTCAGCCCTGAGAAACAATTGAAACAGAAGATCAATTATGAAAGTCTGCAACACCTATAACTAAAATCCAACAAAACTCATATCCAAATGAAATATGTGACATAATTTCGGAAAAAAGAAGAGCTAGAAAATACTGGCAACAATTAAGGACGCCCAGCGACAAAACAATACTGAATAATCTAAACAGTAAGCTTAAAATATCGATAAAAGAACTTAAAAATGCTTTTTTTTTTAAAAATACCTTACCAATCTTTCGTATGATGCTAGTACAGAATACTCACTCTGGAAGACAACAAAAGAAATAAAAAGGCCAATTGCACACATTCCACCAGTTAAAACTGAGAATGTAACTGGGCAAAAAACAACCAAGAGAAATCGAATTTATTCACCGAGTATCTCAAAGGCGTCTTCCAACCATATGAAGATAAAGACTGTCAAGAAACGAAAGAACTCTGTGAAGAGGAGAGACATATTCAACCTGTAATGGCGAAAGAAATTGCCAAAGAAATACAAGAAGGCATCAATACTAAAGAAGTCCCAGGATTGGACTTGATATTAGGGGAAATCCTAAAGCAACTCAAAAAAAGGTTTAAAGAAACTAGCACAGATTATAAATGCTACATTCAGGATAAGGTATTTACCTAGCATGTGGAAAGTCGCGGAGGTAATTGTAGTACCAAAACCAGAGAAACTACCTGGTGATTTTGCAAGCATGCGCATGCAAAACCAATTTACAGAAAATACAAGCATTTCAAAATAAATTACTACGGTACATAAAAAATACTGATCGGCATAAAGATGTAGAATTTGAAATGATTGAAGATGAAGTCAAACAAGAAGCTAAAGACGCAAACTTAGACTTCTCAATCACGTCAACTCAGAAACGTCAGAACTATTAAATACTAGCAATCTGACTAGGAGATTAAGAAAAGTAAAAGCATGTGAACTAACTAGATAAACAAAAATAAAATAAAAATAAAATACAAAAAACTAAAATAATATGTTTTTTTTTTTTTTATATAATTTGCACGTGTGAAAGGGGTTATGAATACCCTTATACTAATTTTAGGACACTGGCGTTTTGAGGAAAAGGGAAGAGGCAGAGAGAAAGACAGATTGGTGTGTTGGTTTGCAACTCAGCTGGTATTAAGTTTCAGTGAACTCCAAGGGTGGCTGTCCAGATAACTGGGGAGCTTGTTTGTTTTTGCTTTGTCGTTGCTCATGATTCACAGTATTTTTTTTCTATCCTCCTGATGTCATCACCACGATCAAGTTGCATTTTAGCCATATGACTGCCCTACTGCCAGTGTTATGCCTTCGCAGTAGAGTTGACATAATCTTTCGCAATTGATCGACTTTTTTATTTATTTCATGCGAAATAAATAGATGATTATTGACATCAAGATTCGAACCGTGAACCTGTAGCGTGACAAGCGATGATGTTACCACTACACCACGGCCACCCTCCAATCGTCGATAGATGAATACTTATAATAAACACCTTGTTAAGGAATGGGTAAAATTTCGATTAAGTAAATTTGCACCCAGAAACGAATGAATGCGTCCCAAGACCAAGTAGTAACAAAAAATATATGTATTTATTTAAATAAGATATATTATATATATGAGTATATCACCAAGTTGTAAATTGTCCTGAGTCCGAAATCCAAGTGGACGAGATCATCGATGGTCAACCATCGGCAACCATCAGCGGACGAACCAATATTCTCCACGAGCAGTGCGTGTGCTGCACCAGAGAGTAATGCATACACGCATGCATTCAAGTGGCGTGTGTTAGCTAAAGAAAGGTGAAAAACTGCTCGATGCGTGTGTGAGATGGCGTGATGGTGAGTTCTTGTTTATTTGCTATTTATTTATTCATTTATTTATTCATCTACCAAGCTTAACTCTAACAGATTTCTCAGAATTCATAATAATTATATTATGTAATAGTTACATTTCCTAATAATGTTTTAAATTTAAATCTATAAAAACTTAAGTCATGAATATGATCAAGAAAATTAAATAATTTAACACATCTTGTGATTGGTTCATTTGCTGCATAATTGTAGATATGCCTTTTAGTGTAAAAAAACTGTCGAGATCGAATTATTCTCTCTGGCGCATAAATGCTAATTAACTCAAGAATTTTAGGACATTTAACACGATATGCGAAAACATCGTAAACAAACATTACACAATGAACAATACGTAGTTTCTGAAGCATATCCAGACCAAACAATCCACATCTGGGGGAATATGAAGTCATTTCATCCAGATTCCAATTAAGTTGTCGTATTAAAAATCTAGTAATTACTTCTCAATACGGTTTTTCTGAACTTCATAAACTGGATCCTATATTATCGAAGAATATTCTAAAAAGGGACGTACAAGAGACATGTAAACAGATTTAGTAGCAAAGGGATTCGAGAAATCCTTGCAGTTTCTCTTAAGAAATCCAAGCATTGAGTTGGCCTTTGCTACAATATACCTAAATATAATCAGTATGACAAGAAAATGTTAACTTTGTATCAAAAATAACTCCAAGATCTTTTACTTCAAATTGCCTAAGTAGGCTTACACCAGAAATAGTGTACATATATACTGAAGGTGTTAATATGCGATAGGCAGAAAAAAATGGCATTTGTTGACATTGAGTGATAAAAAATTATTCTGGCACCATCTAACAATATTATTCAAGTCTTTTTTTAATATTAACGCAGTCATTTACATTTTTTACAGATGCAAAAATCTTCAAATCATCCGCATTAAACATTTTGCAAAATGTGGTGCGCAACTAAGTTCAATAGATCGCTCCAGCAGTAAGTGCTGGTCGATTTTGACATATCCAAAACAGCATGAACTGTTTTGACACATTTGTGATTTTGTTTTGGCGTTATATACTTTTGGTTGTGTGAAAATGTCTGATTTAGTGCCAAATAATCGTTATTTGCGGGAAGTGTTGATTTCCTTCTTTCATTCGAAGAAAACGGCGGCTGAAGCACATCCAGAGCTCCAAAAAGTTTACGGAGATGCTGCTCTAAGTGAAACAACGTGCCGCGATTGGTTCCGTCGCTTCAAAGACGCTGATTTCGATGTTGATGACCGTCCGCGTGAAGCAAGGCCAACATCCTTTGAAGACGCTGAATTGGAGGCATTGCTCGATGAGGATCCGTGCCAAACGCAAGAAGAGCTTGCTTCAGTATTAGGAGATACCCGTCAAGTAATTTCCAAGCGATTGCATGCATTTGGAATGATTCAGAAACAAGGAACTTGGGTTCCTTGTGATTTGAAGCCAAGGGACGTTGAGCGTCGTTTTTTCGCCTGAGAACAACTGCTCCAGCGGCAAAAATATGAAGGGTTTTCTTCATCACATCGTGATGGGTGATGAAAAATGGATTCATTACCCAAATAAAAGAAAGTCATGGGGCCTGCCCGGTCATGCTTCTACGTCGTTGGCTCGGTCGAATATTCACGCTGCGAAGATTATGTGTATTTGGTGGGACCAGGTCGGTGTCATTTATTACGAACTGTAGAAACTCAACGAAATCATCACTGGGGAATGGTATTGACTTCAATTGATGCGATTAAGCATCAAAAACGCGAAAAACGGAAAATACGAGCAGAGGCACGAAAAAGTGATTCTACAGCATGACAACGCTCGACCTCACGTTGTCAAACCCGTTGAAACCTACCTGGAAACGCTCAAATGGGAAGCCCTACCCCACCCGCCATATTGCCAGATATTGCGCAATTTATTAATTATTATTACTTGTTCCGTTCGAGGGCACATGGTCTGGCTGATCAGCAGTTCCGCTCATATGAAGACATCAAAAAATGGCTTGATCCGTGGCTCACAATCCGCCGAAATGTGGTGCAGAAGGGGGTATGAAGTGCTACGTGGTTCCATTCATGGCCAGAGTACTGGCAATGTTCTGACTGAGATGAGCACCCTTGAAATTAGTTCCATTATCGCTGTAAATGTTAGAACATTTACCTCGTCGAGCAACAGATCATCTAAAGGCGACGAGAAAGTCGTCGGTCGTCAAATCACTTACTAGCTCTAAGTTAATTGCCTTGGTACATATGCACACAAATAGAGCAATGTAGGCCTTGGATAGTCTGGGATTCCGTCCATGAGAAAACTTTATGGTACAGGGGCCAGCGTAATCGCACCCTGTGTTGGAAAATGGTAGGCTTGGGTGAACACGTTGCAGCGGCAAGCCCCCCGTAAGCTGGGTACTGGTTATCTTTCTCTGGAGAAAGCATGGTTTGCATCGATGTACAACCTTTCGAATGAGGTTTCTGCTCCCAATATCCAGTAATGTTGACGAACTATGGCGAATGCCTCGGATACTCCTGGGTGATGATGGATATTGTGTAGGTGGCTTGCTATAAGTAGAGAAACGTGAGTATTTGGTAGGATTATTGGATGTTTGAGATTAAACGGCAAATAAGCATGTTTTTTTCGCCCCCTACACGAAGTAAACCCTCATTGTCAATAAATGGGGAGTACCTTAAAAGTTTAGCTTTTGGTTTAAGGTCGTGATTAGTACACAGATTGCTAATTTCACTCCCGAACGATTCTTGTTGTACAGGTTTTAGGATATGGAGTTCTGCTAAATGTAGTTCAGGGGCTGTTAGCCATGCACGGTTTTGTCAAATTTTGTAGGCCGACAATTTTTTGTAAACCGAATGCAATACGCGGCGATTCGAACTAACCGAGTCCACGACGAGATCTTGATCTGATTTTGAAGCATCAGTTTCTGCTGCGGTAATGAGACTCTGCTTTAGTTGTTGGTGTTCTTCCAATATTTCTTCTGCTTCATCCTGTTGTGACACTGAGAGCGTTGATTCGGGCTAATGTCCCCGTGACAGCGATAGCCATGGAAGACCTGCCCACCACAGAGGATGAGTGTTAAGAAGAGATGACAATAATCCTCGTGACGAACCATCTGGCGTTTTGGACTCCGATGGCACACTTCCATGCATATAGTGGAATCTGTTCAAGAATGGCAGCTGTATGATTGGCGACGAATGTAGTCCAACGGCGATGTGACGAAGACAAACAGTGAAGAACGATTTGTGAATTGTGAAAACTCTGTCAAATGCCTTTGAAATATCAAGTACAACCATTTTGGTTTCGCCGAAGTGATAGAGAGATTGGTTCCACTTCTCGGTGAGATATGCCATCAAATCACCAGTGGACCTGTTGCTACGAAAACCATACTGCCGGTCATTAAGGAGTTTTCGTGAATCGAGATATTTCATAAGCTGACGATTTATCAGCGTTTCCATGACCTTGGAAAGAAGGGACGTAAGTGCAATGGGTCGGTAATTTGACGGGGAGGAAGATTCGCCTTTTTTGGGGACGGGCTGGATAAATGCTGTTTTCCATCTACTCGGAAAGAGCCCTGAAAAGTAGGATAGACAGAAAAACTTACGCAGAGGTTTTGCCAGCGTAGAAGAACACCTCTTCAGAACTATGGGGGGGATACCATCTATACCAGCAGATTTGTGTATGTTAAGACCTTTGAGTACTCCTGCAACTGTACGTGTGCGAAAGTGGACTTGTCCCATGGAAAATTTGCCGCTCTCAATACAGGTGGAGACGAAGCATTATCTGGCAGCGTGGATTGCTGCAAAGTGAGCAGCAAGCAGATTAGCTTACTCTAATATTAATTCTGTCTCTCTTATATTTAGATACAACAACTTCTAGATTAATACTAGTTAGTTGCTAGACAACCTGGTCTCTTCCGCCACTTTGGCTGACGGACTAAGAAGCCATTAATTTCGAAACAGTCCAGTATAACTCGGGTTTGTATTCCCCTGCCGTAGATTATCACTTTGTATACTGCATCCTATAGAGTACTCGTATATTAATTTTGATACATATTTTGTAAATATGTATCAAATAATAACGATAGACCCCCAAAAGAATCATATATGTATATGTACGTATTTGTGCTCAGCCCACAAATACGCCAACTGTTCAAAAATGTACTAAAGGGTGGTTAAATTTTAAGGGCCGATGTTGAATGTGAACCACACCTAAACGTCAAGTTTTTTTCTGCATTTCATTTGACATTTCTCAATTTCAGACTAACTCAATTTGAACCATGGAAAGATACACAATCGAGCAACGCGTTAAAGTTATTCAGGCTTATTATGAAAATGGGCGTTCAAGTCAAAATGCATATCGTGCATTTCGTGATTCTTTCGGTCAATTTAATCGTCCAAATGTGCGTACAATCGGAAAAATCGTGCTAAAATTTGTGCAATCCGGGTCTGTAGGAGATGTGAAAACACCAGTGCATGCTCGTACAGCCCGTACTGCAGAAAATATTGCTGCTGTTCGCGATAGTGTGGCTGAAGAGCCGTCCACCTCAACTCGTCGTCGTGCCCAACAATTGCACCTCTCACGCTCGTCGTTGATGAACATTATGCATAAAGACTTGCATTTATGCGCTTACAAGTTGCAATTGACTCAAGAACTAAAGCCTCTTGACCATTTCAAGCGTCGTCAATGGTCACAATGGTGGCAAGAAATGGCAACAGTGGATGATCAATTTTCGAAGAAAATCATCTTCAGTGATGAGGCACATTTCCACCTCAGTGGATTCGTCAATAAGCAGAATTGCCGCATTTGGGCGAATGATAATCCAAGATTGATTGTCGAAAAACCAATGCACCCACAAAGAGTGACTGTTTGGTGCGGTTTATGGGCTGGCGGCATCATCGGGCCGTATTTTTTCCAAAATGAGGCCGGTCAGGCAGTTACTGTGAATGGTGTTCGCTATCGTGAGATGATAACGAACTTTTTATGACCCGAATTGGAAGATATGGATGTGGATGATATGTGGTTTCAACAGGATGGTGCCACTTGCCACACAGCTAACGAAACAATTGCTCTTTTGCGCGACAAATTCAATGGCCGTGTTGTCTCACGTGGTGGCGATGTTAATTGGCCGCCAAGATCATGTGATTTGACACCGTTGGACTTCTTTCTTTGGGGTTATTTGAAAGAAAAGGTGTACGTCGATAAGCCAGCAACAATTCAAGAGCTAAAGGATGAGATAATTCGGCACATTAACGGCATAGAACCTCAATTATGCCTCAGGGTCATCGAAAATTCGGACCATCGGATGGAGGTGTGCCGCCGAGGTCGCGGCGGCCATTTGGCCGATATTTTGTTCCATACATAATTGAACCATACCAATATTATCATAATAAAAAGAAATGACAGTAATTTCCTAAATAATTTGTGTTTTATTCAAAATCAACATCGGCCCTTAAAACTTAACCACCCTTTAGAAACTCATAAATAATTACTTAACAAAATATATGAACTTTGCCATTCTTAACAATTCGTCTGTTTTTTTTTTTTTTTTTGTTCAAAAACACGTATTATTATTGTGACTATTTCACCAGATGATAGGCGGTATCTTCCCACGAAGATGAAGACAGAGCAAAACAAAGACAGTACATTCTTGAAAGTGTCACTTACAGTCCTACGTGGCACCTACCCCTACAAGTTTTTTGGTCCACCAAAAAGGTATTTTAGAATTTAAATGGGTCAGCTATTGGTTTGGTTTTAATTACAATTTTTGTTTCCTAGATAGGTAGGTGAAGTGGTGGTTCAAAAGAACCCAATTAGAGCTAAGTGCGCCGTTTTGATACCACAAAAACTCGTGTACCCTGTTTGTTAACGTGTGTTATTGGAGATAGAAAATATAATTAAACCCAGCCCGTGGAGTTCAGAAACAGGATTAGTTTTCCAATCCGTTTAGAGGTTATCTCTCTGAAATCGTCAAAGAAGGGTTTATCTAGCGTGCGTTGTCTAGTCCTTGCTAGGGCAGGACAACTGCAAAGAAAGTGGAAAAGAGTTTCCCTCTCGTTACTGTCTTTGCAGCTGCAACAGAAAGTGTTGTGAGGAATGCCAAGTTTGGCCGCGTGGTCCCCTATAGGCCAGTGGCCTGTAATAATGGCTACAATTCTGGCAATATCAGGCCTTGATCTGCCTAGTAGCTCATTTGATTTAGGTTTGTTAAAACTGGGCCATGTCTTCCTTGATATGGCACAACAAGTAAGGTTGTTTCACCCGAGATTTGCGAGCTGGAGGAAATGGAGGTGTAAATTGCCATTAACGACTCCTATCGGAATATTGACTCCTTCCGCTAGCGAGCCGTTAAGGGCTGACCCTCGCCTGGCTAGCTCATCTGCTCGCTCATTTACCTCATAATTGCTGTGTCCTGAAGTTTAGTTTCCTTCTTCTTGCTTTTAATAATTGAAATTATAATGATTGTTAATTTTTTTTCTTTGTCAGGGCGGGTACACCTTACTGGAGCACTTAAATTCAAGAACAGGTCCATTGTACAACCAGGTAGAGAACCCCATTTGAATGTGTTTTTTTTTCGTACTTTATAAAAATACGAGTAGACGCTTCAGTGATGACGAGCTTCACCACATCAGCACCGAAAATCTGCCACCTGATCCGCGCAAACGCAGGACAATCACATAAGAAGTGTTCCGCAGTGTCATCGCCCTCTCCACGGGAGTAACAGACAGGGGTAGCGCTCAAACCTACAACATGGAGGTGCTTGGCAAAGGTGAAGTGGCCCGAAAGAACGCCAGTAAGTTGTCTGCAGTCTCTTCTGGTAAGAGACAGCAAGAAAGCCGCGGATTTCTTACAGACCGCTGCATCCTGGGAAGTCATGCCACCTTCGATTGTGTTCACTGAAAACCCAGTCGTCAATGGAAGCCCTAACCGAGGACGCTGGCAAACCCGTCGTGGGTTCAGGTCCAGAAAAATTCTCTTCTGAGCCTTGTCTAGCAAGCTCGTCAGAGATCTCATTTCCTGTTATCCCTTTGTGTCCAAACAAGATTCAGTGAGTTCAGCCTTCCGACCGAATTCAAGGATGTTTTGCATTCTCGAACTATTTTGGAAGTGGTTAAAGGATTGAGCAAGGCCTTAAGCTCAGCCTGACTGTCACTACAGACGCAGATACTTCGCCCCTTCCACCTGTTCTTACCAACATAATCCGCAGCCATTAGGATAGCATATATTTCTGCCTGGAAGACAGATGTGTATTTTCCCAACGAGAAGTGAAGCCTAATGTTGTTGCATTCCACGAAAACACCAGCACCAGACGCTTCCAGTTTTAGAGCCGTTTGTGAAAATGCAACTACATTCATTTCCTGGCTCCAGACCCTGAACATGGGGAAAGTTGACTTCAAATTTGTACCGCAGCCATAATTCAGGTGTCTTTGCAGCAGACAGCATATCCATGAGGCAGGGGTCGTAGGATAATCGTCGCGTAACGTCATCAAAACTCCAGTGCGAATCGTACCAGAAACTACTTCTTTTAAACGGAAGATGGCCCTGAGCGTTCACCCCTTGACATAAACATCAAGGGGGAGGAGGTTCATCAAGGCATCTAGAGCAGAACCAGGCGTATTGGGGAAAGCTCCCAAGCAGCAGAAACAAACTGTTCTTTGGAGTTTGGCGAAAGCAGCAGTAACTTATTTACGTGAGAGCTTTTTCCACCAAACAACTGACGCATATGAGAGGAAGGGTCTTATCATTGCCATGTAGATGCAAAGGACCTTCCTTGGCGATAAGCCCCATGTCTTGCCGAAAACACTTTGCATTGCCGAAAGACTAACAGAGCTTTGGAAGTTTTCAGCTCGACATGTTCCGTCCAAAGAAGCTTGTTATCTAAGATTACTCCTAAATATTTGGCTTCTTGGAGAGTTGGATAGTGACGCCTTTTTGAACTGTCTGAGTCAGACCAGTCAATTTCCATCTTCTCGTGAGAACCACGAGAGAGAGGTTTAACTGAAAACCCATTCCTAGCGCACCAATCGTCGATTGCGTCAAAGGCCATCTGTAAGTTAGAGCAAACAGTCGCTAGGCACGATCCGACAGACAGAACGGCGACAACATCTGCATATGCTTGAGCGTAGACGTTAAAACTATTGAGAGTGTTCAACCAGCATGCACCAAAGCAGTGGAGATAGAACACCGCCTTGCGGGCAGCCCCTACTTACACCTGCCATAACACACCGGCCACAATCTCCATCTACAGTCAGTGTTCTGTTCACCAGCATTGCTTTGATCTACAACACTAGAGATTCTTCTACGCCGTGATTTCTGGCGGAGCTACACATGCTGTCAAAAGTCGCACTGTAAAAGGCACCTTATCGCGTATTCTTTCCTGTCAAGCGCACATTCTATTCTGCTGACCAGATTTTGTAGCGCAGTCTCGGAGGATTTTCCGAGTTGATAGGCATGTTGCATCTCTGACAGAGGATGTACCCTCAAAGCAACTTTGCGCACATATAGCTCAACCAGGCTATCCATGCTTTTCAGCAGGAAGGACGTCAGACTAATAGGTCTGAAGCTCTTGGCGATACAGTAGTCATCTCTGCCGTTCGCCAGGGGTTTGGTATATATGCCTGCGTCAAGCCAGCAGTGAAAATTCTCTACAGAGTTGGCAGCATATTTGATAGCTTCATCCGCCGCCACGCCCGATGCAGTTTACCAGCTGCGCCGAGTTGTTCGGCTCAGACCTCTAACAGCTTCACTGGTTGAACCTGGTTGCGAACCGATGGTGACCTGATTTCCTGGGAAGTGTGTCTTCAGCAGAAGACTGAAAGCAACCGCTTTAGACTCAGTGAAAGTACCATCAGGTTTCCTGAGTGATTCCGGCTTGATTGGTTTTCTATTCTTGAAAATTTTGACCAGTCTACTGGTTTCACCGAGAGTTTTTATCTTGCCACAAAAATCTGTATACGAGGTACGTTTCGAAGTTCGAATTAACCTCTTATATTCTCCTTGCTTCGATCGGTAAATTTCCACTCCACCTCCGAATTTGTCTTGAAGGATCTATTTAGAAGTTTTCTGGTTTCCTTAAGAATTCGTTGCAGATCTGAGTTCCACCATGAAACTGGCCTTCTGCTGGGGTTTTTTGTCAGCGGACACGTTAGTTCAGAACATGTGGTAAAAGTGCTATTCAGGTCTTGAACGGCTTCCTCTACCTTTTGCCTCGTTCTAAGTTTATGTAGATCTTTGATAGATTTACTTAATTCTTCATTAAACCATATCCAGTTGGTTTTTCTTGGATTCCTCCTCCCTTGCAAAGCTGTTGTTTCGCATTCGATTTAGAATTCGATGTACCTATGGTCTGAGAGCGAAAGTTCTGGCGAAACTCTCCAGTTGGTAATAGACTTGAAATACCTGTTAGACATTGTCAAATCAATCACTTCCTGTCATTGCGTCATAACAAATTTTGGTTGTTAGCCAACATTATTGGTGGTAAGATCAGAGGATAGTGTGAAGTCCAGAAGACGATCTCACTGTGCATTGCAATTGCTGCTGCCCCAAACAGTGTTTTGAGTATTACCATCGCAACATATGACAAGACCTATCTTTCTGGTATCACAATTTTCTATGAGCTCGACCACTGCCCTTAGTGGTGGGGGTAGTACCGAGTCATATGGGAAGTAGACTCAAAGACGTAGGTTTCCCATTTACCGTTCGTCTTGTAGCTTATAGCTGCAGCGACTAAGACCTGGCCACGAAACTGTCCACACTTAGTTGCTGAGAGAGATTTGGTATAATAAGACAAGCCCTAAGCCTTTTGGACCGCTCATCATAAAGTGCCGTGATATCACGCATACCTATAAGGCCACAAATGCGCTTGTTCTGCACCCAAGGCTCCTGGATAGATATTATGTGAGGTTTTGTTCTACTAGCTGCAAGTCTGCTACTTATAAGAGCGGTAGCAGCCTTGCAGTGTTGTAGGTTGATCTGAGTAAATATGATTAAACATTAGGGGTTTTTTCGACCATGGTTCACACTACTTGGTATCGAAGTGGAACTGAATCCTACCCAGATGCAAATATGATCGTATTTCGTACCTAGAATCATATTTATTTTGACGATCCTTTCTCTCCGTGTGTATATGAACAGTCCACTTGATCGTCTCGAGTCCAGGATTCTGGGTATGCAGGCGTGCTAGCACGTCAGCCGTTTTCCCAAGTTCCCCGGGATTCAGCAGTCGGCGCGCGTCTGTTTAGTTCTCTTGAAGACCTCAAAAGTAGAGGTCTCAGGGGGGTGTTTCGGCACCGACATGCTAATCCATTCAGAGGTTTGCTGTAAAGAGCACTTCACCATAAAGGTTCCGCTCTTTAACTGACAGCCTTCCACCTGAAAGAAAACATTCGTTGCTTGGGCCAGCTCTAATAAATGAACTTCGCAATGTTTGCACTCCGCATCGGTCATGCTGTTGTCATTGCCAGACTTCCCGATTCGGACAGTTAAAGAGGAGATAACAGCTTTCTTGTAAGAAATCTGCTTTTCTCGCTCCTTAACCACCGGGTTTTTTTCCTTCTCAGTAGATTTGTCCTCGACAGCCATTTTCCGCCTATTGGGAATACAACTGGTTGTATTATCGGTGTCACACAAGCAAATCGAGGAAATAGTCAGCAAACTGCCGATGAGTGTATGTGTGGAATGGACTCAACGCAGTCTGTATATTCAGCCATATGCGACGCTTAAGCACTTCGGCGAATGGTTGAGTTCAGTAGCCAGGTTTATATGCATAGTGGCTCCGACAACTTTGCCACCGCAATCCGAAGTGAAGCCAAAACCACGAAACGTCCTTCATGTCACATCGCAGTCAGCCGATATTGCAAAGGGAAGTCACATTCAGTAACAGAGTGCAAGACCTACACCAACTTGAACGTAACCGAGAAGTAGAATTTTGTGAAAAGGAATCGATTGTGTTTTTCTTGTTTGCGTTACGGCCATAATGTTCGACAACTGTTCCAGAGCCCATCATTCTTCGCTCCACGAAGCGTCGACGAATGAGAATGCGAACTCAGAAGCAGAAGTCACGAAACTTTTGCACTCTGCGGATGTGAGCATGAAGATTCTCTTTCATGTGTTGCCAGTTAAACTGTTTGGCAATGATGACATCGTAGTGAGGTGAGTGACAATTATGAGCACGGATTTAGCGAGGGAGCTGCGTCTGAACGGTCATAAGAAAGTGCTGAAACTAAAATGGTTCGGTAAAGAGACGATAGGTCAGGAATCGTCTGTGGTGAGCCTTAGAATAAGTACCGACAAGGATAATGCGGAGCAATATGTACTGGACGGCATTCGGACAGTCAGTAACTTGAGTCTGCCAACTCAATCAATAACTGCCGTCGACTTGAAGCCTATATATCAACGGTCATTTGAGATCCCGCTAGCTGAATACGATAACGTCGAGCTACAAATCCTAATCGGACTCGATAATTGCCATTTAGGAATACCGATACACACTATTGAATCAAAAAAATCCCAACCTGTCGTCGCCGAAACAAGACTTGGATGGGTGGTTTATGGTACGATATCATGGGAAACTGCCAGACAAACGATTCTACACAACAGTTACAAAGATGAAGACGAAGATGCGCGCTTACATTAAATTGTCGATGATTTCCTCAACATTGAATCATTTGGAGAGAAGAAACCGACGAAGCCATTCATTTCTGCCACCGAGAAGAGAGCGAGGCATATTTTATCAAGCACGACGTCACGAATTGACGGTCGTTACGTGACGGGCCTGCTGTGGAAAGAGGACGCTTTCGAACTGCCATCAAGCTACGACATGGCGAAGCGAAGATTTTGGAGTTTAGAGAATAAATTTCAAAGGGAGCCAGAATTTGCCGCCGTGTATAGAGGGATCATCACCGACTATCTAGCCAAGAAAAGAAAAGAAGAAGCGTGTTCGAACATTCCGACGACGTGGTGTCTTCCACATTTTGGCGTGAAGGATCCGAACAAGCCAAACAGGCTCCGACTGGTGTTTGACGCAGTCACTAATGTACATAGGAAATGGTCCACCAAGTGTTGATCCGAACTGAGGATCAGAATTTGCAACGCTTTCTTTGGTGAGAAACCAAGAATGATCTGATTGATGTATATGTGATGCGGTCGATAACATTTGGCGCCAGCTGTTCGCCATGTTCAGCAAATTACCTGAAAAATCTCAACGCCTTGAGATTAGCCGACAAATATCCGAGAGCTGTCAAGTCTATAAGCGATCATCACTACGTGGATGACTACGTCGACAGTTTCGATAGCTTAGCTGAAGCAGTCTACATCACCAGGGCCGTTATTTTAATCCATCGAATTGATGGGTTCGAACTACGAAATTTTGAATCAGATTCCGAAGATGTGTTGCGAAGTATTTCCGTCATAATAGATCAATGAAGCCAAATAGTGGAAATGAACATAAGACGTCTTCATATTCCAGCTGAAGTATCCGCTGGTTAGTGTCGACGTCATCGCCAAAATCAGATGTCCAAGCAGAGGGAGTTCCTAAGTATAATGATGTCTACATTCGACCCATATGATATGATACCCAATTTCACCATATACGCAAAATTGATTCTGCAGTTCCTGTGGAGGTATAGGGTCGAATGAGACGAGCCTATATTCCCAAGGCGATCTTCGACCGATGACTATCTGCGAAGTCGTAACTTCCGAATTCGAATCTCGGTCGAGTGCCCAGGTGCCACGATGTTAACCTGTCCTCAGCCGGTGGAGTGGCGTTTAGTGCGGTCTCGTACCTCAGAGTAGAAGTTGGTGCCAAGATCTATGTGTCATTCGTTTGCGGGAAGACAAAATTTGCCCTAAAGAACCTGATGTCATGCCGCCATGCTGGGAATAAGACTTTGCAATTCAATAGTTGAACATCACAACTTATCATTAAGAGAAATGGTATTCTGAACCGACTCGAAAACCGTTATCAACTGGCTCAGATCCGAACCTCGTCGCCAGACGCAATTCGTGGGCTTTCAAATAGCCGAATTTCTCGAAAGCAGTAAAGTCAATCAGTGGCGTTGATACAGTCAAAGTTCAATCTAGCGGATGAAGCCACTCGAGCCAGATACCCACCCAGATTTTACGCCGACAACCGCAATATTTAGCTTTAGTGTCGGTAAAATAAATGTTTCACTAAAGTCTTTTACACCGTTTTTAAAAATTTTATATTATTAACACTTATTTTATAATTTTTAAATTTAACAACTTTTTTTCCTTCGATAAATTCATTGTTTTTTTACAATTTTGTAAAATCTTTACTTCTTGTATGTATTTTGTTAAAATATAATATTAGGTGCGCAACTAAGTTGTTGTCAGTAGATGGCTCCATCAGTAAGTGCTGGTCGATTTTGACATATCCAAAACGTCATGAACCGAGCTTAGACATATGGTAAACAAACTGTTTTGACACATTAGTGATTTTGTTTTGGCGTCATATTCTTTTGGTTGTGCGAAAATGTCTGAATTTGTGCCAAATAATCGTCATTTGCGGGAAGTGTTAATTTTCTTCTTTCATTCGAGGAAAACGGCGGCTGTAGCGCATCGAGAGCTCCAAAAAGTTTACGGAGATGCTGTTCTAGGTGAAACATCGTGCCATGATTGGTTCCGTCGCTTCAAAGACGGTGATTTCGATGTTGACGACCGTCCGCGTGAAGGAAGGCCAACATCCTTCGAAGACGCTGAATTGGAGGCATTGCTCGATGAGGATCCGTGCCAAATGCGAGAAGAGCTTGCTTCAGCATTAGGAGTTACCGGTCAAGCGAATTACAGACTCTTCTTTGTTTGTTCTATAAGGACAAGGACTATTTTTCAATAATAGGTTTCTAATATATTCATTACCTTGAAGTTTTAAGTTTTCTTTTTTTTTTTTAATTAGATTGTTTGGTTTTTCAAAAATAGTGCAATATACGGGCTACGGCTCGAGTAGATAAAACAATATTCTGTGAAATTATTTCTTTATTTTCTAGTCTATAGAACAATTCAGGTTCACACTATACTATTCTTCGCAATTCTTTTCTTACAAGGTCTCTGCCCTCTCAAATCACTTTATCTCCTTTCAATCACTTAATTCACAAATCCAAACTAATTACTTCTTCTTGTTAACTCTCAACTTTCAATTTATCACAAAATTATAACTTCGCCCATTATCACTTTTCTAATCTCTTCGCCACGGTTTTAAAACTACTGCCCCCTCTCGATCGCCATCTGTCCTTATATAGCAGAAGTTTCTGATAGCCAGAAACTTCTAGCAAATTCTTCGACCACTGGAACAAGAAAAATTCTGATGTAATAATTCCAAGATGACAATCATTCTTGCAGTTATACTTCCCTCTCATCCGTGATATTATCCGTCTCTTTCGTAGACATGAACTGTGGAAACCGCAGACACGAACCTCGAATGAAAGGACACTTCGGACCAAAATTCTGCCAGAATGAAAAGACACTTCGAAATGGGTTGCATAGTCGTAGGAGCGTAGTTATTATTATGCTACACTGCCCCCCTCTTAGACGTGTTCGTCCCGAACAAGTGCATCTTCATTTCGGCCATTGTATCGACTCAGTCGGTCCACATGAACCACTTTCATTTTGGCCCTTGGTCCTCGCTGGATGCGGTAGACAACATTGTTGATGCGGGTTACTATTCTGTAGGGACCCTCCCAGTTCCGCTGCAATTTAGGTGATTTCCCCTTTTGGCGATGGGGATTATACAGCCACACCAGATCTCCTTCCTGGAATCCTGACGTTGTTGCCTTCACATCATACCTGGTCTTCATTCGGTCGCTCGTCATCTTAATCTGGCTTCTGGTCCTTTGGTGTATGTCCCTAAGCCTTTCCCTAAGCCTTTCCCTAAGGTCCGCCACGTACTCTTCTTCATTTCTGGGCTCATTGGTAGGAGATCCAAATTCCACCTCACTGGGTAAACGAGCTATTCCACCAAATAAGATTTCGAACGGCGTATGTCGAGTAGTGCTATGCACGGCACTTCTATAGGCCATCAAAAACAAGGGAATCTGCCGGTCCCAATCCCGTTGGTAGTCACTTACGACCTTCGAGAAATGTTCGTCCAAAGTCCTATTGAAACGGTCCACCATACCGTCCGACTGTGGATGAAGCGGGGTTGTCCTTATCTTTTTGATTCCGAGTAGTTGACACATTTCTTCGAAGATTCTTGGCTCGAAGTTCCGCCCTTGGTCAGAATGCAATTCCAAGGGCACACCGAATCTGCTAACCCAATTGTAGACGATCTGCTCCGCCACGGTTCTGGCTTCCTGGTTAGGGATCGGAAACGCTTCCGGCCACTTACTGAAGTAGTCCATCACTACGAGTATATACCGATTACCATTGTCGGTTTCCGGAAAGGGCCCTGCGATGTCAATGGCGATTCGTTCGAAAGGTGCTCCCACGTTGTATTGGTGCATCTTACCTCGAGTTTTGATTCTCGGACCCTTGCTAGCTGCACTCACGTCGCATTTTCTGCACCAGTCTTCGATATCTTCCTTCGCTTTTAACCAATAAAAACGTTCTCGTACCTTTTCTAGCGTCTTATTCACTCCCAAGTGGTCTCCGGTCGCCCCGCCATACATTTCCTGTAACACCTCCTTGACCCTCGTCCGCGGTACGACAAGCTGCATTACAAACGACTTTCCGTCGGAGGATTCCCATTTTCTTCTCAGAACACCTTCTTGGACATGGAGGGAGTCCCACTGCGCAAAATATGCCTTTAAGGTCGGGCTTCTGTGAGAGATGTCCTGATGATCCGGTTTCTCCATGTTCTCCTTCCAGGCCAGAATCGGTTCGATATCCGGGTCTTCCTTCTGAGCGTTCCGGATCTCATCTACGCTCCAGCCGGCGATAGGTTCGGCTCTCATTCTTTGGATTTAAATCAGCTCCCGTTCTTCCTGACGCGCACAATGTTTACAATCCGTTCTGCATGGTCTCCGGGACAGTGCATCCGCATTAGAGTGGAGCCTTCCTTTACGATGCTGTATTTCGTAGTCGTAGATTTGCAGCCTTTCGGTCCATCTTGCGACCTGACCCTCAGGACTCTTGAACTGTAATAGCCATTTTAAGGCTGCATGGTCTGTGCGAAGAACGAACTTCCTCCCATAGAGGTACGCAGTAGTTCCTTTCTGGCTTAGAGAGCACCTTGCTGAAGTACGCAACCACCTTCTCTTGGCCATCATGCACCTGGGAGAGTACGGCTCCTACCCCGACATTACTAGCATCTGTATCTACAATGAACGTTTCCCCGGGAGTGGGGTAAGCTAGTATCGGGGAATCGCATAGCCGTTGTTTAAGTGCATTGAAGCTCTTCTCGCACTCAATTGACCATTTGAATTGTTTCCCCTTTTCCGTCAACTGTTGCAGGCTCTTTGCGATCCCGGCAAAATCCTTCACGAACCGTCTGTAGTAGGTGGCTAGGCCCAGGAAGCTCCTTAGTTGGTGTTTGTCTTTGGGGACTGGCCAGTTTTTCACCGCTTCGACCTTCTCTGGATCGGTTCTCACTCCTTTCGCTGAAATTATGTGTCCCAGGTACTTGACTTCCGCTCTAAACAGGGTGCACTTCTTGGGGTTGAGCTTCAGGTGGGCACTTCGAAGCCTTTGAAGCACATCCCTTAGATTGTCTCGGTGTTGCGCAAACGTTTTTCCTACGACGATGACATCATCCAAGTATACCAAATAGGTTTTCCATGTTAACCCTTGCAGGACACATTCCATCAATCGCTCGAAAGTCGCCGGAGCATTGCACAGCCCGAATGGCCCATTTCCTGCGGTGAAGACGGTTTTCTCCCGGTCTTCTGGATGGATCTGTACCTGCCAGTAGCCACTCTTCAAGTCGAGAGAGAAAAACCATCGGGCTCCTGATAGTGTGTCTAGCGTGTCGTCAATCCGTGGCATCGAGAATCGTAAGGAAGAAATTCAAGTACCCCCATATTTCAGCAAAATGCGGAACTGCAGTTATAGTAAAGAATATCACCATATAGAAGCCAAATTCCAATCATGTGCGATACAAGGAATATCTATGAATATAAAAACGAAAAGTGGACAAATAATATCAGTTGCGTCAATTTACTGTTCTCCCAGATATAGTCTCAAGAAAAATGGCTTTTTAGGCCTCTTCCGCATATTTCGCAATAGATTCATCGCAGGGGGAGATTTTAATGCTAAAAACAAGTATTGATGATCTAGATTGACAAATACAAGGGGAAGAGAATTATATGAAGTAATAAAAGAAATTAGCGGCAAATATCACTCATCGAGAAAACCTACGTATTGGCCAACAGATAGGAAGAAAACCCCAGACCTTGTCGATTTTTTCGTTACAAAGAATATCTCGTCAAATATTATAACAGTGGAAGAAGGAGGGTTAGACCTTGACTCAGATTATTCCACAATACTTCCAATACTTGGCTATAAAATCGCTAACAAAGAAAACAGCCGAAAACTAGCTAATAAGCTGATTGATTGGAACTATTTCAGAAAGAATTTAGAGGATAGTATTCAGCCCTGAGAAACAATTGAAACAGAAGATCAATTATGAAAGTCTGCAACACCTATAACTAAAATCCAACAAAACTCATATCCAAATGAAATATGTGACATAATTTCGGAAAAAAGAAGAGCTAGAAAATACTGGCAACAATTAAGGACGCCCAGCGACAAAACAATACTGAATAATCTAAACAGTAAGCTTAAAATATCGATAAAAGAACTTAAAAATGCTTTTTTTTTTAAAAATACCTTACCAATCTTACGTATGATGCTAGTACAGAATACTCACTCTGGAAGACAACAAAAGAAATAAAAAGGCCAATTGCACACATTCCACCAGTTAAAAACTGAGAATGTAACTGGGCAAAAAACAACCAAGAGAAATCGAATTTATTCACCGAGTATCTCAAAGGCGTCTTCCAACCATATATATTGGACTTGATATTAGGGGAAATCCTAAAGCAACTCAAAAAAAGGTTTAAAGAAACTAGCACAGATTATAAATGCTACATTCAGGATAAGGTATTTACCTAGCATGTGGAAAGTCGCGGAGGTAATTGTAGTACCAAAACCAGAGAAACTACCTGGTGATTTTGCAAGCATGCGCATGCAAAACCAATTTACAGAAAATACAAGCATTTCAAAATAAATTACTACGGTACATAAAAAATACTGATCGGCATAAAGATGTAGAATTTGAAATGATTGAAGATGAAGTCAAACAAGAAGCTAAAGACGCAAACTTAGACTTCTCAATCACGTCAACTCAGAAACGTCAGAACTATTAAATACTAGCAATCTGACTAGGAGATTAAGAAAAGTAAAAGCATGTGAACTAACTAGATAAACAAAAATAAAATAAAAATAAAATACAAAAAACTAAAATAATATTGTAATATGCTGGCTACGGCTCGAGTAGATAAAACGATATTCTGTGAAATTTATTTCTTTATTTTCTAGTCTATAGAACAATTCAAGTTCACACTATACTATTCTTTGCAAATTCTTTTCTTACAAGGTCTCTTTCCTCTCAAATCACTTTATCTCCTTTCAATTACTTAATTCACAAATCCAAACTAATTACTTTTTCTTGTTTACTCTCAACTTTCAATTTATCACCAAATTACAACTTCGCCCATTATCACTTTTCCAATCTCTTCGCCACGGTTCTAAACCAACTGTCTTTTTTTTGATCGCCATCTGTCCTTATATAGCAGAAGTTTCTGATAGCCAGAAACTTCTAGCAAATTCTTCGACCACTGGAACAAGAGAAATAATTCTTGCAGTTATAATTCCCTTTTATCCCTAATATTATTCGTCTCTTTCGTTGACATGAGCTGTGGAGACTTCGTCCCCGACACGAACCTCGAATGAAGGACAGTTTGAACCAAAATTCTGCCAGAATAGAAAGTCACTTCGGAATTTGCTGCATAGACATAGGCGCGTAGTTATTATTATGCTACAATATGTTTTTTTTTTTTTATATAATTTGCACGTGTGAAAGGGGTTATGAATACCCTTATACTAATTTTAGGACACTGGCGTTTTGAGGAAAAGGGAAGAGGCAGAGAGAAAGACAGATTGGTGTGTTGGTTTGCAACTCAGCTGGTATTAAGTTTCAGTGAACTCCAAGGGTGGCTGTCCAGATAACTGGGGAGCTTGTTTGTTTTTGCTTTGTCGTTGCTCATGATTCACAGTATTTTTTTTCTATCCTCCTGATGTCATCACCACGATCAAGTTGCATTTTAGCCATATGACTGCCCTACTGCCAGTGTTATGCCTTCGCAGTAGAGTTGACATAATCTTTCGCAATTGATCGACTTTTTTATTTATTTCATGCGAAATAAATAGATGATTATTGACATCAAGATTCGAACCGTGAACCTGTAGCGTGACAAGCGATGATGTTACCACTACACCACGGCCACCCTCCAATCGTCGATAGATGAATACTTATAATAAACACCTTGTTAAGGAATGGGTAAAAGTTCGATTAAGTAAATTTGCACCCAGAAACGAATGAATGCGTCCCAAGACCAAGTAGTAACAAAAAATATATGTATTTATTTAAATAAGATATATTATATATATGAGTATATCACCAAGTTGTAAATTGTCCTGAGTCCGAAATCCAAGTGGACGAGATCATCGATGGTCAACCATCGGCAACCATCAGCGGACGAATCAATATTCTCCACGAGCAGTGCGTGTGCTGCACCAGAGAGTAATGCATACACGCATGCATTCAAGTGGCGTGTGTTAGCTAAAGAAAGGTGAAAAACTGCTCGATGCGTGTGTGAGATGGCGTGATGGTGAGTTCTTGTTTATTTGCTATTTATTTATTCATTTATTTATTCATCTACCAAGCTTAACTCTAACAGATTTCTCAGAATTCATAATAATTATATTATGTAATAGTTACATTTTCTAATAATGTTTTAAATTTAAATCTATAAAAACTTAAGTCATGAATATGATCAAGAAAATTAAATAATTTAACACATCTTGTGATTGGTTCATTTGCTGCATAATTGTAGATATGCCTTTTAGTGTAAAAAAACTGTCGAGATCGAATTATTCTCTCTGGCGCATAAATGCTAATTAACTCAAGAATTTTAGGACATTTAACACGATACGCGAAAACATCGTAAACAAACATTACACAATGAACAATACGTAGTTTCTGAAGCATATCCAGACCAAACAATCCACATCTGGGGGAATATGAAGTCATTTCATCCAGATTCCAATTAAGTTGTCGTATTAAAAATCTAGTAATTACTTCTCAATACGGTTTTTCTGAACTTCATAAACTGGATCCTATATTATCGAAGAATATTCTAAAAAGGGACGTACAAGAGACATGTAAACAGATTTAGTAGCAAAGGGATTCGAGAAATCCTTGCAGTTTCTCTTAAGAAATCCAAGCATTGAGTTGGCCTTTGCTACAATATACCTAAATATAATCAGTATGACAAGAAAATGTTAACTTTGTATCAAAAATAACTCCAAGATCTTTTACTTCAAATTGCCTAAGTAGGCTTACACCAGAAATAGTGTACATATATACTGAAGGTGTTAATATGCGATAGGCAGAAAAAAATGGCATTTGTTGACATTGAGTGATAAAAAATTATTCTGGCACCATCTAACAATATTATTCAAGTCTTTTTTTAATATTAACGCAGTCATTTACATTTTTTACAGATGCAAAAATCTTCAAATCATCCGCATTAAACATTTTGCAAAATGTGGTGCGCAACTAAGTTCAATAGATCGCTCCAGCAGTAAGTGCTGGTCGATTTTGACATATCCAAAACAGCATGAACTGTTTTGACACATTTGTGATTTTGTTTTGGCGTTATATACTTTTGGTTGTGTGAAAATGTCTGATTTAGTGCCAAATAATCGTTATTTGCGGGAAGTGTTGATTTCCTTCTTTCATTCGAAGAAAACGGCGGCTGAAGCACATCCAGAGCTCCAAAAAGTTTACGGAGATGCTGCTCTAAGTGAAACAACGTGCCGCGATTGGTTCCGTCGCTTCAAAGACGCTGATTTCGATGTTGATGACCGTCCGCGTGAAGCAAGGCCAACATCCTTTGAAGACGCTGAATTGGAGGCATTGCTCGATGAGGATCCGTGCCAAACGCAAGAAGAGCTTGCTTCAGTATTAGGAGATACCCGTCAAGTAATTTCCAAGCGATTGCATGCATTTGGAATGATTCAGAAACAAGGAACTTGGGTTCCTTGTGATTTGAAGCCAAGGGACGTTGAGCGTCGTTTTTTCGCCTGAGAACAACTGCTCCAGCGGCAAAAATATGAAGGGTTTTCTTCATCACATCGTGATGGGTGATGAAAAATGGATTCATTACCCAAATAAAAGAAAGTCATGGGGCCTGCCCGGTCATGCTTCTACGTCGTTGGCTCGGTCGAATATTCACGCTGCGAAGATTATGTGTATTTGGTGGGACCAGGTCGGTGTCATTTATTACGAACTGTAGAAACTCAACGAAATCATCACTGGGGAATGGTATTGACTTCAATTGATGCGATTAAGCATCAAAAACGCGAAAAACGGAAAATACGAGCAGAGGCACGAAAAAGTGATTCTACAGCATGACAACGCTCGGCCTCACGTTGTCAAACCCGTTAAAACCTACCTGGAAACGCTCAAATGGGAAGTCCTACCCCACCCGCCATATTGCCAGATATTGCGCAATTTATTAATTATTATTACTTGTTCCGTTCGAGGGCACATGGTCTGGCTGATCAGCAGTTCCGCTCATATGAAGACATCAAAAAATGGCTTGATCCGTGGCTCACAATCCGCCGAAATGTGGTGCAGAAGGGGGTATGAAGTACTACGTGGTTCCATTCATGGCCAGAGTACTGGCAATGTTCTGACTGAGACGAGCACCCTTGAAATTAGTTCCATTATCGCTGTAAATGTTAGAATATTTGCCTCGTCGAGCAACAGATCGTCTAAAGGCGACGAGAAAGTCGTCGGTCGTCAAATCACTTACTAGCTCTAAGTGAATTGCCTTGGTACATATGCACACAAATAGAGCAATGTAGGCCTTGGATAGTCTGGGATTCCGTCCATGAGAAAACTTTATGGTACAGGGGCCAGCGTAATCGCACCCTGTGTTGGAGAATGGTCGGCTTGGGTGAACACGTTGCGGCGGCAAGTCCCCCGTAAGCTGGGTACTGGTCATCTTTCTCTGGAGAAAGCATGGTTTGCATCGATGTACAACCTTTCGAATGAGTTTTCTGCTCCCAATATCCAGTAATGTTGACGAACTATGGCGAATGCCTCGGATACTCCTGGGTGATGATGGATATTGTGTAGGTGGCTTGCTATAAGTAGAGAAACGTGAGTATTTGGTAGGATTATTGGATGTTTGAGATTAAACGGCAAATAAGCATGTTTTATTCGCCCCCTACACGAAGTAAACCCTCATTGTCAATAAATGGGGAGTACCTTAAAAGTTTAGCTTTTGGTTTAAAGTCGTGATTAGTACACAGATTGCTAATTTCACTCCCGAACGATTCTTGTTGTACAGGTTTTAGGATATGGAGTTCTGCTAAATGTAGTTCAGGGGCTGTTAGCCATGCACGGTTTTGTCAAATTTTGTAGGCCGACAATTTTTTGTAAACCGAATGCAATACGCGGCGATTCGAACTAACCGAGTCCACGACGAGATCTTAATCTGATTTTGAAGCATCAGTTTCTGCTGCGGTAATGAGACTCTGCTTTAGTTGTTGGTGTTCTTCCAATATTTCTTCTGCTTCATCCTGTTGTGACACTGAGAGCGTTGATTCGGGCCAATGTCCCCGTGACAGCGATAGCCATGGAAGACCTGCCCACCACAGAGGATGAGTGTTAAGAAGAGATGACAATAATCCTCGTGACGAACCATCTGGCGTTTTGGACTCCGATGCGATATACTTCCATGCATATAGTGGAATCTGTTCAAGAATGGCAGCGGTATGATTGGCGACGAATGTAGTCCAACGGCGATGTGACGAAGACAAACAGTGAAGAACGATTTGTGAATTCCACCAAGCAAAAACCTTGAAACTCCTGTTAATCGATTATTTAATCCAGGTTATTAATCGACAGAGAAGTAGAGCTCAACAAAGCTCTAACCGAGGGACCGAGACAGGTTTAACTGTTCCTCCTGCGAAGCGAAAGACATCCGTGGCACATGTATTTGCAATTGCAATGGAAGTGGGTCATCCCAGCCAAGGTTGAGTTCTGATGACCACAACTCCTGAAAAAGCATTTTTAACAGCACAACTGATGGGCCCAGAAATCCTAAGGGATCGAAAACGCGACAGATTTCTGATAACAACGAACTCCTAGTAGGAGGGACCGACAGGCGAGACTCCGTTATGCGTAATGAATACTTATCAGATGTTGGATTCCAATGCATACCTAGTACCTTTATCCCTGACGTTCACCTGTTAGTATCAAACAATGAGAATTCACGATCATTCCTAGGCAACCGTACAAGTACGGGCCAGTAGTTGGAGTTCAACTTCCGAAGTTCGAGACTCGCATTTGACAATAAGGAAACAAGCTCAGACGCTAAGCTTATAAGTTCATCTGGTAAATTTGCTCCTATCATGATGTCACCTACGTACACACCATTCAACAAAATTCGCACTGCAGTTGGGTACTTCGTGTGATACTCCATCGCTATCTCCTTCAAGACTCGAACAGACAAAAAAGGTGCTGATGCAGTTCCATAGGTTACTGTGCGTCATCGGATGGATTCTCGGATACATATAAGTGAAGTGTTGTGATAATTCGCTATCTCGATCTTTTGCTCAAACTCGGTTAGGAAACAACCCTCATCGTTGCAATGATTTTGTGTAAACTTCGTCGGTTCAATCAACTCCGTGACTACTCTAGAAGTGCTAGAGATTCGGCTGACCAAGTTAGATGAAACGTGGTCAAAATTCTCATCATTGAATGAAGAAACGTTACAAAAGGTAACCGAGGAAGAATTCAAGGAACTTCAACTCGAATTCGCGGATTACGAAAATCGGTTTTTATTGCCCATTCAGCGATGAGGAAATCAATTCGCGAAAGACAAGCTATTGATAAAGAACCTACGAGTGTTCAGCAACTCGCGGAAGAACAATCCAAGTTTCTAGAGAAACTGAATTTGGCTTCTAATAGTGCTTCGTTGATACAATTACCCAAATGGACAGTGCCCTCCTTTCAGGAAATTACAAGGATTGGCCTTCATTTCGGGATACATGTACGGGTACAGTGGATAATAAGCCAAATCTGACCGCGACTCAAAAGTTCCACTAGGTATTTAAAATCATTCCTTTATGATGACGCAGCCAAGTTAATGCAACACATTCCGATTTCTGAAAATAATTATTTGGAAGCTTGGGACCGCTTAGAGAAACGGTACGATCGCGTGAACCTCATAGTGCAATCGTTTATCCAGATCTTTTTGTTCCTCCCATCAACATCGGTTAGAAATACACAGACATTACGCAAAATTACCGACGGTACTGATGAGGTCGTTCGTGGTCTAAACGCGCTCGGATCGAATAATCGTGACCCTTGGTTAATTTATTTGTTAATTAACAAACTCAACGTGGACACTCGTTGGGTGGAAATGGCCGGGTCTCGTGACGATTGCGAATTCGACGAACTCCTAAGTTTTTTGTAATTGAGATGCGATGCATTGGAATCGGCTTACTCAATATCGGGACCTAGTGCTTCACTTGTTAAACCACAAGGACAGATTCGTACGCAATTTGCTGAAGCGCTTTCTCCCTCGCAATCATGTTCACAGTGTCCTAAATGTAAAAACAACCACATTCTACCACAATGTGAACAATTCGTAGCCCTTGATGTGAAATCACGTCGCGCTCTCGTAAAATCGAACTCTCTGTGTTTTAATTGTCTTCGGGCAGGACATCCTTCAAATAAATGTCGCTCATCGTTTCATTGCCGCATATGCAACTCACGACACCATTCGTTGGTGCATGCGGATTCTAACAACCCGTTCGCTTCACATCGTACTAAGACATCTTCGCGTCAAACACGACAAAATACATGCACCCCATCAGCTTTGATGCCGGTTTCTCCGACTTTTCTTTTTTTTTTTTTGGATTGCGCCAGGGATGTGTAATCTTCATAGATACTAGTAGCCCGAGTGCTACTAGCATGCACGATTCGCAAACCTGAGTACTCGATGCCAGGAATACGCCTACGTATTAAACACACACCCTACACACTTCAACCACTCTCCCCGCGGGACTGCCGTTAGGTATTACTTCGCGGGGCTGGTTAGCAATTCATGCTATGCTTCTTGTATTGCTGCTTCTGATGCTTCTGTTGCTTCTGCTGCTCTTCTTAGCTTTTCTATTCTCCGCAACTCTTTTTGTAGAGTTGTTACGAAAGAACATATTGCCATCCAATTTTCTTCCAACCGTAACATATGGTCGAGGAGAAATGACGGACTTGGCAGAGTAATTCTCCATGCCGTGAAACGTGTGCAGTAAAACACTGCGTGCTCCGTATCCTCATCTTCACCTGGGCATTCCGGGCAGGATGGTGAGTTGTCGTGTCCGAATCGGTGTAGATATTTGCGGTAGCCACCGTGGCCAGACAGGAACTGCGTTAGATGGTAGTTGCAGTCTCCATGCTTTCGACTTATCCAATCTTGGATTGTCGGTATAAGTTTGTATGTCCATCTGCCTTTTGTTGTATTAGCCCAACGAGCTTGCCACATAGCTGCTGACGCTGCCCTTTCTTCAATTTTTATCACCTTGATACCAGTGGCGTCGTGATGACTCAATGCTCTTCTGTTATATATCCTCAGCATTTCATCTGCGAGAATATCGATGGGGACCATTCCAGCTATGACAAATGCAGCTTCGTCAGAGATGGTTCGAAAGCCGCTGATTGTCCGTAGCGCACAGAGTCTGTATGATGACGATAGTTTCCTTTTGGTCTCCTTCGTCCTCAGTGCCTCCGCCCAGACTGGGGTGGCATATAACAGAACTGAGGTGATAACTCTAGAGAGTAGAATCCTTCTAGCGTATCCAGGTCCACCGATGTTAGGCATGATACGCGAGAGAGCTCCCTGCATTTGCGATGCTTTTTTGGTAACAAAATCAACATGCGTTTTAAACCGTAGCCTGTTGTCCAGCATTACTCCAAGGTATTTAACTGCCTCTTTCGACCTGATGGTTTGGTTACCAACCTGAAAGTTGGCAAATTCGACAGTTTTCCGGCTGGTTATAAGAACAGCTTCTGTTTTATGGTCAGCTAGTTCTAGTCCGGCGGATACTAGCCAATCTTTCATCCGGGCAATTGCTTCATTTGTAGCTGATTCTACTGCACGGATCTGTTTAGCTACTGTCACGACTGCAATGTCATCGGCGAATCCAATTATCGTTACTCCCCCAGGTAACGCTAATCGTAGTACTCCGTCGTACATGATGTTCCACAATAGTGGCCCTAAAACCGATCCCTGTGGAACTCCCGCAGTTACGTTGTAGTATTTTACGCCTTCATCGGTATTGTACCTCACCTTTCTGTTGTTGAAGTAGTTCGTCACTATCCGTAGCAGGTAATATGGCGTATCCATCCTGGCAAGTGACCTTCTAATAAACGACCAGTTCGCAGAGTTAAATGCGTTTTTAATGTCCAGCGTTACTACTCCTTTGTGCCGTAGAGCCATCTTTCTCCTTCGATGGCACCTTTGGCGATATCGACTACCGCTCTTATGGCATCAACAGTAGATCGTGCTCTTCTGAAGCCAAATTGGTGATCTGAGAGGGCTCCTTTCTCTTCTACTACTGCGAGTTATAGATTATCTTCTCGAGGATCTTTCCCATGGTGTCCAACAGGCATATTGGGCGATAGGATGATGGTTCTCCTGGGGGCTTCTTTCCTTTTGGCAGTAGGACCAAATGCTGCGTTTTCCATTTTTCGGGAAAGGTTCCTTCTTCAAGGCACTGCTTCATTGTTGTTATGAAGAGGTCTGGTCTTTTTGTTACAGCTGCCTTTACTGCCTTGTTCGGGATGCCGTCGGGTCCCGGAGCCTTGTTGTCACCTATCTTGCTGCATGCCCTTAGCAGTTCCTCGTGAGTAATTAAAGGAATATCTTCTGGATTGACTTCTCGTATAATATTGTACATAGCAGCAGGCCTTTGAGGGAAGAGGTACTCTACTATGGATCTCAGCATTATCGGACATGTTATTTGAGGAGTCCTATAGCCCTTTAATTTTGTCATCACCATTCTGTATGCCGAGCCCCATGGGTTGATGTCGGCTTCTTGACAGAGACGTTTAAAGCATGCAGTTTTGCTTTCCTTAATGGCTCTATTTAAGCTACGTCTCGCCAGTCTAAGGGTGTCCAGGCATTGTTGGAAATCCGCCCTCCTTCTTGATCGTTGGACTTTACGCCGGGCTTGCAGACATTTTGCCCGGAGTTCGAATATTTCCTCGTTCCACCAGTAACACGGTGATGTGTTCCTGGTGTTTGCTCTCCTAGGCATTGATGCGTCGCACGCTGTGGTGATGGTGCCTGTGAGGTGGTGAGCGAGGGTCTCCGCTGTTCCGCTTGGAGCTTGATCACCGTTCAACATCTCTTCGAATGCATCCTTATCGAAAGATCTGTCATTCCATTTTGGGCCAGTAAGTTTTGGGAGCTGGACTGGTTTTTTCCCTTTTATTTCCAGTATTATCACCTGATGGTCGCTGTGTGAATATTCCTCACTGACCCTCCACTTTATGGTTTTCAGGATGGAGTTGCTCGCAAAGGTGATGTCAATAATGGACCCTACTCCAGCCTTCCGGTAAGTATTTGTCCGGCCCTTATTAGCAATGCCTATCGCTAGGGGAGCGAATGTCTCCAATAAGACCTGTCCTCTGGTGTTGGTGAGCCTGCTGCCCCATTCTGTTGCCCACGCGTTGAAGTATCCTCCTATAACCACTGGGTTTCTCCACGGTTTCTCCGACTGTGAATAATCATTTGTCGCTCGAGGTCGGCCTATGTAGGTAAACAATTCTACCCACGTTGTTGGCTCAGGTTCAGAATAATGTAGGCAATCTGATAAGCTGTCGAGTGTTGATCGATTCGGGGTCTAAAATTTCGTTTGTAAGTGAATCCTTCGCCCATCATTTAGGTCTTCCTCCTAGGCATGCAATGATTCCCGTTCTCGGGTTGTCATCAGCAGATGCAGGTCATACCAATGGTTGTATCTCAATCAAATTGTGTTTGCGTTATAACCAAACCCATCTAGTTGTAGAGGCTTTTGTTTTACATAAGTTGACGTCGAATCTTCCTTCGCAGTCCTTTGATGTATCTGCCTGGTCCCATCTTCGGAATCTGGACTTGGCAGATCCCAACTGGTCCTATTGATATGCTACTTGCAGCTGATAAGCTTTGGTGTGTCCTTATGGGAGACCAATTTCAAGGGTCACACGGTCTACCTATTGCCCAGAATACATCGTTTGGCTGGGTAGTAACTGGAGAGCTGTTGGATGCCAAACAACCGCAGCATGTACCAGTGTCATGGCTCCATTCTACTTTCGACGTCGACGTTCTGTTGCAGCATTTTTGGGAGCTGGATGAAGTAACGTCTTTGAAGGACGAATCGTTTGCTGATTTTGAAGCTGAACAACACTTTCGAAAGAAGATTTCACGTTCCACTGATGGAAGGTATGTCGTTCAGCTACCTTTCAAAACCCCTTCGCCGGTCTTTAGAAAATCACTTAAACATGCTACCAGTGGCCTGTATTCGATCGAACGTCGGTTTCTCAAGGACCCCAATTTCCATAGCATGTATGTTAAGTTCATGCAAGAATACGTAGCTTAAGGTCATATGGTCCGTGTATCCCAGCTGATTTGGAAACTGAACCCGGGAAGGTATGTTATTTACCCCAACACGCAGTGTTGCAGTCAGTTAGCTAGACGACCAAACTATTCAAATTATTCTATGGTTCGTCTAGGGATTCTATAGGAACGTCGCTTAATAGTCAGTTATTGATAGGTCCACCCATTCAACGCGACTTATTTGGAGTTTGTTTTTCGGCAGCATAAATACGTATTAACAGCATATGTTGTCAAAAAGTTTCGGCAGATATGGGTTGACGATCTGCATACCAATTTCCAACGCATCGTGTGGCATGATACGTAGGATACTTTTATATATATTGTTACAAAAGTGGGGAAAGACCGAGTCGAACCACCACCACTACTAGTACTACTACTAAAAACTACAAGAGAAGAAAAAAAAACTTACATCATCAGTTAGCATTGCTAACAAACAGCTGTTATCTTCGCCGTCCACCGTCGTCGAATATAACCCGTCCGGGTATCTGCAGCCATCCGCAGCGAAATTCTCCTCTCGAGATCACTTCATAAGGAGACATGAGATTAAAATAAAATTTGCACAAAGGTAATTAATCTCACCTCCGAATTTAGGCACCTTCCAATGGTCCACCAACACACCACCTCTCCAGAGTCACCTTGCTTGCCCTTGCAAGCATCACCATCAACCCTCAGCGCCGAACCAGCGGGTTACCTCCAGCGCCTCCGTCATGTCAATCAGCCGTCACCTATCGGAAGAAGCATTCATTGAAAAGGTAATTTCACAGTACCTCACTACTCACCTGTTCTCTCCCACAAGGTTTACCTGCAGTGCTTTATGCAGTACCCATCACAACGTCTAAGCGCAGTCACCTGAAAAGAAACCCATCCGCAATATCAACTTAGGCAAAAGTTTCACCGCACCGAAGAAAACAACCCCGATTTCGACAGAGATTACTTGCGCAATTGTACATGGCTGCACCTGCGCTGACATAACCGCGGACCCCTCGATTCACAGCAACGATGTCGGTACTTTAATGTAAAAAAAAGTTGCATTGAGTGAACTGAGGGAATTGATATAACTATACCAGGCAAATCTCTGAATGAGAAATGCTCTATTGCCGGTTATCTCGAAAATATTCGAAAAACTACTTTCAAAACGACTAAAACCCGTAATCGACAAAAGACGTCTCGAATCAATCATTCAATCGACCAAGTCCACAAAATAACTGACGTAATTGAGAAAAGTCTCGAAAAAAAAAAAATATATTTTTGTGGTGTATTTCTTGACGTCGCACAAGCTTTCGATAAGGTTTGGCACGAAGGCTTGGAGTATAAATTACAACGACTACTGTCACGGCAACTCTTTCTAATCCTACGATCGTACCTCACCGTAAGACTTTTTCGTGTTAGCACGGAAATGATTACTCTGAGTTCAAGGAGATTGCGGCCAGAGTCCCACAAGGAAGTGTCCTTGGCCCGCTTCTATATGTACTCTACACGCGTGATATCCTGTATTAAAGAAACTGGGTCGTCGCCAGTTTTACGGACGATACGGCGATATTGACAACGGGCGATACAATTGAATCAGCAACTGGAAAGCTGCAACATGCTATTAATAATGTTCACGCTTGGATGAATTCTTGACGTATTGTGCTGAACGAAAGCACATCTACTCACGTCAACTTTATGTACAAAAAAGTGGATAAATTACCCGTATATTTAAACTCGGCTCAAATAACGGACGCGAACGAAGCAAAATATCTAGGAATGACTCTAGATGTTAAGCTTAAATGGAAATCGCACGTAAAAAGAAACGCGTCGAGCTCGAAAACGAATACCGACAAATGTACTGGCTACTCGGAAAACATTCGAAGTTGAGCCTACATAACAAACTGCTTATCTATAAGGAAATGCTAAAGCCAGTGTGGGCGTATGGTCTACAACTATGGGGTTGCATCAGAAAAAGCAATAGGAACATCCTACAAACTTTTGAAAATAAAGTTCTTAGAACGATCTTTAGCGCATCGTGGTACGTACGTAACGAAGGTACTAAGAAAAAGGATCTGTGAATTATCAGCGTCGCCGAAGAGATAACAAAATTTGCTCGTAAACACAAAGATCGTGTTCACGGCCATTGTAACCGTACCGTAATTCAACTACTTGACGCGAACAATTTAATTCATCGTCTGCAAAGGACAAAACATTTTGACCTCGCGTCATAGTATATGCCGGAAAATCGCAGGAACTTTCATTGGAATTTAAAATGCCTAAAGTTAATGGCTATTGGTATCAAAAGTCTGCATTTTAATGTAGTGTCTATTATATTTCGGATGCGGTTCTTAGTGACAAATCATATTCTTGCCTTCAGAGAAAATGAGTTGTTTTTTAATCCCCTTGTTAGATTTATCAAAGGCTTTGCTATTTTAGCAAAGTCTTTAATAAACTTCCGGTAGTATGATGCTAGTCCTAGGAAGCTTTTTAATTCTTTAAGGTTTTGAGGTGGTGGAATTCTCTAGATTGCAGCAATTTTTTGAGGGTTTGCACGAATTCCTTCTTAAGTAATTATATACCCTAAGAAATCATCTTTGGATCTCAAAAATTTAGATTGCTCTAGATTAACCCTTAAGTTAGCTTTCTCCAGGAATAGAAGTACATTATCAAGATTTTTAATATGCTCGGACTTGTTTTTCCCGAAGACGATTATATCGTCTATACATACGAAGTATGTCTTTCCTATGAGGGGTTTTAAGACGTCATTAATCATGCGTTGAAAAATAGAGGGCGAATTTTTTAACCCGAATGGCAATCGAGTAAATTCGTATTTGAAATTTGCTGTTGAAAAAGATTTTTTGGGAATATCATTATCTTTCATCCTGATCTGGTGAAAGCCAGATGTTGTAAAATATTTACATTCTCCTAAGCTTACTACCGTGTTCTATATTCGGAATGGGGTAAGTATCAGGTATCGTTATTGCATTTAGTCATTTGAAAACAATGACAAGTTTATATTGCTTTTCGCCTGTTGTGTTTCCTTTCTTTGGAACTATCCAAAGAGTGAAATTATAGGAACTTATAAATTATCTGGTAACACCTATTTGCGTTTCGACTTCTGCCCTTAAGTTGGCGGGATAAGGGTAGGATTTGGTGTAAAATGGTTCAGAAGATGTGGTTCTGATTTCTGCGCGGACACTTGTGTCTATAGTTCCACTATCAGAAATAGTTCCAAAAAGTTTCTCGTGTTTAATAAGAATTTTTTGTATTTCGGGATCTATATCGGAATTAACCTGAATATTATTTACTTGTTTTGATTCTTTTTGCATAAGTTTTATTTTAATGTTAGGGCTTTTAATTACGGTGTTATTCTTCCTATCGGCGACAGCTTCCAACTCTTTAAGAGAATCACCGCCTTTGATTCCGTCGAATGACGCTAACTCTGGTAGAACAAAACAAATAATTAAGGTGTTATTTTCTATGCTTTTAAAGAATGGGCCGGTGATTTTATAAGTTATTTCGAGTTGTCCTTTTGCGGATTGTATTTTAAATGGTGTAGTTATTGGTTTACTGTTTGTCGCAATTCTATCAAACACTAAATTTTTATTAGCTCCAGTATCTGTCAAGAATTTTAATGGTTCTCTATCTCTGGTAGCTAGAGAGGCTTCCGTTATAAATTTAACTCAGCACAATCCTCAACGTTTTCCCCCTCGTTGCTTGCATCTTCGTAGGCGTTGAAATATTCTTCATTTAATTGCTCCTCTTGGCTCTCTCCTGGTTCTTCTACGATATCCGTTAGTAACTTAGAACCTCTTATAATAGCACATAAGAAGATAATTAGAATAATGATGTTTAAACCGCGATGGGAGCCATCAGTTTCCTTATTCCAATCCTCCATGGTTTTGCGATTGTTCTACTTATGGGGTGGTTGCACTACCTTTCACCACTCTAATAGTTCCAAGAGCTAGGACAAAACAGTATAGACGTTTTGCTACTATAATAGCCATCAGTTTCCTTACTCCAATCCTCCATGGTTTTGCGATTGTTCTACTTATGGGGTGGTTGCACTAACTTCAACCACTCTAATAGTTCCAACAGCTAGGACAAAACATTATAGACGTTTTGCTACTATAATAGCTCCATTTATTTTCAACAAACTGCCTTTAGATATATGCAATCAAGTTGAATGTAAATCTAGATTCCTAGGAGTCTGAGAAATTGGTTGCTGTTCGGCTCGGATGTAGAAATGTTGATGCAAGTAATAACCTAATCAAAATTTCTGAAGTTCAAATTTTGAAACTCCAAACATGAGGTATAGGCCTCAGCAAGGGTTTAGGGTTTCTGTATAATATCTAATGCCCTGTTTCTGTAGTTTTCCTTTAAGGCGATTATTGTTTCCTGAGAATATTAATTTATTGATAAGAAGGGACAGTTGGTGATTAATTTTTGCATAGAATTCGTCAATGCTTTGATTGGTTTGAATCATATTATTATCATGCTCTAAAGTACGGACATCACGCTTATCCTCATAGTATAGTGATAAACATTTTTTTATTGCCGACCAATCTTCGTCAAAAAGATTGTAAGATATGAGGGCGGCATCGGCCGGACCTCTTACCTTTTGGCGAATATGCTGCAATATAGCCCTATAAATAGAAGCAGGAGTAACAAAGCTTGATAGAATAAGAAGTTCAAAGATTCTAGGAAGCCTTAATGTAAAAGAACCCATCAAAAGCAAGATAGTGGACGACGGGCCCAGTTGATATTGTCATGTTCAAAGGAGAGATCCTTCGAACCGTTTCAAAAAGGCAATATCAATCAACGTTTCTACACAATCGCGCAAAAAAGGCAGACCAATAAACAACTGGATCACACAAATGCAAAAACACCAGCATTTGATTGGCCTCAGTGACGAAATGATCCGAAACCGAGAAGTCCTGAGGTCAAACCGACAAACCCCACAGGCGGACCAGTAGGGATGCAGTAAAGTGGGAGGGTTGCGATCCTTCTACTCCGGATCATAACTTCGCCGTAAGGAGAAGAAGAAGATAGCCCTATAAATAGGGTTGTGCTTCACAATCTTGTAATCCTTCAATATGGACTCCATATTGTGGATCCAAGAAAGGTACTGTACCGCATTACCAGCAAATACTTGTTGATCGCTGACGCAGTCAGATAGTTTCCCGATGTCAGCTAGATCTTGTTCGCTTCTTGGGGTCACAAGAGTATGTGATACGGTTTGGGGGGGACCAACCCTGAATTCCAATTGCTGTAGGCGGTTATTAATGAGCTTAGTTCGCTCAATTTGAGCATTAACTGCACCTGTTAATTGTTTGACTATTTCCTGAATTTGTTCCATTGTAAATAATGAATTACTCAAAAAAGGGATTTCGGATTGTCACAGTTTGATTTTAAAAGTTAAGTAAAAAACTAAACAATTGATTTCCACTTAAAATTTATTAGTCTTATAATTTTTATATTGAATTGATTTAATAACTAATTTTACTTAACCTATAATGTTATCTTTTTTGCTGATAAATTTTCTTGTTTGATAGAGATAAAATATAATTTTTAATGAATTTTCTCGTTTGATAGAAATAACATCAAATTTTTAATAAATTTACTCGTTTGATAGATGTATAGCACGCGTGGCTATATAGAGTTGAAATTGGGAAAACGAAATTCTTTTGTGTAGGCAATACACAAATTATTACTACTGATTATAAAAAACTCAACAAAAAGGGGAAATTGAAAAGGGATCGATGATGAAATTCTGGATACTGGCAGACGTGTCGGTGGTGAAAATCAGAATGCTGCTTGCTGTATCGATGATGAAATTCGAAGTGCTTCTTCTTCTTCTTCGGCTAGGTTTAAAGGAAGTTAGGAAGTGTTCGTACGCTCCTTGGTTAGGTAGTGTTCGTTTACTCGTTGGTTAGGAAGTGTTCGTAGTCCTTTTGTTATTTTTAATTTTCTCGTATAGATGTCGCTGGTTCAGAAGGTGGAAGATCGGTCGCCACAGATGTATAATGAAAAAAATTTTAACAAATTTTGTCGTTTAAAGGAAATAAAATATAATAAATTTTTTTTTTTTAAGTTTTTCTCGTTTGATAGATATGTTTACAATTCAATTACATACTTGTCACCCGGTGCGATTGATGTCCCACAGCTATATGTATCCCACAATTTTAGATGACAGCCAATCACATTATACATATATAAAGGTTTTTTGATGGGACGAGTAATTCCATTATTATTACAGTGTGCATATGCAATATAACAATTATATAACAAGTAAAATAAAAGGTTTGTAACGTACTGAATCTCTTTGTTTTATTTTACATATATAATTCTGTATCTCGTACAAATTCAACATTTTTTGGTTTCTTTATTTCATACAGTAAAAATACATGTCGTAACATTGCGTCATTCGAAGCGTTCATTTTGAGTGTCGATTTAATAAATTAGTCAAGAAAACATTAATTTCAATTGAATGATTTAAAACACGAACAAAGTGCAAGTGACATTTTCAATTAGTCCAAAGTTCAATTTTACGTACATATACTATAACCCAAATATATGGAAAATAATTAAATTTATTGCAATCTATTCAATTTGAACTATTCTAACAATTTTTGATAAACTTAACTAAGAAACAATACACTGTTTGTGTGTTTTTAATCTCTGGAAAACAACTTTCCACTCTTCAAAGAATTGAGGAAAATTGCTCGATCTGATCATTACAACCATTTGACCTGCAACAAAACAAGTACATAGGTGGAACTTTTTTTAATTATACATAACTACTTAAGCCTAATATACGTACATATAATCTAATTTAACCTACTTAAATCTAATTATAATAAATATAAAATAAATTTGGAAGCTTTTAATTGAGGTGCTCTTCAAAGGGCATATGAAGCTTTACCGGCTTCAGAAATACTTTACCGGCTCCAGAAATGCTGCCAAGGAGCGCACGGTGCATGCGTACGTCACCTGTCGACTCGACATGTTGGTGCAAAATATGAAGGTGGCTCAAGAATATCATCAAGCCATAGTAGGCTCAGGTAGATTGGAACCAGAACTGAAATTGGAAGAATTAGTGATCGTATACGAGCAAATAATTGAAATTTACCCGGAGTATGGAACCGAGTTGTTGGAGCCTTTAGAGAAATGCTCTCAGGCGTCAGCGACAATTCCAACAGTACCACCAGCCGATGTACATTCTGTCCCCAGCAACAAAATCAGGCTTAGAGAAATCGAGATCCCAAAGTTCAGCAGCTCGTATACGACGTTGCGGTCATTTAAGTCTCAATTTCAGTCTATGGTGCATAATAACAACATATTGAGCGAGGTTGACAAGATGCATTATCTTATGTTCTGTATGGCATACATCCAGACGAGACAACGTTTGTTGTCTCGTCTGGATTGTGAAGAAGGCAACTACAATAAGGCTTGGGAGCTTTTGGAGTCGACGTATGACCACAAGCACGTTTTGGTCAATGTTCAGCTGAAGTTGCTTCTTGGACAGCCGTCCTTAGCCAAGGAATCTGCGAATGGATTAAAGGAATTGCTGGATACATCTCAGGCGTGAAAACGCATTGTCAAACTTGGACCTGAAGGTAGACTCTTTGGATGCCATACTGATCTTCATTCTGTTGCAAAAATTGCCGAGTTCCAGTTAACAGCTATGGGAAGAAAGTTAGGGAACAACACAGACCTACCAACATTTTTGTTTTTATAATTTGCGCGCGACAAAGAGGATATGAATACTATTATACTATTACAGGACACGGACGTTGTGAAGAAGAGAGAGAGAGAGAGAGAGAAAGAAAGATTTAGTGTACTGGCTTGAAACTCAGATATATTTTTCCGTTCTCCTGATGTCATCATCCCGATCAAGTTGTATTTTCAGCCATATGACCACTCTACTGCCAGTGTTATGCCTTCGCAGTAGAGTTGACTTAGCTTTCGAAATTGATCGAGTTTTTTATTTATTTCATGCGAAATAAGTAGATGATTCTTGACATCAGGATTTGAACCGTGAACCAACAATTAACAGAGTTTTTGGAGACACGGTTCCGGATTCTTGAAGTGGTAGATCAGCAGGTCTCGGGGAGTTCCAGGCCTTGGTCTAAGGCCGAAGCATCTGTAAGCGCAAGGCAGAGGTCGAATCCAGAGACGTCAAAAGTCTTTTTTGGAAAAGCTTTGTCTAGGGAATGGAGTTTCCTGCAAACTGTGCCCACAGGGCCAGCACTCGTTGCGAAAGTGCCAACGTTTCTTAAACTTGAACTACGCAAAAAGGAAAGAAGCTGTTAAGAAGGTAAAAGTATGTGACAATTGCCGGGCTTATAGTCACATGATGCGAGTGTGTCTGAGCCCGAAGTGTTGCCATTTCTGCGAACAAGGTGAACAACAGCAATGGTTTCAGCAACAACAACAACTCAATAATAATTTTAACAACAACAACAGCTATATCAATAATAACGGCTACAGTAACAACAGGTACAATAACAGCAACAACCACTTGCATGCCCAATTAGTGTAACAACCATCTGGTGCGCAAGCCTATCAGGTTGTTGTAAACCCTAACGCACCTATATTTACGCCTTTGGGGATGTACAACCTTCGTGCAGTGGTACCGTTCGCAGTGCTCATTGCAACAGGGAGCAAAACAGGGTGTTGTTAGGGCTAAGTCCGTTGATGGTAGTTTCTTCTTCGATGAGAACTGCCATTGCTCGAACGCGTTAAAATTCCAAGGTGGGTCAAAACGATGCGGAACAACAAGGCTGTTGAATTCTGCGACGCTTCGATGAAGGCTTTTGGGGCAGCTGTGTATGTATATTTACGTGCATTTATTGATCTCTAAGATAAAGGTAGCCCCAAATAAAAGAACTCTGTCCTTGCCACGTCTGGAACTATGCGGAGCTTGTTGTTTTGGCCTCTCTTTTACACTATACCATGGAGGTGCTTTCGGCATTCGAACCAAAACTTTACTCGTGGTCGGATTCCATGATTGGTTTGGGGTGAATACGATCGCCCTCTGCTAAATGGGAAACCTTCGTGGCTAATCGCGTTTCGGAAATTCAACGTCTGGCATCATGTACCAACAACCCACCTGATGTCACTTTGCGAGGTGTGTTTCCCAGAGCCCTGGAATCCTTATAATTTTGGTGGAAGGGACCAACTTTTTTGCAGCGTCAATGGGACTTTGAAGTTCCTGAACAACCCTTAAATGTCAACATAGAGGAGGAGATGCATGCAGTCATGGTGTACAGTGCACAACCGAAGACCAACGATAGCGTCACCGAAATTGTACAATACTTTTCAATGCTGTCAAAGGTGACACGTGTTATAGCCACTTGTCTTCGATTCGCACATAATTGCAGATCTTCAAAATTAGCAAGGAATTTCGGTCCATTGACGCCAGACGAACTTCAAACCGCCACAGCTATTGCCGTCAAAACTACACAAAACGAGATCTTCACATCAGAACTGAAGCAGATGAGAGAAGTTCATATCATCCCCAAGGCACTACGGGCATTAAATGCATTTCTTGACGTAAATGGGATTCTGCGGGTAGTTGGACGCCTACAAAATTCCCATCTTACTTATGAGGAACAACACCCGATTTTGCTGAGACATAATCACCACTTAGTATCGTTGATTATACGCGACGCTCATGATAAGACATTTCATGGAGGAATCTCTCAGGTGGTCGCGTACATTCGAAAAAATTTCTGGATTGGACAGGTCAAACGATGTGTAAAATTCCACATCCACCGGTACTAGCAATGCTTCCGGCAAAGAGCTGAAGAAATGCAACAGCTCATGGTAAACTTACCTGCAGCGAGAGTGCGTATGGCTCAACCTTTCAGCCATAGTGGTGTCGACTATGCCGGATCTATCCACATTAAATCCTGGAAGGAGCGTGGTGCAAAAGGTTACAAGGACACTTCATTCCCCCCGCTTCACCCCATTTTGGAGGATTATGGGAAACAGGGATGAAATTAGTCAAGTGCCACTTAGAAAGGGTTGTCGGAGAAGAAAAACTGGCATTCGAGGAATTCTCCACGCTTCTGTCGCAAACAGAAGCATGTTTGAATTCAAGGCCTTTCTGTCCTCTTTCAGACAACGTTAATGACCCTGAAGTTATCACGCCAGCGCACTTTCTGGTTGGTGACTCACTCCACACAATTCCACAAGGAGACAGCACACTTCAAAAACTTGGCTATCTTGACCTCTGGAAAAAATTACAGTTCATGATGGACTCACTCTGGCGAAAATGGAACTCAGAATACCTATTCAGACTCCAACACCGCTGGAAACGGTTGAAAATAGAGGATGAGCCCAAGACAGGAGATTTGGTGTTCATCAAAGACGAACGTCTTCAACCGTCCCATTGGAGTCTCACGATGATAGAGCAAACACATCCGGGAAAGGACGGATTGACACGAGTCGTAACCGTCAAAACAAAAAAACGCAATCTAAAAACGACCAATAACAAAAATTTGCTACCTACCCTCAAACAAAGTCAACGAGGATAGCATTATAATATAAAATCAATTTACATTCACACATCTTTAAAAAAAAAAAAAAAAATCATTATAACTCATTATAATTCATAAATTTATACTCACAGTATCTTAAACCATTTCATAAAATGAATTAAAAGGCAATAAGGTGGTGCAGAATCGTCATCGAAGTTAAAGGTACGTTGCAGAATCTGGTGTATGAAACAAGGAGAGGTTGTAAATTCTATTCACCCGAGTTATATAAAACCCAAAATACAAAATCGAAAAACAGCAATTGTAGTTCAAGTTTCGATAGAGTGTGCAGCCTCGCTAAAGACAGTGTGCAGTCTCGCTAAAGACAGAACCAAGAACGAATAAACGGTTATAAGTGTTTTACATTGCCATTCTGAAAATTCGCGATCAGTGTTACAGTTAGTGAAATTGCGATAGCTAGTAGCGAGGTGTAATACGAAAAAAAAAAGTATTGGTCACAAAGCTGAAGCAAAGTGACAAACCATACAAAGTGAATTTTAAGAAGTAAAAGTGTAGTTAACAACGTCAAAATTGATAAGAAAATTGCTAGAGCTAAGATCTTTGACCAGAATAGAAATATAGACAATATGGAAGAAGATTACAAGGTCTGGTCAGTACCATGAATACCTTGGCGACTATCCAAAGGCAACAACAAACAAAAACAAGAAAACCAAAGAAACAGCATTGAAAAGGGAATCCAATACATTCAACCTTTCTCAGGAGACAAGACGGAGTTGGCACAATTCGTCGCAACAGCGGATGACCATATGGAGTAGGTTGAAGCCAATCAAAGTATACAAAACAATCTACAATATTAAGATTATAGGGAGAACGAAAAACTTTATATATACGTCGAAAGTGAGTACCTGGGCAGAGGCCGAGCAGTTGCTGATTTAGCAGTTTAGACCAACTATCAACTTTGGGGATATTATAAGCAAGATCAATAATATTAAGGTAAATACGATATCAGAATTAAGCAACAAACTAGAAGAAATTACTAACCAAGTGCATGAATATGCAGTCTATGAAACAAATTCAGACGATATAATCAAATCTGTGTATCAAATTTTAGTAACTAAAATAAAGGAACTAACTATAGGACAACTATCTAGGAAAATTAGGCTAGAATATGACCTCAATAAAATAAAAAGTGTTTTATATTCATATATTCTCGACACTGAGGGAAACTTAAAAATACCTAACCACAACCAATCACAAAATAGTCGCAGTAATCAATCAGGAAATATTAATAACTATAGGCATCAAAACACCAACCCAAGTGTTATTATAGGTTATAACAGAGGGAGAGGCAGTAATTTTAGTCAGTCAAATAGGAATTTACAGTTTAGAAAAAGTGATAATTCGAGCCGGAATAATCTAGGAGAGTTTAGGAGCCAAAATCAGATTACACCCAATTTCGGAACTAGACAAAACATCAATCCATCTGGACAATATAGAAACCGTTTCCAAAATCCTCAACCTATGGAGATTAACAGTATAAGAATAAATAGACAAAGAGCAACCAATGAAGATCTACAAGAAATCAATAATATAGAACCGTCGGATTTTCAGAACTAAGTATCGGAACTAAAATTTTTTGCGATTTCACCATTAATGGAAAGATATATAAAACCCTAATAGATACTGGTTTAACTATTAGTCTAATAAATAGCACTAGAATCAACTGTGATCATTTTAAAGTACTAGAAGAGAAAAAGATCTTATTGAATACTATAAATAATGTTACGAAAGAACGTATTCAAATAATTGTGACTGACACTCCTAAGGAGTTCCGAATGTGTAGTAAAAGCAAAATCAAATGGTGTAAAATAGCATTAGAAAATAAATCTTTCGACTTACTTATTGGGATGGATTTTATTAGTAAGAGTGTGACTGAACTAAATATTAGCAAACGTTTTATGAAACTCAATAAGACCGTCAAATTAAAATTGTATTCAGAAGACAATGACAAAATAGAATGCTATGAACTTAATGACCGACGAAATAAAGAAATAGACATTGACCATTTGAATAAAGATGAAAGATAGAAAATTAAGAAATTATTAAAACAATACCAATATTTAGTATATAAAGATGGTGATCAATTCACCAACACAGACACCATAATGCACGAAATCAAAACTACTACTGACCAACAGATGAATTGCCCGATTATATAGATTACCGCCAAAACATGAAGAAGAAGTAAAGAATCAAATAGAGGAAATGGAGAAACAAGGAATTGAAAGGAAATCGAATAGCCGATATGCCCACCAATAGTAGTCGTACCAAAAAAATTAGATAATTCTGGAAAACAAAAGTTTAGACTTTGTATAGACTACAGGAAACTAAATGAAGTAACACTTGATGATAAATACCCTCTTCCTAATATAGATAGTATATTAGATAAGCTAGGGCGAGCACAATATTTCACAACCCTGGACTTAGCGAAAGGCTACCACCAGATTAGAATGCATCCAGAAGACATTCATAAGACCGCATTTATTACACTAAATGGATTATATGAATACACTCGGATGCCATTCGGTCTGAAGAATGCCCGAGTGACATTCCAATGGCTTATGAATGAAATATTGAGGGAGCACATCAATACGATGTATGTGATATACCTAGATGACATTTTAGTATTTTCTACGAGCTTAGAAGAACACCTTACTGCTCTTAAAACAAAATTTAACATACTAGCCAAACATAATTTGAAGGTACAGTTCGATAAATGTTCATTCCTAGCAAAAGACACCGAATTTTTGGGACATGTCTTAACAAAAGAAGGGATGAAACCAAATCTAAACAAAATTAAATGTATAATAGATTACAAAATACCTCAAACGGAAAACAGTTGAAAGGGTTCCTTGGAACTACAGGGTACTATAGAAAATTTGTTAAGGACTACTCTAAAATAGCATATCCTATGATCAGATACTTGAAAAAAGTAACCAAAATCAATGTAAATGATCCGGAATATATTAAAGCATTTGAAACATTAAAATTGATACTCAAATTTCCAAGGTTCGATAAATTATTTACACTATTTACTGATACTTCCAACTATGCAATAGGTGCTGTCCTCACTCTGCTATGCATCAAGGTCTCTTAACGACCATGAAAAAAAATATTCAGTGACAGACAAAGAATTCTTGGTGATAGTCTGGTCAGTTTCTTATTTCAGACCCTATTTATGGGGAAATAAATTTAAAATAATAACGGATCACCAACCAATAAAGTATTTAAACAAAAAATACAGTGGAAAAGAATTCTCTCAACGAAATCAACGGTGGTTATTGAAATTATCTGAATTTAACTATGACATAGAATACCTTAAGGGAAGAGAAAATAAAATTGCCGACTTCCTAAGTAGGGTAGAAAATGTAAATAATTTAGATGATGAGGCAACCTCAGATCATGCTACAACGCACTCCGTACCCAAACAACTACTAGACCACTTTCCAATTAAGGAAGAAATTGTGAATAAATATAAAACACAACTTATACTTACCAACAGCGTTACAAATGAAATAGAAGTAATTCATGGGTGGAGAATAATACAAGTTGATATGACTAAAAATCAGTTATATTGGAAGGACTTGTTTAACAGAACGATTAAACCAGGAAAGATAGGTATATACAGACCTTTCGTATGGAGAATATAACAAAATCCAACAAATTTGAATAGGAATCTTTAGTCATTATAAACAAATTTCATTTATAAAATGTACTCTTAGGGCAAGAGAAGTAAAATCAAACTATGAAATACGACAAGAAATTTCTAGGTATCAGACCAAAGAAAGCATACATAGCGGTATAATAGAAACTTATAACAAGAATAAGATCTACTACCCAAACTTAATAAAAGAAATACGAATAATAATAAATAATTGTAGAATTTGTTTGGAAACCAAATAAGAAAGAGATCCAATAAAACCTAAATTTAGCATCACAGAAACCCCCGAATCACCAAATGACATCCTACATATGGACGTATTTACATTTCAAGGGCAGTCATTTGTAACCCTTATTGACAAACTAACAAAAAGAGAGCTTATGCTTATCATTTAACAAACAAAAATTGGTTAAAAAGAATTGAGATATTAGAAGACCATTTTTCTAAATTTGGAAAGCCGAACAAAATTATAACTGATAACGAATTCAAAGCACATCAATTATTAGAATACTTAAACAATCAAGAAATAAAATTACACTTAACCAAACCAAATAACCACACTGGAAACGCCGACATAGAAAGACTACATTCGACAATTCAAGAAAAACTTGTTAGCCTAAAAGACACTACACTCACACTCATTGCAAAACTACATAGAGTAATAAACAATTATAACAATAGATATCATAGCACTATCAAAATGACACCTCAACAGGCAATGCACACAAACATTCAAAAACTAAGACAAACCATTATTGAAAACAAAACAAGATACATCAGTAAGGCTAACAAAAATAGGGAAGATTATACAGAAAATAGGAATATTGCACCAATAAAAAACTATAAGAGACTAAGACATAAATATGAACCAAGATACAGAATAAAAAATATCAATAATGAACATTCTGCAAATATTAAAAGATTGCTAGATCCTAATCCTCATAATAGTACTGTGCATGAGAACATCAGAAGCTAATTTAGCAATAACGAAAATTGAAGCAACCAATGGATATGTCAAAATAAATATGGGCCCAATGGAAATGATAAACGAGACTGTGACAATTCTCCAAATAATTGACCTGCAAGAATTTAAGAAAACCGTTGACCAGGTAGAAGAAAATTTAAGGCAAGTACCTATTGGCACCGAAAAGGCATTAGTTAGGGAAATAGAAATTGTCAAATCAAAATTGTCAGCGATTTTTACTAATAGACATAAAAGAGGACTAGTTAACTTAGTAGGAACTGCACATAAATGGCTTTTTTGGGACAATGGACGATGGCGACCGACAAGAAATATTAGGGCATATGAAAGTAATAGAAGAAAATGAACATAATGCAATTGTAACGTTAAACAAACAAATAAGAATTAATGCCCACTTTAACGAAACAATATTCGATCTAAAGAAACTAATAGAAGGAGACAGAGACAAAATTCTTAAAGCTATTAATCAAGCAAAAAGAAGTAGTATACCAACAAATAATATTAGACCAACTTATAAAATTAAAATTAGTGGAAGATAAAATAGACCAAATATTAGATAATATTGGCCCAACTAAGTATAATATCCTACATCCCGGCATACTAACTTCCGAAGAATAGATAGACCTTTAAAACGTTTTTATAATAGCAATAAAAATTTCCACAACAGTTATAGAAGTCAAAATGAAACTTTTAACAAGCATACCCACTAAGGAAGGACTAGAAATAATCCAGGATGATGAAAGAATAATAGAATATAATAATAATGAATATGTCTTTAATAATGAAGTTTATATTAATGATCTAAAATTAGTGAGCAATTGAGTAACTCTAAATAATTGAAGCTTAGAGAAAATAATGACAAGGAAATTAAAAGAATTGATGAAGAAACAATAATAAGTATTGTAAAAATATGAATTATGATGATATATTAAATTATTGTGACGATAGAAAATTAAAACTAAGTGGACATTTTTTGATAAATTTTAACAATTGTTCTGTTCAAATATTCAACAAAACTTTCTCTAATCAGAACTATGAATTTAAAGCCAAATATCACTATTCTGAAGATAAACATTGAGAAATTTTGAAAACATGAAAGAGATCAATGAATTAAAATATCATAAAAACACTAATTATATTATAAGTTCAACAATTGTGATAGCTCTTATAATTGGTTTAAGTTTCATATTAATAGTATTAAGAAATAAGAACAGGAAACTTAAAGTCGTTGTAAAAAACATCCAAGAAACCTTAAAGCCAAGTATTTCCAATGAAATTCAGGAGAATTTCCAATTAAAGCAGGGTGAAGTTACATACAACCCAAAATACAAAATCGAAAAACAGCAAGATGGCACATTTGCGCTATTTGAGGCTTGATTTACAATGTAAGCAAATTCATAATTTAGTTGAGTAATATCTTTTTTTTTTTTATGCTATCACAAATAACGGACTGTGCAGTATTTGGGTATAAAGCCAATTTAATATTGTAAAATCGTTGTTGGTTATAGTTCAAGTTTCGATAGAGTGTGCAGTCTCGCTAAAGACACCGGCACTCTTAATACGAAATAAAAATAAAAGTGTAAATGACTGAAATCGGAAGTTTGTATTTTTCATTTTTAAAGGAAATATATAAGTCCCGCGGGGAGAATGTTGACGATTCAATTACTTACTGTCACCCGGTGCCATTGATGCCCCACAGCTAAATGCATCCCACAATTATAGATGACAGCAAATCACAATATACATATATGATATGAAGGTTTTTTGATGGTACAAGTAATGGCATTATAATTACGGTGTGCACACATTTAGCAAGTAAACTAACAGGTATATAACGTACTGAATGACTTTGTTTTATTTTACATATATAATAGTGTATCCCGTACAAATTTAACATTTTTTGGTTTCTTTCACTTAAGTCAAGGTGACTAATGTTAGAAATTATTATAAAAAAACTAACTAACTTAACAAAATAATTATTAAATTAAATTAGGTTAGTATTAAATTGCAGTAAAATCACCTTAACTGAAGTATTTTCCAGGGGACACGAACGAGGACGTTGCAGGATATCGACCCCCACCCTTCCAACCTCCCAATAATCACTATTAGTTTATCTGTCGAGTTTACTTTGTAAGCGTTCATTACATTTTGCAATTTTTTCGTTTTATTTCTGGAAATTTTACTTTTATTTAAATTCTTATCCAGGACCCACTTACAATTTTTCCAGAGCAATAGCACTATTAGGAAATTTATTAAATTAGTTTTGTGGTCATAACATACATTTAACCAATTCGGAAAATGTATATTTGTTGCCTTTATACATTCTTTGATTATATTTTCTTTTAAGTTAGATACAAAAGGTAATTTTCGAAAGTATTCGGAAAAAATTTGGACATGAAGACGGCATACTTGAAAATATTTACATAAATGTAATATAAATCAATGTGATCCTTGAATAATGTGTCTCTTATTCTTAAAACGCTTTCTATAGTTAAGGCCAAGCCTTTGAAACAAAATGATCTATTTCTTGCGTTTGTGGGTTCGATGTTTACTATATAATCCTTCATTTCTTGTATAAAATGCATATTTTGATCATTCCGTATAAGTGCTGGTTTTCCATTTAATAGATCGAAAAGTCGATCTATTTTTTTTATAAATTCAGTTGTCGATTTTGCAAACTGGGCTACATGACTTGGAAATTTGTTGAGATTTATGAAAGCTTCAATGCCGCAGGCTACAGATCTGCTTAGAACATGTGCAGCCAACTTCACGTTCATTTTCTGAAACTCAATCGAATCGATGTGTGCCGTTGTAAATTTTGGACATATTTTGGTAGTATTACTTTTTCCTGTGTTATAAAGGTATTCAATTACCTTTCAATTAACAATTCCATCAAAAGTGGTAAAATTGTATTTAAGAAAGTTGTTCCGAATACTCTTTATAAAATGAGGAATATCATACATTCCATATATGGATTTATTTTTGTAAGTGAAATTAAAGTTTTTCTCATTTAGATTAAGTTTACTATATAAACTACGATTTGTGGGTCCTTGATCACAGCAAATAGCTCTAACGGTTAGTTTCAGCTCCGCGCATATATCAAGACAATTAAATACCTCAATCTCAAGTTGTTTCATAGGTATATTGCTTGGACAAACGACATGATATAAAACCTGCATGATATAAAAATTTCCGCATACACTCCGAATCATAAAAACGCACACAGACTTAGCGCATATATTAGATCTTTGATTCCTTCCGTAATCAACAAAACCTTCAATTTCATCTTTGAATTTATTGTAGGTCAGATTCGTCTGAAGGCTCATCCCATCAAATATAATCACGACTTCTATTTATTTTGGTGATAATGTCGAAGTTATTTTCTTTATTTCCTCTAGAACATTTCTATTTATTCCATTTATACTTTTAATCTTAATCCACCTATGTAATGAAGACGGGTGCGGCAAGTGTAGTCCAAGCTGATCCCGTAAAAGTTGTATCCGGAAGACGAACGGAAAAAAATGCACTGCGAAATCCACTTCTCCTCTTCGGTGTATTTTTTTGTACTCTCAGATAGAATGAGCTTCGAAAATGTTTTAGTATTTTGATCGATACCTAGCAATAAATCAATTTTCTCTTGGATACTCTGCTTTCTACGCACTTGCAGCCTTTTTTTGTCCTCTTTTAATCGATGAATTCTCTGCAGCAAATTTATTTTCGATTTGCGATTTCCTTTTATTGTTATCCTTAAGCTATTGTTCAATTTCTTAAGCCTCTCAATTCTTTTAATATAAATAGATTGCCTTTTTATATGAGTCTCATAGTTGGCGCAAGTAAATTCAACGTTATCATTTAATCTTTTTCTGGATAACCTTTTTGAAGACAAGTTTAGTTCTTCTACTGTAACATCATTCGAATCTAGTACTAATTTATTGCAGTTTTCATATGTAACCTTAGCTCTCGTTGGATCAAAACAAATGAACTCGTCATCAGATATAGCAACACTTCGTTTTAATAAGGGAGAAAGGTAAGCAGTTTTTTTTTTTAATATTTCTTTCAAATAAAGGCATTCTTAAAATGTTTGCTGCATATATAGGGCGTTTTAAGGCTTTTTATGTGTTCCCGAGACTTCACTGCTAAAGCTAGCCATTCATCGTATTTAACTGTTCCTTTTTAAATAATTTCCATCAGGCAATTCATTTTTGGTTATAGAACAGTGTGCAATTGCGCACTTCGTTCTTTGCCAGGACATTTTTTCCTTGGAGACAATTCTCTTCGAGTTGTAACAATTGTTCTGTTCAAATATTCAACAAAACTTTCTCTAATCAGAACTATGAATTTAAAGCCAAATATCACTATTCTGAAGATAAACATTGAGAAATTTTGAAAACATGAAAGAGATCAATGAATTAAAATATCATAAAAACACTAATTATATTATAAGTTCAACAATTGTGATAGCTCTTATAATTGGTTTAAGTTTCATATTAATAGTATTAAGAAATAAGAACAGGAAACTTAAAGTCGTTGTAAAAAATATCCAAGAAACCTTAAAGCCAAGTATTTCCAATGAAATTCAGGAGAATTTCCAATTAAAGCAGGGTGAAGTTACATACAACCCAAAATACAAAATCGAAAAACAGCAAGATGGCACATTTGCGCTATTTGAGGCTTGATTTACAATGTAAGCAAATTCATAATTTAGTTGAGTAATATCTTTTTTTTTTCTTGTTTATTTCTTTATGCTATCACAAATAACGGAAATATTGACTGTGCAGTATTTGGGTATAAAGCCAATTTAATATTGTAAAATCGTTGTTGGTTATAGTTCAAGTTTCGATAGAGTGTGCAGCCTCGCTAAAGACACCGGCACTCTTAATACGAAATAAAAATAAAAGTGTAAATGACTGAAATCGGAAGTTTGTATTTTTCATTTTTAAAGGAAATATATAAGTCCCGCGGGGAGAATGTTGACGATTCAATTACTTACTGTCACCCGGTGCCATTGATGCCCCACAGCTAAATGCATCCCACAATTATAGATGACAGCAAATCACAATATACATATATGATATGAAGGTTTTTTGATGGTACAAGTAATGGCATTATAATTACGGTGTGCACACATTTAGCAAGTAAACTAACAGGTATATAACGTACTGAATGACTTTGTTTTATTTTACATATATAATAGTGTATCCCGTACAAATTTAACATTTTTTGGTTTCTTTCACTTAAGTCAAGGTGACTAATGTTAGAAATTATTATAAAAAAACTAACTAACTTAACAAAATAATTATTAAATTAAATTAGGTTAGTATTAAATTGCAGTAAAATCACCTTAACTGAAGTATTTTCCAGGGGACACGAACGAGGACGTTGCAGGATATCGACCCCCACCCTTCCAACCTCCCAATAATCACTATTAGTTTATCTGTCGAGTTTACTTTGTAAGCGTTCATTACATTTTGCAATTTTTTCGTTTTATTTCTGGAAATTTTACTTTTATTTAAATTCTTATCCAGGACCCACTTACAATTTTTCCAGAGCAATAGCACTATTAGGAAATTTATTAAATTAGTTTTGTGGTCATAACATACATTTAACCAATTCGGAAAATGTATATTTGTTGCCTTTATACATTCTTTGATTATATTTTCTTTTAAGTTAGATACAAAAGGTAATTTTCGAAAGTATTCGGAAAAAATTTGGACATGAAGACGGCATACTTGAAAATATTTACATAAATGTAATATAAATCAATGTGATCCTTGAATAATGTGTCTCTTATTCTTAAAACGCTTTCTATAGTTAAGGCCAAGCCTTTGAAACAAAATGATCTATTTCTTGCGTTTGTGGGTTCGATGTTTACTATATAATCCTTCATTTCTTGTATAAAATGCATATTTTGATCATTCCGTATAAGTGCTGGTTTTCCATTTAATAGATCGAAAAGTCGATCTATTTTTTTTATAAATTCAGTTGTCGATTTTGCAAACTGGGCTACATGACTTGGAAATTTGTTGAGATTTATGAAAGCTTCAATGCCGCAGGCTACAGATCTGCTTAGAACATGTGCAGCCAACTTCACGTTCATTTTCTGAAACTCAATCGAATCGATGTGTGCCGTTGTAAATTTTGGACATATTTTGGTAGTATTACTTTTTCCTGTGTTATAAAGGTATTCAATTACCTTTCAATTAACAATTCCATCAAAAGTGGTAAAATTGTATTTAAGAAAGTTGTTCCGAATACTCTTTATAAAATGAGGAATATCATACATTCCATATATGGATTTATTTTTGTAAGTGAAATTAAAGTTTTTCTCATTTAGATTAAGTTTACTATATAAACTACGATTTGTGGGTCCTTGATCACAGCAAATAGCTCTAACGGTTAGTTTCAGCTCCGCGCATATATCAAGACAATTAAATACCTCAATCTCAAGTTGTTTCATAGGTATATTGCTTGGACAAACGACATGATATAAAACCTGCATGATATAAAAATTTCCGCATACACTCCGAATCATAAAAACGCACACAGACTTAGCGCATATATTAGATCTTTGATTCCTTCCGTAATCAACAAAACCTTCAATTTCATCTTTGAATTTATTGTAGGTCAGATTCGTCTGAAGGCTCATCCCATCAAATATAATCACGACTTCTATTTATTTTGGTGATAATGTCGAAGTTATTTTCTTTATTTCCTCTAGAACATTTCTATTTATTCCATTTATACTTTTAATCTTAATCCACCTATGTAATGAAGACGGGTGCGGCAAGTGTAGTCCAAGCTGATCCCGTAAAAGTTGTATCCGGAAGACGAACGGAAAAAAATGCACTGCGAAATCCACTTCTCCTCTTCGGTGTATTTTTTTGTACTCTCAGATAGAATGAGCTTCGAAAATGTTTTAGTATTTTGATCGATACCTAGCAATAAATCAATTTTCTCTTGGATACTCTGCTTTCTACGCACTTGCAGCCTTTTTTTGTCCTCTTTTAATCGATGAATTCTCTGCAGCAAATTTATTTTCGATTTGCGATTTCCTTTTATTGTTATCCTTAAGCTATTGTTCAATTTCTTAAGCCTCTCAATTCTTTTAATATAAATAGATTGCCTTTTTATATGAGTCTCATAGTTGGCGCAAGTAAATTCAACGTTATCATTTAATCTTTTTCTGGATAACCTTTTTGAAGACAAGTTTAGTTCTTCTACTGTAACATCATTCGAATCTAGTACTAATTTATTGCAGTTTTCATATGTAACCTTAGCTCTCGTTGGATCAAAACAAATGAACTCGTCATCAGATATAGCAACACTTCGTTTTAATAAGGGAGAAAGGTAAGCAGTTTTTTTTTTTAATATTTCTTTCAAATAAAGGCATTCTTAAAATGTTTGCTGCATATATAGGGCGTTTTAAGGCTTTTTATGTGTTCCCGAGACTTCACTGCTAAAGCTAGCCATTCATCGTATTTAACTGTTCCTTTTTAAATAATTTCCATCAGGCAATTCATTTTTGGTTATAGAACAGTGTGCAATTGCGCACTTCGTTCTTTGCCAGGACATTTTTTCCTTGGAGACAATTCTCTTCGAGTTGTAACAATTGTTCTGTTCAAATATTCAACAAAACTTTCTCTAATCAGAACTATGAATTTAAAGCCAAATATCACTATTCTGAAGATAAACATTGAGAAATTTTGAAAACATGAAAGAGATCAATGAATTAAAATATCATAAAAACACTAATTATATTATAAGTTCAACAATTGTGATAGCTCTTATAATTGGTTTAAGTTTCATATTAATAGTATTAAGAAATAAGAACAGGAAACTTAAAGTCGTTGTAAAAAATATCCAAGAAACCTTAAAGCCAAGTATTTCCAATGAAATTCAGGAGAATTTCCAATTAAAGCAGGGTGAAGTTACATACAACCCAAAATACAAAATCGAAAAACAGCAAGATGGCACATTTGCGCTATTTGAGGCTTGATTTACAATGTAAGCAAATTCATAATTTAGTTGAGTAATATCTTTTTTTTTTCTTGTTTATTTCTTTATGCTATCACAAATAACGGAAATATTGACTGTGCAGTATTTGGGTATAAAGCCAATTTAATATTGTAAAATCGTTGTTGGTTATAGTTCAAGTTTCGATAGAGTGTGCAGCCTCGCTAAAGACACCGGCACTCTTAATACGAAATAAAAATAAAAGTGTAAATGACTGAAATCGGAAGTTTGTATTTTTCATTTTTAAAGGAAATATATAAGTCCCGCGGGGAGAATGTTGACGATTCAATTACTTACTGTCACCCGGTGCCATTGATGCCCCACAGCTAAATGCATCCCACAATTATAGATGACAGCAAATCACAATATACATATATGATATGAAGGTTTTTTGATGGTACAAGTAATGGCATTATAATTACGGTGTGCACACATTTAGCAAGTAAACTAACAGGTATATAACGTACTGAATGACTTTGTTTTATTTTACATATATAATAGTGTATCCCGTACAAATTTAACATTTTTTGGTTTCTTTCACTTAAGTCAAGGTGACTAATGTTAGAAATTATTATAAAAAAACTAACTAACTTAACAAAATAATTATTAAATTAAATTAGGTTAGTATTAAATTGCAGTAAAATCACCTTAACTGAAGTATTTTCCAGGGGACACGAACGAGGACGTTGCAGGATATCGACCCCCACCCTTCCAACCTCCCAATAATCACTATTAGTTTATCTGTCGAGTTTACTTTGTAAGCGTTCATTACATTTTGCAATTTTTTCGTTTTATTTCTGGAAATTTTACTTTTATTTAAATTCTTATCCAGGACGCACTTACAATTTTTCCAGAGCAATAGCACTATTAGGAAATTTATTAAATTAGTTTTGTGGTCATAACATACATTTAACCAATTCGGAAAATGTATATTTGTTGCCTTTATACATTCTTTGATTATATTTTCTTTTAAGTTAGATACAAAAGGTAATTTTCGAAAGTATTCGGAAAAAATTTGGACATGAAGACGGCATACTTGAAAATATTTACATAAATGTAATATAAATCAATGTGATCCTTGAATAATGTGTCTCTTATTCTTAAAACGCTTTCTATAGTTAAGGCCAAGCCTTTGAAACAAAATGATCTATTTCTTGCGTTTGTGGGTTCGATGTTTACTATATAATCCTTCATTTCTTGTATAAAATGCATATTTTGATCATTCCGTATAAGTGCTGGTTTTCCATTTAATAGATCGAAAAGTCGATCTATTTTTTTTATAAATTCAGTTGTCGATTTTGCAAACTGGGCTACATGACTTGGAAATTTGTTGAGATTTATGAAAGCTTCAATGCCGCAGGCTACAGATCTGCTTAGAACATGTGCAGCCAATTTCACGTTCATTTTCTGAAACTCAATCGAATCGATGTGTGCCGTTGTAAATTTTGGACATATTTTGGTAGTATTACTTTTTCCTGTGTTATAAAGGTATTCAATTACCTTTCAATTAACAATTCCATCAAAAGTGGTAAAATTGTATTTAAGAAAGTTGTTCCGAATACTCTTTATAAAATGAGGAATATCATACATTCCATATATGGATTTATTTTTGTAAGTGAAATTAAAGTTTTTCTCATTTAGATTAAGATTACTATATAAACTACGATTTGTGGGTCCTTGATCACAGCAAATAGCTCTAACGGTTAGTTTCAGCTCCGCGCATATATCAAGACAATTAAATACCTCAATCTCAAGTTGTTTCATAGGTATATTGCTTGGACAAAGGACATGATATAAAACCTGCATGATATAAAAATTTCCGCATACACTCCGAATCATAAAAACGCACACAGACTTAGCGCATATATTAGATCTTTGATTCCTTCCGTAATCAACAAAACCTTCAATTTCATCTTTGAATTTATTGTAGGTCAGATTCGTCTGAAGGCTCATCCCATCAAATATAATCACGACTTCTATTTATTTTGGTGATAATGTCGAAGTTATTTTCTTTATTTCCTCTAGAACATTTCTATTTATTCCATTTATACTTTTAATCTTAATCCACCTATGTAATGAAGACGGGTGCGGCAAGTGTAGTCCAAGCTGATCCCGTAAAAGTTGTATCCGGAAGACGAACGGAAAAAAATGCACTGCGAAATCCACTTCTCCTCTTCGGTGTATTTTTTTGTACTCTCAGATAGAATGAGCTTCGAAAATGTTTTAGTATTTTGATCGATACCTAGCAATAAATCAATTTTCTCTTGGATACTCTGCTTTCTACGCACTTGCAGCCTTTTTTTGTCCTCTTTTAATCGATGAATTCTCTGCAGCAAATTTATTTTCGATTTGCGATTTCCTTTTATTGTTATCCTTAAGCTATTGTTCAATTTCTTAAGCCTCTCAATTCTTTTAATATAAATAGATTGCCTTTTTATATGAGTCTCATAGTTGGCGCAAGTAAATTCAACGTTATCATTTAATCTTTTTCTGGATAACCTTTTTGAAGACAAGTTTAGTTCTTCTACTGTAACATCATTCGAATCTAGTACTAATTTATTGCAGTTTTCATATGTAACCTTAGCTCTCGTTGGATCAAAACAAATGAACTCGTCATCAGATATAGCAACACTTCGTTTTAATAAGGGAGAAAGGTAAGCAGTTTTTTTTTTTAATATTTCTTTCAAATAAAGGCATTCTTAAAATGTTTGCTGCATATATAGGGCGTTTTAAGGCTTTTTATGTGTTCCCGAGACTTCACTGCTAAAGCTAGCCATTCATCGTATTTAACTGTTCCTTTTTAAATAATTTCCATCAGGCAATTCATTTTTGGTTATAGAACAGTGTGCAATTGCGCACTTCGTTCTTTGCCAGGACATTTTTTCCTTGGAGACAATTCTCTTCGAGTTGTAACTTTCGTCTACCTTTCACCACAAAGTGCAACGAAATGATTGACTTTTCCCGCCCTTCAGTTACACCTTTTCATATACAACGCATACGCGTTTGCAAAACTTCCAATCATGAAAATTTATTCTTTTGCTGAGGTGGTATGGAAATCACACCGACATGCATCTTCATGCCCCTTCCCGCATACCCCTTTACACTTCATCACCTCGTTCGTTTGCATGTCACAACACTCGATGAGAAAAAGAACTTTTGCCACAAGAGCGAACGGAGTGAGGAAAAAGAAAAAGCTTTATTTGTTGTACTTATTCAGAAAGCTCTTTGTCTGACTGTGAGAGGCGAAAAAAATTTAAATTTTCAAATTGTTTGAAACACTAAGTGGTTTTGTATTCTGAAAATATATGAGTTTGATAATACATTTCGATGGAATTGAGAAATATTTACACTTATGACAACAGTTGGAACACCTTTAAAGCCGCTATATTACGTAACCATTTTTAGTGCATACAACGAAGCGCCTTGTATTCTAGTAAATATTTATTCTGTTTCAAGTTGATAATAATTTAAAAATTTAAATACGTCTGAAGGAAACTTTAACGATATCATAATTTTTATTTTCTAATTCATCAAGCAGTTATGGATTTTCTAAGTAAACGGACGAAAAATCAATATTTGCAAAAGTTTCGTAAACCAGATTTAACGTGCTCCACACTCCTCTATTTTGTCTCGTATTTAAAAATATTCTTTAGACTCTTGCCTAAATAACTGTACCATTTCCAGTTGCGTCAATCTGCGTCCCCGTTTGTCAGTTCAATAATTTTTGAAAAGTCTGTTTTGTTCAAGTCTGCCATTATATGCAGATCTCCCGCCAAAGCTGTTTGATTTTTTCCTCATTCGGTCATTAAAGTTTATTCCAACAAGTACGTACATACATAAGCATATGTACTTATATATATTTAGCTCGTGATGGAAAATTTCCAGTTGACGTATAGCGAAAGTCGAAATAAAAACCGTTTCATTAAAAAACATGAGGCTTGGCTGACAAATACATGCTCGCCAAGTCGCCCGTCTTTTTTGCTTTTTAGCTTTTGAAAAAGGTGTTTTAAGGAGCCAACAAATGAAAATTAAAAATCTAAATAAAACTTTCAGAATTCATCATGAATTGATTTTATCAATGATCGACGGAAAAATTGCTCAGGCAGTAACTGAGACATCATCCATGGCAGTTTGCCCCATATGCAAGGAGAAATGAATAATTTTGAAGTTTTACGAAACCTTCCCGAATCTGATGAAGCACTTCAACTTGGTTTGTCCCCTCTTCATGCACATATCAAATTTATAGAGTTTGTCTTGGAAATTGTGTATAGGTTACCTTTTAAGCAAGGGAAAGCAACAAAGGACACCAAACCGCTTATGGAGGACACAAAGAAAGAAATTCAGAACAAATTCAGGTTAATATAGGGTTTGAAAATTGATGTGGTAAAACAAGGAATGGGCACCACAAATCATTGCAACACATAGTGTCGATTTTTTCAGGATCCACAAACTACAGCTAATATTACTGGTGTGAACGAAGAGCTGATTCGCCGCCACGGAATTATTTTCGATACCATCAACATTGGTACTGCTGTAAATCCAGCTAAATTTGGAAAATATTGCCAAGAAACTTGGACCTTATACGTAAGCTTGTATAGTTGGACAATATGCCTAATACATACACAAGATCCTGTGGCACGGAGCCACCATTATTTCGGCTGCAATACTGCCAACAGGGATGTTAAACGAGGAGGCACAGAAAGCCCGAAATAAAGATTACAGATTATATCGACCCAGTAAATCGAGGAAATGTAGCCGAATTGCGACAAACGAAAATGTCAGCCACATGCTACTGGTGACTTCCGATCCTTATGTACATATATTTCGCACAGAATCTAAAACCAAAAACAAATTAGATTTTCACCAAGATGTTAAAAAACTCTTACTTTTGTAAAGAAGTTCTACCAACGAACAGACATTTTGTACATACAAAAAGGAACCAAATTTGTTCATGAATTTGTAAAAAAGTTTCAAACTAAGATTTAATGAAGGTTAATTCTCAAGCGTATTAAATTACATTCTTTCCTAATAAAATTAACATTTAATCTGAATTTTACCCCTTCGGGTTGGGGACAGAATATACCCGAGATAGGCATGCCTGTCGTAAGAGGCGACTAAAATCCACATAAGCGGAGACGAAAACTTCGCAAAAACGGCAAAAAAAAAAATAAAACAAATGACCCGGTCCTCCTGGCAGGGGGTTTGTGCGTAGAAATTACTGAACTACCTAGTAAAACTGAACCAGTTATATATGGCAATGAACAAAACAACAGATATGAATACCCCAGGTGGCAGACCAGGTAAACTGGTAAATCCACCCTCCTCGGAGGTCGGTCCCGTGGATTCTGGGGGGGACCGTTTATTGCTTTTTCAACAAAACTCCAGAAGGAGTTCACTCACGGCAAGAACTCCACCAACAAAAATAGCGCCAAAGACCTTACGACCAAAGATAGCGCTGTAATTGTAAGCATTCCAAAAGCACAAAAAGAAAAATCTGGAACTGAAGCCAGTATAGTTGAAAGTGAACATAAATCAGATTCTAGCGAAATTAAAAACAAACAGTTATTACAAAGAATGGCAAGCTGAACTCAAAGCAAAAAAAAAACTAGAAGAAATTGTTATTAGCCTGCAGAAACAAATAAAAAACCTAGAGGTAAAAGTTGCCTTGTTGGACTATACTAATAAATGTCCTGTCAGCAAGTTGAGAAAAAAGAATACCTCACAGATGAAGAGGAGCTTGCACTAGAGACATATGAAGAAAAGTAAAAGGCCAATGAAAAAACGCAAGGCTGAAGAGAGTCCTGAAACATCTGAAAGAAAACATGATAGTATGGCTACTGCAAAACAAGCAAATTCGCAAGCTGAGTCTAAGGATAGAAGGCTTGAAAAGGCCATTAGCACCACCATTAATGATTTAGACAGATTTGGTGAGTTAAAAAGAATAATTGACCAAAAAGCAAAAAATTATGAATTGCCAATAATAGCAAAACAAACCATGCAAGTAGCGACATTTTGGCTACAAGCAAGGAATTTAAAATAGCTGCCATATACTGCCCACCCAAGTATTCGCCAACAGAGGAAGATCTTAGTGTTCCCTTCCGAACACTAGGCAACAGCTTTATCATTGGAGATGATTTCAATGCAAAACACACCTACTGGGGGTCAAGATTAATAACGACAAAAGGCAGGAAGCTTTACAAAGCCGGGCGGAATTTTAACTGTGATTTCATTTCGACTGGATCGCCCACTTATTGGCCATCTGACCCAGCGAAAACACCAGATCTTATTGACTTCTTCAAATCAATAGAAAAGAATTAGAAGTTGAAAACAGTGATGATCTGTCGTCGGATTATACACCCGTAATCCTGACGGTTAATACAAAAGATAATAAATGTAGGACTTACCAACAAAAGAACGAACTGGTGTAAACTCAGAGAATTACTCGAAGGATTTATTAACCTTACATCCCCTCTGACCACAACAAACCATATTGACATCGAAGTGGAACAATTCATTGCCGATATACAATAGGCAGCAGAAGATAGTACACCGACCTATTAACAAAAAAAGTATCGGTAAAGTATCCCACAGAAATTAGTGAACTAATATTAGAAAGGAGCTCTTCTCTTTTCTCGTAGGAGGTGGCAAATGACAAAATATCCCGGTGATAAAGTTGTATTTAATAGACTGAATAACAAACTCAAAAAAAGTATCAGTGAATTTAAGAATAGATTCTTAACTAATTACCTTTGTAACTTAACTGCTGACAAAGCCACAGACTACTCCCTCTGGAAGGCTACCAATCATTTAAAGAGACCTCAAGGACAGGATCCCCCGTTAAAAACATCTGAAGGGAAATGGATCGGCGACCCAAAAGAAAAGATTAAACTTTTTCGGGTCGCCTGGATAGGTAGGCTGGATAGAATCATAGAGCAAAGAAGGCTTATTCCCACACATCAGTTCGGGTTTAGGAATAAGCACTCGACAATAGACCAAGTGCATCGTATAACTAATGTTATAGAAAAAGCACTAGAAGAAAAACGAGTTTGTTCTACAATACTCCTAGACATTGCTCAGGCTTTGACAAAGTTTGGCATTACGGCTTGGAACATAAACTACATAGGGAATTACCTAGACAATACTATGAGATACTTAAGTCATATATAGATAATAGATTCTTTAGAGTTCGCTATGGTTCAGCTTATTCTGAACTTAAAGAAATACAAGCAGGCGTTCCACAGGGAAGTGTTCTAGGCCCTACCCTATATTTACTATATACTAGTGATATTCCACATGCGAATGATACCATGTTAGCCACATTCGGAGACGACACTGCTCTTCTAGCAACTGATGGATGCGTGGCCACAGCCACAGAAAAGCTACAAAACACAGTAAACGAGATATGTGATTGGACGAAACTATGGCGAATCAAACTTCAAATAACAACTTCACAAATAAAAAAATAACGAATGTTCCTGTGGTTATTAATAATCAAGTAGTTCCTTATTCTAACACAGCTAAGTATCTGGGTATGAATCTGGATGCTAAACTGAAATGGAAGGAACATGTGAAAAAGAAAGTAGAGGAGTTAAATATTAAATATGGAAAATTCTATTGGTTGTTAGGACATAATTCAGAAGTGTCCATTGAGAACAAAATCTTATTATATAACCAGATATGAAAACCTGTTTGGACATATGGTGTCCAATTATGGGGTTGTACAAAAAAATGTACAAATAATATAAACTTTTCAAAATAAAGTTCTTCCATGGTACATTAGAAATATTGTCTTGCATCGTGATTTGCAGATTAATCCGGTAACGGATGAAATTAAAATGAACGCAATTCGTCACAACGTGCGTCTGCAGATGCATATAAATCCTTCAATAGAAGATGTCTTAAATATACGAAATAATATTCGTAGATTAAGAAGAACAAAACCTCATGAACTTATAATCTGACAAATAATTGCTCTCATAAGAGAGCACGTATTTAAATTATAATACCCTCTCAAACGCAACTAAACATTAAAAATAAAATTATTTGTCGATCTTTCTTTGATTGGTCATGATCAAGGAGGTGTTTTTAGTGCGGTTAGAGTCCCACACTGCTTTGGTTTCTAACCCCCCTGCGTCTTTCGAGATTTTCACCTTCATTAACAAAAAAAAAAAAATGTTATCTGAATTTTAGTTTTTTTAAGTAGTTGAACACATGACCAGAAAGTTTATTTTTGTTCAAAATCTTACACAGGTAAACTATACCTGTATACTATACACCTTTTATTAGGTAGATTCGTTTGAGTGTACATACACCTTGTAAAGAAATGTTTCATATTTGTTAAGAAACATGTTCGAATTCATGATTCATGAGGAATACAGTATATACATTTCCTCAATACCATACAAGCTATATAAAAGTGGGGCGACTAAGATCTTGAAAGAGATCCGCATGCTTAAATGTAAGCGTCTGCTTACTTGGGCACGGATTGTGCCACTGTTGGATGCTCTTGGTTACAGTTGAATCGGGTTTAAGTCGCAGTTTTATAGTGTTCTTACTTGAACGATAAGTCTAGTCAAGCACTGGGTGAAGACACTTTTCAAGTGACGTGTACATATGAACGTTTTATTTGTAACTTCAAATGTTCTTTATTTAGATTTAGTAGGCTATTTTGCTCAATGATGGTCGTGTTCTTACGTGGACGACTTATGTTATTAGCAACCACTTTACACTTTATCACTATTTTAAAGAAGAGATGGGATTATTAGGGTATTTTGCTCAATGATGGCCGTGTTCTTAGGTAGGCGACTTGTATTGCCAACCACTTCACACTTTATCACTGTTTATATAATTTTAAAAACTTAATAGTTTATGATTTCACGCCGGCTTATTAACCTTTATTTGCTCGGGTCTTTTACTTCAAACTTTTTTAAACTTGCTCGGGCGCTAGTTATCGCGTCGCGTTGCGGGCGAAAGAAAAAGAACAACTACGAGTAAACTTCGATTTGGATAACAACTGAACGACATTATTTACTTCGCATATTCTTTTATGCTTTTGGATTTCACAATATTCTTAAGACTAAGTACAATTTATTGATAGTCTGCAAAATTAGGGTTTACAATATTCCAGGAATTGAATATATTTTATTAATTATCAGTAATTATTACGATTTGCATATACTTAGAAACATTAACAATCAGCAGAATGAAATTGAAATTAATAATTTTTAAAGTTACGCTTAATTTCCTGGTACTGCAAATGCAGAACATTCTTACCTAAGCAATTCTATGGGAAGTGAAATGGATATGGGAAAGGTGTGTATGAGGGAATATGGAAATGATGTGTTAACTTGTATGTAAAGAAAATACTTAAAATAACATTTGATTTGAAAGAAATTTACATACTTAAATATATTGCAATGGTGATCGAAATAAATTCACAGTTAAAATTTCTCCCTGATTTGTAAAGTTTCCTTCCTTTTGTTGCTGTTAGTCTTGACCCCCTATGTATGTTTCAGTTTTTGGAAAATTTTCTTAGAAAGTCTAGATGTTTCTCAAAACTAATAGAAAAGATGAGAATGTCATCCAAGTAAATTACGCAAGTTTTATTGATGAAGTCTTTAAAACGTTATTCACCAACCTTTGGAATGTCGCTGGGGCATTATTTAGCTCAAACGGCATTCTGAGGATTTCGTAATGACCACTTTTAGTGGAGAAGGCCGTCTTAGCTCTGTCGCGCGGATGGACTTCGATTTCATGGAACCCTTTTGCGGGGTCTATCATTGAAAAGTAATATACCTAGCTTGTCGAACAGTTCGTCGATATTGTGCATAGGAAACTTATCGCCTACTGTCTGCTCATTTAACTTCTTATAATCGATAACGATTCGTCACCGGTTTTGCCCACTATTGACCATCTTTTTAGAGACCACCCAAATAGGTGAATTGTACGGACTATTACTAGGAATTTAGTTTTTCAAATTTATCTGATGCCTGACTTAATTTGTGGATGTTAAATTATCACCATCTCTAAAGAAAATAGTCTTGTACGAATTAAGCAAATGCTTGAGTTTCGAAATATCATTATGCTTAAGTGGTTTGCGAATATATTATCAGTTATCTCATTTTTAACGATTTCGCCACAGAATACGTTCGTCAATTGATTGTTTTGGCACTTTTGGTGTCTGTACTCTACCTTGGTTATGGTTGTCGTAGCGATTGTTCTTGTTCCGATCGTTAAAGTTTTGATAATTTTTATTATTGTTTTGATTATGATTTAAATTTGGTTTCTCTCTCTTCTACTCTAAATTGATTATAATTATCATAGAGATTGTTGTTGCTCCGATTGCTAAAATTCTGATAATTATTATTATTTGTCCGACAGTGACTAGAAGTCTTAATTAGGCATCAGCCATTGTGGAGGGGTTTCAACAGATAATTATTCCTCTCATTGGCTCTGGCAAGTTATAAATATGTTTAGAACTATCCTACTATTTGTAGCCAGGGCCGGGCCGAGCCAAATGAGGGCCCTGTACAAGCCCTACGTTTAGCGCCCCATTCTTCAGTTTTGGCAGCATAAGTTCTTTCCACATTACCCAAGAGATAGGCTTTCAATGCATTTTATTTTATTGAGGTATCCTCGGTAGGCCTAATCCTCGGTAATATACATGCATATATAATATATGAAATGTAATTAATATTAATATAATTATATATACTCGTACATACTCGAATTTGTTAAAATAAAAAAAATATAAAAAAATAAGAAAAATAAAAATATAAAATATGACAAATAAAAATTATTATTTCAAGGAACTTAAGTTAATTTTTTTTAAGGTGAAAAAAAGTAAAAACCGATGTTAAACTTAATAGTTATAATAAATTTAAATAAAATAAAAAAAATTAAATGCAACGAAGACATGTGCAGAAACGAAAAGTTCAATTTAGGCAACTAACTTTTCTGGCCTTATCTTTAGCAAATTCTGTTATAAGGTCATCATAGTCTAAAGACTTTAATAAATCCCTTCCTATTGACATTATAGACAAACCTACCAATCTTTCTTGAGTCAGGGTTGTCCTAAGGTAAGTTTTTATTATCTTGAGTTTAGAAAAACTACGTTCTCCTGAAGCTACTGTGATTAGCATTGTGCTTAAAATTTGGAGGACAATAACTGCATTGGGAGCAAGATCTTCTGGGCTTGAATTAAGTACAAAATTTAACACTTCTAAACATGAGCTTTCTGGTTTTACAAGCGGGGATAATACTGTTAACTCTTGATACAATTCTACCCCATCTAAATCTTTAAAACCTCCAAAAGCTAAAACGCTTTGCAAATTAAGGCATGAGGAACGAAAATTGTAATTTTTCAAACATTCGCTCATGTTATCTAAAAATGAAAAATTTGTGTTGTATGCTTCAAGCTGCTCAAACCTTTCTGTAATTGATTGAATCGCTTGATCTAGTATTTTTAAATAAAACTCTACCTTAAATCTTTGTTTCGGTTCTAAAATAGTTCCGGAACATTCATCAGCATAAAGCCTTTTTCGCTGACGAGATCGTAAGAAAGATGTTTCTGGAAATTTTGATGGTATTTCAAGACTACTAGCAATACGCTCAGTTAATTGAACATAATCATTAAATTTTTCTTCTGAACGCATATCAACCAAAGTATGTTTAGTATTTTCTAAAACCTTAACACTTGCTGACAGATTAACGGACGGACTTTACAAATATTTACTGGTTATGTTTATTTTTTCTAGTTCATCAACCCAGTCGACAATAAAGGAAAAGCATTTGACCCCTTTTAGCATTGAACAAATTTTATTGGTAACAGTTGTGGAAAAGAAACCTTTTATTTCATTCTGTATATTTTTGCTCAAATATTTATTTTGGGTTTTTTGATTCGTTGTTCTCATCAAGTGCTCTCCTAGAACCAAATCAAATGAGGCTACTTCGTCAACAAGGTGTAAAAAGTAATCATTATTAAACTCAAACAAAACGTCAGAAGATCATCGAAAAGCTAATGCTTGGGACCCAAGAAATTTAACCAAACTAAATAGTCTTTGCAAAACAGCTCTCCAATGGTTTGTTCCAGTTTGGATTGAGCTTTCGAAAATTGAGTCTATTGCTGTGCCTGACCTTCAAACCTTTTTCGAAAAACTTCCACGATTTAAAATTTTGCATGTGAAATAAACTACTCTCATTACTTTTTAGAACTGCACTTAAAAGTGGCCAGTCGGAACATCCTGTACCTATGTTTGACAAAGCTTGAAAATTTTCTAGAGCTCCTACCTCAACTGTACCTAGACTACTTTCTGCTTCTACTGTATCGACATAGCTATTTACATTAATCGTGTTTCCCAAAGAACTTACCTCAACTGCAGATTCAACGCTGCATTTCGAAAATGTATACAGCCTTTTTTCTTGTTTTTATTTTCGGTATCAATAAGCCTACGCCTTTTCCTATTTTCTACCCCCAAAGGCTTTTTTTGTCCATTTTCTTTGCTTATTATGAACAACACAAAAAACTGTTCGTTTTTAGAATAGGCACTTCCACAGTTCCACCTTTCACTTAACTTTCGTAAAATATAAAATCACGACTTTCAAAAGAAATAAGTTATGTATGGATTATTTATTTTATTATTATTATTTTCAATTGAATCGCGTATTCCTTAATTACACAACAGCTCAACATCGAAAAACAATCGAAATCATCTGGGCTAACTCAAAAACAATACCAAGTGCAACAAGAACAATAATGCACCGTTAATTGTTAATTTTTCTCTTCTTGCTTGTTTGCGTGTGTGAGAACGAGTCGAAACTATAGCTACCTTATCCATTCTCTTTTCAAACAATATGTCAAATGAGTAAATCTCATACGTGCAGAAATAAATTATGCACGTTTTCACTCAAACGATTCCATAGGAATTGAGGATTGAGTTTATTATTTTCAGTTTTTTTTCTATTGAAATTTTTGAGTGTTTGTGCAAGAATTTACCACAGTCTAGGTGGGATTTTTTTTTTGCTTTATTCGAATTAGTTTCTTCTGTCGTTTGTATTATTACAAAATAATTGCGTTCAGACAGCTTTTAGAAATGCATAGAAAAACTGTGCGGACAGCAGAGTGCTATTTCGTTAAGAATTTTGTTTACTGCGGTGTGTTCGTCATATTCATTAGTTAGAGCAGTTTTTAGCTCAGCCCAGGTTGTCACTGGGTCATGTCTGCTTAATGTGTCTCGCACCCCACAAGTGAACCTATCTTCAATGTAATGTCGCGATTCTTTGTATAAAATTAGCTAAATTTTTCGGGTTCCAGTCAAACATTTGTATACTACAGACACATCTGCGACGTGTGTCAAATCCTTCCATTTTTTTTTATTTTCTTATTATTTAATTTTTTCTTATATTGGGTATTTATATTTAAAAGTTTTAGCGGGATAACAATTTGATTTATAATAACCAAAACTAAATCTAACTTACAGCTTCGTATGTCATTGATCCTGTATTGACCTCTTCTTCGTTCTGTCCTTATGTGATATTCGTTCTCACCTTCACTTCTTTAGATAGCCTTTTTGATTTTATGTTTTTGGTAATTATGTGTAAAGTTAACGACTAATTGACGATATTATTTATTTATTTGTTGAAAATTTTACACTTCCTGTATTACACTCTCCACTTTTTTTTGTGTATCAATTTTCCTTTCGATCCATTACCGAGAAGAAAAATAAATCTTCTTTTATTTTAATAAAGAAACCTCCGATTTCGGACGGTTTATCGCTTTTGAAAAAAAAAATAAATTCTAAATTTTCTTTGATTTTATAATTTGATCGACTTTGATTTTATAAACCGAATCGACAAACTGTTTTAAAGTCGGTAAACTCTAATACCGACTTTAAAACAGTTTGTCGATTCTTTTGTAAATATTCTTTGATTTTTTTTAATTTGATCGACTTCACAGTTTACCGACTGCGCAAATATAACTTTATTTATTCAAAGCAAACTGCAGACTAACTATTACATGGTACGCTACAATACTTGCAGCTAAAGTGCATGACGCTGCGGTGGCCTTAACTTTATCTTCCCACGGAGATGAAGACAGAGCAAAAAGCGTGGGCGACGATTACCAGCACACTGGATATTCAATGCTCCCATCTGTGATTGGTATTTTTGATTGCATCCAGCATGACTAAATGTTTACACGTAGCGAGAAGCATACCTAAATTTTGTATTTCCGGCATAATTCTGAGAGTTGGGCCTTTTCTAGTGAACTCGTCAGCCTTGCAGTTACCCGGCATGTCTCACACACACAAACAAGTTTCTCCGAATGTTCCATGAGTGCATTCTCGAAGTATCACTACGTGAAAATATAATAATCGTGTTTTTTTCCAAAAGTTAAATCTATTTGCTTTACTGTATGATTTTTTAATAATTAAATCTCATTGTTAAGTCACCTAACTTCGGAATAACTTCACAGACGGTTGAATTTGTGTACACTCGTTTTTTTATAGTCATATATAAAATGCATAAGTCCTCTAAAATGCGAGTGGCGCTTACTAAAATGTAACTACATTAAATGTTAGAAAGTGGTAAATTTTAAATATCTTCGAAAATGTTTGAAATTTGACTAAAGATTTATGCAACACAAAAAAAAAGTTGCTGTTAATTTTGTTTGTAGAGTTGACAGTTTCCTCGGATTTGAAGGCGAAAATTATGCGTATCTAAAAATGTGATCTAATTATTTCGCATGAGAAATTGCATCTAAGCTAAAATATTTGGAAATTCTTTTCATGAAGTTATAATAAATAGTTTTTTTTCGTTTGCAGTGTACCGTTTTCACAAATGAAATAAGAGAAATGTGCTACCAAACTATGGTTTTTATTTAAGTGAAAATTTTATTCATATTGCGAAGAAAAACACTTTTTATTTCTAAGTGAACAAAATTAATTGAACACGAATTATTATTTTTTTTTCTTTTTTTTTTTTTTTATTTTTTTTTATTAAACTTACATACTAGACAAAAATGACTAAATCTAACTTAAAAATTAACAGGTTTCTTATTCTAGCTTACTGGTCCTGATGCGGACGCTCTAAACTTAACTATATTATATAACATATTGCCTTTCGGCCTAAAAACTATTCTACGAACTAATTTACATATTATTATTTACCAAGAAAATATAAAATAGAATATAAACTTGGTATCTTTATTTTGTTTTAAATAAAACTCTTACAGGCTATCTACGCTACTTAACCTACCTAAGCTACTTAACCTACAATAACTATAATCAGGGTGGTTAGCACTCGTTGATTCACGCACCGAGTGGTCATTATCCCAATTGCTATCCGTGCGCCTGGCAGTCACCAACATGGTGCACATGCGCCGCCGAGAGCTGACCGAGGCCAAGAGGCGTCAGTCAACTCTCGGAAGCACCAATTCATGTTGATGAGCCCGGCCTCTCCCAGAAGCCCCCTAACTAACCTCGCTAACTTAAACTATCTTAAAATTAAGAGGATGTTACCGAAAGTAACGCACCGTCCTGGGAGGGTGTGTTGACACTTTCCCCTTCGAAGAGCCACCAGAACGTGGTGTACTGTTTTGCAGTATCCGTTTTGTCCCTCTCCGTAATTGCGGAACTAAAACGGAGGAGCTCAGGAACATCGGCGGCGTTCCCTCCGTGGTTAAGCCGTTTGTCTCTCGCTCTGCGGTGGCGGTGGTATAATACCGGGATACCATCCCTCGTCTGTACCAGCCCTTTTGCATCGATATGGATAAATGCCTCCGGCGGTATGAAGCCAGACCGGGGCGTACTCTCGAGGTATGTTTCATTGGGGTAATAAGCCCCAAAGATCAGACTATTGTCGCTGGCCATTGCCCTTGCAACGTGCCTCAATTGAACCCCATCGTATAGGGCCTTGTTGGGATAGTATTTTATATAGTTGGATTCAGGTGTTCGGAACAACCGGAGACATGTCCTAAGACATTGTCTCTCCAAAACCCGAATCTTTTCCATATAACTAGGCGCTATATTGAAGCACAATGGACAACCATAAGCGATGATTGGCCTTATCAGGGCCACGTAGCATATGACCTTCACCCTGGAGGCAAGTTGACCGTTATGAAATAGTTTCCTTGTCAGAGCAAAAGCCCTCTTGGCCCCGGCAAGTCAAGCATCCACATGTTTGTCAAAATATAGATACTGGTCGAGCCAGATACCGAGATATCTAACTACGCTTCTCACCGCCAATGGCTGTCCATTTTGTCCAATAATGGCCAATTTTTTCCAGTTTTTTCTGGTATCCCTAGAGGCACCAGACAATGGAGTTCTGAACAGGATTGTTTCCGACTTCTGAAAGTTGATTTTCAGCTTCCAGTCGTCGCAATATCCCTTAATTTGATCGAAGTCATGCTGCAAAAGGATGTTGATAACCTCGATTTTAGGACCTGATCTGTATGCCACTAAATCGTCAGCATACGCTATAGCGTGTTTGAGTGAACTCACCAGATCACTCGTGTAGATGTTAAACAGTATCGGCCAATTCACTGCCCCCTGCTGTAAACCATTTTCAATGTCGAAGACTCTGCTCGAAATCACGTTGCCACATTTGATAACGAATTTCTTTCCCATAAGCATATTATAAATTATATATAGCAAGGGTTTGTGCATACCCAGCATAGTCAACTTATAGAAAAGACCCTCTAACCATACAGTGTCGAAGGCCTTTTCAAAGTCAACTAGGCAAGTACCCGTGCACTGGTTCTTGCATTTGTTCCACTGTATGTCGGATACCAGTTTCGAAGCGGCATGAATAGTGTCATGCCCCGCCCTGAAACCAAACTGGTTGTCCGGAATAACGTTATTGTCCTCGACCCACTTCAACAGGGCTCTATTGACAATTTTTTCAAAGACCTTGCTAACATTCGGAAGCAAACTAATTGACCGAAGATTAGGAGGGTTCGTCCTATCGTTACCACTTTTTGCGATATGGTGTACCACTGCTATTTTCCAATGCGCCGGATAATATGCATTATTCAGCGCATTGTTAAACAGCGTGGCTAAAATATCTACAGCCTCTAGAGGTAGATGTCTCAATACGACGTTTGGGATACCATCCACTCCCGCCGACTTTTTATTCTTAAGTGAATCGAAGATGCAAAGCAGATCACTTTCGACACGAACAATTGAGATGTGTCTCGTCTATCGGCGATGACGACGTTCGCATGGTTTTCATCATTGAATACGGTGAAGCCGTTATTCTCAGATCGCCAATTCTCAAGTTCGGTGCGTAGATAAATGTGATTCACCAGGACTCTATTTTCAATGTCGTGGTTACGGTGAACAGGTTTATTCACTGTATACACGGCCTCGAAGCAAGCGCCCAGCAAATCCACTCTCTCCTGTGGGTCATCGACCACGAAAAAACCGTCGTTTGATGCGACACTTTCCGGACTTATTCCAGCAGTCAGTAATGTCTGTCTGTTCTCTGTTGTCTGGGAGATTCGGACACATGGAATATCATTGTGATCCTTCCTCCTAAACAACTTATTTACCTGTGGGAACATATTCGGACTACAGGCTTTAATAGCCCGAATTTTGTTGCCCCAATACCGATTTACAGATTTTCTGTAATTTTCTTTCAGGTTTCGGATCTGTGAATTCAGCGTCCTTATCTCAGGTTCGTTTCGGTCAGTAAATTGTCTGTGGAGCTGTTTAACCCTCCAGAGCAGTCTACTTTTCTGTCGGTACAGTGCCTCGATTGTAGGGTTTCTATACTTTTCTGTCTGGTCGTCATCAGAACGTCCCACTCTAGGAATAGTTCGTTCCATTGTTGGTTTGATGGCATCGTTCATTTGCAACAAATAGTGATCGATGTCATCATTTGTCATGTCATCATTTGTCACGAATTATGTATGTATATTAGTGTTCATTCATTTCTTATGGATAGTCTCATTAACTTTAAATATGTACATACATAGGTATACGGGAGGTACATTAAACAGGTCAAATGTGCCTGTTCCAACGAATGAGAGAAATGCAAATGTAATTAGTAGGGAAAGGCAAATTTTATGTTTCTCACGTACTTTATTACGAAGGTATGTAGAGTTAAGGAAACATTTTTTTAATGAACATTAATATACGTACATAGTTCATGTCTGTTCAATAAATTTTGTTCACTTAAAAATGAAATAGGATCTTTCCAAAATGAATAAAAACTTCACTCAAATGAAAACCTTTGGTTTTATGGTAGCACATGTTTCTTATTTAATTTTTGAAAAAGAGACAGAAATATTTATTATAACTTCATGAAAAGAAATTCGACAAATTTAAGATGTAGATGGAAATATTGAAAATATTGCTTAGATGCAATTTCTCATGCAACATAATAAGCCTACATTTTTAGATATGTATGAGTACACTGTCAACTGTACGAACAAAGTTAACAGCAACTTTTTTAGTGTTTCATATACCTTCGTTAAATTTCGGACATATTTTCGGAGATAGTCACGATTTACCACTTTCTAATAGTTAATGTGGATTAATTTTTATAAGCGGAATTAGGATTTTATCTTCTGGGAGATATTCCGAATTTAGATTGTTTATTATATAGTAAAGCAAATGGATTAAGCATTTGGACAAAACACGATTATTATTCGTATATGATTGACTAGTTTTGACGCTGAGGTATTTTTAAATTTTATCGAGAAATGTGCGCTAAAATCACTAGGGAATGAACACAAACTGCAATATACCTGGAATTTATATTATTTTTTAAGAAAACAGACGAATTGTTGAGAATGACAAAGTCTATATATATCTTTAAGTACTATAATATTATTTTTCAGTTTCTAGTAAATTATTGAAAATGCGACATTTTTTATAAGTTGGCTGTTTGTGGGCTGATCACAAATATATATACACTTTTGGGGGTCTATCATTATTATTTCTTTATGTTGCAAAATATTTATCAAAATTAATATTCTCTATAGGATGCAGTATAAAAGGTGATAATCTGCTGCGGGAATTCAAGTCTTAGTTTGTAAAGTAGTTTGGCTAGGAACTACTAGTAGTAATCTAGCAGTTGTTGTATTTAAATGTAAGAGTGACAGAAGTAAAAAGAAAAGCTCAACCTTAATAATACCACTCAACTTTATGAAACAAAGAAATGAGAAACAACAACTCTTATGGAGAAAAATGTAAACAAAATTTCAAGAAATTACCTTCATCCACATAAATAAAATCAAAACAGATAAAAAGTTATGGCAATGAGTGAAAAATTCTCAGCTTACAGCCCAACATTAAGAAATTAGAACATACGATTTTATATCAGTCGGAACTGTGCGGTCACCCTAACTACCAAACGGCTACAGTATGGATGTATGTAAATGCTTCTTTTTTCATGGCACTGTTGTTCGCAGACCTCAGGAGAGAATAGCCGTGTTTGGGCTTTTTTGCAAATAGAGAGTGTGATAAATAAAGTAGTGTGTCAGAGTACCAATTCCAAATCACCAGCGTGGTGAAGTGGAAGCAGTGGTAGACCGGCGCGTGGGAGGCCCCGGCGCGATTCCCGGCCGGGAGTAAGACTAAGTATTTTTAATTTTCCAAACAAATTAAATAAGTAAAAAACAGTGAGTGAAGTAGGAGAATCACAACACGTGATGAGTGAGACCGAACGGTAGGCGCTCCCAGGAGCGGGAGTTGTGGCCGCCGAAGAAATATCATCTGGCGAGGTGGCGGCACAATCAAGCCACCCAGCAGCAGTACCAGCTACAACTGAGTGGACGGTGAAGAGGATGAGGAAGCCAAAACCGACCCCCAACTTGATAAATCGTCCCACCCTATCAGCCTCAGCTGAAAAGCTGCCAGTTTAGGTGGGGGAGGGGGCGCTAGCGATGGACACCACGTCAGCTGCATACGGTGAAGAATTCACATACGTCTCCGATGGTGGGGACAGACATACGGGGGCAACCAACATCTTCGCTTCTCTCATTCAATCGGACGATGAAGACGATAAGCTGGAGTGCCTTAACACGCAGCTCCAGCAGAAAGTATTGGGAGAGACAGGCTGAGCTCCGCAGCTCCCAAAAGCAACAGCAAAAGCAAAACCAGCCTAACAACAACAAAAAATAAAGCAGCCGCAGCAACAGCAACAACAACCGCAGCAACAAAAGAAGCTGCAGTAACATCCGCAGCAGCAGGAAGAATAACAGCAGCCGAAACAACAATAACAACAGCAGCAAAATAAGCCAGGGAAGGAGCTAGTGAAGCCTGTCAACACATACAAGATGAAGTTCAAGGACACCATAAAACTGTGCAAGTCCGCCATAGGCAATAACAATTAAACGTTACAATAACAATAGACACTCCATCCAGTGCAATACAAGGGATAAAGTAATGCGCAGCGAAAGCTGAGATTCGGCCGCATTATTCAAAGCGTTCGCTGCAGGGTGATATGTAGCCTCAATGCGTGAAGTGTGGAAAGAACCACAAGATGGAAGAATATCCTCTAGGTAAGGAGGGAGTGGCAGATAAGAGCTAGCTCACATGTGTGTAATGCAAGAACTCGGGACACACCGCGAATTATGGGGGTTGTCCTGAGTTTCAAAGCATTAAAACAGCAAATCGGATTCGTAAGCAGAAAAGTGCAGTGAATCCCATCAAGTCCAGCTCAAAAAGCAACCGTGACTCCCCAAATCACCTACGCCCAAATGGCGTCAGGTAAGGGAACCACGGTACAGCAACAACCGAAGGTAGCAGGTCCCAGTGCCTAAGGCATCTGAGGCACAAGATGACTTGCTGACCATCTTGCTCTCTATCCAGGAGCAAATGGGACAGCTACAGCGTCAGTTAGAATCGATAAATTTCCTTCCGAATATCAGCAAGGACAATAACATAGTTCCGGATTACCAATTTGGTTTCAAGGCGGGGCATGATACAATACATGCCGCGTCTAAACTGGTGTCAAATATCCAATGCAACAAAAGGAAGGACCAATGCACGGGTGCCTATCTGATTGACTTGGAGAAGGCCATTGATACCGTATAGTTGAAAGGTTTCTTTTAGAAGTTGAGCAGGTTGAGTATAAGCAAACCACTACACATTTCTTAATACACTCACAAGTAGAAAGTTCTTTGTGAAAAATGGCAATATGACTACTGCTGGGTCTATATACTATACTATACATACTGCTTAATATGCTCACCAGTAGACGTTCGAAATTAAAAATGGTCTGCAATAGGGTGCGGTTAATTCGCCGACAATTTTCAATATTTACACGGCTGATCTGATAGGACCTCTTCAGCACGCTATAGCGTACGCGGACGATTTGATTGCGTACACATCAGGGCCTAAGATCGACGTCATTGCAACACTCTTACAACGTGATCTCGATAAGATTCAGCGATATTGCGACGACTGAATGTTGAAAGTCAACCTTCAGAAGTCGGAAACCATTTTATTTAGAACGCCATTGTCTCTGGCCTCTAAGGATACCAGAAAGTATTTGCGAAAGTTCTCTATAGTTGGACAGCACGGGCGTCCACTTGCGTGTTAAAATGTGGTCAGATACAGTCGTTCACAGACCTTAGTGGGGATTACACGTGTTTCGGCTTCTCTTGAAATTTTCGCGTAATTTAAAATACAAAAATAGACGGTGGTTCATCAAGTGTCGCGGTAGCGCAGAGCTAGTGCTAGCGACCAGTGACCTGAGTCGTTCGGGTTCAATTCCAACCGGAATAAAAATTCTTTTTTTTTTTTTTTTTTCTTACATAAAAAACAATACAAGTGAGGTACCGAATGAAAAGAAGTGAACGGTCTTTGCTTCCCATAGCGGGAGCAGTGGAAACAAAAACATCGGCCGATGAGGCCGACAGTGAAAGTCACTTGGCAACTGTAGAAAGTGGAACTACAGTAAAGAGGAGGAGGAAACAGAGGCTGACTCCCTACGAAGCCAAGCGCCCCTCCCTATCAGCTTCGACTGAAAAACTGCGGGAGAAGTGAGGGTGGGGGCGCCGTCAACAACAACAATAGCAGCAAACAAACGTACATTCGGCTCGGACGGTGGAGAAAATTGCTACAAAAGTGGTAGCAATAGCTTCGCCATGTTACCGGCCTCCGAGTCTGAGGATGAGGACGAAGAGATGGAGTCCATCAACGAGAGCATACGGCAGCTTCAGCAGAGGGTGCTGACCATAAAGGCTAAACAGACAGCCAGAAGAGCGGAAGATAGCCAGTCACTGAAAACAAAACAACAAGAAAAACAGCTGCCTGATACACAGCAGCAACAACAACTGCCTGCAAAGCGGCAGCAACAAAACCAGCTGCCAGCAAAGCAGCAACAACAACATCAACAGCTGCCAACAAAGCAGCCACAACAAAAACAGTTGCCAGCTTAGCAGCAGCAGCAACAACAACAACAAAAACAGCAAAAACAGAATCAGCAGCAACAACAACATCAACAGAAAGACCAGCAACAACAACAACATCAGCAGCAGAAAAGTGCAAAGGAGAAGGTGCACCAATCAACACATTCAAGATGGAATTAAAAGACACCATTGAGCTATGTAAGTCGGCCATAGGCAATAACTTTTTTATTAAACTTATTAATGAAGATAGGCATACTATCCACTGTAATACAGTGGAGCAGTACAAAAAAATAAAAGGTTTATTAAAGGAAATGACGACGGAGTTCTTCTCCTTCACCCCGAAGGGGGAAAAGTTGCAAACTATGCTGCTGAGGGGGATAGATCCGTCTATCGAACCGGGAGAGCTCCTTAGGATGCTGAAAGGGAAGGAGTGCGACGGTCTTGAGTTCGCAGGGGTCAAGCCGTTCACCACAGCCAAAAGGGAGAAGCAGAAATTACCGTTCTTCCTTGTTCAGATAACTCCCAACAGCAAACTGGAAGGTCTAAGGAGTATTATTGTCCTAGACTACCAGGTTGTCAAATGGGAAAAAGTAAAGAGGAGCGATAAGGTTCGGGCACGCCGCGTCGAACTGCGAAATGCAGCCTCGATGCGTAAAGTGTGGAAAGAAGATAAAGCAGAGGAATGTTCTTTGGGTAAGGATGTGGCGGCAGATAAAGGCCAACTCTCGAGTTCATTATGTGGGAACTCGGGACACATCGCAAACTATCGGGGTTGTCCTAAGTTCCAGTTCATGAAAAAAGTATACTTGGCTCGTCAGCAGAAAGTCGAAGTCAAGCGTCCTGTTTCTTGTCAAACACCAGCTGTTACTCCAAAATGGATCTACGCCCAAATGGCGTCAGGCCGGAGAAACACGGTACAACAACAACCGAAGGTTGCCGCACAGGCCCCAGTGCCTAAAGCCCCTGAGGCTCAGCCTAATTTGCTGACTATTCAAGGGCAAATGAACCAGCTTCAGCGTCAGTTAGAAAAGCAGGCGAAACGGATGGATCAGATCTACGCATTTCTGCCGGGCCTAGCGCACATCCAGTCGTAATGGATACGATGGCGGAGAAACCCTTAAAGATCCTTGCGGTGAATGTGAATTCACTGATAAGAATCGAGCGAAGAACCGTACTTTTTAAGTTGTTAGAAGATCAAAGCCCTGATGTGCTTTTGGTTAGCGAAACTAAGCTATCCCAGAAACACAAACTGAGCTATAATAAATACAATATTATAAGAAGGGACCGACCCAACTCTACTCAAGGTGGAGGTGTTGCGATCTTCATTCACAAAGATTTGCGATATATGGCCGTGTACAGCGGTGAAGTGCGGAGATTCCAGGAGCTGGAAGCATGTATTGTGTGCATTGCTCTTCGTAGTGGAAAGAGGATGTACATGGTCGCGGTCTACGCATCTGGTTCTACTCAAACTACTTCATTTATTACAGAGCTCGAGACACTTTTTCGATGTTTAAGGCTGGAGTCGGAGGAGAATTATTTCCTCATGGCCGGAGATTTAAACGCCAAACATAGCGGTTGGGGAAATAACCTAAAAAATTCTAGGGGGAAAATACTATTCAATTGGTGGGGTTAGCACAATGTCGAGTATAGGCTCGATTTAATAGCTATAGATAGCCCGTCGTATCCTAGACGCGGCTCCTATCTGGATCTTATGCTATTCCACGTACGATTAAAACTGACCAACACGAACCGACAAACAAGAAACTGCCTACACACTTTTGTGTATGACAGTGACCATTGCGGACTTAGTGCCGAAATTACAATTCCCAACGAAATTGCGGAATTGGAGGAGTTTGTTCAAACGTACCCCTACAATTACAGTAGGATGCGTTGGAGACGCTTCTCCAGAGCTATGACGAGAGTACTCTTCTTGAATTCGCTCCACCCACCGTCCAATAGGAACCTGTCAAACGAGGAGATCGACAGGTACCTAAGACAAATGGACGAGATAATTAAACGAACTGTGGACAGTACGATACCTCGTTACTGACAACTTAGACATATTCCGGAATGCAGCAATTGACGCACTACACCAACAAAAAAGTAGACTTCTGTCAAGACTCAAAACCTTGTACAGACAGTTTACGGACACACAAAACTCAGAGGTTAGGACACTGAAGTCGTTGATTAAAAATCTCCAACAGTTAATTAGAGAAAATTACAGACTCTCTGTAAATTTGCATTGGAACAACAAAATTTGGGCTGTAAAATCCAACAACCCGAGTATGTTCCCGCAAACAAATAAAATTTTTCGGAAGAATAATCAAAACGACCTTCCGTGTCTTAAGATCCCTCGAACGACGAACAACGAACAAATACTAATAACAGCAGGCATAGATCCCGGAACGCTGTCGATGATGACAACTTTTTCGTGATCGAAGATCCGCAAGAGAAACTAGAGGCTATAGGAGCGACCTTCCAGGAAGTGTACAAGGTGAATGATAGCATTTGCCCGAACCACGACCTGGAAAATAGAGTTCGTGTGCACAACGTCTACCTTCGAAATGATATACAGCACTGGCGATCCGAGAACATAGGTTTTATTGAGTTCAATGACGACAACATGGCAATTAATGTCATCGCCGGTGAAAGGGTACATCCCCCGTTCATATCGAAGGTGGAGCTCCAAGCGATCTTCGACTCATTGAGGAGGAAGAAATCTGCGGGAATCGATGGAGTATCGAACATTGTGCTTCGACATCTCCCTCTAGAAGCGGTGGACATATACACCACTCTGTTTAACAATGCACTGAATAATGCACATTATCCAGCGCATTGGAAAACAGTAGTGATACAACCCAACCCCAAAAGGGGTAAGGACTCCTCCAATCCGGCAAATCTCCGGTCGATAAGTCTCCTACAGAAGATCAGCAAGGTATTCGAAAAAGTGATCAATAGAGCCCTGCTTAAGTGGACTGAGAACAGTAATATAATTCCGGATAACCAATTCGGTTTTAAGGCGGGGCATGATACAATACATGCCGCGTCTAAACTGGTATCGGATATCCAATGGAAGAAAAGCAAGAAACAGTGCACGGGTGCCTGCCTGATTGACTTGGAGAAGCCCTTCGACACCGTATGGTAAGAGGGACTCTTCTACAAACTAAGCAGGCTGGGCATAAGCAAACCACTGCTGTGCATACTTCATAACATGCTCACCAGTAGAGAGTTCATTGTCAAAAATGGCAATGTGACTTCTGCTGGAACATTTCTAATTAAAAACGGTCTGCAACAAGATGCGGTTAATTCGCCGATCCTTAGGAGGATCATAGGATCACTTTACCATGCCATAGCGTACGCAGACGACTTGATCGCGTACAGATCAGGACCAAAAATCGAGGTCATTGCAATTCTCTTGCAACGTGACTTCGATAAGATTCAGCGATATTGCGGAAACTATTCTTTTTAGGACGCCGTTATCTGGTGCCTCTAGGGATACCAGAAAGAATTGGCGAAAGTTCTCAATAGTTGGACCGCACGGACATCCACTTACTTGTCGAAGTGTAGTCAGATACCTGGGGCTCTGGTTAGACCAATATCTATATTTTAACAAACATATAGATGCTGCTCTGGCCAGAGCCAAATGTGCTTTTGCCCTTACAAAGAGATTTTTTTTATACCAAGCAACTCGATGCAGGGGTAAAGGTAATGGATGTCCCGTGTGGTTCAACGTGGGAGCAAGCTTGTTGGAAAAGATTCGGGTGTTTGAGAGGGCTTGCCTTCATTTATATGAACACCGGAGTCCCAGTACATAAAATTCTATCCCAATGTGGTAATATACAACAGGGCCTCAACAACAGTATCAAGAGAGAGTGCGCCTTAACGGCTTTGTTTCCCCAGAGGCGTTCCTCTATTTTGATAAGAAACGTCTGATCCAGGACAGATTGACGGTCCCGCTAATCTTCCACGTTGCTCGGACAATTGTGGATAGGCGACTCAACTACGACAGAGACGTTGCACACGGCAGTGTAGAGCGTCTCCGGTTTAGTAGGGCGGTATCGGGTCGCGATGTTAAGGACGTACAACGTCAGTACGGTCATTTCTGGTGACTAGCCGAAAGAGAGGGGACTCCTTCTTCGTTTCCTCCTAATCCAGGGTAGCCTGTTTGACGATAAAAGTTGGCTGTTCTTGCCCATGGCCGAATTACATAGTTTAGGTTTAGGTAGTTTTAGAACATAGGTTTTACCGAGTTCAATGACGATAACATGGCAAATAATATCGTCGCCGATGAGGGGTTACATCCCCCGTTCATATCGAAGGTGGAGCTCCAAACGATCTTCAACTCATTGAGAAGGAAGAAATCAGTAGGTATCGATGGAATATCTAACATTGTGCTTCGACATCTCCCTTCAGAAGCGGTGGACATTAACAATACCCTGTTTAACAATGTGCTGAATAATGCTCATTATCCGGCGCATTGGAAGGCAGCAGTGGTACAGCCTATACCCAAAAGAGGTAAAGATACATCCAATCCGGCGAATCTCCGGTCTGCCTGCCTGGTTGACTTGGAGAAGGCGTTCGATAGCGTATGGTAAGAGGGACTCTTCTACAAGTTGAGCAGGCTGAGTATAAGAAACCACTGCTGTACATGCTCTGTAATATGCTCACCAGTAGACAGTTCATTGTGAAAAATTGCAATGTGACTTCTGCTGGAACGTTCGAAATCAAAAACAGTCTACAACAAGGTGCGGTTAATTCGCCGATCATCTTTAACATTTACAAGAGTGATCTCGTAGGATCTCTTCCCCATGCTATTGCGTATGCAGACGACTTGATCGCGTATAGGTGAGGACCAAAGATCGAGGTCATTGCAATACTCTTGCAGCGTGATTTCGATAAGATCGATTTCGACGACTGGAAGCTGAAGATCAACTTCCCAAAGACAGAGACTATTCTGTTTAGAACGTCATTATCTGGGGCCTCCAGGGATACCAGAAAGAATTGGCGAAAGTTCTCAATCGTGGGACAGCACGGGCAGCCACTAGCGAGTGGAAGTGTGGTTAGATACCTTGGGATCTGGCTAGATCAATATCTATATTTTAACAAAAATGTAGATGCTGCTCTGGCCAGAGCCAGAGGTGCTTTTGCCCTTACAAAGAGACTCTTTTATAGCAGTCAACTCGCTGCAAGGGTGTAGGTAATCTGCTACATGGCCCTCATTCGGCCCATGCTCATATATGGATGTCCCGTGGGGTTCAACGTGGGAGCAAGCTGGATGGAAAAGATTCCAGTTTTTGAGAGGACTTGCCTTAGGGCTTGTCTTCAGTTGTTGAACACCAGAGTCCCAGGACATAAAATTGTATTCTAATGAGAACTTGTATAACAAGGCGGACATAAACAGAGTAGATAATTTTCTGATCAAGATAATTCTAAGGCACACTGTAAGAGCAAAGTCCTCGATGAATAACTTGATCTCTGCGCCATACAACCCCAATGATTTGTAACTCCCTCGTCGTTTCCTTTTGATTCGGTGGGCGGGGGGGGGGGCAAAGTCGGTATAGCTTTTTATAGCCTGGCCGTCTTACATAGTTCTAAGGTCGGTTTAAGTTTTAAGCATTAAAAGAAAAAAAAAAAAAACCTTGTACATTGTATATATGTACATATACTATATGTATTATGAAGGTATACAATATATCTATATGTATGTATATATATATGTATATCAAAAACAATTCGCGTGTTTAATCACGTACCTTAGAACAAGTAGCTTTTAGGTAGTTTGTAAGTTTTATATATAGATAAAAAATTCAGTTCATATACTAAGTTTTTGCTTCAAAATTTTTCTTAGTTTCTCAATATTTGTAAATATAGATTTAATAATATTTTAAGTTATGTTACGTCGAAAGACATAGTTTAAGCATTAGGTTTAGCTTAGAGCGCCCGCATAGGGCCATTAAGTTAGTATATAACATAGTTAAGTTAGTTAAGCTAGTTTTAAGCATTTTTTTGTGTCTAGCTGTTAAGATTCATAAATTCCAAAAATAAAAATGCATTAAAAACGAAAAACGAAAAAAATGTGGTCAGATACCTTGGGCTAGTTTTAAGCATTTTCGTCTAGCATGTAAGTATAAATGAACTAAAATTAATAAAAAGCTAAAAAAAAGTGCATTTTCATGGCAAAATTTTTCAGTTTATAGTAAAAAAAAAATTTTCGTAAAAAAAACAACAATTATAAAATTTGGTCTTGTTTCAATTTAGGTTACGTTAGGTTAGGGTGGCTGTCTGTACCTGTGTACTATTGCTAATCTAACTACAAAGGGCTAGTTGAACCAGTCGGAGCTTCTTATGAAGGGGAAAATGCTTCTGACTGGCTAATATACGCCAGGTCGCAGAGGTTATCGAACAATAGAGCTCCTAGATGGAGCAGTCTTCTTTTGGACAAGGATGGACAGGTACAAAGGAAACGGAGGATCGTTTCCTCCTCCTATTCACCCAGTACAAAGTTCTTTGTGAAAAATGGCAATGTGACTACTGCTGGGTCGTTCGACATTAAAAATTGTCTGCAATAGGGTGCTGTTAATTCGCCGATACTTTTCAATATTTACTCGGCTGATCTGATAGGACCTCTTCAGCATGCTATAGCGTACGCGGACGATTTGATTGCGTACACATCAGGACCTTAGATCGACGTCATTGCAACACTCTTACAACGTGACCTCGATAAGATTCAGCGATATTGCGACGACTGAATGTTGAAAGTCAACCTTCAGAAGTCGGAAACTATTTTATTTAGAACGCCGTTGTCTCTGGCTTCTAAGGATACCAGAAAGTATTTGCGAAAGTTCTTTATAGTTGGACAGCACGGGCGTCCACTTGCGTGTTAAAATGTGGTCAGATACCTTCGACTAGTTTTAAGCATTTTCGTCTAGCATGTAAGTATAAATGAACTAAAATTAATATAAAGCTAAAAAAAAGTGCTTTTTCATGGCAATATTTTCAGTTTATAGTAAAAAAAAAATTTTCGTAAAAAAAACAACAATTATAAAATTTGGTCTTGTTTCAATTTAGGTTACGTTGGTACAGACACACTTAAACTAAAATAGGTCCATTGTAACACTACGAAAACTATTGCTAATCTAACTACAAAGGGCTAGTTGAACCAGTCGGAGCTTCTTATGAAGGGGAAAATGCTTCTGACTGGATAATATACGCCAGGTCGCAGAGGTCGTCGAACAATAGAGCCCCTAGATGGAGCAGTCTTCTTTTGGACAAGGATGGACAGGTACAAAGGAAACGGAGGATCGTTTCCTCCTCCTATTCACCCCTGTAGCTTCTACAGTCACCATTTGAATAGAAGCCCCGCCTTTTAGTGTGTAGACCAATAGGACCGTGCTCCGTGAGGACACCGATGAGGGTGCTAATCTGCGATCGTTTTGTCAAAACAATCGCAGAAAATGTTTAATGTATCTCTTTCCTCTTGTATTTTTTAGATTGGAAATCTTCATATCTTATTCCTGTTTTCAAATCTGGGTCTAAGAATAATGTTGAAAATTACCGGGGAATATGTATTGTTAAGAATAAACTAGAATTTCATATAAAAGAGCACATATCTGAGTTTCAGCACGGTTTCGTCTCTGGTCGCTCGACGACATCTAATTTGGTTCATTTTACCTCTTACGTAATAAATGCGATTGAAAGTCATTGCCAGGCTGATGCTATATACACCGACTTTAGCAAGGCTTTTGATTCCGTGAATAATAATATTTTATTAAGGAAACTTGAACAGTTCGGTTTTCGTTCAGCAATGCTCATGTAAATTTTTTCATTTTTAGTTTTTAGGGCCCAAAAAGTCTACCTGGATGACTGTAATTCCAGAACAATTGCTTGCATATCTGGTGTCCCGCAAGGTAGTCATTTGGGCCCCCTTCTTTTCATAATTTTTATTGGCGGTATTTTTCAGTGCATACAATCCTGCCATTGCTTATTGTATGCAGATGAACTAAAACTATTTCTGAAGACAAAGTGCACAGATGTTTGTAGAAAGATTTAGTCTGACCTTAACAATTTACAAAACTGGTGCACACAAAATTGAAAGTTGAAAGTTAAACAAACAAAAGTGAATGGCTATTTCATTTTCAAGATCTCAGATGTATTATTCTCACGACTATTATCTTGAAAGCCGTGTTTGGATAGAGTTAGTCAAGTCAAGAATCTTGGTGTCTTTATTGATCAAGGATCTTAGTTCCTCATATTGAATACATGTCGCTAAAGCTAATTCACTAGTTGGCTTTATTGAAAGAAATTCGCAATATTTTACTGATCCACATACTCTATTATCTTTATTCATATCCCTGGTTAGATCGATCCTTGAATATGCCGATAGTATATGGAATCCTATTTATGAAAGTCATTCAGATCGAATTGAGAGGGTTCAGAGGCGTTTTACTAAATTCATATTGTTGGAACTTTGAACCATCCTATAGTGCACAATGCAAGTTACTCGGTTAATTGGACCTTAACGTAAGAAGGTATGCTCACCATATTATGTTCGTTAGAGATGTAGTGTGTTTCCATATAAAAAGCTCTGCCTTTTTATCTAGAGTGCCTTTTTATGCACCTGAAAGACGTCTAAGGTCACGTAACGTTTTTTTTTCAATTGAGACATAGAACAAACTTTGGCTGTAACGAGATAATTTCAAGAGCTCTTGCGTCTTTTAATGAAATAAGTAGACATGAAGATTTTCATTTTTCTACAGACTGTTTTAAAAACATATTGTTTGCTTTATTAAGGAATTAATCTCTGTAATCGCTTTCCTCATTTTCCTTATATGTACATAAATGAATTGTTTTATTTGTATGTTATGTATATGTCAGTATTTAGGTATTATATGTATGTATTAAGTGCGCAACTAAGTTCTCGCTGTTTTTTTTGATGAAAATGCTACTTTATTGTGAAAAAATGGTTACAAATGAATAATTCAAATTATTGCCCATCGCTAGCTACAACTTTTTCCCATCTTTCTGGCAGAGCTCGAATACCGTCACGGTAAAAGTGTTCATCTTTTGAGGCTATCCACGAATCAAGCCATTTTTTGATGTCTTCATATGAGCGGAACTGCTGATCAGTCAGACCATGTGCCCTCGAAAGGAACAAGTAATAATCAGATTGCGCAATATCTGGGGAATATGACGGGTGGGATAGGACTTCCCATTTGAGCGTTTCCAGGTAGATTTTAACGGGTTTGACAACGTGAGGCCGAGCGTTGTCATGCTGGTAGAATCACTTTTTCGTGCCTCTGCTCGTATTGTGGCCGTTTTTCGCGCAGTGCTCGGCTCAATCACATCAATTGAAGTCGATACCATTCCCCAGTGATGGCTTCGTTGGGTTTCAACTGTTCATACTAAATGACACCGTCCTGGTTCCACCAAATACACAGCATAATCTTCGCAGCGTGAATATTCGACCGAGCGAGGGTTGCTGTAATGAATCCATTTTTCATCACCTGATATAATGCGATGAAGAAAACCCTTCCATTTTTGGTGCTGGAGCAGTTATTCACAGGCGAAAAAACGACGCTGAACGTCCCATGGTTTCAAATCACAAGGAACCCAAGTTCCTTGTTTTTGAATTATTCCAAAAGCATGCAATCGCTTGGAAATGGCTTGATGGGTAACTTCTAATGCTGAAGCAAGCTGCTCTTGTGTTTGGCACGAATCCTCATCGAGCAATGCTTCCAATTCAGAGTCTTCGAGGGATGTTGGCCTTGCTTCACGCGGACGGTTGTCAGCATCGAAATCAGCGTCTTTGAAGCGACGGAACCAATCGCGGCACATTGTTTCTCTTAGAGCAGCATCTTCGTAAAGTCTCTGTAACTCCCGATGCTCTTCAGCCGCCGTTTTCCTCGAATGAAAGAAGAAAATCAACACTACCCGCAAATGACGATTATTTGGCACAAAATCAGATATTTTCACACAACCAAAAGTATACGACGCCAAAACAAAATCACTAATGTGTCAAAACAGTTTGTTTACCATATGTCTAAGCTCTGTTCATGATGTTTTGGATATGTCAAAACCGACCAGCACTTGCTGATGGAGCCATCTATTGACAAGAACTTAGTTGCGCACCTAATATTTAATTTCTTTTTCCTATTTTTGTATAATCTGTAAGCTATGCTAGTATACGAAATAAATAAATAAATAAATAAACCAATCTAACAGAGCGTGTTTTATCTAACTTGGGCCAGATTTGTTTAGAGACTCTGCAAGTAGTAAGAGTCCCCATCTATGATTGGCATGATTAAATATTTACACATAGCGAGAGGCATATCTAAATTCCGAGGGTTGTGGCTTTTCTAGTGAGCTGTTCTAGTCAGCCTTGCAGTCACCCGGCATGTCTCTGTGGCCTGGCACCTAGCATAGGTGATTACTGAATTGCTCCGTCATATCTGTGCGAGAGGGGTGGCAATCTTGAGCAGCCTTTGAAGTGAGTTAGCATGATACCGGGGACTTTATTGCCTCTTGGCTATCCGTGGAAATGCTAATATCCCTAACTACATTATACTTCAGCCAGGACAGGGCTTCCTTAATCGCCATTATTTCCGATTGAAATACGCTATAGTGATCTGGGAGATGATAGGAGAGAAAGGCTCAAATTTAGCTTTTCGGAGAAAACACCTCCACAAAAACCATTTCCGATTTTAGAATTTTAGAACGGTTTGCGTGGAAGTGAACTGAACTGCCTTCGGTATCGGTAACGTGTTCCCACTCACTACTGGCGGGGATTGATGCGCGGAAGTTAGTATTGGTTTCGGTGGATGTAGTCGGTATTTTCGTGTGATAAATTTTTTAAATTGAGAATCGAGGAGTATCCAGCTAAGAAGTTGGACCACATAGAGGAGGCTTTTAGACAGATGGCTGTAGTGGCGGCTATCTGTTTGCCAAGAATGTCAAGGAGCAACGGATGAAATATTGTCCCTCTGCTGCAGAGGGAGTGATTCTTAGGGCAGTACTGAGGCACATGCTTGCGGATCGTTGCATTTTCCCTAACCGTTTGATGCTTACGATGTTTTCCAAAGCCGTCCGGAACTTTGTATTTCCAGATTCCAAAGAAGAAGGGACAAGACGCCACCTTGAGGTGTGACGCAGCTTACAAGTCTTCGAATCGAAACTCCTCCGAATTTTGTGTTAACAGTTCTACCTGTGCTACCTTTGTAAGCAATTGATTGATTAGCACTCCAAGCGAAGCTTTGAAGTTCAGTCTTACAAGAGCGCTAGTAGCTTCTGATTTGGCATTGTTAAAAGCTTCCTCAATGTCAAGAGAAATAACCATAGTGTATGTACTCTCTGTGGTTCAGTGATTTTTCAATGGTGCGCACGAGTGAATGTAAGGCCGTCTCAGCTGACATGATAGTACGCATGTTGGGACGTTGATAGCATAGCTAGGCTAATGCTGCTACGTAAGCAGATATCGATCAATCTCTTCACCGTATTCAGCAACTAATAGGTCAGAATAGTCTCTTGGGTTGACATGCGAGCTTTTACCTGCTTCAGGTATGAAGATTACATCTACTTTAGTCCATAATTTGGGGATGTGGACAGGATTCAAATAACTCGTCATGATAAATTTAAGCCAGGGTAGAACTACATCTTCAGATTGCTGAATCTCAGAGAGTATTAAAACCGCGTATAGCCCAAAGGTGTTTTTAAGTCGATATTGTATTAAAGAGGTTGCTATTCTCAATAAGAGGTGTTGCAACAGCGGAGATACTGACATTCCACTATGAAGTCTTTTTCTTGCCGCGTGGTCTGGGTAAAGGGTAGAGCACTGCCATTGCATTATTGAAGGCTCTCGTGAGCACTACTACGATAGGATCCAGCTCACCGGTGTTCTCAGGACTAATGCGTGAATCGGAGGAAAGTAGCATTTTCAAGGTTTTCCTGTACAGAGACTAATTAGTTTTCTTAAAATTCCTAAAGACAGTCTGGTTCGGAGGGTGATCATCTAGATCAAATTAGAGGTAACGATGATCTGAAAGAGAGTGCTCATCTTAGACTTTCCAGTCCTATACCATGTGTGAAATGTGTTCGCAGACAAGTTTATATCGGTTGGTTGTTGCAAAGTAGGAGATTAGTACTAAGACGATGACGGTATCGGTTCTACCAGGGGACCACTTGGAAACACCGTGTGTTGCTTGCAATTTTTTTTTTTTTTTTTTATAATTTGCACGTGTGAAAGGGGTTATGAATACCCTTATACTACTTTTTAGGACACGGGCGTTTTTGAGGAAAGGGGAAGAGACAGAGAGAAAGACAGATTGGTGCAGTTGGTTTGAAACTCAGCTGGTATTAAGTTTCAGTGAACTCCAAGGGTGGCTGTCCAGATAACTGGGGAGTTTGTTTGTTTTTGCTTTTGTCGTTGCTCATGATTCACAGTATTTTTTTCCGTCCTCCTGATGTCATCACCACAATCAAGTTGCATTTTAGCCATATGACCGCCCTACTGCCAGTGTTATGCCTTCACAGTAGAGTTGACATAAGCTTTCGCAATTGATCGACTTTTTATTTATTCCATGCGAAATAAATAGATGATTATTGACATCAGGATTCGAACCGTGAACCTGTAGCGTGACAAGCGATGATGTTACCACTACACCACGGCCACCCTCAATGGGCATCACAATGGGTCTACGCTGATCTAAGTGTGGCGTAGTAGGACTTTCACCCTCTCCGTCAACCCACAAACCTAACCTAACCTAGTACTAAGAATTTAATTGGAAGTGACTCACCTTTATCATTTATATCGGAACTGCCCCATATGGTGTGGTGCGTTTCTACGATGAGATCCAACTCACCGGTTTTCTCAGGACTAATGGGTAAATAGGAGGGAAGAATCCTTTTTAGGAGTTCCCTGTACAAAGACCATTTAGTTTTCATCAAATTTCTGAAGATATTCTGGTGGTAATCTACGATGGTCTAAAAAAGAGAGACTCGTCAAAGTGAGAGACTTGTCTTGTGAACAGCGTTTGGACGATGAGTCCCCATTATTGAGTCATGAAGGAGCTGTGCGCACTTACTAGCCCAGCTTAAAGAAATTTTTTATTTTTCCATCCTCTTCTTTTCTAGAATTTGTTGGATACGCTTTATCAATTTGAATACTAGGCATCGATCCTGTTAGGAGAATTTAGAGGAGGCAACTTGCCTCGAGTTCCAAGCTGAACGGTCAATCGCCCCGGAAAAAGGAATGGATCTGTGAAGAGGGTATTCATTCCTCAGCTGTGAAAAGAAAACGCCTGGTCGTGAGCTCACGGTCGAACGATCAGTCGTTTCTGAAGTGTCAGACAAAGACTGGGGGGGATCCGCTCGCAACGCATACGGTCCTCTTTGTTTTTTGTTTTTCTTTTTTTTAAATTTATTTCCATATTGTACCCACGAGTAGTTGGAGAAATAGCATTCGATCTGCACAGAGATCCACTTTACGCAGGTAAGGTACTACAAGAGTTAGAACTGGTTGTAAATTTCCTCTATACTGTACACCATAGGGTATATTAAATTTGACTCATAGTTCGTAACATAGACAAAAAAAACTGTAGGCCCCTGTTTATGAGAATACGCGATATTTGGCGACACGATATTCTGCCCAATAAGCAACTTACTTAGTGTTATTGATTTGCTTATTGGAATAATTTATTGACCTGAAAAGTTGCGAACAATTCATATTTTGTCAAACAATAAACTTGCCAGTTGTTAACTTCAGTCGTTTTAAGTTTAAATAGAGTTAAGAAATTAAATAAAGTCGCCAGTTCTTATACCAAGTACGAAGTGTACATAACTTCTGAAACAGTGGTCCTTCGAGCAAAAATAGTTATAACCATTTTCAAGCCTGCCTTTTGTTCCTAGTGTGAGGCTGCACTAGGGTGGTTATAAACTATCATATATAAAAGTAATAGTTTACTTTACTATAATTTAAAAGTAACAGTTTACCTTACAAAAAGTCGATACAAGTGTAAAACCCTCTACCAAAGTTGTATAAAATGAATAATCTTGAGAGAATTATAGATAACTTCCAAGATGTCATCGTCCAGCTGGAAGAGGTTAGAGTTAACCTTACCAAGCTGAGATTAGGTAAGCGCACCCCGGAAACGCTTGCAAGGCAGTACGGCAATGCAAAGCCTTTGGATTTCCATCAAGATTAATTACGCAACCATGATACCTAAGCGAAGAAATGTATGTCAATCCGACTCCATCGCAAAAAACCAAAGCAATGACTTCAATTAACCCTAAAGATGGTAATAACGAGCAGTTCGTTACGGCTGACGATCCACAGCCTTACCGTCAGCAAACCCCACAACACGAACGGAGAGAGCACACCAGTAACGGTTCCAGATTTGGGATGTCGCAGAATCATCAAGATGCTCAAACACACCCTGAAGCCGAGCAACATACTACCCAGACGCTCAGGATGCCAGCCCACCCCACGTATATGTTTGTGCAAGGAGTTGGGTTCGTTTTGATTAACCCCGAGGGAGGGATACACCAAGGATACAACATCAGTCCCCCACAGCAGCCACAGCAGCCCCAGTTAATTCAACAGGACAACAAAAACCTAACCGAAGCATTTCTACACGCGATAGCCAAACTTACGCTAGAGCGAGAGAACGCATCACATGCCACAGGGTCGTGGGCGGAAGGAAGTGAACTTAAGAGAATATAGTGGTGATATCACGAGGTACCGCGAATTCAAAGAGCAGTTTGATTCACTGGAACAAAAGAGCCGAACGTCCAACATAGATCGCTTCGCTCTACTCAAGTCGAAGCAATCTGGTAAAGCATTGGAAACAATTAGTGACTTGGATTTAATTGGAGACAACTATCCAATTGCCTGGTCAACATTGGACCGAACGTTTGATAATCCAAGGCATCTAGTTAAATTAGAACTAGAGCCTATGTTAGCTCTACCTCAACGACCAACAATCCTGGGGAATGCAGAGTCTATAATAGTATACATGCATTATACTAAAAGACGGGTCTCTAATCTTAAAAGAAACTAGATAAATGGAGAACAGATCATGGCCTTCGAGGCTTTGATCCTATCACACGGGGCAGAATGGGCGGTTTTGTAATCTGTAAGACCAGACTTCCCACCTTAGAGGAGATAGACCATCGATTTACTCAGAGAGTGTCTAAAAAAGATTCCAGCATCACGCAGACCATAGTACATGTTACTCTCCAACCCAATGAAGCAGGAGCAAAAGTGACAAAGAAGTGTTTCATTTGCACAGAACAACATCCAATAATAGACTGTCCAAATTTCCTGAGTGCCCCGAATCGACAAGCCTTGCTACGTGATCACAAGATCTATATCTATTTCGTAAAGTATCGATTCGACTATCGTTCCCCTGATCAAGGCAGTATTTTATATGCAAAACCTGTCAAGTACCTCACCTTACGGAAATGCCTCCGGAATCTACTCCGATCATGACTCCTTCATCAACTAGCAGCACTTGCCTATGCCAAAATGAGTCCGATGCATCTTCTGGTGTGCTTCTGCCTACGGGCATTGTAATGCTCGTAGTTAATAATGACAACGTTCCAGTCTGCTGTTTACTAAATCAGGGCAGCCAAGCTAACTATATATCCGAAGATCTGGTCCAGAAGCTGCGATTGCCAAAAAAATGGACACTTGTCAAAATCATCGGAGTAGGAGGAGGAATTGGAACATCCGTTCCATTGCCAACATAAAACTGAAGTTGGATCACCCAGACCTACCAATCGTGAATATAAAAGTCAAATGAGTTACCGGATAACTCCCAAATATGTCCTGTCATATCGCCTGGAAATCCTCCTTTGATAAGCCACTTCAACAAACCAGCCCACATTCCTCTATTATTAGGTGGCCCAGTATATTCTACGGGTGGATCGTGCCTAGAGACCCAGGAAATGGAAAAAATGGAAAACAAACCTCAACCCTTACAACACTCTCAGAGTTCGAGGCGAACCTAGTAAATTTCTTGGACCTGCCCGTTACCGGGGAAGACATCAGTGAAGTCGAGAGTTTATACTGCGAAAACTTATTCATCGAAAAACACTCTCGAACCAAAGACGGCCGCTACATCGTCCCAATTCATTAGAAAGATGACACACCAGCATTAGGAAATTCCAATCCGAATGCAAGCAAATTCTACATCGGACAGGAAAGACTTTGGGAGCAAAACGAAATCCATAAGAAAATATCAAACGACTTTATGGAAGACTATCTCGCGTCAAATGACATATCCTCAGTACCTGCTGAAAGGCAGCGAGACGTGACCGGAAACGCTTATTTTATCCCATATATCAGCGTTATCCGAAAAGATGCTGTCACAACCAAGTTGAGAAACATATTTAACGCCAGTGCACCATCAAGCAACAAGATTTCTCTAAATCAACTCATCCACCCAGGCCCGAAATTGCAGTGTCATATCTTCAATATTATCCACCAGAATAGGCAATACACCAGCGACATGCAACAAATGTTTCGACAATTCCTGATACCTCAAGCAGATCGAGAAAATTTCAGATCCTCTGGCGCCCCAACAAAACACAACCATTGGGTGAATTTTGGCTAAACACTGTGACATACGGCGTACACTGTGCACCATAGCAAGCAATTCGAACAATCACCCATACTGCCGATGATAACGCACAGGATCTGAAGACCAAGGACATTATTAAGAACTCTATTTACATGGATGATCTGTTTCATGGAGCCGACAGCATTAAAGAATGCCAAGAACAAATTGCTAAGATTACCTCAACTCTAGAGCCTGGAAAGCTGTCTCTGACAAAATGGTCAGCCAATAACCCAGAAAAACACAAAAACACATTCCTCATCCGTATCCCGAATCAAGACCAAGTAACATACACTAAATAGGTATATTGTCTATGGCTACATCCGTTTACGATCCCATGGGTTGGATCCTACCAGTTATCATGCTCCTCCGGATACGCATACAAGAGTTGTGGATACTCAGGTATGACTGGGATGACCAAATAGATGAGAAAATACAGCAGAAGTCCCGCAAAATATTTGAAACCTTACCTCAACTTAGTAGCATTAGAATCCCGCGCTGGATCCAAGGAACCCAGAGTACACCAATTCAGATCATTGGAGCTGCTACGCAGCAGTGATTTACAGTCGCGTAAAAAATGGGGAAGACTACACAACCCGATTACTAGCAGCCAAGAGTCGAGTCACACCACTTAAGACAAGAGCATACAAAGGTAGTAAATTAAGCATGATCCCCAAGATGGAGCTAGAGGGAATTGTGCTCCTAACCGAGCTTTTCAACCAAGTCAGAAGTAAGTTCCACTATCCTAATATCGCTGTGATCATATACGCAGATAGTGAGGTAGCCCTAAGCTGGGTGCGTAGTAAACACAAAATCGACAACAAATTTGTGACTAGAAGAGTTACCAAAATTCGGAAAGTCATCAGTCCGGCGGACATGTATTACGTCAAATCTGCGGAAAATTCTGCTGACCCAGCTTTACGTGGACTCACTCCCGGACATCGGTTAATGCATGACCAGCCTCCACTCACTCCTTTCAAAGATATGGAGATTACCATGACGCATGTCTCTAAAAATATGGTTGATGACCAAAATTTGATTGAGAGAACATGTGAGACCGGCCCAATATCAGCTGAAGAAATATCCAATGCCAAGGCAAAAATCATTCGGTTTCAGCAGCATCTATCATTTAATATCGAAATAGCCCACTTCAAGAAATCAAAAACCTTTCCGAAGAGAAGCTGGTTGACACCTTTAACTCCAATGTTTGGCCCGGATGATAACATCCTTCGTGAGGGGGGGGATTTCTCTTGCCAAGCTGCCGAAAAGTTATAAACATCCGATATTGTTAACCAAATGCCATTTGGTTGATTTAATAGTACGCGAAACACACTTTGATTACCACCATTGCGGAAATTCTTTAACGGACCACTTTAAAAGGGGAGTAATTCTGGATTCTTGCTGTAAAATCACGAGTCAAGAAATGTATCCGGAGTTGTCCCATATGCGATGGAAGGCCCAAACTGTCCAGCCGATTATGGGAGATCTACGCACGGAACTAATCACCCCAGCACCAGCATTTAGCAAAATCGGTGTCAATTTGTGCTGTGCTTTCTGCATTAAAGCCAGCACAATAAGGTTCGATAAAATCATACAAATTTGCGTGGCGGTCTTTGTCTGTTTTGTTACCAAAGCTGTTCACTTAGAAATTTGCTCGGATCTAAGTACGGAAATGTTCCTGGCAGCCTTTACACACTTCGCGAACAGACGGTGCTGGTCATCCCTGGTCCTCTCAGATTATGGTACCAATTTTATTGGATCAAAAAAGAACATCAACCAAAAATGGAGCAAGGTCACCAATAACAGCAAGGACAGACTAGAGATCCAGGAGATTTTTTGAAAGTGCAATCCGCCCTACAGCCCTATCTTCGCCGGGCTATGGGAGGCCGGCGTTAAGTCTATGAAAATCTAATGAAGAAAATGTTTCATATAACCATTCTGACCTATGAAGAATTCAACTCATTATTATGTCGCATCGAAGGTATCTTGAATAGCCGTCCATTACATCCGGAATCATCTGAAGCAAAAGACGCACCCGCCCTTATATCATTTAATTTCATCACGCAACGGAGCTTCAGGAACTCCGTAATCGATGCAAGTCCATCAACTGCCGTCCCAATCACAAAACGCTGGTTGCAAGTAAATTTATTGCACCACACTTCTGGGAATGTTTCAACCAAGAGTACCTCCACCACCTACAGAATAGTTTGATGGAGTTTTTCAGCTCGAACACTCGACATCAGAGATCTCGTATTACTACAAGAGCCAAGTGTTACTCCTGCCGATTGGAAAATGGGTCAAATTATTAAATGCTATCCTGACAGTAAGGGAGATGATTTAAAGACAACCAAACGGGAGGTCGTACATCGCGCAACAAATCGTTTGGTCTCTCTTTTCCCAGAAGATGCCCAGGACGAGAATGCCGTACGCCGAAGCAGTCGGCAGCACGCTCGCACCACCTCACTGCTAACTCGAGTACTTTTATGTTGGATGGCCCTCACTACCCCAACATCTAACGCCTTAGAAATTCGAACACTCACTCCAGGTATATATATTCAACGATTGGGAGACGCTTTCATCAAATACTCCGACTTGGAGTTCTCCGTCGAAACCACTTGGAATTTTACCACCGACCTGATTACCATCGACAATCATGTGAAGGAATTCTACGATTACTGGCAACAGTATCAGAACAGCAGCTACTCAAAGTTATATCAACACTGCCGTTCCCTAGAAGAAACTGTTAGACGCGAGGCCATGGCAGTTAAGGAAGGAATCACTGCAAGCTACCTCAGTGAACGGACCAAACGTTCCATTGGGCCTATAGTTCTAAAAAGAATTGTCAAATATGGTCCCCAAATACTTATGACTGCCGGCATCGCGTATCAAGCAGTGGCAAGTCAAAAGAACATCATCACCATCAGGCCCGTTGAAGCCCTGCAGACCTATGTCAGTAAGCTAAACGGGGGTTTGAACTCTTGCAGGCTGCCAAACATACCAAATGCAGCCACACTATTCACTTTTAACAAAATAACTAAGGCCATCCGCAGAAATATAGTTATCGTGACGTTCAACCTTCCTCTGGTCCAAACGAGAAATTTCTCTAAAAAGGTCTTTATCGGCGTTCCAACCATCGAGGCTCATGCTATCTTTCTGGACCGTGGAGACTTCGTGCAACAAATTGTGCTCAGTAATGACAACAAAACTTCCTTCGATCCAACCCACGCCATCGATCTAGGCCACGGAATCTACTACAATGTTAAGGAAACACAACAGAGTGATCTTGCGGTCATACTCGTATTTAGAAGAAGCGCTAAGAAAGTTACTATCGTATGCAACGCCACGCAGACACCACTCGTTGCAAAAGTTAATCTGGTGAGGTTTCCAGTTTGCAGAATCTCCAGCACCCATTTTGATGTTATGTCTCCCATCGAAGGTGTCAAGAAAATCGAAACTGATATCAAAAATTTCTCAACCGAAGACTATCTGTCCCCTCCCAAAATCGGCCTAAACGGAGAGCCCACAGAGGATCCTCGTCTTGCCATACTCAGGACAAGACTCTCAGCTGAACTGGATGACAACGACTGGGGCTCCTGGGAACATCAGTACTAGTACTTAGGAGCTATTTGTACCATACTCTGCATCGCTCTACTTTTAATCATCTACGCCTGTAAATGCAACCGAGGACAAAGGTCAGAGATTCCTACTGTCAGTTACCTCAACCAAGAAGACAAGATACCCGGAAGTTGGGTACGAGCATACATGATTCACCGCGATACGGTACCCCACATAAACACGGACGTAGTTTAGATTTATAATTCCTTCGATAATCAAACATAAGCACTTTTTCCGCCGGGAGTTTGTTTAAGAGAATTCACGATATTTTGCACAATAACAACTTCAATAATTACTGACCCCAATAGTGGATTTGCTTATTTAATTATTTTACGATATTCTACCCAATAAGCAACTCCATAGTGTTATTGATTTGCTTATTGGAATAATTTATTGACCTGAAAAGTTGCGAACAATTCATATTTTGTCAAACAAAAAAAGTCGCCAGTTCTTATACCAAGTACGAAGTGTACATAACTTCTGAACCGGCCCTATAAATAAACGATTTTTCAATAAGAAACATAACAATTTTGTATTTCAATACAAATGCACCATTAAACTTTTTTTATGATCTGTCAATGTCAAAACGTCAGTCAAGGTTTACGTTTTTATCAAGGTGAAGTTCATGAACGAGCAACGTTTGGAAATCATTAAAAATTACTACCGAAATTCTGAGTCAGTGGCAGTATCTTTAAGGGCACTTACTTCAATTGTGTCGTAATAATCGTCCCACCAGACAGGCTGTGCGTGTTATAGTTGATAAATTCGAGTCAACATATTCACTATTGAATGTTTCTATGCCAGTGAGACAACGCACCGGTCGAAGTTCAAAATGAGCCAAATCAGCCGATTTCACGCCGTTCACAGGAATTGGAAATCTCTCAGTCCACATTGTGACGAATTTTGCGTAAAGATATTGGCCAAATGTGAAATTAACTTAAGAACTGAAGCCTGTTGACCATTTGAAGCGCCGAGACTTCTCCGATTGGGTTCTGCAAAAGCTTGAAGAAAATCCTGAATTTCATCGAAAAACCATCTTCAGTGATTTAGCTCATTTTGGCTTAATGGTATTATTGGACAGCAGCGAACCCGCATGTGTTTCAAGGTCCATTGCATCCACAAAAAGTGACCGTGAGGTGCAAATTTCATGCCGGGGGTGTGATTGGACCGTATTTTTTCGTCGACGAAAATGATCGCCATGTTACGGTCAATGGAGTTCGCTATCGTGCCATGTTGGAAGACTATTTTTGACCAGAATTAGATGAACTTGATATCAGTGATATGTGGTTCCAACAAAATGGTGCCACATGCCACACAGATGGTCAAACAATTGAAGGGGAAGTTCGGTAATCGTGTAATCTCGCGAAATGGTCCGGTCAAATGGCCAGCTCGCTCATGCGATTTAACGCCTATGGATTTCTTTTTATGGGGTTATGTTAAGTCGTTGGTTTATGCCAAAAAGCCAACAACGTTAGAGGAACTCATGAACAATATCCAACGGAAAATTGCCAACGTTCCGGCCGATATGGGTGCAAGAGTGGTAGAAATTTAGCTTAAAAGTATCGATCGCTGCAAACTTGCGGTGGTCATATGAACCAGATCGAATTCCATACTTAAATTTAACATGTGTACTACACCTAGAATAAATTTCAGCCCGATATCTTAATTATTCTGTGTTTTATTTAAATACAAAATTCTTATGACCTTTTTGAAAAATCCTTTATATACGTAACATATCCTTCCGATATGTTAGCGGAGAATGTCATCGAGAGCGCATTGGAAAATGAAAGGCGCGTTTTTGAAACAGAACGGCAGTCGGGTGAACTCAAACTTTCCGATATTTATTGAGAAACAATGTCCATGTTATGGAGTGACCGGCGCAGTCTCCTGAACTGAACCCCATAGAAAATCTATGGGGTGATATCAAGCGAGCCCTCGGTCACTCCCAATATAAAAATAACGAGGAGTTGTGGCAATCGGTGAAAGAAGCTTGAGAATCCATACCTCCATGAAGATGTCAGAATTTGGTATGCCCAAGAGATGTGCAGCAGTCATAAAAAATAATGGATTTGCAACCAAATGTTGGAGAAATATCTTTGAGAGTACCTATAATTACAAATCTAAAAAAAAATTCTTTGAAATATTAATGTTTTTCATTCTTTTTTAGGGTTCCGAATTTTTGCACCTATTATTTTGTACAGCAACACAATTTAAAAAAATATCTTTAAAACTATTATTTATTTCTTTACTTAACTTTTTTTTAAATAATACAGAAAAGTGGAAAAAATTTAATAAAAATGAATTAATTTTATATGTTTTCTCTCGAGATTCCAACTACGAGTACTATAAGCTATTCGAACGATTTTGAGGCACACAGCTATTATTTTGCACACCACTGTATGTATGTAATATATAGGTCCATACATACATATATTGTGGTCAGCATCAAAAGTTATGTCGATATAGCCACGTTCGTCCGTCCATCCATCCGTATGTCACCACTTGTGGGTCCTAAATTTTGAGCTAGGAAGCTGAAACTTCATATTTCAGCTTTGTACATTCCGAAGTAGTACAAGTGAAATCTGCCGGTATTTTCGCGTCTTTTTGGAAAGTTTAATTTTTTAAATATTTTTGCTATAGACTGAAAAAATATTGCTCTTATAAAATATGTACATATTCACTTTCTCTACATTCAACTTGGCCAAATCTTTAGGCCGTTTTCTTCAAAATACCACATTTTGGTTTTTCAAAGCTATGGTGATGATTAAGTCTTACGACTATTGCGAATATTTTATCGGAATCCGTGAACTTCGAGCCAAATTTCTCCTAATTGATTGTGGAAATATCCTTCAAATAGAAGGATACATATGTGAATTTGATCTACACACATATGTACATATGTATGTATATACGCTCATAGTAAAGTACATTCGAAATATAAAATATGACTTTCTCTACTAATTACTATATGTATTACTATACTCATTAGTAGGAATTGGCAAATTTTACTTGTATAATGTTCCTACCGTATATATGCTTGTACATATTCATATGTATCCTATTTTTTATCGGTGATATTATGCCTGCATATTAGAAAGTATGTACGAGTATGCAGTTAAATTTATGAAACAAGTTTCACCGGTTTGCTTTGTTTACTTCCTATTAATGAAAAATGTACATACATATATTAAGAACTCTCTTACGGACAAATAAGTTTTAGCTTGATCGTCACCAAAGCTACAAAATTGATTTCTGTTCTCTTCAAAACTTAATTAATAACTCTAGCTAACAAATAAGAGAGAGCTTTTAAGAAATATAGCAAACGTAATTGATAAGTATGTATAAAACGATCCAGCCGGTTTACTGATAGAAGACATTAGAACATATTCACTAGCTTAAGTGCTCGTTATGCATACATTGTAGTGTCAATTGTATTCCGATCTTCTTGGAGTTCACATCAATTTTCGGTATTCTTACGGAGTGAAAGTAATTCTTGTTTGTCTAACGTTAATAACTTATACAATGAACTGTCTAAAGAAGATTCCAATGCGGACGGTAAGTACTTCGGTGTTTTAATGAATTTGTATTACCGATTGACCTCCATACTGGAAAAAAAAACATTTTTTTTTCTTTTTAATCCTAGATTATTAAATCTCTTCAGCGTCAACAATGCCCTGCCTTCTCCGATGGAGTTAAAATGCCTCCTCTGACGTTCTTAACCGAAGACGAAAAAATGATGAAAGAAACAGGTAGGAAATGGGTGAAGGAAGATTGTATGAATTGCTGTATTTGTGTGTGTGGTATAAGGAGTGAGGAAGTTTTTCTTGGTTATCTCGTGGTTTATAAACATAATCTACAACGTGTCAAAATGCCACAATGTTTTTTATAAAATAAGAAAATAGGATTGCCGAAAATATGCGTTACGTAATACAAAAAACTCAATTAACGGAATTCAAAAAAACAAATAATGAAATGATAATTTAAATAATGGCAAAACATTTGCAAAAGTCTTCCAAACGCTGTCTTTAATTAAGTCAATAAATTCAAATTTGTACTCCAACTTTATACTTCCGAACAAAAACGTTACATTCTTCATACGTATATCATACCAATCATATCAATAATAATTTAATTTGTTCCACTTGATTATAATTTGAATTTAATTTGTACAAGCTATATAAGTAGCTTGTCCGTGTTCTAAGAGAACAGCAGCAACTTTATTTGCTACATTGGAGGTGTGTTAAAATGATTTTTCTTTATGATAAAGTTAAAATGATACAAGATTAATCGACGCAAGTTAGTTTTTATATAATAGGGGTCTGCATGTGTTGCGTACTTATGTAAGTGCTCCAAGCTTAACGTATGTACATACGTACATATACATACATATGTATATCCAATCCAACGGATTGTGTTAATGAAAATGTTATCTATTTTAGATTTTCTTTATTTAATTTAATATGGGCATATCTTTTATGGTGAATCTATGTACATGCCTAGTTTGTTCATACGCAAATAATGTGAACTTGGTTACGTTTCATATATCTGTATTGCTGTCATACATGCCACTACATATGCATTTCTTACAAAAAATTTTTACTGTTAAAACATGTTACATAACTACTGTCGTCTGCATGTTTGTTTGGAAAAAGGGCATTCTGAAAAAATGTTTAATGTGTTCAAATATTGCAAAACATTTAAAAAAAAATCATTATGTATGTATGTATAAAACGTTCGATGAAAACCAAATTATGATTTGTGATTGAATTGATGTACATACCTATGTACATATGTTTTGTCAAAACATATTTAATTAACAAAGTCTAAACTTGTGCATAACAAAAATTTAATACCGCTTTAAATATTATTGAATCTTGAATGGAAATCCAGATTCATCAGAAATATATTATGCCAGTATTTATGCATAAAATATATCAATTTATTGCCTTGTTGTACGTATGAACCCAATAAATTCTTACAAAAATATGAATATTACTTATGTACGTACATATGTGTTTATATTTAGCATACACGCGTATGCATACTTTGCTGGAGATAATTTTTATAGCGCTCATACGTACATATGTATGTACATATAGCACTAGAAGCTTTTAAGCATCACATACCAAAAAAGTTACTTATGATAAAAACAAATGCGTATTCAAAACAGAACGAGTCCACACCTCCAAAAGTAATTTCATGTTACATAAGTTGCACGTCAAATATTCATTCTGTGGAGAGCGAAAATGAAAAACAGCTGCTGATAAGATTCTCTTTAATGGGAACAAAATAATGTTATCGTATTATTTGTTCTCATTAAAAAAATTGTGCACACTTAAATATTCATACATATGTACATATGTATGTACCCATCCATAAGTTCCAAAACTACTCTTGTGGGTTCAGTGCATACTCATACAATACATGTACCTACATGTTTAAATAATGTTGGCGTTATTATCATCTGGTTCCTTAAGAGCCGATTATGCAGTAGATTTCAGTTTGTAGAAGATGTTCAAAAAGTGAAATGAAACAATACACTCAATCATCAATTTGTTAGTGTTATTACATAGTTGATTCAAGCGGTTAACAAAGTTATGTTACATGTAAACTGGTCGAATGCCAATAAAAAAAAATATTTTAATTATTATTCTATGAGTTAGAACTAAATTTGGAGGATGTTCGCATGCAAATAAATATAAAACGAAATGTTTGTGCGGACAAGAAACAAATGTTTGTACATGTACACATATAACCCAAATTATACATACTTATTATGTACAATAAGAACATTAAAGAAGGCTATTCATGGGCCAAAGATTGTATAAACTACTTAATAACATGCAGGGCCAATAGTTGGTACGTGTGTTCGCCACTTGGAGAAATTTTCGTTATGTTTGGAATAGTTGGATATTGTATTTGGCAGTGTTTCTAGATAGTAGCCAAATTAGGGTTAGACATTGCACATATCTGTATGTATATATGATATATGTATGTATGTACAAATGTATATATACATATGCATGGCTATTAATGTGTAACCATTCTCAAACAAATTTAACTTTGTTGCCTCAAAGAAGCAGTCCTTGGGAGTTTAAAATGAGTATAAAATCAATTCTAATATTTATAATTATTTTCATGCGTAAGGCTTACCATTTTAATAAAGGGAAATTAAAATTCCCATTTGACACAAAGAAATTAATAGGTTCGTAAGAAAGATTTGTCGTCTTTTCATTTGCTCACTACATCATATGGGGTATGAAACGAGAGGTGTTGTATCGATGATGCGAGAAATTTACGTATATATATATTTTTTTTTTTTATAATTCGCACGTATGAAAGGGGTTATGAATACCCTTATACTAATTTTTAGGACACGGGCGTTTTGGGGAAAGGGGAAGAGGCAGAGAAAGACAGATTGGTGTAGTTGGTTTGAAATTCAGCTGGTATTAAGTTTTCAGTGAATTCCAAGGGTGGCTGTCCAGATAACTGGGGAGCTTGTTTGTTTTTGCTTTTGTCGCTGCTCATGATTCACAGTATTTTTTTTCCATCCTCCTGATGTCATCACTACGATCAAGTTGCATTTTAGCCATATGACCGACCTACTGCCAGTGTTATGCCTTCGCAGTAGAGTTGACATAAGCTTTCGCAATTGATCGACTTTTTTATTTATTTCATGCGAAATAAATAGATGATTATTGACATCAGGATTCGAACTGTGAACCTGTACACCACGGTATGTATATGTATTATCTATCTGACAAATAGTATGCTATTTTGTGAAAGTGCGAAAATCGAAGTAAACAGAAATCTGCCACATATAAAAACGGAAGAAAATCATTTTTACACTAATATTTTTAAAAGAATACGCCTACATAACCGAACAAAATATACCTCAGAATATGGGCTAAAGCTAACTGATCACGAATCTGCATGTCCAAGACCAATCGGATGAGGCTCTCCCACCAACAGACCAGTTGAAGAGTTTCCAACCCAAAAAAAAAAACAATAAAAACATTCTTGCATTTTATTTTTTCTTGAAAGTTATAATATGTGTGCAAATATGTATTTACATGTACATATATGTATCACTATGTTAGTACAGGATAGCACTCTTATCAGAAGAATAGCAGCTAACCAGTTCTTCATCACTTTCAATAATGTCTTCATCATTATTGACCAACATTTCTTGGTTAATTTAATTTCGAACGAATTCTGGCTGAGCGTCCAACCACTTTTAGCTAATGTCAACTGAATTGCTTATTTTTCTTAAAAAATATAATATGTGCGCAAATATGTATTTACATGTACATATATGTATCACTATGTCAGTACAGGAAACTATTCTCATCGGAAGAATAGCAGTTAACCAGTTCTTCATCACTTCCAATAATGTCTTCATCATTATTGACCAACATTTCTTGATTAATTTAATTTCGAACGAATTCTGACTGAGCAGCAATTGAGAAGCAATTGAGTTGGACAATTGCTTCTTTTCTTAAAAATTATAATACATGTACATGTATATGTATTTACATGTACATATATGTACATATATGTCAGTACAGGATAGCACTCTCATCAGAAGAATAGCAGTTAACTAGTTCTTCATCACTTTTCTTGATTAATTTAATTTCGAACGAATTCTGGCTGAGCGTCCAACCACTTTCAGCTAATGTCAACTGAATTGCTTCGTTCGTTATTGCAATTTTCCAGACAGAGGATAAATAATTACTTCTGTATAAGTATGTGTGGCCCTTGTTTGCAGGCTTCCTTCATAATCCAAAATATAAGAAATTAGAATAGGAAGATTTAAATAAGATTAACCTTTCTGGGTTGTTCCTACTTTTAATATTTGTACAGCAAGACAGCTAGGGTATGCAAAAGAAAAAAAAAACATCTACAACAATGGCATCAATTTCATTTGGAGGGGGGCTTACGCTACAATTTTCCAAATGTTTTTGCAACATGGATTTATCAGCATTTATTATTGATCCATCCAAATGGCTAATTGTCTGAGGTATAGGTGTTAATGGGGATTTGAAAATGTCCTTAATGTCTACCAGACTTTCGGAAGCAATGCATAAGATGCGTCCTATTAAATTCCTTTCCATTTTTAATAAAGACATTTTATTTTTTGGCTTTGTTTTATTTTCAGTAGCAACATTTTTCATTTCAGTTCTTGAAATTCTGCTTTCGAATCTTTTTTCGTCCATTCGACAATTATTCACAAATTTATCTCTGTTATTTGTACCACTTTGTTTTTAACTGCATGATCTGTGAACGGGTTGTTATAGCTCGCAATTTCGTGAGTAATACTTTCAAAATTTTCGTTAAATTACTTAATTTGGCCTGATTTTAAATCTCGAGTTACATCGTCTTTTTTCGACATTCCCAGCAACGTGTAGAGCGACGAAATATATGTATGCGGTTCTGTTAGTATGTGTTTAGTTCCATTTTGCCTTGCAGATGTGGAGTTAGTAAATGACGATACTCCAGTCAGACGGTTTGCAGCATCGGTATTAATAGTCAAGCTCTAAAGTTAGATCAACAGCCGCCATTGAGAAATTTTTAGTGTTCCAAAACCGCATTTTCTTACATACCGTAACATGGGGTTACTTTGCTCCGTTTTTTACACTGTTTTTAGAAAACTCTTAAAAATGGTAGACAAATAATTCTGATCTATTTTTTTTCCACCCCGTTTCATTAATAAGATGTGAGATAATGCATTTATGATATCAAAACTGTTTAAATAATAATTAAAATACTTTTTTTTTTTGTGGTTGAAAAATGGGGCAAAGTTGTCCAAGGGACGGGGTTACTTTACTCCATCTGAAACTTTTAACTATATTTCCTTTATCTAAAGAGCTGAAGCAAAGTTAGTATTGTATTTCAATACCACGGATTCAAAGGGTCATATCTGTAAAAAAAAATAAAAAAAAATAAAAACCAAACTTTTTTTTTATAAAAAACAAAACAGCCTTTTTTTTAATCCAATTAAATGCTTACAAATTAAAGAATAAAAACAAAAAACTTCATTAATTCTACTTGAATAAGTTTAAAATAAACATAAATAACAATTTTTAATAAAACAACAAATAATTCACCTTTAAAAACAATAAAAAGTAATATAGAATAATAAAAAAAGACATTTTACAAATAAAAAGAATTCAAAATAGTAATTATAAAAATAAAAAGTTTTAAGTAAATATGGAGTTAAGTTCCTCGACGGAAAAAGTGCTCCTTTTAAAAACCTGTTTTGATGGTTTAATAGACCCTATAATATCGCTCCAAGGGTATGTTAGTTCATCTCTTTGAGAGGGCCATTCACAGCCGCTCGATTACGTTTGATGTTTTCTGCAAAACGCACGGAAATTTCCGAGTGTCTAGCAACAAAAGCTTTTGTCCAGTCTGAGCCAGGAAAATTATTATCAAATATTTCCACTGTAATCAATCAAAAAATTTCGCCTCTAACTCTGAATTGAAAACATGGGGTTTTCCAGGCTTCTGTAAGTGCCTACCCTTGAGTTTGTTTAATATTATTCTCCTTGCAATTTTATACTTTTCTTCCGCATTCCTGTGAGAAATTTCGCCTCTTCAAATTTCTTCCAGGCATTTTTGTAGGGAATCGTCCGTGTAATCGCCATACCTTCTTGTTCCCAACATCCTTGTATAGTTCCTTGGCATTTCTAGATAAATAAAGTAGCAAGTTTCAATAAATATAAACATAAAAATACAGTATGCATCAATTTTTTTATGTTTTGGGGTTACTTTGCCCCAGGAGCAAAGTAACCCCAAAATCAAAGAAAACTTTATGGTCACATAAAAAAAATTAAATAATTATTATTTGTTTATTAAACAAACAAACGCCATGCGTAAAGTATTAACAAAATAATATTATAAATAGAAAATCTGTACTTACTTTGTTAAAGCTCACACAACTGTTTGTACACACCAAATTTTCGACTTAAAAAATTCAACTGATTTGCTACGTGAAATACACAGGTCAATTGCTGCTTACTAACTGCCGATAGACGGTCCATTGCAACATGTGACAGATGTATATATGTGTGTGTGTACATTACGGTAGGTTCGGTTTATAGAATGTTACATTGCTGAGCGTGAATCAAGAAACCAACTCTTTTCGTCAGTGGCGCAAAGTAACCCCTGCTGGGGCAAAGTAACCCCATGTTACGGTACTCCACATAGATCTGGATGAGTATCTTCAATGTTGCTAGGATTGTCTATGACTTCCACGGTTCATCTTGCATAATTTGATGCAAAAAAGTATGCAGCTATTTCGTTTAAAAAATAAACGTACAAAATTCATTAAATTGATCATATTTGCATATTTTGCGCTGCTTAAAGAGAATTCGTAGGGGTCAAGCTATTCACCACAGCTAAGGCAAAAAGGGAGAAGCGGAAACTGCCGTTCTTCCTAGTTCAGCTTTCACCCTATAGCAAACTGGATGGTCTAAGGAGTATTAAAATCCTAGACTACCAGGTTGTCGCATGGGAAAAATTAAAAAGGAGCGAAAGCATTTTACAATGTGTTCGTTGCCAAAGGTTCGGGCACGCCGCGTCGAACTGCGAAATGCAGCATGTCAAGTGTGGAAAGAACCACAAAGCAGAGGAATGTACTCTGGGTAAAGATGGAGTGGCAGATAAGAGCCAGCTCTCGTGTGCTTTATGCAGAAACTCGGGACACGCCGCAAACTATCGGGGTTGTCCTAAGTTCCAGTATATTAAGAAAGTAAATCTGGTTCGACAGGAGAAGGTCGTAGTGAAACGTCCACCTGCTCTAATTCAAACTCAATCCGTGACTCCCCAAGTGACCTACGCCTAAATGGCGGCAGGTCGGAGAAACGCGGAACAGAAAAGACCGAAGGTTGCTTTTCAGGCCCCAGCGCCTAGAGCTCCAGAGGCTCAAACTGACTTGCGGGCCATCTTGCTCTGTACCCAAGGGCAGATGGAGCAGCTTCAACGTCAGGTACAGGAGCAGGCGAAGCGGGTGGACCAGATCTACGCACTTCTGCCGGGCCTAACGCACCTCCAGTCGTAATGAGTACAAATATGGAGGAGCAACCCTTGAAGATCCTTGCGATGAATGTGAGTTCACTGATTAGGATCGAGCGAAGAGCCGTATTGTTTAAGTTGCTAGAAGACCAAACCTCTGATGTGCTTATTGCTAGCGAAACAAAGCTATCCCAGAAGCACAAATTGGGGCACAATAAATACAATATTGTCAGAAGAGACCGACCCAACTCCACACGAGGAGGAGGTGTTGCGATCTTCATACGCAAACCTAAGGCCGGAGTCGGAGGAGAATTATTTCATCATGGCCGGAGATCTAAACGCCAAACATAGAGATTGGGGAAATAACACACCTAATCCTATAGGGAACTTACTATTCAATTGGTGGGGTCGGCACAGTATCGAGTATAAACTCGATTTGAAAGCTACAGATAGTCCGTCGTTTCCTAGAAGCGGCTCCTATCTGGATCTTATGCTGTTCGACGTACGGTTACAACTGACCAACTTGGACCGACAAACTATGAACTGCCTGCACACATTTGTATATGACAGCGACCATTGCGGACTCAGTGCCGTAATAACGATTCCCAACGAAATTGCGGAGTTGGGGGAGTTTGTCCAAACGTACTGATGCAATTATAGTAGGACGCGTTGGACTCGCTTCTCAAGAACCTTGACAAGTGCACTCTCCTCGAATTCGCTCTACCCACCGTCCAATCTGTCAAACGAGGAGATTGACTGGTACCTAAAACAAATGGACGAGACAATTAAACGAACTATGGACAATACGATACCTCGGTACCAACTTACTGACAACGCAGACATATTCCGTAATGCAACAATTGACGCACTACACTAACAAAAAAGTAGACTCTGTCTAGGCTAAAAACCTTGTACAGACAGTTTACTGACAGACAAAACTCGGAGGCTAGGACGCTGAAGTCGTTGATTGGAAATCTCCAGAAATTAATTAGAGAAAATTACAGACTTTCTGTAAATTTGCATTGGAACAACAAAATTCGGGCTGTAAAATCCAACAACCCGAGTAAATGAAATATTTGGGAAAACAGCAGTGATACAACCCATCCCCAAAAGGGGTAAGGACACTTCCAATCCGGCAAATCTCCGGTCGATAAGTCTCCTTCCGAACATCAGCAAGGTATTCGAGAAAGTGATCAATAGAGCCCTGTTTAAGTGGACTGAGAACAGTAATATAATTCCGGATAACCAATTCGGTTTTAAGGCGGGGCGTGATACAATATATGCCGCGTCTAAACTGGTATCGGATATCCAATGAAAGAAAAGCAAGAAATAGTGCACGGGTGCCTGCCTGACTTGGAGAAGGCCTTCGACACCGTATGGTTAGAGGGACTCTTCTACAAGCTAAGCAGGCTGGGCATAAGCAAACCACTGCTGTACATACTTCATAACATGCTCACCAGTAGACAGTTCATTGTCAAAAATGGCAATGTGACTTCTGCTGGAACATTTCAAATTAAAAATGGTCTGCAACAAGGTGCGGTTAATTCACCGATCCTTTTCAACATTTACACGAGCGATCTCATAGATCACTTCACCGTGCCATTGCGTACGCAGACGACTTAATCGTGTACAGATCAGGGCCAAAAATCGATTTCATTGAAATTCTCTCGCAACGTGACTTCGATAAGATTCAGCGATATTGCAATGACTGGAAGTTGAAGATCAACTTCCAGAAATCGGAAACTATTTTTTTAGGACGCTGTTGTCTGAGATACCAGAAAGAATTGGCGAAATTTCTCAATAGTTGGACCGCACGGACAGCCACTTGCGAGTCGAAGTGTAGTCAGATACCTGGGGCTTTGGTTAGACCAATATCTATATTTTAACAAACATATAGATGCTGCTCTGGCCAGAGCCAAAGGTGCTTTTGCTCTTACAAAGACACTTTTTAATAGTAAAGGTAATCTGCTACATGGCCCTCATCCGGCCCATGCTCGTATATGGATGTCCTGTGTGGTTCAACGTGGGAGCAAGCTTGTTAGAAAAGATTCGGGTGTTTGAGAGGGCTTGCCTTCATTTGTACAGATCACCAGAGTCCCAGTACATAAAATTCTATCCCAATGAGGTCGTATACAACAGGGCTAACCTAATAAGAGTGGATAATTTCGTTATCAAGCTGATTCGAAGGCACATTGCAAGAGCAATGAGCTCGACGAACAACCTGATCTACGGCGCTTATTACCCCAATCACGAGTATCACGAGAGAGTGCGCCTTAACGGCTTTGTTCCCCCAGAGGCGTTCCTCTATCCTCCTTCCGTCGTTTCCTCCTAACCCAGGGTAGCCTGTTGGATGTTTGAGGTTGGCTGTTCTAGTTTAGGTGTAGTTAGTTTAGGTAGGTTGTAGGTAATGATTAAAAAAAAAAAAAAAAAGTTACGTATACAATACGTAAGGTAGAATAAGATAAAAAGTTTTAAGATTTATTTTAAGGTAGTTGTTAAGTTATATATAAGAATAAAAAAAAAAAGTTCATGTACTAAGTTTTTCCCATAATAATTTTCTTAGTAACAATTAAAATTAAAAAAATTAAATAATTAAACACAATTTTCAAGTTCGTTACGTCGAAAGACATAGTTTTAAGTATTAGGTTTAATTTAGAGCGCCCGTATAGGGCCAGTAAGTTAGAATAAGAATAGTTAAGTTAGTTAAGCTAGTGTTAAGCGTTTTTGTCTAGCTATAAGTTTAATTGAATTTACATAATAAAAATGCATTAAAAATAAAAAAAAAACTTCATCCAATACTCCGCTGTTGTACCATAAGCCGCTTAATGTTTTAGCAGTATAAGCATAGTAACGCGAAATAATCAAAGTAGACTAGCTGGTAGCGCTTCTTGAATTTCATTATTTTCATATAATTCAATGTCACCTTCCACCGAGGATAATGGGAGGCAGATAAAAAACCTGTTGTTGTGGAAGGTTTTCTTTAGTGTGGCTTGCATTCCAGCCAGTCCACATTGATATATTTTCAATACCACAGCGTAACGGTGTCACCCATATATGCACAATCGAGTTTTCTGGCTCTTTGCATTGCAAGTTTACAAAGATGTAATTCAAGTGAATTAGTATCTGAGAGGGTTGATTGCATTTAAGGTCCTTTATAACAAGGTTCGATTTCTAGGTTTGTAGGAAGATACATATTCTCGCAGTTTTCTACTCTTGTAGCTGACAAACCCTCTTGCGTTGTATTTTCCGCATTGAATTATGCTAAAGTTAATAATATCCCATTTTAAAGAATTTATTATTTTACATTGTAAATGTGGATCAATAATTTGATACGCTATTCCTACTATAACATGTAGTGTGTTTTTGCCGTTACTTGTCTCTAAGAAGAGATCGTAGTTGTCGAACGCCACATCTGTACAAACATTTTCTGCTCTCGACATTCCAGGAACCAGAAACGATGATTGTATATTGTCGCCAGAATAATCTAACTCAGTTTCAATCTCCTCCACATAGTGGTAAATAGTTAACACAAGTTGTTGCCTGCTGCCTGAGTTGCCTGCTACCCGAGTTGCCTGCTGCCTGAGTTGCCTGCTACCTGTCGTCGTGCGCGCACGTAGTATAAGATCGCTACAAAAAAAATCCATCAACAAACAATAACTGTTCGCGCGACTTACTTATTTGTAAGTCCAGTAAAATAAAAAAACACGTTCTCTTCTGAGACTTAGAAAAACATTTTTTATTATTTATTTTATGTCAACTCTTCAGAGCGACGACCGAATTTTACATAAAACTAAAATTACAATTTTTCTATCTGAACACATTCACAACTGAGAAGTTGTTGCGTCATCATAAATTCCCACCTTCGCTTCTCGCGGTGATACCGAACCGACATATGAATACTTTTGCTTGATCCATCGAAGTCTTTGCAATTGGATTCTGTCAAAGCATTCGAGCTGATGTCTGGAGCATTTCCACTGCAGACAAGCATGTCAGCATTTTGATGTGGAAGACGATGGAAATTTATAGATAACGTAACTCCTCCTTCCCCAGTTTTACGATTCTCTTGAATTGTTTTAAATTGTACATTTTTCATAAAGCAAGTTACAATTATAATAAAGATTACAATAATTACAAATGAACTTAGTCCTATGCTATAATTAATAATTTTGTGAAACTTCAGTTCTGTAATTTCTTCAATGTTCTTTTCATACTTCAATTTTATTTTTTCAAAAGTTAACATATCTTCACTAACAGTATCATTGTGGTGATTAGGTATAATAAATCGTTCTACTAGTTCAGATATCTTATTGTTAAAGTGCTTATTTCCAATTCTTACTGTACAGTTTGCAAAATTTATAATGTAATTACCAGAAAGCACAAGATTTCTCTCGTCAAATGCACTTTTGAACCATTTATTTTTAATGTTATTTAGAATTAAAAAATCATTTCTGATTTCAATTATTTCCTCGTCGGGGTTTACAATGTCTTCTTATTACAAAATTTGTGCTTAGTTTTAACTCAAATAAATTCAAATCATTTTGAAATGTTAAGGTTTTGTTATCAATGTGTACGACATATTCGAAATCTTCATCAATCTGTTTACTATATAAGTTAGCAATAGGAACAATTAATTTTTTAACAGTGTTTAATATACCCGTAGGAATTTTAATTGCAAAAATGATAGCATCATTCGTGTATCTAGCCAAGCCAGTTCTTATGTTACTTAGTTTTTTTAAGTCAAATTTGTATTCATTTATTTCTTTATTACTTAGTATATTTGGGTGTATAATTCCCAACCTAGCCGAAATGATATTGTCCTGAATCTGACCGATTTGTTCTTACAACACATTAATCCTAAGTTGTTGCTTTAAATACATTTCCTTTTCAATTAGCTGTTTTTCGAAATCTTTTATATCCCTAAGCTCGTTTATAATTTTATTCCTGTCTGACTCTAGAATGCTTTTTATGAAAGTGAAAGAATTGTTAAAATTTTCATTGATTTTTACTTGCTGATTTATTGCTTTGATTATGTTATGATTATTTTCTTCCCTAACTCTTAATTCTTCTTCAATTTTGATCCTATCATTGTTTCTGAAAGACATTTGCCCATTGTTTTGGTTTTGCTTAATATTCGGTTTAGTAAAGTTCGTATTTCTTTGGAAGTTTGAACTATAACCAGAGTTATAAAAGTGAGAACCGTTATTATTGCCATTTGAGACTGAATTTGATCGTCAATATTGGTTTTGGATTTTCGGGGACCTGTTTTTTCTATGAAGAATGTCTACACACCTAAAATCGTCTAACAACCTTAACCTAGCGTATTTGCTGTAAATATCTATCATACTGGAATTTTCCTCGATGTGTGCTCTGATATTACCGTCTATTTTTTCAATCAAAATTTCTGTAACATCCCTGTCTACATTTTCAGGTTTATAGATATCTGGTCTCCTAGCATCGAACTCATATAATTAGCTTAATTGGTAGTCTATATTTCTAAATTCATCAAATAATTCTCTAAGACTACTGACCTTTAAAGCACGACCATAATTGAATAATTCAGCGTAACTGCGATGCGGTTGGAAATGTTGCTTTAGCCTTGTGGTGATGATGCTCCAGTCAGGATTGTCTCCCAGTTGCCGAATACATTTTCCAGCTTCTCCTTGCAGTTTTTCATTTATGATGATTTGAGGTCCGAAGTAAAGTAGTTCCCTATCAGAAACACGCAATCTTGATGTCACCTCTACCGACTTTAAGAAGGATGAAAGTGGGTAATCATCCCTTCCATTAAATGGTTTAATTTGTCTAAATTGGTTTAGGACACTTTCTGTACTTAATTTTAGACGTGGGGGTGGAATTGGCGGCTGTTGACTTTGCTGTTGTTGATTTTGCTGCTTTTGCAGCTGTTGTTGATTTTGCTGTTGTTGCAGCTGCAGTTGGTTTTGCTGCTGTTGCAGACACTGAGCCAATTGTTGTTCTTGTTCAACAACCAATTGCTGAAGTTCTTGCACTCGATTTTGTATGTCTTCCATATCGGATTCTTTTAACTTTCTTTGCGAATCAAACACTTTGTTAAGCTTTCTGCGTATATAAAATTATAATAATATTTTTTTTATTGTCGGCGTTGGGTGGTTGAAGTAGAAAAAAAAACTAGCACTCTCTTCACAATCACTTTTTTTCTTTATTATTTTTTTTGGACTATAACCGTTGTTCGTAAGACCGACTGCGCCACTTACTTATTTGTAAGTCCAGTAAAATAAAAAACACGTTCTCTTTAGAGACTTAGAAAAACATTTTTTATTATTTATTTTGTGTCAACTCTTCAGAGCGACGACCGAACTTTACTTAAAACTAAAATTACAATTTTTCTATCTGAACCCATTCACAACTGAGAAGTTGTTGCGTCATCATAAATTCCCACCTTCGCTTCTCGCGGTGATACCGAACCGACATATGAATACTTTTGCTTGATCAGATCGAAGTCTTTGCAATTGGATTCTGTCAAAGCATTCGAGCTGATGTCTGGAGCATTTCCACTGCAGACAAGCATGTCAGCATTTTGATGTGGAAGACGATGGGAATTTATAGATAACGTAACTCGCGCGTCAAATTGCATTCAGTGTGGTGCAGTGGAAAAATAAATAAATAAAAAACCAGTGCTATAAAGTGCAGTGGAAAAAATAAAAAAATAATTCAGTGCCGGTGCTTCCCATCTTTCACTCCCTCTCACCCGCTGGTGCGCTTCTTTGTTATCGCAATTGGAGTACGTGCTATGTATGTACATACTTCCAGTTGCGATGACTGAGAGAGTGTAACATTTGATGCATAACGGACTGTGAATGTTTATCCAAATAGCGGACCTTAGCTGATTGTCGTTTGGGCATAGCACCTGCGAGAGTTTGTTTTGGAAAACTACTCATTGGATCTCCAATTCACAGCTTCGCTTAGTTACGTCAGAGTTTCTTTCTGTGTTTCTATGCTGTAGTGATGAGGGAATTTAGGGTTGATTTTGCCAACATTCGTGGGATTCGAATGAATTTCTTCGATGTGTACGACCATGCCCATTCCCATAAACCAGCTGTTTTGGCACTAAGCGAAACACAGGTAGTTGAAGAATCTTCCGATTTGAAACTGCCTGGATATAACTTAGTGTCATTACTCTTTAACCACCGTGGCCTCGCCATTTACGTCCGTAGTAATATTGCTTACCAAGTTCCACCACAGTACCGCAACTGTTCTAACCAGGAATTTAGTTTCAAATGGCTAAAATTCACCATCCGTAAGCAAATAATTCACTTCAGCTTTATTTACAGAAGCCCTAGTGCGGACAGCAACTCAACTTTTGACGAATTTGATGCGCTGTCCGATTCCATCAATCGAATTGTCTTCTTGTACCCTCGTACTGAAATCGTCATTGCGGGCGATTTCAACATACACAATTCGGATTGGCTTCAACATTCTGGCCAGACAACACCCGAAGGAAGGTATGTTGAACTTTTCGCTGAGGTAAACAATTTGAATCAATTTGTAAATGAGCTTAAACGTATACCGGACATTGAAAGTCATTCCGCCAACACTTTGGATTTGTTTCTTACTTCGCACCCTAATAAATACACTATTGATGTTTTAGCGCCTCTAGGTCGGTCGGACCATAATATCGTATCAGCTAAATTCTCGTACTCAGACCACTCAGTTAAAGAAAAAACTCCTAAAAGAAAAGTATGACAATACGAGAAAGCCAACTGGAGCGGCCTTAATAGCTTCTTTAGGAGTTGTAACTGGTCGCTATGCTTCCTCGATAGCGACGTGAATGCCACAGCCGATATAATCACTAACACTATCCTCTTAGGTATGAATGACTTTATTCCTAGCAGAATAAAGAGCACTAAACCTAAGGCAAACTCCTGGTTTGACGAGAGCTGTAAAGAGGCTATAAGGTTGAAAGAAGTAAGTTTTCGGTCTTATAAAGCCAACAAATCTGAGGAAAACCGATTGAAGTTTAAACAAGCCAGAAAAGACTGCAATGCCCATATTCGACGTGTAAAATTCTTACATGACTAAAAATTTGCGGCAAAAAATCCTACAATTTTTGGTCGTTCGTCAAAATTATTAAAAATTCATTCCAGCTGTCAGCTCCTTAGACATAGCTAATCTGCTTGCTGCTCACTTCGCAGCGAACTTCACGCTGCCAGATAATGCTTTGACTCCACCCGTATTTGAGAGCGTCAAATTTTCCATGGGACAAGTCCACTTTCGCACTCGTACAGTTGCAGGAGTACTCAAAGGTCTTAACATACACAAATCCGCTGGTGCAGATGGTATCCCCCCATAGTTTTGAAGAGGTGTTCTTCTACGATGGCAAAACCTCTGCGTAAGCTTTTCTGTCTCTCCTACTTTTCAGGGCTCTTTCCGAGTAGATGGAAAACAGCATTTGTCCAGCCCGTCCCCAAAAAAAGCGAATCTTCCTCCCCGTCCAATTACCGACCCATTGCACTTACGTCCCTTCTTTCCAAGGTCATGGAAACGCTGATAAATCGTCAGCTTATGAAATATCTCGATTCACGAAAACTCTTTAATGACCGGCAGTATGGTTTTCGTAGCAACAGGTCCACTGGTGATTTGATGGCATATCTTACCGAGAAGTGGAACCAATCTCTGCATCACTTCGGTGAAACCAAGATGGTTGCGCTTGATTTTTCAAAGGAATTTGACAGAGTTTGGCATCGGGCTCTTTTGTCGAAAATGCTTGCATATGGCGTCGATGAGTCTCTTCTTCAATGGATTAGAAATTACCTTTCGGGGCATTCAATACAATTTGTTTTGGACGGCTTCAAGTCTGCAATTCACCAAATAAATGCTGGTATTCCCCAAGGCTCTATTTTGTCTCCAACTCTCTTTCTTATTTTTATAAACGATCTCTTGTCTGCAACTTCAAATCCAATTCATTCCTTCGCTGTTGACTGTACCCTCAGTTTTCATATTCGTTCCCTAACTCAAGTCCTTGCTCTTCGGCCGTAGAAGGGGAACAGCAAAGTATGTTAAACACATTAACCTGGACAGCATAATCAAATGGGGTTCAACCAATAGAGTGAAATTTAATGCTTCTAAAACTCAATGCTATCTTCTGTCTCTCAAGCGAAACCAAAACCCTCAACCATTGTCCATGGATGGTACTTCCATCATTGAAACCAAAAGACTTGCCATTCGCGGTATGTGTATTAATAACCATCTTCGATAGAACGATCACATATTCGAGGTCGCCAAAAATGCTGCAAAATGTCTAGGATTCCTTAAACAGTGCAAGAAATATATTACCCCGTCTAATCTGGCCTCAATTTATAAGGCATTCATCCGCAATAAGCTGGAATATAACGCCCATATTTGGTCCGGTGCACACAATACCGTTCTGGACATTCTTTATAGGGTACAAAATCGCGCGTTAAAACTTATAGGCGATAGAGACGTTGTGAATTCGATTCATTCACTAGAACATAGGAGAAATGTCTCCTGTCTCTGCTGGTTTTATCGTTTTTTCCACAAAAAATGCTCCAGCGAAATAGCCAGTTGCATTCCTCTCCTTCCAAATTTCACCCGCAATACGCGACATGCTTCGAATGTACATCAGTTTACCCTAAAGCCAAACTTCGGCCATACTGTCAACTATAGGGATTCATTTATAAGCCGAACAACACGAATGTGGAATGATCTACCAGGCTCTGTATTTCTCCATCACTACAACCTTCAAACATTAAAAGCCAACGTGCATAGGCTCCTCCTCTGAAACAGTTTAGGGGTATTCATATCCCCTTTGGCGCGCAGATTATATAAAAAAAAAAAAAAAACAATGTCAGTAGATGAAAAATGAAATTGAAAATATTGAACACGTGTTATGAGCTCGATGCAGGTTGCTACCTCGCTCGATACATTCTGCTTTCTGATGATGCTATTATTAGGCTACATGTGATGGACTTGCTATTTGTGGGTGGATTTTCGCGTATCCTAACCAGCCACTATTCTTTAAGCTACCCTCTCGCATTGCGGCCGTATTCATCTACTTAAACAATTTTTATACATACATGAGAAAATTGCTCATTTATAGATTATTGTGTTCCATTTTCAATGGAAAAATGCTTCCGCTGTCTCGATTATATGTAAATACGCGTAAAAGCCGAAAGAGCTTAAAAAAATACAATATTTTTTTTATCTCTTGTACAATCAAAAACAATAAATATCATATGATACTTTTCTAAGCAATGTAACTTACATACATAACGTAATACACCTATATATTTGAATTATAGAAAGAAATGATTTTTTTTCTTATTGTACTTATGTACATATAATAGTAGGTACTAACCTAATTGGATGTTTTCCTGGTTTTATTCGGCCTTTTGTGAGGGCATACTTGTATATAGTATTACTACAAATAGCAATTATTGCTAAAACACAATATCGCATCGACCTCGGCTTGTTTAAATATTTTTATTTTTTTTTTATTGTCAAAGCAAGCAAAAGTTCAGCCCATCTCAACTTCTGCCTCGGGTGAGAGTGTCGTTAAGCGACATTGTGATAGGATACAATGTTTTCCTATGGTTTAACTCATAGACGTCAGGCGAAGCCGAGGTCGAGGTGATATTGAGTTTTAGGCATTATTCTCCTATTATTTTCTTCAGTTTTCCCATAGAGTGGATCAGGGCCAGTAAGAAGGTAACGGAAAAGTTCATTTAGTATATCTGGCATTTTTACTTCACTATCTACCACAGATTTTAATGTTAAAATGTCTGGGAGAGATACACTTTCAAGATTCATAATTTCATCTCTTAATTTGTAAGTAATATCTCTGATGATTAAAATATTATAATAATAAGTAACTTGGTGTTTGGTGGTATACCATAAAGAAAGTACCTCATTGCCGCCTTAGTATATTGTTTTTTAAGTTTCTCACTTATTAAATATTCCTGGTAGGTGCATCGAAAACTTGCTTATCAATTTTTTTAATATAGATTTTATCTTTGAATATATTAAGTAGCTTTCTATTCAATACTGATTTTGAAAATTTCATTGATTTAATTGTCCCATTTAATTTTTGTTGGTACAGTTCGAGAACATAGTCAAATAAATTAGTTGTTTTCAATTATATGACGCGTTCCTCCACAAAAGAATAGATAGTTAAAAGTGCACAGTTATGAGCTAATTTGTATTCAGATTTATTGTTAAATTTTGACAATTGCGTGTTTAAATTGTTTGCGTCCTATAAAAATCGAGCAAGGCAAGTTTTGTGATACTTCCGTTCATTATTGATTATTTGCATCGTTTGCAAGCAAAACAGCTTTGCACACAATATTTTCCAATGTTCATCGTTTACCACATATAAATTCCTCTTTTGGTCCTTTACACCTCTTTGTCAATTTATCACAAAATAAACACTTTAATATCACTTCAACATTATTGACTTACTTTACTTGTTTACTTGCATTTTTGTAAACTCAAAACGTTATGAACAGGTTAGGTTTAGCAAAAAGCGGGTGAATGTTTTTATTTTTTTCGTGACGTGTGACTCAAATCCACTAAAAACTTTAATGATAAAGAAATAGGAAGCCAAACAGTTATGCATTAAGTTAAGATCAGTACTTGCTTATCTTGATACCTTAAACCCAAAATTCTATAGTATAGTACATATAGGCGTATAACTGCTGTTCTTCTGATGAGAGTGATATCCTGTACTGACAGTGATATACTCGCACATAACTTTTAAGAAAAAATAAAATGCAAAAATGTTTTTATTGTTTTTATGGGTTGAAAACTTTTAACTGGTCTGTTGGTGGGAGAGCCGCATCCAAATGGTATTGGACTTGCAGATTCGTAATGAGTTAGCTTTAGCCTATATTGAGGTATATTTTGTTGGACTATGTGGGGCGTCTTTATATGAACTTTTTTTTTGAAAATACTACTGCAAAGAGTTTGTATTAGGCAGACTTGGTTGTATATTTATATATTTATATGTGGCCTAAGTGATTGTTTTTTAATATTTAGACGTATTTTAATTGGTTAGAACAATTATTTCGAAAACCGATTTTTCCAGAATTTCAAACGATCTGGAAGGGTCTACGCTGCGTTCAAATGGTCTTGGACCTCCGTTCAAATGGTCATTGTCTATTGCCTGTCGTCGTGCGCGCACGTAGTTTGAGATCGCTACAAATATATATTGTAATATGCGCGCTACGGCTCGAGTAGATAAAACAATATTCTGTGAAATTATTTCTTTATTTTCTAGTCTATAGAACAATTCAGGTTCACACTATACTATTCTTCGCAATTCTTTTCTTACAAGGTCTTTGTCCTCTCAAATCACTTTATCTCCTTTCAATTACTTAATTCACAAATTCAAACTAATTACTTCTTCTTGTTAAATCTCAACTTTCAATTTATCACAAAATTACAACTTCGTCCATTATCACTTTTCTAATCTCTTCGCCACAGTTTAGAAACTACTGCCCCCTTTTCGATCGCCATCTGTCCTTATATAGCAGAAGTTTCTGATAGCCAGAAACTTCTAGCAAATTCTTCGACCACTGGAACAAGAGAAATTCCAAGATGACAATAATTCTTGCAGTTATAATTCCCTCTCATCCGTGATATTATCCGTCTCTTTCGTAGACATGAACTGTGGAAACCGCAGACACGAATCTCGAATGAGAGGACAGTTCGAACCAAAATTCTGCCAGAATGAAAAGTCACTTCGGAATTTGTTGCATCATACTTTTAGGGAGCGTATTTATTATTATGCTACACTGCCCCCCTCTTAGACGTGTTCGTCCCGAACAAGTGCATCCTCATTTCGGCCATTGTATCGACTCAGTCGGTCCACATGAACCACTTTCATTTTGGCCCTCGGTCCTCGCTGGATGCGGTAGACAACATCGTTGATGCGGGTTACTATTCTGTAGGGCCTTCCCAGTTCCGCTGTAATTTAGGTGATTTCCCCTTTTGGAAATGGGGATTATACAGCCACACCAGCTCTCCTTCCTGGAATCCCGACGTTGTTGCCTTGGCATCATACCTGGTCTTCATGCGGTCGCTCGTCATCTTAATCTGGCTTCTGGTCTTTTGGTGTATGTCCCTAAGCCTTTCCCTAAGGTTCGCCACGTACTCTTCTTCATTTCTGGGCTCATTGGTATTAGATCCAAATTTCACCTTACTGGGTAAACGAGCTATTCCACCAAATAAGATTTCGAACGGCGTATGTCGAGTAGTGTTATGCACGGCACTTCTATAGGCCATCAAAAACAAGGGAATCTGCCGGTCCCAATCCCGTTGGTAGTCACCTACGACCTTCGAGAGATGTTCGTCCAAAGTCCTATTGAAACGCTCCACCATACCGTCCGACTGTGGATGAATCGGGGTTGTCCTTGTCTTTTTGATTCCGAGTAGTTGACACATCTCTTGGAAGATTCTTGACTCGAAGGTCCGCCCTTGGTCAGAATGCAATTCCAAGGGCACACCGAATCTGCTAACCCAATTGTAGACGATCTGCTCCGCCACGGTTCTGGCTTCCTGGTTAGGGATCGGAAATGCTTCCGGCCACTTACTGAAGTAGTCCATCACTACGAGTATATACCGATTACCATTGTCAGTTTCCGGAAAGGGCCCTGCGATGTCAATGGCGATTCGTTCGAAAGGTGCTCCCACGTTGTATTGGTGCATCTTACCTCGAGTTTTGATTCTCGGACCCTTGCTAGCTGCACACACGTCGCATTTTCTGCACCAGTCTTCGATATCTTCCTTCGCTTTTAACCAATAAAAACGTTCTCGTACCTTTTCTAGCGTCTTATTCACTCCCAAGTGGCCTCCGGTCGCCCCGCCATACATTTCCTGTAACACCTCCTTGACCCTCGTCCGCGGTACGACAAGCTGCATTACAAACGACTTTCCGTCGGAGGATTCCCATTTTCTTCTCAGAACACCTTCTTGGACATGGAGGGAGTCCCACTGCGCAAAATATGCCTTTAAGATCGGGCTTCTGTGAGAGATGTCCTGATGATCCGGTTTCTCCATGTTCTCCTTCCAGGCCAGAATCGGCTCGATATCCGGGTCTTCCTTCTGAGCGTTCCGGATGTCATCTACGCTCCAGCCGGCGATAGGTTCGGCTCTCATTCTTTGGATTTAAATCAGCTCCCGTTCTTCCTGACGCGCACAATGTTTACAATCCGTTCTGCATGGTCTCCGGGACAGTGCATCCGCATTAGAGTGGAGCCTTCCTTTACGATGCTGTATTTCGTAGTCGTAGATTTGCAGCCTTTCGATCCATCTTGCGACCTGACCCTCAGGACTCTTGAACTGTAATAGCCATTTTAAGGCTGCATGGTCTGTGCGAAGAACGAACTTCCTCCCATAGAGGTATTTGTGAAAATGCTTCGTAGCCAAGATCAAAGCTAGAAGTTCCCGCCTTGTCACTCAGTAGTTCCTTTCTGGCTTAGAGAGCACCTTGCTAAGGTACGCAACCACCTTCTCTTGGCCATCATGCACCTGGGAGAGTACGGCTCCTACCCCGACATTACTAGCATCTGCATCCACAATGAACGTTTCTCCGGGAGTGGGGTAAGCTAGTATCGGGGCATCGCATAGCCGTTGTTTAAGTGCCTTGAAGTTCTTCTCGCACTCAATTGACCATTTGAATTGTTTTCCCTTTTCCGTCAACTGGTGCAGGCACTTTGCGATCCCGGCAAAATCCTTCACGAACCGTCTGTAGTAGGTGGCTAGGCCCAGGAAGCTCCTTAGTTGGTGTTTGTCTTTGGGGGCTGGCCAGTTTTTCACCGCTTCGACCTTCTCTGGATCGGTTCTCACTCCTTTCGCTGAAATTATGTGTCCCAGGTACTTGACTTCCGCTCTAAACAGGGCGCACTTCTCGGAGTTGAGCTTCAGGTGGGCACTTCGAAGCCTTTGAAGCACATCCCTTAGATTGCCTCGGTGTTGCGCAAACGTTTTTCCAACGACGATGACATCATCCAAGTATACCAAACAGGTTTTCCATGTTAACCCTTGCAGGACACATTCCATCAATCGCTCGAAAGTCGCCGGAGCATTGCACAGCCCGAATGGCATTACCGTGAATTGCCATAGCCCATTTCCTGCGGTGAAGGCGGTTTTCTCCCGGTCTTCTGGATGGATCTGTACCTGCCAGTAGCCACTCTTCAAGTCGAGAGTGAAAAACCATCGGGCTCCTGATAGTGTGTCTAGCGTGTCGTCAATCCGTGGCAGAGGATAGCTGTCTTTCTTGGTGACGTAATTGAGCTGCCGATAGTCCACGCAGAACCGCGTGCTGCCATCTTTCTTCTTAACCAGTACAACCGGTGATGCCCACCTACTTTTGGAACTTTCAATCAGACCTTCTTTCTCCATTGCCGACACCATCTCTGCAACTTTTGTCTGCTTTGCCAATGGAAGGCGCCTAGCAGGCTGACGAATTGGTCTAGTATCACCAGTGTCTATTCGATGTTGTACCAGGTGTGTTCGGCCGTATTCTCCGTCCTGTGAGGCAAATAAATCAGCGTACTCATTGGTAAGATTCTCTGCCATAGTTCGCTGCTCCTGATTCAGCTCACTGGACTGGAGAATCGTTTCTCTCGTTTCCGCTGTCCAAGGTGATGGGAGAGGTTTTGGAGCATCACGTTCAGATATTGTTGCGACGGCGATAATCGGCGTGCATTTTTCAGTCACCTCCCCTCGCCTTAGTTTGACAGTGTGTGGTCTCGCGTCTGCTTTGCGAGCAAAACTTCGTCTTTGCTGATGCCTGTCCTGAGAGTTACGGCATTCTCGTTTCCGTACACCATCGGAATCTCCACATTTCGATACCTCAGTACTTGAATCCCGATGTCCAAGATTACTTCATTTGCTTTCATGAAGTCTATTCCGATGATGCACTCGTCGCATATATCTGCCACCAGAAACGCATGGGAGAACGTCAGTCCCGCCAAAGTGATCGTAAGACGAACTTCTCCAAACACTTTCGCCATTTCCCCTGTTGCAGTCTTCAGGCAGTAGCTGTTGGTGTTGTGCAGCCAGGCGCTTCTGACGATATCTCTTCTTACAATGGAGGCAGTGGCGCCTGTGTCGATGGTGGCTACGCACTTCTTCTTGTTGATTAGTGCCTCCACTGTCAGGCTCTTGTTACCCCGTTTGGTTTGCGAAACTTGAATGGTGGTCCTGGGGGCCTCGATTCCAGTAACCAACTTCTGCCCCGCGAAGTTGGTCCTTATGCATTTACCGACTGCAGGTTTTGGTAAGTCTGACTGACAGCCAGATGCTTCCTCTCTGTTTCTCCTACTTTCGCAATGTGGACAATTTCCTCGCCTAGGTGCACTTCTGCACTGCCGTTGTAGGTGTCCGGTTTGGTTGCAATTCCAGCAACGGGTTTGACTTCCGCGAGCTTTGTCTTCATCCATGACGGCTGCTCTCTGGCATGAGCATTCCACGACGGACATTTCCCTGACACGGTGTATTCCCTAGTATGCTTGGTCCGCAGCCTTCATTGACAAAGCGAATGCCAATGCCTCGGAGAGTGTTCGCTTTTCAGCCATCCTTACAGACATTTGCAGTTGTCTGTCTTCTATGGCCTGAATAAAAGCTTCCACCGCCATTTCGTTGATAAGCTCCTCACCTTTTTTATTGTATGAAAGATGGGCTAGTCGCTCTATATCCGCTAGCAACTGTTGGAGCGTTTCCCCCCTTTCCTGGACTCGACTACGCATCTGAACCCTGTACACCTGCTGCATGTGGTCATCCCCAAACCGCATCTCGATAGCCTGAACCAGAGAGTCGTAGTTCTGCTGTTTATCTTCCGGGATGGTCTGCAAGAGCTCCGCAGCTGGACCCCTCAGTGCAAGTGTGAGTGCAATGGACTTCTCTTCATCGTCCCAGTTATTTGTCATTGCGGCCGCTTCGAATTGCCTTTTATAAATTGGCCATGATGTTTGACCATCGAAGATAGGAGGCTGCATCTCCTTTCTTCTCAGAGCGTCAGTGGAATATACCCGTGCTTTCTGTCTCTTCACGTTGCTGAGTTCCTTAGCAAGATTTGCGACTTGCTTTCCTACTATCTCGAATTGCGTATCCACTTTTTCAAACTGAGTCTCTATCTTCCCGAACTGAGTTTCATGTTTCTCAAAATTTTCATCGAATCTAGTTTCGAGTTTTTCGAGTTGCGTCTCGACCTTCTCGATTTTCTCTTCAATCACTTCGAATTTGGATTCCAAGTTCTTGTTTTGCTCATCAAGTTTACTTTCCAGAGCATCTAGAGAATTCTTTTGTTCATCCAGCTTAAGTTCTAGAGAATTCCTTTGGTCGCCCATTGCTTTCTTTTGTTCGTCCAGCTTAAGTTCTAGAGAATTCCTTTGATCTTCTATTGCTTTCTTTTGTTCGTCCATGACTAACTTAAGTTGCATTAGCAGACTTGTTATACCCGGGTCGGCTGCTGTACTTGCTGGTTCCTCTTCCACGTCAAACTCTACGTCATGCGGATTTTCACCTTCCTGCTTTACTGCTTCTTCCAGACGAATCAGTAGGGCATCTTTTTCCCCAGTTGTGTCGAGATTCCGCTTACTGAGTTCTGCCTTTAGTTGAATTATAATTAGTTTTCCCAATTTGCGACCCATTTTGCGCAACTAATTAACTTTTTTTTTTTTTTGCCGCTTCGAATTACCTCTTATAAATTGGCCATGATGTTTGACCATTGAAGATAGGAGGCTGCATCTCCTTTCTTCTCAGACCGTCAGTGGAATATTCCCGTGCTTTCTGTCTCTTTACGTTGCTGAGTTCCTTAGCAAGATTCTCGACTTGCTTTCCTACTTTTTCAATCTTCCCGAACTGAGTTTCATGTTTCTCAAAGTTTTCATCGAATCCAGTTTCGACTTTTTCGAGTTGCGTCTCGACCTTCTCGATTTTCTCTTCGATCGCTTCGAATTTGGATTCCAAGTTCTTGTTTTGCTCATCAAGTTTGCTTTTCAGAGCATCTAGATAATTCTTTTGTTCGTCCAGCTTAAGTTCTAGAGAATTCTTTTGTTCCTCAAGCTTAAGTTCTAGAGAGTTCTTTTGGTCGTCTATTGCTTTATTTTGGTCATCGAGCTTAAGTTCCAGAGACTTCTTTTGGTCTTCTATTGCTTTCTTTTGTTCGTCCATGACTAACTTAAGTTGCAGGAGCAGACTTGTTACACCCGGGTTGGCTACTGTACTTGCTGGTTCCTCTTCCACGTCAAACTCTACGTCATGCGGATTTTCACCTTCCTGCTTTACTGCTTCTTCCAGACGAATCAGTAGGGCATCTTTTTCCCCAGTTGTGTCGAGATTCCGCTTACTGAGTTCTGCCTTTAGTTGAATTATAATTAGTTTTCCCAATTTGCGACCCATTTTTCGCAACTAATTAACTCAACACAGAAATGTTTTTTTTTTTTTTTTTGTGAAATTTCACACCACGGAAATAGTTATTCACAGAAGAAGTTTTATCCCGCTTCTGACACCACTGTAATATGAGCGCTACGGCTCGAGTAGATAAAACAATATTCTGTGAAATTATTTCTTTACTTTCTAGTCTCTAGAACAATTCAGGTTCACACTATACTATTCTTCGCAATTCTTTTCTTACAAGGTCTCTGTCCTCTCAAATCACTTTATCTCCTTTCAATTACTTAATTCACAAATCCAAACTAATTACTTCTTCTTGTTAAATCTCAACTTTCAATTTATCACAAAATTACAACTTCGTCCATTATCACTTTTCTAATCACTTCGCCACAGTTTAGAAACTACTGCCCCCTTTTCGATCGCCATCTGTCCTTATATAGCAGAAGTTTCTGATAGCCAGAAACTTCTAGCAAATTCTTCGACCACTGGAAAAAGAGAAATTCCAAGATGACAATCATTCTTGCAGTTATAATTCTCTCTCATCCGTGATATTATCCGTCTCTTTCGTAGACATGAACTGTGGAAACCGCAGACACGAACCTCAAATGAAAGGACAGTTCGAACAAAAATTCAGCCAAAATGAAAAGTCACTTCGGAATTTGTTGCATCATACTTTTAGGGAGCGTAGTTATTATTATGCTACAATATATATATCAGTGGCGTGGCGTCCATACAAGCCGATTCCTTCCGGCTTCCCTTTTTAAATATAAAAAATTTTTATTTTGCCACTTGCCAACATTCAATTATTTGTTCATCAAACCATTTTTCATAACTTTATACACGCTCGAAGATGAAATGCTGCGACCGCTTCGGTTGTTTATTCATTTTCACTCATACAAAAACTCGCACACAGCGTGCAATGAATTTTTTTGAGAAGCCGTTCATTTTCCGGCTTATGCATTCATTTCTTCACAGTATGAACTTTCAACTCTATTCCTTTCTGGCATATAGTAGAAGTTTATTTGCGATTTCTTTGTCTAACATACATTCGCTTATGAGGAAAATAACCCGCGATTTCTCGGCTTTTGTGGATGAACATTGGTGGAGGAGAAAGGTTTTAGTTCGAGGGAGTTTTTTTTTTTTTATTGTAGGCAACAAAATAAGCCGACGAAAATCGAGTTATTGGGTGATGTAGTGGTTCGAACGGCGTTTGAGGTTTTCCTTACTTGTAGGGTATTTTTTTTTTGCAAATTTCAAATGACGGTTGCAAATCGGTTGTGTAATTGTGCGTGATTTATTGAAAATTCGGATGCAAATTTTTGTGATTTTTGTGACTGCTAATTATTAGAAAATTTTAAAAATTTAGCAATTACATATTGGTAGTTAAGTTAGTGTTTTAAATTATTAAATTATTATAAAATAGTGAGTGAGCTAAGTGATAGCTATATACCAAGTAAGTAATTATAAATCTACTCATGCCCCATTGAACATTCTTATTATTCTTAGACAAGATGTCTCTAGTTAATTTTGAGTGTTGTTGAACTGATTTTCTTCTAAAAGAAACCCACGAGTTCTTTTGTAAAAAAAAAAAAAAAGTTATAGAACTATGTAGGTCGCTCGGCACCATCAATGAAAATTGATTATACGCGAAAGGATGGGTATCAGGAACGTTTTCATTAGTCTTTTTACAAAAAGAATCCATGGCTGACTGGCAGTTGAAATAGAATGTTTTGTTTTCCTTAGTCTTCTTTTTTCTAATTCTCCTAGTGTTTGGAGTCACACAGGTTTCTTTGATATAAACAATTTTATTAATTCTTCCAAAAAAACATATTCAAACGGAAAATCATAGACGCAGCTGCTTGCATTTGCATGAATTTGGCGAATATCGCATAGAGACTTCTTTAGGGAATTCCTACGAGGCTCATAATAGAAAAGTTGATCGCAATCGCGATTTAATGAAGCGTTTCATAGACACTGTAGTTCTTCTAGGAAAACAAGAGCTGGTATTCCGGGGTATCAGAGACTCGATGGCAATATCATTCGCGTATAGTGAACGTCTTATTCAATTGCAGAGAAGATATTATAAAAACTTTTGAACAGATTTTATGTGAACTAGGAGAATGGGAAAACGATACTCTGGTTATGTCCGAAAGTTTGTTGTACAAACTACAGGACAAAGAATTCTGTTTTTTATTGCATGTTACTTCGGCCATATTTGCAAAAACAGACATTCTTTTTAGTTTAGTTCAAAATAAACAAACTGACATAGAGCTTGCGAAGCAACAAATCGAGGGTTTTGAGTCATGAATTCATTCTGAATTTTTAAACTCATTTGACTCAATCTATGAGAGCGTAAGTGACTGCTCAGAACCTCCATGCAAACGACGACTAGTTAATGTTGATTCAAAAACAAATTATAGCCGAATTTTTGTAGCAATTATAGATAATGTTACAAGTCAGATTAGGAATAGGTATAGTTCATTTAATTCATATATTTTCTTTGATTTATTAAACAAATCAAAATATGAATATTTTTCTAATTCAATGCCGGATTACAAAATATTTTCTTTAATTACCCTATTTCATGGAATTTTTAATTTTACTACTTTAAAAATTATCTCAAAGTTTTATACACTACTCCTTCACTTAAAGAGCTTGAGGTTTTTCAACTTTATAAGCATTTTAAAGTGGAAATGCTAAGAGATACTTTTTCTCGAACATTGTGTGAAATTGTTTAACCCTGTCTTTGACTGTGGCCTCTGTCGAAAGATCTTTTTCGGCTTAGATTGCATATCTTAAGTCTGTGTTTCGAATAAGCACCAAAATGGTAAGTCTTGAATAAAACATTTTACTTAAAATTTATTCGACTTCTCTCTCTTGAAATTTCACCCCACGCCACTGATATATATATATGTATATTGTTATCATCAACAATAATTAGAAACTGTTCGCGCGTCAAATTACACTCAGTGTGGTGCAGTGGAAAAATAAATAAATAAAAAGCCAGTGCCATCAAGTGCAGTGGAAAAAAAAAATAAAAAAATAATTCAGTGCCGGTGTTTCCCATCTTTCACCCCCACTGACTCACCGTCCGTAAGCAATTAATTCACTACTGCTTTATTTACAGAAGCCCTAGTGCAGACAGTAATTTAACTTTTGACAAATTTGATGCGCTGTCCGATTCCATAGCTCGAATTGTCTCATTTTATCCACATACTTAAATCATCATTGCGGGCGGTTTCGATATACACAATTCGAATTGGCTTCAACATTCTGACCAGAGGTAAACAATTTCACTCAGCTTGTAAATGAGCCTACACGTACCCCGGACATTGAAAGTCATTCCGCCAACACTTTGGACTTGTTTCTTACTTCGTACTCTACAATGTCCCAAAGGCAATAACAATTTTTGGTCATTCGTCAAAAATATCAAAAAAAAGTTGGCTCGTCTGCCATCCCCTCGCTCATTTACAATGACATTCCAGCTGTCACCTCCTTAGACAAAGCCAATCTGTTTGCTACTCATTTTGCAGCGAACTCCACGCTGCTTTGTCTCCACCTGTATTTGGGAGCGTCAAATTTTCCATGGAACAGGTTCACTTTCGCACTCCTACAGTTACAGGAGTACTCACAGAACTTAACATACGGAAATCCGCTGGTCCAGATGGTACCCCCCATAGTTTTAAAGAGGTGTTCTTCTACGATGGCAAAACCTCTGCGTTAGCTTTTCTGTCTCTCCTATCCCTCAGGGCTCCTTCCGAGAAGATGGAATACAGCTTTTGTCCAGCCCGTCCCCAAAAAAGGCGGATCTACCTCCCTGTCAAATTACCGACCCATTGCACTTACGTCCCTTCTTTCCAAGGTCATGGAAACGCTGATAAATCGTCAGCTTATGAAATATCTCGATTCACGAAAACTCTTTAATGACCGGCAGTATGGTTTTCGTAGCAACAGGTCCACTGGTGATTTGATGGCATATCTCACCGAGAAGTAGGACCAGTCTCTGCATCACTTCGGCGAAACCAAGTTGGTTGCGCTTGAGATTTCAAAGGCATTTGACAGAGTTTGGCATCGGGCTCTTTTGTCGAAAATGCTTGCATATGGCGTCGATGAGGCTCTTCTTCAATGGATTAGAAATTACCTTTCAGGGCGTTCAATACAAGTTGTCTTGGACGGCTTCAAGTCTGCAATACACCAAATAAATGCTGGTGTTCCCCAAGGCACTCTTTTGTCTCCGACTCTCTTTCTTATTTTTATAGATGATCTCTTGTCTGCAACTTCTAATCCAATCCATTCCTTCGCTGATGACAGTTCTTTCAGTTTTTCATAATCTTTCCCTAACTCATACATACTCGTTCCCTAAGGTCCTTGCTCTTCGGCCGTAGAAAAGGAACGGCAACGTATGTTAAACACATTAAACTGGACATCATAATCAAATGGGGTTCAACCAACAGAGTAGAATTTAATGATTCCTGTCTTCTATTTCTTAAGCGAAGCCAAAACCCTCAACCATTATCTATGAATGGTATTTGCATCATTGAAACCGAAAGACTTCCCATTCTAGGTATGTGTATTAATAAACATCTTCAATTTAGGGATCACATATTCGAGGTCTCCAAAAATGCTGCAAAATGTCTAGGATTCACTTGAACATTGGAGAAATGTCTCCTATCTCTCCTTATTTTATTGTCATTTTCATAAAAAATGCTCCAGCGAAATAGCCAGCTGCATTCCTCCCCTTCAAATCTTCGCTCGCAGTACGCAACATGGGCTGCAGGAAATAAGGCCCCAAATTTGGGGTGTTATTTCATAATGAAAGTGGTAGTGAACCATCAACCCAGGGGCCTGGGTTCAATTCCCAACCAGGGAAAATATTATTCTGGACTTTTTTTTTCATTAGAAAAAAAAAAAAAATTGTGAATAAAAAGTTAAGAACAGCCGAGAATCAGGCGATGGAAGGTGAGTGGTCCGCGCTCCCATTAGCGGGACCAGCTGATAAGAGAGTGTCAGCCGATGAGGCAGTTACATCTTATCACGCAGCAACAGTGGTAACTGAAAGTGTGGGAAAAAGGACAAGAAAATTAAAACCTTCTCCCAACCTGGTAAAGCGTCCCTCCAAATCAACTCCAGCTGAACAGCTACCAAGTGGAGCGAGGGAAGGGGCTCTGAGTACAGCAACAGCAGCAGCAGCAGATAAGAAGCGGCAGAGGTCGGATGACTCTGTCACGTTAGCGTACATCTCCGACGGTGGGGAAGGCCTCTACATTAGAGATGACGATAACTGCTTCGCGGTTCTGGCATCGTCTGAATCGGACGACGAAGAGGAGGAAGTCCAAAGTCTAACCAGCAGCATCAGGCAGTTAGAACAAAGGGTGCTTGCCATTAAAGCCAAACAAATGGAAAGAAGAGAAAGGGAGCGGCAGCTAGAGCTCCAGCGCGCTTAACAACAAGAGAAGCAGACAGAAGAAGAGCTGCAACAACAAAAAAAGCAGCCGCAAGTGCAGCAGCAGAAGCAGCAGCATGAACAACAGGAGCAGATTAAGCTGCAACAACAACAGCAGCAGAAAACGCTGCAACAACCACAGCAGCAGAAATAGCAGCAACAACCGCAGCAGCGGCAGCAGAAACAGCAGCAGCAGCAGAAACAACAGCAACAGAAACAGCAGCAACCGCAGCAGAAACAACAGCAACAACAACCGTAGCAACAACCGCAACAGAAGACGACTACGAAGGCGAGGATACCGCCAATAAATACCTACAAGGTGGAGTTGAAGGATACCATCGAACTATGTAAGTCGGCCATAGGAAATAATTTTTCTATTAAAAGATTAAACGAAAATAGATATGCTATCCACTGTAATACAGTGGAAGATTATAAAAAAATTAAGGAATTACTTAGGGACACGACGACGGAGTTCTTCTCTTTCACCCCGAAGGGGGAAAAGCGGCAAACAATGCTGCTGAGGGGGATAGATCCGTCTACTGATCCGGAGATGCTCCTTGCGCTGCTTAAAGAGAAAGAGTGCAACGAGCTCGAATTCGTAGGGGTCAAACCATTCACCACAGCTAAGGCAAAAAGGGAGAAGCGGAAACTGCCGTTCTTCCTTCCTGGATGGTCTAAGGAGTATTAAGGTCGTAGACGACCAGGTTGTCGCATGGGAAAAATTAAGAAGGAGCGAAAACATTTTACAATGGGTTCGCTGCCAAAGGTTCGGGCACGCCGCGTCGAACTGCGAAATGCAGCCTCGATGTATTAAGTGTGGAAAGAACCACAAAGCAGAGGAATGCACTCTGGGTAAGGATAGAGTGGCAGATAAGAGCCAGCTCTCGTGTGCTTTATGCAGGAACTCGGGACACACCGCAAACTATCGGGGTTGTCCTAAGTTCCAGTTTATTAAGAAAGTAAATCTAGTTCGTCAGGAGAAGGTCGTAGTGAAACGTCCACCTGCTCTAATTCAAACTCAATCCGTGACTCCCCAAGTGACCTACACCCAAACGGCAGGTCGGAGAAACGCGGAACAGATAAGACCGAAGGTTGCTTTTCAGGCCCCAGCGCCTAGAGCTCCAGAGGCTCAAACTGACTTGCGGGCCATCTTGCTCTGTACCCAAGGGCAGATGGAGCAGCTTCAAAGTCAGGTACAGGAGCAGGCGAAGCGGGTGGACCAGATCTACGCACTTCTGCCGGGCCTAACGCACCTCCACTCGTAATGAGTACAAACATGAAGGAGCAACCCTTGAAGATCCTTGCGATGAATGTGAGTTCACTGATTAGGATCGAGCGAAGAGCCGTATTGTTTAAGTTGCTAGAAGACCAAACCCCTGATATGCTTATGGTTAGCGAAACAAAGCTATCCCAGTAGCACAAATTGGGGCACAATAAATACAACATTGTTAGAACAGACCGACCCAACTCTACACAAGGAGGAGGTGTCGCCATCTTCATACGCAAACAACTGCAGTTTAAAATAAAGTACAGCAGTGAAGTGCGAAGGTTCCAGGAGCTGGAAGGGTGTATCGTGTGCATCCCTCTCCGTAGTGGGAAGACGATGTACTTGGACGCACTCTATGCACCTGAAGCTACTCAATCTACTTTATTCATTTCAGAGCTCGAGACACTTTTTCGATGCCAGTCGGAGGAGAATTATTTCATCATGGCCGGAGATCTTAACGCCAAACATAGAGATTGGGGAAATAACACACCTAATCCTAGAGGCAACCCACTATTCAATGGGTAGGGTCGGCACAGTGTCGAGTCTAAACTCGATTTGAAAGCTACAGATAGCCCGTCGTTTCCTAGAAGCGGCTCCTATCTGGATCTTATGCTGTTCGACGTACGGTTACAATTGACCGACATGGACCGACAAACTATAAACTGCCTGCACACTTTTGTGTATGACAGCGACCATTGCGGACTCAGTGCCGTAATAACGATTCCCAAAGAAATTGCGGAGTTTGTACAAACGTACTCCTACAATTATAGCAGGACACGTTGGACTCGCTTCTCTAGAGTTTTGACAAGAGCACTCTCCTCAAATTCGCTCTACCCACCGTCCAATAGGAATCTGTCAACGACGAGACAATTAAACGAACTATGGACAATACAATACCTCGGTATCAACATACTGACAACGAAGACATATTCCGCAATGCAACAATTGACGCACTACACCAACACAAAAGTAGACTGCTGTCGAGACTAAAAACCTTGTACAGGCAGTTTACTGACAGACAAAACTCGGAGGTTAGGACGCTGAAGTCGTTGATTAGAAACTTCCAGAAATTAATTAGAGAAAATAACAGACTTTCTGTAAATTTGCATTGGAACAACAAAATTCGGGCTGTAAAATCCAACAACGAGAGTATGTTCCCGCAAATAAATAAAATATTTCGGATTAATAATCAAAACGACCTTCCGTGTCTTAAGATCCCTCGGACGACGAACAATGGACGAATACTTATAACAGCAGGTATAGATCCAAATAACGCAGTAGAGGATGACAACTTCTTTGTGATTGAAGATCCGCAGGAGAAGGTAGAGTCTATAGGAAGTGTCCAGGGAGTGAACAAGGTGAATGATACCATTTGCCCGAACCACAACCTGGAAAATCGCGTCCTTGTGCACAACTTCTACCTTCGAAATGATATAGAGCACTGGCGATCCGAGAACATAGGTTTAACCGAGTTCAATGACGACAACATGGCAATTAATGTCATCGCCAGTGAAAGGGTACATCCCCCGTTCATATCGAATTTGGAGCTCCAAGCGATCTTCGACTCATTGATGAGGAAGAAATCTGCGGGAATCGATGGAGTATCGAACATTGTGCTTCGACATCTCCCTCTAGAAGCGGTGGACATTTACACCACTCTGTTTAACAATGCACTGAATAATGCACATTATCCAGCGCATTGGAAAACAGCAGTGATACAACCCATCCCCAAAAGGGGTAAGGACTCCTCCAATCCGGCAAATCTCCGGTCGATAAGTCTCCTACCGAAGATCAGCAAGGTATTTGAAAAAGTGATCTATAGAGCCCTCCTTAAGTGAACTGAGAACAGTAATATAATTCCGGATAACCAATTCGGTTTTAAGGCGGGGCTTGATACAATGCATGCCGCGTCTAAACTGGTATCGGATATCCAATGGAAAAAAAGCAAGAAACAGTGCACGGGTGCCTGCCTGATTGACTAGGAGAAGCCCTTCGACACCGTATGGTAAGAGGGACTCTTCCACAAACTAAGCAGGCTGGGCATAAGCAAACCACTGCTGTACATACTTCATAACATGCTCACCAGTAGAGAGTTCATTGTCAAAAATGGCAATGTGACTTCTGCTGGAACATTTCTAATTAAAAACGGTCTGCAACAAGACGCGGTTAATTCGCCGATCCTTAGGAGGATCATAGGATCACTTTACCATGCCATAGCGTACGCAGACGACTTGATCGCGTACAGATCAGGACCCAAAATCGAGGTCATTGCAATTCTCTTGCAACGTGACTTCGATAAGATTCAGCGATATTGCGGAAACTATTCTTTTTAGGACGCCGTTATCTGGTGCCTCTAGGGATACCAGAAAGAATTGGCGAAAGTTCTCAATAGTTGGACCGCACGGACATCCACTTACTTGTCGAAGTGTAGTCAGATACCTGGGGCTCTGGTTAGACCAATATCTATATTTTAACAAACATATAGATGCTGCTCTGGCCAGAGCCAAAGGTGCTTTTGCCCTTACAAAGAGACTTTTTTATACCAAGCAACTCGTTGAAGGGGTAAAGGTAATGGATGTCCCGTGTGGTTCAACGTGGGAGCAAGCTTGTTGGAAAAGATTCGGGTGTTTGAGAGGGCTTGCCTTCATTTATATGAACACCGGAGTCCCAGTACATAAAATTCTATCCCAATGAGGTCCTATACAACAGGGCTAACCTAATAAGAGTAGATGATTTCGTTATCAAGCTGATTCGAAAGCACATTGCAAGAGCAATGAGCTCGACGAACAACCTGATCTCCGAGGCTTATTACCCCAATTACGAGTATCAAGAGAGAGTGCGCCTTAACGGCTTTGTTCCCCCAGAGGCGTTCCTCTATTTTGATAAGAAACGTCTGATCCAGGACAGATTGACGGTCCCGCTAATCTTCCACGTTGCTCGGACAGTTGTGGATAGGCGACTCAACTACGACAGAGACGTTGCACACGGCAGTGTAGAGCGTCTCCGGTTTAGTAGGGCGGTATCGGGTCGCGATGTTAAGGATGTACAACGTCAGTACAGTCATTTCTGGTGACTAGCCGAAAGAGAGGGGACTCCTTCGTCGTTTCCTCCTAATCTAGGGTAGCCTGTTTGATGATAAAAGTTGGCTGTTCTTGCCGATGGCCGACTTACATAGTTTAGGTTTAGGTAGTTTTTTTAGGTTTAGGTAGGTGTAGGTAATAATTAAAAAAAAAACAAATAAAATAAAAAATATCCACAGCACTTGGATGAAAAAAAAAGAAAAAACACAAAAAACACAAAAAAAAAAACAAAAACAGCACTTGATAAAAAAAAACAAAAAAAAAAAAAAAAAATTAAATTTACGTAGAAAATACGTAAGGTAGAATAAGATAGGCTAATTTAGAATAAGATAGTTTTAAGATTTATTTTAAGGTAGTTTATAAGTTTTATATATAAGAATACAAAAAAAAAGTTCAGTCACTAAGGTTTTGTATAATTTTCTTAGTTACAGTTAAAATGAAATAAATGAAATAAATAAACAATTTTCAAGTACGTTACGTCGAAAGACATAGTTTTAAGTATTAGGTTTAACTTAGAGCGCCCGCTTAGGGCCAGTAAGTTAGAATAAGATAGTTAAGATAGTTAATCTAGTTTTAAGCGTTTTGTCTAGCAATTAAGTTACAATGAATTTCAAAAATAAAAGTGCATTAAAAATGAAAAATTAAATTAAATTAATGTGTGTCGGATCACTACGCAAGAGGTTCCAAGTTCGAATCCCAGAAACACCAAAAAGTTTTTTAACGATCCCACGTATCGCGAACGTCTGACAAACATCGGAGAGTATTGTTGTCACGAGGTAGCTTCTCAAAAACAAATTGCCGTTCGGATACCGCACTAGACTGTGGGTCCCTTCCATTCGTGTGAAAAATACAACGCATACAACACTATTGGTTGCGAGAAGCTAGGCCTTGGCACTTAAAGAGCTGTTGCGCCAAATATTTTTTTTTTCATATTGTCTTCTTAGAAATAAATTTACAATCTTTATGTATGTATTTTTAATTTAATAAAGACTTGCATGAAACTTTCAACAGGTTTTGTTCCTGCATTAAAATCCTGCAATAAATATTAAATAAGGCACCAAATTTGGGGTCTTATTTCATTTCTTCTTTTGGGGTCTTATTTCATAATGAAATAAGACCCAAATTTTATTAAAAATCGTTGTTTTCTGTATAATTTGGGGCCTTATTTAATTTTTTTGGCCTTATTTCATTGGGGCCTTATTTTTCAGAGCCCGCGACATGCTTCGAATGCACATCAGGTCACCCTAAAGCCAAACTTCGGTCGTACTGTCAAATATAGGGATTCGTTTATAAACCGAACGACACGAATGTGGAATGATCTACAAGGCTCTGTATTTCCCCATCACTACAACTTTCAAACATTTAAAGCCAACGTGCATAGACTTCTCCTCTGTTCCTCTTAGCCATTCAGGTATCTCTTTGAGTGTTGATGGGGACACACGCATAGGGAATACCTCCTAATTGACTTTAAAGTTTAAACCTAAGCTTACGTAAAACTCACACGGCTTTGTTTGCCCTACTTTATTTGACTGTGAAATTTTATATAACTTTTTCAAGTGTAAAAAATGAAGTGCGGTTCTTGCAATTTTAAAGTCGATAAACATGAACTAAAAATACGGTGTATTAATTGCAACGAATACTATCATGCAAGGTGCGTAAAATTAGAAAAAAGAGAGATTGAATATTTTGAGAGAAATGGTCAAGGTTACAAATGTGGTAGTTGCGTCTCACAGAGGAGAAAATCAATTTTGATTGATGCTCCCATAAATCCACCTGCTGACATCGTCTCTTCCAAAAGTACCTCTTCTTCGCGTACTCCAACTACTTCTGGTTCTGGTTTTGGCAACGGTAATGTTATTGCAAGCACACCAACGGCTATTAAAAGTCCAACTGCTCCAATCTCTTCGCTTGCTTCCAATGACGTCACCAATACGGGTGAGCAAACAATAACAATGCAAATGTTGTATGCTAAGATTATTAAACTGACTCAAGTTAATACTGAGGCGCTCACTAAAATCAGCTGCCTTGAAGAAACAAATGCTTCTCTTAATAGGAAGGTAGATTTGTTGGAGTTAAAGTTGAATGCACTCGAGCAGAGAGAGAAACAATGTTGGGTTGACATTGTTGGTATACCCGATGTAAGCGATGCTAATGTTGAAGAGAGAGTCAAAACACTTTTTACCGCTCTCAAGGAGGAAATCGATGCGAACGAACTTGAATCTTGTTACGTCAAGGGTACTAGAGTAAATACTATAAACAAAAACAATAATACGCCTTCTAAAATCGTGTGTGTAAAATTCTCATCTTTCTTACGTAAAAAAACTTTGATGAAAAAGATGCGTCAGAGTAGACACATTTCTTCGGCCAATGTTTTTAGTACTCTAAACAATGTCGACAGCAATCGTAACGGCAGCAACAGCAATATTAACAGAAGCAGCAGCAGCAACAGCAAGATCTACATTAATGATTGTCTCACTGCGTACACAAGATCTTTACTGAAAAGGGCGAATGACCTCAAACGTGATAACAAATGCAAATTTGTTTGGGTTAGGAATTCAACTATACTCATCAGGAAAACAGAAGGCGGGAAAGTAATTAAAATTAGCAGTTTTGAGGATTTTTCCAAACTTGATATTATATAATCTTTTATGTTAAACAATACTAATTCAATTACTAATCCTCATGATAATACTAGTGGTAATAACAGCTCTTCCTCTTCAATTTCCAATACCTTTAATTGTTTTTGTATAGATCATCCAAGCAATGAACAGTTTTCAGGTTTTTCAGTCATTCACCAAAATATTCGCAGTATGCGAACTAACTTTGATTCTTTTTCCACTCATCTTGCAACTTTGGATCATTTACCTGATCTTATATTTCTTTCCGAAATTTGGATTTTCGAAGAACAGATTTCCGACTATGAAATACCAAATTATATTTTTGTAGCTAATTGTAACGACTCTTATGCAGCCGGTGGTGTCGCAGTATTCTACAGAAGTGATTTAATAGGATGTGAAATTAAAAACTCGAAAATCGAAAGTGCCGATATTATTGATGTTTCTTGTGAAATCTCTGGTGTTCGATATTGTTTTGTATGTATCTATAGACTTCATAAGTGTACCGTAAGGGCCTTTTTGAATGAGTTTTCAGGATACTTGGAACTTAAATTTTGTAGGAACATGATTTTGTTGGGTGATTTAAATTTTAATATTTTGTCTGATTCGGCCGATGTTGACAATTTCTTATCGATTGTGGCTTCGTTTGGTTTTGATTCTCTTTCGAACCAACCTACTAGATCAGAGTCCTGTTTGGACCATATTTTCATAAGGCTTCATAAAAACAATAATGTCAATTATAAAGCGGTGACCTATGATTTGCGAATAACAGACCATAGATTAACTAGTATTCAACTTGATTGCAAGGTACCTAGAATTAAACAATCCTTGAATAAGAAATTCAATAAAATTGACTTCGCCGCTCTGAAATCGAGTCTGAATTGTGAGCTTTGGGATGATGTCTTTGATTCACAGGATCCATCCATTGCTTTTGATTTCAGAGTAAGAATAACAAGTTAAGGTGTCTTAAGAAGTGGATGACTCGTTCTTTACTCATTAAAATAAGAAAGAAAAAAACAACTATATTCACCAGTTAAAAAACACCCTAACAATGCTAGACTTAAAAATTATTATAACAAGCTGTGTCTAGAACTAAAAACTGATATAAAACTTTGTAGGGATACCTATTTCAGAAATAAGCTAGCTGAAAATATTGGCAACGCTAAAAAAGAACGGGGAATTGTAAACGAGATTTTAAACAGAACCAAGAAGAATGACGATATAATTTTAAGCAATAATAATGCTAATGTGTCTGAGCCTATACTAGTCGCTAACTTGTTTAACGACTTTTTTCCAAGTTGAACTCTTCGCTTGGTTTTGCAAATGATGATAGTTCTACTTGTCATTGTGATCACAGTATAAAAGAAGCATGTTCGCAATCACAAACCTTTTTCTTCGAAGAATTTTCGGCATTTGAGATTCATAAAATCATTATGTCTCTTAAAACAACTAATTCATCTTCTTTTGACCAGATCTCCAGCTATGTCTTGAAGAAAATTTCTTTTCAGATTGCAGATATCTTGAGCTTTATTTTTAATCTCTGCGTCAAGCGTGGAATTTTTCCGGAGTCACTGAAAACAGCGGTTGTGATACCACTCCATAAAAAAGGTGATACAATGGTTTTAAACAATTACCGTCCTATATCCCTTCTGTCAGTGTTTTCGAAAATTTTCGAAAGAGGTGAAGACTAGAGTTTTATCTTTTTTAAACAGCACGAAGTTTGGTTTTTTGGAGTGGCAGATCTACAGAGAGTGCTTTACTTAAATTAACTGGAGAAATACATAATAGTGTAAATGCATCTAAGATCTCTGCTGCCCTATCCATATATATTACCAAAGCTTTCGATATGGTGGACCACACTTTACTGTTAGATAAGCTTTATCACGCGGGTTTTATGGGTTTTATCCATGAGTGGTTTGCTTCATATTTAAAAAACCGAATGCAAATGGTAAAGATAAAAAACTGCCTCAGTTCACGAAAGTCTATTAACATGGGTGTTCCACAGGGTTCTGTTATAGGTCCCATCTTATTTTTAATTTATGTAAATTCTTTAATTATCCAACCCTTTAAAGGTAAAATAACTGCTTTTGCTGACGATACTGCTCTTTCGTATTCTAATACCAATTATTTTAATCTATTTTTGGATGTTAATAATGATTTAGATATCCTAAGAAAGTGGTTCAAACAGCATAGACTCATGATCAGCACGAAAACCAAATTTATGTTCTTTAATATCAAGGGTACAATCTGTGATGATTTCCCTCTATATTTTCATTCGCCGAGTTGCACACGATTTTGTTTAGTTGGTTGCCAGCACAATTTTGTTACCTTTAAAGACAATCAAAGCTGCAGTGACGATTGCTTCGAAATTGAACCTGTCCTCAATTTTAAATATTTGGGTATTATGCTCAGTTGGAAGGAGCATACTTCTTATCTGAAGCTGTATATAAATAGAGTAGTTAAACAGCTCTATCATACCAGTCTCTACTGTAGTTTACCCATCTTAAAATTAGTTTACAATGGTTTGTTAAAATCCACGCTGCAGTATGGATTATCTTGCTGGGGTGGTTCGTACTTTATTAATATAAAACTTTTATTAATAAAACAAAAACATGCAGTTAGAATTATGTGTAAAGTAAATCGTTGCACTCCTAGTTTTGAGTTATTCATGTTCCTTGAAACTCTACCATTAAGGCACTTATATTGTTACAAAGTTTTAAAAATATTTTTTGAAAATTCTGGATTCTATGCTGTTAGATTAGATGAAAACTACAATTTACGTGTCAATACCAGAAATTTTGTCACATTACCTATTGTCAATAAAACGCACTTTTCACGGTTTTACTTTGTCACTGCGCCTCGACTGTTTAATTTACTACCTGAAAACCTTAGATGTGAAAGAGTGAAAATAGTTTTCTTGTTTAATATCAAAAAGTGGCTTTTATCTTTTAATTATTCTACAATTGAAGAATTTTTTGTTCCTATGATATAATTTAATTTGATTTTGTTTGGATCTTCTGCTTCATTTTTGCTTTTTATCTTTCATTTATCTTTAGTTTATATATTAACTTTGTTTCAAGAATATGTACATATATAGCATATAGTAACCTACCTAACTTTAATTTTTTGTTTTTTTAATTCTCCCCATCAACTGTTTTAATAATACTTTAATTATTATTTGATACATTCGCCTCTTGTCACCTGACAACTGAGTGTATCTTATACCATTTCATGCAAAAACTGTAAAAGCTTTTAAAATTAATGTATTTTTATCCCAATTTTTTGTTAGATTGGAGCTCTGTTTTGCTTTGAAATAAAGTTTTAATTTAAAAAAAAAAAAAAAACTTCTCTGTTCCTCTTAGCCATTTTCCCAAAGGCCCGTGTCCTGAAAAAATATTAGGCAATTCATAATTCCTTTCGCGTGCGTGATTATAAAAAAAAAATTGTCTTGGACCTATGTACATAGCTATTTCATTTCATTTTTTATTTTTAATGCATTTTTATTATGTAATTCAATTAAACTTATAGCTAGACAAAAAACGCTTAAAACTAGCTTAACTAACGTAACTATTCTTATTCTAACTTACTGGCAATATGCGGGCGCTCTAAGTTAAACCTAATACTTAAAACTATGTCTTTCGACGTAACGAACTTGAAAATTGTGCTTAATTATTTAATTTTTTTTTAATTTTAATTATTACTAAGAAAATTATTATAGAAAAAACTTAGTACATGAACTTTTTTTTTTATTCTTATATATATAACTTAACAACTACCTTAAAATAAATCTTAAAACTATCTTATTCTAAATTAGCCTATCTTATTCTACCTTACGTATTTTCTAAGTAAATTTTTTTTTTGTTTTATTGAGTGCGGTTTTTTTTGTTTTTATTTTTTTCATCCAAATGCTGTGGATATTTTTTATTTATTATTTTTTTATGTTTTTTTTTCAATTATTACCTACACCTACCTAAACCTAAACTAGTAAGTCGGCCATGGCAAGAACAGCCAACTTATAACATCAAACAGACCACCCTGGATTAGGAGGAAACGATGAAGGAGTTTTCTCTCTTTCGGCTAGCCACCAGAAATGACCGTATTGACGTTGTACGTCCTCAACAACGCGACCTGATACCGCCCTACTAAACCACAGACGCTCCACACTGCCATGTACAACGTCTCTGTCGTAGTTGAGACGCCTATCCACAACTGTCCGAGCAACGTGGAAGATTAGCGGCACCGCCAATCTGTCCTGCATCAGACCTTTCTTATCAAAATAGAGGAACGCCTCTGGGGGAACAAAGCCGTTAAGGCGCACTCTCTCGTGATACTCGTGATTGGGGTAATAAGCCCCGTAGATCAGGTTGTTCGTCGAGCTCATTGCTCTTGCAATGTGCCTTCGAATCAGCTTGATAACGAAATTATCCACTCTTATTAGGTTAGCCCTGTTGTATACGACCTCATTGGGATAGAATTTTATGTACTGGGACTCTGGTGTTCTGTATAAATGAAGGCAAGCCCGAAGGCAAGCCTTCTCAAACACCCGAATCTTTTCCAGCAAGCTTGCTCCCACGTTGAACCACACGGGACATCCATATACGAGTACGGGCCAGATGAGGGCTATATAGCAGATTACCTTTACCCTTGCATGGAGTTGCTTGCTATAAAAAAGTCTCTTTGTAAGGGCAAAAGCACCTTTGGCTCTGGCCAGAGCAGCATCTTTATGTTTGTTAAAATATAGATATTGGTCTAACCAAAGCCCCAGGTATCTGACTACACTTCGACTCGCAAGTGGCTGCCCGTTCGGTACAACGATTGAGAAGTTTCGCCAATTCTTTCTGGTATCCCTAGGGGCACCAGACAACGGCGTCCTAAAAAGAATGGTTTCCGATTTCTGGAAGTTGATCTTCAACTTCCAGTCATCGCAATATCGCTGAATCTTATCGAAGTCACGTTGCAAGAGAATGCAATGACCTCGATTTTTGGTCCTGATCTGTTTGCGATCAAGTCGTCTGCGTACGTTATGGCATGGTGAAGTGATCCTATCAGATCGCTCGTGTAAATGTTGAAAAGGATCGGTGAATTAACCGCACCTTGTTGCAGACTGTTTTTAATTTGAAATGTTCCAGCAGAAGTCACATTGCCATTTTTGACAATGAACTGTCTACTGGTGAGCATGTTATGAAGTATGTACAGCAGTGGTGGCCCAGCCTGCTTAGTTTGTAGAAGAGTCCCTCTAACCATACGGTGTCGAAGGCCTTCTCCAAGTCAATCAGGCAGGCACCCGTGCACTGTTTCTTGCTTTTGTTCCATTGTATATCCGATACCAGTTTAGACGCGGCATATATTGTATCATGCCCCGCCTTAAAACCGAATTGGCTATTAGGAATTATATTACTGTTTTCAGTCCACTTAAGCAGGGCTCTATTGATCATTTTCTCGAATACCTTGCTGATGTTCGGAAGGAGACTTATCGACCGGAGATTTGCCGGATTGGAGGTGTCCTTACCCCTTTTGGGGATGGGTTGTATCACTGCTGTTTTCCAATGCGCTGGATAATGTGCATTATTCAGTGCATTGTTAAACAGAGTGGTGTAAATGTCCACCGCTTCTAGAGGGAGATGTCGAAGCACAATGTTCGATACTCCGTCGATTCCCACTGATTTCTTCTTTCTCAATGATGCGGAGATCGTTTGGGAGTTCTACCTTCGATACGTACGAGGGGTGAACCCTTTCATTGGCGATGGCATTGTTTGCCAAGTTTTCGTCATTGAACCCGGTAAAACTTATGTTCTCGGATCGCCAGTGCTCTACCTGTCGAAGGTAGAAGTTGTGCACAAAGACGCGATTTTCCAGGTCGTGGTTCGGACATCATCAAGATTTGACCGAAGGTGACGAAGAAGACCCATAAGCTAAGGTTTTATGTATATCTTACACTGCTTATATCTAAGTCTTATGTTCTAGTTTCATACATTTTTATAAGCGACATATATTTCAATTAAATAAATCAAAAATACAAATTATTGTCTTATGTTTCTTTATTTTGTAATCTGGAGTTCGACATAAAATCTCAAGTCATGTTAGGTTACTGAAATATATTATTGTATGTTTGACAGAAAAACTTATGTTACTTAAGATATTAATAGTAACTAAATTGATTTTTAAAAAAAGCAGTTACATTTAAAAACAATTTTGCTGCTTTCCTTTCTTATTTGTTCTCATAAATTGAAATGAAATAGTAACTACATATGTAAATACCTCATTACACTATTGGGCTAAACAAAATTTAGCAACAAAAAAAAAAAAAAAAATAAACATTGTAGATAAAAATGCAAATTTCTCGAAACTTTCTTTTACACCATAAGGTACTCTATCATAACATCACAGATATAATATTATAAAAATACATTATGTTACACTGCCCCCCTCTTAGACTTGTTCGTCCCGAACAAGTGCGTCCTCACTTCGGCCATTGTATCGACTCAGTCGGTCCACATGAACCACTTTCATTTTGGCCCTTGGTCCTAGCTGGATGCGGTAGACAACATCGTTGATGCGGGTTATTATTCTGTAGGGACCCTCCCAGTTCTGCTGCAATTTAGGTGATTTCCCCTTTTGGCGATGGGGATTATCCAGCCACACCAGATCTCCTTCCTGGAATCCTGACGTTGTTGCCTTGGCATCATACCTGGTCTTCATGCGGTCGCTCGTTATCTTAATCTAGCTTCTGGTCCTTTGGTGTATGTCCCTTAGCCTTTCCCTAAGGTTCGCCACGTACTCTTCTTCATTTCTGGGCTCATCGGTAGGAGATCCAAATTTCACCGAACAGGGTAACCGAGCTATTCCACCAAACAAGATTTCGAACGGCGTATGTCGAGTAGTGCTATGCACGGCACTTCTATAGGCCATCAAAAACAAGGGAATCTGCAGGTCCCAATCGCATTGGTAGTCACCTACGACCTTCGAGAGATGTTCGTCCAAAGTCCTATTGAAACGCTCCACCATACCGTCCGACTGTGGACGAAGCGGGGTTGTCCTTGTCTTTTTGGAAGATTCTTGACTCGAAATTCCGCCCTTGGTCAGAATGCAATTCCAAGGGCACACCGAATCTGCTCACCCAATTGTAGACTGGCTTCCTGGTTAGGAATCGGAAACGCTTCCGGTCACTTACTGAAGAAGTCCATTACTACGAGTATATACCGATTACCATTGTCAGTTTCCGGAAAGGGTCCTGCGATGTCAATGGCGATTCGTTCGAAAGGTGCTCCCACGTTGTATTGGTGCATCTTACCTCGAGTTTTGATTCTCGGACCCTTGCTAGCTGCACACACATCGCATTTTCTGCACCAGTCTTCGATATCTTCCTTCGCTTTTTAACGTTCTCGTACCTTTTCTAGCGTCTGATTCACTCCCAGGTGGCCTCCGGACGCCCCGCCATGCATTTCCTGTAACACCTCCTTGACCCTCGTCCGCGGCACGACAAGCTGCGTTACTAATGACTTTCCGTCGGAGGATTCCCATTTTCTTCTCAGAACACCTTCTTGGACATGGAGGGAGTCCCCCTGCGCAAAATATGCCTTTAAGGTCGGGCTTCTGTGAGAGATGTTCTGATGATCCGGTTTCTCCATGTTCTCCTTTCATGCCAGAATCGGCTCGATATCCGGGTCTTCCTTCTGAGCGTTCCGGATCTCATCTACGTTCCAGCCGGCGATAGGCTCGGGTCTTTGGATGGAAACCAGCTCCCGTTCTTCCTGACGCGCACAATGTTTACAATAAGTTCTGCATGGTCGCCGAGCCAGTGCATCCGCATTAGAGTGGAGTTTTCCTTTACGATGCTGTATTTCGTAGTCGTAGATATCGGGGCATCGCATAGCTGTTGTTTGAGTGCCTTGAAGCTCTTCTCGTACTCAATTGACCATTTGAATTGTTTTCCCTTTTCCGTCAACTGGTGCAGGCTCTTTGCGATTCCGGCAAAATCCTTCACTAACCGTCTGTAGTAGGTGGCTAGGCCCAAGAAGCTCCTTAGTTGGTGTTTACCTTTGGGGACTGGCCAGTTTTTCACCGCTTCGACCTTCCCTGGATCGATTCTCACTTGTTTTGCTGAAATTATGTGCCCCAAGTACTTGACTTCCGCTCTAAACAGGGCGCACTTCTCGGAGTTGAGCTTCAGGTGGGCACTTCGAAGCCTTTGAAACACATCCCTTAGATTGTCGCGGTGTTGCGCAAACGTTTTTCCTACGACGGTGACATCATCCAGGTACACCAAACAGGTTTTCCATGTTAACCTTTGCAGGATACATTCCATCAAGCGCTCGAAAATCGCCGGAGCATTGTACAGCCCGAATGGCATTATCGTGAATTGCCATAGCCCATTTCCTGCGGTGAAGGCGGTTTTCTCCCAGTCTTCTGGATGGGTCTGTACCTGCCAGTAGCCACTCTTCAAGTCGAGGGTGGAAAACCATTGGGCTCCTGATAGTGTGTCTAGCGTGTCGTCAATCCGTGGCAGAGGATAGTTGTCTTTCTTGGTGACGTAATTGAGCTGCCGATAGTCCACGCAGAACCGAGTGTTGCCATCTTTCTTCTTAACCAGTACAACCGGTAATGCCCACGGTCTTTTGGAACTTTCAATCATACCTTCTTTCTCCATTGCCGACACCATCTCTGCGACTTCTGTTTGCTTTGCCAATGGAAGGCGCCTAGCAGGCTGACGAATTGGTCTATTATCACCAGTGTCTATTCGATGTTGTACTAGGTGTGTTCGGCCGTATTCTCCGTCCTGTGAGGCAAATACATCAGCGTACTCATTGATAAGATTCTCTGCCATAGTTCGCTGCTCCTGATTCAGCTCACTGGACTGGAGAATCGTCTCTCTCGTTTCCGCTGTCTAAGGTGATGGGAGAGGTTTTGGAGCATCACGTTCAGATATTGTTGCGACGGCGGTAATCGGCGTGCATTTTCCAGTCACCTCCCCTTGCCTTAGTTTTTCAGAAACTCTCACTGGAACCATGGTGTTCTTTGGTTCGACTAACGTCTTTCCCACGATGTAGTTTTGAGAATGTTTCTCTGGGTCTGGTTCTACTATGTAGAATCGGTGGCTCCCAAGATCACCTTCCAGCTTCGTCTAACTGATTGTCTCTGAAGACGGCGGCAAAACTTCGTCTTTGCTGATGACTGTCCTGAGAGTTACGGCATTCTCGTTTCCGTTCACCATCGGAATCTCTACATTTTGATACCTCAGTACTTGCATCCCGATATCCAAGATTACTTCATTTGCTTTCATGAAGTCTATTCCGATGATGCACTCGTTTTGGGAAGTCTGACAGACAGGATGGATGTTATCACCGCCGGATGCTTCCTCTCTGCTTCTCCTGCTTCAGCAATGTGGACAATTTCCTCGTCTAGGTGAACTTCTGCACTGCTGTTGTAGGTATCCGGTTTGGTTGCAATTCCAGCAACGGATTTGACTTCCGCGAGCTTTGTCTTCATCCATGACGGCTGTTCTCTGGCATGAGCATTCCACGACGGCATTTCCCTGACACGCTGTATTCCCTGGGATGCTTGGTTCGCAGCCTTCATTGCATTTGTCAGTCCTCTATGGCCTGAGTAAAAGTTTCCACCGCCATTTCGTTGATAAGCTCCTCACCGGCTTTAGGGTATGAAAGATGGGCTAGTCGCTCTATATCCGCTTGTATATATCTTGGACCCGTCAGTGCAAGCGTGAGTTCAATAGTCTTCTCTTGATCGTCCCAGCTATTGGTCGTTGCGGGCGCTTCGAATTGCCTCTTATAAATTGGCCATGATGTTTGACCATCGATCATAGGAGGCTGCATCTCCTTTCTTCTCAGATCGTCAGTGGAATATTCCCGTGCTTTCTGTCTCTTCACGTTGCTGAGTTCCTTAGCAAGATTTTCGACTTGCTTTCCTACTCTCTCGAATTGCGCATCCACTTTTTCAAACTGAGTCTCTATCTTCCCGAACTGAGTTTCATGTTTCTCAAAGTTTTCATCGAATCTAGTTTCGAATTTTTCGAGGTGCGTCTCGACCTTCTCGATTTTCTCTTCGATCGCTTCGAATTTGGATTCCAAGTTCTTGTTTTGCTCATCAAGTTTGCTTTTCAGAGCATCTAGAGAATTTTTTTGTTCGTCCATTGCTTTCTTTTGTTCGGCCAGCTTAAGTTCTAGAGAATTCCTTTGGTCTTCTATTGCTTTCCTTTGTTCGTCCATGACTGACTTAAGTTGCAGGAGCAGACTTGTTATACCCGGGTCGGCTACTGTACTTGCTGGTTCCTCTTCCACGTCAAACTCTACGTCGTGCGGATTTTCACCATCCTGCTTTATTGCTTCTTGCAGACGAATCAGTAGGGCATCTTTTCCCCCAGTTGTGTCGAGATTCCGCTTACTGAGTTCTGCCTTTAGTTGAATTGTAGTTAGTTTTCCCAATTTGCGACCCATTTTTAAATTTTTTTTTTTTATGTTTTTTTTTATTGTGCAATTTCACACCACGGAAATAGTTATTCAGAGAATAAGTTTTACCCCACTTCTGCCACCAATGTAATACGCGAGCTACGGCTCGAGTAGATAAGACGCTATTCTGTGAGATTATTTCTTTATTTTCTAGTCTATAGAACAACTCCAGTTTACACTATACTGTTCTTCGCAAATTCTTTCCTTACAAGGTCTCTTTCTTTTCAAATCACTTTATCTCATTTCAATTACTTAATTCACAAATCCAAACTAATTACTTCTTCTTGTTAACTCTCAACTTTCAATTTATCACAAAATTACAACTTCGCCTATTATCACTTTTCCAATCTCTTCGTGCGGTTCAAAACCCAACTGCCTTGCCTCGATCGCCATCTCTCCTTACATGGTCGTATTTCTGATAGCCAGAAACTTCTAGCAAATTCTTCGACCACTGGAACAAGAAAATTCTGATGTAATAATTTCCAAGATGACAGCTGCAGCTAATACTCTCTTGCGGTTATAATTCTCTTGCGGTTATAATTCTCTCTTAATTCCGCGACGTCTTCTTAGACATAATCCGTCTCTTACCGTGGACACGAACCTCGAATAAAAAGACACTTCGGAATGTGTTGCATCTTTTTGGGGCGTAGATATTATGCTACATTATGTTACATTATTATCATTTATTAAACTTCATATAAATGTAACAGTATAATACTTAAAAAATAACAGCTCTAGCCAGCAGGGCTTAAAGCTGAAGGCTTAAAATATAATGGTTAAAAAAGTATTTGTTCAAGTGCACAGCAACGGGGGGCGGCCGGAAGAGTTGCGAACAATAGTTCAGACATCCCTTCCGACCGCCCCCCGTTCTTGGGCCGTGAAGGGTCTTACATACTATTTTCTAGATTTAATTTCTTTAAAAGTTTGAAAACGTTTTTTATGTTTTGTTCTGAAGGAGATAATAGAAGCTTTTTAAGGTCTATGTTGAATAATTCATTACAAATTTGTTTAATGTATTTACAATCTGACGTTAAATGGTTAATGGATAAAACAAGGTTAGAATGACAAAACTGACAAATCGGGGGGGTGTCTTTGTTGAGAATATATCCATGTGTTAGCTGGGTGTGTCCAAGTCTTAGTCTTAAGAAGATTTTGTTCATTCTTGAAGTTTTATTCATGGGATAGGTGGCAGGAACTGGATCTGGATTGATGGAGGAATAGTGATGGATGTATTGCCTCCAATCCACTTCTTTCTTTTGTTTCCAGTGTAAATTAGCAAGTTTGAGGTAGTCGTTTTTTTCGGGATGATACCTTGAGATACTTAGACTGTCGTTTGAGGAAGCAGCTTTAGCTTCCCGATCTGCCAATTCATTACCCCGAACGCCAATATGTCCTGGTACCCAAACTAATTTCAAGCTCGTTCCTAGCTTAATGATGTTGTCACGAATTTTGCTGATGGTGAGCGGTTTTGTATATTACGAATAGCGTTAAGTGTCGAAAGGCTGTCTGTTCATATAATGGTTTTCTTTTTGGATTTAGTGGCCGTTTCTGAAGCTTTCAGTACCGCTATCGCTTCTGCAGAGAAGATAGAGAAATAAGGTGGAATCTTTTCGGTGGAGACTAGGGTTCCATGTGAGTTGACTATTACAAAGCCAGTGCCATCTTCGTTTTTAGAGCCGTCGGTAAAGAGGATTTCCCAGGTGTTATCGGAGTAGGTGTTCATCAATTCGTGGAAAAGTTGAAGATATATTACACTTGGGGTAGTATCTTTTTTGAATCTGGAGAGATTGGTGTTTATTGCGTCGAGTGGTAGAAGCCAAGGAGGATGTTTTTCGAGGGCAAAGTTTTTCAAAGCAGGAACGAGACCTATGTCTTTAGCGAACGTCAAGGCGTTGTAAAGCGCCGAGGGTATTTTAGTGATTTTCCTTGGATCGGGGATCGTAATGATTGGCTGATTTTTATTACAATTCGGGATGTAAGGTGATCTCTTCTGTCTTCGATAGATGGAAAACCACCTTCTGTGAGCAAGTTCTTAATTGGACTGGTCCTGAAGGCTTTAGGACTGATTCTGATTGCTGCGTAGTACGAAGGGTGAAGAATTTTGAGGTTTGATTTGGCACATTTGCCGTATATGACTAGATGCTAAATACTTAATAATGTTAAGCCTGGCAGCTAGTTTCTTTTTTAATACTAAACAGTGTTCCTTAAAGTTAAACTTATGGTCAATAATAATACCAAGAATACTTAAATTATTAACGGTTGGTATTTGAATATTACCAAGTTCAATAATGGGGTTAGAATATCTTATTTTTCTGCAAATGTGTAGATGTTTGCTTTTGTTAAAGGAAATCAAAGCACCCGATTGAGTGCACCAGCTATTGATGCGAAAAAGGATTTCTTTAAATTTGTTTTCTGTGCGGTAATTATCGTTGCACTTAGAAACTAAGTATAAATCGTCCGCACAAAGGGAGTGGCTAATGTTATTGAATTGGGTGATAATTATATATAATTACTTATATCATCATAAGCAATTATAAAAATCACCACCGAGAGGGGTGACCCTTGGGGAATACCATTATTCAGATTATAGGTTTTTGAATAGCAGTTATTTACCTTAGCTCTGAATTTTCTGTGTAAAAGGAAGGATTTTATAAACTTAAACATCTTAGGACCAATTTTCCATTTTTTTAGTTTATTTAAAACAATGTGGATACCAATACGTTCGAAGACCTTCTCAAAGTCAATAGAAAGAATTGAAATATGGTTTTTGCAAGAGAGTGTCGTGAAAATAAATTCGTCTATATGAAGTGAGGAGTCGATTGTACTTCGACCTTGTTTAAAGGCGACTTGGGTTAGGTTAATATGATTGTTGCTTTCGATAAACCAAAGCAATCTTTTGGAAACCATTTTTTCCATTAATTTGCTAGTGCAAGGGATAAGGGAGATAGACCTGTAACTGTCGGGAACTGGCAATTTCTGATTAGGTTTGGGAATTGGTATCAAAGTTGCAGTTTTCCATGTTTGAGGAATTATGCCTTGGTCGAAAATACAATTGTAAAGCGTGATTAGGCGTTGTTTTAATATTAGTGGTGCGTTGTTTAACATTGGGTAGGAGATACGGTCATAGCCTGGGGTTTTGCCTTTGACCGAATTGAGACAACATTCAAATTCTATAGTGTTAAAGGGGAGTTCAATCAAATTGGCAGGGAAAGTAAGGTATATTATCATCGTTTAAAGCTGGCTAGTTTAGATTCACGGAATAAGGGAGAAAAATTGGAATCGCTGGAGTAAGAGGACCAGCATTTGACAAAATGCTCCGAAATTTTGTCTGAATCAGTAAGCGTTTGAGAACCTGATGAAATCGCTTTGATATAGTATAGCTTGTAGCTACAGTGTTAATGTCAGACCATATCTTTTTGCTGGTGGTGTTGGGATTAATTTTTTCCGTGAACTTTTGGAAACTTTCTATTTTGGCAATTTTTACCTTTCTGCGGAATTCGGAGGATTCCCATTTTCTTCTCTGAACACTTTCTTGGACATGGAGAGGGTCCCACTGCGCAAAATATGCCTTTAAGGTAGGGGCTTCTGTGAGAGATGTCCTGATGATCCGGTTTCTCCATGTTCTCCTTCCAGGCCAGAATCGGCTCGATATCCGGGTCTTCTTTCTGAGCGTTCCGGATCTCATCTACGCTCCAGCCGGCGATAGGTTCGGCTCTCATTCTTTGGATGAAAACCAGCTCCTGTTCTTCCTGACGCGCACAATGTTTACAATCCGTTCTGCATGGTCTCCGGGACAGTGCATCCGCATTAGAGTGGAGTCTTCTTTTACGATGCTGTATTTCGTAGTCGTAGATTTGCAGCCTTTCGATCCATCTTGCGACCTGACCCTCAGGACTCTTGAACTGTAATAGCCACTTTAAGGCTGCATGGTCTGTGCGAAGAACGAACTTCCTCCCCTAGAGGTATTTGTGAAAATGCTTCGTAGCCAAGATCAAAGCTAGAAGTTCCCGCCTTATCACGCAGTAGTTCCTTTCTGGCTTAGAGAGCACCTTGCTGAAGTACGCAACCACCTTCTCTTGGCCCTCATGCACCTGGGAGAGTACGGCTCCTACCCCGACATTACTAGCATCTGTATCCACAATGAACGTTTCCCCGGGAGTGGGGTAAGCTAGTATCGGGGCATCGCATAGCCGTTGTTTAAGTGCCTTGAAGCTCTTCTCGCACTCAATTGACCATTTGAATTGTTTCCCCTTTTCCCTCAACTGGTGCAGGCTCTTTGCGATCCCGGCAAAATCCTTCACGAACCGTCTGTAGTAGGTGGCTAGGCCCAAGAAGCTCCTTAGTTGGTGTTTGTCTTTGGGGGCTGGCCAGTTTTTCACCGCTTCGACCTTCTCTTGATCGGTTCTCACTCCTTTCGCTGAAATTATGTGTCCCAGGTACTTGACTTCCGCTCTAAACAGGGCGCACTTCTTGGGGTTGAGCTTCAGGTGGGCACTTCGAAGCCTTTGAAACACATCCCTTAGATTGTCTCGGTGTTGCGCAAACGTTTTTCCTACGACGATGACATCATCCAAGTATACCAAACAGGTTTTCCATGTTAACCCTTGCAGGACACATTCCATCAATCGCTCGAAAGTCGCCGGAGCATTGCACAGCCCGAATGGCATTACCGTGAATTGCCATAGCCCATTTCCTGTGGTGAAGGCGGTTTTCTCCCGGTCTTCTGAATGGATCTGTACCTGCCAGTAGCCACTCTTCAAGTCGAGAGTGGAAAACCATCGGGCTCCTGATAGTGTGTCTAGCGTGTCGTCAATCTATGGCAGAGGATAGCTGTCTTTCTTGGTGACGTAATTGAGCTGCCGATAGTCCACGCAGAACCGCGTGCTGCCATCTTTCTTCTTAACGAGTACAACCGGTGATGCCCACGGACTTTTGGAACTTTCAATCAGATCTTCTTTCTCCATTGCCGACACCATCTCTACAACTTCTGTCTGCTTTGCCAATGGAAGGCGCCTAGCAGGCTGACGAATTGGTCTAGTATAACCAGTGTCTATTCGATGTTGTACCAGGCATGTTCGGCCGTATTCTCCGTCCTGTGAGGCAAATACATCAGCGTACTCATTGATAAGATTCTCTTCCATAGTTCGCTGCTCCTGATTCAGCTCACTGGACTGGAGAATCGTCTCTCTCGTTTCCGCTGTCCAAGGTCATGGGAGCGGTTTTGGAGCATCACGTTCAGATTTTGTTGCAACGGCGGTAATCGGCATTTATTTTCCAGTCACGTCCCCTCGCCTTAGTTTGACAGTGTGTGGTCTTGCGCTCAAAACTCTCACTGGAGCCATGGTGTTCTTTGGTTGGACTAACGTCTTTCCCACTATCTAGTCTTGAGAATTCTTCTCTGGGTCTGGTTCTACTATGTAGAATCGGTGGCTCCCAAGATCACCTTCCAGCTTCGTCCAAATGATTGTCTCTGAAGACGGCGGCAAACTTCGTCTTTGCTGATGACTGTCCTGAGAGTTACGGCATTCTCGTTTCCGTGCACCATCGGAATCTCCACATTTCGGTACCTCAGCACTTGCATCCCGATTTCCAAGATTACTTCATTTGCTTTCATGAAGTCTATTCCGATGATACACTCGTCGCATATATCTGCCACCAGAAACGCATGGGAGAACGTCAGTTCCGCCAGAGTAATCGTAAGACGAACTTCTCCAAACACCTTCGCCATTTCCCCTGTTGCAGTCTTCAGGCAGTAGCTGTTGGTGTTGTGCAGCCAGGAGCTTCTGACGATATCTCTTCTTACAATGGAGGCGGTGGCACCTGTGTCGATGGTGGCTACCCACTTCTTCTTGTTGATTAGTGCCTCCACTGTCAGGCTCTTGTTACCCCGTTTGGTTTGCGAAACTTGAATGGTGGTCCTGGGGGCCTCGATTCCAGTAACCAACTTCTGCCCCACGAAGTTGGTCCTTACGCATTTCCCGACTGCTGGTTTTGGGGAAGTCTGACCGACAGGATGCTTCCTCTCTGCTTCTCCTACTTCCGCAATGTGGAGAATTTCCTCGTCTGGGATCACTTCTGCATTGCCGTTGTAGGTGTCCGGTTTGGTTGCAATTCCAGCAACGGATTTGACTTCCGCGAGCTTTGTCTTCAACCATGACGGCTGTTCTCTGGCATGAGCATTCCATGACGGACATTTCCCTGACACGGTGTATTAACTGGTATGCTTGGTCCGCAGCCTTCATTGACAAAGCGAATGCCAATGCCTCGGGGAGTGTTCGCTTTTAAGCCATCCTTACAACCATTTGCAGTTGTCTGTCCTCTATGGCCTGAATAAAAGCTTCCACCGCCATTTCGTTGATAAGCTCCTCACCTTTTTTATTGTATGAAAGATGGGCTATCCGTTCTATATCCGCTTGCAACTGTTGGAGCGTTTCTCCCCTTTCCTGGACTCGACTACGCAGCTGAACCCTGTACACCTGCTGCATGTGGTCATCCCCAAACCGCATCTCGATAGCCTGAACCAGAGAGTCGTAGTTCTGCTGTTTCTCTTCCGGGATGATCTGCAAGAGCTCCGCAGCTGGACCCCTAAGTGCAAGCGTGAGTGCAATAGACTTCTCTTCATCGTCCCAGCTATTGGTCATTGCGGCCGCTTCGAATTGCCTCTTATAAATTGGCCATGATGTTTGACCATCGAAGATAGGAGGCTGCATCTCCTTTCTTCTCAGACCGTCACTGGAATATTCCCGTGCTTTCTGTCTCTTCACGTTGCTGAGTTCCTTAGCAAGATATTCGACTTGCTTTCCTACTCTCTCGAATTGCGTATCCACTTTTTCAAACTGAGTCTCTATATTCCCGAACTGAGTTTCATGTTTCTCAGAGTTTTCATCGAATCTAGTTTCGACTTTTTCGAGTTGCGTCTCGACCTTCTCGATTTTCTCTTCGATCGCTTCGAATTTGGATTCCAAGTTCTTGTTTTGCTCATCAAGTTTGCTTTCCAGGGCATTTAGAGAATTCTTTTGTTCGTCCAGCTTAAGTTCTAGAGAATTCTTTTGTTCGTCCAGCTTAAGTTCTAGAGAATTATTTTGTTCGTCCATTGCTATCTTTTGTTCGTCCATTGCTTTCTTTTGGTCGTCCAGCTTAAGTTCTATAGAATTCCATTGGTCTTCTATTGCTTTCTTTTGTTCGTCCATGACCAATTTAAGTTGCAGGAGCAGATTTGTTATACCCGGGTCGGCTGCTGTACTTGCTGGTTCCTCTTCCACGTCAAACTCTACGTCGTGCGGATTTTCACCTTCCTGCGTTACTGCTTCTTCCAGACGAATCAGCAGGGCATCTTTTCCCCCAGTCGTGTCGAGGTTCCGCTTACTGAGTTCTGCCTTTAGTTGAATTATAGTTAGTTTTCCCAATTTGCGACCCATTTTGCCCAACTAATTAACTCAACACAGAAATCGTTTTTTTTTTTTTGCTTGTGGAATTTCACACCACGGAAATAGTTATTCACAGAAGAAGTTTTATTCCGCTTCTGACACCAATGTAATATGCGGGCTACGGCTCGAGTAGATAAAACAATATTCTGTGAAATTATTTCTTTATTTTCTAGTCTATAGAACAATTCAGGTTCACACTATACTATTCTTCGCAATTCTTTTCTTACAAGGTCTCTGTCCTCTCAAATCACTTTATCTCCTATCAATTACTTAATTCACAAATCCAAACTAATTACTTCTTCTTGTTAACTCTCAACTTTCAATTTATCACAAAATTACAACTTACGCCACGGTTTTAAAACTACTGCTCCTTCTCGATCGCCATCTGTCCTTATGTAGCAGAAGTTTCTGATAGCCAGAAACTTCTAGCAAATTCTTCGACCACTGGAACAAGAAAAATTCTGATGTAATAATTCCAAGATGATAATCATTTCTTGCAGTTATAATTCCCTCTTATCCGTGATATTATCCGTCTCTTTCGTAGACATGAACTGTGGAGACTTAACCGCAGACACGAACCTCGAATGAAAGGACACTTCGGACCAAAATTCTGCCAGAATGAAAAGACACTTCGGAATTTGTTGCATAGTCGTATGAGCGTAGTTATTATTATGCTACAATATTTTAATATGCAAGCTACGGCTCGAGTAGATAAAACAATATTCTGTGAAATTATTTCTTTATTTTCTAGTCTTTAGAACAATTCAGGTTCACACTATACTATTCTTCGCAATTCTTTTCTTACATGGTCTCTGTCCTCTCAAATCACTTTATCTCCTTTCAATTACTTAATTCACAAATCCAAACTAATTACTTCTTCTTGGTAAATCTCAACTTTGAATTTATCACAAAATTACAACTTCGCCAACTATCACTTTTCTAATCTCTTCGCCACAGTTTAGAAACTACTGCCCCTTCTCAATCGCCATCTGTCCTTATATAGCAGAAGTTTCTGATAGCCAGGAACTTCTAGCAAATTCTTCGACCACTGGAACAAGAGATATTCTGATGTAATAATTCTTGCAGTTATAATTCCCTCTTATCCGTGATATTATCCGTCTCTTTCGTTGACATGAGCTGTGGAGACTTCATCGCAGACACGTACCTCGAATGAAAGGACAGTTCGGACCAAATTTCTGCCAGAATGAAAAGACACTTCAGAATTTGTTGCATCATACTTTTAGGGAGCGTAGTTATTATTATGCTACAATATGTTATATGTACATATATGTGTGTGTTATGTATTTTAAATTAAATAAAAGCCCTTCCTAGGTTATTTTTTTTTTATTAGATGAGCTTTTAAGCAACAGCTTATTCGTGCTTACTTGTTAAAATACATTGTGTTTATCATCTTTTAATAATGAACATAATGCAGTATTTAAATGCTCACCAATTTAGAAAGTTAGGTCTAGTTAACAATGAATTAACCAACTGTGTATACATATTTCTTTGTATTTTTGTATTAACTCAAATCTGTGTTTTACCTCATTTTCCTTTATTGAGACCCAAATTAAAAATCCAAGTAAAATATTTTTATGAATGTACATATGTATTTGTATGTACCAATGGCGCATACAAATGCGGGCAAAGCAGGGTATTTGTATAGACTTCATTGACGAGGCGAGGTTCCAGTGGCAACAGACTCATTAGTGATAACTTGGTATTTTTCAACATTAAGCTCTAAAAAGATTTCGAAAAACCTTCGTCGTTCCTTCTCAATCCGGGGTAGCCCGTTTAAAATTGGCTGTTTGGTCTTGGCCGACGTACATAGTTTAAGGTATTTGTAGGTATTTTTAGGTAGAAAAAAAATGTTCCACAACACTTAGATACAAAAAAAAAAAGAAACAGCACTTTGAAAAAAGAAAAAAAAGGATGTATTTAATTACATAATAATTAAACAATAAGACGAATAAAACAATTAAGTAAGGTACGTCGAAAGACATAGTTTTAAGTATTACGTTTAGCTTAGAGTGCCCGCATAGAGCCAGTAAGTTAGAATAACATAGTTGAGTTAATTAAGCTAGTTCTAAGCGTTTTTTGTCTAGCATTTAAGTTGTAATTGAATTGGGGTAATAAAAATGCACTTAAAATTAATGAAATGAATGTTTTTTTTTTCTACACCTTTTACGTAAATACCTAAAAGTTTTAAAGGCTCCTATTAAGTTATCCAACTTATCTATGTCAAATAACATAAGGCTAGGTGCAATTCATATGATTCTCGAATAAAACGGACGAAAGAAATGTTGAGGAAACATTTATATGTATGTATGTATGAATTCAAATGTTGCCTCGACTAACTTCATGTTGCTAAAAATTTTGTTCCACATGTGAAGTTATATAGTATATGTTGTCTCTGCTAATATCTAATTATTTCCATGAAACATTTAATATTGATTATTTTATTTGCAGTTGCTAAGCTGGCAAGGGAGACCATTGCTCCTTTGGTAAAAAAAATGGATGATGAACATCAATTTGACCCATCTGTAATAGAAGCGGTTTTCCAAAATGGCTTGATGGGAATGGAAATCGACACAGAGCTGGGAGGTAGTGGTTGCAATTTTCTGACCACAATTTTAGTTGTTGAAGAACTTTCAAAAGTTGATCCCGCCGTTGCTGCGTTTGTCGATATACATAACACTCTCGTTAATTCTTTAATGATTAAGGTTGGCAGTAAGGCACAAAAGGAAAAATATCTTCCTAAATTAGCTCAAGAATACGTATGTATATATCAGTGTGCTATTTAGAAGCAGAATAATTGTTAAATATTCTTTAAGGCTGGAAGTTTTGCTTTGACTGAACCATCTTCAGGATCTGATGCCTTTGCTCTTAAGACTGTTGCAAAGAGAGATGGAAACCAATATGTTATTAATGGAACAAAAATGTGGATCTCGAATTCTGATGTTGCTGGAGTTTTCTTAGTTTTTGCTAACGCAAAACCGGAAGATGTAAAACTAAACTTATGGAAAAAAAAGTTTTTATAAATATGTCTGTACTTCATAGGGCTACAGAGGTATAACTACTTTTATTGTTGATCGTGACACTCCGGGACTTAGTGTAGCAAAGAAGGAAGACAAGCTTGGAATCCGTGCTTCGGGCACTTGTATGGTTAACTTTGAAGACGTTCGTATTCCGGAAGAAAATCTTTTGGGTGAATTTGGCAAAGGGTACCAATATGCAGCTGGTTTTCTCAATGAGGGTCGGATTGGTATCGGTGCTCAAATGATTGGCTGTGCTCAGGGTTGTTTCGATGCCACTATCCCTTATTTGTTAGAACGTAAGCAATTTGGTCAAGAGATCTATAATTTTCAATCTATGCAGCATCAAATCGCCACTGTTGCAACTGAAATTGAAGCCGCTCGTCTCTTGACGTACAATGCTGCTCGTCTTCAAGAACAGGGCGTTCCATTTGCTAAAGAGGCAGCTATGGCAAAGTATTATGCTTCCGAAGTTGCTCAAAGAGCAACCATCAAATGTATAGATTGGATGGGAGGTGTCGGATTTACCCGTGATTTTCCACAGGAAAAATTCTACCGGGACGTTAAGATTGGAGCGATCTATGAAGGAACAACTAACATGCAATTGAGCACTATTGCTAAGGCTATCAAAAAAGATTATTCAT